>JAILYA010000008.1:5841164-7257152 GCA_021437795.1 Rhodamnia rubescens
TCTAATTATTATATTTTTATGAAAAAATTTAAAATAAAGGCATGAATATCCTTATTTTATTAAATAAAGACACGAAGTAGATCTTGTTTCAAATAAAAATTTGAAGTAGCTATGACTATTTCAAATAAGGGCTTCACCTTGTCGGCTTGCCAAATATTGTGGCCGATCAAGGGCATTTTTGTCCAAAGATAATTTTTTAACCTAAATTTTACATAGATTAATTAAAATATAAAAAACTAAAATTTTTGAAAAAGAAAAAAAAATTACACACGGAGGGGCTTTTTTGTGTTTCTCCTTTTAAGTTTTATCTTTCTTTTTTATACCTTTTTTGAGTTTAAAAACAGAAAATAAAAATAAAAAGTAAAGGACCCTTTTTTAAGAAAATGAGTCCACTTCAACTTTTTATTTGAAACTTTTCCTATTTTTTATTATCTTCTTTATGATGATATCCGGTGTTTCTATCAAATATCGGATATGATATAACAAATAAATCCACATTTCTTATCCTATCTTATCTTCTTTCATCTTATCTCGAATTTTATTTTGACAATCAAACATGATCTAACAGTGATGAAAATGATGAGATCCATCCTAAATATATAAAAAAACAAAACAAAACAAAAGAAAAGCTATCCTTTTCTTATGATAGGAAACATAAGTTGTTCGTTTTTCACTCCCGCTGATTGTGAGTCCATAAATTATTGTATTTATATATCCTTTTCTATTTCGGAGTTTCTTTGATTCATGCTAGTTTTCCGCACCTTTCTCACCGCTGCGGAGAAGACTTCTTTTTCCCGGGAAAAAAGCGAGGACTTTGCCGGAAAATAAAAAAG
Organism: Rhodamnia rubescens; assembly: GCA_021437795.1. Lineage (NCBI taxonomy): Eukaryota > Viridiplantae > Streptophyta > Magnoliopsida > Myrtales > Myrtaceae > Rhodamnia > Rhodamnia rubescens. The sequence continues at coordinate 5,841,998 of JAILYA010000008.1, forward strand.
GAATCTTTTATGGAATCAGCCGTTCAGCGGGATAAAAAAATGCGGGGGCTTGTAGACAGATTGCTTTCCGGCAGTCGGCGAATCTAATTTTCTCTCTCCTCCTCCTCCGACGAGGTATTCGATACGAAAAAGGAAAAGCTTCGTCTCGCCAAGCAACCGCATGTTCTCGGTAGTTCCTTTATCCTATTTTATTAGATCCTTTGTTTAAGGTTGTCTGCGGAAGAGAATGGGAGTGTGAAAGAAAGCAGCGAAAGCTGACCTGGTTCTCTTCCGAAACCGAGTCCGATGCTTGTTTTTTTTTGTTTTTTATTATTCGTTTCCTTTTTAAAAAGGGGATCTTTTGGGTAATCGATTAGTGGGTTCTTCCAGTTCATATCTCCTCATCAATACGCGTTTCTTTTGCGTGTTGATATCTGTTGCTTTCTTTGTTCTCACCATCACCATTGTCTCCTCAACGTGGTGCTGTTGCTTAGTGTCGCCATCGGATCTGCATTTGGGTCTGTGCTTGGTCGTACATGCAGACATTCTCTCGGGTAGTTCACAGTTAAGCCTTGTTCGAGTTTCTTCCATGTCTGGTGGGCATTAAACAGCTAACTTGAGCAGATCCTGCATCATTAAATCCGGTCTTTTTTAGTTAAATCTGGTCGATCCAGCCCAAATCTGGTTTGAAGTGCTGCAAGTATTGATTTTCTTGGCTAATGTTTGGTGGTCCGTGTTAGGCTGAGCGCTGACTTTTGTGTTCTTAGTGGGTGTTCTAATAGATCTTCTGAATGTTCTGTTGCAGATCGAGTTCAGCAACTTCTTTACTGATCGCAGAAGCAAAACAGAGTCTTTTTCTGGAGTGGAACTTTGCCACAACCATAATTGGCGAGGAGCTGTGCTGTTGAGTTTTCTGGGTCTTGTTGACCTGAGCCTGGTTATTGTATGCTAAGGTTGTTCAGGGTAATGTAAGTTAGAGGAAGGGTTGACTAAAATTGCCAGCCTGAGGGAGGGGGTTGCAGTTATTAGGGAAGTGAACATGGCCTCTGGAGAAGGGAGGCGCACTAGTCACGATCTAGTGCCTCTTGCTGCGCTGATCAGCAGAGAAATGAAGAATGAGAAATTGGGGAAGCCCACTGTGAGTTATGGCTGTGCATCCCAATCTAAGAAGGGAGAGGATTTCTTTCTGATAAAGACGGACTGTCAGCGGGTCCCTGGAAATCCTTCATCAGCATATTCTGTTTTTGCAGTAAGTGTCCTTTTTTAGGCCTCTTCTTGTTCTTCTGTTTATGGTACCTCTATAACCTCAGCATCAGAGAGGGCTAAGTGAATTATCTATTTTAGTTCGGTATTTAACTTTGTGGGACTTTTGAGGGATTCAAATTGAATTCAGTGTCCTGATTGATGTTGGGTTTGTTATGTACTTCTCAAGTTTCAGAACTGGTTGTTGTTTGTTCAGATTCAACAAATAAGGCTAAGCCTGGATCTGCTTTGTTATACGCTCTATCATCATTTGTAAAGGAGTGAACCTTTGTTATTTTAGAAGCTTGGAGTTGCATAAGCAGTTCATTGGGACTAAGGCCTGCTCTAAAAAAACTTACTGATTCGCACACGGCATCAATCAATTTCTTACAGTAAATTCTGCCTAACTCTTATAGTTACTATCAGAAACATAATCATTTCATTTCCTTGACTACATACTCATCAAACAAAGGAGATTAGTGCACGCATGTAATTGATGAATCATTTAGTTTTCAAGTCTCACCTGCTTCTTCTGATCATTAGGTCTTTGATGGTCATAATGGAAATGCTGCCGCCATTTATTCGAGGGAGCATTTATTAAATCATATTATCAGCGCTATGCCTCATGGTCTTGGACGTGAGGATTGGCTCCAAGCTCTCCCTAGGGCGTTAGTTGCGGGATTTGTGAAGACAGATAAGGAATTTCAGAGGAGAGGTATGGATATTGTTCTTTGGGTCAACAGTTCACATTGTATAAAGATAGACTTTGACAAAATAATTTGGAAATGAACCATCCATCCCACCGAATGGTTTATGCAGGGGAAACCTCTGGAACAACAGCTACATTTGTAATTGTCGATGGATGGACTGTGACTGTTGCATGTGTTGGAGATTCTCGTTGCATTTTAGATGCTCAGGGGGGTGCTGTTTCTAATCTAACTGTCGATCATAGACTTGAAGATAATGTGGAGGAGTAAGTGTGTTATAAGACTTGTGCCTTTTGCTGCTTTTGCCGCTTTTGCCAGATGGCTTATTTGTTATTTGTGCTTTATTTGCAGGAGGGAGCGGGTCACTGCAAGTGGAGGTGAAGTTGGCAGACTAAGCATCTTTGGTGGTGCTGAGGTAAGGTGCTTTTGACTCCTGGACTTGTTTCCTCTTGACATTCTCTTGATCAGATGGCCATGATGATGTCAGGTTGGATAAGAATGGTTGTAATAGATGGAGTGGAGATATGTTTCTGGTTAAAAGAAGGGTTGACTGTGATTAGAATTTGAGGAAACATTAAACAGGAGCAGAAGCAGTGAGCAGAGATTTGGCAAGAGAAGGCATGGAGGTGAACGCTGAATCTTAGCAACTAGCGAGCAATAATAGCAAGACTTTAACCCCTAAGTTGACTTCAATTTTATCGTCTAAATCCAGCTTTGGGGAGTTGAGCTTTGTCACAAACTTAAAGATCACAATGAAGGATGTGTGATGATGAAACCTAAGCTAACAGATCTGTCTCCTCATGGGGAATTCAATATATGTAATATGGAAGTAGTTATAATCTAACTAATGGTGTTTTGACTTGGATTTCTTCGAGTTTCACCAACGTAATTGTGCCTTCAGCAGTAAACTCTCGCTCGAACCCCTTGTTTATGTATATTGTCCTATATGATCAGAAATCAGTGGAGATCACTTGTTTTTTGGGGTTACTGTACTTTGCTTGCTAAAATGTGTTCTTAACCATTACAGATTGGTCCCCTCCGCTGTTGGCCAGGTGGATTATGCCTTTCCAGGTCAATTGGAGACATGGATGTAGGAGAATTTATAGTACCAGTTCCCCATGTTAAGCAAGTGAAGGTAATTCATACTTTGTGACCAGGAGATTGAATAGTATCTGTCCATGTGCTGCTCTGCCTGATCTCAGAAAATTTACACTTGACTTTTCCATGGGAACCTAATCAATAAAGCTGATGGATTTCTACCCAAACTAATCCGACCAAAAAAAAAAAACAAACAAACAAACTATGCGTTTGCTTTAGCTTATGTATATTGGTTTGAAGTTTGTGATTACAGCGAATGAAGAAGTTAAGCTTTGCATTTATATCCTTCGTGTAGTTTCTGTTGAGCTTATTTGATCTTAGTAGATCACGTAGAATTTCAATAGAGTACGGATAGATGAAAATGGTAATGTCTGCTTATCATGAAATTTAAACCTAATAACCACGTTTTCGTGAACAGTTATCAAATGTAGGTGGGAGACTCATAATTGCTTCAGATGGTATTTGGGATGCCCTTCCCTCCGAAATGGCTGCAAAATCTTGTCGTGGTGTGCCTGCAGAACTCGCTGCTAGACAAGTGGTGAAGGTGAGTTGGTGACTGATACTTGATGCATTCTCAATTGCCTTGTGGTCGTGTTGAACTTTCTTGAACATCCTTATCATAAAGAGTTATCAAGTATGGGAATGCATATAAACTGAATAATGTTTGAATTTTGAAGGAAGCATTGAGGACAAGAGGGCTGAAGGATGACACGACATGCATTGTTGTTGACATAATTCCACCTGATAATTCCATACAGCTTGCACCTCCTCCCAAAAAGCAGAACAAACTGAGAGCGCTATTATTTAGGAGCAAGTCCAAGGGTTCTGCTAGTAAGCTGTCGAAGAAGCTGTCGGCTGTTGGGATAGTTGAAGAACTTTTTGAAGAAGGCTCAGCAATGCTCGCAGAAAGGTTTGCACTTCTTTTAGTAAATCAAAGGTTTGGTACATTAAACGTGATGATTTTCTATCATTTTTCTTTGAGATGTCCATCTTGTATGGTTTTTCTTTTGACCAATGGTTGCCTGAGCATACATTTTGGATATTCTATGTTATCTAGGAGAAGTAGCATGTTCTCATGAATTACTCCTCAGTGTTTGAATCGCACGATCACAGAATCTAGACTGATGTGAGGCTACGATGTATCATAAAATCTATCAAGTGTACCATTCAGTATACTTTTGATTATATCTTGGGTCGGTTGTGGAACATACAAACTTCTCTAGGAGCTTTTTCAATGGTTCTCTTTGCATGGCTTGGATCTGCATAGTCTGCATCTTTGTCACTTATTTCAGAAAGCTATTTCGAGAGCTCTGTCCATCTTCCTTCACAAAAGGCTGCCCCTTTCCATTAGCATACGATTAACACTACCTGCCTGTTTCCATCATGTACATGGACATGCACCTGCCACATCATCTGTGCGAAAGGTCATTCATGAGATTTATCTCAACAGAGCCTTAATACTGTAGTTTGTCAAATGCGCTCTTTAATTGAATTGTCTCGAAAGTATCCTTCTTTTCATAATGTCTACTGCATCAAAATCTGTATACAATAATCCTGTGTACTCATGGCTTGTTCTATGGTGATCCACCCACATTGCTTTGGCATTTTGAACGCTTGATTGTCATAACGTGGAAACTGACACATGTTCACGAGCTGTGATTTGTGGCATCAATTTCTGGACATATTTTCATATGCGCTCTAGGAACCTGATAAAGTCTACCTTTTCTTTTATTAATATATTTGCTCTGACTTTAATGTTATGCAGATTAGGGACTGATGAATCCGTGGGGCAATCCACATCCGGTCTGTTTGTATGCGCGGTGTGCCAAGTCGACCTTGCACCTAGCGAGGGCATCTCTGTTCACGCCGGTTCTATATTCTCGACCAGCACGAAACCCTGGCAAGGGCCTTTCCTTTGCGGCGATTGCCGAAATAAGAAGGATGCGATGGAAGGAAAGCGTCCGAGCGGAGTTAAAGTGGCCTAGATTATGTAGCTTGCATTATTTTTGTTCGTCTATTCTTTTCCCCGCTCCATTCTTTTTGTCCTAAATTCGCCATTTTTCGTAGTCCGGGCCATTGTTTGAATCTTAAAGTGGTATTGACTCCAATGTAAATGTCATGTCACCAAAATAGTATCAACCTTAGAGTAGCATTTAATTGAGAGTTCATTTGGTGGTTGCCAGTGCAGTACCCCTCTCTCTCTCTCTCTCTCACTCTGCTGTGGTTCTTCCACAATTCCATTCACTGTCCACTTATTCTTGTTGGTGACTACTGAGTAACTAGTCCCTTCTAATACTCTCTTATCTTCTCTAGTTGGTTTTTGGTTATTCTCACGCAAAATCATCACCTGGTGCTCCATTTTCTTTTCAGCAATCTTTGGCTTTCCAAGTGACGGCTCAATTTTCCTCAGCTTAAAAGTCGCATTTCCTTTGAAACTTTAGGTGGCAATGTTGTAGGAACAGGAATAATCATGTCATCTGCGGCATTTCGCCATTTATTACTGAAATGTCTAAGGAGGACATCAAAGAACCACAAGTAAGGTCACCAACTCACAGATATATTGTTGCTATCAAACCAGAGTTCAGTCTTATTTATATGATCTTGAACCCACATGTAACCATTTCTCTTATCGAGTTTGTAATCACTACTGTTGGTTACTCCATGGAGGACGGTTCAGATGGTCAGTGAGAGTCATAGGAATTATACTTGCTGCTCATGAGTCATGTCAAGTCATCCATTTGACACCGCTTTATTATCCCGTTCTATGGGACAAAACCAAGCAATGGGGGAGCTATCTCGAGGAGAGGCTGAAGAATGTTTGGATGGAACTTTCGAGCGAAAAGGAAGCAAATTGAGGTCACGATGCCATTGTAAGTACAATTAAATCCATGTCTTATCCTTTCCAAGAACACCTGAGACATGTCCATCCTCGTAAATGTCGTGGGATGTGAACCGCCTCTGGACCAATCGACCCAAGTGATGCTCCTGTTCGAGTTTGCGCCCAGGCAAACTTTAGTGACGAGGGTCGGCAAGTAATGTTCGTCCATGTAACAAGGAGGCTTGCAGTGGTCCCGGAACACGGGGTAGTACGTGACATCAGACACTATCTCGACAGCGATCCTACGATGGACTTCGAACCATTGAGAGCCTTTACGCCACTCAGACAACAACACTGTGGGCCACATCCGTTTGTTGTATCGGCCTCTTCCCATGGGCCTAGGGTCGTCGAACGAGCCGAGGAAGCTCTGATTGGAGTTTATGAGGTAGCTGTAAACCGTGGTGAAGTTGAAAAGAGGAATGCACGTTTCCGAGAGTAACACAAATCTCTCGTTGGAGAAGTCGAGGAGGGCATTAGCCAGGAGACGCCTCTCGGCGTCCATCATGCTTGCCTGCCCCCATTGAGCCGGCTGCAAAAAAGGTTTCCACAATCAAGTCACGACTTAACATTCTTAGCAGCTTCCTATAAATAACATGCAATGTGGTACTTGGTCACTGTAATTGAAACAACGCCGATGCCGACGGCAGATGAAGAAACATGAACTATCATTAACTCATTTGTCACGGCCCTTCCACATAGGGAAAGAACAAGATCAGGATAAAGGGAGTAGATGAATCGAACCTTGCTTGGTATTCTGCGCCTGTAAAACACCGACGTCTCCGGCATCTCATCATTGCTGGAGGTCCACCGACATGTGCAGGTAGATTGAATAGAGATTCTGGTGTCCCTTGAAGAATCTCTCCCACAGAGGAGCTAAAGGCAGCCTCCCTCTGCTCAAGAACATGAACGCCACCTTCGGCGTCCGATTGTAAGGGTACTCTAGGATTCGGGGCACCATGGAGGCTTGCCAAGCAAGTTCCTCATCACTCATTGAATGCCATGACGTATCAGGACCCTCCCGACCAATTGCACGTTCAAATGGGATCGGTGAAGAAACGGCCAATGAAAAGTTCGAAAACGCTGAAGTTGGTGCCAATGTAAGAAGTGGACTCAGTTGAGTAGAATAGAATTCATCTGAAATAATGACCCTTTTTATGTGATCATGAATGTACATCCCAAGACCAATTGCAACAAACGCCATAGACAGACAGAAAATTATGGTCGTGGTGACGTGAAAGCTCCTGTCTCTTCCGATGCGCACTGTGAGTTCTTTAACGCACACGGTAATCTTAGAACTTTTCATCTCTGTTGTATTAGTACAAGAGATGATGGTACCGGGACATCTTATAAGGCAAACACTTGGGAATGAGATCATGGATGAGCGCGTTTTTCAGGAGAAGGGAGCACATGGTAAGTGCCAGGCGTTGTTGGCCTTTGATTAGGCTTTGAAACAAGAAAGAGGAGTAATTTCTCGTGAATGATTGCAAGTTCAAGCATCCCAGAGCAAACTGTTGTATGGCATGATTTGAGGTGCGAGGTTCACGTTCCAAGGCAGAAAAGAAACGAGAGACAGGTTGAGTATCAATAGTCTAGGCAACTGGTGGGGCTACTCTCACATTCTCTTACTAATGGGCAGCGTCATCAAGTAGACATAAGCAAGTGCAGAACATTTATAAGAAGTGGAAGCTATTGCAATTCTCTGACCACCACCCCACAAAAAAAAAAAAAAAAGTGCAATTCTTTACATATGGAAAAGTGCATTACTCTAGTTATTTTAGGCATTGACGGCTTTTTCCAGAGGTTCAAACCCCAACCGAAGTTACAGAGTATTGGATTTTCAATGATTTAAGCACTCACTTTGTCCTCGCGCTTGGGACAAATGAAGGAACTGATGCAACTTTCAGATCCGTCATATGGTAACCAGACTTGTACATGCACTGAATCTACTTCGGTTCTAATGTGGAAGAAAGATATGTTTGGCAGTCTGTATATTAATGCCATGAAAAACTCCAAACCGATACACTTATAACAAATTTATCCCAAACTAATTTTTTTAGTCACCAAAAATCTCAAACTAGTACACCTGTGGACTAATTTACTCCAAACTAATTTTTTACCACAAAAAACTCCAACCTGAGTACACTTGTGATAAATTTACCCCAAATGATACATATGTAACAAATTTACCATTTGTTAATTTTTGTTAAATTTTACCGTTAAATTGCTGAATTAGATGGCACTTGACGGTTGATAGTTGAAGGGTCGATCAATTTGGATTTTTACTCTCCGTTTGTCACATGTTTATCAATTTAGATATTAATGCCATGAAAAACCCTAAACCGATACACATGTGATGAATTTATCCCAAACTAGTTTTTTGACCATCAAAATTTCCAAACCTGGTACACGTGTAACAAATTTATCCCAAACTAATATAATGAATTGCCGCACATGGATAGTTCAAAACTTGGAACACCCGAAATTAAAGATAACGAGACATAAAAAGATCCGGCATACTACCATCCTGCAGTGAGAAAAGGGAATGAATGTATGTTTCCGATGTGCATCCATGTCTGGAGCACTACAGCAATAAACTAGTTCAGACCCTCCGCTGGCGGATAAACTCAGTGATTCCAATTTCATATAATCAGCAATACACAAACTTCATGTTTGAACAACATAACTTTATAACTCTGTTCTGGGTACTAGGATTGCAAGTTCCTCTCTTTAACTATTCGACAATGAGCTTCTTTTGACTAAGTAAATTGAGGAGAAGCCAGCTATCAGGCCAGACACTATAAATGTCGACTTGCTCAGCTTGCGGCACCTCACCATCAACAGATATATAAAGTAGGACCAGAGCCACCGAATGAAGAATTGCAGCTTACAGCTTCTTTGAAACTTTTGAATTGGAAAGTCCTGCATCAAGGCAATAAGCTGTGATCAGTCTGTCAAAATTTCAAGACTTATAGAGTTACTAGCGCAAGATTATTTCCACTAAGAAAAAATCTGCTGCAATTGCAGTGAACAACACGTTTGCATTCTCATATCTAATGATTTACTCAGTCGATCAACTTAAAAATTGCAGCTATGAACTTTCAGACCTTACATTCAAAATATGCAAGGTCCAATCTAATTTATAGCAGGTTGAGGCAGGCCAGAGAGCAGCTCTCCTTATTCGGCCTCATTTTTATCCAAGTTGTCAGCAAATGCAACCAAACTGTGAGTGAATGTGTCCATTGAAAAGTCCTGCAAACTCTTAACGGTCATTCAGTTTTAACTCCAACCAAATTGTTCAGGGACTGTCTGGGGATGGGAATAGAAAAACAGAAGTTAATATAGCATGACTAGAGTTGGCTGCCTGTGCAAGGGGATGAGTCCTAGACCATGCAGGGATAAGAACCACCATAAAGCTTTGCATAATTTCCATTTGATTACCAAATCTGGATTCTGGCATCCTATCTCTACTCAGTCACCCCATATTATTAAATGAGAGAAAACCCGGTTTTGGTATATTCTTCTCACTACTTGGTTCATCCTAATTTCATTTTAGTTTCACTATCTAATGAGATCGACTTCGACATCACATATCACTTGATAACCAGTATACAGAAAAGATAGCTTCTTGGAGGCTGATATTGATCAAATCAACCTAGAAAGAGTGGCAATAATTTATCACAAACGGAATAGCTTTCCTCCCTTGCTAGAGGCTAGCCATTGCTTGAACACAATCTTCCCAGAAAATATCTAAAAAGGCAATTTGACCAAACTTCAATTTCAAAGCTGAACTTACTATGAGAGTGACACTATTGTTATGCATCTTCTGTAATAACTGGAGTTACATTGAGAGAGTTAGTCATAACGATTGGCTGAATGATAAACTAGTATAATTGTCTCCCAACACTGGACTAGCTACATAAAGAAACAGCTTTGATAGCAAAACTTGATATCATATACACTTCACAATTAGAAGCTCCAGGAGAACGCCATCAGAATTGATATGAAAAGCACCCTTGAATGAAGGACTTATTATGTATATCCTATAATTCCTAGTATTTCCTTGAGGAGCTATTAAGCAACACATGATTTTCAAAGCTGTGACAGGAAATGCTATAACAGTAACCTTGCGAAGAATGCGAGGCTCGCTTTTGTTCACATCCAGGACAACCAATGACTGTACGTGAGAATGCTTGAGGTGAAACAAGACTCGAGGTGTAAAATGGAAAATCCTTATGCTTATTTTATTAAGAGAAAAAGTTCAGGAGGGTCATTTCAATTAATTCCATTCAGTTCTAGAATTTCCAGTGGAAGTAAGAAATAGATCTATTATTTAACCTGTATGATCTAAACATAAGGAATACTCTTCCTCAAAACATTAATTATTTTTAAATTTCTGCACAAAAATTAGTAGGCACACTGGCAGAGAAAGACATTAATGGACAGTGCCCGATTAACCAACCTACACAAGTATGTAGCATTCAATTGTAAATGCAGGTTGAATGTTGAATTTTAGGATAAACCTTTGGCAACTTATCTTGTTGGGACAAATGATCCACGTGAACCCTCACATTATGCGAAGCAAGAAGCCAAAAACTGCGATCAACCCCAGAATAGACCTTTGCAACAATGTCAAATAATGTCTGCGCTCCACCTTCTATAGCTTTCAATATGGATTCCTCTCTCTTCCTACGATTCCTGAATACAGAAGTGACAGTGAGAACTAGCTACCTATCCCAGTTTTATTTCAATGTAGGTTTGTAACCTAAAAAGATCAGGATTAGGGAAAGTAAAGCAAATGCACATCTGACACCACGTGTCACCGTTCATACAGGCTGTGAGAAGCCAAAATTAACGTCTATGTTTGTACTTTGCACTAGCTGAAAAACCAAGTATTTGTCCTTGAACAGTTGAAGATGTTTACCCTGCCCAAGCCATCAAATCATCCCACGCAATCTCTGACAGCGATCCAAAAACCACCGAATTTTTTTCTTGGAAAATAATAAAAAGAAACCCCCAAGGTAACAAATAAAGTTGCAAAGGTGGAGTTGTAATTTCGGTTGTAGGTTTTAGCATGATAAGATAGAAGTCTCGGAAGCAAAGCTGATTGCATACTTCAGATATCCACAAAGCATGTGTTTTGGCCACAGGTTGACTCTCCCGTGCATGGGGATGAGAGCATGTGGAGAAAGCTCCATGAATTTGTATGTTGATTGGAAGTAATCCTGTGCAAGCAAAAGAGTCATCAAGAATCGTTTCGAGATACAAAGCATAGGAGCACTGTCATTGTTAAAGTTCCCAAATTAATGCACATTTGTTCATTCACATTTAACACTAGAATCTTTTGGCAGCATTAGATAAGAGAAGTGCCATGTTCTTAATGGGCATAATACAGTTCTGTCTCGGTTAATATCGAATAAAAACCCCACATTTGACAAAATAAAGAAAAAGTTTTTAACTGATAAGAAGAGAGAAGAACCATCAATTGACATCAAGATAACAATTGTAAGAGTCTAAATGAACTTTTGAAGCTCGAATCCATCAATGTAAACTACGTAATCGCGTTCAAGTTTGAACAAAGACACCACAACAAAGCAGATAAACAGTTAAATCCTTGGAATTCCCAGTACTCAACTCATCACTGGAGCTTAATCTAGAAAATAAAATGCCTGGAAAAGCTCAGATTAAAATGAGATACATATAACAATGAAGAGCTCACAGAACAATGCAGTATAGGGTACAGGTGCTACGTGTGGTGTGGCACTGTTAAGGAATTATTTTGTTTCTAACTATAGGTGCTTAGAAGTGTATATATGTGCAAAACCATACAATGCCTACTACAAAAAGATAAGGGGACCACAGAATACCCCGATTATTCACTCAAATTTTTTTCATTTCTAATCCTTCAAAAATCAATTGCACTACACGTAGCATTCAATTTAGTGTCCCCTGAAAGTATTATGCACATTGAGATTGTCTGCCCCTTTGTCAAGAAGAAACTGATTTATGGTGAATTTGTAACAGCCTTTGTAAAATCGCTTGATCAACTTATTAATTTGTTTACAAAATCTCTTAGAGATCCTCGTTTGATTTTCATTTGTAACAAGTCAGGAACATATAATAATATGCTCCAAATTGAGGCGGAGTGTGAGGAACAATTGCTTAGTGGTTCCAATGGTATACTAGTGAATATTCATACAGTGTCTATTGTAAATTCATTAGGTGTACAAAGAAAATCCCAACCATTAAATCTCAATTTCTCTCTCGTTCATTTTCCTCGACTTTCAGAGGCCCAGTATTTATACGTCATCACATACATGAATACTTATACTTAACTTAGTTTGATTTTGTTTGAATCTTGTCTATATAGCCGAGTATTCTTAATTCCTTAAATTTATGGATACATACATTATATGGAATGATCTCATAAGAATGAGTGAACTCCATTCAGAGACAGAATCTGAATTAGGAAGAAACTAGGAAACCCTAAGTCACTAAGGGTGGGAAGTTATCATGAAAGTTATCGAGGAGGAGACAATTCTTTTTTCAGATAAAGAAAATGTGCAGATGAACATCTGAGACAAAAGAAAGGGAATGACTGACTGAGTGTGCCCGAGCCAGAAAACGGCAAATGAAAATGACCCTATATGAAAAAGAGTCAAATACTGAGTGCGGGAAGTAATCATCAAAGGGTATCAAGGGGGAGACAATTTGTCTTTAAAGCAATTTGGCAAGTGAGGGTTCCGACTAGAGTTTCTTTTTTAATGGGGAAGCAACTTGGTGACGAATCCTTACTTTAGATAACCTACAACTAAAAGGCCAAGTACTTGTACTAGGTGTCTACTCTGCAAAAAAGAGGCAGATTTAGCAGATCCTCCATCCTTGCTCTTGGACTAAAATGGTTTGGACAGTTTTCCTATGGTTTTACCTTGGGTTATTGGAGGTACCTCAAGCAAGAACTTTGGGCTTGGTAGGGCATTTGTTACCAGCGCAACAATAACAGAAGGATTACCTCAATTCCTCTCTCCGTTTTTGGTTGATTAAGAAGGAGTGGAACAAGAGAGCTTTTGATGGAGAGGAATCTTTCATTTCTATTGTTATGGAAAACTGGCTTGAAGTTAAAAACTTCTGGTGTACTGAAAACTTGCCTATGAATGTAATTGCCTTGGTTGATATAGTCGATGATTTATCCTGTATTTGAGCTCACTTTTAATTTTGAGAGCTGTTTCTATATGGCTTTATTTTTTTGGGCTCTTTTTGTATATGGATTCACACCTTTAAGTGCTCTATAGTTGAACTTTTCCTTTATCAAAAAATGTGCACATGAACATCTGAGACAGAAAATTGGGATTGACTGACTGAGTGTACCCAAGCCAGAAAATGTGAAATGAAAATTTTCCTCTTTCTGGCAAACTTCATTTTGGTCGAGTCAAATTTTCATTTTTACTTTCTTCACATAATAACACTTCATACTTATGATGCTTGGATGGAGCACGCTTATTCTCCCAAGAGTTGAAATTGGATTCTCTCATAGGATTTCCAATTGTAATCATTGGGAAAGATTATAGAGAAACTGGTGCAATCAATACATGCTAAAATAACAAAGTAAAGCATGATGAGAATTTGTCATTGACTTACAATTATATTTCCACCAGAATTAACATCCAGTACCGAACTTCCTTGGCTGAAGAAATCATTTGATACATCAAGGCCCCCATTCAGGGGTGACAAACCAAAGATTAGGGGTAAGCAGTTCACGAATAAAATGACGAGAGAGAAATAGGACAATTTATCTGCATTTGACACATCACTTGAAATCATCTCTTCTGCTATTTTCTCCCTTATCTTCATATAATTGATATATCGATTCCCATGCCCAGATTGTGGATCATTTTTGCAAATGAGTCGAACTCAAGGGTACATGCTCATACCTCATAGAGCCAGAATCAAATAAAACATGAGATAGAAAAGCTACACTTTGCCTATCTGTTGTTTTACCAGATAAACTCCAAAACATTAGACTATTCTAAAGTAGCCACGCTTTATATCTCCATGACCTTTACAATTTCCATCCAAGGTAAAAAATACCAATATATACAAGTAATGTCCCTGATCGACCTACTTTTGCATAAATTCGCTACTCAAGTGATGACGCCATGTAATTCTCTGTCAGATTACACAAAATTACTTACTTCATCATATATATAAAACAGAGTACTCTATATAGACCATTTATAATTCGAGTAGGCTCCCCATGAAAGCTGATTGATCCACAAGTACGCATATTTCCCCGAATTTAGGACCTCAAATTCTAAAAGCTTTCATCCTTATCCAGTTTTTAAATGACCAATCGATAAGCTAGAGTCTCCCAAGAAACTTACCCCAAACAATGATCACCTGCTATAAGTGATTGAGTACTGCTGTGCAATAGTGCCATATGTCCATCCGTATGCCCCTGAGTCAAAAAATTCCTCTATAAACAAAAAATGGACATACTATTTCTTAAACCTGCTACCACTAGTTAGACAGGAAAAAACAGAGAGAAATTAATCAACTGTGTTGATATGCCAAAACAAATTTTGTTCAAAGCATCTGACCTGGCAACTTTGTTTGTCTACCAAACATCTACAGTGAAACAAACTACAATAGATAGTGATTTTGGGTATGATCTCTAGATGGATTGAAGCACAAGTAGATATGTGGTGACATGTATGGTGCAGAAACGAACAAGACTTCATTATTTACTTTCACCAACCAAAACCATAACAAAACAAATAAAGGAGCAGACTAATAAAGAACAAAAGGGTAAATTCTTATTCTGCTGTAATTTATGTGCATGCAGTATTTTAAGCCCAGAGTCTCAGCAGAGGGTTTAAGATCCAAATACATTTCGGCAAAATCCGAAAAAAGTATAGTACATTGCTGATGCCAAAAAACACTCAATCTTTCAAGGCAATCACCACTAGTGACCCAAGAAGGAAAAAGTAAGCCAACACCTGCACACTATGTACATAGTTTTCTGGTCCAGTCCATCTCCCCAATCATACCATGACCAGAGCAAAACATATTGAATTAAACATGGTTGCACCTAAACTGCTATCCATGGTAACTACCTCGAGAAGCAGCTGATCAAGTAGCTTACCAAGTTATACGACATAGTTTGACGAAACTGGAAGTTTCAAACCAAATGGAGGTTCCAACCATATTCAGAGCTATCCAACCCAAACTTGTGCACATTTTAAGACTTGGCGGACATAACTATAACAGAAGTTCTTGGCAATCTTAAAACTCGGGAGCTTCTAGGGTCCCGTATGAGGAAAACGGGACCCCATCCCACATGCAAAAATGACTGGCTAGATTTAATTTACAAACCCAAAAGATAATTTATAACATCTAAGAAACTTTTTGCATTAACATCTACGCTGCTAAATCTTCTCTTACGAACACAAAATATAACTTACATACATCATTAGATCTAGAAATAATTTACTACCTTAGTAAAAATACGACTATGTGAAGTCCTCCTAAAAATCAAAATTAACACAAATACAAGCAAATAAGATGATTTGAAATCTCTAGACGTCGCGACATCCATCATTTCACCTCGTACCTATAGGATGTTGTCACTAGTAATTATCCAATAAATATCACAATTTCCCTCAAATATTAGTAATTGGTAGTTCATTGTGGTTACTAATTCAACTACCCTTTATACGTCGGAACTCGACAATAGAATCACTTAGTGATTATCCTACCAAATTGTAACTTTCCTCAATCGGTCATAACTTATAGTTCCCGTTCTTAATAATCATACCTCCAATGATTGTAATTGGCCTAAAAATCCTTGTAATCTCGCTTGCACATGTAGGTAACGCTTTACCTTTTCACATAGTAATTTAGCTATAGATTTCACATCGTATAACTTAGTAATGAATCAATGGCATACTAATGTATCTCAAATTGTCGTAGGAGACCGATCTTTTAGTAATAGGCCTAAATAATCGTAAATTACCCATAAGTCTATGTAAATGATGGTCAGTAATTTACCTTTAGAGATAGTAAATTAAGTTCTCGTAAGCTTGAAAGTCTTTAATGATTGTAAGTTCTCTTGGGAAATCGTAAGCAACCTAAAATTATTGTAAGTTTCTCTTTCCCTATTCTTAGTAAACTCACCGAAATGATCGTTACATTTCTTTCAAGTTTGTAGATCAATGCAGCCTATCCGTAAGTAATATCATTGATTGTCGCAAGTTTCCTTCATTAACTGTACAGTTTATAATTTACTTCAGTAAAATTCCATAAATATCAGTAACTTACCGCTTTAACAAGGAACCGTTACATTTGTTGAAATTGTTCCAATTAACAAGATTTGTTGGCTTTACATCCAATTGCCCATATTCTATACGGTACCGGTCCAACAAAACAGCCACTGGACCATAGATTTTTCCCAAAACTTGACCATGAAGAAATCTGAAGAAAAGCTCAGCTCTAGCATTCCATTTGGCATATTTAGAGAAGACTGAAAAGTCATGAGTACTCCACCAAATTAGTAAATGAGAATGGGAAGTCTTAATGCATCTTGCATACAATAAAAGTCTCTTTTGTCTCGTTAGCAATGACCTTTTGAACTTAATTTCAATTAATGATCCATAAACCATACAGTAAGAAAAGTTGTCCATATAAAGGAAAGTTACCGGTGCAAAAATTATAGTTAACCTCTGACCCCCAATGCAGATGTCTTCTGCTCCCGAAACCGGAGTAGAACCAAGAGACCAAACATCTGCCCAAAAAGTAAATCAGCTATGCTTTCAACACCCAGGTGCACTTGCGTGATTGCATAAACATTTATGTGCATATAAATGAATTTATGGGTTTGCTTATATGTAGTCTCATATCTGTCCTCAGATATGATGCATGTGATTACTGATATGAGGTGGAATAATTACAGAGGACAGACAAATTCAGAAAAGCATCAATCGGGAAAAAGTAGGCATTATCATCACCTTTCTGAATGCGAGAGATGGTATTTTTATGAGCTAATAAGGTGGCATCACTGTTGCATCTCTGAATGACCGAGAGACCTGAAAAAATTTAGTGCAAAATATCATAAGCTATGCAGTGCCATAGCAATCAATTCATTAATGATAAAAGACTTTTGTTACAGTGGATGTATGATAGAGAATTCTTTTATAAAATTAATACCTCTTTTAGACCCAAATAAATATTTGGGTCTAAAAATAGTAGAACATGTTACAAAGATGCTTTCTAGAATTGTATCGACCAAGTTAAGACTATAAACACACTCGAACACCTTCCTTTAAGTGTCTCCTTAAGATCAAAATGAAAGCTTTTATAGCAATTGTTTTACCAGAGTATGTCGGCAAAAGGTATCATCCAAGTAGTAATAGATCTAATACCAGTTTACGTCATTTCTCAAACTATAAATAAATACTTAATATCACCTCATATTTATGATAAGGATCATTATTCAAAGATATTAATCCTAACTTGAGAATTTTTTGACACAAAATTTAATAATATAGATCCTCAGGTTTTGGAGTTAGAAAAAATTTCCAAAAATTTTTTTTTTCTTTTGGGGGGGATGTTTCTAAATCTGTCCATGGTGTTCACATCTGTACGTGGAGAATGAAAGACATGGTGTTCACATCTGTACGTGGAGAATGAAAGAAGGCACATCCGTGCCATAAAGCACAAGGCTGCATGCGACGTTATGTGATTTTGTTGATATGTGCATGCACACATGGAGAGAGAGAGAGAGAGAGAGTACATTTTCTGCTATAACCAGAATTGTAAGAATCTAAAGTCAATAGCAGCTCATGCATCGACCAACTGACCAGTCCATCTCATGCTCCCCAACTGTAGTTCTATATTCATCCTTATGAACTATCAAATGACATAAGAGAAGTTGAGGCAGTGGTCCTAATATTTTAAACATGAACCTCCACTCAAAATTTAGGGTCATAAGGAAATGGATGCGCCGTTAGACCAGGAAATTAAGGAGCATGAGGCTCTCAGGGAAAATCAACATTCTCCAAACCAAGATTTCTTCATCAATACGGATGACTATTCTTCAGGTGAAATTCTCCCTGTGGAGAGTTATCTCAGTCAACAGACATGTGGGCCCCATGTGGAACCCAAGACAAGACCATTGGATGCATGGAGGACTGAGTCTAGGCAAGAGACAGCCTTTCTATAGATTAAGAGTTCTTTCCTTCCAATTCGCAATCCAAGTTGCAAATGTTCATTTTAGTGGGAATAAAAAATGACAAGACCAACGATTCTCTATACATAAATGTCGGGTACAGTTTTGACTGACTGAATTTTAGTCTTAGAGACCCTTTGGAAATGAAGTAGCTTTCAGTACTGTATTGAAGCTTTGGATGAGAACTCACCTTCAATGTGATCATGGTGATGATGGGTGACAAACACAATCAACTTTCTTGGCAAGGCAGCAACAATTTTCTCAAGCTAGTAAATAGGAGAATAGAAATCAACAAACTTGCAAAAAAGTTTGTAAACAAAAACAAAGGGAGATGCAAATCTAGGTTGGTTACATGGACAGTTATTGACTTGCAACATTTAATAACATGTAATCTGTCAACAAGTAAAAATACCTAAAATTTGGAAGGTGTACTCATAGAATTGTAGGACGAGAACGATTTTTTTACCCACTTTCTTTTCCCTTTTTTGATGGAAATTTCTTTGCTGTAGTAAGCTTCCCATGCACTATCATGTCATTCACACATATTTTAGACTGAGGGAGCTATAACATCCTTGTTTCATGAATTTATGTGCAACTGCCGAATGCCACTTAGTTCAATGGAAAATCTGCTGGACCGAAACTATGCCAATTACGCATCCTGGCATGAATATAGACAGCTAAGTTCAGAATGGGAAGATAATGAGTCTAGCCAAGATTTTATGCTATGATGATTGACTGAATGAACAAGTAAAATGAGAAATGAATGATATGGGAGAGGGTTTTACAACCATTCAAGACGAAGATGAAAGAAACTCTTTTATAATTGGTTTAGGCAAGTGAAAATTTTGACTCAAAGTGCGAAGATATGCCTTTAGAGAAGAGGGTTGTCATAAGAGTGAGTTAACAATGTGTAGGAACTCTAAAGAATGACCAGATCTGGTAAGATCACTTGGAGCTCATGGACTGACCCAACATTTAGGTATTAGTGGTTTCTATTCGTCGTGTCTATAAAATTTAGAGGCTTAGGATGCACTTGATGGATCAAAGCGTCTAACTTATGCATGCATTAAACAAACCGAACTCACATCTTACCTCTTCATGGTGTTGGGATCGGCATCCTGGATCAACTATGAGCGCATCTCCTGACATAATAAAACTACCTTCCCCACATTCATCTGAACCACTCGCAGGTGCAAACACCACTAAATTGGTGGTGTGAAAAGGCTTTGCTGTCCTACTTCCCATAGGAACAATTACAACACCTGGAGGATACTCCTGGAGTAAGAAGACGCGATTGGAGATTCAGTTTCTTTTTGTTAAAGTTTTCAGAGATTTGGCTCAAGTATCTCATGTCACACACCAATGTGGAATTCTATTATAAGGACAGGCATGAAAGCCAGCCAAAAAAAAGCTTCGTGAAGTCTAGCTATTAGCATGTGCCCAACAAAAAAAGTCTTGCTATTAATGGAATGGTTTGAAGTATTCCGCTCAATATCACATTCATTAAACAGAGAAGTTGACTGAAGGAAGAACAAACCTGATAAATTAAGGTTGACGGGACCTTAAATTTGGACTGGGGCATAGAGTCATTAATTAGACTGAGAACCGTTAAAGGTCCAACACGGTCACTACTTGGTTTCACGTCCACAAGCCAGTCGAGGCAACTTTCAACGGACATCCATTTACATGACTCTGCATATGTAATCCTAACGCGTTATTCACATCCAATGGGATAAAACAATAGCAATGAAATCCACGTGCTTATGCTCATCCTTGCAACTTTCAAATGGTCAGAATTACGAAAAGATGCAACGCAACCTCATCACTAGCACACAGTACATAAACATTCCTGTCATTTACAGACAACACCCATGCATACACACCTCAAAATGCTCCAGAAATTGCAGAAAAAACGCAAAGAAGTGGTACCAAAACCTGGTAAATTACAGTCCCCGGAGATCAATTTGCCCTCAATGAAGACCGTACTAACAGGTAATCCCGGCCCGAACTCTGCTTCTTCGACATACTTGAAGAACCTCCACTCACCGACATCGGAAACCTCCAGCCCAACAAACCCCAGACCCTATCCGACCACAAAGCGCGGCAATTCAGCGCCACTTCACCAAAATAACAATAATAATTCCACTCCGAGTGTTACCAGTACACCAAGTACCTCCACGACGGCAGAATCCACGTCGAATCGTCCCAAATCGACCTTCTCCGAGCACGCAGCCGCGTCTCCGATGCGAGCGCGGAGCTCGCCCGGCCGTCCCGTGAGGGGGCTCAGCGGAGCGGAGGGCAAGTCCCAGAGATCGGAATCGACGTAGGCATCGTACTCCTCGTCGCCGAACTTCGGAGGCCGCCGCTGCTTCGCGAGGAGGAATTGGGGGCCGCTGGACGGGCTCCGGAGTATCACCGCGAGGGTGTGGGTAGCCATTTGAGGAGGAGGAGAAGAGTGAGATCGGATTTGGGAAGCAGCAGCGGTCGGATGGCTATATAGTGAGGGTGGCGTCTACTGTTTTGACAGGCGAAGAATTAATTGAATGTACTAAATGCGAGTTCGGTTGTACCTAACCAAAACCCCCGCCAAAATTGTCCTTTTGACTTGTTTCTTTCCTCCGCCTCCCTAACGGCGTACAGTGTCGGCGGCGAAGATTTTTTTCTTTTTCTTTTTCTTTTCTTTTTTTTTTGTCATAATTTTAGAGGCACAAGCATGAAGACGCGACTATCGTCAATAAAACACCCTCCAAATTTCATAATCCATTCTTAATCTCGGCCCTGTCCCAACGCAAGTTCGGTGGCGGGAGATCGAAAACGCCTAAACGGTTTGATAAAAGTAACCCTTGATCTCGCGAAATAAGTTCTCATCTTAATGTTTATATGTAGTGAATTCTATGCCGAGTCTCAACTAAAAAAAATTAGGAAAGGTGGCCGGGAGCGAGATAGATGTGGAAATTTGTTTAGATATTATTGAACAGGTTTTTATTAGATCCACTGCTCATGTAAAATATAATTTATACGTTCATCATTTGATTGTTGACATGAGAATAATTCAATTACAAAACTAACTTCATTCAAGCATGTCACTTCTACGGTAAATGTGTGAGACTTTTTTTATATCGGCAGTGAATTTAGCTACTATCAATACCTAATCCGTTAAAAAGCAGTGCAAAGGGAGTTCTTTATCAATTAACACTCCGTTCGTTTAGAGAAAAATGGAATATTTCTATAAAAAAAAATGGTTTTCAAGAAATCAATTTTCAGGAAAATAATAATATTTTTCAATGTTCCACCGAAATCTGAAAATGAACTTAAAATTATTTTCCATTGTTCGATATGAAAATTGAATTTGATTTTTCTTCATGCACTCTTTTTAGTAAGTTTTCTTTTTATCTATCTATTTTATTTTTTTTTTTTTAATAATAAATTTTTGTTGTCTTTTCATTTTTTTTTCTTTTCCTTTTTCTTCAATCGGTCGTGGCCTTGGGTGAGGCTAAATCCGGTGAGGCTTGGCCTCACTCACCACCTGCGATCGGTCATCGATCGTGGCCGTGGCCCACGGCCAATCGAAGAAGAAAGGAAAACAAAAAAATGAAAATACAAAAAGAAAACATAAATAATAAAAAAATAAAATTTTCAACTTTGGAGAAAAGAAAAAGAAAATAAAAATAATTAAAAAGAAAATGAATGTGAAAGAGTTTCAAAAAAAAATGAAGAGTGTAGGAAGGAAATATGATAGAAAATATTTTCCTCTTCTAAAAATGAGGAATTCACTTTTTCCACTTTTGGATGTGTTTTTTTCATAATTAGACAATGTTTTTCTTAACTCATTTTTTTCTATGAATTGAACGCCGAAAAATCCGGAAAGCATTTTCCTAAAAGTTATTTTTCGTGAAAAGAACATAGCATACATGAATACATCGGTGCCGCCGCCACTAACAATTGATTAATCTAATTTTGGCCTTTTTGGTTGTTGCAAATTTGAAACTCGTTTAGAAGTTGAAATCTGATTTTTTAAGAATTTTGACGGAAAACAAAAATTTTCTTAAAAAAAACGTAAAGAAATGAGTTTAACATCCAGCTAAAAAAATATCAATAAATCATTAACTTCACGAGTTGTATAGGAACCAAAAACCATTTAAAATTCATCAAATAGCAGGGAAAATTACCAAAAAAGTCTTAAACCTATTGTAATTCTATCAATTCAGTCCTAAAATTTTTTTTTGTCGATTCAGTCTAAGCTTTTTTACAATTATGCCAATTGAGTCCATCCGACCAAAATTAGCCGCTAAGCGATGCCAAACTGGCCTCTCGATGACTTAATATTTTATTTTATTTTGTTTTATTAATTTTTTTTAATTTTTTCATTTCTTTTTTTCCTCTTCCCTCTTCTTCTACCACAGCTAAAGGCGATTGTTAAAGCTTGCGGCGAGCCTTGTCATGGCCCGGGCAAGCCTCGCCGGCCCACATTTGGTGAGGTCTCGGCCCGGCCTCGCCCGACGATGGCGAGGTTGAGCCCTCGCTCGATCGGCCGGCGAGGCTCGGCCTCGTGCAGCCATGGCGACAGACCTAAAGTCCGACAAAGTCCTCTCGCTAACCCCCGTAGCTTCAAAGATCTGTTCGCCACTACTATCATTTTCTCAACTCAATGTTCTTCTATAAGTTGATGTAGATCCATGATGACTTTTTTGAACCAGTGCCACTTTGATCAGTCATAAGGCATTGGTTTCTCAAATCAGTGTTCTTCTATTCACGTCGATTGACTACCTGGTGTTGTTGGGTTGCCCAGCGACGGAGGAAGGAGGAAAAGGTAACAAAAAGAAAAGAGAGAAAAGAAAAAAGGAAAAAATTACAAATAAAATAAAATAATAAAAAATTAAAATATTATGTCGCAGGACGTCCGGCGTTGGCGGGCTAATTTTAGTTGAATAGACTAAATTGGCACAATTGCAAAAGGTTCGGGATTGAATCTAAAAAAAAAAGATTTATAACAGAATTAACACAATTACAATATGTTTAGAACTTTTGTGGTAATTATCCCTCAAATAACATGACAATAGTGAATCAATACGATGACATGAGCTTCCAAAAGTTATTATAAATACATTGTTGATCAATGCATAAGAGGAAATACATGAATGAAAAGGAGGAAATGAGTATTACCAAGTTAAACCAGTGTATAAGTGTATAGCTCTTTGACATGATTGCTTTATATCGTTCTCTTTTTCTCTTATCATAAATCTTTTTAATCATTTACATTCGAAGTGTTGGCAATCGAAAATGGCCGTCCGTCGTTGTAAACGACTCCCAAAGATCCCCGTGGTGGAAAACTAGAAACGAAACAATAGAGAAAAGAGATTTGTACACATTATTTGGAGTCCATCGGTCTTTTAGCGGAATTATGACGATCCAAAACTCAAGCGCTTCCCTTCTATCGCCCTCCGGATACCTGGCATCGATGAGATCGCCTCACTCTCTCTCTTCTCTCGTGCTTATGAGAAAACAAAACGGCATATGAAGTTATATCAAAGTTAGAGGGGGCATCTTAGCTCTATTTATAGAGTTTTAGCTGAGCCCTCTCATCACGGGGCTGAGCTCAATTCAAATTTCACACTAATGACTCATATTCGGCCTATTAAGAATCCTTATATCCATCATTTATTAGACTAAACCCGTAAAACAGTAATTACAATTTCAATTAATGTAGCCCACATTAGGAAAACTCTTACATTCTTCCACTTGGGCTATATTAATTGAAAGTGTGTAGTAGTGCGCGCCTTTATGCCGGTCTAGGTATTATTCTTAATAGACAATCCGATTCCACAGAGTCTCAAACATCGAATCATGACGAAGAATCGTATAAAACCGTATGTAGAGCCGTCCATGATTACGAGTGTTCTCCAACTTTATTGATATCGATTCAATATGATAGTGTGGCAAAAGGATGACACCTCATAAAAGAGTTACTTTATGTGTCATCCCCTTTATTAGGCACATTCTCTTTCTTTATGTGTCACGAAATCTTATGTGCACTAGAGAATATCTTATGGTTCCAATGAACCTCGATACGTATTACATTCATGGTTAACCATATTTTATATGTAACAAGACATGTCCTTAAGGCTAATAATTGAAAGCCCTAACCTTTGCTCAAGGTTTATACAATACCTTGAGATTTTCATCTAGATACATGTGTTCAACTCAAATACTTTATTGTATGTAAAAGAGTTGATACATATCATAATGTTATAAAATATAACATACACAAATGTAAACTATATTAGAGCAAAACGAAAATAGCTCCCCATCGAACAACCGCATCCAATGATGCCGGCGAGCCCATATTAATGACATGCCATTCAAATACACAAGGGCGAAGACCTTTAGTCGATGGGTCCGCATCCATATCATTTGTGAAAATATGCTCTACTTTAATGTCACCATTCTCAATTGTTTCCTTTATGGTAAAAAATTGACCACCGGATACTTAGACCCCTGAAAGCTCTTCTATTGTTAATAAACAACACCGCAGAGTTATTGTCATAATACAACCGTATGGGCTTATCTACAAAATCAAATACGACCAACTCTCCAATGAGGTTCCATGAGCCAAATAACTTGAGTAGCAGCCGAAAAGTATGCTATAAACTTCGCCCGCATGGTAGAAGATAACATAGATTTCTGTTTTTTACTTTTCATTATACTACACCACTTGCTAATGTAAAGATATATTCCGTTGTCAATTTCTTGTCATCCTAATAACCAATAAGGTCTAAATCCGAATACCCTACTAGCTACAAGTCCTTAACTTGTTTGTGATTTAGTATGTAGTCTTTTGTCCTCTTTAAGTACCTTAAAACTTTCTTGGCAAGAACCCAATAATCGTATCCTGGATTTGACTGATATCTTCCTAGAAGTCCAATTGCATAAGCAATGTATGGTCTAGTGCAAACATGAGCATAGATGATACTTCCAAGTGCACTAGCATAAGGTACATTCCTCTTTTGGGCTTTCTCATCATCTCGTATGAGGATATTGCGATGCATTCAATTTATCATCCTTAACGACAACGTAGCAATTCCCTGGTCTACAATCTTACTTATTGAATCTATTCAAGATATGATCAACATATGCCCTATGAGACAAGCCCAATAATCGACAAGAACGATCCCTATGGATCTCAATGTCGAGGACAAATGACGCCTTACCAAGGTCTTTTATGTCAAGATTTTTTTGACAACGTTTGCTTCGCCTTATGCGGTGATTCAAGATCACCGCTAGCAAGCAAGATATCGTCTACATAAAGCATAAGGAAGATAAAATTTCCCCATCGACCTTGTAGTATATGCACCGATTCACTTTATTCTTGACATAACCGAAAGAAGTGACAATATTATAAAACTCCAAATGTTATTGTTTGGAAGTTTTGCTCGAGGCCCATAAATAAACTTTTTCGGTCTACACATAAGCTTACCTGAATTATCACCGCAAAGCCTTTGGGTTATACCATATAGACTTCATCATTAAGATTTCCATTTAGAAAAGCAATTTCAATATCCATCTAGTGTAACTCCATATCAAAAAGAGCTACAAATGTAATGGTCACTCTGAAAAAATCTTTAGAAGAGACTAGAGAAGAAGTTATTTTATAGTCTACTTCTTCTCTCCGAGTAAAACCTTTGACTACCAATCGGCTTTGAACTTTTCAATCTTTCCTTTGGAGTCCTTTTTCGCCTTATACACCCATTTGTAGCCGATGAGCTTATAACCCTTAGCAATTCAACTAGGCTCCCAAACACCATTAAGTTTCATAAACTACATCTCCTCTCTTATCGCGTCCAACCACAGATCCGATTAAGTCACTGGATCAACCACACACCGACAATGTAGTCATACTTTCCCAAAAAGACTATATAGTTCGGCAAGTATAGCCGGTCGTCTATACTTGATAGATCTTCCAAGTGGAGCTACTTCAACCTCATCCTATACCTACGGGGCTTGAGGAACTTCATCAAAATCTGCCTAAACATCGTGATCATGAACCCCAATAGGTTCAATATGAGATATGGGAAGCTCCATGATTGTCGTATAGAGGTAGAAAAAACGACACAATATCATCTCCGTACCGTTAACCTCAATAGTCTATGAGCATCATTTTCGGCCACGTTAAATTTCGGAAATTTCGTTATCTCGTGATTTCACAATTCTTGTACCTCCATTGAGATTATTAACTCAATACCCCTTTAAATGATCCGGGTAAAATATGAAGTAACACGGAGTAGTTCTAGAGTCCAACTTACTTAATGTTGGATCATATAATTTCACTCCGGCAAGACAACTCCAACTCTTTAGATGGTTCGTCTAGATTTACGTTTAGTCCATAACTCGGAAGGAGTCAATGGACCACTTTGGTGGAAATATGGTTTAGAAAGTAAATGGTAGCTTTGAAAGCTTCACCCCACAGAGAACCTTATAGATTCGTTTTTCTAATCATATTCCTTATCATATGCCTAAGGATGCGGTTATGTCTTTTGGCCACACTATTTTATTTAGGATTCCTATGCATAATAAACTAAGCTACTATCCCAAAATCCTTTAAGTATTTTTATCAAATGGCCATTTAAGTTGTTCAAAGATCGCCATGTTTGCCAAAATACTTACCACCTCGTACGATTCGACAACTTTTATGTCTTTTCCCAATTGTTTTCGAATTTCGACCCAAAAAATCTTGAACTTATCAAGAGACCCATACTTTTCCTTAATCAAGTACAAATAACCATATGGGAAAGCCGTCAATAAAATTTTCTACATAAGGTTGTCATACGGAGTCCATCGATATCGGTGTGAATGACCTCCAACAAGTCGAATTTCAAATTGCAATTTTCTTCTTTATCTTGGTTATCTTACCTTTACAACAATCTATGCAAGTCTCTAGGTCACATTTAAGAGCATGTAGAATGTTAGCCTTTATTAGCCTCCCACTCTCTCCCTAGGTAAGTGGCCAAGTCACTTATGCTACAACCCGTAATAGCATTCTTCGGGTAGAGGTCTTTTAGAATCAACATTCTTAGTGGCATAAGCGATGTATATAGTATAGGAAGTTAAACATAATATGTACAATCTATTGGACATATTGCGAGCACCCAACCTTATTTTGACTTAAAAAACACGGAAATACCATTGTCTTTTACTTCAAAAGAATAACTACGCATGTCCAAACAAGATACGAAAATTAAGTTTGTCTAAGGAAGGTACATAAATGCGTTCCTTAATATCAAATCAAAATCAGAATTTGGAATTAAAATGACATCTCCCACGAAATCAACGTCAACTTTATTGTTGTTTCCTATTGTGAACTTTGATTCATTCTAATTTGGTTTCTTACAATTCATGAATCCCTCTACGGTTGAATACAATATCATTGTTTACACCTCTATCTAGCTATCACAAAATGGATGGGCTAAATTAAAGCCAAAGAATCATTACATGCATGCTCACAACCAAGTTTTGTATTTATTGCAATATTTCTTTATGTGACATTTTTTCTTATAAAAGAAGTCGTGGTCACCATCCTTCTTAAGGGATGCTATCTGTGGACCCAAACCGTCGAATGATCGATGGTTTTAGGAGTTCATTTATAGGTATGATTTTATAAACCTCTTAGTCTAGGTGTCCACCATCCTTATGACGTAATCTTTAATCCCACCGGAACCAAGAGTCCTTGCATATATTTCACAATCTCATCATTAGACGAGATATAGTTCATAGCCACCAAGGCTTCCATCATCCGTATAAGCGGTGCCACCGGGCAAACCACCTTTAATGTGGCACTAAATGGATCGCTTCAAAAATAATATGCAAATCCAATTGCTCTTAACCTAAATAACAAAATGCGCCTTCTCGGATTCCATCATCGTCTAAGTAAAATCTGGGGCTTATCCCTATTAAGAGCATATGAACTCGCCGCGACTTCATTCCAAACATAAAATTTTTTACCCATTTCTCAAAGTCCGAACCAAGTATAAACTTCAATCTTAATGGAGTTACCATTTCCAGAGAATGTGACAAATTTGACAAGCAATGTATATAATGAGCATCATGTGAGTACGGTGTTACTTGGACCTTATAAGGACACATCTTGAGAGTTACATACATCATGGTATAATCATCTTTGGGCGGAAAACTCTCAACATGACGGTGACCATGAGAATACATTCCAATCTTCATGAATCACCACCTTTGGGTGTATGAATCATTAGAATCGGTCAATCCTCAACCATATGATATACATGTATCCCTCCATAAATCAATATGCAATCACCTCCTTTGGGAGTATAACCACGCATTAGAACATGGGACATCCCATCAAAGTATGAGACTTGTATTTCTCAAACCCAATCAAGCGTGCCACTTTAGCGGTCACTATCCAATTGAATCTTTGAAATTCTCTCAAATTAAGAATATAAACTTTATGTCTCACATTTAATATATCCAAGTGATTTTAGACTTGATTATAGGAGCATTTTATCCTAAAATTACAGGCGACGCTAATAACATTGCTCTATTCAATGATGCATGTTAAACCTTATACATGTTAATACTTAACAATACTCTACACATCATGTATGTGGCCATATTGTTGTGAGCTAGCCTTAATATTTCCGAAACCACATGAAAATATAGGAAAAATGCCAACAATACCCCCGTAAATACAAAGATTTAGGGTTTTTATACATTTTTCTATCCTTAAAAGCTCCAAACCTTTAAAATAAATATACCACAATGTAGAGCATCCTCATAAAAGAGTGGCACCCCAAAAAGCTCTCCTACGGGGGCGGCCGCGTGCTCGGTGGGCGAATTGGGAAGTTTGTGATTATTCATGAGATGGCGCAGCGTGTGTATTATGTTAGGATAATCGTAATTCTTATCTTTAATTAGGGATGTTAAGATTTTGTAAAATTGGTTTTATTAACGCAAACCGTATCCATATAAGCGAGCAATCCTGGGACAACCAACCAAACATATATCAATGTGAATAAAAGCGATCCGTTATTATAAAATCAATTATCATTACTAGAAATCAATCTTTCTGCCCTCCTCTCGGCGATCAAGGCGAGGCCCGCCTCCCGGGTAATTCCATCTATTCAAATTAGGTGGAACGGCCGGAAATTAATCGTGGCTTTAACTTAAATAGTTTAATCCCACGATTAAGCTACCTAAATGCCTTATTAAATTAATTACACTAACTAAGGCATTAGCCCGATCGGTTGGGTGGGGTTGACTCACCAAAAACGACGGTTGATGTGAGGGGCACGAACCCGAGGGGCCCAAAATCACTATTCACCGCTGGAATTACTGTTCACTGCCGGTGGTACTGCCGGGGTACTGTTTATGGCGGCGAGGCACTATTCACGATCACTGTTCCGCGACACTGTTTAGAACTGTCCACCCGTGGCTATTCACCGGTACTGTTCACTGCGGGTACTATTGTACCGAAACCTGAGGGGGTGGCTGGTGCCAAGGATCTCCCAAATCAAAGCCTCGGGCTCGTATACGCCGCTTGAGGTTGAGGCGC
This sequence comes from Rhodamnia rubescens, assembly GCA_021437795.1. Lineage (NCBI taxonomy): Eukaryota > Viridiplantae > Streptophyta > Magnoliopsida > Myrtales > Myrtaceae > Rhodamnia > Rhodamnia rubescens. The sequence continues at coordinate 5,871,697 of JAILYA010000008.1, forward strand.
GTGAGACCCACTCGCACATGCGGCGACTCAATCGGCCCTAATGGCCTCGGTTGAGTCCGGTCCAAACGTTGATCGATCAAATCGGTCAACGCTCCAAATCGAGTCGGGGTCAACCCGCTCAAACTGGATCGAGCTAGTCAACGGGTCGAAAAATAATCAAATCGGGTCGGGTCGGGTCAAACACGATGGGATGACATCATTTGCCACATAGCGGCCTCATATGAGGCGGCATTAAAAAAGGGCGGTGCCACGTAGCGGCTTTTTGGTGAGGCGGCGGCGGCCGCCCAATAGCGGTGCTACGTGTCGCTCGCACGCTCACGAGGCGGCGATCGCCATGCGCGACGTTGCGATGAATCGGTCCGAAGGCGGTTCACCGTCTTTGCGCGTGGCGCGACGAGCCGTCCCCCGGGAGGCCCGCGACCACTCATTCGACCTCGTCTCGATGCGTAGAAGCCAAAAATGTAATAAAATCCAAGTTTCATCGGACGAAATTTCCAAAAACATGCATAAACCGAAAGTTCTAGCTCCGAACTACGGTGGCTTTAATACCAATTGTTAGTGGTCGAAAACGGCCGCCCGTCGTTGTAAACGACTCTCAAGGATCATCATGATCGAAAATTAGAAACGAAGCAATAGAGGAAAGGGATTTGTGCACCTAATTTGGAGTCCATTGGTCTTTAAGAGGAATTTTGATAATCCAAAGCTCAAGCGCTTCCTCTCTATAGCCCTCCAAATGCCCTGGCGTCGATGAGATCGCTTCACTCTGTCCTCTCTCACCTTAAGAGAAGACGAAATGATGTATGAAGTTATATCAGGGTTAGAAGGGGCGCTTTAGCCCTATTTATAAAGTTTTAGCCGGGCCCTCTCATCACGGGCTGGGCTCAACTCGACCTACACTAGTTAGGCCCATATTCGGCCTATTAAGAATCACTTATATCCATTTTTTTATTAGATCAAGCCCTTAAAACAGTAATTGTAATTTCAATTAATGTAGTCCATATCATGAAATTGTTACACGGAGGCCCTAATTAGACTGATTCATGGGGTTTATAGGATCATTTATGAACCCCACCTAATCAGGTGCCCCCAAATAATAATAAAAAGAAAAACACAACACCGTGACACAATTAAGCATATGCTACTTTGGTTCACAAATTTGCTAGATGCGCATCGCTCATGTAAAACACGACTAGATTATCCTGTTACTCGAGTAACGTAACGAAGTGGATCAAATGCTCCGACGAATGTGTAATTATTATTCTTCTGAGTATAGGCATTTGTGATGCCAAGTGTATCGAAGCATTATGATGCCCTCATATGAAAAACCTCGAACAGAAGACGAACGTGGGAATTCTTCATTATTTAGCAACCCGAACAAACTTGTGACACACCATACGAGAAAAAAAAGATAAAATAAAAGTTATACGATTCACGATTGACGCAACGCGTATCGTAGCTCGATTCATTGTCAGAGTCAAACGAGAACATCATAATATTGAATGGAGGAAGCAAAGTCAGAATTACAACCAAAAAATGGGTTAATTGTCTTATTTTTTTTTACTTTTTTTTTTTTTTTTATGATTGACGTCGCATATGATTTTTGAAAAAATCATAAATCGATTTCATGATTTGGTCCGAGTCAACATGAGAACATCATAATATTAAATGGAGGAAGCTCAAAGACAGATATTACAATCGCTATTTGTTTGAATTATATTTTTTGATTTGATTTTATTTGATTAGGATTAGTTTGATTCATCTTTAATTTCTTAAATGGGTCCTATCATAAAATCATATTCGTATCTTTCAATCTTTGGATAACTTTGGAAAGTATTTCCTATTATTTTTTTTGGCACTGAATTCATATTCGGACTTCACCTTCAAAGAAATAATCGAAGGTCACTCACCGGCAACAAATATCCTGCGAGACTTTTGAGTTGACTAGGGTTTGCCCGGACAGCCACCGTCGGTCAAAAATCATCCACGCAAACAATTGGGACCAGGACCAAGACAAAGAAAATGCCTCCATCGAAGAGGCCCAAGCCATAAATCGATTTGCTTCCACATGAGTTTGAGTCTCAATGGGAATTGAAGTTCTTACAAGAAAAGAATTTTCCACTAAAGGCTCGCACGCAACATCTTCTCTAGACCTTTTACTTTTTTTTCCTCATGTGGGAGTTAGAATATGTATGTAAGCACATTATTTGTTTTTTCTAGAGATATGTTTCTAGAAAATCTAAAAAACTTATCAAAAAAATATAATTGAGTCTTAAAATTTATTGAGTCATAAAACTTGTCAAATTGGTAAAATCGAGTTTTCCCATTAATTCCGTCCAACTTGACTGATGAAGAAGCCACACGCAGAGAGAGTCATTGAAGAGTAGCCACACAGCAAACTCCTCCAAATCTGTGAGGTGAGTTTTCTTGTTTTGCTTGATAGTGGGCAAAGCTTAAATGCCCAAGATTTGTGTCCACAATGAGTTGTTTATTTGTTAACACTTTGGGTTTGGGTATAATATAAGTTTGGAGACCTCGAGATTGTGAGCGATTTGTAAATTCTGATCCTCTGATTATATTATATTATTTGCAGCTGGCTCTCCGGTGGATGTAGGTTACCACGTAAATCTATTTCTTTGATTCTCTCGCATTGCCATAAATTGCGAGGTTTCGGTCAGTTTTCGCGTATTAATTACGAAGTAACAAAGGCAATTAGTCAAGTGTACGCGTTTTCAAACATGTCTCGGTCTAAAATAGTCTACAATCACGCAAGCACTATATTTTTGAGCTGCATCCTGCAACCCCGATTCAGTTCCGTTCATGATTTGAGGTCAACTTGGTTGAAGCGAGGATGAAGCATAGTCGGCAAGCGAATCACTTGAGGGATCGTATGGGAGTAGGACTCTTGTTGATGATTTCTATGTTTTGCCAGAATCTTGGTATCTGCCGGTGCTTAAACGAAGAGGGTATGTGTTTCGACCTTGCATGGTGTTAGATTCAGGTTCACCCTTTTCGTTCGTTCGTCAAGAAAGTGAGGTAAAGTGTTCTTGTCTGGTTTGCTGCTTTTGCAGGCTTGGCTCTGTTGAGGGTAAGAGATAAGGTAGTCAGTGACCCTTTTGGAGCTTTGAGAAACTGGAACGAAAATGATGGAGAAATTGATCCGTGCTCGTGGTTTGGCGTTGAGTGTTCTGATGGAATAGTTGTGGTTTTGTAAGTCATCTTCTCTCTACTAAAGATCTTCAGTCGGTTATGTAGTTTTGCTGAGCTCGAATTTTTCTTGACTCGGGACATTTGGAATTACTTTGATCATTGCCGTTTGCTGACTTGCTCGTTGACTCTTGATCAACATGTGATTATAGAGAGGTTGCTGCTCAGTTCTTTTCGGTTTATCGCATGTTCTGGTCCAATCTATATCCAATGGAGATCTTCAGTCTTGTTCTCGTAATTGCTTATGGAGTCTATGGTGTTACCATCATTTATCATGAACTGCCCAATAAGCAGCACAGTTGATATAGATTATGGCTATGGCAAGCGATTGGCTTAGGGCATCCGTGTTGGTTAGCTTGATCAACCTAAGTTTGACATTAAGTTGCAAGAGTTTTGTAACACGAGTTAGTGTCGAAGAAAGAGGTTTTCGCTTGGTTGACTTTGCTTTAAGCACGAAGACATATCTATATTGCTTTAGACTCTGGTCCCCTGTGATTATCTTTGATCGGATGATTACTTGGTTCTCTTTTGCTTTCTGGAGTAATCCTCTCATTAATTATGTGATACTTTGAAAAGTTCGGAACTGGTATACATGCCTGTCGTTTCTGATGATCAATGCAATAAAACTTGTAGAAACTTAAGAGATCTTTGTCTCGGAGGAACTCTGGCACCTGAGATTGGAAACCTGGTTCACATTAGAGCCATGTAAGTCATGTAACGAGGTTTTTTTTTTTTTTATCATCATTTCCCGCATTCGTCTCTCTTTTGTCTTTACTGATGTCTTCTCTCTAATTCTATTGCAGTATTCTGCGTAACAACACTTTCACTGGAGTCATTCCAGAAGAAATTGGTGTGTTGAAGGAGCTGGAGGTGTTGGATTTGGGATGCAATAACTTCAGCGGGCCACTCCCATACAAGCTTGGAAATAATTTTTTGCTAGCAATCCTTTATCTTCTGTTTTTTTTTTTTTTTTTTTTTTGGGTGCTAATGAAGTTGCATGAGCTTAGTTTCCTGTTTGGCTTGCAGCCTTGAGGACAACAATGAGCTTCTAACTGCATCCTCTCCTGAAATCCGAGAGTCCACATTAGCTTCTGAATCTCAAGTGGATGAGAACCATCCGTCAATTGCTGCAAACAAATTAGCTTGCAAAGAGAGATGCAACGCATGGTATGTAGTTGAAAATTTAGATTGGTGGTATTAACTTGAGCTCAATTTTAGGTTTATTTGTGGGGCGAGACTCTATGTAGACCGACACGACAAGGGACACGCGACACGACACGTGATTTCTCAAAAAATAGATAATTCGATATGTTGGGACGCGTTATATATTAAATATACATTTTTTATATATATACATAATAAATTACCAATTCCAAAAATTAATAAATAATAAAAATAAAGAGCCCTATAATGAATTTACACTAAAAACAATGATCCACCATTTGCTAATATCAACATTTCAAATTGAAAATTTTAACTACATTTCATTCCAATAATCCATAAAATTTAGATACCAAAAAAAAAAAAAATTCCACAGTCCACATTCCACCATTAAATTTAATCTTGACAATAAGTGAAAAACAAAAACAAAAAAACTTCATTTCACCGTCAAATATAACAAGAAATCATTCATTTTCATTAGTCTCACTTTCTGACAAAATACAAATGCCACCACTTGCCTCGTACCAACTCTCAACTCACTTCCCTAGAAAAGAACCGTTCCCTATAATCCCTTCTTCGAGACTTCGTATTCTTTATTTAAATTCTCGCTAGATTGACAGTCTTCACAAAATCTCCACTCTCTCTCTCTCTCTCTCTCTCTCCAACGTTTCTCCGCCACCAGAGAAGCAATTCCCAGCACTGCCCATCTTGAAGCAACCGCCGTCGAAGCTCTTCGCTCTCCTGGCCTCCCAAGAATCGGCCAGCTAAGAGAGTTTTGCTCCCAAATTTGTTTCCTTTTCTTGATTTCTCTCCGCTCTGCCCTTTAAATTTCTCTCGAGTGCGGCCGCGCCAGCGTCCCAGCGCAACCATGATCTCTTCGGCGAGGCACGCAGTTTCACCCTTTACAGCCTCTGGTTTCTTGACCCAGAGGCGCTCGGTTGCCAAGCCTCTGTTTTCTCCGATACCCAGCAAGCGCACGAAACCAGAACTTTCCCACCTTACCCCCGGACACGTGTTCCGTTCCATTGACTGTACGTCGAAGCTCGGACACGCGTCGACCGTGCGTCCGGCGCATGTATCGAACCACGACACGTGTACACGCAAAAAATACCCTCGGAAAGAGTATATTGTCTGCATAGGCGAGACTAGCTTCAATTCAATGTTTACAGGATGTCCAGTATATGTCAATCTCAATCTCACTTTTATTTTATCGAAAGAAAAATGTCATTCATATCATAATAATAGTTCGAGAATTGTATCTTCTAAGTTTAGCAAATTCCAATCAACTACTAAATAAAATAAAAATCAGAAAATAAATAACAAAGCACAATCTGCACTTAGAAGCACACTCTCAACTCTTCAGAACAAATTTGTCACCGTAAAACTTCGACAACCAATCACTAACAATGATGACCATACGCTAAGATCAATCACTCCATTCACAACAGCTTGCGGTGCGTGTCTATATCAATATGTCGAAAGAACGTAGATATAATACCTGTAGGGAACTTCTAAATTTATATTTAGATTTAATTTGGGAGAGTAAAATCCCCAAAATTTGGCCTAAATCTAAATCGGGAGTGTCCTAATCTCGAAGAAATTGTGGAGCCACATCATGAACATCCTCCTCGGTGGCTGTCCATTGGACGGATGATCGAACTAATCTTCATGTCCACTCAAAATCAGCTACATAGATTTATTCACGCAAATAAAATGAAAACTTCAGAGAAGGAAATGAACACAAGAAAGGAAAGGTGGGAGAGAGGGAGGGGTCCTCTCTCTCCCTCAAAGGCAAAGTGGCGGCTGATTTCCAAGGGAAGGGGAAAGGAGAAGAGTGTTGGAGTTGGCGAATACTTGGGGACCCTTATTTCTCACACCGAGTACGCGCACGTGAGTTTAGGAAAACTAAAGTGTTACCCAACGACATGTGACCCCCGCACGCGGGCGGGTATCCCATTGCTCGGTCGGCGGGCGGGGTTCGGGGCGGCGCCTCCCGACGGGGGTTCCATTGCACGGTCGGCCGGACGGCTGCCCGCTCGCTCCCGGTGAGGGGGCGGAGGCTCGGAGAGCAACGCCTCCGGAACCTCTACGGGTTTAGGCTTTTATTTAAGTTGGCCCGTATGGTTGGAATTAAGAGGTTTTAGGTTTTTTAGCCCGTTTTTGGGGATATATATTTTGCTCGATTTTATCATTGTATTAGAAAGAATTAGTTGAACCGAAAAATATAGTGAAATCTCTTTCTGAACGTAACCCTAATCTTGGGGTGAATCTGGGTAATCTCGTGCGTCATTCTAATTTTTTTGATTATCTCGTGTGATAGTCTGATTCGATTTCGATAAATCCCTTCAAAGAGAACCCTAGCAAAGCAAATTGGCGGCCAATCTCAATCTCATTACACTTTGCGTGTGTGTGTGTATACTTCTTCTATGTTATACGCAACTTACTTTGGGGCTAAGGCGAATGTATAGACAGTGCTTCCATAAGTATATATATATATATATATATATATATATATATATATATATATATATATATACTTCTTCTATATTATACGCACCCTACCGGGGCTAAGAAGAATGTATACAGTGCTTCCATAAGTTTGATATAAAGGCTTTGTCTTTTTGGCAGGAAAGTGGAACAAACTAGCAATGTCATTCACAGCAGAGTTATTGCTGACGGCGGCGTGCGTGGTATACCTATTCAACTGAGCCCAACAATGCCACCATTCCCAGCGCCAACCCTGGCCCCAGCCCCCAGCACACCCTCAACCCCAGCCCCAACCTCAACCCCAGTCCCGACCTCATCCCCATCTCCAGCTCCAGAGTTAACGAATACTCCACCACCAGCGCATGCAAAGTCAAGTCATCAAGCATTCATAGGTGGAGCTGTTGGAGGCTCAGCTTTTATTTTGATTACCATCCTCGGCGTTTATCTACACAGAAGCAATGAGGTGGCCACGGGCTTAAGTGGACAGCTGCAGAAGGCATTTGTTACTGGTAACTATAGACTCTTTTCACTGAAAATTTTAATCACTTTGCATATTAGAGTAGTACTGAGCACGCTCGAGATGTGCAGGGATCACTCTTTAGTGTTGAATAATGCTGGACGTACTAAATTAATTTACTAAATGATTCAACAGATATCTATTGGGTGTTTAAATGGCCCACTAAGGTCTTATTATCCCTAGCTTGTTCTTTAGTGCTAAATAATCAATCGTTCTAGGGCTGGACGCTGAACCAAGTCTTTGATCATAAGTATTCAAATGTTCTAGGGCTCGATGACCAACCAAGTTTGTCGCTTGTGTTCTTCTAAATGATTAATCCTTAGATGGCTTAGTTGAAATGATAGTCTTTAATTTCTTTGATTTGTTGTTTTAGCACGGGGAACCCATTAGATCGAAAATGTATTACAAGCTCCTCAAAGGACTTTACTTGGGCCAAAAGTGTCATGTCTGGGTTTACCTTTAAGTAAATTATCATTGTGGATAACAAAGTATGAGTCTCTTCAATATTGTCGTAGCTGTCAGTGATGTTACCGCTCTATTCATCTTGTTTACAGTCCTCTAGGTTACTCTACTGAATGTCAAGGGATGTTGGTCTGAAACCTCTTTGATGGGAATGGCTAGACATCGTGCCCTTTGACGATATTCAGTCATTATGTGATAGGATATTTAAATATTAAATAATATATTCATTTAATAACTTAAATTTTTAAAACAGACGTAATGATTCATGAAATCTCACATGATATCGAAGTTAAAGGTCTTGAATTCAAATCTTTTCGGGTCTCATTTGCCTCCCCAATTAAAGATGTCCATGCTTAGTACTAGGGAAAAAAAAAGACTATACTAAGTATGAGGGAGAGTAATAGGATATTTAAATATCAAATTATGCCTTCATCTAGGCATGAGGTGGCCAACCCCCACCACCGGTTGCCTGTAGCCAGAACTGGATCTCTTAATTGTTGAGCCGTTTCCAAAATATAGTTGAATATCAGGAGAATCTTGCTACATTTTCCCTGCACAAGCTAAGAATCTGATGTAAAAGCTTCATTGCAACTTTAACTCAACCATATAGACTTTTATGTGGTATGCAGCTATCACGGGCCAACGTTTAGATCACGACCAACATTTAAGTTTCCTTTCACCCTTGCTACGGTCGCTTAAGCTTAGATCCAAGAAAAATTCCAAATAAGAGCATAAAGTGTTATCATTTTCTTAATTACGAGTTTGAAGTGGATTTTATTTCAAATAAGTACTTAAAGTGGCCATGACTATTTTAAATAAGGGTTATTTCGACCGGTTAAAGGTATTTTCATCCAAATACAATCTTAATTTTTAAATTTTATTTAAATTGTATCTAAAAATTCATTAAATTTTAAAAAAGGAAGGAAATTAGATAGGGGTGATCTGTTCCCATTCCGGTCCGATTTTCTCTAGGAATCAAGAACCGGACCGATGATTCCGATTCCCATTTTCCAAGGTCCCTTGAACCATCGATCCAATCCAATTTCCGGGCAATCCAGTGAAATCGGTAAACAATGATTGTTCTTAAGCGCTTGACGACAATAATACTTAGATGACAAATGAGACTTTAGCTACAAATCCCTATAGATAGATAGATAGATAGATAGATAGATAGATGAAATATCACCGTGTTTCTACAATGGTCTACGTCTTTTTGTGTTCATTGCGGCAATATACAAGTTGGAAATCCTTTTTCAGGCCCTTCAGTTCATCACACATAGGATGAACCAGAGGACGTGTATGTCAATTCGAAATAAAAATAGAAGATTCCAAAGAAATAAGGTCAAATTTACATGCTCTGGAAGAAGAGCATCTCTACATGGTCATCATAACAAAACTAAATGTATGCGACTATCAGATAGTTAAACAGAACCAAGACCAAGCACTTATATGGCTAACAAACAATCTGAGGCTGCTACAGTTTCTGCTAAATTTTCATATAAAAAGTTACTGATATGAGAGGAATCATCAGGTTAAACAATAAAGTACGCCCTACTCCACGGTATTTCGTCGCGCATGATCAAAATGATTGAGTAGAAGCAGCATAGAAACCAGCAATTTGGGAAGTGATTATTTTAGAATAGATTTAATTTTATATTCTAAAAGAAAAGGAAAAATGGTCGGTCCCATCCGGGCGGTCCATCGTTTCAATTCCTCTCTCGAATCGGACCGCCCTGGATGCCGGTTCCCATTTTAGGAATCGGAAACTGGACCGGAGCTCCTCGAAATAGGACCAAACCATCCGGTCCGTCTAGTTAGTCCATTATTCTCAACCCTAGTCGAGAAGGGCCGGCGATGGTGGGGTAGCAGCGGGACCCTCGCTATTCTCCCTTCTCCTTCCTTTTTTTTAAATTTTTAATTAAAATTAAAATTTCTTTTTCATCTATTATAAACAGTATTATTTTATCATATAATTTAAACGTTTTCCATTTTCTTTTTTTTCCCTTGCTTGCGATTTGGCGAGGATCGCCTTGCCTAGATCGGGTGAGGGCTAGTCAAGTGAGGCTAGCTCGGCAAGGGTGGCTCTCGCGATCCGTGGAAGGGTAACTCTCGCCTGCCCTCTTTAGGCATCGCCGATGGTCGGTCTGTGGCTGGCCACCGGAAAAAAAAAAAGCAAAAAATAAAGCAAAAAAAGGAAAGAAGAATAAAAAGGAAGTAAGAAAGAATTCAAAAAAAATAAAGGATGAAAACATCCTTGATCATGCAAAGTGAGGTCAAGCCCTTTTTTGAGACCGACATAGAATTCACGTCCTTATTTGAAACAATGTACACTTGGCCATTATTTGAGAAAATGAGAACTTCACCTATTATTGTATGCATTTACTTATTGTCCGTTTGACTCTGAGTTAGTTGGACTGGAGGGATTTCTTAAATTATATCCCATAATTGTTGTGTTGGTACTTGTTTATGATATCTTTTTGTTTTTGGTTTTGGCTGATAGCTGACTTGATTCTGTTAATTTTTCGAGAACAATATAATAGGAAACTGATTTTGGCGATGAGGAACTATGCCATGGCGGCTTTGGTAATTTCTTGTAGAATGACTTTGGGGGTAACTTCATCCGGAACATTTTGGGCCATACTACTTGATTCTGACATTTTATTTTGGAAGTGACTTTTTAGATTGATTGATTTTTGATTTATTATTTATGTTGGGGTTTGTTGGCTGTGTATTGAAGGTCGACCATGTTGTTTATGGGTTTCCTTGGAGAACTCAATTGTATTTTTTGAGTTATCGTTTTATTATTTTGAAAAGATTACTGGCTGTCCATTAGTTGTGGCATGATTTGGGTTGTGCATGGGAAGCTCTTTTTGTCCTTATGACCTTACTATACATTTTTAAGGAGAATCCTGTGTCGGAGACATCGGTTTTGGCAAAGATGAAACTGCGGGAGGGCAATGCAGATCAATTCATAGAAACTATAGTACGTTGTTGCAGTACTAGGACATAAAAGATGACTAATGCTGGGGTGAATGCTCGACGTTGAGGCTGCCGGTGGGCGCCCGTGTGTAAATGCTCAGTCCACCACGGGTCGGTGGAACCTGGCATTCACCATGTTTTTTGCTGTCGGTTTTGTTTGGTTGAAACAGCTCTAATCTTAGTTGCCACGGGTCTCTGGGATTTGTGTAGGGCCTTTGGAGAAGACTGCTCGAATTGGTGGCGTTGCTTGAATTGAGTACTTGCACAGGGTTGGCTCGGATATTGCATCTCGACATAAAGCCCCTAATATTTTGCTCGAGCAACTTCAACCCGAAAATATCTGATTTTGGGTTGGCGAATGTACTCCGGAATAGTTCCATGCCGACACGTCCGGGTTGGGTTCCTCTCTGATTAGAAAAGGTTTTTTTGTTCAGAATGCTGTGTAGATGGTTGGCGGGAGGAGCCGGAGCGGGGTGATCGCTTGATTTATGACAACTTATGAAGAAGAGATTGCGATCTCGTGGAAGAAGAAGTTGCTGTGTCAAGAAAGATGGTTATGGTAGGTTTGTGGTGCATTCAAATAAATCCGAAGGATCGGCCCTCGATGACGCAAGTGCTGGAAATGTTGATGGGCAGCTCGAAAAGCATTCCAATGCCTCCCAAGCCACAGCTCTTTTCTCCTCCTTGCGCGCAGGTCGTGCCCGGAAGTTCCTCCACAGATTTAGACGCTAGTGGTGTAACCCTCACACTTGACAGTCAAGAAATGTAGCTGACCAATAGAGTGATTTATCTCTCTGCCAAAGCACATTTGAAAATGGCATATGATAGCATCAACCTTAATACTCCAATGCGAGTAGGCGTCAACATAGGATAGAAAAGGAAGGATTGAAGGAAGTTGCAGACAAGAAAGTGAGGTTTGTATGAGCCACACCAGAAACCTCAAGGCAAGATCTTTCTGTGTTTGGTTCTGAGAAATATTGAGGGATCCTGATGAGGGTGCCGTGGCCCTCGCCTTAAGAAGATGGAACTACTTGGTGATTCGCTCTTATTTCGTACGATTCGGAGACATTAGACAATTGATCACTCTCCTTAATAAAGTATGCGTTCATCTCCGGATCTACAACTTGAGGCATGATCAAATAAGAGCACGAGAGAGAGTCAAGCTACTCCGAGTTACTTGAGCTCAGCTTGATTTGTTCTGAATTCAAGTAGCTCGAGTTCTTACTTGGGTAGAGCTCAAACTTTCAGTTCCCAAGCATGACCATATATACACATTTGCAGACATTACTAGATTGATAATGCAAGTGCCACCATTTTAGTTACTTTTCAGATTCGAGTCGGGTCTGGTATTTTAACTCTCGCTTAGATTGAGAAACTTACTGTAAAAAATGAAGTGTATCGATTTGAGTAGAGTCAAGCTTGGCTTATTTTAAACATTGTTCGAGCCTATATTCTTCGCTGGATCACCGCCCCAGATCAGAATTTCTACTTGACTTCTAGTCAAACCAATCAGGTGAAGTGTTTGTCAAGGAAGCTTCTCCAGGATTGTTATGAAGGATCTCATCCATCAGCTAGGGTTAGTCATCCGAAAGTCAAGAAACTGTGTACAAGAAAATAATTTCGCAAGCTTCTCTCTCGTCTCATCCATGGCAACACTTCTATTCTAGAAATTAACTTCTAGCAAAAAAGGTGATTTTTTTTTTTACTTCGCTTCTAAGCAAAAGTGGATTTTTTCTACTCCTAGAGATAAGTAAATATTTTTTACTTTTTTTAGTAGCTCCAAAACCACTTTGCTCCGTAAGTAGAAAAATAAAGTCGCGTTACCAAACGAATTTCTATTCCAAAAATTGTCATGCTCCATTGCACTTTTCGGATCTTTAAGGGGTCTCGAAAATGAAAATTCACTCATGAGAATCTTGTATATTAGTGGATCAAATTACACCTAAGTAACTCCATTATGAAAAAAAAAAGTAGAGAAAATCACACCAGTGGCTACTCAACCTTTAATTTACTTTCATATTGGCCCTTCCACTTTTAATATTAACGTATAGATCGACCAACTATGATTTTACTTTCGATCAAGTCATTATCTATGGTGTAACCAAAATCCCCTCGGGAATCGACGATTTAACTTGTGTCGTACCACTTGCTTTCCTCTTATATTGGCGTACAAAATGCCACAATGGATATGTCCGACCCTATCAAACTCTCTTCGTTTATAGCTCTTATCAAAACTCACGCAATTAATTTCGGAAAGGTCCCTGCACTTATGGGGGTAGCTAGTATCATTGACAATATAACAATAATAGAAAAAAAATACAAATCATATTGTCCATAATTTTCCAATAGAAAAAGGCAGAATGACAATGCTTAATATCTTTGGCCCAAAGAAAAAGAAAGGCTTCAAATCCTTGGCCGAAACATGGTAATGTGGAGCTGAATTGCTGCGCTCGGTGGTCGGATAGGGTCCGCTGTTTGTTGGGCTGGAGGTTTCCGATGTGGGTGAGTGCGAGCGAATTTGGGAAGTAGCAGCGGTTGGATTGGCTATATAGTGACGCGTGTACTGTTTTGACAGGCGAAGAATTAATTGAATGTATTAAATGTAAGCTCGGTTGTACCTAACCAAACCCCCGCCAAAATTGTCCTTTTGACTTGTTTCTTTCCTCCGCCACCCCCAAAACGGCGTGGCGCGTCGGCGGCTAAGATTTTTACTCTTTCTTTCCTGCTTTTTTTTTATATATAACTAACGATCCTGATAAAATCGCAACAATTAACCATTATCACATTATATTTTCAGTAAAATAAATAAGACACGTAAATAAATCAGACATCGAGCTCACGTGATTCAATCAATGCGACTATTTCACACATGGAATGGTATGAGATTCCACTCAAACACTTTTGATGTTTACTGCTCCCAATTTCATTCAATTAATTTGAGACTCGTTTAGAACTTAAAATCTTATGTTTTTAGAATTTTGACAGGAAAACAAACAATTGCTTAAAAAAGCGTAGAAAAATGAGTTTAGCATTGGGCTTAAAGAAAAAAGAACAAGGAAAACTTTAATTTTACGAGTTGTATAGTAACCAAAAACCATCTAAAATTCATCAAATAGCATGGCAATAGTGAATCGATATGACCACATGAGCTTCTAAAAGCTGAAATAAATACATTGTTGTTCAACGCATATACGAGGGAATGAGTATACCAAGTTAAGCCGACATAAAAGTAAGTATAACAAATACTGATTTGAAATGAACCTTATTTCAAATAAGAATAAGTCGCACTCATTATTTCAAAGAATGGTCTCCTTACCAAGAGTATTTGTCATTTTATTTTATTTTTTGAATTTTTTTGCTTTTTTTTTCTTTTCATTTTTGCTATTTCTTCTTTTTTTTTCCCTCTCGTTGGGTAAGCAAGAGCCCCAGTGACCCTCGCCTAGATCCGGAGAGGGCTGGCCTCATCGGGCACAACCCGGTGAGGACTCGCCTAGCCCGGATGTGGCCCACCCACTAGAGGCGAGGCCGACCCTTGATGGCTAGGGATTATTGCTCACTAGGCATCTCTATCTCCAAAATGGTCTCGCACAAGGAACATAGTGATAGCGGGTTTCGAGCACCTGGTGAAGGAGAGAGCGAAGGAGCTCAAGGACTCGGGCTCGTGATTCGTGCATCATCTTCGAGGATCGCCTTTGCCTTTGGTGATTGAGGCCATTGCAAGCCTTGCTCGCAATCTAGCTACCGACGAATCGTCGAGCCCAACGGAGAAAAAAAAAAAGCAAAATAAAATGGAAAAATAAAAAAAAAAAAAATCGAAGAGCGTAAAATGACTAAAATATCCTTGGTGAGACCTTTTTTAAAAATAATAAGAAAGACTTCGTATTTTTATTTGAGAAAATGAGATCACTTCAAATTTTTATTTGAAATTTTGTCAAAAAAAGAAAAAAGAAAAAACTAGCAACAGATATTCTGACCCCAAAAGAAAACAGCAACAAATATCCTGCGACTTTGAGTTGACCAGGGGATTGCACCACCGCCGGTCGAAAATCATCCACGTATATATATATATATATATATGTATATCGCACATTATTTGTTTTTCTCTCTAAACTTAGGCCAGTCAAACATGGCTCCCCAGCTTTTCTCCACGCTCACCTGCCTCGTGGCCCTCGTCACCGTCGTCGTCGCCGGCCAACCCCAAGACGACGCGTCGTACTACGACCGATGCCGGCCCTTCGCCTGCGGAGGCATCAACTTCCCGTTCCCCTTCTCCGACTCGGAAACCTTCGGCACCGGCCGCCTCGACTGCGGCCTCCCCCGCTTCCAAGTCTCCTGCGACTCCTCCGGCCGCCCCGTCCTCGACCTCCTGGGCACTCCCTACCAGGTTCAAGCTCTCTACCCGGGCAGCGAGGAGCGCGCCCTCACCGTCGTCAACACCCAGCTCATCAAGGACCTGACCGCCGGCTCCTGCGATTCGCTCCAGAACCTGACCGTCCCGAGCTCCGGAGTCAAGATCGCCAACCTCAGCCTCCCCCTCAGTGGCGCTTCAACCTCACCTTCTTCGAGTGCTCCTCGGCCATCGCGCTCTCCTACGAGCTCGCCGACTGGACGGTGGTGAAGTCGAGCTGCGAAGACTCGGAGCTTTATCTGTGGATGAACCAATCGAGCGATCCGTCCATCGGTTCCGATTACTCGTACGCTGGAAAGACGCCCGATGGGTGTAGGCTTGTGGAGGTGCCTGTGTCCGATGTCCTCGGTTTACGGAGCAGTGGATTTATGAACAAAAGCAATGACGATAGGTGGAGCTTCGTTCTGAAACTGATGAACAAAGGATTTCCTCTGGTGTGGTCGGCGATCCCGGATTGCGACGGCTGCGAGCTGAGAGGCGGTCGGTGCGGATTCGACGCCGCCGGTTCCGGAAAAGTCGTCTGCTTTTGCGGCGGCGGCTGTAAGTAAGTTCATCACTTGATTAACGTAATTGGAACAAACACAAGTTTCCCAAATTTTGACAGTGAAAACTTTCCCAGAATTTAAAAAATGAAAATAAGAATTCAAGATCCAGAAAATTATCATAATCATACATTAACATTTTGAATAACGTAGTCCGACGTGTTTTTAATGATCCAATAGTAGCGGTTATCCGTTTGTTGTCTGCGGTAAATAAATCACGTGAATTTTTTTTCTAAAAATGACCACTTTTATCATTTACAAAAAAATGGACGGACAAAAAATATTTAAATATAAATTATTATTGAAGATGAAAATATTTTTTATTAGCTAATTATTTCGAAGTGATACAAACTATTCTTTTTATATTGCGACTGGCATTTAGATTTCCTTTGACCCTTTACTAGAGTCACTTAAGCTTTAGATCTATTGGCACCAAGTTTTGGTCTTTTCTTGGGTTTCTTGTGTTGACTTATGCTATGATACAATAGAGAGAAAGGAGATCCCTATGTATAAGCCCCTTCGAATACTATCAAAGAGCTTCTCTCGATCTAACTACGAAAATTCAATTTTCTATCTACCAATTACCTTATTAATTACATGAATCCTCTATAATACAAGCATTTCCAAAATTCTCATAGGTATTCTAGAGTATCCATGAAAACCCTATACTCGCTTCGAGGCTTGTTGGGTCATCTTGCCCACCTTTTCGACTCATTGAAAACCTTCGGCTCGTGACACAAGATATAAGGGTGAGCATGGTTCCAGGGTAGAATCGGGAACTGGAGGATCGAGCCAGTGGAAACAGGGTAAGTTCCATGTCTAGAGTATGCAAGTAGGGTTTCGGTGTCAAAAATTGAGAAACCGATTTCGATGGGTAGATTCCAAGTTCCACGAACCCGAAAAGAGTCTTTGTGTATTTCTTGTTTTATGTCTTTATGTCTTCGCGTGGTTTCGCGATATTCCACAGTGTTCGACGATGAATGTGTAATCGAAATTGTTAGTCCGAGTTTCCTTTTCCAATGGTATCTATGACTAAAACTTTTAGTTTGTTAATGTTTTATATTCTTGGTGTGTTTAAATATGAGTTATGTTCGGAGGATTGTAATAGCAAATGGTGGTCATTTGAGGTGATGATTCACTACAATTGCTCAATTAAGAATACAGGTGGAACCTGGATAAACTTTGGAACCGACTATGAAACTTGTGACAGGGTAGATTTTAGGGTATGCATTGTGGATTTCAGGTTCCAAAAAATGAGGAACCAGTTTCGACAGGCGAAGGAATCTTGAACCACTCATCCCTAACATGATAGCCAATGCTACTGCATCTTAATATGCTAGCGGGAGTTGAATTTTATCACTTCTTTCCTAATGAAATCTTCTGTAGCACTCATTTTCTTTACCAAACCTTTGCAGGAAGCCAGACAAGACCAACCTCATTATCGGTATGCATCGCTCCTGAAGTTTAGACTCTAGAGTCAAGTCGGATATGGAAGGAGCATTAACTTAATAATCAATATGATCTCTGATAAACATGTTGTTGCTTGAGGTATTTCGTAGTAGAATGCATAATTTTTCTTTGTTCTTTTCAGTTTTGACTGGCAGACTATACAAAGTCGATGATAAAAGGAGATTTTGGAAGCTGGACTTGTATATCAGCAATTGCATTGAATTCTGATGTTTTACTATTTATGTTGGGTGGTTTGGTTTCGGCTGTGCCTGTTGAAAAGGTAGAGACCATGCTTGTTCATAGGGGTTCTCAAAGAGCAATGGCACTGAATTCTGTCTTAATTGTCCGCTTGTAAGAACCCGAAATTGCTGAATTTCTTCTGCAAATTAATCGTCTTTATTACTTTGCAAAAAGATTACTGGTTGTCCAGTAAGCTAATCAGTTCAGTGCATGATTTGCAGGTTGTGCATTGGGAAGCTCTTCTCTTGTCCTCCTTATGACCTTATTATACATTTTTAAGAAAAGAATTCTGTCAGTCCAGGAGACATCCTGTTTTGGCAAAGATGAAACTGCAGAAGAGAGGGCAAATGCAGATCAATTCATAAGAAATTATCAGTCAACCTTATTGACCAAGTACTCATACAAGGACATAAAGAAGATGACTAACGCCTTGAAGGAGCGATTGGGTGAAGGTGGATACGGTACTGTCTACAAAGGGAGGCTGCCGGATGGGCGACCCATCGCCGTCAAAATGCTCGACAAGTCCAGCAACAACAGCCAGGAGTTCATCAACGAAGTTGCAACCATAGGCACGATTCACCATGTTAATATCATCCGTTTGCTCGGTTTCTGTTTGGAAGGTTCGAAACGAGGTCTAATCTATGAGTACATGCCCAACGGGTCTCTAGGAGATTTGCTGCGTAAAGAAGGACCGAACCTTTCTTTGGCGACAGAAAGACTGCTTGAAATTGCTATAGGCGTTGCCCTTGGAATTGAGTACTTGCACAAGGGTTGTAGCTCGCGGATATTGCATCTCGACATAAAGCCCCATAATGTTTTGCTCGACCAGAACCTCAACCCGAAAATCTCTGATTTTGGATTGGCGAAAATATACTCCAGGAATAAAAGTTTCATAACCATGACAGGTGCTAGGGGGACGATTGGGTTCATTGCTCCTGAAATATTCATGAGAAATCTGGGAAATCCTTCTCATAAGTCCGATGTCTACAGCTTCGGAATGCTGTTGCTCGAGATGGTTGGCGGGAGGAAACATGAAGAAGTGAAGGGAACCGCATCGAGTGAATCGTATTTTCCTGGCCGGATTTACGACGAAATTAATGAAGAGAGAGCACAGGAATTCGGCGATCTTGTGGAAGAAGAAGTTGCTGTGTCAAGAAAGATGGTTATGGTAGGTTTGTGGTGCATTCAGATAAATCCGAAGGATCGACCCTCGATGACGCAAGTGCTGGAAATGTTGATGGGCAGCTCGAAAAGCATTCCAATGCCTCCCAAGCCGCAGTTCTTTTCTCCTCCTCGGGCGCATGTCGAGCCTGGAGGTTCCTCAACAGATGGAGACGCTAGCGTTGTGCCCCTCACACTGGATAGTCAAGAAATGTAGCTGATCAACAGAGTGATTTCTCTGCCAAAGCACATTTGAAAATGGCATATGATAGCATCAACTTTAATACTCAAAATGCGAATATAGGCGTCAACATAGGCTAGAAAAGGAAGGATTGAAGGAAGTTGCAGAGAAGAAAGTGAGGTTTGTATGAGCCACACCAGAAACCTCAAGAAAAGATTATTCTCTGTGTTTGGTTCTGAGAAATATTGAGGGACCCTGCCGCGGCCCTCGCCTTAAGAAGATGGAACCACTCGGTGATTCGCTCTTATTGCATAAGATTCGGAGACATTAGACAATTGATTACTCTCCTTAATAAAGTATGAGTTCATCTAGGACATGAATTCATCTCCGGATCTACTACTTGAGGCATGATCGAATAAGAGTAGGAGAGAGTTAAGCTACTCCGAGTTACTTGAGCTTGGCTCGATTTGTTCCGAATTCGAGTAGCTCGAGTGCTTACTCGGGTAGAGCACAAACTATCAGTTCCCAAGCATGACCGAAAAGTTGTTTGTTGTACATATATACACATTCACAGACAGTACTAGATTGATAGTGTAATGTGTCACCATTTTAGTTACTTTTTAGATTCGAGTCACATCTGGCATTTTAACTCTTGCTTAGACCGAGAAACTTACCGGAAAAAATGAAGTGCATCAATTTGAGTTGAGTCAAGCTTGTCTTATTTGAAACATTGGTCGAGCCTATATTCTTCGCTGGATCACGGCCCTGGATCAGAATTTCTATTTGACTTCTAGTCCATCCAAGCAGATGAAGTGTTTGTCAAGGAAGCTTCTCCAGGATGGTCATGAAGGATCTCATCCATCGACTAGGGTTAGTCATCCGAAAGTCAAGAAACTGTATTCAAGAAAATAATTTCGCAAGCTTCTCTTTTGTCTCATCCATGGCAACACTTCTGCTATATAAATCAACTTATAGCTATAAGTTGATTTTTTTACTTCTACTTCGAGCAAAAGTTGATTTTTTCTACTTCTAAGGAGAAGTAAATATTTTTTACTTTTTCAAATGGCTCCAAAATTACTTTACTCCGTAAATAGAAAATAAAGTTGCGTAACCAAATAGATTTTTGCTCAAAAAATTATCGTCATCGTCGAATTTACGTTCGGAAGTTGTTATGCTCCATTGCACTTTTCGGATCTTTAAGGGGTCTCGAAAATGAAAATTCACTCATGAGAACCTTGAATATTCTTGGATCAAACTACACCTAAGTAACTCACTTATGAAGAAAAAAAGAAGGGAAAATTACACCAATGGCTACTCAACCTTTAATTTACTTTCATATTGGCCCTTCCATTTTTACTATTACCATATAGATCGACCAATTGTCATTTTACTTTCAATCAAGTCATTATCTATGGTATAACCAAAATCTCCTTAGGAATCTGACGACTTAAGTTGTGTCGTACTACTTATTTTCCTCTTATATTAGCGTACAAAATGCCACAATAGATATGTCCGACCCTATCAAACTCTCTTCGTTTATAGCTCTTATCGAACTCACACAATTAATTTCGGAAAGGTCCCTGCACTTATGGGGTGGTTAGTATCAATATAAATCATATTGTCCATAATTTTCCAATAGAAAAAGGGAGAATGACGATGCTTAATATCTTTGGCCCAAAGAAAAAGAAAGGCTTCAAATCCTTGGCCGAAAAAAGAAAAGACTTCAATCTCGTACCAAAGTGATTGTCGCATTTCTCAATTCGAACGGTAAGAAAGCCAAAACCGAAATAAACACTCTTTCTGTCTTTTCCACTCCGCAGTCCTCCAATTGATAAACCGTTGATTTCCACCCGCACGACAGAAATCTCCATCCGTTTTCACTGATTTGGTGCATTTCGCCGTCAATTTCATGCCTTCCATTTTCCCAAGAAAAGAACGATTCTTGTTTTCTCGACCTTTGTTATACTTCGTTCCGGGACGGCATTGATTTCTTTTTTTATTTTGTGGTGGGGAGTTTGTTGACCCTGAATAGCTCGACTTGAAGATTAGGGATCGTTGAATTATCCCAAGAAACTGCAGATTCATATGTGCGCTGTGGACGTAGTCCTTCTCTAGAGACAGAGACAGAAGATGGGGTCGAAGGTCGAAGGTCCATCTGCACCGGCAATCAGGCGAGACCCATACGAGGTCTTGTGCGTATCGAGAGATTCCACTGACCAAGAGATCAAATCTGCTTATAGAAAGCTTGCCCTCAAGTATGTCGCTTTCTTGCTTTCCCTTCTTCTCTTGTTTTTTTTTTCCCCTTAAATTTTCCTGCCAAATTCGTGAGCTTTGTCATTGAACGTTTGTGGGTGTCTGCAAGAACTTTAATTTCTTCTTGCAATATGCTATGTTGCTCGGTTAATGTGCGTATCTGGTTCTTGAAATCTATCATGTCCATTTGAGTTCAGCAAGTATTTTAATGCTTGTTGAGCAAGATTGGGCGTGTGAATGCTGAATGGGTATCGTGATTGCATCGGGTATGAGATCTTTGAAAGTGGATGCTGCTCTTATTGTTTTTTGGAGTTTATGAGGAAGCTCTGTGCACTTGTGAGAGAAACTATCTTTCTAGGAAGGTCTGGCAACGAATGATTTTCTGTTGATCTTGCTTTGAAAGTATTTGACCTGCCACAGATATTATTCCAGTGAGTAGTGGTGATGGAGTCATCCTGATACACGGTTGTTTGAAGTAATTCCCTATGACGAGTAGGATTTCAACATATAAATGTGCACATTCTTGGTTGTTGTGTTGATTGTGTTATTATGGTAGCTGTGAGTGATCTCAATGCAGTGTCGGTAATTACAATTTCTTATGGGCAGGTATCATCCTGACAAGAACACCAATAATCCTGAAGCTGCAGAGCTTTTTAAGGAGGTTGCATATTCTTATAGTATCTTGTCTGATCCAGAGAAAAGAAGGCAATACGACAGTGCAGGATTTGAGGTGTGTTCTTCTAACTTACTATATGCCTCATCGTGAGATTTAGAACTCTGCCTGTGCATGTATAATATAACACCAAAGTAATATCATGTGGATGAAATGTATGACTTTTGGGGAGAGAGATCTTTTACTTGTATGTTTGAGAGTGAAACGGAAATAAATTTGTTAATTTGTGTTGGTGTGGTCAAAGATTGATTCAAACTGGTTAGTAGCTGTTGTCTGATCCCTTCAATGCTGCAAATCTAGCTTTAGAGGCACTTTAGAAACTTCAGGTCTTATTTTCTTTATTATGTGGTGTACTGGATACAATCCAGCTCTGACAAGTGATCACCTGAATCTGATACTGGAACTGTCGAGTACAACTTTGTCTGTTCAATTGTTTGATGAAACCTTGCTGCATCCTGATAGGATGACCATCTGTCAGTTGGAGTTTAAGAGTTTTTATCTTGCTGATGCATGTGTCAATGTTAAGATATCTAAAATATCTTCTCTTTTTCTCTGATTTTCATATTTTCATCTGTTATCATTTTTATCAATGGACTTGCTTGTGTCAGGATCTTTATCACTCTTGTTCTGATTTTGCTGTTTTAGTGCTACAATGCATCGGTATGACTTTGTTGCTTTTTCCAAATTATTGCATCAGGCACTTGATACTGATGCTTTGGAGGTGGAAATCGACTTGTCTAACCTGGGAACTGTCAATACAGTGTTTGCAGCATTATTCAGGTAAAGTTTCACTTGAAAATTACTTCTTCAGTTATGTAAATCTCCTGTCTCACTGCTATTTTATAGCAAGCTTGGGGTGCCCATCAAAACATCGATCTCTGCCACTGTTCTTGAAGAAGCTATGAATGGTACAGTGACAGTTCGACCCCTTCCAATTGGGACATCAGTTAGTGGAAAGGTGCTTGTCCTGTCCCCATGGGGAAACTTTCTCATATGTCAATTGCATAGTCATCAACTCAAAACACAAAAACAAATGTATTCTCTACTTCAGGTTGAAAAGCAGTGTGCCCACTTTTTTGGTGTAACAATCAATGAGCAACAGGCTGATGCAGGATTAGTGGTCAGAGTTACATCCACAGCTCAGAGCAAATTTAAGGTACTTAAAATGTCTCCAAGGATGTCCTAGATTTTCATTAACCATTGCAAACGTCTTCCTTTCGTGTATAGTTGGGGGAAAAATTAATGCCGCATTCTTCTGTATATACCCAGCTACTTTACTTTGAACAAGATGCCAGTGGTGGTTATGGGTTGGCCTTACAGGTAACTTAATCCTTGATGTGCCTCTTGTCAAATCTGCTGCTGTCATTACATAAAGAACTGCCACTAGCAATTTTGGCACAATATTCGTTGCAGTCTTCAGCAATCTTAAAATGGAATTACATTCTTGAAATTAGCCTACATGAAAATCGTTAAAGAGAACCACCCACCCGGGGGCCCCCCGGTTTCCCCCCCCCCCCCCCCCCAAAAAGGGGGTTTTTTAAAAACCCCGGGGGGGGAAAAAAAAACAAAAAAGGGGGGGGGGGGGGGGGGGGGTACCCTTTCCCTTTTTCCCTTCCCCCCTCCGCGGGGGGGGGTCACAAAAAAAAAAAAAAGAGAGATATAGATTACATCACCATGGGTTTACATCCGTGGAGAAGACTATAGTAAGGATTATCACTCCTTTGTACCTTGTCAGCACTACATGATTCATAGGGTACTGATGGTTCTAGTAACACGCTCGTTTCTTCAAATATAGGAAGACTCTGAGAAAACGGGCAAGGTCACATCTGCAGGAATGTATTTCTTACATTTTCAAGTGTACCGAATGGATTCAACTGTGAATGCGGTATGTTAGCTTTGTTACCTTTACCTGTCCTCTTCTTTTTGTTTTCAACATACCCTTTTTTCTTTTCATCGCTGAATAAATCGTTATCAATATCATTGTGCAGTTGGCAATGGCAAAGGACCCTGAAGCTGTTTTCTTTAAAAGGTTGGAAGGACTTCAACCTTGTGAAATTTCACAACTCAAAGCTGGAACCCATATATTTGCTGTTTATGGTCAGATTAATTTTAGTTTTCCTTTGTTTCAATGACTTCAGTAATTCACGAATTTATCCCATGATCTATCTCTCTCTATAAGGGGAAAACATTATAAAGCAATTTTTGTGGACCTATCTTACTGACCCTTTCTGAATTTTCCAGGAGACAATTTCTTTAAGACAGCTACATATACAATTGAGGCTCTTTGTGCTATGACATATGAGGATACCACGCAGAAGCTCAAGGAAGTTGAGTCTCAAATTTTGCGGAAAAGAAGTGAGTTACGACAATTCGAGACTGAATACAGAGCGGTATCACTTGTTGCCTTTATCTCCACTCTTGTCTTAGGAGCTTGGCTATAAATATCTTGTCTTTTACTGAGATCATGCTTATGTAGGCATTGGCACGCTACCAAGAAGTGACCAACAGATACAGTCAAGAGAAGCAGTCTGTAAGCTCCTTTAGCCCATTATACAGTCATACTCCTTGGTTCCCGTTTGGAGAGTCTTGAGACATCTTGTCTCACCATGATCAAATTTTTTCATGTCTATGGTTGGGCGCATGGGGTTCAATTTGCATCATGGTGCAATTAAGCTCATGCAGCACTTTGAAACTGGTTTCTCGCATTCATTTATGCAATGTGGTCCTCCTTACATATGGTGGGAGAGGAGGATCATTCAGGTCATGGCCTGGGCTTGTCTGCGCATAATGGTCCAACTCTCTGACTCAAGTTTTTGTTTATTCACTGGTCAAGAGATCTACCGTCAGTCACCGTGATTCATCTTTCCATTGCGTTATTTTAAAAAACTAGTGAACTTCGTGGTGGTATCGTTTTAAGAGCAACAGATGAACTTGCCTTATTCATTATTAATTTTCACTTGAATATTGATGTTAAGAAGAGTTATTGTTTCGATACAAGCAAATTATATTAAAGCGCGTAAGAGAATTGCTTTTGAACTATATCAAGAAGATAAATCGTTTCCTTTATCCAATACTCTTAGGATGCTAAAGTGATTTTTGAAGAAGGTAAATGTTTTCATCCAAATGGAAAATGTTGAAGAATGAAGTAAATGACACATATTAATGATTAAATTAAGACCAGTTACTTAACAAAACAATTTTGCTTCATGCCTTTTCATAGTAGATAGAATACCAAATTTTATGAAAACATAAATCATGAAATTTTCTCTAATTAGTGAAGTTTGTCAAGTGATTCAAGGCACAAAAGGGCCTTACGCCGGAACAATTGTGCAGTATGTTTTTTGGAGAGAACAGAAATATTTTTGTTATGTAAAGGGAGAGGAAAGGAAAAGAAGAGAAATAAATAAATCGACCTTTTACCCTGCCAAACTTGATCGTATCAAGAAATCAGAACTTTAAAACCCTCCTTTATAGTAGGATCAGTGGGCTTGGTGCAGCTGTGATGTCGCTTCTCTAATCCTTTCTTTTTCCTTCGAGTTTTGATATTGAACATTAAAAGGATTTTATGACCGGTGTATCCGATCGGTCCGGTCAATTTTGCTTAATCATTGCAGGTAGATGAGCTGTTGAAGCAGCGAGATTGCGTCCATTCTTCTTTCACCATATTGAGGGGGTCAGCTAGTAGTAGCGGGAGCACTGGTCACATGAATAACGGAAGCACCGCCGAGAAGGTTTCGAGCGAAGAGTCGAAGGCAGGAAGTCCGGGGCAAGACGGAACCGCTGATGGGAAAGATAAACCCTCCAAAAAGAAATGGTTTAATCTCAACGCGAGAGGCTCCGACAAAAAACTTAGTGAAAAAGATACTTAGACAGCGTATTATCGTTCGAAAGGGTTCGGTATTCAGATTGCACCCTTTTGAGCCCTCACATTTGTAATTCTCGCATTCTCTTGTGGGGCTTGCTATTTCTTGTTCAATTATATCTTGTATACTGGCTTCGCAACATGTATTGTATTAGTTGAGCCAAATTTTGGAAGGTGAAGAAGAGGGAGTGATGAATTTTGCATCCTTGTATTGTATCAGATCTGTTCATTGGACGAGCTACGTTTATTCGACATTCATGCAGCGTATTAGAAGGCGACCTAAGGATTTTTTTTTTTTTGGTCCTGTTTTCTCGGTTTTTATCTGTTAATTTTGATGAACATGGCGTTGTTTCTTCTTATTTTTGTCAAATTAAGTGCGCAACTGATTAATCTCACATTTTGTTTTGGTTGAGAGATTAATGATAGTTTGGCTTATCATAGCTATATTGACACCAGCATTTTATATATATATATGGGAGTCACTTCACGTGAACGTTGTTTCAGAGAAGTACTTTTTTCTTTTTGGCCGAAGTATGACAAAAGTATTTTTTTTTTTTTTGTCTATCCTATCTCTTATTCTCTTCTCTTTGACTTTAGTTTTGCTTATGTCAAACCCCGAACTTATAATATTAGCGTCCCCACCCTTCTATCCTTTTATTAGCAGGCTACATGTCTTTTGACAACAGAACTACAAAACGTGTAAATTTAATATAAGTGTGAATGGAAGTAGTATTTCGATTGAAAGAAAAAAATAGGCGGTTCAATCTTGGCTATAACATTATTCATTAGAATTTTGAAAGTAAAACTATCCTATTGGTATTTTGTAGATCATGTATAATTCTCAGACGAAAATAAACTTTAGAGTATATTTGCACGACTTATTGTTTCAAGCAACAGTTTTAGGAAAATATGCTTCAAATCATTTATTTTCACGAAGCCAATATAGCCTTGAGATTATAATTTCTTAGTCACATACATTTCATCCATCGTGTCATTCTAACAAAATGATTGTTCCTAAGTGAATATAGTGCTTTACTCCAAATTGTGAGCAATCTAATATTGATGGACATGTTTATCTAAATCTTACAAATGATGTGTAAACTGTTCTGAATCGAAATCAATTAAATGGATCAAAGGCCTGGGGCTTGCTGCGTGTTTTATGGACCTCTAGATGATTGGACCTTAGTTCCCATGGCCCTAGGCCATTACAAAAAAAATATAATGACATAAATTATCCTTTAACTTTGACTAATATACAATTTGATCTATAAACTTTTTAATTTATTGAAAATTGCCTCTGAACTATTGAAAAACGTGACAAATCGACATATTTGATAACATAGATTATTACATGAAAAGTTGGATTTTTAAAAATGACAAGTCAATATGTCCATCTTTTGTCATTCATTTTAAAAAAGGAAAAGAAAAATTAGGGCATTAGCATGTCCATTGTCCATCTCTACTTAATGATGTGGATTGTAATGTTGTAATTTGAGATGAATATTTTACTTGGATAAATCATTTAAGTTTAACAAATTAAAAGGTACATTAGCATCTACTGTTAATTTGAACTAACGAGAAGACAACATTGAACATTTTCACATAGTTTATGAACTATATTGAATATGTACTAATAATTCAAGGATCACACTGAAGCAAATTAAAATTCATCATTTTCCCTTCGAAAAACAATGAGCAGACAATCTCATCTGGCGGACTTCATATGAGAAATTTTTTATTCTTTTTGTATGTCTTATTCTAATTCACCTCTCTCTTTCACTCTCAAACTTTTACTCCGCCTCTTTGTAAAGTGTGGGAGTTAAGCCCCACACCTGAAGCTAAACGTTTTCACTTCACACAATTCCCTTACCACTAGGCACAGGTTGCAAGCAAGAATTAGCTTTGTTAAAAAATCACCTATCACTCAAAGTCTTGCAAATGACATTTGGATACTCGCTAACGTAACTCTATTTACTTGAGCGAAAGAATGAGAAACCGGATAATCAAGATTTTCCCTTGAACTGTATGTATTCTGCACTTGGGCTCTTGAATGCTGATGATATCGATCGATTTGGGAGTTCAAAGCTACACAACCAGTTTTATTATACAATGAGTTTGGGCAAATGAGAATACGTCACTCTTCTCTCAGGAAAGTTCAAATGGAGGGTTACCCACCTAATCGAAGAACATCATTTGTAACCAAACAGATCAGCTGCATTTGCTTCTCTTTCTTTCGGTACACTTGCAATCAAAACTGAAAACAAAACTACAGCTGTTATCATAGTTTTGACTATTAAGATATCGTTCATACTCTTTAATGACAGAAAAGGACGGAGTTCGGAAGAGCCGCCCCGGCAAAGCCCCCTGAACGCCAAAAGGATTTTATAGTTTAAGCTCGTATTTATTGATAATTTAGGTTTAGACTTATGAATAAATGATGTTCTATATAATCACTTTCTTTTATAATTGAGAGTTATAACGGAACGATAAGAGATATTAATTATAGTAAAGTCTATTGAATGTAACTTTAATTTAAAGATAAATCAGGATAAACTTTTGTGTCCCGATTTTTTTTTTTTATTATCTTTACTCTATATTTCGTTGTGATCGTGTGTCTAGTTTTAATATTGAACATGTTGACTCGCATTGCCAATGGATGCAATAATTGCCCGTCCAAAGGTTCAATTCTCACGTGCCAAACGAGGAGTGTCTTTTGTCTGCTTAGGTTTGGGTCATCCCTGAAAAAACTAATGGGAGGATCATCCACGTCTGATGCACGTCTCTTCGATCCAGCTTTTTGAATCGTCAGCGGCATAAGTAATCTCTCGTTTACTTGTTGAGATTTCAGTTCTAATTCTACTTGTTGATGCTCCAATTCGTCCAAACTATGATGCGGGCCGTCCAATACTTCCTACGTATGTATCATAAACGTCCGAGTCGAAAAGAATAGGCCTACCGGTATTCAGTAAAAGTGTCAATATGGGTTGAAAACTTATATTTTTAGCCATATTCAATAAAATATATCAAATATGGGTTAGTCAAGTTCTAATCAATGGGTTGTTAATTGGTATGAATTTTAAGTTTAATTATATGCGTGTTGTAAATAGGTTTGCCTTTGAATCCATCTACAACCCGTTTAGCTAGACAAACCCATCCCATTTACAATTCACTTAGCTTATAAGAGTTATTAGTTTAATTTTTTTTTTTGCTATTTTTGTTGTTTATTTTTTTTTTTATAAGTAAAAAAAAGAATGAAATTAAAAAATACAAAAATTGTTTAAAGAAGTAGAATGTCGTTGGTTGCCATAGCCATCGGCCGTCGGATTTCGAAGGGAAAAAAAGGAAAAGAAACTAGAAAATAAAAATAAAATAACAAAATAATTTTTTAAATAACTAAACAAATTAAAAACTTTCACGAGATTTGTATTGTATGAAAGTATTTTAGCAATATCATTATATTATATGAAAATGATTCAAAACGGGTTAAATGGATCAATATGAGTGGGACCATATTCGACCCGACTCAAGCTACCCATTTGACACCTCTAATATTCAAGCAATGCTAGTCATACTAAATGCTTCCCCAACTTTGAGTGCTTATTCAGTCGTCGTATATGTGCAATCCAATTGTTGTTTATGTTGCGAATAATATCTATTTTTATAAGTACAAATAATGGGGAGGGCAACCGGGACTAGTGATGCTTGGGGTTTAACATAAGGAGAAAATTATCCAAAAAGTTTTAATCATATTGTATGGTGGCTAATTCAATCCAAAACTTTTCAATTGTGCCTTTTTTTTTTGTCTTAAAAACGGATACTTTTATTCACTTAATAAAGTTTGAGAAACAACCGAAGCAAAGCATCGAACAAAGCAAATCCCGAAGGATGGGAGGGGGCTTAGACAGCCAATTAGGTGGGAGGTAGCCTAATCTATGGGCCCTAGCTAACCAATCCGCACACGTTGCCAATTTAGTCTCAAACCTTTTGACGATTTGCTAATTTAATTTTAATTTTTTTAAATTGTATCAATTTAATCTTAAACCTTTTGGATAATTAGCCGTAACGACTACGTTGACAACTTGTCAAAAAATTAGATTTAAGTTGACACAATCGAAATATTACAAGTGTCGCATCCGTTACATTGATTGCCAAAAAGGCCTTGATGTCAGCCTCATCCCACCCTTCCATTTGAGTCGCAACTGCTATGTACTATCCACAGCTCAAAAATCTGAGGTTGGCGAGTCCGTTTCCGTAGTTGTCTCCCGCACGAGATATGTCGCGCCTAGGCAGCACAACGCGAGCTATTTAGGAATTTGTTCACAACATGAATCGAACTCGTGACTTCATAAATGGCCGTTTTACCTTTACCACTGAACCAAAATCATCAAAATCATCCTTGCAAAAAACGACAATATTTTCCCCCAAATTCATGGATCCTTACTGCGAAGCTGTTTAAATACTTTGACATGTCGCTAGAAAACGAATATCGGACAGATTTCATGGAATCGTAGATTACATAATGGACAAAACTAGTCAGAATTTCGGAAATGCGTTGGAATCTGCATTTCTCTACAGGACCGGGATCCCATGTCGTTCCGACCGATTTTCATAGACGTGATTAATCTTAATTCACTAGAATGACTCTAGACGATAATATCGATTGACTCCAGCAGGCGTTTCTGGTATGCTATTAAAGAAGTCAAACAGACCCTCTTTCACATGCACATGCACGAGCTGAGAAATTACTAAAAAAAAAATCATAAACATATTACAATTGTATCAATTCAATCATTTCCGATAAAGTTGAACAGAAAATCGCTGACATAGCGCTTACGTGGATAACTTTTTAATAATATTTTAATTTTTTTTCAAAATTTATTTATTTTTTTTTTTTCTTTCCTTTTTTTTCATCCATTTCTTCTTGCTCCAACCCTTTTCCGAGGCCCTGCTACTGGTCAGAGGTGAGGGCCAGTGAAGTAGACCTCAGAGGCCTCTAGCAAAGCTCACCCCCGCAGGTCACCGGTGACGGTGAGCCTCGCTTGGCCATGGCAAGGCTCCACCTCGCATAGATATGGCAACACCGGCCCTCGCGAGTGTCCAGGCAAGGGCAAGCTTTGCTAAAGGTCGACCTTGCCGGCTCTCACCTGCGGCCGGTCGTCGAGGTCTAGCGACCGACTAGAGGAAAAGAAAAGGAAGAAAAACGAAAAAGTAAATAAAGAATTTGAAAAAAATTAAAAGATTATTAAGAATTGTCCACGTGAGGGCCAACCGAGCGACGTCGGGATTTTCAGTCGAAATTGGCCGCATTGATCGAATTAGCACAAATACAAAAGATTCAAGATTGAATTAACACAATTACAATAGGGTTAAAATTATTTTGGTATAATTCTCTCCCTGCACGAGTACGAACAACCAAAGTACACAAGCTCCGCGACCGACGAGGTCGAGTACTTTCAAAAGTTGAAATAATTCTCCCGACAATCAAATGAACCAATTCCTCACGTTATGTCATAAGAGCGAAGGCGATGCACGACTTTTCTCCTTCGGTGGTCTTCGCGCATTCATTATGTCTTGCATTATTTCGATGGGCTTCATCTGTTTTCCATGTTCAAAGTCTTAGGGTTTCCCCACATATAAAGCTTTCCCTTGACATGATATCGCAATGGACTCGGATTTTCCCAAGAAGAAATTTCGCTCTATGTATATTGCGCCGAATGTTTCGAGAGTATTGTCGATCTCCTAAGACATGTGGTGTGGCCGAATCTCGAGAATCGGGTCTCCACACAATTTTGCAAGACCAACAATATCGAGCGACGGGGCATGACAGACCGCAAGTGAGCATTCAAATAGAAGAGCCACATTCAAATATAATATAGAAATCCCTCACATCACCGGATAATTACCAAAATTGTCCTAAATTTATTATAATTATGCTAATTCAATCCTAAATTTTTTTCAATTCGGTCTCAAATTTTTTGCATTTGTGTCAATTCAGTCCATTTAGCCGTACTAACGCAAACATGACATTGTCGGCGCCGACGTGGTCAATTTTTAATGATATTTTAATTTTTTAATTTTTGAATATTTTTCAAATTTTTTAATTAATTTTGTATGTTTCTTTTCTTTTTTTGTTCTTCCTTTTGTTTTGGGGCCTGCAAGGGTCACCAATGCTCGCCACCACTCGCCTTCGCCCTCGATGGGCAAAGGCGGCAATGGCTTTCCCAACCTAGGCGAGGCCGATTGGGGCCCGTGAAGCCCCTCGTCGGCCACGTAGTAGTAGAAAAGAAAAAGAAACGAAAGAGAAAGAAAAAAATAAAAATATATATTAAAATGATATTAAAAAAAATTCATGTCAACGTAAGCCAGAAAAGTGAACTAAATTGATGCAATTGCAAAGAGTTTAGGACTCAACTAGTCAAAAAAAAAAAATAGTTTAGGACTAAAATTGATACAATTTCAATAAATCTAAGACATTTTTGGTAATTTTCCCGTCACATCACATGCTTCATTAATTCCATGTAGTTGATTAGAGATGTCGAGCTTTCGTCGCTTCATTGTAGCGTTTAGATGAGGGGACTTGAAGAACAGCAAGTACATTCATTTCAAATTACCTTTCAAGATGGGGATGTTGAGTTAGGCATTGGTTATTGACATGCGATACCATCTTGAATAATCTCGAGATGGTAAATCATACACCTACGGTCGCTGTAGTTCTCGTTTATAAGCCGAAGGAAGTGTTTGCTTCGAGCCCCTCGATAGTGAGGCAGTCGATGCCGACACCTAAGCAAATCCTGCCGACTGCCAATGAATAAAAAAATCATTGGAATGACTCGTTAGATTGTCATAAAAAATTTGTACAAGCACTAATGAAAGAAAGAAAAATATAGGGATTGGATTGAAAGTGAACCTTCCCACAAACTACAACGACGTTCCTGTTAATTGCCGCCTTGCAACCTATCTTTGTCGGTCTTTTTAGAAAGATCAACTCAAAAACTTAAGTTTATAGATAGAGGGAGATCGTATAAGGCCGTAAGAAAGCGACATGGAATACTCTAACACACTCTCGCACATGCAAGCCATATCAAATTTTTGAACTGAACTTTCTAATTTGATATCGTAGCAAAGTTCGGCCCCGGTTTATTTCACATGAACGGCCCCATGTTCGTCTAATTTCACGTGTTGTTCTTAATTTGATTTACACTTGAAAGACGGTGTTAAAGCTTCCCACATCGCTTATTTACGGGGTCTTTCTGATCTGATATCATATTAGAAAGCCTAATCAAAAAAAATTTAAATAGTATGCAGTATTCACCCTATCACCCCACGGCCACAATGTTGCACAGGGGACTTGGGTTTTTATCGACAATCTATGGTTTCGGGTTTCAAGCGATACAAGAGAAAATATGGCAGTTGCTACGGTAATTACCACGATATGACATTAATGAGGATTACCATATAAATAATTGCGACCCAAACAGAGGAATTGGATAAGCTCAAAGGAGAACCACATGGTAGGATGGGTGCTACTGAGCTAGACTGACTTCAAAATAAATATAGAAGCGCAATCATATGTCGGGTCACATGCTCACCTAAATGTCGCTTTATTAGGTTAAACACAGATTAATCAAGTGGCTGCCTGTGTAGCCATCTATCTTAGTGCCTCCCTTTATCATGAGCCCCAAGCACATAATCTCTTGTCTCATCTAAATTGACTAATGTCTCTCTCCGAACCTCATCTCTTCATGGGATTCTCCATTGATTAACTTAAACAATACTACATTAGAATCTCATTGGCCAACATGATTTTTTTTTTTTTTTTGAGGTCTAATTTTCAGATATGGACATGCTAGACTGCAACCTAGGCACAGCACAACCCAATAATTTAGGCATGTAATCAAATGATTTGTTGAGAGAAAGTGTCACTTCACATGACTTAAAGCTAACTCCACCCAACCCCCTCACCATTTTTTTCCCCTTCTATCTTAACCTGTGCTATTATTCTAATGAAAGTAGGTTATTGTCACTTGAAAACACTTACGATTGGAATGGGCGCATTGCTAGTCACAACCACATCCCCATTTGTTTTGGATTGCTCGAAACCCTAATTTTTTTTTTTTTTTTTGTGAAGCTCGAAAAGTCGAAAAAGTCATCGCTTGACGATTAAAGTTGGTTTGAAAAGATGATGGAGTCCTCGAATGATACGGTGTCTCAAGAACAATCAACTGCGAAAATGTTGCTGTTTTTTTTTTTTTTTAATGTTGGGTTGCTCGAATTCCCTTGATTGAAACAACATGGTGGTGGTGGGGACATGCTTAGGATTCGGGCAATCTTATGTAGAATAATGTCGGCATCCCTTCAATCAATGACTAAAGTAAAGAATGATTAAGGAGCCAAAGAAAACCATTCAAACCTTTTTTTTTTTTTTTTTGTCAATTCAGTTTTAAATTTTTTGTAATTATGTCAATTCAATCTTGTTGATCAATTTTGATCGAAAATCGCCGACATAGCGTGGTCAACACTAACGTGGTCAATTTTAAATAATATTTTATTATTTTCGAAATTTTTATTTTTAAATTATTTTTTTCTTTTTCTTGCTTTTTTCTCTCTTCTTCTTTTTTCTCATCTGGCCCGACCGCCGAGCTCAACAACTAGCCAAAGGAGAGGGCCAGCGAGGCTCGCCCCCCACCTGCCACCGGCGAGGTCGAGCCTCGCCGAAATCTAGCATGGCTAACCTCGCCAAACCACGATCTTATGCACGGAAACGCTGCTCAATTTATTTGGATCCACCTTGCTGCGCGTGGTGACTTTTGGTCCGAGCCTTGCACATCGAAGACAGTCCTTGGGGACATTGAACCGACTATACACGTTAACTTCCTTACCTCTATCATAAGATTGAACACCGATCTGTCCAAGTCACGGTACTTATATTACATATTAGGTTATGTTGTGCCCCCAACCTCAAACAAAACATTAAATTGAGAGCTCAATGTGGTACGTCTTCATCTATATCGATCAATCAAAGCTAGTGAATGACACCAGAGTGGGATCCAAGGAACGAGGCCTTAGAAACAAGAGTACTTTTGGTGGGTCGCTGCATTATGTTTCCGTCCTCGTTTTGTCTTCTAGCTGCGGGAAACGATGAGCAAAACCCCACGTACACAGTGCCGTGATTTGCCCAGTTTAGCCGCACTTTCTGGATGCCAATAATGCCGGAGAGAGTACAAATGAAAAGATCGATCAGAAAGAAACAGTTCATGGGAGAGTCCAAGCATTTCTTTTCTTGCCTATGTTCACTTTGTTTTGTTAGGATTTGCTTCATACTCTCTATAGATATAAAGACGTGAGAAATCCGCTCTCCAGTGGGTAGACGAAGATCCAATGGCCGTCTTGGCAGGTTCGCTGGGGCAGCGCCTTCCAACCGATAGAGGGCTTTTATAATTTGATTTCATATTTTATTAATTGTATGAGTTTAGATCCATCAACAATTGTAAAGTATATATATAAATTTTTTTATTTTGTAATTGAGAGTTGTAATAGAGAGATGTCATGTGCTAATCATAGTGAAATCATATGCTAATGTAACCCTAGTATAAGAGTGAATCATAATAGATTTTGTATCTCGATTTTCTTTCTCGACCTTACTCTTTAGCTCGTTATGTTTGTGCGCCTAGTTCCGTAACATAAGAGCTCGTTGAGCTCCGAAGAGTCCAACTAAATGCTCGCCACATTCGTCCAATCCTCAAAAGCTCTTCCCTTTTTTTTCTTTTTTCTTTTTGTGAGCAGAGATATAGCAAAGCATCCTGCCGGGTGCTGGTGGACCATGCCGTCGCTACTGGCTTCCAATGTTCCCCAGAGTGAGGAAAACGTGAAGATTTGCCAAATATTCTTAAAAAAAAAAAAGAAGATCAAGACATCGGATTCTCACAAAAGCAAAAGATTGTTAGGTTTTAATTAGCCCAAAAAATAAAGTGTGATGTCTAGGTCTAATTCAATCACAATAACGAATCAGCATGAAAGGTAGTCTCCAATCCATGGCCCACGTTTAGAAGTTTAAAGCATGGTCCCCGCGAACGGGTCTGCATTTCGAACCACTAAGAATGTGAAAAATTAGACGATATGAATTCGTTGGATGAATCGTTTTCCTG
This sequence comes from Rhodamnia rubescens, assembly GCA_021437795.1. Classification (NCBI taxonomy): domain Eukaryota; kingdom Viridiplantae; phylum Streptophyta; class Magnoliopsida; order Myrtales; family Myrtaceae; genus Rhodamnia; species Rhodamnia rubescens. Next base: position 5,907,421 of record JAILYA010000008.1, read on the forward strand.
GAAGTTCAACATTCTCATCGTATGTAAGTATGGCCCCATATGTGAATCACGGGAGGTAGACTCAAACATGTTAAAGAGACCAGTAGAGACAAGATAACGAGAGCGATGGACCAAATTAAGTACGAGAGAGATCGTTAAGAATTGAATTGAATTGAATTGTGACGTGTGCATTTACATGATTTATATATCTATAAAAAAAAAAAAGTACTGGGCCTCTTCCTCCCAAAAAAGAATTAAGCTATTAAGAATGACGCGTAAGTCTTCTATATTGTTCCGGCAATTCCCTTAATGTCTCGATAAATTTCAACGGTTGGTTTATGAAAATGAAGTTTCAAACGAAGGTTAAAATTTGTCGAGAGGTTAAGAGCAGCATATGTGGGTTATAGAATCGTCTTATATGATAATCATCGTGTTGATGTTACCAACGCGAATTATATCACCCAAGTGCAAATTTAACTTAAAAAATTGCACACAAGAAAGAAAACTATCCTATCCAAACATCAATGTCCACCTCTCTCTCTCTCTCTCTCTCTCTCTCTCTCTCTCTCTCTGAAACAGAGAGACCAGAGAACGATGATGACAAGTGGCTGTGGCGATGGATGGGAAGCTACGAAGACGATGGAGCGGCTACAGCGGCAATGGGGGCAGAGACGAAGCCGACGGCGGTCCATGTGCTAAGAGGCTGCGGCAAGTAGACTAAGTGAGCAAGATATTTGTGTGCGCAAACTTTACTATCAAGGTCTAGTTGGAGCAAGTATATTGTAGCCTGATGATATTATCAAGAAATAACCGTTTATCATCACGATATTAGCATCTTGAAAAATGCTTATGCATCTAGAAACTGCAATGGATCGAGCATGGGGCATGACCAAGCAGCAACCTAAGTCCACTAAATTATACATTGTCTATGGATAAGAAACCTCCAGCTGGTTATGGGAGTAATGATGACGGTCGATTAATTAAGAGAAATCAAACTGTCGAGAAAGGACATAAGCTTTCTATCCAAAGGTGGGTTTGAATTTTGGGGGAGGGCTTTCGACAATAGACATGGTGGGTCATGGCTTGGAGCTGTGATTAAGACTTGGAAAAGAAGAAATGTTTTGAGCACATGCCCACCGTTTTCTCATTAGGGTTTCTCCGACGCAAACAACTAAGTGTCTAGCTAAGCTAGCTATTGAAAAAACGTTATGTTATACGTTCCATGAAAAAGTTTCTCGCCCAAAAAAAAAAAGGTTGTTATGTTCGCGTCTCGAGAAAGCGGTCATTTACTGCAAGGGCGAACATATGCATTGTCAGTGCCGAAGAAATTACGTTATAGGACAACCGACACAAATAGTCTCCCAATATGTAATGTGATCCCCGAACTTTTAATTTGTTCAATGTTGTCCATGAACATTTAACTTGTTCAATATAATCCCTGAATTTGTGAAACATGTTCAATTTTTTTTTTTGTAATCAAGGTTTCCCACATGCAATGGACTATTCCTCGGGGTGGTGGGGATATGAGCGCCAATGCCACCGGTTAAGTCCCCCAAGAAGCGGCCGGAGAAATTCGAACCCGAGACCTCATCCGGTTTAACTATCTAAGACCTATGGATCTCACCAACTCGAGGTACATGTTCAATTTCGTCCCTAAATCATATGAAAATAATAAATGTTGTTCATAATATCAAATTAATAGAAGGACTATATTGAGCATTTTCATATAGTTCAAGAACTACATTAAATATGTACCAAAATTCCATGGATCACATTATATATTGAACCAAAGTTTAGAGATCATTTGTGTTATTACCCTTATATTATATTGTGACATCTCCTAGATAAAAAAAAAAAAATAGTTTACATGGAGAAAGTTATTTTCTTGCTGGAGGCGAATTTGACTAGCAATAGTTTTGAATAAACAAGTCATGTGATCTAATCTTTTGGTTAAGGTGGAGTTTTACAAAATTTAAACACCACCCTCCCACTCAAACCCACATTTAGAAGATACTAGCCGGATCTCTCCTTGCTTTTATGGAGAGAAACCACCACCCACCCCCCATCACCAACATTGAAAACCGAAGGCTCCCATATAGGTTTCAACGTCAATCACGCAAGCGTACGTTAATCATTTCATCATTTGGAAACACCTGACGGGGGATTCGGTTCGAGTTCATGTGATTGTGCGGCCCCTTTCGGACAAAGCTTCGCGTAAGCAGATTGGCCAAAGCTTCTTCTTTTTTTCCGATGTTGACTTTTGTCATAAAGGAGGGGGCAATCATATCAGATGCTTGATTAGGTGCGCTAGAGAGGGAGAGAGAGAGATTGTGGGTTCCTTTGTTTCTTCGTATATGGAACAGGAGGATCTGATGGTCGATTTTGCAAGGTAAGGGTGATGATGACAGGTGGGTTGCAGACAAAGTTCGGGTTCCTGAACAAAAGCTCTAAGTTTTGAAGACATGGGACATGGGATTGGGAGTGATCCTGAAGTGCTTGTGTGCATGGATGTTTTTGACTTTTTTGGAAAGGGAGTGGCGGTAGTTGGTGATGTCGGCTCCTGGGATTAAGCATCGAGAGAGAGAGAGAGAGAGAGAGAGAGAGAGAGAGAGAGAGAGAGAGAATATCTGTAGCAGTTGCAACTAGCAAATAGCATCCAAGTTGGAAAAACAAAACCAAGTTTCGCTCTTCTCATGTAAGAAATAGTGTGACGGAATCCGACCAGAACATACATTTACGTTGAAGTTTATGTTATATTTCGAACTCGATTTGGATCTCATTACTTTTCCGTATTCAATTTGAATTGCCAAAGACCATCCTCTACTTTTGCATGTTCACCATCTTGTATTCTCCATTTCTAAAACTATGACCGCCCTTGCAACCCTACTTTGTATAAAAGCTAAAATATTCTCTTTCGAAAAAGAAACCCAGAAAAAACTTTCGCCTCTGTTGTAACAAATGCGAAAAGCAAACACAAAACACAAGGATTTATGTGATTCGATCAAGGTGATCTACGTCCACGGGCAAGGCAAAACAAGATTCCACTATAATCAAAGAGAGTACAGATCACGTAAATCGCTCTTATCGATCGAACAAAAGACATAGCTCACAAGTCTCTCTATGTCACAAAAAAAACGCTAGCCACAAGTATAAAATAGAGTCCAAAAAAAATATGTCGGGTCAAGTGATAAACCTGGACCGAGTACATAAAATTCAAGACATATTTAACCGTGTCGAATGGTGGACAAACCCAACGCCCTTACCCTAACCTAAATTCTCACGCCACCCTCGACACGGGCAACCACCATTCTCCCGCCTATATAGACATCAACGTTGCCGTCGCCACCTTCCACCTTGTCGGAATGTCGTGGATGACCTTGACCAACAACACCCTAGGGAAAGTTTCATCTAAAGCAAGTTGGGCATTCATCGGGTTCATACTATCATCGAGATCTATTCTTTAGGATTTGTATTTAGCACACATATTGTGGGAAGTTTCGTGTAGATAAGGTACAATCGATCTTTTTAAATTCAACTATAGCCGTTCCAACGGAACCTTGTAAAGCCATGACCATAACCCATTTCTTATTCCATCTTAAAAGAAAGACCCTACTCCCTTTCCATGCCGTTTTTTCTCAACCAACGATACGAATTGTCAACCCCCTGTGAATCTCTCTTTCCTAGCCAGCAATCTTAGTGCGAGAATAGAGAGACAAATGAAACAATTGCTGTCCATTCTTGACAAATGGATGATGAGTTGGTCCACTAATTCAGTGGCCCGTGTGAATAATCTTTTTTACGCTAACCAAATAGATCAGTACACTAAATAATAATATTCATACTTTGGTAAAGAAAGGTTTAAGCCGGAAAGGCGACCAGTAAATGGGAAGGGCTCGTGATACAAGCACAATCTGAGGTACTTGCCCAGCTTTTGCCCGTAAAAAGAAAAGACTTCTTAACACGCGGTGGATAGTCAGAACGCGAAATGGATTCGAAAAGTCAATTCCGTGCAAACGGTTCAGATTATGATATTTTGTTACGGTAATCACGCAACAGACGATAACAGTGACCTTTCTCGAGAGTATTAGAGAGAGTAATGACGTAAGATTAAGATACGAGCAATTAACTCGTATGGATAAATTCTAATCATGCAGATGTCGGCCTTAATATAGAACTGGCACGATATGAATTGGGTTTTCTAAAGTGGAGATTGTTGTGATTGTATAAGTTAATTCCGTGGATCGTCAAATTTGAAAAATTGTGACGAATTTCGAAGTGGGTGATCTTGATGATTCCCTTGTTTTTGGCTATCCTGTCTCCTTTCAACTTCCGTGGCCATTTCTCTCTCTCTCTCTCTCTCTCTCTCTCAACCTGCTCAGTCAATGTCTTGTCTCATCCGGCGTTTGTATAAATAAGCTTCACATGCAACGACTCTCTCCGAAACACCATCGGCATCTCTCTCTCTCTGCATCTTCTCTGTCGTCTGCAACCAGTTTCTTCTCGAACTCAGATCTATCTCTCTCTCTCTCTCTCTCTCTCTCGCCATGGCCGAGCTGGATCACCTCAAAGCCAAGCGGAATCACTGCCCTGCGCGATTCAAGCTCTTCGGCTTCAACTTCACCGAAGAAGAAGAAGAACCCGAACCAGCTGAGCTAGACCCCACGTCCAACAAGACGAGCCCTTCCCCGTCCGACGAGTCCGCCGGAGTTTCCTCCTCCTCCGCCGACCGGAAGTTCGAGTGCCAGTACTGCTGCAGGGAATTCGCCAACTCCCAGGCCCTGGGCGGTCACCAGAACGCCCACAAGAAGGAGCGGCAACAGCTGAAGCGTGCCCAGCTGCAGGCCACCCGCCACTCCGCCGTCTACGCCCACAACCCCATCGTCTCCGCCTTCGCCCCGCCCCCCGCACCTCCTCGCCGGCGCGCCTCCGCCGTGGGTCTACGTGTCCAGGGCCTCCGCGCCGCTCCACATCACGCACGGCTGCGTGTTCACCGGCCCCGGCGGGAGGGCGCCGGCGGCCGCGGCGGGCCCGCGCGGGGGCCCTGCGGCGGAGTCTGGGGTGCCGGGCCGGGCGGTGTTTGATGGACCTTCGTTGAGTAGGTTCTCGAGAGGGGATGGTGGGCCCAGTTTCGATGAAGGGTGGGGCCTGGACTTGCACCTGAGCCTCGCGCCAGCTGCGCCTTAGAGATCGGCGGCTTGAGTTTTAAGTGGCTGGCTTAAAGGGAAGAGGAGGGCGTTCACGTTCAGTCACCGGCTCGGCGAAGTTCACATCACACCGGCCGGTTCCGTTGGATCCGGCTTAATCTTGGACGCTCGGCCCGGTTCAGAGGGGTCACGGACGAATTGTATCACTTGAATCTGTTTGCTCATGGATCCGTTTGTATACCCTCCTCTGAAGCAATTCTCCCCGTAAGAGTAGGGTTTCTCTAAAAAGGACATGTTGAACGTTTTGCCATATTGGATTATTTTCACCAAACGTTACATGAATTTCCTTACTAGGATGACATGCACATCTAGAAGAAATTGATTATGCAATCGACATTTTGTACATGTTATTCATCGGCCGTATTAACTTGGAGCTTTTATCGCGCACTACCCAAAGAACAAGATATTCTCACGTGATATATACTTGTCAAGTATCAAGGCCAGCCGTGACAATATATCAGTAGGAACTACTCGGAACTCCTAGCGTTTCCTACGATCCTAAGTAAGTTCATTTATTTCATATGGCATTACTTTTATGTTCGATTTTCTTAAAACGTGCATAAAAATAATTTTGGAACGTTAATAAACACTTTAGAAACTTATTCTCCTTCTTACATTTTTTGTGGTGATGGAAGTGAAAACAATTCACCTTCTTTTCCATCTAGAAACAGTTTTTAGATTGTGATTGGACACATTTTCACTGTATACTTAAAATAGAAAATTAGGCTCAATTTTCTCATATTTAAGGGTTGATACTACGAAAAATCCTAAATTAATACGCATGTGACAAATTTATCCAAAATTAATTATTTGATCACCAAAAATCCCAAAAGGTACACATGTGACTAAATTACCCTATGTTAGTTTCGATAAATTTTACCACCAAATTGATAAGTTGGGTAACATGTAGCAATTGACAGGTGTACAAGTTTTGGGGTTGTTACCCTCCATTTGTCGAGACGTATCGGTTTGGGGTCTTTCGTGATGTTAACCATATTTAAAGGAAATTAATATATGGTAAATTCGTCACGGGTTTACTCGTTTAAGTTTTTCGATAGTCAGAAAATTAATTTGAAATAAATACGTCACATGTATATAAATTTGGGGTTTTCCGTAATATTAACCCCATATTTAAATAGGCTTTTGGTGGTTCGCCAGCGCGAGTTGCCTTTCTTCCTATTAACAAACCCAAGGAAAAAAAAAAAATTGCAGCCCTTAAGTGATATTTTGCAATGGTAAGTTAGTCATCTGCACTAAAAAATGCACCAAAAATTTTATTCAGTTAATTTTTTGCTTGCATCTTCGTTAACCGATGATGTGGAAGAATGGATCCACGAGCCAAAATTGGACGTGGGTGCTGCATTCTTGATCAAACATTCAAGAAACATGCCAAATCACCTCATATATATTATGTAATATGTACATGTATAGTATAGATATAGTGTTTGGTCAAATGAAGCTCTCGATGATTGATTGGTAATGATGCAAATGGAACAAAGAAGATCGGCCGACTTCGAGGTTTTGACTGTCTATTCAGCAGATCAATCAAATGGTCACCTGGCCACTTAGCAAAACCCGGGAAGTTTTCGGATTCAAAGCCCATTAGCTTCCTCAACTCTTGCAGCGGGGGGCTATTCTTATGGAGTTTCTATCCTAACTCTTATATATTAAGTAGCTTTTATAAATAAATAAAAAAATAACTTTATTTTATTAATGATGCAAAGACCAACACACATATATTGTATCATGCTTTAGATTATAGCCAATGTTATTTTAGTCTCATTTGGAAAGTAAAAAAACTACGAAAGAAAAACTTCAAATGATGCTCATTATGACACATTTACTCTAATTTTTTTTCCTGAGGCATAAAAAAAAAACCTCAAGCTAGTAGATATATGACACATTTATCCTATGTAAAGGTTCCATTCCATCATATGATTTTTCAGCTAAAACAGCGTCATTATTATTTTATTTAAGCCACGTAGACACCATGTCAACACCTTTTGCTTTCCGACATCAATGTAGATATATAACTTTATTTAAATTTGATGGAAAGTAAATGTGTCACACAGTACATAGTTGAGATTTTTGGAGTAAAAAAAGGGTTAAGAGTAAATGTGTCATAGTGTACATAATTTAAGGTTTTTGGTGACTTTTGCCATATTTAAAATCTCAGCAGTAAATGGTATGAGCACTAGTATTGTTTTTTAAGGGATAATGACATGAATAGTCCCTAAATTTTAGCCTAATGTGCAATGTAGTTCCCGAACTTTAAATTTATTCAATGTGATCCCTGGAACTTTTAATACATGTTCAATTTAATCCCTAAACTTTTAATTTGTTTAATGTGGTCCATAAACTTGAATTAATAGATGGACAATATTGAATATTTATACACATTTCAAGGACCAAATTGAACATGTACCAAAAGTCCATGGACTACATTGAATAAATTCAAAATTTGGGGGCGACATTGCACATTTGGCTTAAGTTTATGGATCACGTTGAACAAATTTAAAGTTCAAGAATCATATTGCACAATAGACCAAAGTTCGGAGACTATTTATGCTATTTACCCTTATATAAACAAAGCATAGGGACGAAACTTCAGCATTCCAAAAAGTACAGGGCCTAAAGATGCAATCTTTGTTTTAGAGATTCTTGCAAGCAAACTCACACGTCAATAGCAGAAGCTTACTCAGCAAATCCAGCAGATTTATTTTATAGAAGTTTGCGGGATGACTTAAACTGTCTCCTGCAGAAACGCGAATCGGAATTATAACCAAACAAAGCATCAAGATCTAAAGTGAATTGCCCGGATACTACGCAGATCACAAATGTAATTTAACCTCTTTTTTTTCAGTTTACAACTGCCACCTAGGATGCCAGCACGACATTTAAAGCCACATCAGTAATTCCTTCATAAATTTTGTCTAACAAATTATTGCCAGCGTTGAAACCTATAGACTTTGGGTGCATGTAGAACGCTTTTGGAGAAAGCCTTTGGAAAAATACAAAGGGTTTTAAACTCCGTTTGTTTCGCGAAAAATGAACGGTTTGAAAAATATCTCTCCAAAATTAAATCATATGTACAACTTGCAATAGTCAGTCAATAAAAATTATTTTTATTATCGATAACAGTTTATATCTAAATATTTTTGTGGAAGATGAAAGTATTTTTCGTTCATTCATTTTTATAAACTATATAATAAATCATTTTTTGAAAGGTTTTTGGAAATGCAAATAGTGTTTGGTAAATGTATAATTTAAAAACACATTGGCAAGCAACTTTGACTTAAATGTCGTTTGGAAAAAAATTGCACTTTCTAAAGGATTTTTGCTAGTTTTTTTGTAAAAAAAGTTCTCAAACCTTTGCCGTCGTAACTACGCTCGTCCACGAGCCAAATCGACCGCCGGCCAACCGCCAACGCCAAATTGCCTGAACTCTCGTTGGTGACGTCACGTGAGGTGGGAGCATTTCTGAAATTATGAAAGTTTAATGGGGGTAAAATTGAAAAAAAAAAATAATTGCATTCCAAGCCCGAAGCATCTCCAGACCTGCCTTGCGTTGAAGGCATTTTGAAATGCAATCCTATCTTCCCAAAACTTTTCAAAAAATTTGTCAAACAGTATTTACATTTGCCCAAAGGCCTTTTCAGAGCCCAAGGGACTTTGGGAAAGTGATTCTCAAATGCACCTCAGAGGTGCCAAGAAAAGTCTGCTGGGTCTCAAATATTCTGACTCACTATTCACGCTTCTTCCTCCGGCTCTCGACAAAATTTAAAACGGCTTTTCCATTTCTTACGACCTGTCCATTCAAACGTAGTCCAGGCGGTTTCTCGTCATTAGTGAATCTGCATTGCACCCATCTTTGGTTAGAAAAGAAGAGCGGGAAATGATTGTCCCCCTGAGCCGAAGAACAAACTGAACAGGTAAAAAGAAACTACCAAGATTGTTAAGAATAGAAGCCTCAAAACTTGAAGCAATCTGACACGGTACTTTGATTGATTTCTCATTTGCATCAATCTCGACCAGCGACTCTTCCTTCACATCCTACAACTTGAAGTCAGCTTGCCAATATCGCAAAGTACTATAATGAAGGAGTAATCAGTGTGAAACCCAGAGGAGCAATTTGTGCATCTACACATTGGATGAGCGAAACGGGCCTACGCTGATGTTGCACCTGATCTGACTGTGGTGTTGCCTTCAGGAACATCTAAGTTCCTCAAAAGACTTCAGAGGACACTTTGATTCACCCATTTTCCGTGCATTCCTCAGAAAATGCATCGACAGCTGAAGGACAATCAATAACAAGTCATCATCGACAAGCTTCCATACGATGAACCTAGGTCGGCGTTAATGCAGGCCACATATGTCAAAAAAAAAAAACCCTATTCATTGACAGGTAATACTGCCTCTAATGGGGCTGAAACGTAGTATGCCCCATATTTTACATCATCTGTCAGCTTGCTTTTTTGGGTCTTCCATCATGGAAGATAAAAAGAATTTTGGAGCATCAGTCAATGTTTGGGCAAAATTTTCAAAAAAAAAAAAAAAAAGTATTTGCTGCTGTTTTTCATCAGCTGGGCAATTTCTCCTCCTGCTCAACAGGAACACACGGTCTCCAAATAGTTTCCGTCCCGACATCCATGAGAGCAATCCCCTTTGCAGTTAAGTCGGCCCTGATTCGATCAGTTTTTGCAAAATCCTTCTCTCTTCTGGCTGAACTTCTTTCCTCAATCAGACAAGATAATTGCTCTTCTGTCAAATCAGCCCTGATCAATGCCTTGCCTTTCAACTGCTGCAGAATCTATATTGAAGAAAGTTCTAATTTAAATCGAGTTTGATCCAAGAAAAACTCAATTACTATTCATAAGAACTTGCATCACCTCAGAATAAGTGAGAGGAGGCAGCAAACCCAGAATATCTAGAACATCCTTTACTTCTTTCTCTATCTCACTAAGGGATTGAATTATTGCTGATTGCCGTTGCTTCTGTTGCTTCTTCTGAAGTGCATTAGAGAAAAAAACCGATTCTAATAGTTAGAGAAAGTAAAGCACAAAAGATACACAAGAGAGAGCGTTTTAAAAGGTGCAGCTTCTTTTATGGGAAAGAAACAGTACAACTAATTACCTTAAGAGCGTTCGTGTGATTGTTTATGAACTTCAAGGCATCCTGAAATGCACCTGTCAGCACATGTGAAGTGTTCAAGTCATCGACCATTTTGTCATGAAACTCCTTCCGCAAGCCTTTGATGCATTTCTCAGCATCAGGAAGAACCCGGACTGTTTTCCCTTTTGGCTCTGTACCCTCGCTGGGAGTTGCCTCTCTGAATGACGATAGAGTATCTTCACAGTCTTGTAATGTCTAACATTGAGGAGACATCCCAAGTTAATTTTCTATAATTTTCTATCAGATAGCAGAGTCCATGATTACCTGCGTGTCACTCGCACAAATACATCCAACACAATCAAGGAAGAGCAATTCAGATTGACTCACACTAGCAGCTGCTGGTACTAGAACTAGGCCAAAACTGTCCAAACACTACATACAGATAATTACAGAGACAATAGGAATGGTTTCTTCTCTAACAGAATCAAATCCCAGGTATTTCTAATTAGTTCAATCAAGCAAGCCCACCCTTTTAAGAGTTACATATGAGTCTGAGGACCAAAGACTATTGTATGAGTAAGCAGCCAGAAAGGTGAGAAGTGATTTGTTGTTAGCAGAACATGATTTATACCTGATATACATAATAGACAGCCTCTGATGCAGTCTCCAACTGTAAGACTGAATAGTTGAGAGGAGATCGATAGTGCGCACTTATCAAGAACTGTCTCAAAGCCAGTGGATGGTATCGCTCTGTAATCTATAGTAGTACAAATCGAGTAATTTTAGACACCAGGAATGATGAGAGCTCAAGATAATGTTAACACATCAAGAAAGAGAACATAACAAGTTTGCAAATACTACCTGACGGATCGTGAAAAAGTTACCCAGTGATTTTGACATTTTCTCATTGTTGTTGGTCACATGCCCATTATGCATCCAATAACTCACACAGCTCTCTTGGCATGCAGCACGACTCTGGGCAATTTCATTCTCGTGATGGGGAAAGATCAAGTCAATTCCACCACCATGGATATCAAATTTGAAAGACAGATAATGAGCACTCATTGCACTGCACTCTATATGCCACCCCGGTCTGCCAAGACCCCATGGGCTCTCCCAGCTTGGCTCGCCAGGCTTTGCAGCCTACAATAACCATGTACCGTTCAGAGTTAGGTACCCAGATAAAAAAAGATTTTACTGGTAGTACAATGCATTTGCACACCTTCCATAATGCGAAATCAGCAGGATTGCGCTTTCTAGAGTCCACTGCAACACGTTCACCTGCTCTTTGATTTTCTAGCTTCTGCCCCGATAAGCAGCCATAATTTGAGATCTTATCCACAGCAAAGAACACATCTCCATCCACCACATAACCACAATCATTGTTAATGATCTACAAACAGCCATAAGGAGTTTTATTAGTTAAAACTCTCCCTCATGATCCCAGCGACTTCCAAAATATGAAGTGCCGAAGACGCTACCTGTGAAAGTAGAACTTTAAAATAATTAAATGAGCGACTTAGGCAGACATTTTCATCTGGCTATCACCTCTAAATACCTCATTTTATTGGAATAAATAGTCAAATCAATTGTGCAAAAGTCAGTTGCTTCCTCTTCTAATTTATGAAAAAACTTTGTCCACAAAACATGGCCCCTAAGTTTCTAATTTAGATTATTATTACAGGCTTCCAGCATATCGGTGACCCAAATTACCTAATCAGTAAAAGTTTCGAGTTTTGAATATTCTTGTGAAATCATTCTTGGCAATATATGAAAACTACTTCTAATTTTTTCTCGGGAATACTTAACTTCGACTTGTACCTCCTTCATATGTGCATTCTATATATGTGGAAGATAATAACATATTAGAGAAAATTGAACTTATGCATATTGGTAACATTTCTACACATTCACGATTTCATTTACCTAATAACAATGAAAGTTTCAAATACAGTATAGCACCCATAGCTATGAAATCCTTGTCTTCGCCAACATCAAGCAAAAATCACTATTTTAATTTCAAATTCATCTCTCCTCAAATTTATGGACATGCATAAGGAGGACCACATCTTCAAACTCAAGCATACCTCTACATACATGACAGTAAATCAAAGATGGTAAGATTCGTCTTAAGACAAATGGGAGAAGGAATTACCAAATCAAACAAGAACAATCATACTTGAAAATTCTTCAGTGACATCTTTTTTTCTCAGCAATAGCAGCTAAATTGGCAACACAATTGTATTAAGAATAAATTGATATAACTTCACATTCTGAAGTTCACCACAGAAACCAGAAACTAAGGACGTTTGCACTACAATATCAAAGAAATTATGAGGGACATATAGAAAGGCTGTGAACTACATAGTGTAGCAGCAGCAGCTCCATTCTACATAGTCTAACCTATGTTTATTCATGCTGTTATTGAAGCCCTCTAAAATAAAAGCATCAGCAATAGAGTTGAAACTAGAAACCTGGGTTATCATGTCCTTAATCTGTTCCATGTGATCAGAAACGCGTGGCTGGTGGGTAGGGGGGAGGCACTGCAGATCGGCCATGTCAGTTAAATACTCTTGGCAAAAGCGGTTACTCAAATCCAAGGGGTTCTCCCCAGTCTCATTTGCCCGACGAATAATCTGCAGATATCCACGTGTTAGCAATGTCCAACTAACTGATTCGGAAACACCAATGACAATCCAAGCATCCTCTGCATCCACACAAAATGACCGAATCTCTAAAGTAAGGCGTGAAAACTAGGAAAGTCTAACTTTAACCATAAATGCCAGAATTTCATGATAACCACAGAATTAAGTAATAACTTGAACACTACATTGAACCAGAAATGCTTCTCTCGTCAAACTTTAAGAGAAGTAAATCCCCTTCATTTGTCGAATAGCGAAACATTATACCACCAGTAGTAATGAAATTTGATTAATAATCTGAGGGATCAGACCTCCTTGTCGATAGCACAACAGATGTTCCTTCGAAAAGTGCAAAGCTCATATGACAAGTTTTAGAAGCATAAGGAATAATGAAATAAAGAAATAAAATCAGCTAATTATCTAGTGTACCTACTCAGGTGGAGTTTCCTTACCACGATCTCGTCGTTTGCAATATTCATATAGCAGTTTCAGATTTCCCATCAATAGAATTATGTAGTTGTTGATAACGGGTCCTAAATGCCCTTATATTCATGTGGTCTCCCTCCACCTAATAGCTTAAGCTTTTGAGTTGGACTTTCTAACATAGTATCGTAGCAAGTACTTTCGGCGATGTGCGTCATCAAAATTTCACATGAGTGTGCGTAGTCAAAATTCCATGTGCCGCTCGTAATCCGGCTTGAAGTATTGTCTCACATCATTCGACAACGGGTCCTAAATGCTCTTTATATTTATATGGTCTCCATGTGGTCTCCCTCCACCTAATAACTTAAGCTTTTGAATTGGACTTTCTAACGGTAACACTTCAAGAAATCAAAGTCACCCCGGATTACGAGTAGATCACAAAATCTAATAACAGCATTTGATGATGCACCAAACAGTTGTGGGATGTATATAATTAACTCCTAAGATGAAGGAAAGAAACAAAGAATCGAATAGCATCCAAACAAATTAATTCTATATGACTTAATAATTACTTACTCTTATGACCGTATGTAGAAATGTCAAAATACCGAGTTTTCCAGGTTGAAAATTGCATTTCTACACCGTGAAAATTTTAGAATGATTTTTGAATGGCTGATCATGATTTTCCCCCCACACCTACTAGTCCATTTGATGCTTGACTTGGTTGACAGGTTAATTCTCAGAAGTTGGTCAAATACTGATATTGGTACATTAAAAGTCACATACTTTCACATTCACAAGCCACGCTGTTCCTTTATATTGAACAGACCTGTCACTTTACACAATTCACAGGTATAACATGTCCTTAATGAGAACCAAATCAAATTCTCAATTCTCCACAAGAACAATGTACAACTTTGATTTTCCTGTGCAGAGTTAGGCAATTAAAGCAGACAAAACTTTAGAATGTATAAATGAGCCCATTGATCTTCTGATAATAGCCTCCATCTTCTCGTACATAATGATTCTTGTGGCAACCAGTCAATTAGCTCCCACACTTTTCAATGAAACTAGTCCAGAAGAAGATTTATGACATGCTTATGAGAATTACTTCGAAAATACATGTCTGCATGTTTTTTTTTTTTTTCACTTCAAAAACATCGACACAAAGACTAATAAATTTAAGCATAATCAGAGTACCATATCACGAGATCAAGCATGAAGAATCTAATTCAAACAAAAACACAGCGTACAGCCATGAAGGAGTTTACTTCTGATATATATATATGGACCAACATTCAGACCTTGTCATCAACATCTGTAAAATTGCGTACATAGATAACTTCGTAGCCCAAGTGCAGGAGGTACCTGCAAAAATCATTTCAAACAACAGAAAGTGAAAATTCAACAAAACCCTGCTAGAGACAGCATGCGATGCTAAAAACCTGCTAGGTCATGATTTCAGTCAGTAATTCTTCATTTTAATGAGAGGAATCAACCAAGTATGACGTCCACCTGTACATGGCTAATCTGATATGTGAGGTGGAGTTTACTTCGGATGTAAAGAAACCTCCTTTCTCTTTCATCTTCTCCACAGTACTCAATAAGGCAACCAGCAAAGAAGAACAATCCGCCACTACTCATGTATATTCATTCACCCCACCCTTTCCCCATAGCAAAACAAAGTGAGATTTTGCAACAGCATACTATCCTCGCACTATGAAGCGTGCTAATTAAGCTTAAGCATGTACCAGAATGCGACAGCTAAAGTGATCGTTCAGCATTTGCTAGTGAAAACTCTCCCCTTATTAAACTATGATATATGAGAACCTACATGAAATCTTGTAATCAAGATCTTCACCAAATAAACTCCACAAAAGGATAAAACATACCAACAAAGACCGGTTACATATAAATCTAACACTCTTCTTTTTACTCGTTTAGTCGAAAAATTCCACAACAAGCAAACCTCAACCAATTCCACGAGAATAAACGGCGAGCCCCAAATGGCAAGAGATAGCTGTCAATCCACTTAATTGCGCGACATGCATGATCCTACAATAAACTCGACCGCCAATAGTAGAGATCAGTTGTCACCTGTAGAGGACGTCAAATGCGACAGCGGCGCGGGCGTGGCCGATGTGGCTGAAATCGTAGGCCGTGACGCCGCACACGTACATGCCCACCTTGCCTTCCCCCGCCGGCCTGAACATCTCCTTCTGTTGCGTCATTGAATTATACACCCTGAGCTCCTTCTTGTCCGCCATCGCCAAGCACCTCCTCGAATCTCTCTCTGATTTCCGATCGCTCGCTGACCAGAGAGCTTCAATCGTAACAGGATAACAAGTCCAGCAGCTGCCGACTTCTAGCGTAGGTAGGGTTTTGCGAATTACTGTGTTGCTCAGAAATGGGACATTGATTCCCCTGGGTCGGAGAGGCTGCTCAAGTAACGAATGAGGTTAGCAGCGGTCCTGTGCGCGCGGGTCCATTCGAGCATCTTCTTGTATTAACGGTCGCGATCATGCCATGGCGTGAGGTTCAACTTCGTAATTGAGTCAGTAATATCGACGGTCCACATCATATGTGAGAATTGGGCCAAGAATATTGGGCCTTTGTTTGGGCCTTTTGCTCGTTCATCTGCTTTGGGCCTTTCAATAATTCTTTCTTTGTCTGGTGGAACCAAACTAAACCAAGGTAGGTCAAATTAGGTTAGAATTAATGGAATTCACCAATATAGGAGAGAAGGTTCACAAATTTAGCCGTGCCGTCGCACAAACTAAGCATCAGTAATATCACGATACTTTCGCCTATGACCCCGATCGTGGGCATGGCAACCGCTATCGCGCTCAAGTTGGCTCGAGTCAATAAGGTCGGAAGCATATATTAGGCCAACTTGGCAAAGAATTTTCCTAAGGGATTTGAGCATGCTTGGGCCCTTCCTGGTCTTAATTGTTTCATGAAGAGAATTTAATTTAATTTAATGAATTTTAAGATGTATTACCATATCCCAAAGGGTTAGCTTAAGACCGCTTTTTATAGGTAAGTGGAATCTCTATACCCAATCTTGAATTATGAGGCTCGCATGAGCCAACAGAGCGAGAAACGTAACTTAGGAGGACTTGACAAAAATTTGAATCCCGGGGGGTCAAGCCTACCCATATTTACCCACTTCGGCCCACCTAGGCAAAGACCATTTCATGAAGATGATTTAGTGTGTTTAGTTTAAGAACCTGTTTGGTAGCTTCAAATGTGAAAATGGGTGTTGCTCTTGTAATGCAATTTCCAGCAGCTTTCCAGAAGTTGCCCCGCCCGGTTCTTCTTAGTTGCCATGACTCTGAAACATGCATTGCAAATATACCAATCACAATACTTTGTGGCATAACCACGTCACGGTACAGTTACAGTTTAGTTGTAACAAAATCAAATGGCTTTTGAATCGCGAAAGGACGGAGGAAATGACTCTTCAAGCTCCACACATGGTCCAATCCACTTAGAGTGCATTCGGTTAATTTTTTTAAAAAAAAAAAATATATAAAAAAAAAAGGCTAAGCAATTAGAATGTAACTTTTTTTTTTTTTTTTTTAAGTCCGCTTTTTAAAAAAATATTTAAAGTTTTTTTAAACAACATTTACGTAATTGCTTTCCAATGTGTTTTAAAATACATTTTACCAAACATTACTTGCATTTTGAAAAGGCCTTTAGCTCAGGTTTTTCAAATCTAACTAACAATTAATTGGAGAGCATTTCCAAAGTCATTTGGGCCTCCCAATGCCCTCGTGCCAAAATTGAGGTGTTTGGTAAATGCGGTCCTAAAAAGGCCTTTGAATTGAACTTTTAGCATTTTCAAAATCCTCTAACCTAATGCAACTTCCACGAACTCTTTCTTCCAACTTTACCCTCCCTAAATTATTTAAAAATTCCAATTTTACCGCCGTCCTCGCTTTACTATGCATATTTAACCGGCATAGCGCGCCGTCGGCAGTGAGCTCGGATCCGATGAGTGTCCTCGCCGGAGGACCAAACCCGAGTCGTCTCGCCTATAGTTTTTCGACCTAAATATCCCTCGCTTAGGGTCGTGCGACCTCGGCGACACTTGGAGTCGCGCGACACTGGCAAACGCTAGGCTTTGTGCCGCCTTCATCGTCCGAGCATATCCATTCTTCGTTTTTATATTATTTAGGAAATTGCTTTAAGAAAAGCCCTCTAGTCTAAAGCGAATACTGATTACTAAACAGTGTTTACTTTTTCATAAAAACCGACGTTTATGTAAAGGCTTTGGGCAGGAACTCTAACAAACGGATCGGCCCAATGCCCACGAGGCCTTCTTGGGCGGGACCCGGACACGCAAAGGAAAGCATGAATAAAAAAAAATGCCAATCTTGAGCTCGAGCTTGCTTATTTTGACCGACTTCGATTCCCCACGGCCGAACATACTACGACAGGTTCTAATTGTCTTTCTAATCATATGCGGGCACAAGCAATAACTGCCACGCTTGATCCATGGTCCAATTCGCCTAAACCTTCCCATTGACCAATTCCACCTCTAATTGGAATAAGTACGTGACTTCCTTTTATTTTTTGGAAGTTGATACTTTTTGGGATGTGCCTTCTAATTGCGACGTAATAAAAACACATATCTAAAGATATTCTACCATCTTAAACCGTAACATGTGTATTTCAAGATTGGAAAGAGACGTAACTGTTGAGTTTCAAAAAAATCTAAATTCGCATGGGGAAAAAGCCACGAGAAATCCTAAACTATGTTTATCGTAACACATTCACCTAAAAAAAAATTTAGTGACATAAAAATCCTAAACTTATACCTGTGTGACCCATTTATTCCAAATTTTTTGTGTGACACAAAAAAATTTAAACTTTTGCCCGTGCGATATATTTACCTCCAAATTTTTTTTTGTGGAGCCAAAAGCCCCAAATTTATAGACGTGTGACACGTTTACCTCAAAACCTTGGGTCAACGTGTCACATGGGTGTAGACCTTATCAAACAGATGGGTCGGTCGTGTCGGTAAATTAACCCATTTATAACCTATTCATTTGTAATACAAGTATGGGGTCAATGTGTCGCATGGATGTAGACCTTATCAAACAAATGGGTTGGGCATGTCGGTGAATTAACCCGTTTATAACCTATTCATTTGTAATACAAATTTATTGACCTATGCCTTACCCAACCCAAATTACTAATACACTTCCATTTTTATACCAATCTAAGAAAACATGTTGCTTATAATTTTTTAACATATAATTATTATTAAAACAATTAAATGCAATTCAAATTTAGTGTACAACTTTTATAATTTTTTTTAGAAATGATTTTTTTCCTTTATGTACAATCTTTTTTTTTTTTGTCTTTCCTTTTCTTTGTTTTTCTTACAAAGACCGGCAACGGTTGGCTCTTGATGGACTTCATCGGGAAAAAGAAGAAGAAGAAAAAGGACAAAATAAAAAGAACAAGAAAAAAATAAAATAAATAAAAATTATAACAAAATTCGGAAAATTTAAAAGAAAACAAAAATTATAAAAATCCCGTTATCTATTGGGTCTATTACGTGGGTTAGGTCCACCTGATACCGAAAGGGTAGAAACCTCTCAAGTGGTTTGTCTTAAGTGTGTTGTAAATGAGTTCACAATAGACTCATTTACAACCCACTTATTTTAGCCTCTTTATTTTGTAAATCCATTATCTTTGGTCTGCTAAGTTTGTTATAACCCTTTTAATGGTTTGTGGGTTATTAAATGGGTTTTGGACCCATTTTGATATATCTACTAATATCTAAAACTTTTAAAATAGTTGATAGTAATCCCATCAAATTTTATATGGTAGTTATCCCTATTTTGAATGTACTATATTCTCCTTAGAGCATGTCTCCCTCCACCATCACATCATTTTTTTTTATTGAATTCCCGTTAAAATGTGTCAACAAAGAAAATAGTGGATTTGACCCCAAAAAAAAAGAAAAATAGTGGGATTAAGTGATTAAAATTAAATAACTATAAAATTCAAGTAATTTCAGTTGCCACGGGTGGATTTCAGAAAATGAAACTCCAGAAGGCACACTAACAATGTCACGCACAAAATTTTGGATCCTCTCGATTACTTTGGCCTAAAGAAGAATCGGGAAAGGATTCGATAGATGGCCGGAACCCAAAAAAAAAAAAAGAGAAAATAGAAAACGATCGAGTCTCTGGGGAAAAAACGAAAATGATTTAAATGAAAATTCGACGGCTCTCAAAGGGCATCCCCACGGTCCGCCCTCCCATCCGACGGTGGTTATGCCAACTCTCTCTTCAAAAAGCGACATTTTATCGCCCGGGAAAAGAAAAAAAAACAACACAACAAACACTGCTCGCGCCACAGCCCCCCCCGGCGCAACTTAGCACTACCCTCACCTAAATGACCCCACACACACACACAAAAAAAAAAAAGATGGAAATTCAAAAGAATAAAATAGGAAAGTGAAAAATAAAATAAAAGGGAAAAAAGAGAAAACACACCCAACCCGAACGTTAGAACCGCTTCTCCTCACTTCGTATATAAACTTCCGTTTCCCGGCGTCGCTCTGGAACGAGAGAGCGAAGAGAAAAGAGAGCGAAGAGAGAGAGAGACCTAATTCTTCTTCGCAAGAGAGAGAGAGACACGATTTTCCCGAGGAAAAATCCGAGCGGACCGAGACCGGAGATTGCCGGCCCTTCGATCGGAGCTGTCCATCGCTCCGACTTCCCGCGAGTTGGCCTCGCACGGTGATGGTGTGTTGGGGAGAGTTCGTCGGCGAGAGAGAACGAGTCCGTGCTTCCATGGCGATGGGCTCCGAGAGATCGAAGCCGCTTCACAATTTTACGCTCCCGCGCCTCCGCTGGGGCAGCCAGCGCTACATGCGGTGTATGAAGGTGGCCGCCGACTCCTCCTCCGCGGCTGTCGCCGATCGCCGATCCCCCGCCAGATCTCACTCCTCCTTCCAGCGGAGGGACCCGGATTTCGAGCGTCTGAGGTGGTTCGCGCGCGATTCGGACCGGGGAGGAGGAGCGGTGGGATCGTCGGTGCCGCCGCCGTGGGCGACGACGACGACGAGGAGGACGGCGGCGACTGCGGAATCGAGGCGGTGAGGCAGAAGCTGATGTTTGATCTGCGAGCCGAGACGGACAAGATGAAGGACGAGCTGCTGAGGGAGGAGGTGGAATCGGTGGCCGCCGCGGCCGCCGCTGTGGCAGAGGAGGCCGAGGCTGAGTCCGGGGCTGCTGCAGCAGTGGCAGCGGAGGAGCCGAGGCCGTGGAATCTGAGGACGAGGAGGGCGGCGTGCAAGGCTCCGATCGGCGTCGGCGGCGGC
Organism: Rhodamnia rubescens; assembly: GCA_021437795.1. Taxonomy (NCBI): domain Eukaryota; kingdom Viridiplantae; phylum Streptophyta; class Magnoliopsida; order Myrtales; family Myrtaceae; genus Rhodamnia; species Rhodamnia rubescens. The sequence goes on from JAILYA010000008.1 coordinate 5,928,126, forward strand.
GGCGGCGGAGGGAGAGTTAACAGCTCTCCGTCGAGGGCCGAAGACGCCGCCGGCGCCGGCGTAAACGACACGAAGTCGTCGCCCAGGGTCCTGAGAGGTAACAGCGGCGGCGCGACAGAGAAGACGGAGGAGAGACCGAAGTTCGCGGTGGCGCTGAAGCGAAAGGAGATTGAGGAGGACTTCATGGCGATGGTGGGGCACCGACCGCCCCGCCGGTTCAAGAAGCGGCCCAAAAATGTACAGAAGCAATTGGATGTAAGTGAACGCGTAATCCTCCGAGTATTTTCCTTCTGAAAATCATCGAACGTCGCGTTGGTTTGACTTCTGGGTTCTGATCTTCTCTGGTTGTCTTGGGTTGCTTTCTCGCAGTTGCTTTTCCCGGGGCTGTGGTTGACGGAGATCTCGGTGGACACTTACAAAGTCGACGAGAATCCTGAAAACGGCAAGGTAATATTGCCCCTACCCATACCAATTCAATTTGATTAGCGAGTGGATCTTCTGATTACTGTGTTTCTGCAAAAACTTCTCATCGAGGATCCAAAAAACATAGCTTTTGTGAAAACGCACCACTCATTAGCCCATTATGTTGTATTTATCTGCTTGAACGAAAGCAGTTAAGTCTTCTGAGCTTCTGTTTCTTCATCATCATGTGATTGATGTCTGGTCATATACTTTGATCATTAGCTTCGAATAACGTCAATGATCCGTTCTTTTTCTGTGCAGAGGTAGCAAAGGGTTGACCTATCGAATTGGAGATTTTGATGATTAAAGGTCTGTGCTTGCTGACTCCTGGTGACATTTGGGGGGCTCCCTGCGTATTGGTTCAGACTACCTCTCTGAACTTGAATTGTGATTAAAAAACATATGGAGCTTCCCTGTTTTTTCAGATCAGCTTTTTTCCTATTTTTCCTTTTTCCTTCTTGTTCTTTCTGAAATAGCTAATTTTGATAAGGTTGGTAGGTTCTATTTATATTTCTTTCCATTAATCACAATAAGCTTCTACAAAGTGGGAACACAGGTGAATGTAGTTAATCCAGAAAGAACCTTTGAGAATTGAATGGTTACTGACATACTGTTGCTGATCGAGTGGCATTGGTTACAATGCATTTGTTCCAGTTTCTCTTTCCGGTAAGTTGGTGTTGTGAAACTAAATGTAAGCATCATTTAGAAAGGTATTTGAGCCTCATGATTCCATACTGTTTTGCTGCTGCTTTTCAATTTCATTCCCGTGCGTGCAGTTTGAACGAATTGAAAGCGAAAACTGGAACACCGCATATGTTCACGTGACAAATGGTATTGCACCAGGGTTCGATTTTGGTCGATATTTGTTCCGCTTGTAGAACTTTGGTTTCATCTCATCGTTCTTTCATGGCAACAAGCCATGATTCTTGACTTGGTACAGCTGGTCAGTTTATTACAGCTCTCTGATGCTTGGTCTCTGAGCTAGTTTTGGGCATTCAACGTATTTTTATGTCAGAACCTGGGTATCCAACCTCCGGCCTCATTTTCAGGGTCAGCTGCGAACATCAACTTGTTCAGGGCGTTCACTCCGGTATGTTTCAGTAACTTCTTTGGCCGGCTGATTTTGAACCTCTATGTTCTGTTACGTTGTCGACGGGGAATGACACTTGCGCTTTTACCGCGCAAAAGAAGCCATAGCTTTCTCCAAAAAAAAAAAAAAACATAAAGGGAAAAAGAACCTCAAAAGCGAAGTAAAAAAAACAAAACCTTTCGCGTCTCCTCTCCGGTATGCTTGATTCTGTGTCCGAGGGGGGTAAGGTGGCGACTCTCCATCATGATTTGACCTTTTAATTGCAGGGGGGGACTGTTTTGATGGCCATTTCCGGGCATTAGTTTATTCGCCCAATTGGAAGCTGCCACGTAGATAGCCCGGTCAGCATGCTGACCGCATACCCCTAATTCCCCTTCGTGGAGTCCACGCGTTCAATCATGGCCCCTATCTTTCTGTCAAAATGAGAATTTCCTAAATCTCTAGTGTTTACTGTTTAGCTACACTCTTAAGCGCTGTAAGTCCTTTTTCCTTTTATCTTAACATCCACTTAAAAAATAACAGAGAGAACATTACAAAAAGAGATTTTCAAGATAAATATAAAAATCTTGCTTTCTTGATATGCATCGTATACTTTTGTAATCGTGATTTCACGTCTTTTAAACCCGCCATGTATAATTGAAACGATTGAATATACCCCTTTTCTTGAAAAATGAAACCCAAAAGACTATAATCTTAGATCACCCGCACACATCCATATCAATTGATGTGGCAACAAGGTCCATTCTAGATGGCGAGCGGCTTGAGAGGCGCAATGGGAGGATGTTGTGGTGGCAGACTTAGGGATTGCCATCGGGGTGTTGTTCACGTTGGTGGGTGTTGAAAAAGAGAGAGGATAAAGATAGATTTGGATGGGACACGAGATGTTCCGTTCGGTTAATACTCACGTTCGGTGTCTCAAGTTGACCCATATGAAAGATCTCTTGAAATTTATCACTCATTGGATTCATGGTCGAGAAGTGTGTTTGATAACCACATTACATGACATTTTGGTATTCATTGTGATTAAGCGGGTTTGATAATCATTAGCCATGCACAACTTAACGGATTGATTTAAGGCAAAAATCAAATCGATAAGTTATTTCATTTGTTATCAAACATCCTTTTTTCTTTTTCTTTTCTAGGTATAAAGATTCCCAACACTTCTTTTTTTTTTTCTCTAAAATAAAATTTTCATTTTGCATGAAAGAAAAATATATATTTTCAAGACAAAACCAATTCCAAAGAGTTACAATCCAATGCAACTCTAAAAAAATTAAAGAACTTAGTATAGCATGCAAAAACTCTCTTATTCCACAAGAACAGTTTGTCATAGCATCATAATACCACTAGCTTGCCATTATCGAAACTTGCATCATCAATCCAACACTTATTATTCAATACTTACATTTTGGGCCCCTGCGTGTTTTATTTTATCAAATGAGTAAGCTCCTAATAGAAGCACATAGGTAGATGTGTTAAAAAGGAAAATTTTGTTGTGTTATAGAATATAGCATGCACTATACTCCCATATGAATTAGCAAAATCTATGAACGAAAAGGAATAACATCATATGGCCACAAATGAACTTCAAAACAAACACCGTGCCACGAATGGCCACGGGCACCGGGTTCAGGGAAAATAGTGAACCCTATGTTTGAGCGGGTTCGGGTTGGATCGGGTCAGGCCTTAAGACCGGGCCCCCAATTTTATTTGAATTTGGGTCAGATTGGGCTTTCTCACTAGATACCCTGGCCCAAAACCATCTAAAAAGCCTTCGGGCCTCTGTCAATCCGTCCGGGCCTTGACGGGCCCATGACCGAGTCCAAGAGAGACTGGGTCAAATTGCAGCATGCAAGTCCGACCGGGAAAAACAATTGGCCTAAAAGTTACTTTTGCAAAAGCCTGATAATTTGGCTACGTACCAAGTGGATAATTCCTTGGCAAGAGAGAAGTGGGATGGAACTTGGATGCATCAGCCGATGTTGTCGTTCCACATTTTGTTAGTTCTTTGAAGCATCTCCCAAAAGAGAAAAAAAAAGTAATGTCACAAAACTCTAACATCTACGTATTCTAGTCCTTCTATTCCTTCCATTGCCCCTGGTGAACACGTCCCACCATTTCCGACGGCTATTGTGAGTGTCGTCATCCTCAACCTCCATTATCACTTCCCTCTCTCTCTCTCTCTCTATCTATCTATCTATCATCGGATGATCGCCGACTTTACCTTTATTAACAATGAACAATTTGATTTAATTGTATAGGTCATTGTATCAATTAATTTTGACATTTTGACTTGTCTAATTGAGTGAGTTACATGAGTGGACTTTGAATCACATATATGAATAGATGCTAAAGTAAACCCTGCAGTCAATCATTTATTTCGGATGGAAAAGTCCAAGGACCTTAGCATATAATTAGGCACCATGCCATCCATGACTACTTTTCTTTAGAAAAAAACTCACAAAATAAAGAAGTTTAAAAAAATTGAAAACAAAGAGCACCCCCCAAGCTACGGCAATGGTCGCGAGATTGTAGAGGGGTCGCGGTGTCCTACACAACCACAATTGAGGGTCAGGTGACCCTATGGTGGCAACACCATAGTGCAAACCTCTGTAAAGCCAAAGCAAAGGATCGGACACCACTTGGCCACTTGTCTCGTAAGGCAGTGACGGCCCAATGTTAATGCTAGGCTCTGCAATTATTTCGAAGGGTCGTGAGCCTCTTTTTGTAGAGGTAATGAAAAGTTTCCGGCTCTTTGTTGCCGTCGGGAGAAGCTTGAAAAAGTTGTGGTCCCTCCTTTTTAATATTTTTTAATTTTATGTTTTCAAACTTCTTTGTATTTTCACTTTTTCAGGTATGCTTCGATATGACGTCTAGTTAGTCCCTCCTGGTTGTGATCAAAATGCATCACTGTAAAATCATGGATCGAAATTAAGATTTTGTTATCGTGATTGCAAAGAGGGGTTGAGTATCGTAGTTTGGTATATATATATATATATATATATATATATATATATATATATATATATTTTTTTTTGGGTCGAAGTATTTTGGTATTTGTCTCGATTTAGAGCTGGACCCCAGCGCGACGCGTGCGGGTCACGGTTCAAGTCAAATGGATTCGGATACCGGTTTTCTCGTTTGCGTGAGGCCCACGGGGTTTTGGAAGAACGAACAACAGCTGAGCTGACCGATTCTTATTTATTTATCTCCTTCCAAAATCGCCCCTCCAGATTCTCTCTAATTTCTTCCTACCCTCCTGATTTTTGTTAGGTTTTTTGGAGGGCTTATCGTGTACTTCTTCGCAGCTTCGTCCCAGTCTCCTCCGTCTATAGGCCTTCGCCGGACGAAGAGTAACTTCGCCGGTAAAGAGAAAAAGCCGGAGCTCGGGTCGGCTGCTTCGCCTTCCCCCTCCCTCGCCGCTGCTGTCGTTTGAACGTCGCCAACATGGCGAAGGAGGACGAGTCCAGAGACAGGGCGCTGGAGCTGTTCCTGAAGATCGGCCTCGACGAGCGCACTGCCAAGAACACCGTCGCCAACAACAAGGTCACCGCGAATTTGACGGCCGTGATTCACGAGGTACTGCGATGAGCTCGAACCTCGTCGTGCTTTGGTTGAGGAAATGGGAGTGAGCTTGCGCTGCTTTCCTTCCTGTTTGCATGATGAGAAATCGGGGATGCATGAGTAGGCGGGTAGCTGAAACGATTCGCGAGTTCGTGATGTTGTGAGAATTGGCTGTGAATTGATCGATTCGCTGATCTTTTGTTGTTGTCCTCCTTTTTTTTTGGCCTTAAGGCTTCTGTGACGGATGGATGCGAGAAGAGCATCGGGAATCTTCTCTACTCGGTGAGTTTGAATTTCATTGATTCTGCTTGTGACAATCGGGGAACAATTTATGGAAATGATGCATTTGTTTGAGAGAATGCTATCGCAAATGAGTTGATTCTGGCGTTTATCGGGTGGGAAGTGGTTAATGAGCTTAATTGTTGTTTTCCTCTGTTATGGATATGTTGCAGGTTGCTACGAAGTACCCGGCCAATGCTCTCGTGCACCGTCCCACATTGCTCGAGTACATTGTGTCATCAAAGGTGAGGATAAAATAAATAAACTTTGTGGTGGACTCTTGTTATATCTTTTGTGGGTACTTATTTCAACTTTTTTGGCTCTATCAGATTTTACTCATGTCTCAACTACGATTAATTGGCTAGATGTTAGATATATTAAATTTAAACTTGGCAAGATGTCAGATAAATAATTTTACCTCTTGTTCGTGTTGCTTGATTGTATGCAGATTAAAACTACGGCTCAGCTAGATGCTGCATTTTCATTTTTCTCCCACACTGGTTCAGAGAGCTTTAAGCTTCATGAGTTTGAAGAAGCATGTGGTGTCGGTATGCAAAGCACTGCTATCTGTTACGAAATCCAATTGAATATTAGGATTTTTAATTTATTCATGTGCTGTTTTGGCGCTCATCTTGTGGTGTCTGCGTGTTTTGGGCAGTTTCATTCAGGCTGCAAAACAATACGCCGCCATCACATGATTATGCTTGTGTTTGATGTAAAACAATTTAAACCTTTGTGATGGTTCCTCGTGCATTGTTTCATCATATTGCTGATTTTTGTGCAAGCAGGAGTGGAGGTGTCTGAGGAAGATATTGAACAGACTGTTAGTGAGATTTTTGAAGAGAGAGCGAGCTCAATCTTGGAACAGCGTTATCGAACAAATGGTAAGAGATGATTAATTCTACTCTAATCAAAAGGCTGAATTCTATCAGTCTTTGATGACTCAGCACTTTGATTTGGACCTTCTGATTTCTTGTTGTAAATCATTGTCCTGAAGTATCTGATGTGCTTCTTTCCCCCCCCTGTTTTTCACAAGCATTTTTTAGTCCTGAAACATCAAATATTTAAGTGTCGTTGCAGAAAGGTCCTTAATTGTCAACTTCCTCTCCAGGGGTGGGGTCTCCCTTAAATAGGAATTGATGGATGGCTTTATAGGTCCTATTAGCTAGTAAAATTTATAGGGAATTCAAATGCTGGGATTATTCTTGTCGCACCATTCAGCGTATTAACTAACATGTTGTGCTGTTTCACACGTAGTATATTTTGTGGCCTGTCCTTTTTTATGTGTAGTGTTGCCTATTTCACTTACTTATCATGGAAAGAAAATACACTTCTTGGATTACAGTATCTAATAGTTTCCCCTTTGTGTTTAGTGGGTGAATTATTTGGACATGTTCGAAAAAAGCTGCCATGGGCTGACCAAAAGAATGTTAAGGTGCGTCTTAAATTTCGGATTTCCTAATTGTTCATACTTATGATGTATTCTTTTCCCCTTTTTTTCTCTTCTTAATATTTTTTATATTCTTGATGTACCCGTGTCTTCTTATAGCAAATCATAGATAAAAAAATGCTTGCGTTGCTGGGTGAAAGGACTGCTGCAGATGATGAAAAGCCTGCAAAGAAGAAGGAAAAGCCTGTGAAAGTTGAGGTGGGCTTACACCAGGATGTAGAGTTCGCTTTTCGTTTTTAAGTAAGAGGTCATTATTTTCATTGTCTCTCTGGTGTTGATTTTTAGGAGAAGAAAGTTGCAGTGGTTGCTGCACCACAGCCCTCTGAAGAAGAACTTAATCCATTTAAGGATTTTCCACAGCCAGAGGATAATTTCATGGTAAGATTTTGCCTTTTCACTCTGTGTACCTTTCTCTCGATGGACTTATTTTGAGTGCTGGGCATATTTGGAATCTTGCTCTCCAATTAAATCATGAGCAAGCATATTCTTAATTGATTTTCCATTCTTTTATATAGTCTGATCAGACAATCATCACTTAATACGTTGTATGCCTCCAATTACCAGGTGCATACTGAGATATTTTTCAGCGATGATCGTGTGTTGAGGTGTTGCAATTCAAAGGAAATGCTTAATAAGCACTTAACAGTAACAGGCGGAAAAGTTTTCACTCGATTTCCTCCTGAACCAAATGGCTATCTGCATATTGGTCATGCAAAGGTAAAACTGAGCTATTGTTGAATCATACTTGTGTTCCCTATTTGTTTTTCTTATGGCTGCCAGTTGTGATCTTGATGACTACAGGCCATGTTTGTTAGCTTTGGTCTGGCTAAAGAGAGATCTGGGTGCTGCTATTTGAGGTAAGGGAAAATATGTTCACTCTACCCTGCCCCTATAATATATGTAGTGCGCGAGAATGAGCGCATATATTGGGACAGTCCATGTAAATTAAATTTTTAGAATACCTGACGTATGAAAGTTATTCATTTTCCAGACTGTTGAATGACAAATAACAAGTTGTTCAGTCTAAGCATTGGCTGCTTTATACATGTTCTTTCAACACTCCACAAATTAGCTTGGCAGGCTTTAACAGTGAAAATGGTGGATATTCTTTTAAATAGGCAGTCCATTTTCTATGAACTAAATGTAAGATTGTTATAAATTGTTGAACATGTTAATGAGCATAACCTCCCTGAGCAACTTTTGGGGAGCTTTGTTTGCTTAGTGTTCAACTGTTCCTGCAGTTCTAATTCCTTGGATTGTCAAGTCTTATTGCCGGATGGAGTGAGTGTAGATATGCTTAGATTGTGATTATTATGATTCTCTATCCAAAATTTTCTTCTTAGGACTTAAGGGAGGCAGGCTAACATCTAAAAAAGTGAGTTTAATTTAGGTTTTGGTGTAGAATGGTCGTGTTTTTCTAATCCCAATCTAGATGTGTCTGCTTTTGATGATAATTGAGTGTGTTCTAGCTCCAAAATAGTGAAAACCATTCTTAGCTGCTTGAGGAAACTAAATTCTTAACTTAAGTTTTAATGCGTTGGGGACTTGAACTGGAGGTGTACCTAACTAACTTCTCAGACTTAGATTTTTTCTCTTTGGGCTCGAGAAGTCAATAGCCTTTGCTTCCCCCAATGTTCTCTTCTCGATATACTGTAAGTCTGTAAGTGAAATCCTTTTGTTGCATTGGAGACACTCTGGAGGTGTACCAGTGTGGGCTCGAGAAGTCATAGCCTTTGTTTACCCCAGCGTTCTCAACTCTTATCTAATGTAAGTGAAATTATTTTGGAGATTGAAGATGCTCCTCTTGGAGAGGAGAAAGGACTTTAGTGTTAAAACATGTGAAGAAAAAGAAGTAACTAGAAAGGAAATAACATCTAACGTTTGAAATGTGCAGTAAGTGTTATCCTAAAAGGAAGTAACTAGGGCATCGATGTTCTGCTTTCTACATGGCCCGCCTTGTACACTATGGCTTCCAATAGGAAGGGAAGGGTCCATACTGCCTTTCAGTCGTCCGGTGATGTTCTAGCTGTCTATTTATGCTCCGTGAATTCTTTAAACTGTAGCTTTAAGATGCATATTGATAGCTACTAGTGGTTGTGCTGGTGTTCTAGTTTGATTTACCCCTAGACTCTGTTATGGATTATGCTGAAAGGTTTTCCTGTTCGTTAGCCATCATTTATGTTGTCATGGCTTGTAGGTTTGATGACACAAATCCAGAAGCTGAAAAGAAAGAGTACATTGATCATATCAAAGAAATTGTTGATTGGATGGGTTGGAAACCTTTCAAGGTGAAAATTTTCTGCATTCACTGACTTGATTTATGCTTCGAGCCTTTTTACCGGGAGAAAAATCTGATAGAACTTGTATTTTGATAGATCACTTATGCCAGTGATTACTTCCAAGAGTTGTATGATCTGGCGGTGGAGCTTATAAAAAGGGGTCATGCTTATGTTGATCATCAGGTGAGCTGTTTGATTTCCATTTGGCTAATTGTAAAATCTTCTGGCTGCTTCGGGTAAAATCGATTCTATTTTCCCCCTCACTAAGTGTGAAACCGTGTGTAATGAGTGTCAAATACTTACCAGAAAGTAAATGACATGGCTCCTATAGCTGTGTATTGGTTATGGCTAAGGTAATTACTAGAGTACTCATTTCACTTTGTTATGCATTCTTCCTCCCAACTAAAATTATCGCTGCTTTAGGCCGAGCCCTTGTTGAATAGGAAGCTTTGGAAGAAAACTTCCGAGGTTCTATCTCTATTGCAGCTATGTGAATAAGTTGCCCTGCATATGCTTTTCCCTGCATTTTATTTATATTGTTTCGCAAATGTATGCTCAATCCTTAGTCTAACATAGCTTTTGGAAGCAGGCAAGTTACATATTTTGCCATGTGGATGTACTCATACTAGCAATTCTTGATTTAGTGTGACAGTCACACTTCTTGATTTTATGCAACAGTCACTAACCTTTTTTACTACAAAGATGTTTTCTCCATCTTGCAGTGCGTATATCATGTTGGAGAATTCTCTGATGTTGGGCACTTCTCATTGCGCTTTATCCATTCTTGATTTAATCTCATTTTCTTTCAATGCTTGAAATTATTTTGGAAGACACCGGATGAAATAAAGGAGTATAGGGAAAAGAAGATGAATAGTCCATGGAGGGACAGACCTGTTGCGGAGTCATTGAAACTCTTCGAGGATATGAGACGGGGTCTGATCGAGGAAGGAAAAGCAACGCTTAGAATGAAGCAGGATATGCAGAGTGATAACTATAATATGTATGATCTCATTGCATATCGTATAAAGGTATGAATTTTTACCTAATATTTCTTTAATAGCTTGCTCTTATCTTAGTACATAGTGATTCACATTTTGGTTTTATTATCTGTAGTTTACTCCTCATCCTCATGCTGGAGATAAATGGTGCGTCTATCCAAGCTATGATTACGCTCATTGCATTGTTGATTCCCTTGAAAATATCACCCATTCGGTATGTCTCATTCTTGTTTCTTTTTTATTGTATCTCCTCAGTGCATCAATTCTATAGTTTTCTCATTTGCTGGATGGTTCCTGAACAAATATTGGTACTAGGGTCGATAAGAGAATAATAGAGCTATAAGTCTTGGGGATAGACCTCCATGTGGAGTTAGGGTGGCGAAGGACAACTTTGGCGTCAGTCTTAAGTGTAAACGTCAGCAATTAGTTTGGGGTGTTGAGGATTTTAAGGTAGTGATGTGTGTGCTTATTTTTCCTTTTGTCCAATAAACTAGTGAGATAGGAACTTAAGGATGGGAAACCATAAAGAGAGAGTCCTAAGTTTGCCAGTTGATATGAAGCCGAGGCTTTGGTTAGAGGCACTTTCATTATGTAGTATTTCCTTTGCTCCTCTATCTGATGATAATGAAATGCCTTATACGGATTGATGAAAACCTCCTGTGCCCTGCTTAAATAAAATGGAGGATTTCAGGTGAATAACAAATAAGTTGATGATGTGGGCTCATGCATATTTAAGGCAGCATTAGAAGTCATAAGCAAATGAACTATGGTATATGGTATGAGGTTCTGGATTTTGTGGCACATTAATTTATTTTTTTTGCGTTTATTTTCAGCTAATTAATGAACAACTATGCGCAGACAGTTTAATAGCACAGACTATTCTAATTGGATATGATTATGAGCGAAATGAGGAACAGGCCTGTAGAGTCAAGATAGTTAAATTGGATTTTTGTCATTATGTTTTAGGCTAAAGCTACGGATTTTGTCTATATTCATGTTTGAGATAAGGTGGAATATCATTTTTATTAAGGGAAAGTGGGATCTTTCTTGATTGATGGCTCACCTCTGAGGCTTTTCATTCAATGACTTAAAATCTGTCAATATCATTTTTATTAAGGGAGTAAACCATTTTTGCTTGTTTAAAAATGGCATCTTCCATATGTTCTTGTAGTAGGTAGACCTATCCATGTTAGCCTTGGAGATATACATTTTCAATTTGATGGTTTTGGACAATCATTAGTTTGTCTTATGAGAAATATAACCTTTGTAGTTTTATTCATGCTTGTTATATTTGTATGCTTGTTACTAGACTTGGGCAGATAGCGCATTTTCATGATGCTGAAAGCAGTAAGGATATGTGAATAATTTTCCTTCACTAATGTGTTCTTTGGTCATCTAGGCTCATCTTTCCTTCTGGGCTTTGTGCCCGTTAATTTTTCTTGTCTTCTGCTTGTGTCGTCAACAGCTCTGTACTCTTGAATTTGAGACGCGGCGTGCTTCCTACTACTGGCTATTGCATGCTTTAGACCTATACCAACCTTATGTATGGGAGTACTCACGGCTCAATGTCACTAATACTGTAATGTCAAAGCGGAAGGTGAGGCAGAAATTTGAATCTTGGGTAATTCTTGATTAGCCTAAAGTTGTCGATCCCTTTTCCATGTATTATGAAGTGTGTCCTTGTTGTGTTGCAGTTAAACTATTTAGTGACCAAGAAATTTGTTGATGGGTGGGATGACCCACGTTTGATGACCCTAGCTGGTTTAAGAAGAAGAGGTGTAACTTCAACTTCCATCAATGCTTTTGTTCGAGGAATTGGAATCACTAGAAGGTTGAGTTTGTTAATATGGAGCCCACATGAACAACATAAAAGAATATCAAATTGTTTGTCTCTTACTTTAAAGTTTCTATTTTCTCACCAGTGATGGTAGCACGATACGGTTGGATCGCCTAGAGTATCACATTAGAGAAGAACTAAACAAAACAGCGCCTCGAACCATGGTTGTTCTATATCCACTTAAGGTGTGTGCTGGATATGTTCTTTATGTGGATCGATAATTGTTTTTGCTGTTTCATTAACTGATTATTGTTTTTTATTAAGGTTGTTATTACCAACTTAGATGCTGGCAGTGTGATGGATCTTGAAGCAAAGAAATGGCCTGATGCTCAAACAGATACATCTGCCATCTACCAGGTAATGGCCACACCATACGAGGCACAGATGCTTTTATACACACCATTTATAAAATCCGAACTTTTTTACCTGTCAACTATGAGGGAATTTGTAATTGACACTAAATGCAGCCATAGCTTCGATGATGTAAAATATGCCTGGATGCTCTGGTCTAACTTATGTTGTGTGATCACTCGAGAATTATTTCAGTCAGGTCTTTAATACTTCTGTTGGACATTTGAACTTGGACTGTTTGCTATTTATGTACATCCATAATTTTGCTAAAATTGCTTTCAGATGGATTGTGAAGTGAATTTACTGTTTAACATTTTCACTAGGTCCCCTTTTCGAAGACGGTGTACATAGAACGATCAGATTTTCGGATGAAGGATTCAAAAGATTACTATGGTCTTGCTCCTGGTAAAACAGTGATGCTAAGGTATTCACTAGATTTTTTCCTTTGAGGTTTCACCTTTATCAAATGCATGCTTTATGCTCAAAACTTTTTTGCGATGGTAGGTATGCATTTCCCATAAAGTGCACCAATGTTATCCTAGCTGATGACAAGGAAACTGTTGTCGAGATTCACGCTGAATATGATCCCTCCAAGAAAACAAAACCTAAGGTTGATATGTTTAATGTTGTTCATTTCCTGTTTTAAATTGCTTTGAAGGAAAATGGTTATTGTTGGTACTTGCAGTGCTGACTCTTACTCTCTGTTTTTTCCCCCAAATTGTATCTTAAGGGGGTGCTTCACTGGGTTGCTGAATCTTCCCATGGTGTTGACCCACTTCAGGTGGAAGTCAGATTATTTGACAAGCTATTTTTGTCAGAGGTTGGAAGTTAGTCTCAGAAATTTTGTGTTTTCTTCTTCTGGCATTATCTGTTTTATGTGAATAATTGATACTTGTTGGAATTTGTTGCTGAATTAGAGTCCGGCTGAGCTAGGTAATGATTGGCTTGGTGATCTCAACCCACATTCAAAAGTTGTGGTCCCTTGTGCATATGCTGTACCCTCGCTTGGAGAAGCTAAAGTGGGAGATAGATTTCAATTCGAAAGGCTCGGTATGTACTGGGACTTATTAGTGGCATTAATATACTGGCATATGGATTATTTGACATCAGTGAAGGATGTGAATTATGCATTTGAAGCTGGGAGTAGTGCTTTTCTGAGGAGATGCTGTAATCTCTATCGCAATCCATGCATATGATTATCTATTTCAACTATTCTTCGTAAGTTTCCTTTAGCAAGCAGCACAGCTTTGGTGAATGGAAACTATATATATATATACACACACGTGTATGTGTGTTGCTTCTAGTGATTGGTTAGGTGCTGGTAGAGCATTTACAAGTTTTATCATAGGATATGTGGAGATCCCTAAAATGGTATGTTGAATAGCTTCATGATGGATCAAGAGCCACAATCCAGCTTCCCAAGAGCCAATGTATCTTTCACATAGGTTCTGTCATTAAATCTCTTCCCAATCTAGCAAAGTGGGGCCACAAGTTAATTAGATATTTTCCTCTGTGCTGGCTTCTGTTGTACTAGCCTTCAGTGGCATCCTTCTTTTCTGCCATTTTGGTAGGATCCTCTCTTAAGTCTTCCTCTTTAAGTCTGTCTTGAATTTCTTGGGAAGGTTGTTTCCTCTTCTTTTTGCGCTTTACATCCACTCAGACAGCTGTTGCATAGACGATGGACTTCTGAATAGTTTAATCAGAGAAGCATTAGGCAAGAAAAAATCTTTGAATTGCTTCTATAACGAAGAACAATCATGAAGTACTTGTTTATGAATTGGTGCACGGTTCCCTATTTGTGATCTAGTACACAGAGGTTAGGTTCTGCCAGAAAAGATGAAACTTCCTGTCTTTTCGTGATTAGTCTGACAGCCGCAATCTAAAAGCTATGGTAAGGTATTTACATTCTGTTGGCATAATGTTCTGCCCACATACCTTTGGAGGATGTGTACCTTGTTCAATAGGGCTGAAACTCTATTCATATATTGTCTGATCATCATTGTATTGACAATCTGCAATTGCAGGGTATTTCGTGGTTGACGGGGACTCTACATCTGAGAAACTTGTCTTCAACCGGACGGTTACACTTCGAGATAGCTATGGTAAAGGTGGAAGGTAGGTCGTCATGATAGGACACTAGCGAGGCCTCAAGATGCAACTAGAGATGCACAGGTCTGAGTACTATACAGATGTATAAACAGTTGCACCAATTATTAACCACAGTCTATCAATCATTTCCCACAGGACTACCATGTATATCTTTGAATTGATCATATGATGTACCTATTTTGTTCATTTTTTGATGGAAATCTGTTGTCTTCAGATAAAAGTTCTGGTGTCTGCTGCTTTGCTTGTGGCACGCAAAACAGTTGGGGAAGTTAATGTTACGTGGGATTGTCATGAATATCATGTAAAATGGAATACTCCTTTCCGTCTTCAATTAGTTAGTTTCTGGTCTCCTCCACTTCTTTAATACTTTACCTACTTCCACAGCGATCATTTCTTGTGTTAGCTCCACTATCTCTAACCTCCAGCATTGTCATGGCTTCCTCTTGAGGCACGCTCACCTTCACCACCACCCCCTCTCCACCTGCTCAGCCGTGCATCACCTTTGTGAGACTGCGAAGATCGCTGCTGCCCCCAAGATTGTTAATTAGCATCACCAGCACAACCTCTTCAACTCAACAGAAGTAATTCCCAGAAAGTTCAAAGAATCACTCTAGCCAACTTATAATTATCCCATCTTTCTCTCGAGACTCCTACCGGAAATTCCTGCTTTTGGCCTCATAAATCTCGCCTTATTCGATCTGATTCTGATTTAATGTGAGGAGAAAATTGTCGTCCTCGTTTAGTCCTTGTTTCAGTAAACACCCTCTATGAATCACTACGGAAAGGGGTAGGGCTCGGGCATGTTGTGCCTTTCAATTGCATGGTTCACGTGAATGGCTTAAATGTCGTGGATTGAGCTCGGTATCGTTTTCCATATGAAACCTTATGTAGATGCTGACAGATGACACATTGTTTCAGAAAAAAAGTACAAAACTTTCTGAAAAAAAGTATAAAACATGTCTTACTCTTATTGCATTTGTGTTAATTTGGTGATAAACCTTTCAATTGTATGAATTGTATGAATTGAGTTCGAAATCTTTTGATAATTTGTTAATGTAGTTTATTCAACTTTGATTGAAAATTGCTGAATGGACACTGGCTGTGCCAAAGGATGATACTTTTTTGAAAACTTTCAGATTTTTTTTTAAATTTCACAACTCTGGGCTGGCGAGGTGGCCGGCTGATCATATTCAGCCACAGGTGAAGGTTGGTGACTCTCGCTTGGTCTAAGCGAGGCAATCACGGGCGAGGGCCTCTGCACCCTTGGTGGACATTGATTGAGAGATTATTACATTGACTCGACAACATTCCATGCATAGAATAGGCGAATTGACAGTGAATCGACTTGAAAAGTAAGAATTAAAATTGCTTTGAAGATTCAGAAGGTGAGGGAGGAGTCCAGTGGAAACGAAGAGCTATATCTCATTCTTTCACACAACTAAGTTTTGAGAATTGGAAATTCCCACGAATTTGTGAAGGTCTAAACCAAGAAAGCAAAACGAATGGAAATGGAATGCTCGAATAAGTTCCTATTTTGTTTCATAAACAAGCTTTGTCCTGGACAGCAGATTCCCACCCGGATCGGGGCCCCATCGGCCGTGTCCTACACGGAGTAGATGATTCTTCGAGGAGTCGAAAACTGTATTTGTTGTCCGTATAACAAGTTTTTTATACGAGCTGTTTTGAAAACAGGTGGTAAAAATAGGATCGTGCTTTTTCCACTCCTCATTTGACTTAAACACTCATTTTCACAGGTGTTATGACCATATCACCCCCTTTGATGGCACACTATTTAGCGTGTTTCAATTCAACTCTAATACTCGACTTGAAAAATAAACTCTAGTAAAGTAAAGAAAGTGGTTCCCC
The DNA here is from genome assembly GCA_021437795.1 of Rhodamnia rubescens. NCBI lineage: Eukaryota > Viridiplantae > Streptophyta > Magnoliopsida > Myrtales > Myrtaceae > Rhodamnia > Rhodamnia rubescens. The sequence continues at coordinate 5,944,411 of JAILYA010000008.1, forward strand.
GTTTATGTTCTCTTTTTTTCTTTCTTTCTTTCTTCTACTCACTTCTTTCTGTGCTCTCTCTTGCAGGCGAGCCTCTTCTTTCCACGCCTTTGATTTCTACAAACAACAGCGTTGTTTGGTATAGTATTATTGTCAATCAAGAGCTGGTTAAAGGTTTTCTCGTTTTGGTGTGGCGGTAATGCTAAGGAAGAAGATGGGGATGAATTTGTGTTTGGTGGGCGGAACTGGAACCTAATCAATATGCAAGGGAACGCGCGTTTGATTTTTCGACCCAAAAAGGGAATGGGGAGTATGATTGAGGAATGCAAGATTGTAGTTGCGCAGAACGGAAGACCATTTCTCACATGTTTTTTTATCAAGGGAAGGGGCACATAAAATATGCTTAGAGATTGGAAAACGGGGTCGCAAACGAGGGCGACAGAGAGAGTTCGACGAGATTACAAATTATCGATTAGAAAATAATTTCTGCGCACACGCGCAAGAGACACGACCAGAAATCTCCCGCCCAGATACTTTTTATCACCATCTTCAATCCACGAAAGCCACCACCAGGTTGTTGCAATTCCTTTTGATTTATTGAGTTGTTCGTCTGTTCAGATTTTCGCTCTCTCATTTTGTCTGTTTTGGTTTCATGGGTTAGTTTCAATTTAGCCATAAGCGTGCCGACTCAACACAATTCATGGTTTAAAGTCGAGTCGCCACTGTTACCGATCTGTAGTGTCGTGCCCGCCTTACCTTTATTGTCACTGGATCGTTTAGCCTGTTCATGACTGCAGGACAAGCCATCTGTGGTTCTGCTGGAAGAATAGGTTATGCTTTGCCTTGAATTATTCTTGATTTTGTAAGTTAGACGTCAAAAGCATCCTTAAGGAAAGTAGGACCTTAAGAAAAGGAAAAAAAGGGCAGTCACTCTGAATATTGAAGCATGCTAAATGGTAGGCCACACAAGGGGTAATATGGTCAAATTATTGTAAAAAGAGAGTATTTAAGCCAAAAGAGGAGTGGAAAAAGAGTGGCCCGTAAAAATATCATTTAAAGGATTGAATACAAACTTTTTGAAAGAATGTGTATCATATGAGCAAATACTATCGTGAATTGCATAATCTTTTATATGATGACCTAAGATTCGTTGAAATTATCTAATTCATATTCAATACCCTCCAAGGGTATAACCGAGCCGAACCGAAAAATTCGTGTATTTCTTTTCAATTAAATTTTCGGTTCGGGTAATTTTTTGCACAATCTCTCTTTTATTCTCACCCCTCTCAAAATAACCATTCTTCCTTCTTATCTCTCCTCTATTCGTCACTCAGAAACCCTAAGAGCCGTCTCAGTTCATGACGCTCGCGTTCCTTTCGCCATAAGAAATGACCCTTGTGATCATCATTTTGAACATACCGCTGTCGTCCAAACCTAGCCCTGAACTCCCCGGCGCTCAAAGCACCCAGTAGAATAAAACACCAATGATCTGTTTCCTGAAAAGTAAAAAGGAGAGTCCAGTTTCTTCACGCCAATATCTTTGATAGATAGAGAGAGAGAGAGAGAGAGAGAGAGAGGGAGAGCGCTTTTGATTTGATTGAAAATTTTGACAAAGATGTTGATGAGCAACATGAGTGAGACTTGCCTTCATGCTTCTAAATACCAACTCATCTATAATTTAGTCGCTTCAGCTAATTGATTGATTTGACTTGGGTGCACACCAACTTAAAACAAAAAGGACCATCGTAGTCGTAATAGTGGAGTGGGCACCTTTTGATAATCAGGCTTCACCATCTTTTGCCATATGCTGTTCTAGAGAAGCATCCCAACGTTGTTCTTGTTCCCATCAACTTTGATGTTGTTTTCCTACTGGCAAACGTTTGGAATCTCTGGTTTCTGAAGTGTTTTAAGGAAGGTACAGTGGTCTGGTTAATTTGTTGATGCGTCCTCCTCTTAAGGGGGTAAATATATGATGTAAATTTCACCCCTTGATGGAGATTTTTCTATCTCCTAAGTTGTTATCCAAAGAATCATCTCCTCATTCTTACATTCTTTCGTGATAACGGATCAAAGCTTCAAGATGTCTGACATATTGCTCCCACAAAAGAACCTTGGTGATTCTTCTTGCTTGTTTGTCATAGTCCGATTCTCGTACCACGACTCCTTGTTCTACTGTCCTTTTTCTGTCTGCTCTTCTGGAAGACAGTGCCTGGAGCTCTCTGCTTATTCTCCTCCTCCTTTCCTTCTTTTCTTTCTTTTGTTGGTGTTAGGCTCTTGTTTATTCTTGTTGTCAACTGGAATAATCTACCTTTGAATTTGTGCCTCCGTCACGCGGATGGCGACCTTTCCATTTCCTTCCGAAAATCAAGCCCGCAAACAAAGGAATCTTTTATGGCGTGCCAACCCGATTATTCAATCGCAATATCATGTGTGTTCGGATGATACGTGACGTCAAGATCCGAACGAGATGAGTCCTGGCTGACGCGGATGCGTGAACCAAGGAATTGGTTTACTTTGCAGCGTAAAAATCTGAGCACGACGGATGTACGTGGATTGGTGGCATGCTTAATTCACCGGAAGATGTCGACCAGGCGGTAATCGCTCGATTATACCCGCCCATAAGGATTTTCCAACCCTGGATTAAACCTGAACGCACAAGAATCAATCACGAGATAGGAATTCTTTCGAGGATCCGGATCACATAATATTGAGGTTTTCGTGACAAATGTGACATTACTCAAATTAGACCGTCCAAATAAAAATGGACGGCCCGATTTGAGTCATGTTTGGGATTCAAAATTTTTCAAAACCCAAAAAAATTCACGCCTACATTTTTTCCTCCCTTTCAACACATGAGCGTGGCTCAAATCAAGCCGTCCATTTTTATTTGGACGGCCCGATTTGAGTAATGTCACGCATGTCACGAAAATCCCAATGTTAAGTGATCCAAATCCCTCTCTCAGATTCTCAACTTTGATGACAGCTCTCGTATCTCTTTACGTCTCTCACAAGTTTTTGCACATATTTAGCATACTCCTTATCCACCGTAGACCAAACTTCACAACATAATATATATGCGTGAGCACATGCAAGACTAAGTCTTTCTCGGTATAGGCCCGTTAAACGGGTGGGTCGAGTTGAATCTAAAATGGTCCGACCCAAATTAACACGTTAACCCTTTTTGACCCATTTATATCCAATGTAAATTTAGTGATCCATACCCAATTCAACCTTGAACTAAATCGACCCAACCATGAATCCATTACTAAGAACTTTTCTCCTCAAATTGTTGCCTTTGAAGAATGGGCTCCTCCATGTACCGACTCGTTAAGATAGTGAGGGAGCTCGGGGTTCGGGTTAGGATGGGGGCATGAAGGCGGTGGTATAAGTTTTGGCTTCCTCAGAACTGTAATTTGTCACAATAGTGTGGAGTTTTGAGTCAGAGGTTGAAGAAATTCTAATGATGGCGGAAGACGAGCGAACAAACGGGGAATGTCACGAGCCATGAAATCAAAAGAGAGAGAGAGAGAGAGAGAGAGAGGGAAGAGAGTGGTGAAGAAGAACCAAAGCGGGCTAAGCCTAACCTTTTTATGAAGTGAGTTGGAACTGATTTATAACCGACCCACTAAAACCAATATATTTTAGGCCTTTAATTTTAAAATCCATTATGATCCATACTTTATGTTTGAAGTGACATATTTATGATCCACTCGACACGGACTTCAACTTAAATCTGGTGATAAACTAATTTCTCGTTCTGCATCACCCCCGATCCCATTGGCAATAGTCCAAATTAGACTTGTCTAGTACAATCCGAGTTTACTTACAACGTAATTACGGGTCGGGTTTCAGACCAACCGAGACTAACATCGAGCCGGAATCAACAGTATGGTCTTGATTATGATGGTCATTGGGTAGTAGTTTTTCCTTGATCGTCGCTATTAGTCGCTTGTGATATTATCCAACCTCGACTATTATCCTAGGCTGCAGTCAGGGGCACGCGATTAGACGCTCAGAACCAGAAGAGGAGTTCTGCTTCCTTCTGGGCGCAGACGTTCTTGATCGCTGTGGACTTTCTCAGTTGCGCTCTATCATGAAATCCTCAGCATTTAGGTCGAGTGGTGGTCGTTCTGCTCATCACGGGGGTAGCGAATGACAGCCAAAACGAGAGGAGGAGCGTATCTACGCACACACGCAAAGTTCAGCTTCATTACGAAGAGGGGCAGTTCTTTTTTTTTTTGGAGCTTATAGGCTTATAGCTCCTACTGGGCTTCGTGCGACTGATTGATTGGGACAAAAGGGTCATGATGTAGACATTTCGTTTAGTGTTTATCTCCTTAGAAAAGTGGTTGTCCAAAGCTATTTTGTTGCATAGTGTAGATTGGACCCATCAATATATCAAGTACAAGCTACCTAGATGGAACTTATGATTGGTGATGAAATTTGAAATTATGGTCTCAATCTTGAACACCACGCCCACGATCTGACTTGTTGATAACGGTGGCTCCCTCCGATGTAGTTCTTGTTGAACTTAAGAAGTCATAAGAAAGGCTTGCTCTCAAAGGGTCGCCGCCTCGTGCAGCTGCTTAAGTGTCTCTTGTTGAGGCTTGACCCACCTAAGAGAGGTAGGGTTGATACCTATCAAATCCTTGTGGTCGCTCATTTTTGTAATTAACTCTATTTTTTTAGGTTTGGCTTGCTCATGTGGTAAAAATCTCAAAAAAGTCATAAACGTATTGCAATGGTATCAAATCGGTTTTAAACTTTTTATTAATGTGGATTCAATCAAAATCCTTTGTATTAGTGCCACTTTAGTCCTAAACATTTTGTATTTTTGCCAATTCGGTCTTAAACTTTTTACATTTTTGCCAATAGAATCAATCCTATTAATTTTGCTGAAATCGGCGACGTGAATATCAATATTCCTACGTGGCACGAGTTGACACTGGTGTGTATATCATTCTTAATATTATTTAATATTTTTAATAATTTTTTATTTTTCTTTATTTTTTCCTTCTTTTTTCTTGCATTTTTTTTTTTTTTTTAATTTGGGGTTCGCCGACCACGGTGATGGGCCGGCGAGGGTTGCGACGCCCTCGTAAGATCCGGCCAAGTGAGGGTGCCGCGGCCCTCACCGGCCCCCAGGCAAGGGCTTCGCGGCCCTCGCGGGGTTGGACAAGGGCGGCGACGCCCTTGCTTGGGGTAGGCAAGGGTTAGCCGGCGACCCCTGGCCGGCCCCCAATCAAAAGAAAAAGAAAGTGCAAGAAAAAAAAAAAAAATAATTAAAATTATTAAAAAATACGTCGGTCGTCTTAGGGTAGGACAATCAAAGTTCACGTTAACGATTTCCGATTAAAATTGATCGGATTGACTCAATTAATACAAATACAAAAATTTTAAGACTCAATTGGCATAAATACAAAATGTTTAGGATTGAATTGACATCAATAAAAGGTTTATGACTAAATTAGCATTAATGCAATAAATTTAAGATTTTTTGACACTTTTTTTGGCTAAGATTATCGTAGACTCGACTTTTCCCGCCACAAAATGACAAAAAAAAAGTAAAAAGATAGGAAAAAGGAGGATGCCATGCCATGTTCAATTGGTCTATTTCATGACTCGTGCAACATGTGCAGGCCTGGATCTGCATCGAGTGCTCTCACCACAAGATGAGATGCACACTGCAACAACACACATGCATTGGCCCAAGCATTCCCTGTCTCCACCGTCGATGTGACTCCACCTCAGCTCAACTGGTGTTCAGCCGAGGAAACTCAGATTCTTTTCCTCGAAAAGACATTACCTCTGGCCTCATTTCAGTCGGTCAGCAGATCAATAATTGAATTTCACCCAGGCCAATTTACCCGCAGAAGAATGTGGTTGGCCTGCTGACCAAACATGGACCCATCTTTTGACAATGTCAATAGCATAACTTGCCCACTCTAAATTTGTAACACTATCAATCTGCCCTAAATACAATGGAGAAGGAGGGTTCGGGGGATAATGATAGCATGTTGGGGGTGAAATGAAAGTCCAATAAATTTCAAGGGCGATTGTGATATGTGGGATGAAATCTGGATCCCAAAATGCTCTTCTCCCCTGTCAAAACTAAAATATATATAATGTTCGGGATAAGAGTTGCATTCATTTGTATAGAAGATGCAGTCCGTAACATAATGTTATATACTATAAGAACAATCATTTACCATTTACGGGCTGATCGATAAAAAAAAAAAAAGTTATCTACCATTTTGAGACGGTGCTTTGATTTGACATTAATTCGAAGGTAAGTGTAACAAGATCCCTATCTTAGGGCACTGCTTGGAAGAGTGTTAAAAGATGAGAATTATTCACATCATCCGCGTACAAAATCGAACCCACTTCTAGTTTGTCATAGAAGAAGCTTATAAGGAAATCTTTAAGTAAGAATTCAAACCCAAGTTTAAAAGATCCTTGGGTTGGGTTTATGCAGCATAAATGACTAGGCTATCCTCCAGCCCTGTCATTAGTCTCTAAACTTCCATATGTCATCAACCGTCCAATATGCATCTGCCACGTCATCGACTGCCCAGTTGCTTCCTTCCACGTGGCCCTGTGACGGCCAAACGTTGCGAGCGCCCATTGCTGATATGGCGGCGTAGTCGTTCACGTCGTAGCAGGCGCCATCCCCGAAGTAAATGTCGTCGGCGAGCATCGGGTTGTACACAGTAGTGTTGCCAATGCCAGCTACATCTGCACCTGAGAATTCTTCAGGAATTTCAGGTGTCCGTTCCATTTTCGGGAAGTTCGGAGAAATATCTGCATCGGTGGTCATCGGATAACTCGAGACTTCCATCGAAGAATTCGAGTTCTGGGTCAATTTGCTGGGTGGGGATGTGGAGGGAGGATAATGTACTGGAGACGCAGAAACAGAACAGTTCGTGCTCATGTCAGAAGCCCTTGTTGTTTGATCAGGGGATGAAGCTTGCTCCATTTTCTGGAGCAGCCGGGGCATCCAGAAATGGCGGACCGCATCGAGGAACCTCTCGCTGTCGGATTCAATGTTGAGCTGCCGCGCTTGCTTCTGCACCCGGGTCCTCCAGTAGTTCTTGATCTCGTTGTCAGTCCTTCCCGGTAAATACTGCGCGATTTTCGACCACCTGAGAATTCGCCCAAAAATCAAACGAATCTGACATGTGATGAACAATGAAATTACCTGAACACTGACATGTAAGCCATTCAATTTAAAGAGACGGATAGAGAGACACATGTTACATATGATTGGTGAGGATCATAGAACAGACTTTCTTCTACAACCTATGTCACGAAATTATTAAGAAAAAAAGTCAATGGAATGTTCACCTGTTGCCCCATTTGTGGTGAAGTTCAAGTATCAGGAGCTGCTCCTGCGGGGTGAGATTCCCGCGCTTGATGTCGGGTCTCAGGTAATTCAGCCACCTCAATCTGCAGCTTTTGCCAGTTCTCTTCAATCCTAAAACCATGAAAAACAGGTTCATCCTCTTTACGCCATACCTTCCTTCTTTGCAACATTAGACATTTCTAATTGCCAACACAAATGACTGTCGAACTATCATACTCTGGTTCCTCTGTTTTTACCTGCACTTTTCGCCAACATATTCCAGCGTCCCTCGCCGTGGCGTGCGACCGAGTGAATGAGCAAATTGTCTTCTTCGCGAGTCCACGGCCCTCTCCGCAGGTCGGCCTCTTCTTCTCCTGCCATGCTCATCCTCCCAGTCCTGGTAAAACCAGGCATACAATGGTTGGTGCGAGAGCTGAGGACGGTTGTGAAGTCCTGTGGAGAAGTCTTGAGTGATGGACCAAGCGAAAGTGAGAACAAGAATTTAAGGATTCCAATCTAGAAGTAGGAGACTCAGAATAGTAAAGTTTACATTTGTTTTTTTGAGCTTTTTCCACATGTGTCGTTGCCTTTATATAAAAAGTCATATGGAACATAATTTTCTTTGGGGTCAGAACATGCATTTGGCCAACAAGTTCTTAACCCCTAAGAGGCGGCAAATATGGAAAACGATGCATAGCCCCTTTATTCTTATGTTTATTGAGGGCAATAGTGAATATTTTCATGTAATTTTGGTAACTTTTTTCTTTAAAAATGCATGTAATAAAGATTGTGGATCATTTCATGGAGTCGAAAAAACTTTGTCAATAGAGCTTTAGTTACACGCGACTAATGTCTCGATACTGATGGGCTAGGAAATGTAGAGAACCCCTGGAGTCATACATATACCCTCTCGCCTCATTGTGATTTCACAAAGTCATCGCTCTCCTCGGTATTCACTATTCATATCAAATTTGATGCGAACAGTCAAATCTAGTGAGGCCCACGTAACATCTGTCGGAGAACACTCACATTACTAATTTCTCAACTTCGCGCTGTGGATCCAACAGTGCAAATGAAAAGTTTTCTCCCTCTTGGAAAGGTGGTTGATCAAACTCTTCCCTGTGAAGCTCACATTTCACATGCCAAAACAGCAATTAAAACCAAATTTAAGCTGTCATGTCGGGAGCTCTCAGTTTGATCCTGATGCATGTCCTTTGGATGAAGTGATGGATCATCATGAACCCAAAATGAAGGGCGAAGAGAGAGAGAGAGAGAGAGAGAGAGAGAGAGACCTTGGTGGGTCTTCTTGGTGAAAAGAACCAGTTCTTCTTCTTCTTCTTCTTCTGAGGTATGATTTATTCCATTCTCCCCTTCTGGTGCTTCTAGACTCTGGGTGAGAAACGTGGTTGACTGAACATAATAATGCTATGAGTAAACGTGGAACTATGTGGGTATGCTCAATAGGGGGGGCATCTAGCTACCAATCTTGGAATAATTGGGAAAGTTAAAAAGAAGGGAAGAGCCAAAAGTTTCTGTCATGAAGGTTACGTCAAGCAGAAGTTGGATTTTCTTCGGACAAGTAATCTCAGCATCGAACCCATTCAATACGAATAATCTGGGGATGTTTTCCATTTTTTTTAAAAAAAAATTTCCTAATTCGGAGCAGCTAAATTTGACTGTGTGGGAGGGAGCGTACTGCGTAGAGGGGGGGCTCCTCTTGACAGAAGTCATAAAACTTCCCTTGTCCAACAACAGTGCCTTAGAAAATGAGAAGCCCATTGGAGGATCCAGTTTAAGTTAAGTTGGATGGACGTCACGGATGGTTTAGTTTTGATTGAATCGACTTCTCTTTTGTCGGCTTCGCCAAGATGTTAATGTTGGGGCCGTCCCCATCAACGTGATTAGCCAGAACAGTAAAGGCGTCGGGAGTCCGATGGGGTTCGGGGGTCAGGTATCTGACACGAAGTCAGAAGTTCGATTCACGTCGGGAATGAACTCGCTCCGGACAGCTGATGCCGCGGTGCTTAGTTTCGGCACACCTCGAGTGTGGAGAGAGGCTTCCTGACTGCTGGTGTGTTGGTGAGGTTCGCCTACCACTCGTATGACCAAATATAGCCCAAATGACAAATTTTCGTGAAAGTTCCTCGACCTTCTCGCGATGACCAAAGGCACGCGGAAGATTGGTAAGTATCTTAAATCACGATGTGCAGAATTTATCAGAAAAGTTTTAAGCTTATTGTAACTATGCCGTTTAGTCATAATTTTTTTTTGGCCGATTGAGTCCTGCATTTTGCATTTGTGTTAATCAGTCCATCCGACGACTTTGATCGGCGGGCGCTGAAGTGAAAGTTTTAATAATATTTTTAATATTTTTAATTAATTAATTAATTTTTTTCTTTTTTTTCTTTTACTTCTTCCTCCATTCGAGGGTTGGTGAGGTGAACCTCGCTAGGCCATGGCGAGGCTCAAGCGACGGCGAGGGCCATCAATTGGCTGGACGAAGAAGGACAAGATAACAAAGAAAAAGAAAGAAAAGGAGAAAAGAAAAACAATGGAAAAAATATCAAGTATTATTAAAAATTAATACGTTAGCGTTGAAATTTAGCTAAAGTTCATCGATGAATTAAGTCACAAACTTAAAAGGCTTAAGGAAAATGCTTATGGCTGAATAACTTTTTTGATAATTTTCCCAAAACCGAACGGGTTAACTGAAGTCCGAGCTATTCGTGTCGAAACATAGTTGACGGGGGGCTATTGCAAATGAAATCGGAAGAACCAGACACGAGTTGCCGACACAGTTTCGACGCCAAACGAGATTTCGAACGCATCCAAAAACACCCCCCCATCGGATGTCGTGTTGCGCGTTCTGACCAAAACAAAAACAAATGTCATGCTGCGCCCGCGTCAGTGGTCTGGGGCGGTGCGGAGAATTTGGCATCTTCAAGGCAAAATGGTGGGGGCTCGATTCACTGTACATGCGGGACTTAAATCTCCGAGGAGGGGGGGGAGGGGGCAGGTGAATGGCGCAGCGGCCAATAATTGTGCTCAATGCTCATGGCGATAGGGGCGTACACATTTCAAACTCCACCCGCAAAGTTTCCAAATCGAGAGGGAGATGGGTTTGTCCTTTAGCCAAATTTGTGCAGTTCGGAGAAGATGGGCGAGTGTCATGTGAAAGCATAAAAGCCGAGAGACCCGTTTCTTTGTACAAATAATTCGGGATACGAGTTGTGCGCGGGTGCGTGTGTGTGGATAAAACGTGACCACATGTAATGCGTGCGTGGCGGGGGGTCGGAGGCCGAAAGAGACGACTAACGTTGCTCGATGGCCGCCGCCCGGGGTGGGGGGTGCAGCAAAAGCTACCAGGTCGCTTCGGAGCCTTTCGTTTTTGGGCGCCTCTTTGTCGATCCCGTCAATCGTGTGTTAGAGATATTATTAGGAGGTTTTGTACATCGCCCTTTGTGGGCTTCGGTTGATTGTACTTGGTATTTAAGCTCAGCTCTTTCCCTGAAAACAAAAATTCAGAAAAAATATTTTTCGAATTTTTCGGATTTTAGTTGACCGAAAATAAACTAATCAAAGAAGATATTTTCTATTAATGAAAAAAATACCTTCAAAAGTGAGGAAAATAATTTTCTCTCTTAAAAAAGAGGAAATCATTTTCCCTTTTCTATCCTCCCTACACAACTTCACATTTATTTTCTTTGTAATTTTTTTGTAATTTTTTTATTTTTTATTTTTATTTATTTCTTCCTTTGCCGATCGTCGCTGAAAAAAAAAAGAATAGAAAAAAATAAAAAAATTTAACTATAAAAATATTTAAAATACCATTTATTTATAAAATATCAAAAGAAATTCACGTTAGTGTCGGCCTGCACTTACGCAGGATGCTCGGGTCCACATCAAGCAATTTTCGACCAAATAACGATATGGAAATTCAATGACCGAAACTGTTTTCCTTACCAAACGAGATAAAGTAGTTTTCAAATTATTTTCGGAGTTTCACTAAACATCGAAAAACGTTGTTATTTTCCCGACAAATGACTTCCCAAAAAATATTTTTCAGAAACATCATATTTTTTGCGGCACAAACGGGATCCTACGCTCAAGTACTCTTCATTTAAAATTTTACAGAATACTGCATTTTTCTCTCTTTGACCCCAACTCTCAATTAATCAGTAATCATGTTCCTAAGTTTGAAGGGTGACCCAGTGACGTGCAAACATCGTAGTTTATGTCTATCTAAACTATCAGCTTATGACTAAAATGTTTCCACTCTTGAATTTTGAATTTTTTATCGCGCGGAACAAGCAATCGAATGATAAATAGACGAGAAGAAGAAAATTAAATCGGATGTCGGATGTACATGGTTCGATCGTAAAGACATACGTCCACGAAGAGAACAACAACAAATTCTACTATGGAACGAGCGATACAAGAAGATTACATACCAAACTCGAATATCTCAAATACTCTTAAGATTTTCTAACTCTAATTATATTTAATAACGAGCACCGTATTTAATTTTTAATTTTTTATGAAATAATCTCTCAATCTTACAAATAAATTATTAACACTCACTCCCTTGGATGCAATTTTGCGAACGTCACCAAGCTTTAACACTGATTATATATGACGGCATCAAGCTTCACGAAAAATCCTCTGCACACGTCAACTCACTACTAGGAAAGACCCCCCTCCGAATATATATAATCTGCAAACAATAAAATATGCAGAGACCAACTCCAACACGGAAGGGAAACCACGGACAGCTAATATTCGGTCAACCGGTCAAAGTCCAAGAATCTGTCTTTCCTCTTGTGCTGTTCGTTTCGTGGACCAACTTAAAACAAGATTTAACTTCCGCTTTTTTTGTTTTTTTTCCTTGTCCTGTTGTAATCTTGAAGAAAGAGTTCAACGACAAAATCGTATCCTCTTGCGAAAGCTATCCATAGCACACCTATTATATTATTGCTCGATTTCGAACACGATTTCACTTCAGGCTCAAAACTCGAGAACGTTTTTAACATTTTCAATGATATGGACATAGACGGAGGTTTGACTGCCATTTTGTTTTGTTCGACCAAGTAATTGCTGCTTGTATTGGATGTTTCAATTTAAATGTAAGTTCCTATGTTTCTTCGTCTGTGACGTAATTTTATGCATTCGATGATGAAAATCATCCAAAAAATTTTTAAATTTATTGTAAGATAGTCAATTCATGTTTCTTGGTCCATGATGTAATTTTATGGATACGATGATAAAAATTGTCCAAAAAATCTTAAAATCTATTGTCTAACGGACAATTCAACCACAAACCTTTCGGTTGTATCAATATAGATATAAACCTTTTCACAATTTATTAATTTAGTCATAAATATTTATTATGATTTGTCAAATTAGTCATTTAGGTCAATTTTATCATGAAATTATGGAGATGGACGGCATCCGTCCAATATAGCGTGACCAGCATTGACATAGAAATTTTTTTCTAATTTTTTAGTTTTTTGATTTTTTGAATAATTTTATTTTTTCTTTTCCTTCCATTTTTTGACTTTATTTTCCTTTTCCCGTGTGGCCGGCGAAGGCGCGCCACATGCGAGGGCCATTCTTGTGGGTGGCAGGCAAGTGTCGCCCAAGTGAGGGTGGCCCTCACTTGCGATCGCCGACCAAGAGAAAAAGAAAAAGGCTAAACAAATATTACAACAATTGTGCATATCGGCATCGGTTGTGTTACATAAGACGGCCAAAGTGCACGTCGGTTATTTTCGGCTAAAATTGGCTAGAATGATTACATTGGCAAATCATCAAAAAGTTTAGGACTAAATTGATAAATCGTTAAAACATTTAAAGGTCTTTGACTAAATTGACACAATTGCAAGGTTTAAGACTAAATTGGCAAGTTGCCAAAATGTTTAGGACTAAATTGATACAATTGATATGTCTATGATTGAATTGATTGCCTAACAATTGATTTAGGACTTTTCGGACAATTATCATGTGTTCAATGTGTCCTTTTGAAATAAGAGGAATTACTAGTGCACTTGAGTTTAGTGCCATTAAGTGAGTTTGATTAACCTTTTAGATGCATGCAATTTCGTAGGTGTTGTCCACAGTAGTAATTTTCGGCTAAAATTGATCGTAAGAATTACATTGACAAATTATTAAAATGTTTACGACTAAATTTCCATTTGTATAGTAAGTTTAGGACTTTTTCTTTTGTAATTTTCTCAAATATTTCTAGTGCCATGTTTTAGACTTGTGCATTATAGACAAAAAGGGGATGACAAATGGTTTGTTGTGATCGGTGGTGGTAGAATAATTGGCCGCGTTTGGAGGAGCCAACTTCTTGAGCTCGAGAAACTACATCAAGTACAATATTCCTAACATTCCAACTATTTGAAGAATTGATCATCATGCGTCAAGTATCATGAATTCTCTTATTTCTTTTTGAAAAAAAAAACAATAATATCTTGAACGAACTCGTTGCGATTTTTTCTTGAGCTATCGAGTCAGTAGCTGCCTTTAGAGGTGGGATACGTTTAGATTAAGAAAATGTTTTTTTGAATGAATCCTAAAAATGGTTGGAATGCTTTCAATGGCCGAAAAGGAGGGGATGAGCTCATCCTCGGTAATATGATATTGATATGGACGGATAGGAAAGTCGTGCTACGGAAGTTACCGAATCCGAGGGGGCTCGATTGGCATTCGATGAACGCGTCAAGGAATAGGAAGCTCCAAAGCGGCACTTCTCGAGTCCACCCCAAAGTTGTCCCCAAACACCAGTTGAGTTGGCTAAGGAGGGTTTGGGCGGGTCAAGAAACACGAAGTTAATCCGACCCGCCGTCGTCCATGATCAGGAGTCAGAGAAGATGGGCCTGACTTGTGGCCCATTGGATATTGGGCTTACATCTGGTTGGGGCTTGGCCCAAGTCCAATCCCGAAATCCAAATTGCCCATTAACTGGGTTCAATTCCTTCCTCTCAAGTCGTCCTCGTCAGATTAGAGCTGCGCATATATTTGTCTGGTACGCCTTCCGTTAAGTTAAACCGTGCGACTTGGAGATGCCGGAGCGAAATCAATTCACCTTAATTTTTTGCTGCATGGATTGTTTTTTTTTGTTTTGTTTTGTTCGAAAGCATGGATTGTATCGACACCCCACTTTTAATTCAGAATAAAATGCGAAAAGGGTGATTTGTTTGGACAATCCATTCCTCGTCCGCGGTTCCCGTCCTTTGCGGTTGCCGAATCGGACCACGACTGTCGAAGATGCGGCAAGCTCTCGCCTCGGCTTCGCTCGCGCACTTGACCATCCATCTGCCCCGTGCCAGCGCTGCTTCGCTCCCTCTTCGTCGTCCGGCGCCGGCCTTCCCGGTCTCCCAGCCGACGCCGACGTGCCTCCGGCCGCTGTCCATCGCGAGGGGCCGATGCGCGCCGTCTGCATTTCTTGATCTCAAAAGTGGCACAGGGTACTCGCCACATTTGTCGAATGCATTTATCTGGGCATTGCGATGATGAATCTTACTTGCATTAAGTGGGTTTGCGAGAATTTTCCTTTTCCACGCTTGCAGTAGGGTCTTAGCTAACTTTGCTTGAAGCTATTGATTCGAGGGCGGATGGAGATTTGAAAGAGTTACACATAAAATCCGAGCGAAAGAATTACCTGCAAAAAATGAAGAAGAAAGATTTGAGTGAATGATCAAGTGGTGATGATGACTGATGAGGTTGGCAATTGTTTCGTTTTTGCAGAATGAGTGGGTTCATTGATGTGGAGCTCAAGGTCCGTGACTATGAATTGGATCAGTATGGTGTGGTGAACAATGCAGTCTACGCGAGCTACTGTCAACATGGTGATCCTCGGAGTTTTTATGTTATGCATGAATTTTCCTTAGAGCATTTGCCTTGCTGATGAAAGTCTTTTACGGCAAAAGCATTTCCTGCGTCCAGTCCTGCCCACTTGCGTGGTCGAGATTCTTTTTGGGGAAGGTTGGAATAGGAGGGGATAAGCTCAGTCTTGTACTCATGTCACCTCATTCGAGTAGCATCTGGCAAAGGCCAGTAACTAGTAAGAGCAATGTGACTACAGGATTGGTTCTCTTCAAATAATCGTAATAAGAACAAGTTAGGGGGATAATGTTGAAATTTGTGGTTGTGGCTTAATTAGTGATATGCAAGAGATTCTAGTGACAAAAATTCGAGTTTTTCACGAAAAGGGAACAAAATGGCTTGGAAGATATTGGTCTAGTTAGATAACAATCATTAGTTTGTCAGCTGTGCAGCTATACAAATGGTTCCTGGTTGTGGCTTAATTAGTTTGTGCAATAGATTCTAGTGACAAAGATTCGAGTTTTTCTGGGGATTCATATGTCAAAACCAGGAGCTATTTGTATGCAGTGTCCCACATAGAGCTTCGGGAGCAGTCTTGACTTACTAGTGATAGAAAGGAGAACTCCAGTCCAATTTATAATATTTGCTAGGGTTGGTAATAGCCGAAATCTCATACTTCCACAAATCGTTCCTACTTATCTTTCTAATATAGCTTCTTTCCTTGGATGGGAATATGCTAATCATAAGACAATAATGACTCGTCTCACAAGGCATTTTTTGGCATCCCGCTTTTGTGGTTCGAAACTCAGAGGTGAAGGTTTTCCTTCTGATGATTTGTCATTTTGGGCAGCTTGAACAGTTCCTTTTATTCGACTAGATTAGCAAGTCTGCGCATGATTCAACAACAGAACTAACTATTTTGGTCTTAAATCAGGTCGACACGAGCTTCTGGAAATAATTGGTGTAAGTGCTGATGCTGTGGCCAGAACTGGTGATGCACTGGCATTATCAGAGTTGTCACTCAAATTTCTTGCTCCCCTAAGAGTATGTTTTTCCATTTGTAATTTCTTGCAAAGATACTTCAAAAGGGTAAGCTTGCTTGCCGTGGTGTGTATTTCTTGCAGAGTATTCCCTTCGACACTCAAGTGGGTATTGAACTGTCCCTTTCTATACTTCAAAACTAATTTAATGATATTTGGTCATGAATCATGGTAATGCCTTGCCTTTCTTTCTTTGGAGTCCTCCTCAACTTTAGATTCATTTGTGCAGACTTCACACACTTTTGATTAAAATCAGAGCTGGTATTCGCCCTACCAAATGTTCAACAATTCCTTATGTGGTCCAAAACTATCTTAGATATACATTTAGCACCTATATAGAGTTCAATTTAGTGGCAACAATGACAAGACAATACAAAGATCAAGACATTTGAGGTCCTTCGGAGTTTGTCCTTGTCTTCTTTCCCCTCTTGCCTTTCATTTCATTTCACCCTTTTTTTTTGTTGAGAAAAATTTAAAATATTATAGAGCCCATCCTGGGTGCCTCTGCTTTTAACTAGCGTTTCTAGTAGATTCATTTAAAAGCAGAAGTATTCTCTTTCAATGTGACAATAGTATCACTTTTTGGTAAGTGCTAATGAGAAAAGAGAGGGAAATCCAAGGAGATTTCTAAGGAGCAGATGAGGGGATATAGTCCCAGAGAGGGCACAATCGCATAGACTAATCCTTATGTGTACAATGAGAGAATGGAAAAAGGGTTGGTGATTGTTGATGTTGTTAGGGAGACAGATGAACCTACATATGCTGTCTGGTGGCAGTAAGGAACTGAAATGCTCCCGGTCCCTCCTATTCAAATAGACACTACAGAACATTTTACTCTGAAAAAGCTATGTCTTTAACACTATATACGACTAAATGAATCTATGCAGACGTGCTTGCTTGCGATTGTAATGTCATTCAATATTCATTAACTAGTTGTTTTGTTGTCCTTTCTTGTGCGACCAGAGTGGGGACAGGTTCGTTGTAAAGGTGAGGGTCTCTAACTCATCGGCTGCTCGCTTATACTTTGATCACTTTATTTTCAGGCTGCCAAACAACGAGGTCTGTTTATCAACTACATCTAACTATTTCATAATAGATCTTGTCTTGGCGCTGAGATATTTTGTTACATGTTCTACAGCCTATTTTGGAAGCAAAGGGTGCGGCTGTTTGGCTTGACAAGAACTATCGTCCTATCCGTATTCCACCAGAAATTAGATCTAAGTTTGTCCAATTCATTCGTCATGAGGAGGCCAACTGATGTGCAGAAGAAGCTGGCGATAGAATACTTGGTTAAAGACCCCTCCCTTTTGCTGAGACCCCCTCGTTTGAGCCCAAAACATGAAGATAGACAGAGAAGGAAAGAAAAAGGCTACTAAAATTACTTTTAGGATAGACATCCACGAGGAATAATCTTTGAACATGTCAATTGAGCTCTTTCCACATAAGCAGCTCAAGAGTTGAATTATGTTCGGAGCATATGATCTAGTCCTTCATTCTGAATTCCTGTAGTTGGGCATCTGCGGGAATCAACCAATTATCTGTGAAATATGTCTCTCTTACCGTATACAATATCTGTTCATCAAATGACACATGAGGGAATATCTAACTATCTGCTTTGCACTACTCGTAGATATTACTGATTAACATACATGGAAACTGTCCTTGCATATGCATCCCTACTTCTCTTCAATGGTATCTTGTCACGTCCAAACACTAGCTCTAACACGATGATTACACTTCTATGCCAAACACTAACCTTATATGCACTGAGGCAGTTAAGCACCTTTAGATGAAATTTGTGTGCTTGCTCAATTCAAGATTCACCAAATGGGAGACTACAGAGTAAGAAGCCTTTCATTTTGTCCGAATTCAAAGACTCAGTTGTTCAAAGTGTGTATGTGGATCTGTTTCATTGGTGACTAGAGGAAAGGAGATAGTGTTTTTTTGTGTACTCAAGCATGCTTGTGTATACCTGTGCCTAGAAAGATATAGAGAGCAGTTCCACTTCTTCCACGACAGGTAATATTTGGTTAAGTTGTCCCGCATATTGAATATTACGGTTGGTCTGTAAGCGTTACGCACAGTTTGTCATGTTCTGTCAAAGCACATTGGTGACCCCAGAAAAATGGGATTTGTTCATTTTTGTGCCAATATCCTTCCCCGATTTGAAGGGCTTCTTTACCTGGGGAAAGACTTCCCTGGATGTCATACTAGCGAATTTGGAGTTCGAATGTGTAAGCTTCAGTTTCTAATAATTGGGAAGTCAAATTGTTTATCGTTTGTAATGCATACATCGACTGTCATTGATTCAAAAGCATAGCGTTCGTCAAGTTGGTCTGACTGACTTTTCCAATGATGGAAATCATGGCAAAAATTGCAAATTTTTATCGTTCTGATTATGCGGTTGTTCTCCTTGGTTACTCTAGGTGCTGAAGAAGCTGCTTAGCAAATCTTGTTTCTTCTCAGCTTCTTTTTCTCCAAATAGATCTGCCAGAATGTCGGGGTAGTTAGCGGTCCCTTAGTAACCATTTCTAATGAATGTGAAGTTCGATTTCTGTAGGTCCGCAATGATAGGGAGCGAATATTGTGCAAGTTCTTGGGCACCTTCATGCAAGCATTAGCTTAGTCAGAAATCATGTCGACAATATGCAGTGACTACGATCGATCTCCGCCCGAATTTTTTTCCCTCACCCTCTCAGATCACAGGAAGGGTCCACAAACTCGCTGCAAGCTGATTAAATCTTTTGAAAACTCGAAAATTTTCTGCAGTTTGAAGCCTATCCGAAAGTTGCTGCTAAAGGGCTGTGCTGGATATCGCCGATCGTTGCACACGTTTATCTTTTGTGGCTAGTAACGTGACGACTCTCCTCTGATGCCTCTACATGAATCAGATACGGAAGACAGAAGTAAGTATTTCTCATGGATATAACTCCATGTGGAACAGATTGCATTCAGTAGTATTGAGCACCTGGATATGCGTATGGCGATTCCACCTGATGCGCGTAGTGTGTGAGAATAGAGAAACTTCTATAGGTACTCTTAAAGCATGAAGTAACGTCTTCCTTCGTTTAAATTCTATCATCATCGGCAAAGTAGCGTGAAACTTACAATGTCCTTTCGAAACGACAACACATTGCACACAAGATCGTGAAGTAGCTAAAAAGCAATCGCGACAACATATCTTTTGCCGTGAAGTCTTCGGGTCCGTTTGTTTGAAGAAACATTATTTTGTGGAAATTATTTTCCGACTTTCCGGTGTTTGGATGACAGAAAATTAATCATTCTACATGAAAAAAAATTTCATGGGCTGAAAGCAACAAGTTTAGATTTGGAAAAAATCATTTTTCCATTTGGCAAGAAATTAATAATTTTTCTACAATGAAGTTTCCAATGAAACAAACAGCATTTTAGTACCTTGGGAATTCTTACGGTTTACGTGCTTGAGTTCAAGAAACAATCAAAGATAGATGGTGCCAAAGTGTGTATTTTTTTAAAGAAAATTCTGGGTGCTAAGCTGTGGTTTTGATGCAAATCCCAAGTTTTCAAGTTAGTGTAATCAACTCTGGGTTACAGAAATTGAGTCCAGATGTAATTTAACCACTGATTTGCCGTGTGGCACACGGTATACTCTCGAGTCTGGAGGGGGCTCCTCTCTTTGTCTCCACTCCTCAACCCCAACTAACTTTCAAATGACCCGCCAAGAACTACATGCGCGCTTTGATTGGTAGTTGAGGGAGAATGGTTTTGAGACATCAACAACGTTTGTCGCGAACCCACGTTATTGTTCCACCGCTTGGGTTATGATTGGCTGTCTCCACCCTGGCCTACGCAATCCATGGTGGTTCAGGAACCACCTGATTCAACCTTGGACTGGACTCTGGATTTGGCTTGGAAGAGTCGGCGACGCCAGAGTTGCAAGGATAAGGACAACGACACCGAAGCTTTTTTACGAGCGTCCGATTCTTCTACCATAAATCGGTTTGATCAAACGTGGAGGGAGGGGAACAAAAAAGGGATCTTGACAGAGAGAAGAGCGTTGATCATCCGAGAGAGTGCGAGAGAAATGGAAGGGGGAAGCACGAAGAGGAAGATAGTGGTGGCGATTGACGAGAGCGAGTGCAGCCAACATGCTCTGCAATGGGTTCTCGACAACTTGGGCCACACCATCGCCGCCTCCGAGCTCATCGTTTTCTCAGTCCAGCCTTCATCTGCCTACGGCTCCGTTTATGCTGCTACTTATGGAGCCGCCCGTAAGACCCTCTCTCTCTCTCTCTCAAATTTGTACCTTGATCACTGAGTTTGAGTGGATCCATAGAAAACAACCTGCTGAGTTTTCGAAAGCTGTTAAATTTCTCGCAGATCTTGGTGGGTTGTTGTTATGTTTAGATTATCTTCACTTGCTAAATCTTGTATAGACTATCTTGATACTCTGTGCTCCTCCTCTTCTTCTAACTTAATTTGTCTTTAGCTGAGGAAATGCTTGTGGTCTTAGATAATCCATTCTGCTGTGCAGCTCCGGACTTGATTAGAAGCCTCGAAGAAAATCGGAAGAAGCTCACTTTAGCCCTACTAGAAAAGGCTAAGGAAATCTGCTCTCAGCATGGCGTAAGTAAGAGCACCCCGGTTTGATTCGAAATAGTTTGTGAAAAGTCATACTACGAATCCTCATCCATGTATTTGTTTAACACATTAACAGCGCGAGTGCAACATGGAAAAGGACGTCATAAGAAATGAAGTTAACAGAAGACTTCACTCGAAACACTTATTGTCTGGTACACAGGACGACTTGTTTTACTTTGAACTCTTGTGCACAATGAGCTTAGCTTTCCAATGCTTGCACCAACTCCTAATTTACCAACTTCACACTTTGGCATTTTCTAAAGTAAACCCAGGTCATAAGTTCAAAAGTTGGAAGGTAGAGATGACAGAGGAAGTGTGATATGAATGTTGCTGCTTCTAAAAAGGGATGCATAAGAGTTGCTGGTTTGTGTAGAAGGAAGTTTGCTTATTCCTCTAGCAGGCAAAATCTCCTTAAGTAGGAAATCTAAGCATCAAGCCTCTCTCTCTCTCTCTCTCTCAATCACATTCGAATCTAAGCATTGAATAGTGTTAACACATCTTATATTGGTGTTGACTTTCTTGCTTCTCCTTGTCGCTTATACTCTTGTTCTACTTAGCATTCATCCACATTTCTTTTCAAGATTCATCGCTTGAAGCGAAGTCTGCAAGTGAATACAAATTGACAATTTATTCATCTTTGTGATGGCATATCATATCAATCCCTATACGAACTAGGAAGTACTGGGTTCTCGGCTGAACAAGTCAGCGATTGATTATCATTAGCATTTGTAAATGTTACCATAAATTTGTTCGGTAGAAGTTCTTCCATAATGGCACTAGTCAAATGCTCATCAATCCTAACTGAAGGGATTAACCAAAGCCTAGGGAGAACTTTATTTCCTGTCTCTAGCTGTTTCGGCTGAAGGGCATCTCTGTTCCCTTGAAGTGTTCCCCAAATGCGTCTGACATGTGCCCTCCTGCAATTGAAGGTTGCTAAGTGAATTTGGTCTATTTTATTTATGTATAAAAAAGTGCAGCAGGAGAGGACATAATAAAAGAATAAACAAAATGGAAGCAAGTGAACTGTTACACAAATAGCAAAGTGAGTGAAAAATGATGTTAAGAGGCCCAAGAGATGAAAGCTAAAGCTACCAAAGCACTTAATGTATGGCTAAATAGCAAGCTAAGAATGAGACACTGCAACATAAAACAATAAAAGAGGTAACCAAGCATGAATCTGACAATAACGTGGCCATCTTACAAATCCCAGAGATTCAACAATGAAGCCTTTCTGTCTTTGAACTTTCCTCATTACACCCTGAGTACCTCTACTTCACTGATCAATGTCTGGCTATATAAAAACAGCTTGTCTGTCTCAACTGTGGAACAGTTGAAGAGGAATGGATCTACAACTTTCTCTTTATAGTCTAATCCAACGTCATTTGTTAAGATGGATCATTGTCGATTAGTGCAGTTGTTGCAGAATTTGCTCCACAAAGTTGACCAAGTTCATTGCTGTTGCACAGTGATAAAACCAACTGATTATCTGCTCAGCTGACAGGTTGGCCTTTCACTAGTATAGAGAAGCATGTCGAACTTGAATTGCACTATCCCTTCATCCACTATAGCATCCTCTCCACTACTCGGAGTACCCTCCAAAAGGATAAAAAGATGACACAAGCAAATTGCTAGTAGGGTATCGAATTGAAGTATCGAGTTTGTGAATTTTGAGAGCCGAAGAATATCATAAATGGGAAGATAGTAGGTGTTGAGGGGAAGCGGTGTGGAGGGGGGAGTGCAAAGACAGCACCTAAGAGGCTTGTTGACCTCATCTGTTGCCTAAGTAGATATGAATGTACAATTTGTTTGATCAGAGAAAAAGCAAACGTTCCTTCTAAAGTGAATGATGGCCAATGCATTACTAATTTCATGGTGATAATTATGCAATTATTATTTGTTCAATCAAGATTAGTCATAAGCTCCACATCAGATGTTTGAGCTGTCCATTTGGGAAGAACATGGAAGTTTAATTTGTGGAGCAAGATGAAGAGTTCGCTACTCTGAAAGCAGCATTTTCTTTCAAACAAATTATGCAAAAATTTGGAATCTAAAGCTCATGCCTTCGAGAACGATTTGGACGCTTAGTTCTGTGAGTTTTCTTCTGGGTATGGTTTGTGGAACTATACTAATTCAAAAACCTGTCTAATGTGGTAGAATGAATTTTAAAACAGGTCAATGCAGAGACGATGACAGCAGTTGGGGATCCTAAAGAGGAAATTTGCAAGGCAGTTGATAAACTCAACATCCAGTTGCTTCTGTTGGGCAGCCATAGCCGTGGAGCTATAAAAAGGTTGGTCGCCTTCTCTGTCTTATAGAGCTGAGCTCAAGTTAGTTTGAACTGCCAAGTGGCGGAGCTGAACCTAGCTTACTTTTCCAGGTTCGTTCGGCCGGGAGTGTGCTTTCATATTTTCAATTAACAAACTGAACTGAACTGTGTCACAGCGGTTTGGTTCAGTCTGAACTTTTCTCTAACCATGCTGAACGGCAGAACCAAACTGAAGTTTTCCTCTTCTTTCTCTTTTCCCTTTTCACTTTTCGGTTCAGTCTGAACTTTTCTCTAACCATACTGAACGGCAGAACCAAGCTGCAGTTTTCCTCTTCTTTCTGTTTTCCCTTTTAACTTCTCTTGGATATGGGGGGAGTTGTCAAATAGCTTCTAAAGTGACTAAATCAATTGAAATTTAATAGGCAATCTCATGACACGTTTTTTGCTTTTGCAGCAAAAAATTCATAGTTCTAGCATTTTGCCAAAAACTATTACTAATTTCCACCGATTCTTTAGTCTGTGCAGCAGTGGGTTTGATGTTTAATGTTTAAGCATTGTTCTAGGCCACCTCTTAATATGCTAATGTTTTGGACAAGAGAAAAATAAAGAAAAGATAGAAATCCAATACAGCTTGGAACTGAACTGGACCAGCCCACTCAATGTGATTAAGTTTGGTTCCACACCCTTTAATTAAGTTTGGTTTGCAAAATTGTCTGAGTCTAGATGGTCCTTCAGTTTGGCCACGAAGGTCCAAACCCAGTAGGACCGAACCTATTGTAATAACTTTGTTTATGATGATATGGATAATGCTCAGTTACAGTCGTGCTCTGTCGACTTCATTCTGCATAATTTAACCTACAAATGACTAACTACTTGTTTAGACTTGGTTAGCCTCTCAAATTGTAGGTAAGATAATATCAGTCACCTTACTATCAGGACCCTTAAAGCAATGTCTATATCTCGTGTTTCACACGTAAAAATGAGATATGCTCGAGAATTGTTGTGGATCCTGTCGAATTCCTTTACTTGTTTCACATTCTGGGCTCGTTTGTGAGACCGTCTCCTGCATGCTTATCTATGCCGCTACGCTGTGACAGGGCATTTCTGGGTAGCGTCAGCAATTATTGTGTTCATAATGCAAAGTGCCCTGTCCTTGTGGTGAAGAAACCAGCTTGACCTGTCAGCATCTACCATCTCCTATCTGAAGCATAAAGTCAAGAAAGTTCAGCAGCAGCTAGTACCCTGTTGCAAGCAATAACCAATTTTCGTGCGATTGATGGGACGGATGGAACTTGTTGTTGCCGAGGCTGTTGCAACAGTTCAATGGACCTCCAGTGCTGTTTCATCACTTCATCACAATGTCAAATATTGATGTCTCCCTCTGTGATACATGTTTAAGACTCTGTACTATACTGGCTGACCAGCCCTCAATCTTCACGCTTTGTGCATTCTACAATCTTTTGTACATACGATATGTTATCATTCTAGCCCTTACACTGCGGTGACTCTTGGTATCGCACAAGTAAATGTGCGACGATGGTGCTTGAGACAGTGTTTCATTAATCTATCCCGTCACTCATCAGTCGCTAATGATCCCCAACCACAAGTTTCTGTAGATTTTATCCGGGACCCTTTTCCTCTATTGAGCTCTATAATGTTGAAATTTTTGGTGACTTTTGTCAACAAAAAAAAAAATTTACCCACCTTTTGCTGGTCCAGGAATTAACAGGACATGACTTTCATTTTCTTTCTTCCTTTTCGTGAGAAGGACGTGGCTTTCATTGGCGAGGTGAGACCTACCAGAGTCAAAAGAGAAGCCTTTTTTGTGACGTGAGAGAGAATCGTTTCTGCTCGCTCTATGGAGGCACCGAAAGTTGAGCGGAACTGCTCAGCCGATGACCTCAGACTCAGAGACCCAGAAAAACGTCACATCATGTGAGATCCGAAATTAGTAAGAAGTAAGAACATTTGGTAAATAATCTGAGCACCTATCCTATCGCTTGATTTTTGTGGAAAGCTATTACTGGGTGCATTTATAAGCTCCTAAATTTATGGGTCTCGCATGAAACTCACATGGCCACTCAACAAAAACTTTGGAAGCGTTTCATTACTATATTTGTTGTTACAAAATATTGCCAAAAATGTTCTAATACAAGTATGGTATGAGTAGCCCCGTGCAAGTTTCTACCCGGCAGGAGTTTCGTTAGCTCCTCCAATGGTCAAAGATTTGTGCTTTACAAGGATGGTTGATCTCATGAGCACGAAAATATCTGCAGTTTTCTACGGTAAATTAGCTAAACATCGAATGAGTGAGCCGTCGAGTTGGCCCCGAGTTGGGGAGTCTGCACATTGAGATATCTTATGAAGCATAGTACAAATCCGGAATTCACTGGCCAATCTTGCGGATACTTAAAAAACATATTGTGGCTAGAGCTCGAAAGAGAATATCAAACAGTACATAACGTGGGACTGTACTAAGACCTTCAATTGCCATTGTGCAAGATGCATCATATGATATAAAGTCAATGGCTTTACTTGATTCAGTATCACACCAAAGCTTGGCTTATATCACAACCATAGGTGAGGTGGATTTGAATTGCTTCAGCGTTCAAGTCACAGCTTAGCCAGAGGTCCCGGAATTGGAATCAAGGTTCTTAAATTGTATTTTAATGCGAGGCAATAAAGTTTGCCTCATATGGTGCCTTTCCTTTTCCCTTCTTTTAAGAAGTCTTTGCGCATTTTAATGACAGATTTGAACATCAGAACAGAAGTGAGTTTCAAAGATCAAAGGTGTGGCTTTTGAGGTAAGAAACTGGTAGAGAAATGGAGGGAGGAGGGAAAGGAGAGAGCAAGAAGGTGATGGTGGTCATCGATGAGAGCGATTCCAGTTACCAAGCCCTTATGTGGGTGCTCAACAATCTCAAGGAATCGATCATGAGTTCTTCGCTGGTTCTTTTCGCAGCGCAGCCACCTCCGAGCTGTAGTTTTGGGTTCGGAGCTCCGTTCAGTTTGGCTGGCCTATATTTTCAAGGCTTAGCAGGCTCGTTTCTCAGATACATTCCTGTTCAAGTAGTTTTCATTGTTCTGTTGAGAGATTGTGTATGGCTGGAGGCTATCGTTGGTTCTCAATCACTGCGCCTTAAAAAAAAAATTGCCTTGTGTTCCTGTAGTTGATGAGCGGTTGATAAACTATGGTTTTACCTGATGAGAATCTTTTGCTTTGTTTTGGAACATGGGACAGCCCCAGAGGTCTTTGGCATGGCACAAGAACGAAGTAAGAAGATTTGCTTGGGAATCTTGAAGAAAGCCGAGGGCATCTGCGCGAGTCGAGGGGTACTGCAACAGGATGTTTTTGTTCTTGATCTCCGTTCTTCTCGATCTTTTATCATGGTTTTATGGTCAATATTTAGACAGTCTCAAGAGATGGCAAGTTCATGGTTATTACTCAATGAACGTATGGCACAAGAGAAGGAGAAAAAGTTATGGTGATCAATACTTTCCTACAAGTTTAATTTGAGGAAACCTCAGCCTCTAACCTTTCAAAAACATCTAGTGCAAGAGCTTCAGCCTAGGAGAATATGGGGTATCGCACTACTTCCGGTCAAACTTCAAATCCTGGCGTTACCGGCAGAACCTATCAGTCTTATTGCATCTGCAGATTTGAAACGGATGTCCATGGATCATCTGTTTAGGCTCAAAACATACGGCTTCATACGAAAAGTCTGCTCATTTTTTACTGCAAATTCATGATCTAGCTCCTTTTGAAGCCAGCATTCCCAAAGCACGATCTTTCGAAAGTTGTATTTGAGTCATACCCATGAAACATCAAATTCGGGAAATCTTTTCTAGGGTTGCATTTCGAGAGGTGAATCTCATTGTTTTGACAGGTGAAAGTGGAGACACTCACGGAGGCCGGAGATCCTAGAGTTACCATATGTAATGCAGTGCACAAGAACAACATCAATCTTCTTATCCTGGGGCATGAATCTCATGGAATCCTCAAGAGGTTAAATTCCTTTTTCTATTTCAGTCCAGGAAAGTTTGTGCATTGGTGCCATATTGTCACTTTCAATTCCATATCGTTACTCCAGCATTTCGTTTATCTATCATTTTCTTCTTACAATGTTTAGCTGATGTTTCCCATCCTATCGATAATGACAATTGACAGTGCAGTGCTAGATCATACGTCAAAGCATAAAACTTGGTTCTGTTTTGTGAGAATGACGAAGTTAGTCGGTCATTGCAGGGTTTTCCTGGGGACTCTGAGCGATCACCACTTGAATAATGTGAAGTGCCCGATACTTGTGGTGAAGAGACCGGAATAAGCGTTCCAAAACTGTTCATATCAGTTTATGTCGGCTATATGACGACCGACCAAAGTGTATGCATTGAAGTCCTCACTGTGTAAGAATTAGCAGATTATCTCATCTGAGCTAAATCTATCAGGTCTGTAAATTCATATTCAGAATTGTCTATAACTAATCACCATCCACAAGAATCCAAGTGCGAGAACCCCAGTCATCATCACCATGGTCCGTCGCTCCGTCTATCTTTTCAAACATTGATCGTATTGTCATGTTCTACGCAGAAGAGTGTCTTTCTCTAGTCTATAAAATCTCTTGCAGACCACAGTGAGACGACATGGTTTCTTTGTTAGGAGGCGACTCTACATGCGCAGTTGTAGGAAGAGAATAAGATGACACTCGAAAAGCTTTGAACAAGCCTGATTTGCTTCTTCAGTTTATGAGATTGAAAAGGAGCATATTAGTCGCCCCTACAAAGAAAAGCAGAGAGAGCATTGCTTTCACCAATTTGAGGGTTTCAGAAATAGTCTATGCACTACGAGTGGTTCATCAGAAAAGATAGGTGCACATTTCTATCCATTCCCTCAGCCATCCCATCCAATGCTTTAAGCAACATTGATCGCAAGATGACAGAGAAAAGGACAGAGGAACAGAGCTTGGAGCTACATGTTTGAGTGAGATTTGTCGATGCCATTAGAATCTTACTGGGAACTCCAAATTCATAGAGCTGACATATTTCATCAGATGCCGACACA
Organism: Rhodamnia rubescens; assembly: GCA_021437795.1. Classification (NCBI taxonomy): domain Eukaryota; kingdom Viridiplantae; phylum Streptophyta; class Magnoliopsida; order Myrtales; family Myrtaceae; genus Rhodamnia; species Rhodamnia rubescens. Next base: position 5,972,544 of record JAILYA010000008.1, read on the forward strand.
GACAATGGCTAGCTTATCAATCACTCGGCAACTAGACTAGATATACAAAACAAGGACAGTAAATATCACTTGCCGATTGTGCGATATGTTTCGATGGTGTTGAATTTGATTACTTTACACAGAGAATCGGAGACAGATACGGACAAATGTCGCATTCCTAACTTTCGACATCGCTCCTTCTAAGGTGAATGTTCCCCAGTTCGCTGTCAACACAGTCTGAATGTATCCACGGTGAATGTTCATTTGGTACCCGTCGAGTCGGGCAGAAGAACATATGATGCATAACTGAAGGAGGACGGCTCTGTTGCTCCCCTGAAAACTGGCACCCTGCTTCACATTAGCCACAAAGTTTCACTTTGTTTCGGCTCACCACGTACCCTTCTCGCGATCCGCATCAATTTCATCTCAAAATCCTCATGGCCACTACCGGTTCTTTCGCTTTTGTTGTGGGGAATCTGGGGGTTCGATCGCTTTCAAAGTAAATTATCGGCATTAGTTATAGCCCATTGCGTGCGCCACCAAAAGTGTCCCTACCATATCTCAATCATATCGAGACGATCTTACCAAAATTCAAGTGTCCAGAGCGACACAAAGATAACTTTGATGGGGCCAAACCCATGTGGGAGACGAACCTGAAGGATCCAAATTGCCATTTTCCCCATCCTTCCATGGATTTTTCCTCTTCAGATTCCTTCGCCTTTCCTCCAAAGTTTTCTCGCTGGAGAAGAACGTGCTTGTGGCGTTTCTGCAGACAACCCACGTGGCAAGAGCAAACTAAGGGGCTGCTCACTTTCACTTGGTGACCTGGTATCTTGAAACTTCTTTGCAAGCGAAACGCTAGGGGAGTGGGAGTGGCTTATCCTCCATTTTGACTCTAGTACTGTGTTCGTCGCTGTAGGCGGCGAAACTCCAAGGTTTTGACTGGTCGTTTTGACCTTCGAGGCAAAAAAGAGAAAACCGCCTCCTCTTTCCCAACCACCATGACTGAAGCAATTGCTCCAGCTCTGGAGAACCTCCAAAGCCACTGAGGCACCGTCTTTCTTTCGACCCTTCACACGCTCATAAACTCAGCGTGCGAGACAAAGGAACCTGCGGTTTCTCTCAGAAAAAGGTTCTCACTTTTCGGTGTGCATCGTCTTCCTTTGTCTGTCGTTTGCTGAGGTTCTTCTCGTTAAACCCTAGAGATATGGCGGAGGTATTGGCCATCAATGGCGTGGACAAGAGGAAGGTGATGGTGGCGATCGACGAGAGCGAGTGCAGCCACCACGCGCTTTTGTGGACCCTCGACAATCTCAAGGACTCGCTCCTGAACTCGCCGCTCGTCGTTTTCATGGCTCAACCCCCTTCTCAGCAGAATCTCTCCTTCGCTGCTAATCTCGGCCTTGCTCGCATGTACTGCCCTGTTTCTGCCGGTAAGCCCAGAACCCCTCTCTCTCTCTTTCTCTCTCTGTAGAAAAGGGTCGGTCTTATTGTGGCTCGATTTTTATTTACGTTTGAGGTTTTGTTATCAGTTCAAAAGCTTGACTGATAGTCTTCGGTGCTTCTTATTCCCCTGTTATCGCTTTGGTTCTGTCCTGTGAACTTATAATTTGTCGCGGCGTGCAGGTTAAATTCGTATTCGGTTTCAATTAAAGAAAAGAAGTTTTCCTCTTGTGAGGTTGCATTGAAAAAGTAAACGTTGTTTTTATTACAGCAAGTGAAGAATTAGTTGGATGTTGTGTTTGCGATTACAGCTCCAGAATTTGTGAATTCTGTCCAAGAGCAACACAGGAAGCTTACGCTGGCTCTCTTGGAGAAGGCCAAGGAGATTTGCGCCGCTCGGGGGGTAATTCGTTCAATTCCCTTTAATTCTTTTTCGCATTGGAATCATCATGAGGATCGGGACAGGACATGCTTGGAGTCATGGGAATGAGCTTGTATATGTGAAGAGTTTGAGTTCGGACTCTGTTGCAAAATTGCAGGTTACTGCGGAGACTATTACGGAAGTTGGGGATCCGAAAGTAGCAATATGTGATGCAGTTGAAAAGAACAATGTCACCCTTCTCATTTTAGGCGACCACGGACTTGGAAAGATCAAACGGTTAGTCTCATAACTGCATTGACAGAGGCAGAGGAGATGTCATTGTTTTCCTCTGACTTCAATTACTCCTGCCTGGTTGATTTACGTTGTGTCACTCCCTAGTCGGACATGTTCTGCACTGGGTAGGATAAATAAATCTCGGAAGCTAAACATGAGCTAGAGCCATGAAGATGAGGAACTGCATATGATTTGATCGAGGATCCTTCTCAATCTATCACCATTTGTTGAAGTGATGTTTTATCTTTTTCTAATTTACAGGGCTATTCTTGGGAGCGTGAGTAATTACTGTGTTCAGTATGCAAAGTGTCCTGTTCTTGTTGTGAAGAAGGTGGCGGAGTGAAGATAGGAAAGTTGGCACATGTTCGTTTTGAAATCTGTTCGACAGATTGCATATGTAAATGTCTTAGCTGTTGAAAATATGTGGAGTGTGGATGTTTTATAAATTCATTCCCTCTCTGTGTCTGTTGTTGCATGCTGTGACAAACAATCGATACTTGTAATCTCATCTATAGTTGTCAATCGAAAGCTGAAGGATTTTGTGCCATTCCCTTTATACTTTTGCAACTCACTTTGTGTCTGTGAATTTTTATTTTTATTTTTTTATAACCGAGGTGTCAGGCCACCACATGCGACCTCGACTATTCCTCGGGAGAGACTAAGACAAAGATCCCACCGCCATGGCCCCCGCTTAAATCACCGGCGCCTACGAGTTTTGAACCCGGGACCTCTCGTGAATTTTTCTCTTTAGTGAATCAATTTTTTTCTTGATAAACACATTAATAGACAGAATGCTCAACACAAGATGATGCTCAGTAGTAGGATATGAACACCTACAAGCATGAACTGCAATTGTAGTCTGTGATAGCTCTCTGCAACTCCACTATGCCTTAAATCTTCACCTGATCCTGCTTTTAGTCCCATAATTTCAAGCAGAACTTGAAGCCACTCACTTGAAAATGCTGTTTAGAGTGGCTGCGAGTCGAACTCCCCCTTTAGCTAACCGAAGATGAACGGTAGGTAAACGGGACAGGAAATATGCATCTGCGAGATAATAGCATGCTTCTTGTTAGTCATTTGCCATAGAGACTGTCTGAAGAATCTTCCAACTATGGGCGGTAGAATCACGTACCTTCTAATACTGAACCTTCACTCACATCTTTGTATGCCCACTGACAGGCTGCGGTGATACTTTCGGATGCATATCTGTGACATTCATTCAACCTCATACACCTTACGATAGATAAAATTTGCTGACTTGAAACAAATTAATGAAACGTGTGATAGTTGATTATGAAACATAGACAATTCTTCAGTAGACTGTAGAATCTCAATCTTTAGTGTTTGTTTTTTTCTCTAGTGTGGTCATGAAACGTACGTGTCTGGGCAAGGTGGCTTGGTAGAACCGCAGGTCTCCCAGTCTTTGACTTGATCTGCCCATTCATTCTGTCGTTGAACATCGCAAAGTAAGAAAAGGAATGTCCATCTCAGTGCATTCAACTCTTGAAAAAATAATAAAGTTCGTTCGATAGATCTGAAAAGTTTAATACGCTAAGAGACCGTGATGTTCTGCTGAATAGCGGCTACAAGGCCGTCTACGTCTGAGCTGTAGTATCTGTCTTCGGCTGTCTCGATTATATTGTCATCCCAAACCTGCACAATCCACAAGTTCAATCGCAAATTCTGCCCTGCCATTGAACTTCAGCACATATGGAGTTCGCATACGTGGTGGAGGACTTGTTTCCTGGTGTACCAGTGGACATCAATGGTGTTTCCCCCTTTGTCTGAGGTGAAGCCTACATGCAGAGGCTGCACATAACAAATAGACTTAGATGATGGCGGGCTTCGTGACATGGAATACGTGCATATATGTCCATACATTGCGACATCTCGTTTTAGGAAGCTGAGTACCTGATGAATGTCTCCCATGAAATGAGAGAGAAACATGAGTGCTTCTGTAAGATTATCTGTTGCAAGTTCAAAGGAGGAGTTGCTTAGTGAAATCGATCAGACAAGGTACGAGAAAGAGACTGGCGGAACAATGATTAAGTAGTTCTTACATGCGGCTCGAAAAGAACTGCTTTCATAACCAAGAAGCTGGGAGGTGTAATTGTTGATTGCTCCTGCGACACACCTTCCCTTCTCTCCATTCTCATCCTTGCAGTCCCCTGCACACGTAATGCCAATTCTCAGAAATTATCTTGTGAACCTAGTACATGTACTAAACTGAATCTGAACCGTCTAATTTGGTGGGTTCCCCGTCCGATCTGGTCTAGGTTCGGTTTAGTGCATATACTACACTCATGTAAAGACTCCTTTTTTACGAGCTAGACTGTCGTTTGTGACCCCGGCTTAATCAAAGCCACTGTTGCTGCGACTTTTTGTCATGTAAAGATACCGAAGACGGATCTTTGATTTCATCCATGTGTTTCTAATCTTTATACGACATTAGCAAGGAATTCTAGGAGGTGGTCTGGCAAGGGAAAACAATTCAACCACAAGCAAAGGGGAGAGAGACGACAACAGGGAGTTATGGTAGCGATGACATACTGTTGTACTGGTAATTGCAAAGGTTGTCCGGCGTATCGATGAAGTGGAGCTCAGAGGACCAGTGATAATGGAACTTCACTCGGTCCGCCCACGAACACACGCTCGCCAAGTCCTCTGCTGACTCCGGCAGCAGTTGCTTCACCGCATTCGCTGCTGCTCCGGTCAGCCGAGACTGTCCACCACACAAAATCCCGAATCGCGTACAGGCCAAGCTATAACCATAAATCACCAACGCGCAGAACGAGCCTATTTGCGTGGTTACAGATGAAACTCACCTGAGCAATCTTGCAGATGGAATAGTGCCCATCAATCCCCCAACCATGAGCGACTCGAAAAATCGACACTGCCAACACAAAAGCAATCATTTGAGCTCTGTGACGCTCCATTTTCTTCACCTGGGAAGCAACAGGCAATGTGGGACTCATGACTGACTGGCCTAATATGCTGCCGGGATCGTGATTGTGACTGTTTTTTATGGAGAAAAGCCAGGGAAGAGGCCGCTTTTAACGGTTCCTGTTGCCGGGGCTGGTGTGAACTGTGCGACTGATCAGTCTCGTGGATTGCTGCTGCGTACCCCATTTAAATGTCTTGATACAGACATCGATGCTGTCCATTTTTCGCGCATGCTACCAGACAAATCTGGTAATGAATCCCAGACATTACATATATTCCTCTTTCTTGGACGACGAAACAAAATCAGACCCATCGGGTAAGTAAATCTAGGTTAATTATGATACTCCCCAAACTGAATGGATCAGATAAGATGGGAGACGCGACCGGTCGGGTTTTCGAAATAGGGTCGATTTGCGCTTAGCGATGCCGTGCAGTTGCGCTTACGAAGTGTATATAGTTCATGAGTATACGACATGATTACGTGGTTGGGAAGGTAAGGAGTCGCGTTGAAGCGTCGGATTTGAGGGGACTGAAGGAACGTCGCCCCACCTGTGGTGCGGACTCGTAAAACGACAGAAAGTTCTTCGGGCAAGGGACACTTCTGTCTTCATGAACTTGACTTATTTACAAGATCTTCATGATCATAGAAAGGGGAATGTGCATGGGATGTTTCCTCCAATACACGCGCGAAGGAACGGCAATTCGAAACAGGAAAAGGAAACAAACCAAGGCAATAGGATATTCCATTTCTTTGCACTGGACTGAGTCCATCCCTTCAATCATATTGAGAGTAAAGGTCATTCATGTCGAGACCAGAAAAAACTCAACGAAGGAATTATTCCTCTTTGATTCCATCCCAAAAATGTCGAAGGATGCGGGAGTTAAAATGATGCCATTTTGCTAAATTTGCTGTACTTCTCTCTATTGGTGCATAATATCTCTTAACCAAAATTTTGCGCGAGACTATTCTCGTCCGCCTGAATGTGAACAACGGCAATATTCCGCCTGAAATTTTGCGCGGAGGTCTTGTTTCGTGATCTAAGTCTACATCGAGAGCTCTTCTCTCCCGGTCCTGGATTTAGATATGGAAGTCGGTGTACCGCCCATTGGGCAAGCCGTCACTATTAGTGAAAAAGGTTACGGCGTGTGCTACGGCATCTGCGATTTACTACGATTTGGTGCGAAACTAGATTAAATAATCTTAACCTCAAAATGGTACTTTAAAAAAAAAAGAGAGAGAGAAGGTTTCACTTTTTCTTTAATATGTTTTATTCGGTGGGGATTCTTATTTTCCTCATCGGTACACTTATCTCGTCATATATCACAATAAATAAGAAAAAAAATTCTTAAACAAGATGTTTAGTTCAGGCCAATATCGAATTAGTTTTTCTAAATCCTAAATCAAATTATTTTCACTTATGATGGTGCGAGATTTGATAAACAATCACCGTATGTTATGTTTTGATGCAGAGACGGATCTATTTTTTTCTTTCGAAATGAGAGTGTGTTTATCCACTGATCATAGCAATTTGTGCTTTATTGTTCTATTTTGCTGTTTGGGATTTGCTTTATTTTGAACCTCTCATGTATCATCTTCAGATCTTGAGATGGGAATGACATACTTATTTTCTGGAAAAAAAAAAAACAGGGGAAAGGGCGCAACCATGGGCACGTCATTTCACGTCACCAGCCAAACATCAAAACATGGGGTTCGGCCCAACAAGTCTCGGGCATGTTCAGGCCCATGAACTAGAGCATGGGCCGCTCGGAAAACGGGTCGGGCCTGGCACGGCAAACTACAGTGCCCCATCAGTTTCGTTAAATGTCATTCAACCTTCTCTCCAACTTTATGCCATTAGTACACAATAGTTCATCGACCTTTCAATTTTATCCAACCGAATCTATTAAATGGTGCAATTTGTGCAATCGAATCCTCTGTCGTTAATACCTTTATGCACTCACATTGTTGCCGACATGGTCATTTTTATGTTAAAATTAAGGACACGAAATTATTTGAAAATCTTAATAGTTGTTGGTGCGAGAAGAAGTAAATCTTTTTAGAAAACGTAGAGAAAAAACAAGGACAAATGGATAGAGTAACACGAGGTGGAATTTCTAGGGTTGAGCATCGGTCCAGGGTAGACCTTCAATTGGACCGAATCGAACTCATTTCAACTTATTAGTTGTTTGTTTTGTTCTTTTAGGTAGTTAGAATTTCGGAGCAATCTTTTATGGATGAACGAGGGATGAAATTCTATAATTCATGTTTTCACTTTACATGTTGAGATTTTTTTTCATTTGCTATTTTATTTTACATGTTCTTTTTTAATCAGTTGTTGCTTTTGGCAAGTAGAGATTTCCTTTTGATTTAGGGAAAAATAACGTAAATGGTCATTGAACTTTGGTCTAATGTGTATTATCATTCCTAAATTTTCATTTGTTCAATATGATATGTGAACTTGTGGTTCATATTTAATTTTTGTCCCTAGACTATATCAAAATATTCAATATCATCCTTCCATTAATTCAAGTTAATAGAATTTGCTTATTTGACTTCCAATCCGGGAGTTTGAACGGTGAAAAAAAAAAACATTGCACATATATTGTCCATGTAACATATTCAACTCAAATAGGGGAGAATTACCCACAAAAAAAAAATCTTAAATTTATTGCAATTGTGTCAAATCGCTCATAAACTTTTTTTCTTCAATTTAGTCATAAAACATTTTGCATATGTAACAATTCCGGTTCATTTGACTAACCAAGCACTACCGTGAACCTCTTTTTAATTGTATTTTAACAATTATTTTAAATGTTTATGATTTTTTTTTTTTTTTTATTTTATTTTCTTTAGCTTTTTTCTCCCAAACCATGGGCCGGCGAGGGCCGGGAAGCCCTTGCCCAGTGTTGGCGTGGGCACCCGGCCCTCGTCTATGGCCGGGGGTCGGCTAGCGGCCTTCACCGACCCTAAGGACTTGGGGAAAAAATAAAGAAAATAAAAGAAAAAAGAAACAAGTCACAAAAATTCATATCAAAGAGTTAGACTTCGAGAATTATTCAAATTAATTTAAAAAGGGTCCACGTCCACACCTACTGGCCAAATAAATCTGTATTGACACAATTACGATAGATTTGAGACTTTCTTATTAATTTTCCCCTCAAATAGGACATAATAATACTTCTAATTTGTTTAAAAAAGCTAACATTAAGTTCACCAATTTTTTTTAAAATTTCTCCATTACTGGGGTGGTTGTTGATCATTTACTTTTTTGTATTTAATTATTCCTAGCACTTACTTTATGGTAAACGTTCAGCTCAAAAAGGTGGAACCGCCGGTTCTTAGGCCCAACGGCTCTTTTCCTCGGGCCTCCTCTCTTTAAAAAAAAATTGGATCGAAACCGTGGGCCCGGTCAAAGGGTTGGTTATGGGCCCACGGTTCCATTTGGCCATGTCTATTTTATGGTACTCCATTGTGTTACCAAAATAAATCAATAGATAAAGAAGTCATACAATTCAGTAAGCATAATTAGAATTGTTAATGACAGAAAAGACTAAGAGCAAGGCTTTGATTATTGGCTTGCTGATGGGGACGTTAAGTACAATTTTCAATGACCTCCTACCTAATTGCAAAGCCAACGGGTGGACAGCGCTAATCATTTTCTGGCTTGGTGTCATAGTCCACAATATTTTTTTGGGGGACCTTTCTTTCTTTTTCTTTTCTCGATTTGCGCTTCCGTCGGGAGTAGTTACTCAATGATTAATAATTAATGTAAGCTCTTAAATTATGACAATCGTGGCTGACCTAAACACTCATAATCTCTAAAGAATGCAAGGGTCTGTTCGGGTCTTAATAGCTACTCTGGGTGATCGGTCTCGAAGTGGATCGGTTCCCACCTTGAAACAATAAATCGAAATTGATAGGGCCATTTCCCTGTTCGTGGAATTTGGAATCGACTCTATTCATCCGGGAACTAGACCGATCGGTCGATTTGGTTCCTAGTTGGATCGAAACGGTTGTACGGACCTTTTTATATTATTTTTTTATTTCTTCAATTATGTTCGCCACCATTCGTTGGGAGTTGTTCTTTAATTAGATAGAAAGATGATTACAGCTTACACTATTGTCATACGAGCCATCAGAAAAGTTACACCCACATGCATTAACGTGTTATTGCTAATCCCTCCCAGCCCTTTTCATTGTCCAATTGAGTCCCATTCTTACGTGCTTTGAAGATAATTGTGTTGTCTCTTTACTTTGCAAGAGAAACAAAATTTACAAAAAGACGAAAAATATCATGGTATACTAGTATGATTTAGGCGGTCCGGTTCCACACAATGAACCCAGCAACCGAAATGGTTATATCTTGTTTGAAACTTTGAAAATCGGGAATTGGGCTGGTTCTTGCAAATATTGGTCAGAGCCAGCAGGTCTAGTCCTATCCGATTCCTGAATTGGACCAGGATTAGTGCTCACTATTGATAGCTATCGTGGCATGACTTAATGATAGGCTAATATATCTTCACTGATGATCAATTTTGAGGTTGCACGTGTCCAAAGCCTCCATTGCTTATGTCGCATATAAAACATTGGGTAATACCAAACAATCCTCCGTCCCGCTTAATTACACAGTCGATCATTAGCAAATGTGGTGATTTGAACCCGAGTTTTAAATTAGAAGGGCGAAGGCCCGTGTTAATGCACGGGCCAACCTTCATCCTCAAAAAGTATTATTTTCCTCGTGCTGGGGCACGTCAGCACATTGAAGATGAATTTGTTCCTTGCCTAGGTATGATTCGGTAAGAAATGACACGCGATGCAATCGTTTAAACATGACGATTGCTCCGTACTATTGCCACGTGTCAACATCTAGATGGTCGGAGTCGTCCCCAACCTGAAAACCACGAATTGGATCCGTCCCACTGAAAATGAAACTGTAGGGTCATATTTTGCTGTCAGATGAGTCTCATCCGTATACGACTCACCTCGTTTGGAATATTGCTGACTCAGCCGTCCCTATCTAGAAAATGTTTATAAAAAAAAAAAAAAGACGAGTCCTTTTCTGACGTGGATAGAAAATCCCTCGCCGCACAGCCAATAATGGGCTTCCACGTCATTCACCACAAACCGGGCCTTTCCTCTTACTTTTATCGTCCATGTTCTTTATCTGTCTAGCGATTTCTATGTACTTATCGAACACAAGGTGGACTCCTAAAATCGCGGTAAAAATAGTCGGTTTGCCCAGTCTAATAGCCCCCGAAATCAAATTGATAACTGATTTTATCTTACATAACTATGATTAGTTAGTTAGGAGAGAGGATTGGTCTTTTCTATAATTTCTTTTGTGTTTTTGTAAATAGATCGAGTTTTAAACGCGTCGTCGTATTTGGATATCTTATTTGATCAGTGCAAATGAACTTATCTATGTGATTGAAAAATTACAAGCCGTTTTCATGAACAGGTGGTTTGCGCACCGTTTGATTCTATTATTAGGGAGAGATGCGTGAGATTTCGATCTAATTTACAATTACTGTCCAGGTGGCGTATGATTAAAAGTCTGAGCTAACCACGGAGGATAATCTTACTAAAAAAAAAAGAGAAAAAAACCAAGGAGGATAAAGAAAAGGGCAAATGGCCTTTCTTGCTTGGGTCCTCTTTTTTCTTATCTAATTGTCGTTTCCTCGCGTTTTGCCTTTATAAAAGATGAGACGGTCGGAGTTCCCAAGCCCTCCTCTTCCGCAAGGAAAAGCTCCTTTTCTTATCTGCTGTTGACTTGTTTTCCTTCGTCTTTCGTTTCGCCATTGAAAGCACCTCCATTTGCTAAACGATTCTCGTCGATCCCAGCATCATGGAGATGGCAGTCTTAAACAGATTAAGCGATTTCGAAGCCGGCATAAGCTCTCTGCAAGACCCATCGTTTCTCTCTCAGTTTCTCTCCTTCTCCGTCAGGACGATGGCGCGGGCCTACAGTTTCTGGAAGTGGGGAGCTTTGATCCTCGCGCTCGTCGCGTCTTTCGGCACCATAATCAACCGAATCAGGTTCCTCGTCATCAAGTACCAGAACGACCTCGTTTGGGCGTCGCCGGCGCAGTCCCAGCATTTTCTCAGAGGCTGCATCGATCGTAGCGAAGAAGACGATGCCTGCTCGTCATCGTCTTGCTCTGCTTCTTCTTCAGAAATGGAGGAAGACGAAATCGAGCTCATGGAAGACCCATCGCGGAACCACGAAGTTTTCGTTGTCAAGGGCTCGGCGAGTGCGCAGCGCGAAGGCGTGAGCTCGAATCTCCGGCGAAGGCGGAGCTTCTTCTGCGACCGCTTATCGGGCTTCTGCGACCGGAACGAACGTCGTCAAGCTCTGGAGTCTAGGGCTCGAGATTGGATTGGACCCCGAAGGAGAATCTCCGACTTGGTTTGGGGACGCGATCTCCATCACCGACTTGAACACGAGGCAGAGATTGAGCTCGTTCTCATCCGGCACGTCTGGGATCCCGGCGATTTCCGCGGCGCCGTTGCGGTCGCCGGGGGCGATTTTGTCCGCCGGGGTGGGCAGCTCGTGGAACATGGCGCTGAGGGTGTGGGACACGCGCACGGGTCCCCGGGCGCCGTCGATAATCGCGGAGTGGGCTCCTCGGTCACCGGCCAACATCGAGCGAGTCAACTGCGGCGGCGCGGAGAAGCTGCTCTTGGCAGCGGGCGGCGAGCTGATGCTCGGGGACATGAGGAACGTCAGCTCGCCGCTGAAGAGCGTGACGGAGTCCGACGTGGAGACGTGGTGCGACGCCGACGCGGTGATCGTCGCGGACGAGTTGGCGAGCGAGTCGAGGGCTGAGCAGTTCTGACTCGGGGCTCCTTGTTTCGCCGGTGGTTCGGTGCGTCGTGCTTTAGAAGAATGGTCGACGCGGTCGGGTGGAAAACAACGTCGTGAATTCGACTCGCGTCTGTAAATACGATTTTTCACCCCGTCCAATTAATATTTCCTCCTCAATTTTACCGTGCATTTGTTTCGCGTGCGTCTCTTTTTGATTTGTTTCTAAATAATGTGATGGTTGAATTAGTAATTGATAAATAAAATAATTAAGAAAAATTAGTTTAAGTAATGATTGGGCAGACAGCCAATGTCTTGATGTCTGATTACGCAGCCTCTGCCACAAATCTTCTTTCCGGATAGCTTCCTTGCAACGAAGGTTAATGATAGATTTGCGCAACACTTTTTTCTTCTTACACTTTTCTTCTTTTTGCGACTTTTCTTGTCCAAGTAATTGCTAATCCGAAGGCAATAGGTGTCTATGACCCAAAAAAAGAAAGAAAAAGAGGAGGCCATAGGTGTCACTTGCCAACTAACATTAAATACACCGTGTCGTTTTTTTTTTTTTTTTTTGACGGATAATTGGGATAAATTGCCAAAAAAAAAAATTCCTAAATCCGTTATACCAATTCGATCATAAACCTTTCAACTCGAAACAATTTAATCCTAAAAATTTTGACGATTTGCTAATTTAGTTTTGAATATTTCGGTCGTGTCAATTTAATACAAGATATTTTGAGATTTTGCCAATTTAGTCTTAAACATACTATTTAGATGATTGGTCGAAAGAACTACATTAACAAATTCAATTTTTTTTTTTGACAATTTCTAAAAAGGTTTGGGAGTAAAATTGATAAATCGTCAAAATATTTGGGACTAAGTTGGCAAGATTGAAAAGATTATGACTAAATTAAAAAATCATTCAAAGGTTTAGGACTAAATTAGAATAATTTCAAGACAGAATTGTCTACTGTACAATAGGTTTATAGCTTTTTGGACAATTTTCCCGTCAAGGTAGAAATCAATTTCTTACACTCCATTTTTCAAATCAGAGGAGAATCCAACATCCATTTTCTGGGGCTCTTCGTGATGTTTCTTCCAAGCATGGACATGGGCCAATTACTTTACCCACGAAAGCTCTTCTTCAGGTCAAAGGTTGGTTGATTGCCCACAACACACAACTGAGAAGAAAAGTTAGCAAAGAGAACAAATAAAATCATGCCCTGCTCCTAAAATTAAGCATCTAAAATGCTGATTCTTCCTTTTTTTGGTTGAAGTTTATCAACTCATGAACTAGAGATTGGAAAGGTGGCTGAGACCCGGAAGAGCCTCCTTATTTTGGAAATACACACAGATTTAGGACATCGCAATCAAGGACGGCAAGGAAATGAAAAAGTTGGGTCCAGCGCCGGCCCAACGTGGCTGTTTGTAATCAGTGGTCTTAGTTGACTCTAAAAAATGGTTAAGACACCAGGCCTGAATTCTCAGACGCTCCACGAAAGTGATCTTGATGGGCGTTCCAAACAATTGAATGATTGAAGCGGGTCGTGCAAACATCGCAGCACCAAATGCATTTCTTCCGTAATATCTCCAGGATGGGGGTAAATCAAAGAATAAGGGGATTAGAACCGTGAAAGTGACATAACTTTCGGACAATGAACGCTTGAGTGTGACAACTTTTATTTCACTCACTTGAGTACCACGTTTGTTGAAAGCCGTTCACTTAAGTGCTATTGGGCGATTTGTCTTGCCTGAAAATCCTATCCTGCTTAAATTTATTTTATAGCACCCCACGTGGCTTGTCGGCAAGATGACAATAGCAATTGAGAAGGCAGACGACATTGTTTAGAGATTTAATTGAAGAACCCTAACCCAATTCAAATGAAGTGGGGAAAATTCAATTTCCTTCTTGACGAACCCTAACCGAACCCCAATTCTTCAATCTGGGAATTACCAAAAAAGTCTTAATCCTATTATAATTGTGCTAATTCAGTCATAAACCATCAGTCTAACAACTTTCCTTTTTTAATGTTTCTCGGTGGATAATTGGCTTGATTTAGTAGAATGAGCGCAGACCATAGTAATTGATATAGAGGGGAGAGGGAGAGAATCAAAGACAAACCAATGTAGCGATAAAAGGACTTGATCTGACATTTGATTTACTCGTTTATGTGCATTGAGGCCCTTGTATCATTCCGGGTAGTCCAAATTGTTCAAAAAACACAAGGAAGAAAAGGACGGGCAAACAACAACTGCAACAGGCAGGCATTGCGAAAGCATGAGTGATCGAAAGAGTTCAGAAAAGTTCACGGCACAAGCCCTTCCTGAACCTGAGCGTGCCGCGAATTTAGAAGACCGGGGGGCTTGTAGGCGATGAAGCTGATGCACTGCACTTGGCGCTTGTTGTCGAACCCGATGATCCGGATGAATGAGTTGGGATAAGCCTTCTTGGCCTCCTCCAGTTCCTTCAGCACCTGGGCCGAGTCGTTGCACCCGAACATGGGGAGCTTCCACATCGTCCAGTACCGCCCGTCGTAGTACCCGGGCGACTTGTGGTTCTGGCGGTACACAAACCCCCTCTGCGCAAGGTTGAGATCGCAAACACAAACATCAGATTTCGAAGACACATTCCTAAACGAGTGCTGTTAGAGAGGATGAAGAGGAAACAGTCACCTCGAGCTTGAATTCGAGGCAAGGAATCCATCCCACGCGAAGAAGGTAGTCGACTTCCTTGGCCAAGGATTCGGAAGAGAGGGGAGGGAAGTAGGACAGCGTCTCGAACTTCTTCTTGCCAATAGGAGGCCACACCTGATGGTCGCCATTAAAGTCGTCTTAGTACCCATGTTCCACTCTTCAGTATTTCTGTCCTAGAGCTCGATCGAGTACAGAGAAATCTCAAATTCGATTAAGCCAGAATGTCGCACCAAGCACGCCATTTCGAAGCCGAGTCAGAGTTTAAGTACAGTGGAATTGAGTCCGTGCAATTTTAACAAGTCATGTAGAGATTAGCATTGTTGTTATTATTAGCATTCACAATATGAGAGTGATAGAGTCTACCTAACGATTATAATACAGGTCCAAGTATACCTGCATGCATTGGACTCTTCCACCATTGCTGGAGAGAGAGGTGAAGCCCTCGTTCGACTTGCGGGTGACCGGGAAAGCAGAGGCGGACCTGAGGCCAGCGAACGGAGCGACCGTGGTGGCCTGAGCCAGGGCGGCCCGGACGGCCGGAGACGAGAGCAATGAGGACGAGGCCATCTGAGATCTCTCCTTGGTGCAAAGCTGTCTTCAACACCACACAGGGCTTGTCAGTTACCACTCTCTTCTCGTTGCTCGAGGGGTATATCGCAATCCATGCCCTCTATTTATAGCTCCACTCGACCTCTCAATTTTAGGATGTAAATTTCACTTAAATTGGGAAAAAAGAAGAAATAATTTGCAAAATAAATGTGAAAATGGGGGAAAAAAGAGGAATTTGTGGGCTTGGACGGATTTAGCAGTCGGGGCATTTTATCCGGATAAGAGACGCGATGAACACAAATTTTTTTCTTGCCAAAAAAAATAATTTATTAGTGATTTTACTTGAACACCTCGAGTCTTCCATTTGATTAAGAAAAAGGACAAAAAGGGCCATCACTTGGGAAAATTCTTCCAGGAATGAGGTGCTCCGTTCTGATTCAATTATGTTATCATCTCTCAAACTTTGCTTAACTTGAAAGAGATCAACTTCTGTGGCGCACCCCAATTCATTGGATCCGATGATGGGGTCTCGCTTTCGCTCTCAGTGCCGCTTCTTTTCTTGGACGATGGAGATCGACCGTTGAGCTTGTGGTTATGGAGTGGCTTGAAACGAGAGGCAAGGACTGCCTCCTCAGTGTTCTTGTGATCTTCCCTCCTTTGTTCAGAGTCTAGAGAATTCGTTCAAGCTTCATGGCTTCCACTCATCTTCTACTCAGACTGATCAGATCACACCGACAAGGTGCCAGCCCCGTCGTTTTAATCTCCTTTCAGCCTCGAATGGCATGAGTTCACCGACTCCGTTGGCATACTATAGATGGGGTTGAGATATATTTCCAAGCGTCTATATTTCTATCTGTTAAGCATCTTGCTTATTAGTTGTATTTTCATAACCCGTTTGCCGATTTAGAACGAACTGCTCCCTGGAACTAATCAAGCTACAACATGGGTCATTGTCTCCAAGATTTGCTCTGTGGGAAGAGGAAATATATATTCGGTGGGGGAATTTCATATGCTAAGAACAACTTACTGTGTCGTTAGTAATGACAAGCTTGAGTATCAAAACCAATGTAGTAGGATTGAAAAGACTGTTTGTAAGCGTTAACTTGATGAAAGGATGACGTCTATGACTTTTTTCCAAAACACAAGTGTAGGAAATACTGAGAGTATAATATGTCATTGGCCAAAGTATGGGAGGAGCAATAAAGTTTGAAAAGGTTAATGATAGTTTAGATAAGAGGTATCGTCGTCTCCTGATGGTTTGATAATTGGCACCTTTGGGGATCTTGGTAGATAGATTTCCTTCTGCAGTTCTTCATAAATCAGAAACTCAAAAGAATGCTAAGATGGCCGCTGTAATAGAGGGAACTTTGGTTGGTGCTGGCCTTCTCCCAGATCTGAGGATCTACTTGCCACTCAAGTTACTGTAGGCGGAGTTAAATTCCCCAGGTCTAATGCTGTGGATATGGTAAAATTCCTCGGTGCTCATCATGAAGAAATTGAATAAAAAAGAAACATGGAAGTTACTAAGCCCTCATGGTGCCAAGGTTTATTGGCACGAGAACTCGTTCGGTGGAGGCCAAATGTTCCGAAGCATGCTCTTACTGAAAGACTTGCTATTTTAAATAGATTGCAGATCAATGGCGGTATTCCATTGATGGGCATTTGTCTGCTGTGTGAGAAGGAAGATGAAACAAGAGGACATTGCCTTCACCAATGCTCTTTCTCAAGACAACCTTTTCTAACTTAGGGAGTACTCTGCTCCTTTCCTTTCAAGCATTGTAGATTGAGGCATTTCATTTGAAGGACGACAAGGAAGGAGATTCCTAAGAAGTAAATGCTGTTCCTAGGTCCCCTGGTGTTTCAATGTGAAGCGGTATCTGAATTCTGTGTTTTCAGATTGATGCATTATGGAACTCACAAATGTCGTCCAATTTCCAAAAGCGATTTAAAGAAAGTAAAGTCTGAATAATCAAGTCGATCACTTTTTTCCTGATGAATCCAACCGGCAGATTTCTCCTTGATGACGCGTAATGTAGACCCTTCTTGATGGATCACACGTCTTTCTGCGACACGGTTAGCGCCACAAGATGATCACCTTGCATTGCATCATATCTGTCCTAATGAGTCAATAGCTAGTTTGTAAGTGGACGTGTCATTAAACGATGAGATGCTTACTATGAATCCGATAACAAACGCTCCAGAAAATTACTTCTTTATTTTGTCACTTACAGACTCCAAAGTTGCTGTGAGTTTTTAAGCACAGTGCCGACCGTGATATGTGGGAGGCGATCTCCATGACTTCTTCAGACAGGAGTATAACTGGTGATATCTAAGTGGAAGCAGCAAAATTTGTGGATTGAGGCCACCAACATTCGTTGATTGCGTAGATAGGGGCTGAGAATCTGTGCTCGATCCGAAGGGAAGGGCTTTTCCATGAGTGGATGATTCTCCATTTTATCACCAGGAAATTCGGATCTTATATATATCGAATAATAATGAAGTACTCCATGAGTGGATATATGGGAATTTAAATCTGCCAAATCACTGACCCTGAGCAAGAAGGAGCTGCTCTCAATGTGAGCTCAGCAGCCCAATAATTTATTGAGGCCGAAGAGTTTCCCCCTAATTTCTTCCCATTCAGAGTCGAGTCGAATCTAGTTGCTGGGCTCTCGAGACGTTCTTCCTTAGAGGCTTTCAGGGAAGAAGATCCAAGTGACAACAGTATGCTCCGTTGCGTTTCTCTGCACCGGCCAAAAGTGAATCCTGATGTTGGGATCGACAATTGCTAGATGATAATCCTGCTGTTCTGTATCGGCGCTCTGTGCATGCGGAATGTGTTACTTTGTGTTTCCCTTCTCGTGGATAAGCGATTAGTATCTGATTTCTCACTGCAATTGCGAGAGAGGGAATGTTACATGTCTGTTTAACGTCATTATTTGATCTATCAATCGGCCTTGCCGAATTAGATTGATGAAACCAGTCAAGTGGGCATCTACCATAGACAGATTCCCTTTTCTCACACGACAGGGGATGATACTTGAACATGTCCATGACTCCGATAACGGTGGAGCAAACCGCAACTGAAGACTGCTTCAAATCGCTGTCTTCTTGCAGAGATTTCTAATTTTATCACCCTCTTTCTCCTTTTTATCTTTAATTAGAAAAAGGCGGCTCGAGAAGATTGGTGCCATAAATCACAAAGAAAGTCCTGAGATGCCTATTTCATTTCATGGATGTAGCAGCACATGTTTGAGGTTTTCAGACACAGTATTTTCGTGTTTGACCCCGAAGCAGTCGATTAAGTTTGAACCTAAGAATGCATTGGAATTGTGATGTCCTTGGCGTGCAGATCCTTGAATCTTGTTCAAATATGCGATAGCATGATCTCTTCTTGTTCAAATGTTTGTCAAACCAAGTTTGGGGGACTGGTATGTGCCCAAAATGAAGAGGAGTGTTTGTCACCGGAGCCATGGTTGTTCTTCTCGAAGAAACAGGGATGCCTTATCGATATCTACTGCTATATGTACTTTGACAAAGGCTGTGAAGGAAGAAGCGGGCCGTAATGCAACTCGATCAATCTCAGATGTTGGAATCACTGGGTATGCATAGAATCAGCTCAATCGGGGTCTAAAAAGCTGCAAGTTTTCGATCCATCTAGTGCTGAAGTAGGGTTCTGTGATCACCAATTCATCGAGGAATCTTGCGCTCTCAAGATTATGGGACGCGACCAAAGCAAGTGTTAAGACTTTCAAACAGCATATATCAACCAAAGATTGCAATGAAAAAGTGTCTATCAAAGAACTGAGCTGTACTAAGCAAGGTTATAGTCCCACCAAATGAAATTCTCTATTTCGATTACAGTCATCCAATGCAACCCCACTACAAACGCATCTCATTTTGAAACTACCGGACCATGGCATAAAGCAGATTCAGTACCTTCTTTAATGGCCCCACCTTTTTTTTCGTTTCGTCTTCACTTAGAGAGAGAGAGAGAGAGAGAGAGAGGAGGGGCAAGCAAGGAGAAGAGGGCAAACGCAAAGCGACAGAGGGAGGGGATGACAGCGGAAAAGGGTCGAAGAGAAAAGGGCAAGACGCATCAAAGACGGCATTTAAGTCGGCCAAAGCGAAAGATCAGTAGAAGAAGAGTTTGACAACGGCCACGATCTCGTCCCGCCATTTCACGCACCACATTCATTCGACTTTGGTTTTATCTTCTTGTTCTCTTCTTTTGCCTGAGGAGAGACCAGATTTGCCTTTTCTGCGACGCCCGCCCAAAATAGACACGTTCAATCCGTTTTAACTTATTTTTATGCAATTGAAATCCAATGGCTTGCTCAACCTGACTCGTACATAATTCATACCCGACTCAATTCATGTTTCTAAAACATTTCCAAATTTAACCCAATCTAGAAAAATTCATAGTCAAACTAAGGTAAAAATGCGGAATACGTAACGCGAGATCGAATGAAATCGAAAAAAATAAAATGAAGAGAGAACAGGTTTAACTATATCGTAAACTTATCTATGACACATTTACGATCCATTTAATACATATATAATGTTTAACTCATTTATTGAATGTAACTAATCCGTATGACATGTTAACAAGTAGATTCATGAACCATTATGATAGGTATAACCATGCTATCTTGTCAACTCTTGTAGCGACTATTAAAACTTCAAAATGCAAAACCCTAGCTTCTGATTAAATTTCTCCCCCGGTCATATAATAGCGCCATCATCCAATTGATGATTGATAGCGACAGATAGTAACAGAGAAATTGCGAGGCAATTAGGGAGGTGCACATGATAAGGTACGGTCTTAAATCTCTAAAATTTCAGCTTAGGTCATTGGGTTTTCACGAGAGTCTGCATGTGATGCTACTGCACATCCCCGTTGGCACGTGAGATTGTACCTTCGTCCCAGCTAGCCATCGACCCAAAATACATCAGTAATAATGCATGGCACGTAGCGAGCTTTCACCGGCATTTATTGGCCTCACATGTTGGTTGTATTAACAGACGTTTGGCAATCATTCCCAAACTCGTGTTATTTGATTTGACGTGCCGCGACCACAAGCGCGTGCGATGTTCGATACGTGAAGGGTAATTGATTAAAAGAGCTGCATTGAGAAATCGTCAAAAGGTTTAGAACTAAATCGACATGATTAAAAGGTCTACGAGATGAATTAGGCGCCGTACAATAGGTTTAGAAATTTTCGGAAGATTTTCCCTAACTATCTAGCTTGCACTATGGGGAATTTTCGACAGCCCTATCGACGTGCATCGCACGAGACTTTGGATAAAAGTTGGCGGATGTGGCCTCGAAATTACGCAACCGAAACAAGGGCGGATCAATTTGGAGAGTGCTCGATTCGGTTCGAGAAAATTTGAAATCTCGACTCCATGATGCTAGACGGGGATTCTTTTGTTTACCCGATTTCGTTCCTAATTGTCCATTCCGCATAGGTAAATTATTTCGCGGGACTCCATAGCTATTGGTACAGTTGAAATAGGTGATGCACCAAAAGCCCGGGACTCTATTAAATTAAATTACCATTTAATTACGTTGTCGTACGTTCGATGCCAGACCGAGCTTAGGCTAATTAATCCCCGTCGTACTTTCTTCACCGGCACTTCGCCGTCCGAATCGAGCTGCAATCTTTTAATCGACCGACGCCCTCCAAAATGACCTAAGACGGTCACATAAGTCAAAACCAAAGATTTCAGACACGAGCCGGGTCAAAACCACTTTCGCATTGTTGAAATTCCGACGGGGGTAATCATAGAAAATCCCAATTGGTCGCCATTGAAAGGACGGTTTGGTTCTTCTCAACGAGGGGGAAAATCACAAGATCGCATCAAAACTTGGTAAAACCTTAGTACGAAACGACCCTTTTTTAACTCTCTCTCTCTCTTTTGTTTTGGCCTTTTGCTGTGCAGAATTGCATACGTCGACAGGGACGGTGTCAAGCACCGTGCCGCGATTCCCGGGCCTTACCTTCGCGTCCCTTGTCTAATTTGCATGCTCTTGTTCAATAACTTATTGGCAATTAATAAAATAAATAACAGTAAGGACATTGTACCAAAAATTAAGTGAGCATAATAAATAAGAGGGTCAGAGATTAATTTCTAGGACAGGTCATAGGGGGCGTGCGATGTGTACGTTCTTGCAAATGCTCATAATAGTGACAAAGATGGATGGGGCTTCGATGTTTTCTTCTCTTCGGGAAATTTTTGTGGGGAAGACTTTGGTCACTTTGAAAACAAGGGTCCCATTTATAATTCTCGTTTTGCTGGTGGCGTACAAGAGGAAAGGGAGCTATGATAAGGAATTCGGACCATAGTCTACGTATGAGGTGTAGTCTAGGGTTTCGCCAATGGAATGGAACTTAGATTGCACCAGGTTTTTAAGCCTTTGATTTGGAATAACAAGGGACGGTTTGTTAGCCCGCTAGGGCCATTCCTTTCCAACGTAGTATTAGTATTACAGTACCTACGTATGCATACTCGATCGTGTCGATTAGGAGTGAGTCGATCTAGGGTCCGTTGAGGTTCCAGGTGGAATCCGAAACTTACCCATCGAAATCGATACATTAACTTTTTGACCCTGGAACCTATCGTGCATTCCCTATAATGTACAAGCGTGTCTTCCTCCTTGCATGGGCATGCTTCTGTATAGCTCCAATGTTTTTTAGCTGCCCGCAACACGGTATTCGAAACCTAAGGGGGCGCCGGCTCAGGTCTCCGTTCCATCCATCGGTCTCGGGGCCTCCTTCGACTTGTCTCCGGATCAATATTAAGATATGTGCCGTAGGTGATGCAAGGGCCGTTAGCAAAAAGATTTTTAACTCGTGTCAAAAATAAATCCGAAACTTAAAAAAAAAAAAAAAAAAAAGAAGTCTTCTTCACATTTATATAAGTGATTTATTTACGAGCGTGGACATTGAAAGTGGACATTGAAAATGGAAGTCGAGAGAATATTTTGGGGTAGGGAAGTGGTTGATGCGCCTAATAATTCTACAAGGTTGTCTTATTGTTTATTTGCGACAGGTGCTCGCGGAAATGTCGAGAATGGATGAGACGGGTTTCAAAATAATTGAGGATAATCTCACGCGTGTACATAATCAATACATACCCTAATCAAAACAATTACTACTATATATAAATAAAATATATATATATAAACATATGTGTGAGGGCAGAAAAGAGAAGAAAAGAAAGCGGCGACAGTTTAAGGGCATGAGGTAAAGTACGGTTTTCCGGCAATTATATCACCGACATCTAACGTTTGAAGGAGATCTGATGCCAAAGACAACAAAACAAAGTTTGCTTTTTTAGAGCTCGGAACCGTTTTTTTAGTCCCGAAAAGGAAATAATATTGTAATCAAAGATAAAAAATGAAAAAAAATCGGCTGTAAAAAGTTCGTGAACTTTTTACTGCTGCCTGCTCGAGAAAGTTACAGACGGTTTTATTATGTGCCGGTAAAGTGAACATGAGATGAACGGTGCATCCCCTTCTTGGCATTTTGATTTGAGCACTGTAGTTTGTTCCTGTCAAGAACGTTTTTTTTTTTTTTTTAAGGTACTTATTGAATATGATATTTTGAATGAAAGATATGGTGTAGAAATGACAAAAATTTGATTATCTTACTGTGCTTGTTAACGTAATACTGCTTGTTTATGTATTTTCATCACGTGGGTCCCCCGTAATCCATGGGACATCCTCTCTCTCTCTCTCTCTTCCAAAATAGCCGTCAATTCTTGGTCGACCGGCGATACATTATAGCCTGGAGTGAGATAGATATATAGAGAGAGAGAGAGAGAGACAGAGACTGTGTGTGAGCTTCTGCATTTTGCCGAGAAAATCAGAGAGGAGAAAGAGGAGGAGCATCCCATCCCGGATTTTGTCGAAACGGCGCCATAAGATCCGCAAAGCTTGAATCTTTTTGCCCTTTCGGTTGCTTTCGAACCGTCGTCCTGCGGCAAGCGCCAGCGACCAGCTTGGGGTTGTTGACTTTATGAGAGCGGCGAAGTGATGCCTCCTCCCGTTCGCACCGAGAGACGAACGACGCTCGCTTCTCTGGTGCTGCTTCAGCTGGCGATCCTTCTCCTGCTCCAAGGAGCATGTGTCCTTCGCGATTGCAGAGCCGATGCCATACGGTTGACGCCCGGAAGAATCAGCGGGCGCGCGGCGGCGTCTTGATCGTGACGGAGAAGATGATGACGAGCCAATCGCAAGCGGTGGCCGCGCACAAGAAGACTAAGCAAGAGTTGTTGCACAAGTACTTCGATGGAAGACGCGATACGACTCCTGCTGACTCATCGTCGGTTCTTGGAGGAAGCAAGAGAACAGTGCCCAGTTGCCCAGATCCTCTCCACAATTGAACCCCAAGTGTTCTCCTCCTCTCTCTCTCTGTCTCTCTGTTTCTTTTTTCTCTGTTCATCAGTTTCTTGAATTTTGTTCTTGAGTACCCAAAATACCCACGATTTTCTCGTCTGAAAGCTGGATTCCTAGCAAGTCAATGGAGGGAAAACCGGGGGTATTTTTGGCGTTTCCAAACCCTTTTTGGGTTCGTTTTTCTCGACTGAGGAGGATCCAGAAATATCTGGAGAGAGGTTCCTGATGTGTACAGAGAAAGATGTCCGAGAATTGATCAGTTTCCACAGTACAACTTACATGGGCACTCGTTTTTCTTTTGTATCTACGAGATCTTCTAGGTGACTTCTTGCTTGCGCCTTTAGATTTTCATATGTTTGGCCCTTTTGGTGGTGGAAGAAGAAGAAGAAGTAGAAGAAGAAGAAGAAAGAGTGGCAGAAACGCAATAACGAGTTAAAGCTCATGTCGAAATGCTATTACAGCCTGTGCTCGGCAACAACAAAAGAAAGATGGAACAAAATAAATAATTATGTCCTCAAACCTTCAAGCTTGGAAGCGGAGGCGATTTCACTCTGTGCGCCCCGTACTTGGCCTGCGCACAGAGTGTTTGTCAAGGAAGATTGCAATCTTCTATTCATCAGAAAAGAAACCTGCCATCTTTTCAACCCATCTTTTCCTTGGATTTCTTTCTAGGAAACTTTTTCCTTTAGAGTAAATGAAGCGATTCAAAAAGTAGAGGAAGAAGAAGAAAAAGGCAATTTCTGGCTCAATTCAGTGAAACTCCTTTTCCCTCTTTTCTGAGTTTTTCGACTCGTGGAGGAGGGTTTTGTTTTAAAGTGGCTTGTCCTTTCGATGCATTTTCCTCGGTGTATCGCATTGCTCTGTACTCGCTGAATATTTTCTACAGAGGAGGGGAGGGTACACCCCCTATCTTCCCAGAAGAAGTAAAGTGCGATTCATTCAGCTGTCCACCAGGATTATCTGAAACAGAAGAAAACGAAAAGGAAATCAACCCACCCCATCTCGTGAAAGATCTCTGTCTGATGTTGCAGTGTTGTCTGTCTATATTGGATTGAACCTATGTTGAAGTAGCCGTGGAATTTGGTGGACTCATTCATGATTCCGGGGACAATGCAACAGTCTGATCTGATTTCTCTACATTGACCTCCAGGAAGCTCACTGTTGCTGTAGTGTGAAAACCAACTTTGCATCCCATCAGGTTGACTATTTAGTGTGGCTTTGTGTGGTTTGCACAGTGCACGAGGGAGATGGAATATACTCCTCGACTGCTTAGTGATGGGAAAAAATTATCACTAGGCTTTGGACAGGTCACAGAAGTTGCCTAACAACTCGTGTCCGGTCTGAAAAATCTCATCTTTTGAGTCGCCAACTTTGAATTAGATTAGGGAGATGCCCCGTGCATTGCACGGGGACCAAACCGAAGAGTATAACCTCTTGTCTTTCGAAAGATCAAATGAAATAGTTGTTTTTAAAAAATTCAATCAACATCGTACGGATATTCACGATTTTCAAAACTCATTTTCAATATGTTTGCCCTCGTTTATATTGCTTTATTACCGCTCTAAATGACGCTAATATCAATTTTCAAGCTAGCGTGTGTCACGTGACTCAATTTCATGCGAGCTTATTGATTTATATATGTGTAAATGTGAGTGCGTGCATTTATGGTTTTATTATCATGAATTGTACTTCGCCTAATGGGCAGGAGCTACATAGCTCCTGTATAATGCAGGAGTGAAATGCTTGCTCATTTCGGTATGGCTTGCAGTCCTCACCCATAAGTAGAGGTGTCAGTCGGATGAGTCGGATCGAATATGATCCAACCTATATTAACCCATGTAATCCGTTTTAATCCATTTTTAAGAATTACAAATCTAACGACTCATACCCGACTCGACCAATATCCAAACCATACTCGATCTAATCCGTATTACTTAAACACTTCTACATTTAATCAAATCATGAAATATTTGTTTCTTATAATTTGATAAGAAAAATAATAATACTAAATATTTTCATACAATAAAAATCTATTGAATTTTTTGAAGTTTTTTTAAAATTAGCATTTTTTATCTTTTAAAAGTATTTTTTTATTTTTATTCTCTACTATCTGTTCCTTTTTCTCCTGTGGCAGGAGACAATGACCGATGGTGGCAGATAGCAACATTCTACTTCTTTGAATATTTTTTATATTTTATATTTTAATTTTGATTTCTTTCTTTAACTTATAAAAAATAATTATAAAAACAAAAAAAAAAAAAAAAAAACTAAACGGATAAATTTTACAAGTCTAGGGAATTGTCTAACTAAATGGGTTTGAAGACAAACCCATTTACAACCCATTTATTATTAGACATAAAATCCACTCATTAACAATTCATTTACTAGAAATTTTTTTTTTGTCAGATATTTACTAGAACTTGACAAGCTCATATCTGACCTATTCTCAATAAAATGGCATATTTGACCTATTCCCAATAAAATGGGTCAAATGTAGGTTTTCAACCCATATTGACATCTTTACCCATGGGTTAAGGCAGCAAAATTCCGTAGCTTATTGAAAAATGTGGCGTTCATTGCTTAGTATGATTCATGCCCTTTTCACCTTGGCCAGTAGGAGCTAGCTTTAGGACGACATCGGGAACATGCGAGGGTTTGAAAGAAGTGCCAAGAAGGAGGGGTGACCGAGACGAGTCCATCGCATGATCGATATGGGCAGTCGTATGATATCAATCATGCGCTTAGGGAGGGAGGCTTGCCTTGTGTAGGCATGTCCGAACTCTCTCTCCTCGCATACTTTGAGCTTTCAGTCTTCCCAAACTCACTCAGACATGTGAACAACTCCAAAACGAAGATAGTCCAATACAAAACAAATTTTCATGCAAATTTTTCCTGGGCTCAAAATCTCCTGTGTAGAGTAATTATACGGAAATGGGTTAATATTACGAAAAACTCCAAATTGATACACTTGCGTCATATTTATCACAAACTAATTTTTTTACAATAAAAAACTCAAAATCGGTACGCTTATGACAGATTTACCCTCCGTCAATTTTCGTAAAATCAAATTACTACACAAAAATCCCAAACTTATACATCCATGACAAAAAGAGGTAAAAATCCCGAGCCGATGTATCTTATCTACTTAAGCAATTCGACAGTAAAATTTAGCGAAAATTAACGGAGGGTAAATTTGTCATCGGTTTATCAATTTGAGGTTTTTGGTGGTGTAAAAAGTTAGTTCACGGCAAATTTGTCGTGGGTATATCGGTTGGAGTTTTTTGTGATGTTAGCCCTGCGGCATTCTGTACTCGGCTTCAGTGCGTACTTCGTATTCGAATCCCTTCGATGTTCAGTTAAACTCTGGATTCTAACTTGAGTGGACTTTCCATTAGGCTGAGCAATTTGCAAAACAGAGGTACAAAAGATAAATGAGCTAAATGCGAGGACAGGATGTCAGGTGCAATTTAAGCACACTGGAGATCAGAAGCCGAACACTGTTGGAAAAAACATGATGGGTGGGGTTCAAAACTTGAAAGTTGGATGGAGTTTGGCGCATGGGACTGAGTAGATGGCATTAAAGAAACCTCTCGTGTCTTCGCATATTTTCTCGCGGTGAAACTTACATCGTCCCCGTTATGGAAGGTGAGGACAAAGGCACCGTCGAGCAGAAGAAGACGAAGCAGTTTCATTGCCAGTTTTAAATAACGTTTGTAATAGTACTGCAAGACCAGAGAGAGAGGCAGCCACGTACTGTGCGGCGGAACAGAGCATGTTTTTTTTTTTTTGGAGGAGGAAAGATAGGCAAGGAAGGGAAGAGAGAGAGAGAGAGAGAGAGAGAAAAGCTGCAGACTGAGTTCGGAGCCTGGGGAGGTTTTTGTCTGCTTGTGGCTTGGACTGGGAATCAAATTGGGGACTGCCCTTTTCCTTCGTTGATTGTTTTTGGTCACCAAGACAAGTCAGCTCTCCGATCCACGCGCTCCCTACCTAAATTATTCTAACCACAATAATTACGACAATAATGAGACCCATGCCCTTTGTGCTTCTACTACCCCCCACGCAATACCAGGCGGGTGAGATGGAACATATTATTTTGGGAAAGAAATGACGCAAACGGTTCACGAATTTTGACTTGAGATGCAATTTCACCTATAAACTTTTAATTTATTCGGTGTGATATCTAAACTTGAGCGCAATACACAATGTAATCCATAAAATTTTAATTTATTTAATGCGGTTGTCGAATTCTTAGTACACAAGTATCTTAATTGACAAGTTATGCATGCTAGTTTTTAACTATTTATATGTCAATCATGTAATTACATTGTCATGCAGTTTTGTACACCGAAAGAAACGTGACATGTAATTTTGTTTGTGTTTGTGTGATTTAAGTTTTCTAACATTTGCATTAAATTTCAAAATTGAATTACTTCAAATATAACATAAATTCCAAGAATATTTTCACATGGCGAGTAACTTCGTCACTTGCCAAAATTACGGCCTATGTTGGATGCAAACGACCTTCATTGACAAAAACCACATTTAGGCATAATTTTAGGCCCAAATCTCAATTTGTAAAGTTCAAGGGGTTCGTCCAACTAACTTAGAGCTCAAATCCTCTTAAAAAAACACAAATTGTAGCTCTAGTCTAATTTATGGCCCAAACTTTTTGTGCCTCCTAATTGTAATGCTCGTTCCAATTCTAGCCCGAACTTTATTTGTTTCATAAAAAAGCACAATTTTATCTCGGAGTCCCACTTTTAATCCAATTTTTTTGTCTCATAGAAAATAAAAAAGAATTGATTTTCAATCGGTGCCAATATCCCGCACTCGTCAAATTACACCGGTTACACGTGAAATGACATATCGAATCTTCAACGGGGTCATGTTTGAGTACCAAACGAGAATTGGTGCTTTTTTATGACATAAAAAATAGTTTGGATCAGAAGTTGGTGTTTTTTTTAGGATTTTGGACAGTGTTTAATGTGGTGAATGCAATATCACTCGCGTTCAAGTAATCTTTGGTCCTTTCCTTATTGGCTATCGCATCCATTCGTCTGACTCCATCTAAAGATATCCTTTCAATTTTGGGGGTTATGATATTCAGGGGCTGTATCCGGACTTCCGGAATTTACAATGATGCAAAGTTAGGGAGTAGTGATAGATCTTTTAAGGAGCAATTTCAACATCATATGGTTCGATTTCGCCAAAAAATAATCAAGGCAAAACATCTCAAAACGTGGATCGATATGGAAATCAACAAAGGACACACGAATTGGCGAGAAAATCAAACATATTGAGACTTGAGGCATTCGCGGTCAACCATGTAAAAGGGCACTAAAATGTATAGATTATATAGTAAGACAAAATTGAACGACGGGTGTTCATTGATTGATTAGTGGTCTCTACGACAAACAACGATTCAAATATTTGTACTTAATAACAAGACTTGGTAACTTTCCTTCATATTCGATGTCGGCAAATACTTATCACATTGTCGACCATCTATATTTTCCGAATGCGGCGAATTTTATCTATTTTGCATCTTGCTCGATATTTCCTAGTCCGAGTCGACGGAAGTAGACTATAGCAATTTGTTTTTGGTGTCGAGCACCAACCTAACCCCAAATATTTAGTTTGGAACAATCTCTACCAAGCCTAGACCAAATCAGGAAGGCCCAACATATGCAAAGCAAACTCCAAACGTTGCGTGGGCCAGAATCGGCGGACATGTTCTTGCCTTCGTGGGCCTCCGTGTGTATTAATACATTGAAACCGAAACTGAAAGGCCCATTTTATGTGATTGGACCGAGCAAGCAATTGCCTAAGGGCTGCTGGTCCATTCATTGGAGCCGTGTCTCCTAGGCAGGGGGAATCGATGTTCTGGATTTTCTATGATTAATTTCAATGAGATGAAGTCGTAGTACGTTTTTAACTTTTGATGTTGGATTTTCAAATAAGAATTTGAAGTGCCCTCATTTTCTTTATTTATTTCGTGGGTGTTGTTGAATTATTTAAAAAATAATTTTCTAAAAATAATTGCTTGGGACGTTGACCTCCGTTCCTAACGTTGATGGTGATTATAAACATGCAGTATCTTACCAAGTAATGGTCAAAGGGGAAATTTACATATCCAAATGCGAGGATCCTTAACCCGTATGAAAATTTCGCATTTGGAAATAGATTAACTATGAATTACATGCATAAGTTAGTTTGTCAAAGAAAAGAATCACTTGCCATACTTGAAAAATCATTATTTTTATATCAACTTCGAAACTTATCAATCGAAACTTAAGGATTGCCGACCGAGGTAAATTGTGGGAGTATTATCCTAAGCAGTTGTCATGTTAAAAGATGGATACGGCTTTATTGTTCGTTATGCTTCACTGCTAATCCGTTTTAAAAATCTCAAAAAAAAAAAAATCTTTTAGCTTGATTAGTTTGCTTGGCTTACAAGAGTTTTCAAATATAACTTTCACTATTATTGATAAAGCCATTTTACAAAGAAATTATACATTTTCTTTTAACATTTCGTGGACAATGTATCTAATAGCAGCAGACAGATGCATATGGTGATGGTAATTCCTACGTAGAAGAGAAATTCAACTTGTCATTTGCACAACATCTAACACCTAACAATCTTATTGATTCACAATTGGTTGGCTATGTGAAACTAGGGAAAGATTCTGTTCATATGGATCATTCATAAATATTTTAAGAAGCCAAACGAAGCCAACTGGGAATGGAAAAATTCCTTCAAATCATCTAGAATCTCGCGCATCATATAGGTCAAAATCACAAGTAAATTAACAAACCCCTTTGTCGATTTCAGCTTGCTTTTCGTGACGGTGTCAAATAACACTGCTCTTCCGGTCAGAAAAATTAGTGGACGTTTGCATGTAACAATTTCATGTGCGGTCCATTTGCAGATAATCATGCCACTGGGTTTGCTAGAACAGAAGAACCATCCGGAGCTTCTATAGGCATATTTTTCATGCAGTAAATGCTATCATTGGTCTAAATAATCAAGAGTGATACTGCATTCAAGTCATTCCTTACATTTGTTGCGACCTCCCCAAAAGTGGGTCACCAAGGGAAAGTTAATGAATTGTTAAGCAAACATTTAGCGCGGACGCCCCTGACCTGCAAGAAAGCACGCCGGGGGGAAACTCGACCATAAGACCAGTGCAGGCTGGGTGCGGTGGTACTGCAGTTGCTCATTTACGCACCGGTGACTGATGGAAACTACTGCAAGTGACGTCGGGACTGGGCTAGATACTGGCGCTACTGGAAATCATGGACGCAAGCGAGAGACGACGGCTGGATGGAGCTAGCCACGATCGAGGCTTGAGGAGGTGCGGGCTGCTGGTTGTGGTAACACGACAATGAACAAAGTTGCGAGGCAACAGGCAAGGCAAGGCATGGTGGCGTGATATAGACGCTTGGCAAGGCACAGCCCGTGCCGCGGAGGAAGGGCTTCCTGTTTGTGTCTTTGTATGTGAGCTCCTTCTTCTTTTCCAAATTTCAACCCCCAATTGTTAACCCTTTTAATGTATTTGTACAGGCTTTAGATTTATGGTTCCTTTGCAAGAGCAAGGATTTTCTAGTTTTGATCATGTGATTTGTTTTTACTAAGAAATTTGAGTATATCTCTCTCTTATGTCTCCAAGATCAAACTTCTTAAAGATAATGACCTTATTGCTCCAAAATATGTTTATGGAATTCAATCTTTCAAATTTAGAACTCCTCTTGTATATAATTTTTCGCTAGTGAAGCATTCAATGGGCTTGGCCGAACTTTATGCTCTTGCGAACTTAGTCCAGATAATCTACATAAGTTCAGAGCCTCCATGCTTAAGTCCATTAATTTCAGTCCAATAAAAACACAACTCAATGCGCCCGGTATTCACGAAAATTAACAATATTTTAATTTAGGGATCGGGGTCGAAATCTAATTTTTTTTTCTATGTAGTAATGACGTCGTCAAAATTTAGGTGTCGACAATATGGATAATTTATTAAGTGCATAATATGTCAAAAGGATCGGGCCTAAGACAAAATGCCCAGCTTAGCTAGTCTTGAGCTAGACAATGCCTTCACTAGAATCACATAGACTTTTTTTCTTTACGGAATATGTACACTAACAAAGCGAATAAGAATAAAAGTTTAATGAAGAATCAAAGCTTCTAGAAGGTTCGCTAGTCTTCGCTAATTTCCTTCCTTTCTTTCTTTCCCCCTCTTTTTTGACTTCCAGTCTTCTACAACAAGAGGACGTCCATGTAATGACAGTTGTCCAACCTCACTGACGCAGTGCAACGCTTATAGGAAATCATTCACAAACAAGCGTGAGAGGAAATCTCCAAAATTCAATATCGAATATTCCATCTATCTCAAGTATAATAAATCGCCTTTTATATGAGGCGTGAGGCGATAACCCTAGCCCCATTAGGATTCTAAACATCAAATCCAAAATTACGAAATTGCCACTAATAATAAAATAAATAGTAAAAAATTGAAAAATCCACCTAAACGATCCCGAATCGCCAAAATCCATCATTAATCACAGCCAAAGGTGGTGAATATTGATCGGGACGTCGTTTCGCTTCAACCGACCGAATTTGAACCCGTTTCGTCGACTTTTCGAGTCCGCCGGTCCTAGGTGCATCATCTTCCCTTCGACTTTCGTTTGGATTTCCGTCCGTCCAATCGATCCAAAAACGCACCTGCTAATGCTCTTCACATCACTCGCTCCAGGAAAGATCTCTTGTTTGGACCCGAGTTATGCTTTCCAATTTAGGGCATTTGATATCCTTTGACCTTAAGCTTTCTAAAAATTCCAACCCCATCCGTTGATGGTGAATAGGTTGTACCTGACCAAGACATAAAGACAAGCTATAGTTAATTATTCCTTTGCGCTGAAGTGTTGAGACGACCCCATCAGGATGAATTGATGGGTTCAATGAAGTCAATACTTATTCTTGGCTCGAATGACTAGTGGAAATTGGAAAGAGCTAGGGTAATTGTTTAATGAATCTAAAGATAGGAGGAGGCTTGGGAGCATATTTAATTAGTAGGCGATGTCAATTAGGACTCCATGATCCCAAGGAGGACCAATAGAGATTTTGCCTAACTCAGGAAGACCAAGCATGAGGATTATTAACTTAAGTGGCTGACTCAGGAAGGTCGATCGACAGGAGAGACTTTGATCATTCTCTTTTGCTCTACACAGCCCACCATTAAGGCGTTAATCTTCCGTCAGCACGAATGTAATTGCCTTATCTCCATGGTTGCCTTCAGCATGATGGTGAAAGGTAATCACTGCACTGAATAGAACTAAGAATTTGGCGAAAATGGAAACTGAAAAAGGGAAGGAAAAAGGTAAAAGGGAAGGGAAAAGACCAAAAGCTTAGCTAAGTCCATTCGTAACGTTCCGCACAAGTTGTACGTAGTGAACAAAACCCTAATGGGAAAGAAAGCGGAAGGCTGCAGTACATGGGGCGCCCGCAGACTAATGAATGGAATACCACGAGCGGTTTCTAGAGTTCCATATTACTAACCCTAGATTCAATTCATTATCATGTCATTCATTCGATTCGCGGTCCGAACGACGGGCTTTCACATACGTGTTAAATATTACATACATTCGCTCTCTTCCCCGTGTAATTTTTCGAAGTTTTCCCTTGGCGGTTTCGACAGTTACGCAACCGGAGCGAAGCGTAAATCGACTCCACGAACTCGATGATTTCCCTAATTATCGAGTTGGGGTTGCGTGGGAGGGGACTGCTAAAGACCAGGAATTTCAATTGGGCACGACTTCGAGCGCTCTAGAAGGAGAGAACACAACAAAATAGGAGGGGCTTGTGCTGGCCACGCGCCTTGAAATAAAATATTGGAGCCCGCTACATTCCGTTGTGCTCTTCCCTACGTGCTTCCTCTCTTGTCCTTATTGTGATTCGCTCAACTTTTCCACAAGTCAAATTGAGTTGGTATTTGGGAACTAAATATTGAAGCTGATCCATGCGATTTACCCGCTTTTTCTTCTTCTTTTTTCCATGCGTGTGGGATGGAAAATGGCGGAAAGGAAATGATGTTGGTCATCTCAAGATGCAAATACATGACGAATTTGTGAAAAGAAATCGGTCCCGTTCGACATGGCCGTCGCTTAATGTAGTGGGCTCGGGTGTGTTCTCTTCCGTCTCCGAGCTTTTGATTGGAGAGGTAACAAAATATTTGCAGCATCCGCGTGCAAACTTCATGTGATAAGCCGGCAATTTCCAATACGAACTAACACATTTATACACTTCCAATACGAACTAACACATTTATACACTTCCAATACAAGGAACTACCACATTTATACACGATTCTATGCAAAGTCGAAGGGGACATATATTGACATGATTGTAGTGCAGCGTTTTTCCTGTGACACAACCTGGCACGGTTAGAAAATCCCGTTGTAACACATGAGCACCGGTAGTAGGGATTTTTTTTTTTGTTGGTAACCAAGGTTTTCTAATGCAATGGACTATTCCTCGGGGTGGTGGGGGTATGAGCGCCAATGCCACCGATTAAGTCCCCCAAGACGCGGCCAGGGAGATTCGAACATGAGACTTCATCGGTTTAACTATCTAAGGCCTAAGGATCTCACCACCGTAGTCGGAATGTTGATGGACATAAGAATGCAAAATTCAAATACCTACTCATATAAGATGCCACGTATGTCGTACATTCCACATCTCTTCTTGGTTCGCAACCAAGATGACATTTGGCGGATTCGTGATCGAGCTACTCCCTTGACGCCTGGGCGATCGTCGGTTATTTTCGATCCATCGATCTTCCAATCAATGAGTGTTTTATGTAAAACACTCGGTGATGATATGTGAATTTACGATTGAGATTGTACAGGTCCCTAATAGCACCTTGTCAGAAAGTGTTTCCCTTCGTGAATATAGTTGTGCATGCAAGGTAGCTCAAGTAATAAAGTTTGGACATGCCCAATTTACCATTTTCAACCCGTGAAGTAATGAATTCGGAAGGCCATGTTTTCATTTATGCAACGTCGATAATAATTATAAGGGAGTTGTTAGCTTGATAGTCCGACAAGTACTTGTCATACTATGGTTCATAAGTGATGAGTGCACCCTAGATTTTTTATTTTTATCGAGGAGTAACTCACTTTTGATAAAGAATAATGCTGAGAATATTCAGATAAAATATACCCAAAATATATTTATATAAAGTGTATCATATTTAAGTACTTATTAGAAATTTGAGACGTTGAGTGCCAGTCTCTATATAATTATAATAATTATATTATTCAATCGGAGAGAAAAAAAAAAGGAGACTATAATAAAGTGAGCTCTTAAGTAACTATGTCATAACTCAATCAAGAAAATCGGATACGTCATTTATCAGTCTCCGCGACTCCGCATCTATGGTAATATTAATTGTCAAAGGATCGGATAAAAAGGGAAAAAGACGCGAGAGAATACCGAGTTTATCCCCGAATTTTTCGTGACCCAGAAGGTTGCATATGGAAACTTGGTTGGAAGGACCAACTCACTTAGCGAAAAAAAAAAAAACACGATCGAGACATATTTCGATGCATTTTATATTTTTTGAGTAATGCTAAATATGTGAAGATTAATTTACAAAACAACGCGTGGAATTACAAGTAATCATTTAATGTACATCCTATATACAATACTCAATACCTTTTATTGCTGAACAACACCCAAAATAAAAAGTTTATTGTATTATTTTGGTAAATTTAGTTTTTAGGAATCAATTTTTGGTAATGTCATATTCTTTTTCTTTTTTTTTTTTGGGCAAACATGAAGGCAGCTACACTTTCCTTCCCATCTGTTTCACCAAACCCCACCTTTTGCTAATAAATAGCCCCCTCTTCTTCTTCTTCTCCTCCTCCATCTCATACTCTCTCTCTCTCTCTCTGTAACTTTGGGAAGGAGAATCAGAATGAGCTGCAATGGGTGCAGAGTCCTCCGGAAAGGCTGCACCGAAGATTGCACCATCAGGCCTTGCATCCAGTGGATCCAATCCCCCGTGTCGCAGGCCAACGCCACCATGTTCCTCGCCAAGTTCTACGGCCGCGCCGGCCTCATCAACCTCATTAATGGCGGCCCCCACCACCTCCGCCCAGGTATCAAATCCTTCTTCTTTGAAGAGAACATAAAGGGAAGGAAATGATTCGAGCTTGAGTTGTGGTATAAAGGAAGATGCATCATTCGCGTTGCCACGGTCGAGGGTTGCTGACAGCGTCTTCCTTCTTGGACAGCCATTTTCAGGTCGTTGCTGTACGAGGCCTGCGGCCGGGTCGTCAACCCAATCTACGGCTCGGTCGGGCTGCTCTGCTCGGGCAATTGGGACCAGTGCCAGTCCTCCGTCGAGGCGGTGCTCCAGGGCTCCTTCCAGTTCATGCAATCGCCTTCGCTAGACTCCACGGGGCCCCACCTCAAGCCCTGCGACATCCGCCACGTCCGGAAGACGTCTGGCCCCGGCGACCCCCAGAAGATCAGGACCAGGACCCGGTTCAAGCGGTCGTCGAATTGGGCCAAGCCGGAGATGGACCCCGGCGAGCTGTTCGGCCATGCAGGGAGGAGCAAGTGGATCTACCCAGGCCCCATCTACGAGGAGACGAGCCACGAATCGTGGGTGACGCACGGGGCGGCGGCGAACCGGGACAGCGCGGAGGCCGAGAGCATCTTCTCGGTGGAGACCGTGGAGGCTTCACTGGCAAACCTGGGCAAGCCGAACCGGATGCTGAGATTCGACCGGCCGGCGGAGGAGAGTCCGGAGAGTCAACTCCAGTTGGAGCTGAGCCTGGGCATCAAACCGTCGTCACGTCCGAGCAAGCCCGCGTTGATCTGAGTGGTGGGCAGTTTTGAGACCGAGGTGTACTCAGCATTTCCATCTGGGTATAACCTTGGGGAGTACATTTGCTTATGGTTTTTTCTTCTTCTTGTTGGACTTATCCTTTTGTCGTGATTTTTAGTTTAATTCGTCATTGAGGTTTCAGTTTCGCGGTTCAAATTGTTCGGATTCCTTGATCTTTGTGGTGAGGCGACAGATTTTGATGCGTATATATAGCCGAAATATATTATTTAGGGAGTTACTATTATGACAGTTTGACGGTATTATCATTATTTTTTATTCCATGATTTTTCAATTAATAAATGCTTTATGAAAAACATGCGATGATAGTGTGTGAATATACGGTAAAAAATAATTGACTGTCATAAAAGCATTTCCCTATTGTTAATATCCACATTTCATTTTCAATTTGAGAGTGGATTTGGTTCGGCTTTACAAATGGGCTTTGGAGGAATACAAAATACCTTAAGCCTAAGGGTTTTGGAAAAATGCAAATGGCATTTGATTAAAAAGTATTTTGAAAAGCAATTTTGATTTAATTAGTGTTTGGTAAGAAAAATTTATAAATGAGCTTTCTTACAATATTTCTTTTTAAATAATATATTAATAAAATAAAAATGGAAAATCAAACTTAGGGCAAAGAGCGTGCGGTCGCTACCGAGTCATATCCGGCATAGGCGGCAGAGGCCCCGAGGATGGTCACGTGGGCTACGCTACCCTAGGTGGTTGCCTCCGAGGTCGCACGACCTCGCAATGAGGCTTGAGGTCGCGTGACCCCCGATGGCCATCGCCCGGGCTCGGGTGGCCCATGCGACGGTCACGGCAACTTAGGGTTTCATTTTCTTTTTTTAAAATTATTTTAATAATAATTAAGGGACAAGAAAAAGTGAGGATAATTTAGAAAGAAAAAATCCTAGCTCAATATTTGGTCAAATGGTGAAAGCTCAAAACTGGTCCTTATCAGTATTGAGCTTTCAAGATTTTCAAGATCAATTTTCATCCCAAAGCTCTTTTGAAAATGATTGCCAAACGCCTTGCATTTTCTCCAAGGAGCTTTGGGAAAGCTGAACCAAAGTCCACCTTGAGACGTATACTCAATACCTAGAACTTGACCGAGGAGGTACAGAACAAAGCATCACGAGCCAGCCGGAAGACATTCATTTTTCAGACATTTTCTTCCCGTAACACAGCGAGTGATCGATTACGCAGAAACTCAAGCGATCCATTACTGCTTATCATATGACAAACGCTTTGCTTATCTCGAGAACCTGTCACGACACATCTGGTTCGGGGGTGTGGTGTGGCAGTGGGCTTTGGCTTACACTTAGAAGAAGGGCATGCGGTGGAGTGAGCGTGGACGACACGTGCTGCCCATGCAATAAAAGGGCATCATCGTCGGAGTTCGGGAATTTCTGAGGTCCGCTTGGTGCGAGCTGCGGATTCTCTCGCGGACGCTTTTTTCTCACGGACTCCCAACATTTCTCGGAGGAGAGATGTTCGGAATCGGAATAGGTAGTGAGCAGCAAGTGTCGGGCTGAATCGCGAGCCAGTGCGACGGGCAGACAAGCGTCGAGAAGTAACAGTTGGTCACAAAATAATGCCAAGAAATACCAATTTGGATCGACATTCCACGTCTGGCTTAGTAGGTCACCGTCTTTAGATTGATCAATACGAAGGAAGCCACAAGAAATCGAGACTCAGGCCTTCCTTCCTATTTTTCTCCACCCTTGGACGGCCTTCACTGGTATGGATTTGAGTTATAGACTTCGACCATTTGCACTCTTACGTTCGAAAAATAAGTACGTAGGTTTTTCTGTTTGCGAGTGTTAAGGTTGGTGTGAGAAAGTGTAATGTCAAACAATCAAATATTGAAGAGCCTTTAAATTGTTCGCTCACATCTCAATCAATTGAACTTTTTAATTAGTGAAACTAGGACCCACTATCGTTGGTGAGGAACATTATGAGGAACATTATGAAACGAAAGAATTTATTTCGTTATAACATATAAAGTTTATTTCTCTCGAGAAATATTTAATGTAGAACGCTTATGTCCGCGTGACGTGTCGACGTGATGTCACTCATCCAATCAGGCATTCTCGACAATATATTCTGGAAATTCACGACAAATGATAACATTTTTACTTCCTACGATTGAATTATTGATGCCGTATCAATATCGCCCAACGTGGCGTTTACCTTACATGGACGATGTTTTGTCTTAGTGAGTCCCATGCTGCTAAACCTGGCTGCAGTGCCGATTCAATAAGTAATGAAGATGAACAATATGGGCCGAATGACATCTAGATGATTCGGCCCATGGGCTCCCCATAAAACAACAAGGCAGGGGTGCGTAGCATGTATGGCCCGATTGGACTGGTTATAGGCCCAACAAGTATGAAGGATCTGCCCAGAAGGCTCAATATATGTACTTCTGTATCATTCTTTAAGGGAGAAATTCCTCTTTTGGTCTCTCAGACCAAATCACCTCAATATCAAGTTATGACAATGACTCAAACTATTGTCAAATTTGGACCCCCAAAAAACAAAAAAACCCACTGTCAAATGAATCCCATGGGCTGCTTTTGTCATTCGGTATTTAAAGATACGTTTGTTTTGTTAAAAATGAATCGTTTGGAAAATATTCCACTGAAATTGAACGTTTGTATTGCTTCCAATTAAAAAATTTCCTCGTGCACGAAAATATTCAAACATAAATTTTTATCAACAATGGAAACGTTTATTATTGACTAATTATTTTGATGGATATAAATGATTGTTTTTAAAGAAAATACATTCTAAATCATTCATTTTACTCAAAAAGCAGGCAGCTCGAAAGTGAGACCCGTCGTCAATTGCCACTCCACTGCTCTCCGCTATATAAATATAGTCGGTCGATTTCCAAACCAACCAAAAAAAGAAAAAGAAAGAAAGTAACTGCGTCTTTCTACCGAGGAAACTGTTTATCATTTGCAAATTTTGGGGGGCTCGGTATTGAATGAAAGCCAATTCGGATGGCAAATGCAAAGAGCAGAGTCGTTCCAGAGTGCACTGAAATTCTCGTACGCTTGGAACTGCTGGACATAATCCTAAATCAACCCCAAAGTTAGTGGATTATCCTAATTATATCCGGCACCGCATATCGATCTAGGCCCCGAAGTTAGCAAATATCAATCGAGGTTGCGTCTCATCTTGAAAAAAACGCTTGTGAATGCATGGTCTCTGGAGGACCTGTCACCGTTGACTCCACTCTTCAATTGTGGCCTTTTGGCCAAAGAAAAAGGAAACATTAACACAGTAATCCAGGCTGCCCGTTTGGAATCTGTGTGATGTGAATGCAGAGGGACGAGGCATACCAGTTGCTGTTGAAACCTTCAGTTTTTTTTGGGATTTCTTCTGTGAAGAGAAAGTCGAGCACTAGCCCAACGCCAGCATCAGCAGCACTAGCACTTAGTCGCTGCACTACTAGTCCACCTTCTGTGTTTGACTCAGCCTCACTACAGATCTTTGGCAGGAAGCGAGCAGAACCAAGTTTAGAGCATCATTCAGTTTCAGTGGCGTCCAAAGGAAGATTAGGAACTTGTCATTTTCATTCCCCCAACTACCCAATATCCCAACAGGAGTGCCGGACCCAGAAAGACCCATCTTCTACGATTCTCCCATTGTCAACCTGTGAGCTTATTATTCTAACAAGTGGAAATAACAAAGATCATCTCATATCCCTAAACTATCATCAAATGAGGGGGGGAAAAAAACAAAGCAAAAAAATCTTTAGTCTTATAACCCATCGAGAAACGGATCCTCAGATCGTAACAAGTCGAAACTCCTCGGGATAGCGTAAAAACCCTTCTTCATTAAAACAAAGGTATCACATTACAGCAAACAAGACATTGCTAAGAGAAAGAGCAACAACATCGTCTGAAAACTTTGCATTAACCTTTGGACGGCTCTAATGGCACAAGAAAACCCAAAGGATCCTCACCTTCCAAAAATGCTTTCAATCCTTCTCATCTCTCTCTCTTTCTCTCTTCAAGACTCCACAAACAAATTAGAATAAGCTCATTGGCAGAAAAAGAACAAAAAAAAACACTCCTCTCAAGAGCTCAAATTAGAGAGAGCCTCAAGCATATTCTAAAAGACTAACATTTGATGACATCGGTAATACCGATTCCTAGCTACAAAACTTAGGTGCAGGCAATATTAATAGGTCGCTCTTCCATCCAATGACCGAATTCGTCGTTTCCAATGTCAAAGTTGAAATCAGGGAGCTCGCTCATCTCATTTCCAAATCCGAACATTCGGAAGTCATCCGTTCCATAAAAATCACCCACGAGCTGCCCAAAGTCATCCATGAACTGCATATCAAAGTCATTTCCCAAGCTGAAGTCCTGCACAACTTGACCGGGCATCAACATCTCCTCCAGACATTCGATCCGGGCAGGCGGTTGCTGCTTGGGATCAGTATTAACACTTCTCTTGGTCGAAACATCACAGCTTTCAGAACCATTTGAGGCTGACGTGCCTAAGTTGAGGACGGATGATGGGGAGGTGCGTGAGGATGCACTCTCCGAATTTTCTGAGGCGATAGGTTTGTTCATGGACAGAGAGGTCTCTGAAGAGGAGGTTTTTGTCTTCTTCTCATCAGAGGCCTTGGCTGTAGCTTCGAACTCAAGCCTCTTGGCCTCATAAGCCCTAGCAGCCTCCTCGGGAGTATTGTAAGTGCCCAACCAAATTCGAGTTCCCCGGCGAAATGGGTCTCTGATCTCCGCAGCCCATTTGCCCCATTTCCTTTGTCTGACCCCCTTATACCGTAAATCTGCCCGTCTTCTCTTTAAGATTAGATCACCTTTCTCACCAAGCTTTCTCTTCTTATGAAGGCTATTGACATCATCAATGGTATCTCGAGATGAACTTTCAGTGTCGATCCCATTAGGGTGCACAACAGGAAGTGGAAGATCGATGAGGCGAACAAAGAGCTTCTTATCAATTTCATCGGATTCATCCTCACTAGAGGACAGATCGGTGGCGTCGGGATCTCTACAGAACACACGGATCTTTCTCACCATTCTGGAATCTCTCACTTTCTCGAGGGAAGAACTTTTGTCAAACAGTTGACAGGACCCAGACATTGGCAGAGGAAAATGCTAAAACCCTCAACAAAAACCCCTCGAGTATCCACACAAGCAAAATTTTCAATTTAACAACAGGAAGCAGGTGCTTCTCTCAAGATGACAAAAGGTGTCTACTGTCCAGTTGTTTAGGTAAGAGCAACCATCAAGAACAAGAACGGATTGGAAAATGGCTTTATGTGAAATCCCCCAAAACCCTCCTCTCCAGAACAACTCCTGCAAAAACCCACCCAAAACCCAACTTCAGATTAAAACCCGAAAATCAACGCTAATCAACAAAACTATAACATGAAACTTGCACAAATTCACGAACAAAGATAACAAGCACCCACATACCTCTTTGGTCTCAACCGCATGGAAACAGAGGACGAGACCAGATTCAACCTCTGCCAGAAGCAGCAGAGCGTGCAGCAAGCAACGGTTACGAACAAATCATAGGCCGAACAAGAAGGTGTCGATGAAGAAAGAGAGTACTGAAGTTGGGCCCCCGTAAATCCCAACTCAAAACCAGCCGACATAAATCCCAAAACACAACCAGCCCTTTTCTCGGTTCAACCTCTCTAGTGCTCTCGCTGTTGAAACAGAAAGCAGCAGGCGGAAAAAGGGTCGCATCAGATCGTGATGGACATAGCAGCAGCAACAAAGAGATCAACCGATCCTTACAAGGATCAGATATCTATGGCCAAGACTACGTTTTTATCTCTCCAGAACGAGACAAAAATGTAGCCCCCGAAGTTATGTTATCCATTACCTTCGCAGAAGCAGAGTTAAAACATATTCCTAAGACGTCACATCACGCGAAAGCCTCGCAGATCTTAACTCAGACGGTGAAAAACAGAGCCAAACAAAAACACTTCAAGCGAGAAAGAAGAGAGGGGAAAACAAGAAACCTCTTAACTTACCTGGAAGAATAAGACCAGCGTGGTCTAACTCAGCGTCCCTCGGCGATGATGAAGCTGTGATGATGTTTCGGAGCTCGCTTCCCAGTTCTTGCTCCTGCTAGTGCCGCTTCCACACTGGCTCTTACTGCTTCTAGTTCATTGGCGCTCGCTTCACCTTTTTCTAAGCGGTCAAAACGCCATTAAAGACAAGGCGTGGAACGAAGGAGAATAAACGAGTAAAGAGATTTGCGAGGATAGAGTTTCAGGAAAAGAAGAAATCAAAAGGGGAGATAAAAGAATCCGGAAATACATATATGCCGAGGCCTATGTATTGTCGTGACCTTGGGGGAGTCATCCACATCCATGGGGCATGACATCTCACCTAACTGCATCATGCCCTTTTTGATGCCATGAACCCCACTAACACTCTGGAAGTGAGTCGAATCCCATTTTGGTGGTTCTTTTTCTTTTCAATCTTTGCTATTTTGTGATGGAGAACTATTTCAGGAGGCCGAGGTCAAAGTCTGCACAGGGAAAAGGGGTTGCAGCATACTGTATCATAAGAAATTTCTCCTTGATTTCTTTTTGTTTTGTCCAAAGATTTTCGTTTCACATGAAAAAAGTGATACATGACTTCAACGTAAAAATGCAAATCCGACAAAGTAAAAAAAGCTAGAAAGTTAAATCAATATAAGACTCATTGATCTTTCGTAACATCAAAGGATAAACGGCGAACAATAACCGAATCTCGTATCATCATCATCGGTGATGAAGACACATCGAAATTTTTCTCTTCAATAACTACGATTTTATCAAAAGAGCGATGCACGCTTAGATTCGACGTCCCTCGCACCATTATCGTATAGCATGGAGATATTAACGAGACCAACATAGCAAAGGACGATGAGAATAGGGTTCTCATAGGAGCAGACCTTGGAGTAGTCCCAAACGTGGCGGTGCCAACTGCAACCTACACAGCATATTATCAAAATGGTGCTATGCGCTATGTGGGGAACAAGACCTAAAGCCCCTATCAATCACCTAGAAATGGATGAGGGTCAAAAGGACGACCACGTGGCTAGGAGGATTTTGCCAATTCCCCACGACTCTTCTTTGATTTCCTCTTCTCTTCTTCTTTTTTGCCCCCTCTCTAGATGTGGACTTGTGACCTTGACCTCGATGTTTGAAAATTAGAGCCGAGTGCTCTCGTGGTCGTTGCCTTGTTGGATCCTTCTATATCTATATTTAGATAAAGCTTAATCAGAATCATCAATCATTGCAGGTATTGTGCATTATAGAATGGGCAAGCATAGTTTCACAACGTAGCCATCCATCAATTTTGATTATTATCCACGATACAATGATCACAATTGTAAACTAATGTCGCAAAACTACAATTCCTCTCCAAGGATAAAATAGTCCCGAGAATAATCTAGAGTGACAAAAGGTCGAGCACATGGCGGGCGGGAGGAAACGTACATGCACCTGCATTTATGCATACATACATACATACATACATGCAAGTAGGGATGCTGACAGTTAAAAACAAAAGGGAAAGAAGAAAAAATTTAGAAGGCAAAAACGTAAACAGAGAAAAGGAAGAAGCAGGGAGCGCACGTGCTTGTTGACCACGAGACGATGACCCCGAGTTGGGGGTGGACCGACCAATGAAAGGATTGCTTCGGTTTCCCGCCAAATGGCGCCGGCGTGGAAATAACGACCCCTCCTTTCCCGCCAAATTACCTACTCTCTCGCTCTCTCTCCCTATGGAAGGGGCGACACGTGTCCTGATGTGACAGGTGTCGACAAGCTCTTTGGCCTGTCGGCCCGATCCGGGGGGTGCATCAGCAGCTAGGTTTTGGTAGGCCTGGTAGTTTCGTGGAAATTTCGAGGTTACATCTTTGATTATTTCCTTTTTTAATATTTCCTATTCTTTTGTGTTTTCTTCCCAAAAAAAAAAAAAAGAATATAGAAAAGTAGAATTTGATATATATGATCACGAGGATGACTTAAATTCATGCCAAAATTATTATTTGTCTTGACCCTAGTCAGGAATTTTACCACAAGTTTGGAACTTTGGCAAGGAAGGCAAGTAAGAGGTACGGAAAAATTTAAACTCAAGATTTATTACTTTGATCTTCATCAAGAAAAATGTGAAATCATTGCTAATTTTTTAAAAAAATTTAAATTGGGTGTGATCTAATACCTAAAATAATCTAGCGAGAAAAACATATGTGATAGGGGACGGAAAATAAACAGAAGCAGGAGTAAGGTGATACATACACCAGATGTAATCGTCCAAAAAATTCATCAAGCGGGGGAACATAAATTAGGAACAAATAGA
This sequence comes from Rhodamnia rubescens, assembly GCA_021437795.1. NCBI lineage: Eukaryota > Viridiplantae > Streptophyta > Magnoliopsida > Myrtales > Myrtaceae > Rhodamnia > Rhodamnia rubescens. The sequence continues at coordinate 6,017,251 of JAILYA010000008.1, forward strand.
TTGATGCTATGTTGCTTGATAGTTGTATTTATATGCTCTTTTGTGGCCACATGAAAGTTCTTGAAAATATTCGGCATTGCTTGATGATGGCATTTATATGCTCTTTCATGTAAGTGGGGTCTTCCTCCCTGGTCAAGCTTTTTGCTTCTGCCCATTGGCGTGTGCGTCCACTCTTTCGATCAAATTTCCACATATCACTCATAATTTGGATTAACATCAGTAGTTGATCTCCCTCTGTTTATTAATTTAAACTTTTGGGCTAAGATTTTAGAATAAGCAACTAACACGTCTCCATTTATTTTCTTCATTTCTATTTGGACCGGCAGTCCAGCACCAAGTTATTGACCTAAATTTTTGAACCGGAGAGGGTCTTTGCCGTGTGGGAAATAGCACATCTATCACCAGCTCTGCTAGTCAAATGCTCACATGGTCTAAAACTAGAAGATGCCATTATCAACGTCAAACTCGTGGCGCAAAATACACGGAGGAACCATCCTCCACGTCACGCTACGTCTTTTTATTTTATTCGTCGCCGGTCCAAGCCGACGTTGGATGCAAGATTCCATTCCTAGCTACGGGCTAACTTCCAACTTCATCCTAGAGTAGAGCTCTGAAATTCTAGTCTTTTGTCTAAATGATGCTACTTTCTTACTTTAGCAAGTATGAAAACCCAAGTTTCATTATTGTCCGGTACAAGTTTTTGAGTCAATGAAAAGTGTATTTCATAATGAATCCAAGGTGGATAACTTGTCTTGAATATCGCAATAGGCAAAACTTCCTCGAGTCCCATAGATACGCGCTTCTATTAGGGCAAAATTCAAGTTGAGATTGTGCGTCGTGGGGGCGAGGAAGCTAGATTATAAGGAGCTTAGTTTGGCTCGCTAAGATAAGAAAAAAAAGAGGAAGATGAAGCAGTGGCAAAAATAGGAGGGGAAGGAAAGTTAAATGCTCCATTTATTTTGCGAAAAATGAAAGATTTTTAAAAATATATAAATATTCGCTTATATCACTTGAAATAATCGGTCAATAAATTTTTTTTATTATCAATATCAATTTATGTCTAAATAAATTCGTGGAAGATGATTGTCAAAATCGTTCATTTTTTGCTAAACGAATGATAAACATTATGTTTCTCTATTTCTATTTCAAACCTGTTTCTCCAACAAGTTTGGAACACAAAACCGTTTAATAACGCAATTTCATTTTTTTTTATTTTTGAACTTAACTTTGTTCCATAAATAAGTTTGGAACAGAAATGAAAAGTTAAAATTCATAGCTTTTCTGTTTTTGGAATATAAATGAAACATAAAAATTATTTTCATCGGCCGCTCCCTTTCTCTCTGGTCCGCAATCCGTTGATTATCGTTCCCCGGTCTTCCAACCCGTTGGTCGCGGTTGCAGGCCGACGGCTACCCTATATATTTAATGCTGTTACGAGAACAGAAAATGCGTGCCGTTATCAAACACGTTATCCACTCGGGAATTCGTCCAGCGGCTAAAGATAGAAAAAATCATCTAAGGTAAAAATAGAAAAAGCCATTGCAATTTCCTACTCAAACCAAGACGTCGCTTTCAATCCGCGCTGATTGAGTGCAAATTTCTCTATTTTAGTGTTTATCTTCACGGTCTTCAGGTAGCTGTCTTTCTTTTTATTTCACGGGTCGCAATTACCCGATTTAATTACAGACGTAATTTCTGAAGATCCTCGGAGTCATCGAAGAAATCAGTTGGGCTCGCTTCTGAAGGGCTTTAGCCCAAAGAAAAATGCAGACCAGAGCATAAGTTGTCACGTGTCAAAATATGACCCCGCATCTTCTATTTCTCGATTAATTTATGTAAAATCGAATTCACTGCACGAATCATCTTGCTAAGCTTCGTTGATTTCAAGAATATCCGAATAGGCCTTCGTTTATTTCGCGAACAATAATGATTCGAAAAATATTTTATAAAAAATGATTCTTGTGTCCGCTTGAAATAATTCCGTCGATGAAATATATTATCATTACCGACAATATTTTTTGCCTAAAAATTGCTAAGGACGATAAAAATATTTTATGTTTGTTCAACTTTTGCATGTGATTTATTTTTAGTAAAATATTTTTTCAAATCATTCATTTTTCACGATACAAATGAAACCTAGATTTTTCGCCAATCAAATGCCGGCACCATGCTCTATCATATTTAATTTATTGCACAAGATGCAAAATAAATGGGGCTCAATCGATTGAAACGGAGGGTCCAAGATCCAACCGTAAAGCTCGGGATCTCAAATGCACTCATTCATAATTATTTTTCATGGACAGACTTATCCATCCACGTCGAATTGCTTGCGGGCGCAAAGGAATTGAACTGCAGCCCAATTTATATTGTCGGCAAAGGGAAAATGACATAAACTAACAGAACGATGATATTGATAATTTTCTTATAGTCTAGTTACTAATTTGAGTACGTACTAAAAGTTTAAAGACCACGTAAACATATTAAAAATTCATGAATCATATCGTGCATTGGACTAAAATTCAAGGACTTACGTTGATCAAATTAAAAGTTTATGAATTGATTTATACACGAGATCAAAGTTCCCGAACCACCTGTGCCATTATCCCATTTTGGCAACGATCGCAAGCGAGGGCTTCCTCCTTGTCCTTGTCCATGAAAGTCGTTTGATCTCTATACTTTGAATTAGGCCCAATACCCAAAAAAACTTCCAACTTTAGTATTTGTGATAATTCTACCCAATTTTTTTTTTTGTCTTATAAAAAACCTTCAACTTTTACATTTGTCCCAATTCTACCTAAAACTTTTGTTTTTATCCCAATTCTACCTGTCTAGTACTAAAAAACCCTCATATTTAGCATATGTCCCAATTATATCCAAAACTCCGTTTTTTCTCATAAAAAACCTCTAACTGTTACTTTTGTCCCAATTCTACTATCGTTGGCCCTCCGTCCATAATCATCATTAGTTAATCTTATGTGGCATTTCCGTGTTATTAATGAATTACACCTCAGTAAAGCCAATATAAAAAAACTCATGAACTTCTCTTGTGTAGTTTGTTACCCTCACATATTGTCGAAAGATATATAATCACTCAAGATAGCATGTTTCGTATTTTTTTCGGCACTCAAGAACCCAAAAAAGGCTAGACATGGAGATATTTGGACTAACAATCTAAAATCTCGTCTTCTCTCGAAACCTATTGTTTCTAAATTTCGAAAATTTATTGATAAGTTCGACAAGAAAACTCGAGCCATGTATGATTAACTAAAGGTGATTATGGACGGAAGACGACGATAGTAGAATTGGGATAAAATTAAAAGTTGTGGATTTTTTATGAGACAAAAAAAAGTTTTGGATATAATTGGAACAAATGCTAAAGTTGATGGTTTTTTTGGATATTAGATATGTAGAATTGGGATAAAAATAAAAGTTTAGGGTTTTTTATGAAATAAAAAAATTGAATATAATTATCATAAATGCTAAAATTTTAAATTTTTTTGGATATTAAGCCCTCTGAATTATAGGAAGTTTCTGTTATAAGCTCCTCCTTGTTCTTCGTTTGTATTTTGGCAGTCATCATCGATGCCTAGTGACTTTGGTTGTAATAGCCGAGGCAACGCATGATCGCTTATTTCGGTCACGTGATCAAATTCGTAAGCTTTTACACGTGCTTAGTGAAAATGCCAATGGACGGCTTAGTGTAGTGGTAGTCCCGATATTCTGAAAGCCGACTTTCCGGTGTACAAAATTAAGCACGTGTCGTGCAGAATATGTACTTATTTTGATCGTGTCAGGTAAGAAATTCCCTCTCTACTTTTGTAGTGTTGGGGTTATATTCAATGGAGTGGTAGGATATGATTCATATTCCGTATCGATCGATAAGCGAGAAAATTTCGCTCAATGACTTTCGATTTTCGATCATCACACAACTAAATACGGGTCGTTTGAATCTATCAACGATGTGTCCCAAATCCATTTGTAAATCTCCACTTGTTGACTAACTTTCTTATATTTATTAAATCATTAATTTTTCTTTGAACAAACATAGTTTATTGGTTTATATCAAATGAAGTATTGAGGTATGGTTCATACTCTTAATCAATAGGAAAGTGCAGAGATTCCGCTTTATTAACTTTCGATTTCAACAACACATCCCAAATCCATATAAAAATCTCCACTCGTTGACTCGACTTTCATATATTTTTCGGGGAACAAACAGAGTCTAATCCGTATAATATCTTGTTCAGGTTTCCTTCGATGGGAGTGTGGTGCGAACCGCTGTGGGGGGGATGAAGGCTGTCCATCTCGCATGATGTCTTGGATAAATTTTGGAACTAGTCATTTTCGCATTAGTTAATTGAGATACCTGAGACTTGAAAGAAACCATCATTTTTCCTCATATTTACAAACCGTTCACGTGCCCCTTCCACAAAAGATGCGGGATAATCCCAACAATTACCTCAAATGATTATTTGCCCTTGTTAACTAAGGAATGTGCAAGATGCTTTTTTGGGTCCTCGTTAGTCAAAATAAGAAAAAGACTGATCAAGGTCAAAATCTTGAGAGGAGAAGGAGATATATTTTCCCAACACAACCATGATTTTTCTTTTTTCAAAATCCAAAGAAAAAAAAGATTTTCACGTGAACTCATCACGACCCATCGACTTATTCTTTATGTGTTATCTAATTCAATAATTGTACGATAAAATGTTACGGAAATTAACAGAAGATAAATAAATCAAGAGTGTACCGATTTAAATTTTTTTTAATTTAAAAATTAATTTAAAATAATTTTATCACAAACGTATTAATTTTTGATTTAGCACCGATGGATCAACGGCCGGTGCGATGTCGACGCATATCCTGACCGTTGGATTCCGCATAGAGAGAGAATATCCTCATAAAGAGGTGCGCGTATCCCCGGCACGCCACCGTCGCTTCCGCATGCGACGATGCAGGGGCGGGAATCCCCCGGCGAGCGGGACCTCGTGAAGTGTGAGCACCACGCCATTAAATTTTTAAACCTCAATCGCATCACGTGATCGCTTTAATGAAATCTCCACTCTCCCACTACCCAACACGCTGGGCCCCATCCGTCTGAAACCGTATCCTCCTTTCTAGATCCTGTCCTCATCCTATGAACGCTCCACCACCCAAAACAAAACAAAAAAAAAGGAACAATTGTCCGAGTGCCAACACGTCACACGTTAAGTCATCAAATTAAGATCTTTTTTTTTTTAAAGCAAAAGTCTTACATTATGTCGACACTTTTTCCCTCAAAACACTTTTTTTTTCCGAGAAGAAAAAACCAAAATTTGTACCATGGGACACATCCACTTTAATTTTTTTTTAACATAAAAAATTTCAAACTTTTATCCGCACAACAAATTTATCGCAAAGTCTAAACTCCCAAGTTACATGCTTATAAATTTAAGATTTTTGATATCACAAGAAAAAATATAGAATAAATATGTTATATGGACATAAATTTAAGTTTTGTTAGCTACAAAAGAGTTTGAAGTAAAGGGATCACAAGCCAAGGGTGAGCATGGGCTGGTAGATTGGTTTCGGATCTAAATCCAAAAACCGATCTTGTTATAATTTATTCCGAATTTTTGAAATTAGAAACCTATCTTGTTTCTTTCTGAAAACCTGTTTTGAAATCTACTATATTTTTTGATCCAATTTTGAGGGTCTACTAAAAAATTTGATTTTTTTTTAGCAAAATAATATGAATAGCAATGAAACCATTCAAAGTAAAAGATGAATAATGAAATTTACTATCTAGTGAGACTAGGGTTTTTTCTTTAACAATTGTTAAAAATCGATTCCAAAAATAGGTCCGGTTTCAAGTACTTTAGAATCGAGAATCGGCCCGATTCCAATCGGTTCCCAAAATATAAAACCGATTTTCGGATCGGTTCGAATGGGAATCGGTTCCCGAACTTATTTTTCGAGTGATCCAATCCGAAGTATTGGATAAACTTGATCCGATTGTACACCGCTATCACAACAGGCACGGTAAACAAAAACAACTTTGAAAGTACCTTAAACAATGTTCGCTGAGTACACTAAATCGCAAACTTTAAAATTTCGAACGAGAGTCACGCGGATCACGAGAAAGTATCGTTGAGAATAATTTACGAGTGGAAATGAGTTTGGCTCGTGAAAGCGAACCGACAAAAGGGCAAAAGAAAATTTGGCATAGAAAAAGACTTGGAAAAAGAGCGCCAACGTAAGGAAGGGGTGCAAGTTGCAGGTTCCGCTGCTTTTTCTGGCCAGCAGGGAAATTGCAAGTTGACCATTAATAGGAGGAGGCGGTGGTTGTCTCTAGGAGCGGCTACGACGAAGCCGACGCGACGGCTACAAATTTAGACCTTGGATTGGAAGTTGGGCAACGACGCACCAACCAACCAACACGAGCGGCGCAGCGTACATTGCTGGACCCGGGACGTGGCTTCTCGAAACGGCGCGCCACTTCAGTCAGCGGCTAGTCCTGGAGCCCTCTTTGTTCGTGATTTCGTGGAATGACATTTCTACGGTACAGCCGCGTCTGACCGGCGTTAAAGTTATCCGGTTTTAATTTGCATCCCCAGTTCTAAAGATATGTGATTAGCATCCTCGCTTCACCGTTTCATTTGAAATTGCATCCGATATTTAATTTTGGGGTTAATGCACTTTAAATTAGCATAATTATGATAAATTTACTCCATATTAATTTTTGTATGTGTTTGCACGTGCTTTTGATGAAGGAGGGGGCACACGTCTTTTCATCTCGAACTAAGAAGGTATTGATATGCTCGGAAATCTATTTGCTTGTTTTCTAGATTTTCATCGTTAACTCGATTATTGTTATGTTACTCCAATTTCATGGTAAAATCCACTAGAAGGTAAATGTGTCATTCGTGTACTAATTTAAAATTTTCGATAATCCAAAAAATTAATTTGAGGTAAATTTATCACATAAATATTAATTTGGAGATTTTGGCAACACAAAAATTAATTTATCATAAATTTATCATGTGAATTCCAACTTGAGATTTCTCCAAATATTAATCGATTCTATCCATAAATTTGCCATTTTTTCCAATTTTATCCTCCCCAACCCTTCTCCTTCCCGGCGCCACCGACACTACCTGTCGCCTCCCCGAGCCAACATCGTCCACGTCGCCGATGCATCGTCTCTTTATCCACTTCGCCATCATGTTTGACGTCCCTCCACTAAGATCGAGACCAATCGGACAGCCCCGATCCAAACAAATCGGCCCATTTTGCAGTTCGAGCCCCATCTAAGAGAAATGCAAAAGAGAGTCTCAGTTCGTAGGTATTAATTTAAAATTTCCGATAATCCAAAAAATTAATTTGAGATACATTTATCACATAAATATTAATTTGGAGTATTTTGGCAACACATGCAAGTTGAATTTTTTAGGATTTATCATAAATTTTATAACTAAACTTATCGTTGATTAAGTACATTGATAGGACTCTTTGAATTTTCTAAATATGTTGCAAGTATTGAAGTTGTTGTTCCACATTTGCCCTCTTTTGAATTGGACTTTCTCTTGATGAGCATAGTTCGATTACAACTTTACTTATACATTATTATTACGAATACACGGGCCCAAAAACACCACGCAAAATAACTCGTTATATTATTTTATATATATAATGCGGTTATCTAGAATTCCACAAAACACCTTGCAAGCCCTATAAAGTTATTAAGTCTAGACATTTGAGTTGTACCTAGAATTTCATGAAACACCTTACAAGCTCTTATATATCTAATTTAAGAAATTTGTATAAATAGCTTCCAATTCTCTAATCGAAAATTTCTTTCAGGTCCTAATGAATTAGGTCAATCGTGGTTCTCCGCCGACTCAATTGCTCATGTAGATCGGCCTTCACCTGCTCATCACCGTGACGGGAGAAATTTGAAGCCTAATTTTCGCAAAGGACAATTAACTAGAAAGTGGTTTTCTCTTACGTTATTTCCAACGTTATGTTGGTGAGAACGAAACATGAAAGGTGAGGTTGGATGCGCTACAGGAAATTCAAGTGCACTCAATTTGGCCGTTGCCCACTGAGTGGAATTGTCATGTCATGTGTTGGAGTCACGTCTGTTGGCATGACCTCAATTCTAAGGTACGGTCGTACCAATTCTTATCTTCGAACCCATTTGTACACTTCTTGCATACTATTTCACGCCTGCGACCATCGCGCAACCGCACTTCCTGTTATAGGAAAAGTACTTTTCGCGATCACGTGAATTTCACGTATCTTAATCACGTACAATTCTTACAATTATCGATCCACGATATATCGGTTACGTATGAATTCACATCTAAATTCTAGACAAACCTGTCATTTACATGTGATGTGTCGATACTATTTTCTTGCTTGAAGACCGATGAAACGAGAAAGATCTAGTTATCACTTTGTACGAACTATAATCGCGAACCTCCAATATACCAAAATCCTAGCATTCACTCAATCCACCACCGCTTGTGGAAACCACCGTCACCAACACTCAATCCACCACCGCTTGTGCAAACCACTATCACCAACACCATCCTCAGTCTCTCTCTCTCTCTCTCTCTCTCTACCTTGATTTGAGGTCATCCATAAAGACAACCACCTTCACGGGAAATCGGCGTCAGGGTTTGATTAAGGATAAAGAGAGAACTATCCTCGGAGAGCCGCCTAATCAAACAGGCCTCGTTCATCGATCATCGCAACCCTAGTTTGATGCAAATGGGGTTGGGATCTTCCAGCACAAAGCCAGCCTGAAGTGAAGGCCTTTGCCTGCACGATTTGTTTTTCTTAAGAAAGCTTTTAGTATCAGTGTAGGCCCCGCGTGTTTCGTGAAAAATAACGATATGAAAAATATTATTTTGAAAACGATCGCTTGTATCGAGTAAAATAATTAGTCAACGATAAATGATTTCACGACAAATTATATTTCAATATGTTCGTGAACAATAAAGATATGTTTTGCACGTTCGTTTTTGTACGCGACACAAGCGATCGTTTTAGAAAAATATTTTTGAGATCTTCTATTGTTTGAGAAGCAAACGGAGTCTAGATAGTATTTTGTTGTAATCTGTAACAATGTCATTACTAAATTACCTTCGTTGTAGTCTTTTATTGTACTAAGCGACGTTTGTTTATTCAAATTTCAAAACACTATGAAAAAATTATTTGTAAACGCACAAAACGATATTTGCATTTTGTGAAACTCTAAGTATTTCAGATAAATAAAGTCAACGGGCGTTGGCGCTAAATTTCAAATGAGAAACAAGGAAAAGGTATGAATGAAGATCAACCCCAATTGTTTGGTCTTTAGTGCTTAAAATAGCATCATTTTTCTGCTATACTTAACAAAAAAGTTGCGCCCAATGCTTTGATATTTGGAAATATGACTCTTGACAATTCTATTTGTTAGAATTTCGATTTTCAAAGTAAGATTACAAAGACCGTAAAGAAAAATCCATGTACCTTAAAACAGTAGTGTTTTTCTATTTGGATGCTTGGCTAAACCAATAAGGTCATTGTCCAACAAGATTCCGGGGAAAAATATAGTGGAGCATCTTCGAAAGCAAAAGTCGATCACAAAATCATTGGTCTCTTGCAAACTTGGGATCAAAGCGATTTAAAGAAAACGATTTTGTTAATCCAACGATGAGTCAGGTTGCTCGCCATCCATGCGACGATCACTCTGGCCATCCACGACGTGCTTCGAGGTCGTGCAGGGAGAGAGAGATCATCGCTTCAGTAGCCAACCGAGCGGGGAGGGATTGTGACGTGGTAACCTGAAAGGGCGTAGCTTTTGCGGCGGCGGTGTGACATCGGGGAAGTAACGAAGGAAGGATTTAGGGTTTTCCTCAACAGACCTTCTTGTCATGGCAAAGATTAGTTAGCAAAATATGTACTAATTGGGCCCCTAATCCCCACCTATCAAGAACTCCTCTCCAAATTTAACTCCGCCACCTACTCCTGCCCAAATTGCAGATCAAACCTTAAACCCGAAATCGGCAAATTGGCCGGCGATTGACCGGGACTCCCTCCACGCTTCCATTACTTTAATCCCGCTCGGGTTCCCCAAGGCCCAAAGAAAAGACAAAAGTACTACTGCGAGCTCGAATCCTTTCCCTCTCGCACTCAGTCATCCGCCGGTCAGAATCCGAGGCCGTCCACATTGTTTTGTGCTGGTTTTTGACGACTTCTCCAGACACGGTCTTCGCAACAATCGAGAAAGTACGACCAGGCCTGCGCACCAATTCACCTTTGGATTGTGTCCCCTTCTAGAAGGGCACCAGTACGTTGATTTGATTCCCCTCCCATCGTGCCCCGACACGAGGAAAATCTGGCCATTCGATAAAGACTAATAATCTTCCCTCGTACTGCCCCTCCCCCACTCTATCAATTGAGTGCCCGTCACTATCATCGCCAGTTTAAAAACAAAAAAAACAAATAAAACGTGGAAGATATCGTGGCGGTCCAATGCCTAATAGGCCAGCCAATTGAGCGCTACAATCTCAACCCGGACGAGAATTTTTTTGATTTTCTAGAGCCCCGTCTCACACGGTCAATGCCCATTACCCCTCGTCCAAGGTCTACCACAAGATTCCATCAAATCTAAACGTAACTATGCCGTTTGAAAAGCTCCAGCCAGCCAATTGACCAAGACTCCATAACTTTCCCCCCCGGTATTTCCATTAGAAACATCATGCCAACCTCTAGTCTCTTGTAATTATTCAAGTAGACCCTTCTTACCAAAAAAAAAAAGGTAGACCCTAGACTTATTAGATTGCGCACTTCATAAAGTCAGCTAATTCCGACTTATAATAATTGTATCTCAGGCATGGTTAGTTTCGCAAAAAAATAAGCAATTTGAAAAATATTTATTAAAAAACGATAGCATTAAAATATTTTTCATTCATTTATTTTTGCAAACAATATAAACTATTATTTTTTGGAAAATATATTTCAAATTACTTATTTTTCGCGAAATTACAAAGCCTAAGTTGCTAGCGAGCTAGCGGCGATCATTTTTATATATGACCTAGGGACTAGGGATGATCGGTTCCAAGATGGGTGATTCCCACCCTAAAATCAAGAATCATCCGTTAGAGACCGGTTTCTCAAAATGCGAACCGTGAACCACTCGCTCGTTTCATGGATTCATCCGAGAATCGAACCACCGATCTGGGTTCTCGATTGAATCCCGGTTACGGCCCTACCGAGCATCAACATCAATTACAAAGAGAAAAGGAAACCAATTTTGCATAGATGGGCACTTGGATCGAACTATGCATCTTTGATGGGAAGGTTCAGAGTAATGCTCTAAATAGAAGAATGGTAAACTGTATGAAGATTACACTTTGGACATTTGAAGTTTTATACTGGAATAGCAAGTTTTCGAGTTAGAATGAAATGATTGAAGGTCACAGCGAAGTGGATCGAGTTTTACCGATATTTCATGTTCACCGAGCTCACACTCGCTTAAGTGCATCCAATAATGTGAAAGAACAATCGAGAGTGCATTAAATTGAAACAACGAAAATAAACCAACTTCTCAAGCTTTGAATCTAGAACCAACTCTATAAAGTACAAAGGACTCGATCCGTTGGGTCGGTTGGATGGTTTTCACCATAAATCGAAACCGAACCGGCACCCGTCGGCTCTAAAAATTGAAATCGAGAGTCGAATCGTTACCCGCCTGTTTCATCTAAAATCAATCGGTTGGGTACGGTTCGATCCTATTTGGACAGATCATGATTTTTTGGCTCACCCCTATTGAGGACTAAATATGCTGCAAACTTTCTAAAAATCCTCATAGTTAAATCCAAAGAGGGCCGCCAGCGCAGGTCACCTTCCCCAAACCGAGTCTTTTTGGTCGATTCTATGGTTGAAAGTAATCAAAACATATTTCAAGGCAAGACTAAATCGGATACTCCGACATGATTTTGGATTATCAACAGTGCAAGTCAGCAACCACGTCATGGAGACCGCCGGTTAAGCCGAGCCGAGCCGAGCCGAGCCGAGCCAAATGTAAACTGCGGAGAAATCCAATGGAGAGGAGACAAAAGAGGGGAAAAAAAAAGGCACAAGCCGCGGCCGTGATTGACTAATGGCGGCGGGCCCCACCGCTATCCGACCGTATACACCGGACGGAATTCAAAGCCCGATTTAATTCCAAAACATGGAAACGCCGGACACGCACTAAACACAAAAAATAAAATAAAATAATAATAATAATAAAGGGAGAAAAAGGAAGAAGGCAAGACGTCCGTGACGACCTAAGCGATTCACATCTCACGCGCCTGCACGTTGCCATCGGCCCACCCACCCTTCTCTCTCCGCCCCACGCAATTTGTCTCATCTTCTCTCTCTCTTGTCTCCCCTATAAAAACTTCGCAAAACCAGTCGGCGATTCTCACGGCACAAGCAAGACCCACAATCATTTCTTCTTGGCACATCTTCTAAGGAAACCCAAAGCCCTAACACGGTTCGCGTCGTGGTTGCTATTCCCATGGAGGATCAGAGCAGTAGGAAGCGACTCAGAGACGCCGACGACTCGGACGATTTGGACTTCCAGTTGGCCGAGGTGAAGAGGCTCAGGGACGATCTCCTCGACTTCCTCGACGACTCCGACCCCGAGCCGGGGGCTCCGGATCTGGACTCCCTCATGCGGAGCTTCCAGGACGAGATCGCGGCGGCGCCGGCGTCCTCCTCGCCGTCCCCGGCGGCGGTGGAGGTGGTCGACCTCACGGCGGAGTCCGGCGACTCGAAGTCGGAGCTCGGGTACCTTCTAGAAGCCTCGGACGACGAGCTCGGTCTCCCGCCTTCGACCACCCCTTCGAGCGGCGAGGCGGCGAGCTGCGAGGCCGAGCTGGTCCGGGTCGCGTCCGAGGCGTCCGGGATCAGCGAGTTCTGGGAGTTCGAGGATCGGATCCCGAGTTACGGCGACTCGTTCCAGTTCGGAGCGGGGGAGGGGTACGGCGGCGGGGATGAAGAGGGCGGGTACGTGGCGTTCGATGGGCTGTTCGACTACTCCGACGCGGGTTTCGATCCGTCCGATCTGCCGGGCTTCTCGTGGCGGCGGGGGGAGACCATGCCGGCGCTATAGGCGTCGGGTCGAAACGGGGTTCGTGAGCCGACGGACGCTGATTTGTATAAATTAACTTTCTTTTCGCCTTGATTTTTCATTTGTAAACAGACAAATATATGTAGCAGGCTAGCAGGAGCTAGAACACAGAGCTGAAACAGGGTAGTTGTAGTTCCCCTCTCCTTTTTCTTTTCCTGTGTTTTTTTCCCGGAAATGACGAGAAAGAAGTGAGAAAAGAATGTTTGGGCAGAATACCAAATTCAGCGTCGGTGACCGGTTCAAGCTTGATGGGTTTGACAAATATTGGCCCACGATAGTTTATGTAAAGCCTCAGAACAAAGTCGCACATCCAGCAGGAAACAGGAATTAAACCGATCGGTGCGTTCGTTTGATGAAAAAATTTCTCGATGACGAAAGTTTCTTATGAGGAAATCATTCCCAAATGATTTACAAAATTTATTTTTCTAATTTTATGTATTTTTTTTATCCCGCAAATAATATTAATTCACGGAAAGTCTATCATGATAGTTTGCGGAAAATTCTGTTGGGAATAGGTTTCTTATTTTTCTCTGCAGTAAGTGTTTCGTATTCAATTGTGATCCAAAAATCAATTTCGTTTGAGAATTAATTTTTTCTGATTTTGTTTTTTCTTTTATAGAATTAGAACGTATAATTTCTCTTGTTAATTTTTTTATATTTAAGTCAGATAATTATGTATTGTCATTGTAAAATTAAACTTATATAGCATCACTAATAAGATAAATATTATATAATTCATAATTAGTTTATTTAATTTTGTGCTTGATGTAATCGTTTATTTATTTCATCGAATATTTATTTTTTTATAATTTGTTGACAAAAATGATATTGTAAAATAAATTTAAAATTTATTTATTTTCAATAAATTTTGTGTGTTTTAACAAATGTTTCGTGTACAAATATGGTGCTGGTTCTCATTTAATACTGTACTATATTCTATGATAAGTTGCCCCAATGGAACGCTTCATTATGTGTACGCAATCCTACTGCGAGTGCGATTTACATGTCCAGATAGGTAATATTACAAAAGCTTCAGATAATGCGGGCGTAATAAAGAAATAAAGTGCATATTGCGAAATCCAACTTAAATAAATAGCAAAATATTAAAATGTGAAAGGTCATTTAAAAATGCGTCCTAAATGGTTAAAAATCATTGTTTTACCTTCTATTCATTGTAAACAAATCACGTTCTTTTTTATCATCCGTAAAATTAATGTGGGAAGTAAACGGACGGATGTCTTCGAAGAAGGAAAAGAAAAAGGACCCTCGTTGTTGTTTGTCTTTGGGGCCAATGCTACAACCGCGCACTTCACCTAGCTAAGTTAAGGCTAGCTAGTTAAAATGATACCTGAAAATGCAAGTAAACAAATCTGCCGACACCTCTTGCATTTTTGGCCCTTTTGAGGGTCTATGTGACTTGGACGACGTGAAGGGCTGCCGAAATTGTGCCGACTTCTTGGGATCAACCTTGATCTCCCCTTGGGCAACCTTAGAAATCTCGTCTATGACATCTCCTGGTTGCTGACAGGCGACCCTCGAGCAACCCCAATATCTCGACGACCTTCAACTCTGGGCGAGCGTCGACTCGAGGCTGGCAACCTTCCTTATCTGACCAACGACATTAGTTCTTGGCGAGCTGCTGAATAGCCGACCCTCAGCAACCCTAAACAACCCGAAAACGACCTTGATTTTGAGGGCAAGCTTCGACTAAAAGGCTAGGCCACTCTTAGCCGTAGCAATGCCGATTAGCTTTGAGAGCGACCCCTAGTGGATGCATCGTTTACCGAGCACGTTTCTCTCGGTCGAAGATTTTTATGGGCTCAAAAGTCACTTGACAATGTTTTGCCAAACGAAAAACGAATATGATGAGTCTCGATTCGCAACTTCGCTAAGCCCGCAATTCGCTGGGAGCCCAATAGTCCAAGATCTGTAGACACTGCACTGGGCTACTTCTGCCTAGAAAGATGAACTGTAATGACTAGGAGATTCTGTTTGGGAAGGAAGTGGGCATTTCCTTTGGACTTGGATCATTATATCAAGTGCATTTTTCCAAAAGCTAAAAAGTAGTTAATCAGATTCTGGCCATAGTAAATATAGAGGATGTTAAGAGCCTGTTTGGCAATAATTCTGTTTTCAGGAACAATTTTCGAGTAGAAATGATTTTTTCTATTTCTATTCTCGAGAACAGAGAAGTAGATTTTTTTTTTTTTTGTCAAATCTGTTCCAAAGTTGAATCAAACGCAACCCTAGCACTTTTGAAGCCGAGCTTAGGGAAATTTTTTTTTTGAGAACAGACAGCCTTTGTAATCTACTTGCTACAAAGGCCCACTTCCATCACCATTGATCCGGGGTAGCTATTGTTTTGACAGATTGACCGATCATCCAAGTCAATGGCCATTGATCTGTGTATGTCTCCATGTCGATCACGATTCGATGGCGATACCAGTAGCGCAAACGTGAAATGTCTTCTTACTATCCTATGTAATTGTCTCTCGTGTATATTATTCTTTCTTCCTACAAAACTAAACTAATTTCTTAAAACAATCAAACGGAGCACCTGCAAAACGTGTTCTGTTAGCACAATTTAACTATGATGCTATGTTTTCAACTAATAATTTAAGTTTTTTGGAATAGTCCGCAGTTATCTCATAAAATCTGCCATGGTTCAAAATAGGATGTTTCGATCAAAACTTTCTAGGTCCCTATTTGCATATCCAATCACATATTTTCGCTTAAAGCCCAACATAAGAGTGATCACGCCTTCATCTAGCGCATTGTTAGACTATGGGAAAGATTTAATTTAAATTTGAGTTTTCTTATGGATGAAATGGAGAGATAAACCGAATCACACTTCTCTTTCTTTCTTTTTATTATCTCTTGCATATGCGTAAGTGTCACTCTTTTATTTCGGTCCAAAAAAGAGTGTCACTATAGTACAAGAGAAAATGGACCAAAACGAGACCAAGATGGAAGGAGGAGCAAAGCAAAATGAGGTAACTCTTATAAAATTTTTAGTAAGTCTTAATTAAAGACAAAAAAAGAGGAAACTTGAATGATTTCTTACTGTTATTGTGCGTAGGGTAATTGAAATCGAGAATTTATGTAGGATAGTTACTTTTCATCGGGGCTAATGCTCGCCGAAGGTCGAGAAAATTGGTGACCTTATTAAAAGGTAATTAAGGCATGCAAAGGTATCCTCGGATCGGACAGAAATTAGCCCTCCATGACATGTTCAACTTCAATAGTTTAGTGGTAGAGAAAAATTTGTTTCATCCAAACCATATATTTGTCCAATGATTGGTACATTACCCTATTACAGTCGTAAGGTATAAATACAATGAAGTACATCATCTTTGGTGTTGTTATGATTAAAATGCTTGTATTGGGTAATTCCGAGACGGCCGTAAACGATGCCCAACTTTTCCTTACACTTCGCAGAGTGGTTGAGGCATTCAGTGTCCAAATTCCGTGTCTATACGATAGCGACAGGTGTCTTGTAAAGTTTGATAACGGGGGACGAAGGAATACATTTTTAATGACAATTTTTTCCGTCTCTTTATCACTCCTAATGTGTTAAGAGAGCGATGTGAAGGTAATTTCCATCGAACATCGACCATTTCTTTCTCGTTGCGATGCAAGCGCGCCGTATTCTAGTAACATGAAATAGGAAGGGCAGTGTCTGTCCCATTTGCCAATCTAAAATTACTTTGATTTTAGCTGGACATTAATTAAAAAAATCAATATGAATAATAAGTGTATTACTTAATTTAGAAGATTTGAAAAGGGCCAAAAACGGCAAGCAAGTTGGGGGGACGGGGGAAAGAAAAATCTCCAAAAACTTGAAGACATATCCGCTTTGGATACAATACAACACAGCAAAGGAGAGAACCCCCAAGTCGCAAAAATCTAGCTCTCCCCCTTCTCTTTTACCCACAGGAACCTATCCCCACTCGCGCTCTCCGCGAGTACTCGACACGCGCGTCGCCCTGAGCCCCGGGAGTTCGGTTGCGTGCCGTCACTCCCCTCCCTCCCGCGTGCGCGTCGGCAGCACTGCAAGTACGTCAATAAAGAAGAATAAGGGGGTGCGAGAGTGGGAGGAAGAAAGCATTGCTTGAGCAATAGGTCACTCTCTCTGTCTCTCTGTCTCTCTCTCTCTATAGAAGTCGCTGTTCCTCCCGATCGACGAAGAGCGGAGCGATCGGTTCGCGTTGAGAGGGGGAAGGAGAGAAATCGCGCGGAGATGAAGATTTTCGTCAAAACTTTGAAGGGCACCAACTTCGAAATCGAAGTGGAGCCCGAAGAATCGGTCAGTTTCTTCCCACTTTTTGGCGGTTTTTTGTCCCCGAGCTTCAATTCGGTTCCTAATCGGGGCTCTCGGGGGTCTTCGGGCTTTCTAAGTGGTGGTTTAGGTGTCCGATTGCGGCGTCGGGATTGATCCCTAGTGTGTCCGGCGGCTTTGTGTGTGCTTCGGTTCCGCGTAATTGAGGCTGCTGTTAGGGTTTAATTCGATTTCCTTGCGCTGGCCTGTTTCCGTGCTTTCTGATTTTGTGTGCTTGGTTTGTCTTCCGTTTGGCTGGTGGGGGCATCTTGTTGATTGTTGCTCTTCTTGCTCGTCGATTGGTCCTGCTCTTTTTTCGGAATTCTATTGGCTCTGTGCTTCGTTTGGCTGAGTAGAAATCTTGGTTTTAAATTGCGCGTTGTTAATTCTGGGCTCGTATGATATTGTTGGTCGATTTGCCAAAGTAGGGGTTTTCGTCATCAATGCAATTGCCGTCCAACTCTTTGTGTTTGGTTAGGGTTCGCATTTAATTAGTCGAAATATGGTTTCATCGTATGATGTGACGTTGCGGGCTTCTTCAGTTGTGACAGTTCAAATGCTGACCAAGGGATGATGTGTGTCCACTTTCGTTTTAGCAACTTACTCTAGCCTTGATGTGGACAATAAGAAGCACCTTAGGCACCAGTTGAATGTTTAGGGGCTTGTGATTTGTAGCAAGTGTGAACATCTTTGCTCCAAGTCCCTTTCCTTGGCCTGCAGAGATGCAGTATTTCACCAGTTTTGCTGTTGTGAATCTGACTACAAGTTTCTGCACTGGTGTGGTGGTACTTAGATATTGCTGTGTAAAAGCAAGCCCAAAAATCATACAGCAATAGCTTAATCAATTTAGTTTTTGGAAATCCTGAAAAATTTGGGTTCGATACATTCCGTTTGGTGTTTGTTTCAGGCTTCCAGTTCTGCTGATATCACTTGTCTCACCTGTGGTTTTTTTTTTCCCCTCACCTGCTTCCGTGTATCAAGTTGTTCTATTTTTCTGATTGGGTTTGCTGTTGTTCCTTCTGAAGTGAAGGGAAGGAAGTTGTTTTGCTCCATTGAGGAAGCTCTTTTGATTTGTCTGTGATTATCGTGTTGTATGCAAAAATTGTGGGAATGGAGTTGATCTGCTTCTTGATATTAAAACTTTCACTAATTAAATGTAGGTTCCCAATTCCTAATTGCTTATTCTTTTTGCCATTTTTTACAGGTTGCTGACGTAAAGAAAAAAATTGAAACTGTTCAAGGAGCAAGTTTGTTCCCAGCCTCTCAACAGATGCTTATCCATCAAGGGAAAGTCCTCAAGGATGAAACTACCTTGGACGAAAATAAAGTTGCCGAGAATAGTTTTATCGTAATCATGTTAACAAAGGCAAGTAATATCTTGCGTCTGATTTTATAAAGAACTACTACGTGTAACTGCAATCAACGGTATCATTACCAATGGGGAGGCTACAAAGACTTGTGTGTTGCTTTAATATTTTTCCTAGATAAATGGTACATACTTCAAGAATTGCAAAGAATGGATGGAATATCTGCCGTAGAAAGATATGATCTTTCACATTGAGTGTTCCAAGTCAATGGGGGGTATAAATTTTACTCATGGTTAACTAAGAATAGACTTTCTTTGAACCAAAACCTAGAATAAATTTCCACTGATGTAGCCATGATAAGGTTGAGTTGAAGAAGCTAGTGAAGTCTCCACGGTGTAGTTTTGGAATCCCTCAAACAGAAAACCACATGTAGTGATAAGTGTCTTAGTGGACCTTATCATCAATTTTAGACATGCCGCACCTGAATTGCTGCCAAATTGAAGCGAACTAATTGCCAGAAGTATGCTTCACTTGTGCTGAAGCACTTCTTTGTTCGGAAGTAAGTAGCCTCTAGTCATAGTAGGCATAAGTATATACCTCCAAATGTTTGAAGTTTTGGCAGAAGTTATGCTACATAGTATTGTCTTTATAAATATGATGTCACCAACGGAACAGTACTCTCCCTTTCTTTTTCAATCTTGGTCAAATTATTTTGCAGAATATACCAAATTTTTTATGTCGATGTAGCGATTAGACAAAGTTATTGAGCTGCTCTTTTGGATTAGAGTAATGATAGCTATGCTTAATGGTATAGAAGATATGGTAAACTTACTAACGTGTTAATGGTTTGACCGAGTATCTTGAGAAGTGTGTTGAAGTAAGAGATAATAGGCTTTTTATTTATTTACAAATTTCAAAGACAATCATATTGCATCATTTACTGTACAATTTTTGCAAACATCTTTATATGCATAGCATTATTGGAAAAATTACTTGAGCAATCAGATTCGATTTATCTTTTAGCATTAGGGGAAAGAAATGAACTAGTTAAAATTGTATATTGCTATTTTTTAGAAGGGTTATCCTAGACTTTCGAAAGCAGTCTGAACTGGTACAGAATTCAAAAGTTGATTCTTAGGAGGCCGAAATGGCTTCTTTGGCTCAGTAGAATAAGGCTTATATTGTCGCTATTGATTGAGGATGTGCCAGTGGGTGAATGGTTTTAACCAATTTGAACTTCTGGTTCTGAAGGATAGCATAAGTCTTTTGTAAAGGGATTAGTCTATCCTGACAAACTGAACTTTCGAAATTCGTTTCGCTTGACCTACCACCTTTCGAAGTAGTTGAGGCGCTTGCTATATGAAGGGGCTTTCCTGGTAAAATTGTTTAAAAGATCCTGGATATTCAAACTCACTTTTTCACATAGGATCGATGGGGTTCCAAAAATCGGATTGTAAAATTGAGAATCTTGCAAAATAACTGCAAGATGTATTATGACTTTTGTTTGCATGGGTTCTAAAGCTCTAGACTACAAAATAAGCAATAAGAACAATGAGAATGAAATGAGTCAAATTACCATCATCAATAAAAAGATGCCTTCTGTGATGTCACCAAACTTGAATAATTTTTTGTTCATTTGCTAATAAAATGTCATCTAGTTTTGACCAAAAAAAAAAAGGTCATCCAGAGAAATTTTCTGCAATTTATCAACTGGGTCACATTAACTAAGGCTGAATTCTCTTTTGTACTATGCGTAAGCAACTCATCTGTGTAGCACCATTTTGGGTCCACATGTCAACTATGCATTGAGTAACTAATACAAGACTTTGGCGGAACATATAACAGTGAATCGCTAGGTGATCTAGTTTCGTCTTAAGTGTATTCCAAAGGATTCTGTTTGTACAGATGAAGAAAGCTTGCTCTAGTTTAGTTGTATTCTTGAAGGAAAGGCAGTTTCATTAATAAAACAGTGAGTTCAACTGAGGGCATTGCGCTGCAGTTCTTTCTTTTATTTCGTTTTGGGCCTCTTTGAGCCCAAAACTCCAAGACCAGAAGCTAAAAAAGCCTGCTGGAGAGTATACCGAGTCACACAGATAACTTGCGAGTTTAGTGATTTTACGGAGTTAAAACGCGAGTTCACCCAATTTACCCTACCAATGATTTTCTTCCAATTTTAACATGTTTTCCAGCGTTGACTCGGAAAATCTAGTCAACTCACGATTTTGGTAACACTGGCTTGCTTTGAGTTTCAAATGTGTCTTGCAAGTATGAGATGGCTTATTTAGGAATCATATTATTATGATGAGCACTCACTCAGGAGAATTTCTCACATAAAGCTTTTGATCATATTGGTGGAAAGTGAATCATTTGAGAAAGACAGGCTATCTTACTTTGCCTGGAAATTAGACTCCCATATCTCTGTTGCCTGATATCCTTTCGTTTGAAGGTGCCGAAGGGCATCATTCTGGCTTTTTGCCTATAAAAATAAAACTAGATTCCTGGTGCCGTGTGTTAATTCCTAGGTGTCCTTTCAGGGCGATCTTGCTTTGCAATTTTTGGGTTTGTCCTTTCTAACTTTCCCTATTTGCTTCCACATTGTTAGAGTAAGAGCACGTCTGGTGAGGGATCAACTGCTTCTGCTGCACCTCCAACAAAGGTATTTGATGCTCTCAGATGATGTTGATCTGCAAAGTTTGTGGCCGCGTTGCGGGATTTCCATATCATGTTTCGTGATGTTATGTTGTCTTTTGATCTACCACATAATTACAATGATACAGAGTTAGCCGTACTATGGGAACTTTTGGCACCCGAATGATATTAATCTCAAAAAATCACATCAAAAGCTGTTTTTGTGTTGAAATTCCTATATGCTCAGAATATAGAAAATGAAGCAGTTTCTTTGTGCAGGCTCCTCAAACGAGTGCCCCACCTTCTGCTCCAGTGCCACCTTCAACAGTGCCTCAGGCTCCACTGGCTACTCCAACGTATGTTCTTAGATTGCAGTGCCTCTCATGTTCTCTTGGAGTAGTGCAATTGTCTGCATGCACATCTAAGCAATCGTTATTTGTCACTCACAGGCCTGCTGCTGTTGCAACTCCTGCTCCTGCACCTGCACCCTCTCCTGCTCCTGTTGGGTTAGTATCATGTCTTGTATGTCTCTGTCTGTGGGAAGACATTTGGATGTTTACAATTATGATTCATTGTTTTTAACTCATTCGTCCAACATGCTCTTGTCGTCTTTGCCTGTTTCTTCCGCCCGCGTGAGCTCTTAGCATACCGTTGTATTTTTTCTCCTCGGTACTGTTTATCTTGCCTAATGATTTGATGTATTTTCAGGTCGGAGTCTGATGTCTATGGCCAAGCAGCTTCTAATTTAGTTGCAGGAAGCAATTTGGAGGGAGCGGTCCAACAAATATTGGATATGGGTGGAGGGACATGGGACAGGGACACTGTTGTTCGTGCTCTTCGTGCGGCTTACAACAATCCAGAGAGAGCTGTTGAATATTTATACTCGGTCCGTGAATGTTGTTAACTTTTTGGACTTTTTGGACTTGAATCTGGATTCACTGTCCTCTGTTGCAAGTCACCAATGTTCGATACTTGAATTTTGAAGTTCTTGGCATTGTATGACTTCAAGAACTTCTGAAGAAAAGTGCTGGCAAATGCTCATCATTTGTGTACTTGAACCTCTTTATCAAACAGTTGCAATTTGTCCAACTTTTTTCTTCACCTGTTAGTTTAAAACAGTGACCATCTGTATTTGCCATCTTTTCAGGGTATCCCTGAGCAAGCTGAAGTTCCACCTCCTGCTCGAGTTCCTCCTGTTGCACCAGCTGCAAATCCGCCTGCGCAACCAGCACAGCCTGCCCAACCTGCACCGGTCCCTTCAACTGGACCTAATGCAAATCCCCTTGATCTGTTTCCCCAGGTGCCTATTCTGGAGTGTTATGAATTTCATGGCTATGTGGTTGGGATTAAATGAATCAGGTATCTGTCTTGACAGGGTCTTCCGAGCGTGGGCTCAGGTGCTGCTGGTGCTGGTACTCTAGACTTTCTTCGAAATAGTCAGCAGGTGATATTTCCCTCTCCCCCTCTTCTCTTTCTCTCATGTTCACTCCCTCTTTATTCCTTTGATCCTCTCTCGCCACCAACTGGTGCCCCCACTTCAATCTCAAGCCCAACACCAGGCTCACATGAACAAACACATTCAAGCGCAAACACACATGAATGTGTGAGCGTAGTTTGTTGATGCATGCTGGAATTTATGGCAGAGCACCTGTATGTCTTTGCTAATAAAAAAATGTTTTTGATCATATTTCTGTTGCAGTTCCAAGCTTTGAGAGCTATGGTTCAGGCCAATCCTCAGATATTGCAGGTTTTTGTGTCTATTCTTCTTGTTATGATTATTGTTAAATTATTGTTAATGTCTCTCATTTGAAGTATCAATGTACATATTCTTTTGTGACTCTGCAGCCAATGCTTCAAGAACTTGGAAAACAAAATCCTCACCTTATGAGGCTTATTCAAGAGCATCAAGCTGACTTCCTCCGGCTGATCAATGAACCTTTGGAGGGTGGAGAAGGGTTAGTACTTATGATGACAATTGCTTGTTCTAGTAGTGTTAGGGTCGAATATTTATGGTGCTTCCATTGATCCATCTTGTCAGGAACATCCTTGGGCAGTTGGCATCAGCCATGCCACAGGCAGTAACTGTCACGCCTGAGGAACGTGAAGCAATAGAGAGGGTAAGTTTTTATTATTCTGTTATCTGACTAACCATCACTGTGTAACGACCCTCCTTTATGACTTCTTTTCCTCCCTTCATCAGTTGGAGTTCGACTAGTACCTGTTAATTCGTTAAAAGCCATTGAAAATAGAAGTCGTAGGGAGAAGTAAAAGTATTCTTTTCCACTGTTGATATCTGAGGTTGGATAGTTTTTACTAACGAATACTTTGTGTACTGATTCATTAAGTTGGCTTGTGATTCCGTTTATGACGATGTTACAATGTCTTTCATGGCATGGTATGGTGGTACACCCGCCAATGCTGCTAGATGCTTGCAGCAAATGGTTTAGCTGCTGGCAATTTACAACCCGTTATGGTTAACTCTCTGTACGGCTGATTGGTTATGTGTCTTACCCATTTGATGTCATTCGGTTGTGGTCGTTGGAGGAGGATTGGGTACGCGTAGCTCAAATTTTTGGGTTGCTTCAACTAGAAGCTTTTAGATTTTACAGTCAGACTCCGTTGGTTACTCTTTTTCCACCTTTTATGTAATCTTGGGTGGTAGTTTTCATTCGGATGAAGTTCACTTTTGTCCTGCACGTTCTTTGTTTTTTCTATTTTTGTTCCTTTTTTTGGTAGACGATGTTTGTCTTGCTGTTATTAATGTTATTTCCTTGACTCAGCTGGAAGCAATGGGATTTGATCGAGCAATTGTTCTAGAGGTGTATTTTGCTTGCAACAAGAATGAGGAGCTGGCTGCTAATTACCTTTTGGATCACATACATGAATATGAGGACTGATTGGAGGAAATAGGATGGTTCATTTGTTCTCTCTATGCTTCGCCTTCAATGTCTACCAGTGTCCTTCCCCACCTTTCCAGTTGCATCTTGTTAACCTTTGACCTTTAATATTTTGTGTTATCGGAGTGTCTGAGTCCGGCGGGCAATGTGGATGATGTATTTTTTCCTTCTCACCCTGTGGTCTTTCAGGCTCTCCTGGTTATTGTGAATTTCTGCTTTCTATACATAGTTGTCTTGGTTATTTATTCTAATAGTGTACTTCGTTCACTTTTTATTCCCTCGTCATTTTCCAAGCTTCGTGCACCAATGTGATTATTTTGCCCTTTGATTGGTTTGCTAATGAGGCTCGGCTACGGATGATTGTTTTGTTCTCGTTGCAGTCCATTACAATATTTTACCACCCAATATTTGGGAGAGTTTTTATCCTATTTGTAGGCTCTCCCACATTCCATCCGATTTCACAGAGTAGTTGCCAAAAAAGAATCTTATGCCATGGGGAGTCTCGTCTCGTCGAGGAACCTTAATGTATCAAACGCAGCAATGCTCAGATAACAATCTAATTGCACGTTTACTCTGAAGTTTTTAATCTTCTATTAAGTGGGTGTTTAGAATTGAGTCAAGTGTTTGATAATTCGCTTTATGATAGGAAACAACATTGGATTAGATTTTGAGCAGGTTCAAAATTCCTTTTCGAGGTAATAATGGTTGAAATGTTCTCCACCAGTTTGAAAATGCCTATTGCTGCGTTCGGTGGCTAGAATAAGAGTAGGTATATTATAGACTTTATTTTGTCCTATATTTGGGTGCTGCTCAAGATAGGATAAGGGTAGAGATATAAGAATGATACAAGTTAGGATGCTAAAAGCTATACCCAGAAAAAAGCATACCATTTTTTTCTCTCGAGTTTTGATTCGCATTGAGACTTCACGATTCTTCTTTTGCCGCATGTCGAATCTAATTCTCTTCCATAACTCTTTGGTTCACATCAAAGTTTCGTGAAGACATCGAAAGAGTCTCCTCCTTCATAACTCTCTTGTTTGTGTTGAAGCTTTACGAACGTGTATTTGAGCGATCGATTCGGCGAGAACAACTTAAAAGATAAAGAAGTACTGTTAATTTCTTGATGCTCGTTCTAAGTTCGAAGTACTATTTGTACAAATAAGAATCTCATTTGTTGTATGATTTCTTCTTCATATTGGTAGCTATAGGATCTATGAGGTACTCACTAAGAAGTAAATTTTGTGCAATAGCCCTTCCTCTCTCATGGAAAAGATACCATGATCCTGAACCGATCTTACTTAGGATCGCAAATCCCAAGTTTATCTATGAAGATCAAGTCTAATTGTATTAATTTCTAGAATTGATTTTTTTTATGTAATACTAATTGATAGGGCCTCATTGATAAGTGCCACAAGATCCTAGACAATGGAACCAATGATTTTGGACTTGAATCCAAAGTAGTATGTAACATTTTCTTTTCCAAGTGAAATCCCTCAATATATGAAAGGGTAAAAAAGTGCTTTCATAGTTGTGGACTAAGATGCGTGTATTTAATTTATTCACAGTTATTAGAGCGGGATCCACTTTTGGGGCAATATGAGTCGAAGCAATAATAAGAACTTTTTGAGTGAGATATCTTTCACAATCCCTAGAGAGATAGTTCATTAATAGATCGAGGGATAAGTAATTCGATTCATTCACATCTAGATTATGAATGTTCGGAATCCGCATTATGCAAGGAGACATTGCTTTTGTTAATTTGAATTGAATGGTAAAATGACCGGTTTATTTTCGACATCATACCCATAGCTAGCGCATTCATCCTAGTTAGAAGCTCTAGTTTCGTATCAAGGTCACGATCAATATCGTCACTATCCTCAATATCGATAACATTAATAAGAAAACCTTTAGGGTTTTTATCTATGAACTTGCTTAGAAATACTGTAATGAAAGAAACATAAGAGTTTGTCGCTAGGTATTTGACCAAACAAGATGGCTCATAACTCATTATCTAATTAAGCTTTTGAGTGAAGGTGGTCCAATTTGAATATGTTAACGGATTCAAACTTAGACTCCCTCTTGGCGGTTCTCACAGGTGAAGATACCGGACTACTTGTTACAAGATCCTATTTGTGCAAAATTGTAGATCAAGTATAGGTTGCCAAAATTGATCAATAGTTAAAAAGGTCAATTTAGGTCGGATGAATTTTGACTTGACCCAATCTAACACACCTATTTGACAAACCTAACTAGATTTATACTACTCCAATTGATAGGTGCTGCTGCGTCTGCAATGATTCGGATCTCGCCACTAGTGATGTCCCCAATCAACCAACCGCCAACGTGACCGTACAACCATTTGCATCGACTCTTCCTACTCATATGCACCACTCTTTGTCAACGATTTCTCTTCGTCCTCACTCTCATTGATTTGTATTGATCAAGTGCTAATGAACCCAAATCGGAGCCTCCGAATTTGGAAGTAGAGGTCTACGACATTTGATTTGAAACTGTCCTTGGTTGATCTTAATGGCCACCTGCCGGAGTTGTTCATCCGATCATTGATCGGGAGAGAGCGAGAGAGAGAGAGAGAGAGTGGGGGAAGGCGTTGGTGGTGATGCTATGATTTAAGGGGATGACGGCGGTGATGGAGCCAGACCCAACAATGGCAAGTTATATTTGTGGAAGAGCAAAAAATGAAAAAGAAAAAGAACAGAAAAAACCGAAAAGGAGACAAATCATCAATATGCAAACATGCAGAAAGTCTCTTCACAAGAGATAACACTCACGGTATAAATCAAACTCGTGACTTAATCGAAGATGTTCGATTTTTTTTTTTCACCACTAGGCCGAAAACATGCTATGCGCATGCCAAGCCTTTTCTTTTCTTTTCTTTTCTTTTCTTTTCTTTTGTAGAGAAGAAATCGATTGAATGTGTGTAACAAAAGCTGTTCTCCTCACAATGATAGAGATTGTTACTTTATCCTCCTTCCTCATAAAGGATTAAAAGGTGATGGATATTTATATATGTGATGCATACTAATAACCGAAAAATGTATGCTCTATAATAATAATATAGCCTTGGCTGTTAGTTGATATAGGGAAAATTATAAAAAAAAAAGTCATAAACCTATTGTAATTGTGCCAATTCAGTCCATTTTGACGGCCGCGCTAATATCTAGTCGCCGGCGCCGACGTGGACAATTTTTTTTAATGATATTTAATATTCTTAGATATTTTTTCCTTATTTTTTTCTTTTTTCTCTTTCTATTGCTACTATGATCGGCAAGGGCTTCGTGGCCCTCAACCGGCCTTTGCCGGGCCTTGCCTAGGTCTGGGCTAGGGCAGCCTTGCTATGGCCTCGCCCGCGGTTGTACCTCATGAAATCCTTGCGAAGATGGAAAATGAGAAACCCTCACAAAACCTCCGCCTGCCTCTTGCCTGGCCTCGGCCACGGGTGAGGTTGCCCTTGGCTGCTGTCGGTCGGTCGAGGGCTGCGAAGCCCTCACCATGTGGATGGCAAGTTCCGGTGACCCTCACCGAAGCTCATCACCCACAATAGCGATAGAAAGGGAAAAAAAATAAAGAAAGGAGAAAAAATAAAAAATATTATAAAAATTATCCACGTCAACTCTGGCTAGCAAAGTGGATCGAATTGATACAATTACAAAAGATTTATGACTCAACTAGCAAAAAATATCATTTTTAATTTCTCGGCGTCCATGTCGGCACAAAGACCGGCCACGTAAGATGGCCGATACCTGACTAGGAATCCAGGTAAGCATTTTTCTGGCCTAAATTGATCGGAAGGATTGAATTAGCAAAATTTGAAAATATTTAGGATTGAATCACAAAATTGAAACGTTTAGGACCAAAATAGAAAAATCTGAAAAAGTTTAGGACCGAATCGGAAAAATTAAAAGGTTTATGACTGAATTGAAAAAAATGCAATAGATTTAGAACTTTTTTGACAATTTTTTATAATTCTTTTTTCTTATGCCAAAATTTAAAGTGCATACGCAAAATTTTGTATGAGTAATTAGTAGATGTCAAAATTTCTATTTGAGTTCCTAAATAAAATACTTTCACAGTATCGAAATTCAGTGATAGTGACCGCATAAAAATATGTCTTATACATGATCACGAATTCACTATTTGCAAAGGAGGTACAAATTAGTTGTTGGGAAACGCCTTGAAGATGACAAAACTCAAAAGCTATTAATGTGAGCATCAATGAACGTTAATGGTGTAGAACCAGTTGATAGACGCAAATGCCCATATACATGCAAGATGGAGCCCTAACAAGATCATCAAAAAGCTGGGAGGGCTCGGCCTCTACTGAAGGTCAATATTGTTACCGGGTGAAGAAAGTGTCGACTAAAAAGCTAGATGGATTCGAGTAGAAGGGTAAATTTTTTTTTGTTCCGCTCGGATAATGTGCCTAGAAGTGGAACAAGTAGTAGAATAAGAAAGGAAGACTAGGATGGATCATATAAGGTGAATGACTTCATAGAATCAAGCTCGTCAATATGCTTGGAAGAACCAGGGAATAGAAGGTAAATAGTCGGTTTAAGCGAAAAACGTGAAAGGATTGGTAGAACCGTCGTAGAAGGTCTTGCTATCGATGAGGCAAAAACAAGGTTGAGTGCCTCTGCGTTCCTGGTTAAGAAGACACAAATCATATTCTAATTTGATTAGAATTCAAATGGATGCTTTGACCTTGAGAAGACTTCCAACGGCTAGGATGAAGCTTGAAAGATCATGTATAAAGGACTTTAAGGATTATTGAGGAGTGGCAAGAATTAGGAAAGCTTTATTTCTCGTCCTGAATACTCTCATTCTCTCAATTGTACTATACGGCTAGTATTGAGAATGGTATTCTCTGGAAGGGTTGTGGGCTTTGTAATTTGAGAATTTAGTGTCTATAGCTATAGAGGTGTTTGGATATTGTGGAGTTGTCTACTAAGCTTTGGGGAAAAGCAGCACCAGCTATAATCTGCAATCTCTTGAGATTAATGGCGGATTTGCCTGATTTGTGGCTATTAGCTTAAGAGAGCGGACATAGGTGAAAGGGATTGACCATACCATTGTACATCTTTTTCCAAATCCTTCTAACTCTTCCACTCTTTCATTATCAGTTTCATTTTTCAAATAGACCAATTCACCCTTCTTGGTCTCTTGTTAGAGCTTCATTATAAATTATCCCTTTTTCACTAATCAAGTCATCTAAGCATTTATTGTTAACGTGTAATCTCCGATTTAAAAAAAATTACCGCTTTGATTTTATTATGACCGAACATGGATGACGTAATCATTTTAATAAGTCTCCCAACTTCAAATTTGACACGAACTCGTTACATGCAAACGTAACTTTGGAATTATGTTTTTCATTGGTTTGATAGATATATCCTCAAGTATCTTAGAGCATGTCCATAATAAAACCGTGTAAACTTTACTTGAAAAATGAATTTAGACTAACCAAGATATTAGAGAGAGCCTTACAAATTTATATTAATAAAATTAAAAAGATTACGCAAACGATTGAGCAAGCTACAATATCAAAGTCTTAATTTTAAGAAAACATTGATAATTATGTGTTGTTGATGAGTTCTTGGGAGGGAAATGTGTCACAGACCATAGGTTTCAACGCACAAAGAACCAAAGATTACCCAAGAAAAGCGAGCAAGCTTTGAAGCTTCTAAGGACTTAGGCTGCGCTTGGTACATCGGATATAACTCCGGATAGAATAACTTATATCATATCAAGTGTTTGGTGGAACACGAAATCCAGATTTGTCCGGATATAATCCGGATATAGCTCGGATAAAAAAAATCCCACCTAGGAGATGGGATACATCTAGATAGGATAAGAATTTTAGAAAATATATAAAAAACCAAAAAGAAATTGTGAGAAAAAAATAGAGGGTAACACATTCAAAGGAGAGACTGCTTGACCTCCATTGTCAAGTACAAACGTCGAAGACTAATTCACGAGCTCCACCATCACTCGACGTCGCAGTACCGGCCGGCCATCATCCCCTTTTGTCTCACGCTCTCTCTCTCTTTCTATCTAGACCGGTCGAGCCCATCGAATTGACGTCCGACCCTCTAAACTTCGGATATGAGGCTCGCAACCTCAAATCCGAGCTTGCCGGCCTAAGGGACCCTAGATGTGGGGTCGCCTGAGGCTGGGCCTCGTCCTCGGTGGCGACCGTGAGCTCGGGTTCCCTTGCATCGGCGAGTGGCCTTATTGTTAACCGCCTTGCCTTCTTCAATTGGACCAAACAGCTACAACGCAAAGGTCAGGGTCTCGTTGTGTGTCACGGCCGAGCCCGTGGACGAAGATTTTTGCTGTGAACGAGGTACGTACACTTCGGCTGATTTGTTGAGCTCGGAGAGCAAAGAACAGTTGTTTGGGGAGACTTTAGAGTTCGGGATTTGTTTTTTGTTGTTTGCCATTTCCATCTGGTGTCAATTCGTGCAATTTTCGAAGAATCTAAATCCCCTTTCGATCCCCTTTTGAGTTCTTCTTATTTCGCCTTTGATACGGTGAAGTTGAACGGGGACTACGGTGTGACGATGGAGATGATCTGGTGAAACGGTGAAGAAGGCGAATCAGAGGGATGGTGAGATTTGGAAATCGCGGGAGATTGCGCTAAACAAGTGAGATTCTAAAAAAATTTAATCTTATCATGAATTGCACTAACACATGATTGGATTTTCTACAATCTGGAGGATATTTGAAGGATTTCTAATCCCATCTTATTCTATCCTATCACAATCCAAATCCGAACGACCAAACACAGCCTTAGGGTTTCTTGAATACTCTAAAATATTCCAAAGGCCAATATGTAAATGCTATTCTAGAGTGTTAATGTCGATAGTTGATAGATGGGAGATAGAATCTCCACCGCTTGATTAAGGAGAGATGTACTTTTGAAATTGAAGTAATACTTGGATATATAGGGGTCCCCTTCCCTTTATTGGAAATTCACAACTTTTATCACTGAGAGTTTCTCTCTAGAATTGTTGCGAGTCGTGAACTTTCTCTTCACTTTTTCTTTTTCATTTTCTCTCAACAACTCTCTTTGCCCTACATATTTTTCCTTTTATATTCTTTCTCAATTTGCCCTTGTCTTTCTCTTTTTTTGACTTATTATATTCTTTTTCGAATTATCGGCATTTATAAGATTTTATCAAATTTTTTCAGCATCATAATCCATAAGTTAATGCAAGCTACAATAATAAAAAGTTTGGTTTGACAGGCATAATCAGTCCATTATTTTATAAGTTTAACATAGTGTATACGGTATTATGAATTTATTATCACTCAATAAATTAGTAATTAAAATTTGTTAATGATACATGCATCAAGTTTGAGTCATACAAAATGAAAAGGGCTCTCCAATTTACTTCTACAAACTTACTCTATTTTTAACTTTGTATCAATTAAAATATCAGTATCAATATTAGTATATTACCCCATTTGGAAACGCATATGTGTCATGTCAATTAGAATCATGGAAAACTAGAGAGAAATAGAAAAGAATTGAAAATATGATTTTTTTATGACCGCAACAAACTGCCGAATCTTTTTCACGGTTGCCAAATCTTGAAAGTTTGAATGCAGATTTTTAGTATATAACAAAAAGGCAAATCTCCAACTCTTTATAAGCTTGACCGCAACAAAGAAAGGATGAAAGGAAAACAGGGAAGACAATATGAAACTCTTTATAAGCTTGACCAAAACAAAGAAAGGATGAAAGGAAAACAGGGAAGAGTAGAGCAAGTCAAGATGAAGAGAAACATGGCCTTGATTAGTAAAAAGGAAAACAGGGAAGAGTAGAGCAAGTCAAGATAAAGAGAAACATGGCCTTGATTAGTAAAAACTCAGATGTATATCTCTCTTGCGTTTTTTTGTTTTGACTTTCTAGTTCGGTTGCTCATGTTGACTATAGTTACTAAATTATATATATAGTGTGTGTGAATTGGCAGGTTGTGTGGTTTTTGTGGTAATGTTATGGAAGACCGTTGACGTATCCTCTGCCTACTAGCGTCCCTCAAGACCAAAAACAAACCCTCCAAATATTAAAATCTTGCCTCACAGATCTTTTCTGGTTTCTGCTAATACTTTCTGTTTTCATATTTCAGATGATTACCAATTGGGTGATTTCCTTTTTCTCATTTTCTTTTTTGTCAAGCGGTCACTTCATTTTTTTGGCAAAAATAGTTTCTATTGGAACTAAGCATAGATCAATGGATCTGAGGTAACGCAATGTTTTGAGTTGTTTATGACAGAGAGCAATAGAAGAGAGAGCAGATTTCATAGAAACAGATATCCAGGCCACCAAAAATAGAATCTTGGTTTGCAATCAACAATCATGATGTAACACTGGAGATACAACCGATGTTGCGGAAAGAGTTTGCAGACCAAAAAAGGACATACGAAGTTCAATGGGTCAACAACGCCGGATGGTGGTTTGTTGGTATGGAAAGTAAATTTGGCGTTCTTTCCCGATTGTGAAGTTCATCTATTTATATAGTTAATAGCTAATCTGGTTATGTGAAGTCACATTGCGAGCCAAGTTCCGGGATCGAGCAAAATCAAAGTTGCTATTTATTTATTCCGACCATTTAAGAGTAAAATCAAAGTCGCTATTTATTTCGATCAGATCTAAGTTTCCACCGATTACTTTGAGGAGTTCATCTAAATTGCATTTAACCAAAGATAAAAAAATCCGGTTTTTGTTGATAATATTATATATTTTTGGCTCTCATTTGCAAAACACTATTTCTAGTCATCAGCAACTCATACTTCTTAGAACAGGTCCGATGGAAAGAAGCTCGAAGACAAATTTATAGAGACTCTCCAGAAATTTGGGTACAATGGTTCATACCCATCGAAAGACTCGCTGAAGCGATTTCCCTTTGCGCCCACTTCACTTGTATATATTTCCAATCTCACAAACTTGCCGAAAGTTTTCTTGATGGATGATCAGACCATACGAATAGAGTACACTAATCAGGTTCGACCTTTTTCTTATCCGGGTTAGTTTAGTTTTAAATGTGATTTATATACTTTGTTTTCTTTCTAATGAAATTACATGAAATTTTTGTGCAGACATACCATGAAATCACTGTGGATAGTTATTTTAATTATATCAAGAATTATGTAATGGGAATTGGACCATGGAAGGATACAGTTGTTCTTCCGGTAGGTAATTATTTGCAGAAACCGACTGATCTGATAGCGAAAGCACATGCGATTAAAGGCCACGTAGGAAATCGGATCTCATCGAGATATTTCATCGAACACATGGCATGCAATTATTAAAAGCGTGAAAAGGTGAAACAATTGTTGGTCAGCAGACCAAATCAGTCAAAACGAAAGCGATATTACATATCCCCAGAATGACTCGGTTGGAACGAAATCAAATCAAGCCAACAATCATAGTCAATATTGATGAAAACAGAGCATGCGCTGCGGTGGCGTCGACAACGCTTGATCTGGCTCGATGTCGGTCTGGTAATTGCCTAACACTCGAGTGACGGTGGGTAGTGGCCTGGGCCTGCTCGATTCCTCCACGAACAGTGGCGGTGACTGAGTGGCTCGCTGCTCCGGCAGTGGTTGAATTGAGTTCCTCTAGCTCGAGGCTCTCCCTTTTTTCTCTCCAACTTCTCTCTAGCTTTTGGTAGCGTTTTTGGAACCAAAAATAACCTCCTTCCTCGCGGAATCAACTTGGGATACTTAGAACCGAGTAAAAAAATCTTCCCGCTCAAAAGTTGTTATGCCAGTTGGCATCCCGTGATTGTTATGCATTCATGCTAGCTAGCTGACGTCGGAAACTTATGGGCAACGAACCTGAGGTCTTAAGTTGGCTGGATCTTCTCTACTTTTTGCCAGTTTCTGCGTTGCAACTTTGGTGTTCTTAGGCGTGCGAGAAAGCAAAACCAAAACAGTTATGTGAAGATCGCGTCAAGTGGGTCGGGGTTGAGTCGAGTCTGACTCAGCGGACCCGATTTGGCAAAAATATTCTAATTCAGTCCTAGTTTGAATTCTTTTCATGAAATTGAAGTTAAAATTGGAATCTAGGGCACGTATAGGGCCTAGGTATGGGGGAAGTTTGACCAATTGATGTGCCAATTTTATGTGTAAATTGGCCAATTAAAACCCTTAATGGCCATTTATTGTAAAATTGATGCTACCAATTAGTTGTCCATAATCAATTTTGTCTAAGTTAGGCTTCGGATTTGGTCGAAAATGGCCAATTGGACAAAACCCCCCCAAATTTGGTCCAAAATGCCCCAGAAATAGGGGGAAATTATCACGATGCTCAAATCATAAAATTGGTTTGACCCATATGTAATTGACAGTCTCCAGATCAAATGTCATAACTGGCTCGGGACGAGAAAATGACAAGAAAAGATTCAATTTATATTTTTGGCTCAATTTGGGTGTTACTCCCCTCCGTTGGGGAAAATTAGTATCCAAATTGAATTTTGTAAAATTGAAGCTGAAAAAATGCAACTGGAATTAAAATGAGATTAATGACTATTTTTTTTCATATTTTTCTGACCTCGTTTGGTATTTTTTCTCTATTTTCAACAAGAATTAAATGGAAAGAAATCCCGGAAATTGAAGGAAAAGAATTGTAGAAAATTATTTTGTTCAAAAATAGATCCCTTAGGTGTGGCCAAGGACTCCAAACCTAATTTTTGAATTTTATCATTTTTTTTCTTTATTTTTATTATTTTTCCAAAATTTGAATGATAAAAAAACCAAGTGTCAACAACTACATGCTGCGGATTGGTTATTCACGAGGCTCAACAACAGATGATGTTTAATCTTTTTGTAATCCATTGTAATATATTACCAAGCAAAATTCATGAGAGATGGTTTTCTACTATCTACGAGTAAGACATAGATGTCGTGCAATTTTAGAGACGTTTGCCCTATAAAAGAATCTTAGGTCATAGGGAGTTTCAAAGAACCTCAACGTATCAAGCACATAAATGCTCAAATCCTTTAATTTCATGTTGAAGCTTAGATTTTTTTTCTTTCTAAAATGATTATCTATAATTGAGTCAAGTATTTTAATAATTCACTTCATGGTTAGAAAACAACGCGAGATATAGTGGATCCATAACTCACAAGAGTAATGGATATTCTACTGGGCAAAGTGTAGGGGTAGCCATGCATCGTGTGACTTACTTTTTATCGGTTGATAAGATTTCAAGCAGATTGAATATTCCTCTTGTAGGTAATCTTTGTTCACATGTTCTCCATGTGTTTAAAATGTCTATGTTTTCTCGTATGCCATTGTCAATAATCCAAACCCTAGTAGGGTAGAGCAAAAAAATACTGGACTGGGCTCGAGAAAAACAGACAAGACCGAAATAATCAGGTAAGGATAGGGTTGGGCCTTGGCCACTACGAATGATGATTGTTTTTAACCAGATTGGTTTGGGTTGGCTATAAAGGTCTAAAACCTAAATGTTCGGCTTAGGGCTGGGCCAAAATTTAGGCAGGAACCTTACTGACCCAGCCCATGCTCACCCTTACCAAGGAGCTATCTTGAGTTTGGGCTACGTTGTCTCCAACTCATCAGGCTGGGCTAAATTTTGGGCGGGAGCCTTCTTGACCCGGCTCATGCTCACACCTATCAAGGAAGGGTCTCGAGTTCGGGCTATGTTGTCTCCAACTCTTCGGGCCACTCTCAAAAGGCACACACGGACTTGTGCGACTTTGTCATTATTTCGTATAGGCGAGATTGACATTGGGAGGAGAGCAACAGTCTAGTCAATTGTCAGTTCACATTGGGTACTTTAATTGCTATTTAAGAAAGGATTTTGATTTTAAACACTCACTTAAGGAAATTGATTATTCTCAATGTAGTGATTTCTCGTGTTATGCATAGTCAGTGTATTTGAGTAGAACATATATTTTTGTATGAAACATGTGTTACATAATATCTGAAAGGTACTTGTAATAAAATCCGTTGAAAAAATGCTAGTGATTCTAATCAACTTTGTTCATACACAAGTTTTATAAAGTCAGATCTCCCCTAGATACGATACCATGCAGCCATTTTTTAAATTTGAAATTTAGGACATGCATCTTAACACAATATGTACATATATAAGGACCCTTCCTCTAAAGGTTGCAATGAAGAAGGCAAAAATTGTCCTGTAATAAACACAACAAAAAGATCGTGAACTTTGCACCTCAATGAGCACTAAAAGAGACTAATGGCCGACCAACAGCTGTCTATTCTGTAAAAAGATTAGATAATATAGTAATCACAACTCAAGGATCGAGTGAAGAGCTGTCAATCCAATTGCAGATCCGACCATAATGCATTCATGCCCTCTAATCCTATTCGTCTTGCAATGGCGTGCATATGTTTGATCTAATCTTATTGGTTTCAATCATTAGTTTGCATTATAAGCCTCCGTTTGCAATCACAATCACAAGCGTGAACGTTGTACAATCACTAATTAAAGAAATCTAGTGTGCTTTGCATATCGCAATCACCTAGGCCTGACCTGTCTGGCTTATCTAGCTTGCACAACTTCTATTTAGACGTGATCAACGAGTGAGCGGCCTGCGGGGCTTAGTCAGACTCCCATAAATGGACAAGTTTCGCCGAATTTCTTAGGCTTGGGAAAAACAAAAATCCCATCCTAGGTGTGTGGCCTAGGCAAGGGGTTGGAGGCCTGCCCTCCACATCAAGGCAAAACTGTACAAATGATCCCCGAATTTTGACTTAATATGTAGTATAATTTTCTGAACTTTTGATTTGACTAATATAATTTTTGAACTTTTAAAATATGTTAAACTTAGTCCCTAAACTTGCATTAATATAAGGACTATAATGAACATCTTTCTATAGTACATGGACAAAATTATGAACATGTTCCAAAAAGTTCAGGGACCGTATTGATCAAATTAAAAGTTCAAAGACCGCATTACATATTAGGTTAAAGTTTATGGAACCATATTGATTAAGTTCAAGGATTACATTGCACATTGAGTCAAAATTTATGGACTATTTGTGTCATTGTCCCTATATTTATCATATAGTTTATACAATATGTTCCACTGCTAATTTTACTTTGATATTTAGTAATGAATACAAATACGCAAAATAAGCCAAAATTTATAATATGGTAGAGAAAAAAAGTATAAAAATCATAGATAAAGTAACAGCACAAAATAACACTAAAACTTAGAATTACTTTTCATTCTATTTTTTTTTCACTTCTATATGTTTATGTAGCTGAAATGTTTAAAAAGAAATAAAGAAAGAAAGGTGGCCTGTCCTACTTCCACTCCTCGGTGAACTTTGGATACGAGCATAAAAGGAATGATTTGCTCTTTTCCAAATAACACACAGCACATCATAACATCTAGAAGATGCCCCTTTTACATACTAGAACATTACTTCGTCCCTAGAAAGAGCCGGGCTTCTAATCTCTTTCTCGTTAGGTATTATGGATTTCAACTTTTTGGTTGCCAAACGAAGTAACCTTAGAAAGAAGGCCAAAGGAAAAGAAACAAAATAGGTCACCATAAAAAGTTCAAAAGGCAATCAAAAGATGGATAGATCTCGGGACTGCATGCCATTATGACAAGAGAACTTTTGTGCTCTTTCCATCCTCGAAGATTAGAAGGAAGTAAAAAGTTTCGTTCACCTGTTGAGAAACGCGACGATTATGATGGAGGTTCAATCATTGGAGCCATTCAAGCGTCACATCTCTTCCGACGTCCCACTTAGATCTCCCCCACGTTTCAAAGATGATGATTGAAATCTATGTACGATTTTCACACTACTTCCGCGCGCGATGATTGAGATCTATCCCATTTGTTTTTTCCCCTTCACAATAAAGGACGCGATGATGTTTTGCTATATAGATCAATTTAGACGTCCTTACGCCCAGTTAACGTTCCAGCAGGACCCTCAACTCCTAAAATCATCAAATCTTAATCCCTGACAACTCTACTTCTCCATGGGGTGTGGCAGCAACTAGCAACCCTTTCGACAGCAGATGGCAGGTGGCAACGGCAACGAGGGTAGCGGTGTTGGTGCAGTTGAAGGCTGAAGCTAGGATTAGGGTTTTGCCTTTCTAGTGGGCGAGGAATTTAAAAATCGTCATAGGAATAATTCAAGAAGGAAAAAGATGATGATTCTATGAAAATAAAGGCACGATGGTGGCTGACACCAAATAAAATTAATTATGGTCTAAGACCTAATTGAGAATGCAAATTAACTGTTACATAAGAAGTAGAAGAAATACGAGTCGAATTGATCTGAGAAGTATGTTGGTATTTTCCTTAATAACGAAAAATTCCACTCAAAAATGTTGACGACAATATTAATGGAAGAAGCTAGGGCATTGAAATAAATAAAAAAAAATTGGGACATCTTTTGTGTTTAGTTCTTAACAAGTGCTTTACGGACTAGGGAGAGACATCCTTCTTTCAACAAAACATTGTTACATGAAAAAGGAAAGCGCATCGCAAAATCTTAAATATTTTGCATGGAGTATGACCAAGTCATATATATTTTTTATTTAAAGTATAATAGAGTTCTAAATATTCTCTACAAAGTGCAATCAATTATTTCCATGAATAGTTATATATATATATAAAAAAAGCATACTTGACACTTGAAATTTGCATTTGTCATAACTTTGAGTCGCACTTTTCAATATATGCTTAGTATTTGATTGTACTTATGGGGAAAGCATTGAGATACAATCGCTTCTTGAAAAAACTCATAATTTGATTGAATTGGACGAAGATGTTAAGTTCATATTGTATTAGAGATTTAATGCCATTTCACTTGCTTGAAATAACTTTTGGACCACCACGAAATACCTAGGTTCGTTAACTACCACATCACTTAGCATATTAATTTAGTAAATCTGTTTTATCGTACCAATTGTAACTCAACTGATCATGAATCGGAGAGAGAGAGAGAGAGAGAGAGAGAGAGAGAGAGAGAGAGAGAGAGAGACATTAGTGGGTGCGCGGCCGGTGGAAAGTATGATCACCTTGACCAGATTCCACATGAACATGCTGGGCACGCGGCTCGCAGATCAACCGCTGAAAAATTAGGGAGTGATGGGAAGAAGGTACGTACAAGACACCAACAGGAAGGAGACAAACTTGCCTTGAAGCCCTGATTTGATCGTCAAACTAAGCGACCCTATCATCAAAATCCGTGATCCGGATCGAGATTCGAGTGCTCTGCCCTTTCGGTTGTCTTTCGTCCTTCACTTCTGATTGCATCATCTCTAGCGTCAGTCCCATGTAGTTTCACTTTCATCCCTATCTTTTGTTCCTGGTTCCTATCATTTCGGTCGATCTCAACTTGTTTTCGTTTGTATTGGGCACGCCCAGCCTCCGCCACATGTTGTCCTTGGGAGGGAAAATAAAAGTATGTGTGCAAGCAGCCCTGCCATGAAGTCTCGTATATTCTTGAAATGTTATGGACTTTAACCTGTAAATTTAATCTATGCAATGCTTGCTTATGATTTTCATGGTATGATTAAATGTCACTTCGAGACAAACGAAACTCGACATCTTCACCTTAGAAATCACTGTGAGAGAGAGAGTTTAAATCCGAGCATGTCAATATAACTACGAAGAAACACAAGTACGAATCCATTAACATATTTAAACAGACCTAAATATCATTCAAAAATTTAAGTTTAATAATCTCTCACATGCACCTTTACACGGACCAATCTCATAATTATGATATGAAGTGACGTTAATGAGTTATGATTAATTGAGATAGGCCAATAGTTCCACCTTACATCATATCTTTGATGCGGGATTTTCTTTCGCCTAATCATTTCTCGTGTGCACATGTACACGGATCAATCTCATGGTTACGATGATGCGCGAGTGACATAAATGTCAACTAAATTCTGCGTTTTGAATGTGAAAGGTATCTCTCATAGGCCGACTTGTGATATGAATGTTGCTGAAAGTAGTCTCTTTTGCGTCACGCTAGTTTTTTTATTTTATTTTTCCGCAATCGGAGGATGCAGTTCATGGCCGAAATAGAGGGGAGGATGCGGTTCACATTATCTTTGTCAGACTCCAAAAGCCACCAATACACGAGAAAAAGGACTTGAATCTTGTGCATGTGTTAACATCTGTCCCACTTTCTTGTAGAAGTACGTACAATGCCTCGACATCCCTGCTCAGAGTTTGTGGATCCATTCTTATCCGGCGAGGGCCTGGCCACTTCCACCGGTCAAATCGTCGAGGCCCGAGCAATCGGTGAAGAGACATAGAAAAAAAAGGAAAAAATTTTAAAAAGTAAAAAGAAAAATTGAAAAAGCATTCGTGTTAGCGCCGACAATATCCACATCAATAATTTCCATTCAAACTTGGCTAATAAAATTATATTAGCAAATCGTCAAAATATTATGATTAAATTAGAAAGTTTAGGACTTTCTCTCTCCCAAATTCCACCTTGAATATCTTGATACATACTTTACAATCTTTTCTATCAAAAATTCAGGCCATCGACCTATTCAGCTTAACGACATGCACAATAATGCATGAGTAAGTGCAATGCTTCGTTCTTTTTCATAAAACAATATGAGTATATACAATCGATCATTTTTAGAAAAATATTTTCCGAAACATTTATTTTCTGCGTTTAAACAGACCCTTAGAAAGGAAAATGGTAAGAAGTTTATCTTGATCACGTTTTAAGGAAAGGTGGCCCGAGAATTTTCCTCTCCTATGGAAGTGGCTATTTCTTGTTTGGCAGAAAGCAGGGAGAAATATCCATGGGCATTCCAAAAAGTACAAAGTGTAAAATATTATCGTTTCAATCCGAAACTACGGCTTGAGCATACCACTTACTTCCTCGGAATGAGATTATTATTGCCGGGAAAAGCTCCAAAAAGTGAAATGCTCAATCCTAGGAACCAAGTTTTTCCGGGTTGTTTTACTTGCAACACATGCTGAGCTACTTTCTTGTCGGAAATGGTAATCCGGTAAAGAAGTATCTTGTGCCACAATGCGCAGTTCTCGCGCAAAAACAAGCCCTCTTAGGCGGAAAGATAGATCGGGAACTCGCAACCTCCGGTTCTCATATTGCCATAAAGTTGATGGAGCGAGTTCGCAACCGTTGATTCTAAAGGCAGTGATCCTTTCTTTTCCCATTTTTCTCTAATTTCTGATTGCATCCTATAAGGCCTTGGCAATGTTTAATTAGGTCCACATAAAGGGGCCGATTATAGGAATTGAAAGGTTAAAAAAGTGTTTACTTTGTGCTAAGTAGGATTAAGAAGGTAAAGGAGATGGTAACGTATGAAGAAAAGATGCTACCCCAAGAAGAAATTACTCAAGCAGCAGAATGGGAAAGTGCCTATTAGACCTGAAAAAACAACGACAATACCACGTTGGCAAGCAAACATTAAAGACAGTTCTTAGGGCACATCTCTGTGGCCTTTTTCCTTTTTGTTCTCAACAATTTGGCAATAATCTACATCCGCCCCTACCATTACTAGTATTTCTATTTATTTTCCGTATATGGCAGATCATGAATTATTAACTGTACTCTCTCTCCATCTCTCACTAGAGGAAAATTGCTTCTAACTTTACTTTTAATGGGTGAGTTGCATACTTTTACATAATTCCTATGAAAATTGTCATGTAAACCTAGCATCGAAGCCAATAGACATGCCGTCCTACCGATAAAGTGATTGGGGGTGGAGAGATACTAAGATCATAGCTAATATCATAGGTGCCGGGGTTCAACTCCAACGCTCTATGTTAAACAGAAAGAAAAAAGTCAAAGAAGAGAGTTAGATATAAAACATACCTTGAAATTGTGGCCTTGGCCAACCCCCCACCCCCCATGTGCGCATCATCTCCTTCCATATTGGTAGTTGGCACGTCCCCTGCCCCTCTATCTCGCTCTCTCACGGGTGCGATCCCAGGCAAGGATTGGGTTCTAGGAGGATGAAGGCCCCCACTGCAATCTCAGTGGACAGATTCGGCCCTCAACCTTTGAGGTTATTTGAAATCTTATAGCGTTAGGTATCCCCTCTCAATTGCTATATGAGAGAGAGAGAGGAGACGAGACCTTTTGAAACAAACGGCGACGATCCGAACATGGTCGGTGATAGTAGTGCCACAATTCGAGAGAGAAAGTATTTTGGAGGAGAAGGATGCGGGTGTCAATTTTTCTTTTCTAAAGTCTGAGTCATTTAGGCCAAAAATTTCTTGAAGAAATAATTCGCCGATCTGGATTGGCACGACCAACGATGGAAGGAAACGCGACTCCTTTTTCGAAACTTACTTATTTTCGGCGGTACACATCCATTTCATAGATACGTACTCGAAGCCACGGAGGGGGAAAAAGTTTAAAAACGTTACACGGCACTAGTGAACGGAACAGTGGCCCATTAGCGGCGTGATGTGTCGACCCGCAAAGGATTTTCAGACAATCCGCGTCGCCATCCATCGGAGGACAGGCGTAGCCAAAGCTGTATTTGTCTCGTTTAGGTCCCTCGATTTCCACGCACGTTATCACCCGACAGAACAAAATGGCCGATTCTTGCGTTTAACTTCCCCACCACCACAAACATTCTGCAAAAAATTGCAAATAACTGTGCCTACCAACACTACCGCTTCACCTCACCAGCTACATATGAGTTTACCAAACTTCGTACGAATTAAAGTGGACATAGCCTTTTAAGGTTGGAATTTCTTGGACCCATGCGGTCGAACAAGGGTTAACATTTATTTATGAAACTGAAAGATCAATTGAGTTAAGTAAGCATTTTGTTAGGAACCTACCGGACCAAAAAGCAACATATTTAATTTGCATAATCAACACCGCCAACGTACCACTCAACTCACTTATTATGATCGATTGACTAGATGGAAAGACGAGTTTACGATACCGACTTATGCTCCTAACTCTCGGGTCACCGAGAGCTGATTTTCACTTCCTTTAGTAAAAGCGAAAGATTAAGACAAATCAGCCTCATATCTTCTGAATTGCGACCGCACGTAAAAATAAATAAGAGAGCACTCTTACAATATCATGTTCCAGAAGAGAAGTCACGGGAATAGTGTCGGGTGTCTTGATGCTGATTTAGTACATTTATTCATATAATAAGCGATGCGGGATTTTCATCGGATTGTAAATGTGACTCGTTCATTTGAAGGCTTGTTTAGTTGGCAAATGGTCTCTCAGTACTCCAATATAAGTAGTAGATTAATCTTAAACGCGTGCAT
Source organism: Rhodamnia rubescens (assembly GCA_021437795.1). Lineage (NCBI taxonomy): Eukaryota > Viridiplantae > Streptophyta > Magnoliopsida > Myrtales > Myrtaceae > Rhodamnia > Rhodamnia rubescens. The sequence continues at coordinate 6,060,829 of JAILYA010000008.1, forward strand.
TATTCAAATGGCAAATAACGCTTTGGCTCCAGCTCCCCTTGCAAAACTTTTACCAGTACATGTCGCATCACATCCACCAATTAGGAGGAAAGGGTTTTGCGAGATGAAACCTTGTTTCAGGACTGAACTCTATAAATAGTGGTCGTGAGGGGACACGGACACACGGACGATTGATTCATCCTTCATCGAAAGAAACTGAGCAAAACCCAAAAAAAAAAAAAAAAAGTTAAAGCCAATTTGAGAAGATATGGCGGAGAGAGAGCAGATGAAGCATGGCACGAAGCAAAAAGGAGGGATGGTCACGATGCCCTTCATCTTTGGTAGGCCTTCTTCTCCTCCTCCTCCTCCTCCTTCCTTGCTGAGGCTTATATCCACGAAGGACTTAATATATGCTTTTCTTGGGTCGTGGGAGCAGCAAATGAAGTGTGCGATAAGTTGGCCGTGGTGGGATTCAATGCTAACATGATTAATTACTTGACCACCAAGCTCCACATGCCCATGACCAGAGCTGCCAACACCCTCACCAACTTTGGTGGCACTGCCAGTTTGACGCCGTTGCTCGGCGCTTACATTGCCGACTCCTATGCCGGCCGCTTGTGGACCATTACGGTCGCTTCCGTCATCTACGTTGCGGTATGCATACATAGATAAGGCCGATTAGCTAGCTAGCTAGTGTTAATCATTTCTTTGTGTTTAGGTAAGGCGAAAGGACAGGATGAGACTCAGAATCATCTTATCATCTGATTAGAAGGTTTCCAAACTGACAAAGTTAATGTTATTGATCTCCTAATTACTTCTTTCCTAGGACAAGAGACATGCTACAAAGGCAAAGTAATTATATAATAAGCAGATATAAAGCTATGTAAGCTAGCTTCAATTCCAAGAGGCCCGACAACACGTACTCGAAACTACGTAATTTAGCTCTAAATTTCGAATTTTTTTCAGTATTTATGACTATACGTGCAAGTTCCGCCTTAATTACTGTTTATCTCCTCGCTAATTTGATGGTTAAACTGAAATTACATACAGGGAATGACACTCTTGACCCTATCAGCCGTGATTCCCCAACTCCTGCCGCCCCCATGCAACCCATCTGCCTCGTCCCCGCCATGCCAAGAAGCCAACGGAGGCCAGCTCGCAGTGCTATACACGGCTCTCCTGCTCGGGGCCATAGGGTCAGGTGGGATCCGGCCCTGTGTGGTTGCGTTCGGGGCCGACCAGTTCGACGAGACCGACCCAAAGCAATCGGCCAGGACGTGGAAGTACTTCAACTGGTACTACTTCGTGATGGGGGTCTCGATACTGGTGGCGTTGACCGTGGTGGTGTACGTGCAGGAGGATGTGGGGTGGGGCTTGGGGCTTGGGATCCCGACCGTGCTCATGTTCTTGTCGGTGATCGCATTGGTTTGTGGGTACCGATTGTACAGGATCCTCGACCCAGCGGGGAGCCCGTTCACCCGGCTGTTGCAGGTGTCCGTTGCCGCTTTTCGAAAGAGGAAGGCGAGTGTCGGTTGGGACGGGAAGGCGGCTGAGTTGTACCGGAACGATGAGCTCGACGCGGCGATCTCTTTGGGCGGGAAGCTCGTGCACACCAAGCATATGAAGTGAGTCTCTCTCTCTCTCTCTCTCGCAAATGTCATTGCATAAACTAAGTTTCCATTAACCAAGAGATGATTCAAATTATGGAGATACATAACCATGTGTATCTAATCTTTCTCGAATGCGATACCCTTTCCCAAATTTTCACGTCCGGGCAAATTTCTTTCTGGTTTTTCTGTCGTTTAATAGGAAGGAGGAGCAGATAAAGATAAACCCGCATGAAGATCATCTTCACTTCACCAGTCCACCCCACGTCACCTTCTTCTTCCTTCCCAAAAACGAAAAAAGGAAGAGAAGAATACGAAAACTTCACGTGTTGGAAGCACTTATCGTGGTTGTCATTTCGGTGCAAGTACAAGGGTGACTCGATCATTTGTCGATATTACCACATTCGGCGTTCGTTGTCAGAGAGACCTGTGTCCTTTTGCCCTTTTGTCTTCTCCGGTCTTTCGTTCTGTGCAGATACGACCCCGTGCTGAGGTTTGCTTTCCAGTGGCCCCTCGCGGCTAGGATTAGGAAACTTTAGTGCTCCGGGAACATCCTTAGGGACGTTGCCCGACTCCAATTTGCTGTCATAACAGGATTTATGCGCGATTCAATATAAGTCAGAGGCGACAAGAAGACCTCGAATTTCGACTATGTTCGTTGCTAATCATTCAAATCTAGAAATTTTCTTGTTTGCAAAATGTTGCGAACCATAATTAGGAGACGTCATTTGAATGGATATTATTGAAAGAAATGGTAAACATGAGCTAAAATTATGCAGATTCCTTGATAAAGCGGCGATCGTGACCCGAGAAGACGACCCGAAGTCACCGAACCTGTGGAGGCTGAGCACGGTCCACCGAGTGGAGGAGCTCAAGTCCGTGATCCGAATGGGCCCGATCTGGGCCTCCGGGATTCTGCTCTTCACGGCCTATGCCCAGCAAAACACCTTCTCCATCCAACAGGCCAAGACCATGGACCGACGCCTCTCCGAGTCCTTCCAAGTGCCGTCTGGGTCGATGCAAGTGTTCACCATGATCAGCATGCTCACCACCATCGCCTTCTACGACCGCATCTTTGTCCCAGTCGCCCGCCGGTTCACGGGACTCGAGCGCGGCATCACCTTCCTCCACCGCATGGGCATTGGCTTCGCCATCTCGATCCTCGCCACTCTTGTCGCAGGTAAATCAATCAGACCTCGAGATTTACACTTGAGGTTGGGGGAAATAAGTGACTCTTGATGGACGCAGGTGTTAATTAGCTAACACGAGAAAAAAGTTGCAATAGACTTCTATGTCTAACATTGATATGAGAGAAATTAAAATGCTCCATCCTATTACCATTGTAATTTTTCTACTATGGTTTAGTTTACTCAGATTCACCTCATCCTTTGTAAGTGCGTAGGCTACAAGACACCTTGTTTCTTGTCAATCAATTCGCTTGCTCTCCACAGGTCTCGTTGAAGTGAAGCGAAAGCGAGCCGCGTCGCAACATGGCCTCACCGACTCTCCGCACTCGGTCATCCCCATCTCGGCCTTCTGGCTGGTGCCCCAGTACAGCCTCCATGGGATCGCGGAGGCCTTCATGTCGATCGGGCACCTCGAATTCTTCTACGACCAGGCGCCGGAGAGCATGAGGAGCACCGCCACCGCACTGTTCTGGACCACCATCTCGGCGGGCAACTACCTGAGCACCCTACTGGTGAGCGTGGTCCACCGGTTCACCGCGGGGCACGACGGGTCAAACTGGCTCCCCGACGACAACCTGAACAGGGGCAAGCTGGAGTACTTCTACTGGCTACTCACTCTGCTGCAGGCGGTGAACTTGGTCTACTACGTATGTTGCGCCAAGTACTACACGTTCAAGCCTGTTCAGGTCCATGGGGTGGAAGGTGGTGACAAGTCCGAGGAAGATGAAGTCGAGCTTGCAAGCAGAGTTTAGGATGGAGGGGAAGGTGGATAACTTATTCCCAGAGGAGGAGGAACGATTATCAAAATAAATGAAAGGTAGAATCTGTAAATGCAACGTCATCAAAATATGAGAGAAGTAGAGGCATTCTGTCGAACTTTTTTATTTCCGTACTTTGGCTTTCTGATTTCCTCGTGTTCAATTCGAGCAACCAAGTATTATTGTACTTAGCGAACGGCGTAAACCGGAAACGGCGGAAAGGAGTGCTAGGATGGTCGATGATCGATCGAAAGAATCGAATTTGGCATCAGATCGAAAGTAGATGGATCTTAATTCACTTTGAAGTCTCCAGGACTTTGCCAAGACCAAACAATTTGCGGTCATTAGATGGAAACTAAATAAGAAATTTGTAATTGCTATAAATTTGGGCAGTCTTTTTAGGCTACGTATGATCGTCCGGATTTCTAATTCGAATAAGACCGAACATGATAGGATAAGAGATCCAAAATTTTTGTCATAATCCAAATCTTTTGTCTTGTCCTATCTACTTTTTGGTGAACTGCAAATATAATGCCGTATAAGTAGAGAGGCACAATGTAAATCGACTTTATTTTTACTGAAACATCATAATGTTTTAGATTGAGTTATTATTGAGCAAATGTTTGTGCCATCTAAATTCAGGCAAGACATCGATCAAGTAGACCCAATAGAATGAGGAATATTGATTTGAAATCGAACCCTTTGAAAATGACTCACTGGCCTTACTTGTTATTTTGTCAAGTTAGTAAACAAGTATCGAACAATAAAATTATTCAACCCTTTTTTACAAGTTAAACGTGCACTCATGCAAATCGTCCAAGAGAGTTGACTTGAAAATTGATGATCAACCTCAAGTTCTTCATAACACGTGGAGACCCTTTTCGAATGTTGAAAAAGTTCAAGCAATTAAAGGAGGGATGTGATATTAAATCACACCAAACTAACGATTAAAGAATCGAGATCATGAAGATACCCAATTTTATTGCCACAAACTCATCCTAGTGCCACCAGAGAGGCAGCCAACTTGAAGGTCACTGTTGGCGAAGAGGTGGCCCCCGCTAGAGAGGCAGCCTTGCACGGTGGACAAATGGCACGATGCTAAGTAGAGAGAGTGGTTGTGGAAAAAACTTGATTCTCATGTCCGCTCTCTTGAGAAATCCTATTTAGATTTATCTCACCTCCTCTCCTATGATATTTTTATCCAACCTATATCTCCCTTTATTCTACCTTGAACATCTACCAAACACGGACAATGTGATAAAACATATCATGTCCCGATTTTGATCCCGATCACCAAACGCAACCGTAGGATTCTCTCTCTCTCTCTCTCTCTCTCTCTCTCTCTCTCTCTCCCCTCTTTTTCCCGTTAGCTCTCTATATCCCTATCTATCTCCCTATCTCTTCGTCTTTAAGTACCTTCAAGATTCCTTCTATGATTTCGTAAATGTAATTTGAGCGCTTTACAAGTCTCTGAAGCTCCTCTTTCACTACATTCAACTATGACTTTATATGAAAGTGTTGATCAAATTTAGCTATTTCACTACTCTTCTCTCTCGATTTAGAGTTAAATCTAAATTTGAAAGTTCTTTTATCCGGATCTAGATATAGATAAGGGGTTTACAAGACGCTATTTTTGTATTTTTCAACCTATTAGTGTTGTTGTTATCTTTGTACATTGATAGTGCTTTGAAGACTCCAAATATGGATGGCGCCCTTTGGCTATGAAGCCTTTTTATTTTTTAATCCGATTTGTCAACAGTCGCGCAATCCGTACAATCTTTTGCCAGTGGCAAGAGTAAAACGACCTCGTCCTTCAATAATGAGGTGTAGATAAAAGCTTTGAAACATGAAAGAATAATAGATCCTCTCGAGCACTCAAAGGTAAAGTTTTAAGCATGTCTAGCGTGATAACTTCTGTATCTATTATTCTTTTTTTTTTCCCGAAAATAAGTTTGGAACATAAATCCATTTAGTAACACAATTTTATTTTTCTATTTTTAGAAACAAAAATTTTAATCTAGAAATAAGTTTGGAATAGAAATTAGAAGTGAAAATTTTCTACTTTTCTATTATTTTTTTCGGAAATAACAATAACAATTCTTTTTATCGCTCACTCCCTCTCTCTTGCATATACATGCTGACCCTCCGGTTGTCGCCGATCCCTATCGCCCGATTTGTTGTCAGCAATGGCAATCGTAAAAATTTTGTGTTGTTGTCAAACATATTTTGTTTCTCAAAAACTAGTCCAAGAGTAGAAATACAAAATTTTATTTCAAATCAAAAATAGCTTTCCAAAATATAATGGTTATCATTCGCGGACTTGGTATATCAATCTTGACGCTAGGGGTGATCGATTTTAGGGATGGGCGATTCCCACCCTAGGATCGAAAATCGCCCGTTAAGGATCCATTTCGCAAAATGAGAATAGTGAATCGCCTACTCATTTTATGGATTCAGCCAAGAACCGCACTATCGATACCCGAGTGAGTTCATAGAACCGATCCTACCGAGTAATGATCATTGCTTCGCTAGAAACATTTTACCCAAATTACTAACCACAACAATACTTTAACAGCAAAAACGGACCCATCGACTCTCACAAACAAAAAGCCAGTCTCTTTGCGATTATGCTTCAAGTAAGACAGTCGAAGCACAAAAAAAGAACACGGGGGCCCCAAAAATCAATGGAAATAGCAGATGAGAAATGTAATTCACCTTGAAGCATTCCCTCAACAGATTCATCATCATATTTGGGAAAGCTTGCCTTTAACTAGGTTGTCATGGGCCCAACAGATCACTAGACCATCAAGATTGATCTTAGCGACAACCAATTGATGAGTGAAGTTTCAAAGACCACTGCTAAAATTGAGAAGCTAATTTTAACAGTGCCTTGTGGGCCTCAGGTAACAGAACAAAACAGAACATCCAAAGAAATAAATCCAGCATCGCTCGAACATAAATTTATCCCTAAAATGAAAAAAATCGTGAGATATAAGTCAAACTGTACAATCCTGAATTTTTCCCATACATTATATATATAAATCCGATCCGATCGATTTGGATGAGTAATTCTCACTGAAAATAAAAAACCAGACCAATAGCCATCTGTTCTAGCAAATCGAAATTGGGAATCGGATCAGTACCTGGCAAGAACCACCACTCGGTCCGGTCGGGGTCGATCCATATTTTTTTAGCTCACCCCTCGTTGGCGCGCCACTCGTAGGAAGAACCTTCGCATATATGCCTCCGCCATCGCTTATTACCTCCAATCATCGGGAAGGGGGACAAAAACATAAGTTCCTTGAGCAGACCGCTAAGTCCTCAGATTCGCCACTCGGGAACGATGAGTCAATCTCAGCGTCTCCACCGCTCTTTCCCCTTCGCATTCCACGTTCTCTAAAGTCTAGTCCTCTTTATTCCCTCTCCATTTGCCAATTTCCAACCTTTATTCCCCCCCATATATGGGGTTCTTCGACGAAGAGCCATCGTCGCGATCGCCCATGGATCATAAGATGCGGAGGAACCCCCGCGACCCCTCCAAGGGCGCGGCGGCGTCGCCTCTCTCGGTAATCGCCGACGCGTTCGAGAAACTGACCGGCTCGTTGAGTTGTGACCGCAGAAGGAACGACGGCGGAGGGCTCCGGTTGGACGCTTTCTGCGACGCCTGCGCTCCCGTCTCGGTTCTCTTGGGTTGCCTCGGGATCGCCTTCAAGTTCGCCGAACTGGAGTACGTCTCCAAGGTGAGTCCTTTTTGTTACCCCTTTCTCGAAATTGTCTCCTGCGGAATCTGCCTCTGATCCTGCTGTTGCGAGTACGCGATCGCTATTGTATGCGCAGATTGATTCTTCGATTGCTTCGTAGCTGTGGTTTTCGTGCGAGTGTTCATTTGTTGGAGAATGTTTGCCTTGGTCTAGATGATTGGTGATACTCGAGAAAAGAGATGCGCGTAGGCTTGTAGCCAGGCTTGTATTGCTACAACTGACACTTTGTTAGCTATTGACTGCTATGACAAATGGGAAAATAAGAAAAGAAAAGGATTCGTATAATTCCCCTGATTATGGGATTCGCCACCGGCATTATAGGGCGAGGTGGCGGTCAAGGTTGATGGAAAGCAATGCGAGAGGCTATTGACTGTAGTGAGGCCATTGTTGGTGTCGTAGTGTGGGAGTGTTTGTTGCATTTCTTTGTCTTGATCGCTTCGTGCCTCCATTTGACCATGCACCAAATCAACCCAATGACTATTGAGGCAGAGTTCGCGGCTTCTTGTACTCTTGATTCCTGCTTAGTTTTCTTGAATTTCCATGGCAATGGCGATTCTCTGCCAAAAGTGCACGTGCCCACGTTCCCTGTTACCATGAGATAATGCAATGTATCACCTTTGTAGTCAACTCTCTTCCATCTGTTTGACATATTAAAGCTATCACGGTCTCAGTACATGTGATTATCTTAGTTCCTTGTGGCTCTGGAATTATCGTCTTTTTCTTTCCTTTGCATTTGCAGATGGAGTTTGTTCGTTTTTACACTTTCTAACATAGGTTCCAATGAATCAAGAGATCTACTTTAGGAGTTTTGATACTCTAGATGAACTATTTATTGGAACTATGGACAACAATCTGATTCCCTCATGTCGAATTGATGATTAGGACAAAATCATGTCATCTGAGTTCAACAATACCAGATGGTTGTATTAATTGCTATAAAAATATATATATAAGCACAGTTGTATTTGTAAACATCAGAAGCAATTCCACATTCTAAAGATGGGTTGTGCTTCTGCTTTATTTTTCTTTTTCAATTTTCTATTGAAGAATTAAAATTTTCCCCTTAAGCTTTGTTAGTTGAATCTTTCTGTGAAAAATATATGAATGGATCAAGATTTGTTAGTTTAATCTTTATCCCACGTGTATCTGTTTATGTTTTGTTTCCGCATTTACTTTGGGCTCTGTTTGCAACACTAACACTCACTTTTGATGGAGGGATAAAAAAGAAACAAAGGGATTTAACTAATGATGAGGGAAAAGAAGAGAAATGATTTGCCATGATTGAGTTATGATGTTGTTTGGATCCTAGCGATGGAAAAGAAAAGGAAAAAGTGCATTTTGATGTAAACGAACAGATGTAATAAGAGTACAAGAGAGAAAGACAAATAGATATGTTCATTAATACATGAATCCCTCGAAATCTCTTTGAAACCCTTTATAGTTAGAGGGATTTAAAATGTACATAAAATTGACCGGACCAATCTCTCCTAATCTTCTCTAATACCTTTTAATCGTTTTCCTCTGTCTCTTTCCCTCCATCCAAACATTATTGTGGTTATGGAACCCTTCTCTTCTCTCCCAGTTTCTCCTTACAAACATTGTGTAAAGGAATGAAGTATCCCTTCTCATCATTTCCCTCTGTCCAAAGATGATTGTGTTTGTAGAACCCTTCTCTTCTCTCCCAGCTTCTCCTAACAAACAAAGTGTAAATGAATGAAAAATTAAGACCCTTTGGTCCTCCATTTAGTTATTAAGAACATGTCGAATTTCTGCATATTTTGCTGGGTAGCCTCTAGCTAATTCGCAATTCATGAGCATCTATGACGGATAGCTGTGCCTAATTTATTTTCGCGTCATCGGTGCTTTTAATGCGGACAAAAGCCATGTATCTGATGCTAACTTGCTTTACAGGTGTGTGATCTAATGGAAGCATCAAAAAACTATGGCACTTTAGAGAAAATAATTGATGTTGATGTTGCCAATTGCACGGTGAAGAAGCAAGGAAGCCACACACGGAATCTTCGTCGGGTTAGGCTAGGTCTGGACCTCGTCAGAGCTTTATTTGAGCAATTTCTGTCTTCCCAGTGAGTATGGCTTTTCTATTCTAGCTGTTTTATTTGGTTACCTGTGGAAACAGCGTAGGATAATGAAATGGAGCTTACTTCAGATTCACATGCTATATATTTTTTGTCTTTTGAGTCTATGGTGAAGTCTCGCTCACTATTGTGTTCTGACTGGGTATGCTAAATTCCTCCTGTAATTTCTCGAATTTGAAGGAATCTTGCTATATGAAAGGAAAGGCATAATTAGGAAATTTCTATTTAATATTGAGAGGAGAAAGAATAAAGTTGGGGATATGGTTTACTCGCTTTTCTCACGTGTACTGCTAGTCCCATAACTTGATATGGCTCTACCGATGGAGGGTCGATTAGTAACATTAACAAAGTCTCTTCAGCTTATTGAGATAGTTACTAAACGAGCCAACATCTATGTATCCATGCTGAGCATCCAGCTTGCTAGTGGTTGAATATCCATGTAGATTAAGCTCGTTGCCCTCCACATTTATTGAATTTTACATCTAGATTTTCATCTGTGGACTTAATATTCCCTGACAACTCTCATTCCCAGTGACAACTCCTTGAAGGAAGCAGCTACCACAGCTTATTCTCAGGTTTGTGCGCCATATCACTCATGGGCAGTCCGGACAGCAGTTTATGCAGGAATGTATGCCCTCCCGTTAAGGGATCAGCTTCTGCTAAAGCTCAATGAGAATGGTAATTTGTTTGCGTGATTGTATATTTGGCATAGGACTGTAAAGTCTGCTGCATCTGTTTTTTATATGTTTTTTTCCTGAAAACATATGCCTTTGAGTTAGACTCGTTGAACGCAAGACTTATGATGAATTAACAATACTTCAATATATCTTTTAATTGAGGCCTAACTTTCATGAATTTTAGTTGATGGGTGCTTGATGCTTTGAAATAGTCTACTATCTAATTTTCTTTCTTTTCGCTAGATAGTCTAATGACCAAGTTGTGGATGGTAATTTCTCTTGCTGTTGTCAGAACCTTTTCTGTTCAATTTTGTTGAAATACTCAACCCAGGGGTAGGAGTGACAACCAAGATGAAGGCATGACGTATTTCTGATTGGGTCTATGTAAAAGTTTTAGTTACTTAAGCTTACCTGTGTTAAATCTATGACCAAAACATGCATGTTTTATCATTTTCTGGCAAAATTATGAATCGCACTTTGTGCGCTTAAGTTCAAAGGGCATTGCGTATGTGGTTTGGTGGTTCTGGAGTATGCTCACAATAGAGACTCTCTTTTGGAGTACAAAGGACAAACCACAATCATTTAATGAATATATTCTGCAAAATGTGAATTGGAATCCCATCGGAAAATGTCGATGAACTGCAAATGAGGTTATTTAACATTGTTGTTTGTTGCATGGCTGAAATCTGTCTTCTGTGGTTGCAGATCATAGTGCGGAAAAGAAGATGAGGAGGTACATCAACGCCTGTATCCCATTGATCGAGTACATTGATAAGCTTTACCTATCTAGGAACATAAGATTGGACTGGTGATCTAATTTGCATAGACGGCAAACACGTGACGGATCACAAAGTGTGCCAATGCTGAACTCATCATCAGCTCCGGGAGAACCTGACCATTGAAGGGATCATTTAACACTTAGTCATTAGCGCAGGATGTGTTTTCTTGTTGTATGTAATGGAATGGATCCGGGTTTTATCAGTTATATTCGCCATTTTCTTTTCGTTTTTCTCCCGAGGCTGTAATCCTTGTAGGGGGACTATATGTGGCCCGAACACCATCTTGCGGGAGCTCCGGTGCACCTCTAGCAAATGGCCGCATCTTTGTGTTTCAGGGGATAATGCCGCTAATACTCTTGAAATTCAGAACTTTACTGTTGCTTTTTCGTTCGATATACTCGTAAATGGTCTTTCTGTTCAAGTGCTCTATCGTAATGCTGATTTGGGTGTGTGGCAACTGGTAAAGGTAATTAGGGGTCAGCAAGATGGATTGATCAAATCGAAAATTATCCGGACCGGATCGATTAATTGATTATTTATTTTTTTAAATATCAGCATAATTATTTATCATTTCTCGCCCATCGTCACTGACTTTAGTTGCTAATCTCCCACAGTTTCAAATAGACAAATATCAAAGCTTTGCCCGATTAGCTGTCTACCATTTTTTGGCCCCTTAAAATTTTCATTATGCCTTTCTCTCTCTCCCTCTCTCTCCTCCTGATATGATATTTCCTTTTTGCTTGCGACTGTGTTTCGATTCCTTTTCACCTCACACCACCATGTCGCTTGCGAATTCTGAAAACTGTATGGATGTTAGACACGGAATAGGAAGAATTAAGATTGCTTTGGGTAATAAGACTGCTTCTCTGTTGCTAAAGAACTTTGGCTTGTGCATGATGAATCAAATTGATTTCTTCTGCTAAAGGTTTTAATCCAAGATTGTCTTTTGGTGCTGTCCGAGGCTTTGACAGAGTTGTTGATAGATGGAAAAAGGAACGTCGTGCTCAAAGAGAAATACACTCGCTAATGATTCCTATGTTGATGAGTTGGTCGCACGGATTGTTTATCTGTTTGATGCATCTTTAGATATTGGCCATAATACTATACGTCATAGAGGAACAATGACCAATTCCATTGGACCGATCGAGAACCAGATCGGACTATTGCCGGGAGGTCCAATGGTTCGGTCCCTAGTTCCGAAAATTGAGAATCAATCCCTCCGGTCCGGTTCTTGGTTCTTGAGTAGGATTTGGACCGGATGTGAACCAATCACCTCTACTGGCAATGGTGGAGAGCCTCTCCAAATCACCCTCAATTTGAGTATGTTTATGAATAGTCTAATACTAAATCACATCTTCATTTGCCAATTTTGACTTTTAGAGTAATTTGTAGTGATCTCACTAAAATCGACATGGTATCAAAGTTCAAAAGTCTTTTTAGGCATTATTTGGCTTCCCAATTAAATATCTCCATGACATAGTAGTTCAAATCTTTTTAGGCCTTATTTATTTTTCCAATTAAATATTTTCATGCTTTTTAGCATCGAGCAATGGTGGAGAGACTCTCCCCGATGACCCCCGATTTGAGAATGTTTATGATAGAATAGTTAAAACTAAGTCAGGCTCCATTTATTTAATGAAAAATAAATGATTTAAAAAATATTTAAAAAAATTTTAGTTGTATCGCTTTGAATATTTAATCAATCCAAAATAATTTCATTATTAACAATTACTTATATTTAAATAATTTTGTGAACGTTTGGAATGTTTTTCATTCATTGTGGTTGATTCAAACGGTCAACTTTTAAAAAATGTTTGTCTAAATTATTTATTTTTTTTCGAAATAAACGCACCAAAAAAAAAGAACAAAATAGCGCAGGCTCGCGGTAATGTCAGGAGGCCGACCACGGGAACGCTGCCAAATCAGCCGGCCAAAAGAAATGCGATTACCGGCCGGCAAAAGCCGGTGGACGCACGGCTGCGTGCTGAACGGAGGCAACCGGTGAAGCTCGGAAGCAATTTAAATAATAGGAAAAATAAAAAGAAAAAGAGGAAAAATCGGCACCAGTCGCTCTCTCTCTGTCCCGCCGGCCTTAGCTGTCGTTTGGATCCATTCCCTCCGGATTACGTCACCCCCTTTTGTTGTTTTGCTTTTATTATTGATGACCCGACCATCTTTGACAAAACAATTTTCAATTGATTTTTCTCCATCGATTGAGCACCGTCGATCATAGCGATGCTGGGCTCCAACGGGCTGGATGGCGAAGTTGGGGATGAAGGTCGGCCCCATCCTGATTCTTCGGCTCCGTGCCGGCTACTTGGAATTGATCCACGTGAGGATTTGCATGAATAAATAATCTGAATTTGTAGATATCATTTAAAGTTGTATCTTGACAAAATAATCAAATATTAACAGTAATTTCATAAAAATTTCATATATTATCGAAGCACGAGATTATGAATTCAATTTTTTTTATTTTGTTTGTGCATTTAATTTTGTTTATTCTTTTGCTAATATTTTTTCCGTTACTATATTTTACCATTTTAAAAGCGTAAGTTATTAAATGGTGTGGTCTTTCTTTATCATCAATTAATCGAGTATTAATGTTGCTGTGATTTTCAAACATTTATCTAATGTCGCGTCGGGCATCTCAAACGATGGACAAAAGCATATTCTTCTCCTCCTTCCAGCAAAAGTTTCAAGAAGATATTTAATTTGGGACTGAGCAATCGCTCATGAGTGGAGCTCCAAGTTTTGGATGTTTGCGGCCAGAAAGACAAGGACAGAAATCTCTTTTGAAATGCCACGAAACGACGTGAAAGCGAGCACCACTGACCGACGTTTGGTAGTTGGAACGAAACACAAAAAGTAGAAAAAAAAATCTAAGAATTCATGTCTAAAGAGGAACGGACGAATCAGATCACAGCACGAAAGGGATGCGAAGTCGTCGATTATGGAATGTGGTTGACCGGTCCGATACAACTTCTGTGATACGTTCCTCGTCATTTACGAAGTAACCCCCGTGTCGCGAGTACAAGAGACATTGGTGAAGACGTTCATGGCACGTGACATGGTTCACTGGCCTTACAATCCACATTGGTTATTTGAATGGATGTGCGTGCGTGGGCGGGCCCTTTTTGGGACTATGGCGTTTCTAATTTTTAAAAATCACAATTTTGAACGGCTCTCATAAGAAACAGTTGACTCTACCGATTTAAGAATTTTACAAAATCAAGAACGGATAAATCACATTTGAAAGCTTTGAAAACGTGTTTGTACTTTCCATCCCAATAAAAGAATAAATAGAGACCAAATAATGTTGGTGTGAGGATAAGATGTTTTGCGGATTGCCAAAATTTAGAGTCGGAATGCGGTTATATAAATGAAAGCGGTTGTTACATCGGTGCCGGGTGACATGAATGTGGTTTATTAAATGAGTAATGCCAATTGCTAGACATGAAAAAAATTTGATATGCTAAATAACATGACATGGTGTAAATAAAATATTGAGAAAACTTCCTAATATATTTCAAGTTAACAAAACTATCTATATTTTGCAATGATCTCATGTAACGTAAGAAACGTTTGTTTCATGTAATATTCGTGTTGAAAAGGATCCACGTGACTAAAAGACCTTCTTGAACAAGTCTAGTCGAATTGGAAGTTCATATGTTTTTTTTTTTTTTTGGTCGGACCCACTTTAAATTGGAAGGTCATATTGACTTAGAAGGATTATGACCTCGCTTTAAAATATTACAAGAGCACTGCCTGAATATTATGACAACTCTTATTGACCCTGAGACAACATTCTTGACGAAATCTTCAAGATTGTCTATTTGAGATATATAGTCTTATAGCTTTACAGCTTGGGATCTAGTTTGGATTCCCTCATCAGAAGATCTTGATTGATGTCAATTTATAATTATCTCCTAAGATCGTTAATCATGTGAGATGTCTTTGTTGATTGACAACCACCTCGAAGGCAAAGATCTTTCCATGCTTGCAGTATTATACTTGTGGAAATCGATATTTGTTTGTATGGGCAATCAAAGATCTCTGATTATTCAACATTGACGGCTAGTATAGTCTTTTTGTCGATTGTCCATGCCTAATAGATCGAACCTCTTGAAGATAGTTCAATAGAAAGTTATGGACATGGAGAAGTGTATAAGAAGACCAAGAAGTTGAAGAGAGAGAGAGATCAAGAGTTCAAAATTCCAATTCAAGAGAGCGTCAAATATTCATTATAGTTTTAGTCAATAGGGAAGTGTTGATAGAGAAATAGTTTGTACTTAGATGTGAGATAGAGAGCCCTATCAGCTCGTGTATAAGCAACATCTATTACGAGGACAAGTGCTATAAGCATTAGGAGCACTTACTATTGTAATTTCTCATTGATCACGTAGTGAAATCCCAAATGATAGTGTCGGTATAAGAGAGTGGATATATGCTTATTCTAAGCCGAACCACTATAAACTACGTGTGCAAACTCTTCTATATCCCCTACCGATACTTATTTATTACTCGATATAAGGTTTTTGCATTGCCGTATATTATCACAACACCGATCATATTCGCATTCGGTTTTTTATTTGGTCCTTAACGTATTCAACTTGATTACTTTAATTTCGCACATATTTGTCATGTTTGCTTTAAATCATCTGTTCACTCACCTCTAGGTGATACGGTTAGTCAATATCATAAAATATGCCGTATTAAAAAGGGGGAATTTATCCAAAAAAATCTTAAGCATTTTACACTTGGCCAATTTAGCCCGAACTTTCAATTTTACCAATTGAGTCATAAAGCTTTTTACGCTTTACCAATTGAGTCAATCCGATTAATTTTAGCCTAAAATTATTGACGTGAATGTCAAATGTCCTACATAATGTAGTCGGCGCTAACATTGATAATTTTTTTTAAAATTTTATAATAATAATTATTATTTCCTTCTTTTTTCTTTTCTTTCCTTTTTTTTCTTCCTTCAAAGCCTGGCGAGGATCGTCAGCCAACCCTTACAGGTCACCGGTGAGGACCGGTGACCCTTGCCTCAGGGAGTCGGCTAGTCCTCACCGGGACTTGGTAGAGAAGGAAGGAAAATAAGAGAGAAAAGAAAAAAAACCGAAAAAAATTGGAAAAAAATTATAATCTAGTGCCCACCATCCTACGCAAGCACTACCGAACATCAATATTAGCGATCTCAAATTAAAATTGATCGGATAGACTTAATTAACAAAAAGTGAAAATATTTGTAAATTTATTGATAAAATTAAAAGGATTACGATTGAATTAACGAAAGTGTAATATGTTTATAATTTATTGGACAATTTTCCTTATCAAAAGTTCGAAAGAGTTCATCGGATCACTAGATATTTGGATTCCGCGTCTCAATTTCGGTACGCTCGTGCGTTATTTATTGTTTGGACTAGACGACTAGTTAGTTCTTCAGCACGCCACCTTCCCTGCCTCTGACGGCTGCTTGACTTTGTGGCGAGTTTGCCACCAACCACGATGTTTCCCAGCCATCTCCCTGCACGCCAACCGGTCAAAGTTTCAAATCTCTCATCCGACCGTTGTCGTACCTCCGAATCTGGCTACGACCGTATTTTGTCCGAATAGACGAATTTTATGTAAATACCTTTTCCCGAGACTTTAATCTCTGCCCCATGGAGTGACGGAAGACGAGAGGAGAGACGCCGTTCTCACTGACTGACGTATATCATTGGGATGTTGCGACGAAGCCAGGGACAGTCATTTCACCGTGCAAGATTACAATTTATTTGTCGAGCACGTAATTGGTGTGCTGCTATCGAGTATCGATAAAGCGCGTTATCTAAATAATATGTATTTCAATGAACTTTTTGATCGAGTTTTAGAACTTTGGATTCTTATTAGAGCATCGTGGTATAACCGATCACGAAAAATGTACTTTCTCGATTTCAAAGACAAGTTTCCCTTGCATTATTTAAATCATATGTATTTCAATAAGCTTTTTGATCGAGTTTTTTAACTTTAACTTATTATTAGATGGTCGTGGTATAACCGTCACACAAAATATACTTTCTCGATTTCAACGGCAAGTTTCTTTGGCATTATCTAAATAATATGTATTTCAATAAGCTTTTTGATTGAGTTTTAAAACTTTGGCTTCTTATTAGAGGATCGTGGTATAACCGTTACACAAAATGTGCTTTCTCAATTTCAACGGCAAGTTTCCCTTTTTTCTATTTTCTTTCAATCACGAGATGATTGAAGCGTTGATTTGACTAATTAAGAGAATGAAATGCAAACTTCTCCAGTTACGTGCTTCATGTATGGCTCAATATAGTGATCGACATCCTCGAGATTACTCTAGGCGAAAGAGAGAGGATATGGCTTAAAAGATATGTGATCTTTTAACGATTAGGCTAAGCTCTTTTTTTGTGGAATATAATTTATAGGAGATAAAAGAAGATCGATTGAATTTATAGAATAAAAAGGGTCACGCCATCCCCATAAAGATTAGCAATAAGTACATAAAAAATCTTAAAACTTGTCACGAAACTATAATTGAGTGATAAGATTTTCAATCAAGTCTTAAAACTCATCAAATTTGTGCAATCGAGTCATTCGGTTTAAATTGATCGAAGAAAAATGCCGACGTGTCTTTTTAAAATATTTTATCTCTCCCACGTGACGATTAGATGGCTAAACCGACATTATTTTAGTCAAAATATAAATTTTAATATTAATTATATTTAGATTAAATTTAAAGATAAGCTAAATTAACAAAAACATAAGAGGGAGAAAATGATTGTGAATCAAATAGCAAGGGCTTGCACACCCCTTAGTGCCGCTACCCCACCACCTTTGGGAAGGGTTGGCAAGGGTGGGGGGCGGCCGGCTGAGTCACCAGCCCTCTGCTAGGTTGGGCTGAGGGCCGCCATTGGCAAGGGTCTCGACCAGTGTGTGAGGCTTGTCGGCAGCCATTGACGGGGCTCAACGACCCCCACCCTCACTGACGATAGTGAGGTTGTGGCACTGAGGCTTGCCTATTTCTCAATCATTTTCTTTTTTTAATTTAGCTTATTTTTAAATTAAATTCATATTAAAAATTAAATTTGGACCAAAACGGTGTCGTTTTAGCCTTATGTTTCGTGTTTTAATCACTTCATCATCACGTAGGAAAAAGAAAATATTTTAAAAAAATCACATCATTAGTATTTTTCGTTGGTTAAGTCGGACGAAGTTATTGGAAGAACACGATTGCACCAATTTGATAAGTCTTCGGATTTGATTACACTTTTTACAAGTTTTCGGATTCAATTGCACTTTCGTGATGAGTTTTAGGATTTTTGAGACATTTCTTCCCAAAGATTATTACTTTATCCACCTTCCCTAATAAGAGGACAATTGTCAATGGATGTGGTTAGATGTCATGCAAAATATGAAACTTTTGGAGGGTGGATAATGAATTCAAAAGCAGGCCTTAATAAGAAAAAAAAAAATATATATAGTCAGTCAATATATGTTCACGACCACTGTGTTCATGACCACTGTATCATTATGTAGAAGTCTATGTCTTTCTAAATTTGTGCGTATCGAGTTATTGAGTTTTTAATTTGTCCAATCAACTCCAATTTGAAAAAGTTAAAATGAAGAAATTTTCGAAAAACAAAGATGCTAAATTATCCGGGTCATATCGTTTGAACTCGACCTCAACCCATGTTTCAATTTCGAGTCTCTTAAAAAGTTCTCAACATTCATTTAAATTAGTTTTTTTTCTTAATTTTTCATTTTTAAAATTTGTTTTACTATTTTTATTAATGTACATTTTTTATTAATCGATTAGATTTTTTTTTGGGTCGAACTTAATTGATCAGATTAAATAAGTAACATTTAGACTGAATGGCGGCAATTTACCTTTTTTATACGTTTTATACATTGTGTATATGCATCGAGGGCAACAACGACAATTGATACAAAATTGAAGAGAAAAAATTACATTTACCCCATATATTTTATATGCGTGGCCACTTCTTTTAATTTAATCAAATGGCTAGATACACCTAAATTAAAATTTGAGCAGGGCAGTTTTAGCTGAAATTAAATAAATTCCTAAAAATCCATTTTATTTAACGAAAAATGAACGATTTTAAAAATATTTTTCGATTGATTCATTGTATCGCTTAGAAGAATCAATAAATAAAATATATTTTTATCATCGAAAAATATTATTTAGACATAAATTCTTATCGATGATGAAAATATTTTTAATTATCAATTATTTTAAGCAATATAAGCGATGGTCTATAAAGAAATATTTTTTGGATCTTTAATTTTTCGTGAAATAAATCGAGTGTACAATAATCCGACTTTCTCCTAGTCACGTTCTTTGATACAATTCATCAACAAAGAGCCTTGTTAGAGGCAACGATTCTACGATCTTGAATCGTTTAAACTATGACCAAGAGGCTTAGTCAAAAGTTAATATTTTGATAGTGTTGATTAAGATTCGTAGATTTTAAAGGAAAAACGAAAAAAAAGAAAGAAAAAGAGAGGGATTTGCTCCTCAATGACAGCTGGCGAACAAGAAAGAGCGAGTCGTCTCTTTCCCAGTCGCGGCAATTGCGGGCGCCACTTTTTCAGAGATCTCCCCCTCCCACTTGCTCTCTCTCCCTCTCTCTCATCCACCGTGTGATCGCTGATTGGGGATAAGTATGGCACGCCCGTCATTTCGCGACCCCCGCGGGGGCATTTCCGACAATTCTCATCCGCCTTCTCCTCGGGCAATTTCCTACTCACCATCCTCGCGTGTCACCTTTGTCGATCCAATCTCGGCCGTCCATTCTCCCTCTACGCCCTGATCTCCAATCTCGAAACCCTAGCCCCCGTCTCTCCCACCCCCCCCCCCAACCCTTCTCTCTCTCTCTCCCTCTGGATATATTAATCCGTTTCAAAAAATTCCTCCGTTCAAAATATTAAATATCCCTCTCTCTCGTTCCACGCCAACGAAGACGAAGACCCGAAGGCGGATTGCTATTCCTATAGATTGAGGGAGAGCGAAGGAGGTGAAGAGTTTCTCGCCGGAGCTTCGTATCGTTCAGGGGTTCTCCCGACCAGGAGTTTTTCTTTGGGTTTTGCGTTGAATCGGGATCCGTTCGGGGGACAGATGGAGAAATCGACTGCGGCGGCTTCTCCGTCGAGCGCGGCGTCGTCCGGGTACGTAGCGTGGGAGGAGGTGCCCGTGTCGAGCGACAAGGGGAGGAGGGAGGTCCATTTCTTCCTGAGGCGGAGGGACGGAGGCACAGATCTGGCCGTGGTGGGGCGGGAAAGGACCTTGAGGCACATGTCCTACAACTGCGCGTTGCGGAGCCGGTCCGCGATTGGGCTCGGGGATTCCTCGCTTGTCTCGAGCCTCAAGTGCCGAAGGGAGGTCGTCGACTGGTTGAACTCCGTCATTCAAGGTGGGTGTGGCCTCGTTTCTTCCCTATCTTCGTTGCTAAGTTCAATAAGATGAAGGTTTTCATGGACACGATTGGCGTTTTCTTGTTGGGCTCTTCTCTCTCAGTTTCTGAACATTCGAAGCGGACATTTGATACGCTTTTTTTTCCGTGCTTGGTTTGATTTAATACGGTTTTGTCTTTTGGTATTTCAATCCAAATTATCTCATCCATTTCTTTTTGTGGAACGGGGTTCTGTGTTTTTTTCTGGCTTCCTTGTCCGGATTAAAACCTTTTGGTTGGTTATGAGTGCAGTTGATAATTCAAGTATATTATTCGTTTGTTCCTTGTTGAAATTTGCGCCCTTTGAGCTCCTTCCCCGCAGAAGAAATTAATTAATGTCAGCGTGTATCTTTAACCTACTGTTCTTTTCGTCTCCTTCAAACGCATCTGCAAAAGATGGTTCTTTTCTTTTGGTTTGGAGACGGATGCCGGCGAAAGATTTGAGGCTGATAGGAAATTAACCTGTCGTAACCGGAAAGGCGACACCGGGCCTAAACCATTTGTTTCTCATGGAAAAAGATCCCGTGTTTGAAGTTTCTTCTCCTGTTATTTGAAATTTTTGTGAGCTCGCAAAACTGCTTTCTTTAAGCTGAGAATTATAATTTTTGGTTTCTTGGATGCAGCCCAATCATTCTACTCCCTCAATTGATTGCTTCAATAGCAGATTTTTCCATGAAGATTTGCTTGTCTCCCATCGCCTTTATGATTATGGATCATGAAAGTGTCCATATGTGGCAGTTCCTTGCGTTTTTACTGACCTTTTGATGTTCTTGTTTCCGATTTGGAAATTGCTTGCCATGCTCTATGCCGTGGTTGTGTGTTTATTGTGGTTCTGTTGTTCATGTTATTGCAAACTGATGATGATCTGGGCTGCAGGAATGCCTTTTCAAATTTTAAAGAGCTGGTTGAGAGCATCGGAATCGAAATGCCCTCAAATAATCTAGGTTATAACCTTTCATGGCCGATCTTGTCATTTTGTTAATGGATTGGGCTTTCCTTAGATGTATTCGAACCCACTATCGCTATTGGCCTGTCCTAATTAAGAACATTTCGAGGCCTGATCATCTCCTGTCTGATGCAATTCTTCCGAATCTTTGGATGTTTGGATATCATTGTTGCACTACTTCTGATCAATTCAGTACTTCCCCTTCGATTTAGTGTGCTTTTATCAAAGGATAGAATGTGTGCTTGATTTCCGTTTCATGAATCGTACTTTTGCAGGCCGGTCATCTGAACAGCAGCATCATGCGGACAGTGGCTTTTTGGCTAGAGAAGGTGCACAGAAGCTGGATGTTGGTTTCCCTAGGGTTTGTACCCATCATCCCTCTTAGCATATCTTCTATCTTGTAGACTTTTTCTTAAGTTGGGACTTTTGGATCCGTGCTAAATAATTTTGTGCCATTTGTGAACCTGAGTGTATCTTATCTTTTAGCCTTTTACCATTCTTATGTGATTTGAGAATCAAGGGCCTTAGTATTGCCAAAGAGCTTGAATGTTCCATTTCTTCTGTGTTTTCTGTCATTTGGTCCTTATAAGTACAAGGTCATAAGACCGACGTAAAACTTGCTGAAAAGGTTATGACTTGGCCGGATTCAGAGTGAAATTGATGGGAGATTCCAGTTTTTCGGTTGCTTGATGTGGCGTTTGTTAGTGGTTATGTGCACCGTACTGTCTATTTCCGCTCTTTTTCTTGTTGCTCTGTTTAATCATTTATATCTTCTGCATCTTTTCCCCTGTTCAGGATTCTCTGACTGCGAAACTGGGTCATTCTTCCAAGGAGATCCAGTGGATAGGCTCCCCGTGGACATGTAAAAAAAGCGGAAGCATTTTCCTTCTTTTCTCCGTAAAGGTGTCAAAGTCTCTGTAAGTTCTATTTTGATCTCTTTTTTTTTTTCATTTTATCGAGAATTTTTGCTAGTTATCCTTTGTCTTTGTTTGGCACGAATGTCTGGCTGTGTTTTACTTTTTTCTCTATAATTTCAGGTTCATGATTTTGTGTATGTTCTTGCTGAAGAGGATAAACGACTGGTTGCTTACTTAGATGATATGTTCGAGGATTCCAAGGGTAACAAGATGGTTGTTGTACAATGGTTTCACAAAATTGATGAGGTTGGGATTGATTTGCCTCGCAATTTTAATGACAGAGAGATTTTCTTTTCTCTTTGTCTTCAAGATCTCAGCATCGAATGTATTGATGGATTGGCTACTGTCCTCAGTCCCCAGCATTTCAATAAATATATGAATGAGGCTGGCAAATCTTCTTTGGAAATATTTGTTTGCCATAACCTCTTTGAAGAAGATGAGATCAAGCCTTTTGATATTACTCAAGTTGAAGGTTACTGGAATCAGGATGTCCTGAAACGTATGAATCCCTTTCCTCTACCGAAACCTCCACTAAGATCTCAGCTGACTGAATTTCCACGAGATATGAAATGCAATGTTGATGAAGATGGTGGCATTAGACCTGGAAAGAAGCAACGCCATGTGAAGGAAAGTGATGACATTGAGATGTATAGTTTGAATGAACGCTCTGAGCAAAAAATCGTGAAGAAAGACCCTCCACATCATTTCATTGTAGGTTCTGAAGTCGAGGTGCTATCTCAAGACAGTGGCTTGAGGGGATGTTGGTACAGAGCTTTAATCATTAAGGCTTCCAATGCCAAAGTTAAGGTTCGTTATCAGGACATTCCGGATGCAGTTGATGAAACAAAGAAGCTTGAGGTGTGCTTTCTCTTCTCTATATCACTTGCTGCGTTTTTTGGTTGAGATATTTCACATGCGGTGGTAAAACCTAATTATATTGCTAATTTCATGTTTTACTGGTTTGACATTGCAGGAGTGGATTCCAGCATGTAGAGTGGCTTCTGGTGATGAATTTGGTCTCAGAATTCTTGGAAGGTCAATGATTCGGCCATCCCAACAGTCTACAGAATGTGAAGTTCCAAAGGTTGTTGATGCTGGGACTGTCGTGGATGCTTGGTGGAATGATGGGTGGTGGGAGGGCATCGTGGTCCGTGGAGAATCTGAAGGCAGACTCCTTGTCTATTTCCCAGGTTTGAAAGAGATTTTACTTTCTTGAATTTTCTCTCTGTTGTACAGATTCTCACATTATATTTTTGCTCAGCTTTTCCCCATCTCGTTGTTAGTATTCACTTCTTACCTTATGCAGGAGAAAAACGAGAATTAGTCTTCCCACTTGGGGACTTGAGACATTCCCGAGAATGGTCAGAAAATAGATGGATTCATATACAGAATAGAGCAGATGTCATCACTGCAATATCGCCTCACTTGCGGATGGATCAACGTGTGGGGGGACATCACAGTAATGAGGCTGCTGAAGCTGCAATTAAGGACCGCAAGACATCAAGAAACAATGAGGCTGGCTGTGAGAATCCTTTGAATCATCGGCCGTACTCTCAGTATGATGGATTAGATGAGTCGCTGGCTGTTCCAGATCTTCTGAAGGATGATTCTCTTGCTCATTTGAAATGGAAGGTTTCAAGGAAGAGAAGTCGAAGTGGTGGGCGGTTTGATAATGACTGTACGAGGCTCGCCGGAGATGGGAATCTGTACCCGGGCGAGGTTTTTGATAGATGCCACCCTGAAAGTTGATCACGACAACTGCAAGTTTGCGGGTGATTCACTTTTCGGTTCTTCAGTAGTGCCGACGCTGACAAGCTTGGTCATGTCCAGGTGAAAGGCCACTTGGACAGTGATCTATCACCTGGTAATGAAAATGTAGTTGAGGTGCAGGTACGTCGGGAGGGCAATATTATATTGCCAATGGAGTGGAAAGTACAAGGGAGGAGAAGTCACCGAAGACGGCGCAATAACAGAGCAGGTAAATGATGGCAATACAACCAGCAGTTTGTGATTACTGAAGTTTTGCTATGGACAAGGTGGATGAATATAATCTCTTGAACTTTGGTCTAGTGTGCTGCTCTGGGTTTGAATTCCATGCCACAATTTTGTGGGTCACTAAGTAGGTCTAGATTTTTAATCTTTGTTCCATGCTGTGCATCATTTCGATGCGGCTCCAGTGTCCTTGACTTAGGTTGTTAACAGGAAGAGTAACCGCATCCAATTCCTTTTTGGTCACAGTTTATATTTTACATGTAACCACAGCCTGAGTGGGCCATAGCCCAGGCAACAATTTTGGGTGCAGTAGGGTAACCATTAGGACTAACTTTTTGAGTCTGTTGAGTATGTTGGGCAGGGGATATTATCCTTCTTGCAATCTGTACATGACCTTTCTGTTAATAAGAGTTGATGTTGCGGTGATTGGATTGAATTTTGTTTTGCAATGGGATGAAAAAGTCCTAGATACCATCTGGAGGGATTGTACCTTGTTATTTTTTGTAAGGGATTTAGGTGAGTGAGGGAGATGAAGAAGAAAAAGGGAAGGGTAGAATGACGAGGTGTAGAAGAGGGTTTCCTTGTTGGGAGTTAAAAGGGAACGATGGCCAAAGTACTGATATTTGCCCTATTCACCATGTTATTTTTCATTCTATTCTAAAGGGAAAGCTGGAAGAGTTAGAAAATCTTCCACTACCACTTTTCATTTCATTCATGGAATTTGGATGATTGAGGATTAGTGAGATGGGGAGTTTGTTCACTCCTCAAAATATGCACTTCCATTTTCTCTCTCTGTCAAACGGCATTCCTCCCGAAAATCCTCTCTGGACTTACAACTGGTTGGAGAGAATAACTTAGTACTTTCTTGACCCGGGCGAGTCATGTTTTGTTGTGATTTGACTTACACCGTTGCACGGCTTCTACAACGCTCAGAGATGGTAGTGCCATAGCCTGACCCTTTTTCGAGCTAATCAGAAATAATACATCTCGCTGTTCAGATTTGCTTGTAGATCAGGCTGTGCAGTGTTTATGAGATGCGAATACTTGTGTAGCAATATCTACGAAAATGCACGACTACATAGCCTAGTAGCAAAGCAAGAGATGCTTCACATGTAGGTTGTGGTTTGGCAGAATGATACTTCTCGCGGGTTCAAGCCACGACCCCACAAGAAAGAAGCTTGGAATTTGCCCCGAGGACAGCTTTGTTCACTGAGAACAAGAAACCAACTTCCTCCTCCTTTGCCTGCAAGAATCAGATCCCAGCATGAAGGAAAGAAAAAGGAATTTCCCAAAAGCAGACTTTGGAACCATTCTTGCTTGATCCTTCATATCCTCCGTCGCCCAAGTCCTCTTCCGTAAGCTCTTTTAACTCCTTAATCAGACTTCATTATCGACTTGCAAATCATGTGTAGAATGAACTACGGCAGGTTCATGCCCCTAAAGGCAAGAATGATCCCATGCTCTGTATCTGTAATACTACCAATGTTTTCTTTTGTAAAATTTCTGACACCTTGCAGGTTTGCTGCATGACTATGAGGATGAGCATAGATTGTAATGCTTGTTGCAGGAAACTTAGGAGAATCCTCTTGAACATGAAAGGTATTGGGGACTCCTCCCTCCTCTTTTACATTTACCCATCTTGCTTCTCGAGTTTCTAGATCAATCCATTAGTGCGTGATGAGATGATGTCGTCTTGGAAGAAATCGAGACGTACTTGATCGAGAAACCGCACAGCCGAGTTTCCGTGTGCGGGAGGCTCAGGCCGTCCGACGTGGCGATCAAGCTGAGGAAGAAGATGAACCGTCGAGTCGAAATATTGGAGATTCAAGAGCTCGATAGCGGCGAAGAACAAGTTGAGCAAAATCCTCCGGTGACCGAACATAACGAGCTAAGGCCCACCAATGATCAGGCATCGAGTGCACCCATTGAACTTCCATAACCAATAAAAACCCGATTAAATAATCAAAAGGATGATAGCTTTGGCAGCTGAATGGGCTTTCAAGAAGTTGATCGATATGATCGCGTAAATTGATAAACTTGCTGCATCGCCATTTGTAAATCGGAGGCACAGGCCTTCAAAGGGACATTGTAGAAATGAATTTCAAGGTTTATAATAAGTAGAGACGCGTATGTATAAATTGGAGTAATTTCGATTATGGGCATTCGAATGGATCACGTGGAAATTCATGAATATACACATATAATCAATTCTAGACAAAATATGACGCAACGCTGGAAGTCGAAATAATCATGACGATGTGGAAAATGTTCTAAAGCTCATCAATTCTATGCATCAAGACTCGATAACATGCTCCTGTTCGAGAAAGCGATATCGCAAAGACGCAATACTTGCACCCGCTTTTACCCTGGCTATTAAAGTTGTTCGGAGTTTAACATTGGGCTTAATAAATGTAAATCGCGTCGACTGTACAGATACCTTCTTTTTCGAGAGGGGGAGCGCTACTATTTGTGTGCTTCTTAGGACGGTTACCATGTTTTTTGTTTTTTGGCTCTTGCCTTTTTTTCTTTTTGGTTCGTATCAAATGTTGTCGCAGGGTCGCAGTCGGAATTCTCGTGATTGAATTTTTAATTTTTCCGTACATTAATTTTCTTAATTAGAAAAAAAAAAGAGAAAAGAAATTATAAAGGCATTAGGGCGCTGTATGTCAATGATTCGATTCTCTCGATTATGTTCCTTGAAAGAAAGGATGAAAATCATATTTGGTAACGTAAATGAATTTGATTCGATTATGTTTCCAGAACGGTTTTTGGAGCAAAAACAAGAACATAAAAAAAGTTAGTTCGAAAAAAAAATCACTTTTGAGAATCATAAAATAGAAAGAAGTTCCATATCTTTTACTTTCCCTTTTTGTTCTTTCATCACTTTTCACTCGATCTCGTTTTTTGAAAATAAAAAAATAAATAAAAACATAACATAAAAATTTAAAAAAATTCTAAAAAAATAAAAAATTTAAAAAATTCCTAAAAATAGAAGAAGCTTAGATTGTGCTAGTTTGACATCATTTTCATAAATTTGGGCCTAAATTTCATAGATTTTGTTCATTTTTAGGAAAATCATAAACACATTTAAAATTAAACCCGAACCACATTTCTCTAAGCTCTTAAAGTTTCATTAGGGTTTTATGATGCAATTTATTAATATCATGATTCCTTGATTGCGCACTTGATTTCATTGGTAATGATTTGCATAGGTTTAAGTACTTTAGACAAGTATAGTTTTAGAAAATTTGAAAAAAAACAAAAATAACCTTCATGAACACTTAGCATTGGATTACCTTATAGGTTTACGAATAAATTAAAAAATTATATGAAACACCTTTAGAAAACACTCAATTTCGGTGTCAAAATGGCGTTGGTAGAAATACCGACGTAATCAAGTCCCTGAACTCTAGATTAAGGGTGAGCAAATCGGACCGCTAGGGTCGGGACCATTCGGACTGGGCCGGAACCGGTGGTCCGGTTCTCGGTTCTAGGGTCCTAAGACCGGATCGCCTGGACCCGAACCGATCTAGTTTTTTTTTTTTTTTATTATAAAAAAAGTTATCCTCTCTATACTTGTTAAGGATGTCTAAAAAATTTTACCGAATTGAGAAGTTATTGGCACTTTCTATTTTTTATTCTCCTTTGTAAAAGTCTTTTTAGTTACACTCTATTTTATTTTTTGAAAATGACTAAGCTCATGTGCCCTATGTTAGGAATAGTGCATATATATATATTTTTTTGGCATGCGTCCAATCCAATAGAACCACCTCTAACCGGACTGACCGGATCGGACTAGTGATCCGGTTCACGATTTTGAAAAATTGAGAATCGGGACCATCGGTCCTGTTCTTGGTTCTTGAGAGGAACCGACACGACTAGAAATCGATCATCCCTACTCTAGATTTTTCTAATTGAGTAAAATTGAACGGTTTATCTCGATCATTCGATAAGGTTTTCAATCTACCCTCCTCAAAGGTTGACGACGACTCAATTTGCATGTATACACACGTGCCATCAATCATAATAATTTGCGATTTGATATAGGCCCACGAGGACCCGAGCTAATATAAAATCACACATTAACCCAATATAATTTATATTTTTTTTAAATTAAAAATGACTCTTTATAACATGATAATTAGATAAAATAGCACAAAAAAATATTATATGCAATATGCAATATATTATATAAGAGAATCGCTATTAATTAATCTTTAATTAATTCAAAATGTATGATAAAATTTCATAGAATAACTACGTAATGATTTGATGTAAATGATAAAAATTCAAAAAAGAAATTATTTTTAAGAATAAAAATTTTATATAATTATTAATCACTTTTTTATTCTAAAAATAAAAATATTATATAATTATTAAATATATTTTAATTCTTTAAAATTAAAAAATAATTTTAATCGTAACTACTTTTTTGAATCAGAATCATCCTCGCGCATTAATAACTCGCCGTGGAAATCCCATGTTCCTCGAAAAGCCTGCGCGTCGTCGTAAAGCTCGAGTCTTTCTCTGTTCGGGGGCCAAAAACAAAACCGGGGCTCTTCCTGAACTGGAATCTCTGAAATCATCCCATAATTCTAGCGCAATCCTTCTATGGAAACCTCGCTCCACTCTCTCACTCTCTGATTTCACCCCGTCTTAATTCCTCTTTCTCTCGCTACTCGCTACCATTCAACGCGCGGGGCCGCTAGACCAAGAGCGAAAACCCTAGCTCCGACTCCGAATCCGATTCCCACCGCCGCTCCTCCCGCCTCACCCATGGCGACCGGCGCCTCCGAGGGCGAGCCCCGTCGCAAGCACCGCCGCTCCTCCTCCCCCTCCCGCGGCAACGAGGAGGACGACGCGGATAGGACGACCTCGAAGAGGCACAAGCACCGCCACCACCGGCACCGCCACGGCCGCAGCCACCGCCACGCCAGCAAGAAGGCCGTGGAGGAAGCCGGTTCCGGAGGCGACGGCGTCGATTCTCCTTCCCCTCCTCCTCCTCCTCCTGCTCCTGCCGTTGCCTTGCCTCCTCCGCCGCCGGCCTCTTCGAGGCACGATGATGACGTGGAGGAAGGAGAGATTCTCGAAGAGGACGCTTCTGAGCCTGTTGAGGAGTTTAAGAATCTGGTGTGCTCTATGGCCCTCTCCTAATTTTTCTTTTTGCAGTTATTTGGACTTCTTTTGGTCGCATAGTTTTCTTAAATTGACTTCTTACGGGTTTGATTGCAAGCTTTTCCTTGTGCTAGAGACAATGATAGAGATAGAGATTTCCAGTCTGCCTAGTTATGATGTTATTGCATTTGTGATATGATGAGTTTTGTTTTTGGTTGATGAGTGCTTCCGTTTGATAAGCTGAGTGAGTGTGCCATGCCTGTGTAAGACCCTGCTTGCTCTGCTCGTGCATGACTGAAAAGTTGCACAAAAAAAAAAAGAAAGAGAGAAGTTTGGTCGAGGCGTTTACATTGAAGCTGATGGCTTGCTATTGATTCGTAAGAGCTGGTTATATTTTGTTTTGTTCTTGCACGTTGAGCATTTATGGCACGTATTGCCTGTCAGTTGAGGCTTTGCAAACTAACACGTGGTTTGATCTCGTGGCTTTAAGGTTAGCATATCTGAATCCGGTGTGCTGTCTGCTGAAAGAAGTGTTGGAGTCGTTTCTGGAAATTCAAAGTCAATGGTTGATGAACTACAGTCAGCAGTTGC
The DNA here is from genome assembly GCA_021437795.1 of Rhodamnia rubescens. Taxonomy (NCBI): domain Eukaryota; kingdom Viridiplantae; phylum Streptophyta; class Magnoliopsida; order Myrtales; family Myrtaceae; genus Rhodamnia; species Rhodamnia rubescens. The sequence continues at coordinate 6,090,719 of JAILYA010000008.1, forward strand.
CAATGACACTAAAGTAAATGGCGGGATAGGTCATGAGTCTTTTAGGAAGGATAAGAGTCATGGATCTAGATTGTACTCTAAAGGTAACGAAAAGGCTAAGAACCGATATACTGCTGACACTGTGGAGAGCGGAGACAGTGACGCGAGTGATCCCGCCGATAGACACAAGACATCCCCCTGCTCACCAAGTTCTGACATATACAGAGACGATGGCTTGAGGTCACGAGATTCTGTGAGGGAAAGATCTCGATCTCAGAGCAGTTTACCATATGGAGGCTCACCTTTAAAGCGAAGAAACCATATAGAAATGGAGTCCTCATATCTTTCCGAGAAAAGCAAGATTGAATATGATTCAGATGATCAAAATATGACTCGGCGCAGCAAGGATAAATTGCATAACACAAGAGATATTGTGAAGGACGAGGAAAGGGAAAGGATTAACTCTAACAGAAGGTATGGTAGCAGGGAGGATCAGCATCACAGCAGGGAGAGGAGTAACAGAGATAAAAGCATGGGGAGTAATGTTGACGCAATAGACAGGAGAAGGGAAGAACGAGAAAAAAGCAAGGATAGGGATGTGGACCCGGTCCATAGAAAGAATAGTGAACATGAAAGGAGCAAAGATAGGGACGTTGACAGGGACTATAGAAAGAGAAGTGCACGAGAACGGAGCATCGGTAGGGAGTTGGAGTGGGATAGGGGAAGAGAGAAAGAAAGAGAACTGAGCAGGGAGAGGAACTTGGAGAGGGATGGGAGAAGGGATAGAGAAAGAGAAATGAGCAGGGAGAGGGATATGGATAGGAATAGGAGAAGAGAGAGAGAAAGAGAAATGAGCCGGGAGACTGACATTGATAGGGATAGACGAAGAGAAATAGAAATAGAAAGGAGCTGGGAGAGGGACATGGACAGGGATAGAAGAAGAGAGAAGAGGAGGGAGAGGAGTATAGAGAGAGATAGAAGAAGAGAAAGAGAGAGAGAAAGAGAAAGGAGCTGGGATAGGCCCGTAGATGGTAGGAGAGACAAGGACAGAGAGAGAATCAGGGAGCGGAGTAGGGATAGGAGCTGGAAATCAGAGCGGTTGGATGATGGAAAGAGGGAGGAACGTAGGGATGCCCGGGGTGGCGACAAGTATGAAAATGTTGAAGATGGTTATGTTGACAAGCATGGATATTCAAAGCACCAAAGACGAAATGAAGTGGGAGATGACTTTGATAGAATAAGCAGAGGGTTTTCAACAAAAATGAGCGCTGCAACTATGGACGATGACAAGGAAGTACACAAAAGGTAATCTTATTTTTTTTCCCATGGGTCAGCTTGGAATTCTCGGTCATTAGTTCTACTTCTCTTTAGTAATTGATTTTTTCTGGCTGTTATAGCGATGAGGATGGACAGGATGACCTTGATGGAAAGTTTTCATTGGAGATAGCTGAGCAGGAAGAGGAGGATGTCAATAGAATTAAGGAAGAAAGTAGAAGACGAAGGCAAGCCATTATGGAGAAGCACAAGAATATGCAGCAGCAGCAGATGCAGCAGCAGCAACAAGAAGAGCATGTCCAGCCTCAGGCGGAGGATGCGGTGGAAGGTAATTGTTTATGACAAATGCCTGGATATCCATTTATTAAGTTGTATGCTCCCCATTTGACTAATCCAAGGGAAACAAAAAGAGTTTATTCATTTTTACTGCGAATTTTATTTGTTTATTTATATAGTCATTAGTTTTTTCTTTTTTTTTTTTTGGGGGGTGAGGGTGGGGAAAGTTTGTAAAGTGCCTCATGTCACTGGATTAGCATATGAGGGTTAGCCATACTATAATCGGAAATCATCTTGCCACTTGTTTTACTACTAAACAGCCGGACTGTTGAGCGCTTTAAAGGAATGCGAAGTTTAGTCATTTGTAGCTTGTTGGTAGGAAATTATGTCTGGTGGAACTCGGAACCTGAATACAGTTGATACTCCTTTCAGTTGACTTATGCAAGGCCTCATATATGTTCTGATGCAAAGGCAGTATAATGCTATTAATTATGCATTTAATCTTATTGTTTGAATTGTTTTTCAAAATTTTCTATTCTTACTGTATTTTTTTTTTTTGAGATTTTTTTTTGTATTTTGTAGATAAAGCACGTCCAGAAAAATCAGCAGCAGAAGTTCGTGGTAGTATTGCGGAAGGTGGGGATTTGTATGTTGCCGAACCATCATTTTCTATTGGAAAATCGCCTATTCGAAATGGAATTACTGCTAATGACAGGAGCTCTGGTGAAAGAGGTCTGGGAGAGGGTACACCGAAGGTGTGTCTGTCAATTCATTTATTCTGTGTATACAAATGAGCTATTTCTACATCCTATTGAGGTTCTTGGTCATTGTCTTCTTGTTATTCTGTTCGCTTAGAGTGCCCTATTGAGCTTTGAATTTTCAAGTGCGTTTAACAAACTATGTGACCCTTCTTTCTTTGCGTGAGCAGAGTGAGGGATCGGATGACATCTTCTGTGATGATATATTTGGAGATTCTCCCGCTGGTGCACGTAAGATGGTAAGTTAATTTTTGTTTCTATGAATTTACTATGGTTGCATCATCCGTGAAGAAAAACTGACATAAAACATGTTTTGGGTACATGTGCTTGTTAATGTGCATTCTATACCATGTTGACCCTGTCCTTTGAGGTGAATATGATTTTAGTGTGAATACTTGACATTCCGGTTGTCAACTTCTCTGTCAATATTCTGGATGTAGAGTAGATTGATTTCTGGGTTCCACTTTTCAGGACATTTTCCACCGAGATATCCTTTGCACAATTTTTCATTTGCACTGGTTTTGAGATTTTGATATTTTTCTTGTAAGGGTGGATAGTTTTACCAAAATAACGCCCTGGCAGATCATTTTGTAGTTTTCTATAAGGCTGAAAGATTATTAATGTGCTCCTTGTTTCCTTATATCGAACGGAGTTGCTCTTTTAAGTTCGCAATCAATTCAAGTTCATGTGCAAAGCTTTGTGTCAGCAAGACAAGGACATGCATTTTTCCCTGTATACTCCAGCACTTGATGAGAGATGTTTGCTATGGCATTGGCTTTTAGAAGGGTTTTATTGATGGAAAAAAGGTTGTTTTTTTAGATTAACCAGTGTAAACCTGTAGGGGAAGTGTTGCACAATTTTTCATTTGCACTGATTTCGAGATTTTGATTTTTTTTTCTTTTAAGGGTAGATAGTGTTACCAAAATAACACCCTGGCTGGTCCATTTTTGTAGATTTCTATAAGGTTGTCTCATAGAACTTTTCTGTTGAGATTGAAAGATTATCAATGTGCTCCTTGTTTCCTTATTTTGAATGGAGTTGCTCTTTTAAGTTCACAACGAATTCAAGTTCATGTGCAAAGCTTTTTGTCTGGAAGACAAGGACATGAATTTTTCCCTGTATACTCCAGGACTTGATGAGACATGTTTGCTATGGCATTAGCTTTTATAAGGGTTTTATTAATGGAAAAAAAGCTTTTGTTGCTATGGCATTGGCATTGGCATTGGCATTGGCATTGGCATTGTCTGAACGGAAATTACTAGGCCGAGCTTCATAAATACAGGCTCGACTTCCGTGTGTGAATAATCACGACATTTGTTCTTAGTTTCAAATTACCAGTAAGCTTTTGTTAGTAGGAAATAAAGATATATCCCATAACTGCCCTAAAAAAAAAAGAGAGCAGGTCTTTCCCTGCATTTGTTCCCTAATTGAAAGTGGATGTGATTCCCCATTCATTTCAAGTTGACGTGCGATTCTTGCAAATTATAGCCAAACCAAACTAGAATTGGGTTATTCTCAATTTCCTTGAGCGTAATTATGAAATCTCTACGTTTTCCTATCTTTAAGCTGGCTTTATTTGATGAAAGTGTGAACCTTGACATGGTGTTGCTTCTCATGTAGCTGGAGCATGGATTGCTTTTGCCGCTAACTTGTAATGAATTCTATGGTTATTCTTAGACCTTGTTCTTTCTGTGTTTTGCAGGGTAAAGGAGGTGGTTTACCTGTCGAAAGGAGTGGTCTCCATGACAATTGGGATGATGCAGAGGGCTACTATAGTAAGTCATGGAGCAAACCTTTCATCTTGATTATCTTTTTAGTTTCTATTATACCCCGTGGAAGTCTTGATCAGAGTGCTTTAGACTCTGCTCATTTATCAGCTTAATCAGAGACTTTTTATTGGTTGTAAAATGGTGTCTCTGAGACCAAGTATGTGATAAGGATACACAACATTTTTCACGAATTGTCCTGGTTCAGTTTCTCTCTCCTCGCTTAATTACCTGTAAGTAACAAGAGAGAAAGGCTGCATGTCATTGTCCACTGTCAACTTTTTGAGTACTTCTTGGTTGTTTATGCCTGTTTTCATAATCTTGTTTTTATGGAATGTGACTTGTTTTTCTAAGTTTTTATGAATTGAACATGTTATGTGTCAAGTGACTATTCATCCCTTGATGCCTTTTTTTTGGTTGCAAACTGTGGTTTAAAACCTGTGTCCTATTGCTATATGTTTTCTCTGTTTCATGTTGGTCTACTAACTCCTGTCAATTTATATTACTACATACTATAAAGAGTAGTTAAGGCATCATCAATAGAATATTCTGAATGGTTTATGTAAATGGGATAAATATTTCTGAAAAATAAAATTAAGCAACTTGTAGCTAGTTTGGATGTTAGTCCTTCTCTTTGGAGGGCTGAGTGCTTGGCTAAATTATTTCTGATGTACTTTTAATTTGACTGCTGCAGGCTATCGATTTGGTGAGATACTTGATGGACGATATGAAGTTATTGCTGCTCATGGGAAGGGAGTTTTTTTCGACTGTTGTTCGTGCGAAAGATTTGAAGGCTGGCATTGGTGAACCAGAAGAAGTGGCCATAAAAATACTGCGAAATAAGGAGGCTATGTAAGTGGCCAAGCTACTTTATTGGGGCTGGTGTGAATTATGTTTTGGATTTTCTCTCATTGCAAATATCAAATTCCTGGCCTTAGTTGTGTCTCTCTTGCTTATATGTGTCTAGGTACAAGGCTGGTGTTGAGGAGCTTGGAATATTGAAAAAATTAGTAGGTGCAGATCCTGAAGACAAGCGGCACTGCGTTCGTTTACTTTCCAGTTTTAAGTACCGCAATCATCTTTGCCTGGTTTTTGAATCTCTTAATATGAATCTGCGTGAAGTTTTAAAGAAGTTTGGTCGCAATATTGGTCTTAAATTAACTGCTGTTAGGGCTTATGCGAAGCAACTCTTTATTGCTCTGAAGCATCTCCGAAACTGTGGTGTCCTTCATTGTGATATAAAGCCTGATAACGTGCTGGTAGGTACTGGTATCTTCCCGTTGCTGTTGTATTTAAGTGTCATTGTTTCTTATTGTCGGTTGTAACTTATACATTTCACTTCAGGTTAACGAGGCAAAAAATGTGTTGAAGCTTTGTGATTTTGGAAATGCCATGTATGCTGGAAAAAATGAAATCACGCCATATCTTGTGAGTCGCTTTTATCGTGCCCCGGAAATCAGTAAGTCTTCTTCGATAAAGTGATTTCATCTTGACATAGCTTAATCATTAGTTTTACGAAATTTTCTTTTTCACTTCATTGTAAGACATATTTAGTTTAGACTTGGCTGAATTCCTGTTGCAGTTCTTGGCTTGCCTTATGATCATCCATTGGATATGTGGTCTGTGGGTTGCTGTTTATATGAGCTTTACGCTGGGAAAGTTCTTTTCCTGGCCCTAGCAACAATGACATGCTTCGTCTACACATGGAATTGAAAGGCCCCTTTCCAAAGAAACTGCTTGAAAGGTACAAAGACGGCATAAACCAGATGTTTGTACATAATCAATTGTTATCCCGTTTTTATTTAATCTGGTACTGTGTAGGATCTCTCTCTCTCTCTCTAGGTGCGCATGTGCATATGTAACAAACCTTAACATGTACATATAGCATATGCATGGGCACCTACATAACGATGTATATGGACACATTCGTGCATGCACAATGCATGTATTTACTACGTATATAGAATGTATTGGAAGTTGATTTCTGGTTTATGTGCATCTGTGGTTGCTGTTGGCTTGTTGTGATTCCTTTCGTATTAATTTTTATTGCAGGCAGCATTTGCAGACCAGCATTTTGATGCAGACCTGAATTTTCTTGCTATAGAAGAGGATTCTGTCACGAAAAAGGTCTATATTTTGATTCAATGTGGCTTTGATTTGTAACAATGTGGTGCTTTTTAAGTTTCATAGCCGATGTGTTGCATGTTTTGTTGATCGAATCTTCGACATTGTCTATGCAGAGCATAAGGAGAATGATTCTTAACATCAAGCCTAAGGACATTGGGTCGATTATCAAGGGTTCTCCTGGTGAGGATCCAAAGATGTTAGCCAACTTTAAGGATCTTTTAGACAAAATTTTTGTATTGGATCCGGACAAGAGGATGACCGTACAACAAGCTTTGAATCATCCTTTCATCACGGGCAAGTGAAACATGTTGCTGATTTTTGACTCCAGAATGCTGTTGCACTTGATAATTGTCTTTGGAAGATAATTCTTATTCAGAATATCTAATCATTTCGACATTATCTTTGCTTAATTACCTATGCTGGAAGAAGAGCTTCAAGGGGGTTTATGCCATTATTGAAGGGGGATGACGTTTGTTCAAGAATACACTTTACTGGCGGTTCTTTCAGTGGATTGTACTGTTCCTATTGTAAGATACTTGCTGAAGGCGTTCTTTACCCGTTATCAAGTTCATTATATTTCTTTTCATATGTAATTCCAATTTATGTTAGCGTTCAATCTGATGGAGATCAATAACAGGAATAAAATTGGGTTGTTTGTATAGTTGTTGGTAAATGGTAGTAAAAGTCCTTTGTGGACTGCATTTTTCTCTTCTTTGACTTTGCCAGATGTCTGGCTTTTGAACTCCAGGCTGGCTACCCATGTCATGCTAGAGTGGCAGTTCTTTACTTAGTGTTCATCATGCAAATTGCTTGGATTATCTCGAGTCTAATAGAATTTTTGGTTCAGGATATCTCCCACTGCTTTGAGGCACCCTTCCAGTGTTTAATTGCTTTACAAAGGCACTCTGGAGAAGGTACCTTGGTTTGTTGATTGGGAGCTTGTTGTGAAACCTTGAAATTACTAAATGATGCCCTTTGCTATATGTTGTACCCATATCTCCTAAAATGAAGCACCATGATTGTGACTTACATAAGCTGTATGGGTCTCGATAATCAATGTATAGGGAAAATTGAAAAGTTTTTCTGTTTGATGCCATATTGTGATCCCTTGTATGATCGAGCTAATTGTTAGGGGTCATTGAATGTGGATTTGACGATTCCCTTCTAGTGTTTGTAATTTGCATTGAACTGATGTTTTTGTCCTCTATTTCTCTAATTGATAAGTGAGGAGGTTTTATCAGCCATTCTTTTTTGTGTGATTTTGCCTTGCTTTTTTGTATCATATATGTACATAGCCTAATCAAGTTATGTTACATCTGATCCATGGACTAATGACTCTGGAGGCTATACGCTGGAGACTTATCGCAGCAGCCTTCAAAGTGGAAGGATGCGTCCGTGAGTAGTAATATCTAAAATTTGGGCTGTTATTCTAGTTTTAGTGTAGCTTTGAGGCACTGTGAAGATTAGATGGCCCCTGATGTGATCTTTTTGTCTTTTTAGGGCACAGGTTCCATGCCTCTGCGAGTCTCGTAAGTATCTTCATATCCTATAGGTAATCATTATCCGTACAAGTTGAGATTCCTTTCTTTCTTTTTCCCCTCACTAGTATTAGATTCATCCTCCAGTCTATGTTTTAGTCCTTTAAATGCTCTATGTTTCACATACGTTAGCGGTTAGTAAGTTGTCATTGCTGGCCTTCATATGGGAAATAAGATGTAGGGTTGGTTTTTTAGTACCTGCTAGCTGAGTTGGGAACCCAGATTATGGTCGTTTAGGCAACTCAATTGCGTGAACAAGTATTTAGGCTTAGAGAAATATACATCCATTAGGAATTGAAGGAAGAGTAATGGATTTTTACTGGACATTTTATGGCAAGATCAGTTTTACTTTGTGGGTTATAAATAGTCTTTACGTTTCTTATTACATGTTACCTATTATTTTTTGGATTAACATCCCTCTCTTTTTGAACTTCAAGGATCGTTCTGTACTGGACTTCGTTTTTTGGTTGAATACTTGAGGCTCTTTATGAGTACACAAGGATTCGTATTTGTCATGTTAGCCAGTGTTAGGTGGGTCTTACGCTGGTTGTTTTGGAAAAAATGTAAGCCAGTATTTGTCTCTGTGTTCAGTTGGACTGAGAATTCTCACTAAGATCCTAGAGGTCATGTTTTCAAATCATACCTTCCAGACCCATCACAAAAAGAGAATAGAGTGAGTTGGCGATATGAATCTGGGTAATGTTGCAGAACTGATACTGGCAATCAACAGTATTAATGTAAAGTTTGAGTGAATTGGGTTCGATAATGCAAGAGAATGTTTGAGAAGATGTCCTGTCTTGAATGCAATGCAAGTTCCTTTGCAGTCGCAGACTTCAGGGATGAGTGTTTCACAGTTTAAGAGACAGCTAAATCGTTGCCTTTGTATGAAGTTAAAATTCCCAGCTGACAAGCTTGCATGAAGAAGATAGCAACCTATTGAAACGTGTGGCAATGGGTGAGCTGCTTATTTGTCATCCATGATCACTGGGCATCACTATTAACTTACTTCTGTTTCACTCCATTCTCTCACACAACTGTAGCTTGCATTCTCCCCCACCCCCTTGCCAATGTGTACTGGAGAGGTAGACACACCAGATAAGGAGGATCTATAGACATCCACACAGCAATCTCTTTAGAAGTGCTCCTTCTCCATTAGTCTGCCAAACTTCTTCTGTGAGAACCCAGGAGGTCATTGATTAGTATTACCAGGGTGGTTCTGAAGATATTGAGGCTGAGAGTTTTAAGTTGTCCACCTAAAGAGAAAGGGGGACGTTTTCTTTACCTTCCATTGCATCTCAAGATTCTCAACACGTTTTGTAGCAACATAAGGACAATTAGGTGGATAATGACAAGTTTAATGTGTAGACACACTTGTGGTTTTGACATTTAGGTCAATGGTAATGAGTTCTCCCCATTTTCCACTAATGTGCGCTCATGTGTGTGCGGACATGCAAAGAAAATAGACTGCAGTGACCAACATGACCTAGTGTTTTCTTACATATGTCTGAGCTGTCTGCAAGACGTTTTATTGTATCCAAAGGCTATGTTAGTCATGTGGTGTCAGGGACTCGGGTTACTCAAGCTTAACAAAACTCGAACAAAGCCCTAAAAAGGTAACTCTTGACCGTGGATCACTTGGTTCATGGAAGAAAACAGGTACTTAAAACATCCGAAATAATGTGCTGGTTAGGTGAAGCTTCGGCCATTGTTTTGCTTGGACCAAGATATGCTACTTATTCAGAATAAATGTATAGCTGATTGACCCGTGCGAAGGATCTGTTACGTTTAATTTGAATGTGTATGAATGTCCCGTATAAATGAAGGGTAAATGGCAGAATCTTGAATCGCAATTCCAGAGATGGTTACATTTAGACAAAAACAGTAAATTCTATACCTTTTGTGCTTAAAGTGGTGGAGTGTAGATCTTCAATTGGTGCAATCAATTGCTATAACTTTATGAAAAATTGCACAAGTCCTCTTGGAATATGGCCATTGCTACCGTTCAGCTTAAAGATCCTGAACTCCAGAAGGTAATATTTTGGAGACTCATTTAGCCCTTGCTGGGACAATTCAAATTTTCTGTCTCGAGAATCTGTGATAAAAAAGCACATGAGGAGTTCACTGTTGCCATTTACATGACATCTTCGAGATGGGAGATGAATTTGGCCTTCATTATTACATAATATTTGCTGAAAAGAAAAAAAAAATTATAATCATTGAGATTTTTTTTTTAAAGTCCGAAATATTATAATCATAATATTTTATCATGTGGTTTTGTTGCTTTGCTCATTGGTTAATATATTAATGTTCATCTCTGTCCTTTTCTTGCGTTTTCAAACTGTTGTTTTAGCAGATCAAGCTTTGAATTTGAGTGCCTGATGTTTTAATGAAGCAATTGGCATTTTTCAATTTGTTTTCCCCAGTAGTGGTCATAATGAAGGCTATCTATGCTGTTTGTCATCTTGAATGTGCCGAAAGTGGTGATTTATTATACAGTTCTTTGCAAATAGTTTGGTCCCTCAAGAAAAGCCATATAGGAAGACAGCAACTGTAAGAAATGCAAATTCTAGCGGGAGTCAAGTGTAATTGTACGCAAGTAACGTACTCCTTGAAATGTTCTGGATTATGCGTGGTACTGGCTCTGGGCATGGTTTGCTTTTTCTTTTAATTCCCATTCGATGTATAGACTTTTCTAAGTTCTGCCGCCTTCTGGAAGATTGGATGAGTCGGAAGGAAAATCTCAGCAGCCTCGTTACTCTTACTTTTGTGTTATCCCTCGTGGAATGTTTGAATTGGAAAGTTTGGTTGACAAATGACGAGAGTTAAATTAAATACTCCCTCTGTTCTTCTGGAATAAGTATTTGTTCCACCGAATGCTTTTCTCAAATATTCGAGCAGAAATGATTGTAACCAGCTGATTAAAAAAAAAGTTCGTACAAGTTGCTTTTCGATAATTGGATGGTTCATGGTCCCACTGTTGACTAATTCGTTGGTGGGCTGTGATATAACCTGCCTAATGTTCTCTAAGTTTCTTCTAGAAGTCAGTTACCCTCAAGAAACTCCATCGCAACCCCCACAGTAATTGTTATAATCGGAGGTCAGCCTCGCGCTTGCGGTGGAGTCCCTGGCTAACATTTCTTCGATTGGACAACTGGGAAAAGAGAGGTGATGCCAAAATCTTTCTTGCGTCACTGTGCCATTCCTCGGATAGACACAAAAAGGCTGTGAATTTTCCTTTTTTTGGTCAGAAAAGCCGTCAAGTTGAAGGTTTACAATTTCGGCAAGAGGGAATGTGGAATGTAGAATGTTTGTGTCTGCGGTTGCTTATCTTAAACAGCTGTTGGGGATTAGTAAGTTTAGAAGGTAAATTGTCCTTGGGACGCCAACGACGGTGGATTTATAATGTAGTGCGACAGATTTGGGGCGAAGGGCTGTCGCTATTAGCGTGGAATGAATTAGTTATTTGCCTTGAACAATTTACTCCAACGAGATTATTAGGCTTGGATCGGCCAACCAGCCACACTGGGTTGGCTGTTGTGCTATGAGCTACTACTATACTGGTTGGTGGGGCTACATGTGCCGGCAAGAGCGGACATATTCCCTAGTGTGGTGGCTAATCTATGTCTATCATTGCTGTCAATCAAACCGGAATATAATAGATTTAGCTAAATTTAATGAGCCGCGCATTTGCTTATTGGTATTTAAAGGTAGTCCCTAGATTTTGGACCGGTTTTTTGAGAGTTAAGAGAGGACGTCATGGTTGTGCAAGTTGTATAGCTCCTATTTGATTCATTTCACTCAACCACTGGAACAATAGCAGAGCGCTTCCACGGTTGCCTTCGAAACAGGCTGTGGTAATTGAAGCAACTGGTGTTGTCCTCCGCATGGTGGATATCCTATAAGCTCTGTCAACGAAAATCGAATATCGAGTTTCTACAAATTAAGGAGATAGCCAGAAGAGCTTGACAAATCACCTTCCCTGCGTCGGACGCCAATCTGATTCACAGCTCCTCGTTTCTGAATATTGCGTGCGTCCAAGAACGACATACTACCCAAACTTTTAAACACGGTCTCCTTCATTTCTTCTTCTGTTTTGTTTTTTTTTTGCAGATCTCTTTCATTCATTTCCTTTTGTTTATTGCCAAACCTCATTAAGCGGCATCGCAAAGTACACTAGGTTCGATGCTGAGAGGGAAGAGCTTTGGTTTGTAGGGTATGGGTAAGTTCAGACTTCACCTCAACTTTCCCTCCCAATCAACAAGTCTCTTTCGTGTCAACTTAGGAAAACGAAAATAGAAGTCTCTCTAGCATCATGGCCTTTTCCCACTCTTGCAAAACAAACGAAGCAAGCAGACGAGAAATGTCTCATGCCCTGCCCGCAAGAAAGTCACCGTAATAGCCAACGTAGGCGCCGAGTGAGACCGAGGCACTCGGCCAGCGACCCTCCATTCCCTCGTTCGTCGTCATCACCATTAACGGAGAAAACCAGCATCGTTCTCCGTCGGCTCTTCTCTCTTTCTCCTCACGGGAAAACTAACTCTTTGAGACTTCTTCACACCATTAGACCCGTCATGGGGAAGAAGCTCGACCGCCTGCTCGGGAGATCCTTCAAGCCCTCCAAGTTCAAGCCCCTCGCTTCTCTCGCCGTCTCTCGCCTCGCGGTCCTTAGGAAGCGCAGTCAAGCCCGGCTCTCGCAGGCTCGGTCCGACGTCGCTCAGCTTCTCGAGCTCGCGCACCATGACCAGGCTCTGCTTCGAGTGAGTCAAACCTCTTATCTGACCAGATGAATTCCCTTGTTTTTCCGTCGTTTGGAAGTGGACGAGCTTGGGTTGACTGGCGTAGCATGTTTGTTGGCCAGGTCGAGCAGGTGGTGAGGGAGCAGAACATGTTGGATGTTTATGCCCTGATCGAGGGCTATTGCCATCTCTTGATCGAGAGGGTCAACCTTATTGAACGGGAAAAGTACCGCGTTTCTCTTTGGTTTTATGTTTGCCATTCCGTATCAAAAGATCAGACATTGACTTTTTCGTTTCACATACTCTTTTGGTTGATGGTGTGTTGGTCTGTTTTCGTCCATTCTCGCAGAGTTTGTCCGGATGAGCTGAAGGAGGCAGCATCAAGTTTGGCGTTCGCAGCGTCGAGGTGCGGAGATTTCCCTGAGCTCCAAGAGATGCGTGTGCTTCTTAGCTCTCGTTATGGCAAGGAGTTTGCTGCTTCGGCTGTTGAATTGAGGAACAACTGCGCAGTGAATCCTACGGTTGGTCTGTCGTGCTATGTTTGCTGTCATTATTTACTGGACTTAAATATGGTTCGGACTTGTCCCTGTTCGAGAAATTTTCAATTTGCTTTTGTAGGATTTGTTTTGTTCAATAGTTGTAATCACGGAACTTGTCGTAAATTGAGACATAGAAAGTCAATCCCCCTCGACACTACAGAAACTGAAAGTAGGAGAAGCACTAGTAAAGCATCACTGTTGAATTATAAACTAGAATCTGCAGGATCACGAGGCAACTGCATCCCACATGATCGCTAGTGATTCGTCGATAGGTTGATTGTGATGGTTAAATCTTGTACATTGTGATGATAACGGCTGTTAAAGCAAGAGAAAATGCGGCGTGCCATTGTTTGGTTGGATGTTAGTATTGGATGAGGGCAGGCAATAGGCTCGGTTCCCGAACAGGTTTCCACCAAATCGCCATTCACAAGTTCATAATCTTTGCCTGTGCGAATGTCAAATGGTTTGCTTGGTTGAATGTTCTCTGTTTGTCAATCTTTTCCTAGCATGGCAATCAGTTTGTCAGCCTTTGTCCACTGACAAGTAAATCTCGGACTTGTGTAGCTGATACAGAAGCTGTCGACCAGGCAGCTTAGCTTAGAGAGCAGAACCAAGTTGCTCATAGAGATTGCTGCAGCCAACGGCATAGCTTTGCCTTTTGATGAACCGTTGGAACCCTTAGAGGTATGCTTGTTCTATGTTGAGCAGAGAGAAGACGATATTACTTGTCCCCAATCCTTACAAAATCTGTGTTTTTCATTAAATTGATGCAGGGAAACACTGGTGTAAAGGATGTGCCGGACCAACCTATCAGTTCTGCATATTCTAAACCTGGTGTTGACAATAATATGGAAAGTACATCTAAAACAACTCTGATGGATGAATTCTCTGACTCGTTCGAGGCACGGAGCGAGTACAAGGATGTCGCCGAAGCAGCCCAGGCGGCTTTCTTGTCGGCTGCTTATGCGGCAGCAGCTGCAAGAGCTGCGGTGGAGCTGTCTCGGTCGGAATCTTTCGATCCCGATGATCAAAACAGTCCTAATCCTAGTGCTCGAAGGTTAGAGGCGGAGCAGATATTTGATCACAGTGAGAGGCGACTCCAAAATGCACATGGGCCTCGAGGCCCTGTCGGGGGCAGAAATGCTGCGGAAACCAGACTTTCAGTGTCTTCCCTGACCTCAGATTCAGGAGAATTGACTATAACTCCTCGGATTGGAGCAGGCCGGTCTGATCGCTCACGGGAGGAGATATATTTCGACGGAAGCGACGACGAGGAGCATGATCGAATTGCATCCCCTTGTGACTTCTCATCTCCTATGCAAATTCCATCACGTTACCGAGCTGGCACGAAGGCGGAATCGGGTGCGGGAGACCACGTAGCACGCCCAGCTGAAGAGGCGGGCGCGCACGTCGGACAGGTCCTGGACCTAGAGAGGAGACCGATGTCCGTGAGGAGTAGACACGTGCGCGGTTACTGAGCAGTTCTCTGGGAGCAACAGATGTGCAGTCCAACCATGTTGTTGTTGTTGTTCTTATTATGTAATTAGCATGTGATTTGGTTTCCGATCTAGGGGTTGTTAATAATCTTTCCAGGCAGAGAGAATTCGTGAATACGCGAGGCGGGGGGTTTTTGATTCTACTTTCGCGGTTTGATGGCAAACATGGGATTGGTTTGAGCTGTACCATATTCAAATAGGAAACGTATTCTTTAGTTCCAGGTTCGCCTCTGTTAGCTGCTAAACGCTCTTAAGTTCCACACCATCAAATTCCTTGTTCTGGTTTCAATGTCACGAGATGTCTGAATTTTCGTAATCTGTCCAGGGGCTTTGTCTCGGTTCAATTCCTTTTTCTGTCTAGAAATTTCAAGATCATGGATCGATTTTCTCCATAAAGGATGATGGATCAGAGAATATCCCTCCAAGAACTGCAACGATACTCCTGATTACTCGTGAGGCACAAGACATGGTTCCATTCCAATGCCACCAAATGTAAACTATCCACATTCCGATACCTCTGGATTTGGACTCACGTCTTATATGATTTGCGAGATTAATGATATGCGGACTATTTTAATTGGGCTTTCTGGTCGTCAAAAACAAAAAAGAATAATAGAAAGAAAAAGTAGATCGAAGCCCAACAAGGCCCATATCGGAGGGCTTTTCTCGGCCCATTATGCGTGGATGTATGGGCCTTGGTCATTGCTCGTGGCCCATTATGCGCGGGATGTCTATACATAGCACAGGCACAAACGCGCACTCTTCCCGTCCCAGAAGAGGGTGCTGCAATCATTCCTAGTTTTGCTCGCTGCATTGGGGGAGACAGATCTGTGAGTCCTTTCCTCGCTTCCTTCTCTTCTTCTTTGATTTGTTAATTTTGACTGTGTTGGGGTTTCCCGTTGACTGATTCCGGATTGAGTCGAGCCCAAATTCTAGTTTTTTTTCTTCCTCTTCTCGCCGTTCGTTCGTTGGTCCTGTTAATTCGCATAGGCAGCAGAGAAGGCGAAGAAATGATTCTGACCTCGGATGTCAGCATGTTGAGGTTTACTTTAGCTCAATTGAAGATGCGTGGGCGACATGGTGGTGGTGTATCCCTTGGGTGATTTGGTCGGAAGGATGATTTAGGGAAATTCAATGAAAGGTCGAAGAGTTGAAAATAATTAAGATTTGGGTATTTTTAATTTACCAGCGATCTGGGATCTGGGTTTTGATCCATATTTTGGGGGTATTATCTGTCGACTCATTGATCGTATTTGTTTTCTGGAAGATCTTCTTGGGTATAGATGACTCACTCATATGTAGTCTCTATACCCGAATAATCAAGAATTTTCCGCTCTATTCGACCACCCTCGAACTCTAGGTGACTGAGCTCTCAGTCTTTATCATTTTATGTGTTGGTTTCTTTGTTGGGGCCTTTGTGGATTATTTTAGAGGTATTTTGCTCTTTAACTTTCTCATTTTTCTGGATTCACCCCATAATAGTCATTACCTTCCAGTTTTGAATTTGTTAAAATTTATCATGGGACATATGAACTCCTTTCATTATCTGGTTACAGTAGCTCTTCATGGGGAATGTTTACGTGCTGCTGTTACTCTTTAGGGAGTTATCACTTTAATTGTCCTAGCTCCCTGGCTTCTAATCGTACACGTCAGATGCTTATGCCCATTGCTCCTGGCCTGTTGCAGATAACTTCTGGAGCTGCTACTTACAGCTGAGTTACCATGTCTATGGTTGATGAGCCTCTTTATCCAATAGCTGTTCTCATAGACGAGCTCAAGAATGATGACATCCAGTTACGATTGAATTCTATTCGGAGACTATCAACAATTGCCCGTGCTCTTGGAGAAGAAAGGACTCGAAAGGAATTAATTCCATTTTTAAGTGAGAACAATGACGACGACGACGAGGTGCTTCTTGCAATGGCAGAAGAATTGGGTGTATTTATTCCTTATGTTGGTGGAGTCGAGCATGCCAATGTCCTCCTTCCACCGTTGGAGACCCTCTGCATTGTTGAGGAAACTTGTGTCAGAGACAAAGCTGTGGAGTCGTTATGTAGAATTGGATCTCAAATGAGGGAGAGTGATTTGGTCGACCATTTCATTCCTTTGGTTAAGGTGAGGAGACCTTGGGAAACTGCTCCTATACTACCCGAGAATCATCTTAGATGTCATTGATGCTCTTGCTGCCCCTTATGCCCATATATCCTTAATTGACCTTTTTTCTCCAAATTTAATGTCTTAAATCTGGTCAGATTTAACCAGCTCGTCAAGTTTGAGAAGAACCTTGGTAGGTTGTCTTTAACCTTGTAAATTTAACTAGCTTTCATGGTACATGGACTAGAGAAAAGAAAGGAAAATGATGAATGGGGATAGCTTGGGAAACATATATCTAGGTTAATTTGTCTCAAATGTGTGATGAAAAAACTGCATGATAAGTACAATTCATTTTTTTTCCCTTTTCTTATAATATTGTACTTTCAGAGGTTGGCTGCCGGTGAGTGGTTTACTGCTCGGGTTTCTGCATGTGGACTGTTTCATATTGTGTATCCTAGTGCCCCAGACATGTTGAAGACAGAGTTGCGTTCGATATACAACCAACTATGCCAAGATGACATGCCAATGGTTAGGAGGTCTGCTGCATCGAATCTGGGGAAATTTGCTGCGACTGTTGAATATGCTCATCTGAAGACTGATATTATATCAATATTCGAGGACCTCACACAAGATGGTATTATAAGTTTTCATCCTAATTTAGTGGTTAAACTTCTTTTCCTCTCATCTGATTTGAGTGTGTCTTACTTTTGAGGACTCTTAACAATGTCACTGTTGAATTTGGATTTTAACTAGCTGATGTCATCAAGACATTCTTGTTATAATGGATTCCCTATTTGATGAAAGTTTTTCCAGGAACTCATGTTGACATGGAGTAGCTGTATATAATTACCTCTTTGGCTCTACAAAGATTGTAACATGCCTTTTCATTGTTATGTCATGACGTTTATCTTCATTGCTAGTTTTTCTTTAATTGTTTTGTATCTCAGATCAGGATTCTGTTCGATTATTGGCTGTTGAGGGTTGTGCTGCTCTTGGGAAATTGTTGGAGGCCCAAGATTGTGTTCAACATATACTCCCTGTTATAGTTAACTTCTCTCAGGCATGTTGCTAATTTACTGCTCCTGATGACTTTTCTTATTTTGATCAGTAATTCCAAGCTTGAACTTTATACAATTATGAGCTCGCAACAATGTTGATTTGCAATTGCCATGTTTTTGTTGCTGCATGCTGAGAGGCATGTAGTTTCAGAGACACATATAGTGATTTATTTCTTTCATGGTTGATACTGTTCACTGATGCTTTCTCACCCCAAAAAAGGGCTTAAGCTGAAAGGCAAGGCTCTGATGGGAAATTCAAGAAGTCTCGTATAATAACATTGCCTCACTGACATTTTTTTGGTTGAACCGCCCTGACGGTGGATCTGCTCTGTTGTATTGTATTGAGAGCTAACCCTTTGAGGTCCAGTCTGATAAATGGTACTAAACCTTGTAATTTCTAATTTGGGAGCCATCATGCTCTAGGTAACTAGATAAGACTTGCAAATGAGCTACAGGCTACAGTCCATCAGACTGCTTAATGCAAGTTGAGTCTCTAAGTTGTACAAGGATGGACCTGCAGATACAGACCAACGTTTGTTGCCCAATTTGGCTCTTTGGAAAGTTGAGATATGTTCCTTGATAGTCATATATCCCTGGTGATGGGACCTGCTCGTATGTTTAAAATGCACTCGAAAAGATCTTAAAACGTTCTTTTCATCTCTCTGTTGTTGTATCACTGAGGCACTGTGGAATAATGTGTCTTTTGACCGTGCCTTGTACTGAACATTCTTTCGAAAATTCTTCTATCCTTCGGTTTCTTCAATGAGCACACCTAGATATACTTGATAATTAGCCAAAAGTCATTTAAGTCGAGAATTTTGACAGAATACTATAACCAAACAAACCTGCTACACTTTGGAGGTGGAATGACAGGTTGGGGAGAAATCTGCAGCTTTCTCGAATGATAGTGCGATCTAGTTGTGGAACTGTCAATTAGTGAAGCTAAGGCCTTTTCCTTGTTTGCGTTCAGATCTGACACAGCTTGCTTACTGAGAGTTGGTCGTAATTATCTTTGGCACCATTCGCTGTAAGACGGCGTAGAAGGCTTATATCATTATCTGTGGCTGAGGACATCAATTTTTGGACTTTGGGTTTGATTTGATTTCTTGAAATATTCACCCAATTAATGATATATTGACATGTTGGATTTGTTAACCATATGCTGCCAGTGAAACCTTTTGCTTATTATGTGTCTCATTTGCCTTTCCTTGACAGGATAAGTCTTGGCGAGTGCGCTACATGGTGGCTAATCAATTGTATGAGCTTTGCGAAGCCGTGGGACCCGAGCCTACGAGGTATGGCTTTAATTCAAGCCATGGAATAGCCTTGTGCACCTCGAGTTTTCTTACACTCGCAAGCTAAAAGAATGTCTATATGGGAACCGATGCTTGTCGACCATCAGTGCCTTTTTTCCGCACTTTTGGGTCCCTGTCATTTTGAATCGATGTTTTGAAAATCTGCTCGTCTGATTGGTTACTACATTTGTTGGATTGGATTTGCTGTGTGGATGTATCCCTTTCAGTTATCTAACTTCACCTTTTGTCATAATGTATTCTTGTATGTTATGATCCAATTTTGGTACTTCTCTCACAATGCGTGAGTAATTTTCAGGACGGACTTGGTCCCTGCATATGTGCGTTTACTTCGCGATAATGAGGCTGAAGTACGTATAGCAGCTGCTGGAAAAGTTACCAAGTTTTGTCGGATTTTGAACCCAGAACTTTCCATTCAAAATATACTTCCGTGTGTCAAGGTGCGAACGTCTATGAAAACATAGCTTTTGCAAAGCTTTAATTTTGTCGTTCTGGATCATATTATGCATCTCACTTTTAGAATATCTCCTTTAGTAATGACTGGCGACCTTTTGCAGGAACTGTCGTCGGATTCTTCCCAGCATGTACGGTCAGCTTTAGCCTCAGTTATAATGGGAATGGCACCAGTCCTAGGGAAGGTAGGTGCCTTGTTGTGGCTGGTATTACGCCTTTTAGCAACTATTCTGAAAGGAGCTAGAGAAATTTTGGCTCTTACCGGTTTGATGACCACAGAGGTGTTATAGTTTTTGAACGCCATTGGTCCTGCAACATACTATAGTTACTAAATGTTAGTTCCTTCATTTTCTTTTTCTTTGGCTCGACGTTGTTGTATGTCCCTCTTACTTGGATGAGCCAAGTGAAAAGCTAGATGGGAAAGAAAAAGAAAGGAGGCATTAGTCTGAAATCAATAGCATTTCCTTTTCTTTTGAAACCTGAAAACAAAGAATTGTTGCATATTGTGATGCAGGATGCTACCATTGAGCAGCTTCTTCCAATATTTCTTTCCCTTCTAAAAGATGAATTTCCAGATGTGCGTCTCAACATTATTAGCAAGCTTGATCAAGTCAATCAGGTTTGCTGCAAAATTTAAAGATCTATCTGCATCTTTTTTCTTTTATGCACTTAAGATTTCTTCATTTTCACTTTTCATCCTGCACCTGTGAACATCTCCTGACATTGTGGGTATTTTTTTTGTTAAATTAGTATCTTTGTCGTTTTGTGAGGTATGAAACTGAAGTTACTCCTATGCAGGTTATTGGGATCGATCTTTTGTCACAGTCGTTATTACCAGCAATCGTAGAGCTTGCTGAGGACAGACATTGGAGGGTCCGGCTTGCCATAATAGAATACATACCTCTGTTGGCCAGTCAATTGGGTGTAGGGTTTTTTGATGATAAGCTTGGGTCTCTTTGCATGCAGTGGTTGCAAGATAAGGTTTGTTGGTTCCCAGTCTTACAGGAGAGCTCTTAGATGTTTCTTCTTGATAGTGTTATGACAGTCACAGATAACTTAAAATCCTTCTCTACTTCTGTTCCTTTTTCTTGCCTCAGAATTCACCAATGTCGCTTAACTTTTTATGCCTGCCAAGTTATGAGTAAACGATATTGAGCTTGTGGATGACTGAGACAGGATTGCCATTTCATTGGATTTTTTTAATTTTTAAAACTGTTTGTCTGAAGACCTCATTGTCAGTCAGTGACCGTCGACTGCACTTGCCATTGAAATGCTGTAAACCTGAAATCACTGTCTCGGCTTTTTGAAGTCGTTCTGAATTAATGTTTCTGCTGATTTTTCTTCATAAAGATATTATCTTCCGTTGACATAGTTTGTGAAGGAGTGAGCATTTGCCGGAAGTATGTCACTAAAAGCAAATCTCCTGCAGGTTTACTCAATTCGTGATGCAGCAGCAAACAACTTGAAGCGCCTCGCCGAAGAATTCGGTCCTGACTGGGCAATGCAGCACATAATTCCTCAGGTGTTTATATTGATTTTGACCGTTAATTACCAGCTCTTGTTTGTTTTATATGTGTCATAGACATGCTAAAGTATTGTTTCATAGAACTCTGGGATGTATTGATGTTAGTCATTCCTTCTGCTGCTTCATATTTTTTCCTCTTTGGTAAATCTGGTCTTTCCTGCTTCATTCCCAGAGGAAGCCTGATTACTTTCCTTTTATTGTGGCACCATCGAATATTATTCTTCTTCACAAATTATCACCTACTTTTTGTGTTGGCAGTTAAACTAATGGTTGATATGGTTTACATTGCAGACATTGGAGATGATAAACAATCCACACTATTTGTACAGAATGACAATTCTGCGTGCAATCTCTCTTCTTGCTCCTGTGTTGGGGCCAGATATCACTTGCTCGAAGCTTCTGCCGGTGGTGGTTAATGCATCAAAAGACAGGTACCTTTAAGCTAATGAAGCCACAATGCATTTCATGAATGATTTCTGACCACTTGCTTGTGCTTTGCAATTGGCAGGGTGCCAAATATCAAGTTTAATGTGGCAAAAGTGCTTCAGTCCCTCATGCCAATAGTTGACCAGTCTGTAAGTAACCCATGGAGATTTTAAAATTTTCATTTCTTGATCTCTCTATCTTCAGTTTTATAATTGCTGTTTTTGGCAAGTACAAATTTCATTCTAAGTTTTCCATTCGAACATTTTGCCCTGTTTTCTATTTCGGTGCTATTTCGGTGTTCAGGCTTAGAATCGTTTCATTTGTCCCTTTAGGCGAACAATTGTCTCCTCTTGATTTCTAAAGGCTTTTTTTTCCCGTTGAACAGACGGTGGAGAAAATGATCCGGCCCTGTTTAGTTGAGCTTAGTGAGGATCCTGACGTTGATGTCCGCTTTTTGCCAATCAAGCTCTTCAGGCTATTGACCAGGTTATGATGACTAGCTAGAAAGGCTACTCTTGATAGATTCAAGTTGACATATGTATTTAAATCGGTGTTTGATGTTTTTCTCTGGAATTGCTGTTACATCACATTGGATTAATATACTTCTCACAGTTTGAGTGAGGTCTTAAATTGGATCCTTGATTTCTAATTCCGTTGAAGGAGTAGCTGTTGTATTGTTAAGTCAGATTAGAATATACTCTGATCGAGGTTGTATGCCACCTTGTCTAAAGTATGCGATTTTGGAGTGAGTTACTCGGTTTTGGGATGTTATTGTGATGAAAATAGTGATTCATTTGCCTTCTCCTATATCTGTCCACCATGAAGCTCAAAGAGCGGTTTCCCCAGCTGATTTGCCTTCACGTTCATTGTTCTTTGTACATTGGCTCAACATGTTGCCTAGTATATGTGGTTGGTGGATCGTCTTATAATGTGTTTTGATCTCACGAAGTTCAGCAGTATAGTCAAGTAGGTTGGATTTGATCTGTATAACAAGAGTCTCTCCGAGGTGGAGAAACAGATGCTCTCTTCGGCAATCTCAGCTCAGGCGTTCGAGTTGTAGAAGATATTCTTCCCAGGCTGAGTTGGTACCAAATTTCCCAGTGTGTATCAGCACACGTCGGTTCCATATGATGGTCTCTTTCTCTGTGTTCTTGTAAGCAGAGTTTATAGATGATTAATTAAAGAACAGAAGGTTTAGTCTTTTTTCATGGTTTATGGGTGGCGTTGGCTTTGACATATTTCTAGCAAGAATGATCCCATGTCATATGTTTGGACGGAGCGGTGCTTAGGAATATATCCGTTGCTTATACTAGAGCTTTTATCTTATTTCGCAGCACTACTTTCGATCATTATTTTCATTCATGGGGATGCTTATCAATCTTACTTTGTGAACTTGATGTAATATGCTTGAATTTAAGTTTTACGCGAATCCGGTGTTGGCCAATTCAAATAATTTGCTTCAATATCCTCCACCTTTAAAGTGTCCTCAGAAAGAATCATTTTGTAAGACAAGCACAAAGCGTAATTCTCATCGCATTCAGTAGATAAAATGACGAACTCTAATATTATGATATGGATTCTGACACGATACTAATCTCCCGGAATGTGTCGGTGTTACATAGGGGATGAATGAAGGATGGGCAGATTGAGCGGCTGAAGAGCCTCGTCCTTGGAGCTCTACTGCCGGCAGTCCCTCAGCGGGATTCGAGTTTCAATTTCCTCATGGCTCGCTACTGTCTTGATTTCATCGCATAAAGAATGGAAGCATAAGTGTATATATTTATCCTCTTGTGGTAACTCTAGACAAATAAATGAGGGAAAATTATTCAAAAAGTTCTAAATCTATTGTATTTTTGCCAATTTAGTTATAAATTTTTTAATTTTTTCAATTGAGTCCTAAATTTTTTTACATTTTGCCAATTGAATCTATCATGCCAAATTTGAATGAGAAAATTGCTGATGTGGACAATTATTAATAATATTTTAATATATTTTTTGAATTATTTTTTCTCCTATTTTTAGTCTTTACTTCTTTTCGTTTTTTTTTTTCCTTCCGCCGGCCAACCCCAAGCCTCATCGATGGTTGGCGAAGGTCGTTAGGCCCTAGTAGGGTCACCTTCACCCACGTCCTCACCTCGACTGGTAAAGGGTAGCCCTTTGCCGGCGAGAGCGACCCCGACTTAGGCGAGGGTTGCCCTTGCCTAAGGTCGGCAACCTCCATCGGCCATCGACGAGGCCCATCGATGGCCGATGGAGAGAAAAAAGGAAAAAGAAAAAAAAGAAAATGGAAAAAATAAGTAAAAAAGGAAAATAGAAGAAAATAAAGCAAAAACAATGTATATTTACAAAGAAGAATCATTCAATAAAAGTTGTTCACGTTAAGTACCGACAAATGGCACGGCCAAAGATCCACGCCGAGATTTTCGGCCAAAATCAGTCAAAGATTGATTTAATTGACGAAGTGTGAAAAAGTCTAGGATTCAATTAGAAAAATTAAAAGGTTTAAAAGTTGAATTGATAAAAATGCAATAGGTTTAAGACTTTTTAGATAATTTTTCTGTTGAATTCTTAATGGTACTTATCACTCCTGCTCCATCGTATCACTTGTGAACTAATTGTATAACGCAAGCCTTCGATTTGAATGAGGTTCCATCCTCACATTTAGTGTTCCTCATTTGTCGTCTCTATTTCCACATTGATATTCAAAGAGTTCGTCTTGTACAAAGAAAAGAAAACAAAACATATAACTAGAATAACCAAATGAAGTTGTATATGCCAGCTACGAAATAATTGAATATGATCGAATCTATCTTATGTCTAATATATTTATTTATCTGGCAGTTCGTCTCGCATTCTGACTTCCCAATGTTTTCCTCGTCAAATGAAAACGTCACTGACAAATGAGTTCAAAGCTGGCCTCGTCCAATCTCTTTCTTATCTCTTGCGTTTTACCCATTTGACTCGTTGCGTGACGAATAATAAAACAATCGCACGCGTGCACATTTGATAATCCCCCAAAGGATCAACTGAAATTATGTCGATGGGTAGTGGCTTAACTTTTTACCTTGGCGACAGTAAATAAGAAAGGAAAAAGAACAAGAAAAACTAGAAGTTTAATGAAAAAAAATCCCCAAGAGATGTTAAGATATTGTAAAAAATAATCCTGCTCAGCGGCCGCTGTGTGCTGCACAAGACATATGGCGTCCAGTCATCGATTATCATTCAAAATAGATTCAATTAATAAAATGTAAAAATATTTAGGACTACAATAGGTTGATGACTTTTCGGACAAATTTCCCAAATCCAATAGGATCTTGCCAAAGTACGTCTAGAGCCAACTTTGTACATCGTACCTTTTGGATCTCTAACATCACTACGTGGGTATGATGAGAGGGCTTAGCGTATTATAACTCAAGGAGAAGCTTAAAAAATTCCCATATAATTTTCCATATATGCCCAAAAGTTCACCGATGAACAAAGGCCCCGACATGAGACATCATTTCTAGCGCACGAGCTTGTGCCATTTGAGACTTACTAAGAACCTGAAAAGCATGACCGACTCCGTCGTGCACGACGCATTCAACGACGTTGCCCGCTTCAGCCAAAGCGCCGCAATACTCCACGTTTCTGTCCCTCAGTATGTCCCTCTCCGATACGCACACTAAAGTACGAGGCAAAACCCTCGTTTTCCCAGAGTTGCAACCTCTACGCTCGTCTTGTTCCAGCGGATTGCACCAAGGATGGTCCCGGTTGCTCCCGCGCGGCAAGGCCAGCCGCCAGTACGTGTCGGACGCGGCTACGGTCAGCGCCGAACTGGGCGGCTGCCGCGCCACTTGCTTCTCCGACTCCATCCTCGCCTCGCCTCCGAAGAAGGGTTGTATCAAGATCGCGCCCTTGAAGCATAGCGAGTTCGCCGCTTCGAGTTTGGTGCCATCATTGGAAGCGAGTCTCGCGGCCAAATGGTGGGCTATGTTGGCTCCGGCACTGTCGCCGGCGAGGAAAACTCGCGAGAAGTTGCACCGCCTCGTCCACCACTCGCTATAGGCTTCTAGGAGTTGCCGTCCGAGCCACGTCAAGGCTTTGAAGCCGTCTTCGTAGGCGGCCGGGAGGGGGTTCTCCGGCGCGAGCCGATAATTCACGGACATGATCACGCAGTTGACTTTGAGGGCTAGCTTAGCTAAGAACTCGTGATAGCAGCTCCAAGCGGCCGAGCCGATGCAGAAGCCACCGCCGTGGAAGTACACAATCAAAGGAAGGAGCTGGTTTTGTACTTCGTGGTTTGGGACGTAGAATCTCGCCCAGACGTTTGTGAACTTGTCGACGACGGCGTCGGCTGATGTCACGCCAAGCTCTTGAGGCAATGCGGAGGAGACGAGAGGGACGATGTTGGGTCGTTCCACATGTCCATCTTTGAACACTCGAATGAGCCCTCCGATCTCATCCGTTACAGCGCCATGCCACTTTTGAGAGACATCGTCGCCGACGGCCTTTAGGGTTAGGGTTGGACCGAAGGTTATTGCAGCCATTCTTCCTCTCATGGACAAACGTTTGGCATTAGTACTTCTTTATATAGTATGCGAGGACATACAAAAAGCAAGAACTATCTAGGGTTAGATCAACGTGAAACAAACAAATATAAAATTATTTAACTGGCAACTTTTACATGTTCATGACGTGCCTTATGTACCCACTAGCTTATTAATTGTTTAAAAAAGACCGATAAAAACTAGCTAAAGTCATTCATCATATGCATTCGAACAAGATCATCAGGAAAAGGTAAACTTTTTGCTAAGATTAATTGCTCGACATGTATTAAATGAGGCGTTGTATATATTAATTAAAGCGATTTGCCACCAAGGGCAGCAGTATTTGGGACGAAATCTGCTCCACCCGAATGCCCTAAAACGAGACATTCTTTCTCGAATCATCATCATACGTGAGGGAATTCCAAAATAGGGCAAAGGCAAACTCGATATGCTCATATGAATCAAGAGTCGTTTGAGTTGTCAAATTACTTGGCTTGGATGCGCAGATCTCATGCACGAATTACAACGTCTAACACCCAAAGCAACTACTCTCGAGGCCACGTCCTTCAACCTTTTTGGCAAAGCCTTGCTCTACGTTTGGGATAAGACGAAGACGACTTATTTCGAGATCCTTAATTGGGTCGCAGAAGATTGGGGGTCGCAAAATAGAATCGTAGATTACCCTTGAGAATAATATGTGGCATGACATTGTTGACATTTGAGGGAAATAAACAGTGCCATAGGGGGAACTTTAGGTTGCTTCCCAATCACATCTTTTCCGCGGGACTGCTGGAATCATGTACTGAACTGGTGAATTATGCAAGCCTAGGCCCTAGAGAGAGAGAGAGCTTCCCTGATGTTTGCTTCCACTTTTAGAGCGTGTGGGACTTGAACAGGGCAAGCCATCCAATTTGAAAGGAAAAATCAACCCTCAGGCATCGGGGATTGTGCACCAGCCCTAGGGGCCTCTCCTCCTCCCCGGCCCTTCCTCCACGTTTCCAGGAGAACCATGGAAGTTGCTCGTGAAAGGCCGAACTGAAGTGGGGTCGGAATGGGGTCAAAGGCTTGGTCTCTTCGTAGCTTCACCTGCAGCCAGCCAGCCATTCATCAGATTCATGCATGGTGTACATCTCTGTCACCATCGTGATGATGGAGTTATCTGATCATTGGTCGCACCATTCAATCATTCGTCTTCGCAGCAATTATTCTGGGACGATGAATGTGCCCGGGAGGCCTTATTTCCCCAACACAGAAGAACATCGAGTCTGGCTTATTATATTTTGCAAAAAGTGGATTTACACGTTAAATGTTCTTCTTCTTTTTCTTGCTAAAAAGGATGATAAGCATTCAACTGCAGACAAGCATTTGCTCCTTTTTACCCGTTTCCTTTGCTTCTTTCCCTTTTTTGGCCCCCTTCTAACCTCAACAACTCCTCCGGGAAAATTACAATTTTTTTTTATAAATTTATTACATTAATATCAATTTAATCTTAAATATTTTAATATAATCAATTTAGCGAAAAATTATTGACATGGACACTAGTAATTCTCCGTGGCACGATCGATACCGACATGGATATTTTTAATTTTTTTTTTTCTTTTTTCTCCGTTCCTCGGCCACCGGCCATAGGCCATGGCCAGCAAGGGCTGGGTCGACCTAGACAAATCCGTCGAGGGGACCTTGCCGGCCACCATAAAAAAGAAAAGGGAAAGCAAAAAAGGAAAAAAAATAAAAAATAGAAAAATTATTAAAAAGAATATATCTACATCAAGACGGTCTATGTCACGTTGGATGACCAACTTTCACGTCGGTGATTTTCCATCAAGATTGATCGGATTGATGAATTGGTATCAATACCCAAAAAATATAGAATAAGATTAGTTCGATTGAAATATTTAAGATTGAATTGATATCAATACGATAGATTTAAGATTTTTTTAATATTTATTTTCCCACCTCCTACTTGCATCCGTGGTCGAATCGTGTCGCGTTGTGATAATAGAGAGTTTGGGGCAACAAGACATTCGATGTGATTGCACGTGCAAATGGGCAGCTATCTATCTTTATTCTGCGAACATTCCCTTGGTCGTGAGATTTCCTTTTTTGTACACTTTCAATTTCATCGAGCCTCGAAGCAGATTAGGGAGAAAAAGATTTTGTGACATACGTTAATGTGGATGGGACGGTCATAATAGATAGAGCCAGACTGAAGAATATTTCGGCTGGCTAGCCACAATATGTCAAAGCAAAGGTCCCAACATAGTCATTAGGATGAATTGGTCAGTCTTCAGTTTATAACCGGGTTACCGACTTCTCAGAGCCACGACCGGCCCGACTTCCCGAGCCCGACCGCCCGACTTCCGTTGGAGCGCACGGAACGCCCGGATTGGTGGACTTGGTTTATTTATTTATTTGTTAACAGCAAGCATGCATGTTAGGTAAAGACAGGATTTGCTGGAATTGCAGAAGATCAAAGGGCGTGGATTTTGAGGGGAAAAGTGCCAAAAAAGTCATAAATTTATTGTATTGATGCCAATTTAGTCCTAAAATTTTACATTAATGCTAATTTAGTTCTAAATCTTTTGCATTTCTATTAATTGAATCGGAAAATTCGTTAATGTGGACATCGGTTGTTCTATGTAATATGGTTAGCACGGACGTGGATATTTTTTAATATTATTTTAATAATTTTACATAATTATAATAACTTTTTAATGATTGAGAAAAGAAAAGAAGGAAAAGCCAAAATATTTATTAAAAAATTATTAAAAATATAAAAATATCCACATCAACATTAGCCATGTCACATATGACAATCGATGTCCAGGTTAGCAAATTTTCGTCCAAAATTGCCCGGATTGACTTAATTAACGAAATGCAAAATGTTTAGGACTTAATTGGCACAAATACAAAAGGTTTAGGACTAAATTGGCACAAATAAAAGGTTTATGACTGAATTGGCATCAATGTAGCAAGTTTTGGATTGAATTGGTACAAAAGCAATATGTTTAGAACTTTTTTAACACTTTTCCTAGATTTGGGCTACATGCTCGATGGCGTCGATTGAGGGGTGGGCGCGCAGCCAAGCTTGGGCATCAAGTCCGTGATTAGACCACCTCAAAGATAGGTATCCAGCTAGGTACACGCTAAAGGTGCATTTGGTTTGGCTTTTGAAATGGGCTTGGTAATTGTAAACGCCCTCGGACAAATGCTAAGGTGTCGACAAGCCAAATTTAGCATCAATGAGCCTTGCTCGAGGTCGTGTGACAAACCCCGGGCGACGGTTGCCTTCTCACTTAGAGTCACGCGACCCTAGCGATAAGGGTGAGCATGGGTTTAAGGTAGAACCGAGAATCGACTTAACCGCCTATAGGAACCGGTCTAAATCAGGTTCTCGCATTTACCAGTTCAAAAAAAAAATCGATACTATATGGTTTGGTTCCCAGTCCCTAGGTAAGACCGGACTAGGAACCAAAAATTATATTGTATTATTGATATATATATATATATATATATTGTGTGTGTGTGTGTGTATTCATATTGTAATTCTTTTGTATATCTATTGAGAAAATATTTTATTTAAACTCTTTTTTTAGATTTGATTGTCTTAATGAGGACATGATCGAAATAGAGTTTACGAGTTGAAATGGAATAAATATATGCGGTGAGGTTTTCTAATAATTATTTAGTCTAATTAATAGTGGTTTTAATTTCAATTATTATTAAATTATTAACTATGTTGTCTTTTTTTAATTTCAGTTTGTCAGAATGGAGCAATTTTTCATGGATGATTGAGGACTTAAGTTTTAGAATTCAGGTTTTATGTTATGTGTTTTGAAATTGTTATTGTTCATTTTATTTTACGTGTACATCATTTATGGATTGTTGATATTGACAAATGCAAAATTTTAATGTCGCGTTCACTTTCATTTTGCTTAACAAAAAAGGAAACAAAAAAGAAGAAAAAAAAATGATCGGTTCTTGGGTAGACTTTAGAACCGATTTACATGATAGGTTCCGGATTTCGGGGTATGCAAGATAAGTCTTTTCTTTTTTTGTCACAAGATAGGTTGCAAGTTCTAAAAATTAAGGAATCGGTTCCAACACGGTAAGTTTTAGGTGGAACCTGGACTGATCTTGGAATCTCTTGCCCTTTCTAAGTAAGGGGTCGCCAAGTTGCGCAACCCCTAGCAACCCCAAACAACCCTCGTCGAGGTCGCTTAAGGTCATGCATCCTCAAGTGACGACCACCAATGCCGGACCTAGCTCACTAGCGATGATCATCATCCGACGATCGCAAGTAGATTTTCTTTTATTAACTTATCTATTGATAGGCTAGCTTTGTCCGAACAATATTTAAATGTTAAGTTGATCTCAAGACACTTTTTAATTGTAATTTACCAAACACTATTTGTATTTCGAAAACAAAAATCTTTAACCCAAAGCCTTTGTCTTTCCCCATAAACTTTCTCCAAATGTCCAACCATTCGCGGCCTAAATGTCCATCGTTGCTTCTCCATCAAACGGTTGACTTACTGCATATAGGGCAAACAATTTGAGGTGTTGACGAGGGTTTAAAATTCTTAGGCGTGAAAAACCCACACCAGCTCATCATATCTATTAGATAAAAAGATTCATTCCAGATTTTTTTTAAAAAAGTACGTAAAAATAGAAAATAGATAATTTATTCTTTAAACTTCCTAATAAGGCCGTAAAAAAAAAATCGAGGCTCTTGATTGAACATCAAACGAGCGATAAACGATGTAGTGGCTGGTAAAGGTGGTCGGAAACACGTTGAAACAGCCTAAGACAATGTTTGGTAGTTGACTCCAAGGCATGAAACTTTGAATGAGTTTTATCAATTGCACTTATCCGGCCCTCCAACACCCGGACAAAAAGTTTGCATGTTCAACTTGTGTCGTGTGCCGATAGGCATGCGACCTTATTGATAAAATAATTGGAGGGGTGGGGACGCTATGATAAATTTGATAATATCATGGTGCAAGGTTTGATTCTCGCGTTTGCAAAGAGACGAATAAAAGTCAAAGAGAAGAAAGTTAGAGATAATACGGTAAAAAAAAAAAATCGCACTGTGTGGAATTCATTTACTTAGATAAAACTTGTGGATTTTAGAGTTGTTCGTGTTAATTATTCTACAATTTATTGTGCCGATTGGATTACAAAAGCTCATAGGTTAGGATCCCTCCTTTCTAATTGGCTTTCCAAGCTCCCCTAACTCCTTTGGGATTTGAAATGTTTAGACACTAATAAGTTGTTGTCTTTCTAGTCCTGCCACTTAACGAAAGTGGTTTGTTTCACTCGAATTAGAAATATAACAACTAACCCGGATGCCCTTCTTAAAAGAAAAATAGAAAATTCAGGTCTAGGTTCGAAAAACATGTCGGATGCTCGCAGGTTCGCATGTCTCGTCTACGTTCACCCAATGCAGTTGAAATTTCTTAGAAGAGTAATTCGAGCTTTAAACCTCCTAATTATGTCTCAGGCTCCTGAACTGGCTCGAGAATAACTTCAATTCTGTTGCATAGCGTATGGATAGGATCCAAGGCAAGGGCCCCGTTTGTAACTTTGCCCAATAAATTATGTTTTCATGTACCCGCATTTAATAATGTATCTTAATCTTAATAATTAGTGCCAACAGCTGATTCCTAGTGACGTGTTCTTTGGTAGATGTACCTGTTCAAGCAGAGCCAACAAGCTCCCCCACAAGCAATATTTAAGAATTAAAACATGCACTACCCTACAAAAATCGACATATTCTCTCATTCCATGAACTTGTTCCATTTGGGTCAAGGTTAGACCCCATGCTGACCATCTTCTTCCTCCCCTGGATCATCTCCTTCCTATATAATTCCTAAACCCAAAACTTTTTCTTGTCAAGAAGAGAGCAGAATATTAAACCAAAGCGATCCCAATCACCACATCAATCCTTAATCTTAAGCCCGCCATGTACGTCCAAACCGAACCCCATCTCGGCGTCGGCGGTGATGGCGATGACGTCCACTACGCCGAGCTCGAGAAGCACATCATCCTGCTAATGGCAGACGAAGGCGAGGACGACGGGGCCGCTGTCAAGACCAAAACCAATTCCTCCAGACGATTAGGCTTTCCGAGCAATATAAGATACGAGGCTGCTTCTAACTTGGGCCAATGGGAAAATCATGATTCCAGGTCGGTCCCAGCTTGGCTTTTGAATTTGTGGAGCAGTGGCAACGTTGGTGGGACTGGTGTGTTCATTCCTCGGTTGGTTCAGAAGAGAAGAAGACACAACTTCGGTGAGTTCTTGGATTGCTAATTCGAGAATCACCCTGATTTTCCTTTTTTGTTCTTTTTTTTTTTTTTTTTGGTTTTTGGAATACGACAATATGAATCTAGTGATCACGTCTTAAAGTGCTGATGTTTTTTTTTTTGGTCGAAAAAGTGTTGATGTTAAGTTGGCGCATACTTGCAGGAAGGACGAACAACCGCAGGAAATCAATGTACAAGCAAGTGGAGCAGAAGATGCACAAGTGATAGTTCAGAAACCATTTTTCATGACGTCTGATATAAAATATGAATTTTTTTTTGTAAATGTTTGTTTCCAAGCAACTGTGTACATGATAAGAATCACCTATTTATACACTTTTGAATTAGATGAACTGTTAAAAAAAAATTAGATTTGAGTGTTCAAAATACTTCCCAAACGTGTTGGGAGATATCTTTGGAAAGACCAAATCTCATGTTAACCCAACTCTATTTGCAATTTTAACCATATCGTCAGCCAGAAACTTAAATGACATTCAGATAAGATATAGAACATTCAACATGAATATTTGGCAAAAGAACATAAACTTTATGATGTTTTGCAAATAAAAGTGATGATGGCTAATGCGTATCGGAGCTTAATAGATAAGTGAAGCACGTTGGACCTGATAAGCCTAAGTCGATTCTCTTCGTGTGCAGTCTTCTCTAAATTGACACGAGAATCTGATGTGGGAATACTAACCATCCCAGGGTTTCAAGAAAAGAAATTTTGGATGGGCGCAAGCCAGGCCAAACTACATAAATCACCCGAACTGCTTCGGAGAACTAATGCATGGTCATTTCAGTGTATATCAATTCACAAAAGAAGTTTTAACAAAGTCGTGCGTACCTTATAGGCACGGTCACTTGTGTCAATCGAAAAGAAGAATTAGCTATTTATCCACAGTTACAACACGGCATGCATTGCCGCGAAAAACTGATCTACAGCTGGAATGAGTGATAGACACAATATGCACAACCCAAAGAACCTAATTCTTTTTCTCAATAGATAGCTTATTACGATAATTAAGGGCATCCTTCTCACTGTCAACTATCTCAAACAGCAAACGTATTTTGTATCCGACCATCGAACCTATTGTGTGTCAAAACTTCTGTCGCTCTCGCACTCCTATGTTGAAGACGCTGATGTAGCATCTCCGATAACTGGTTGAAGAACTCAGCGTCCCATCTATGAATCAATTGGGGATCTTCTGCGAAGCAAATGTAGATAGATGTAACAGCACTTTCCACCACAGCCATTGCTACTCCAACCTGAAATAGATTATCTAAGCCGTGAGAAAAGACGAAATCAAGTAGTCATAGCGCAATAAACAGGGATGCCAGGAAGTCCCCAAATCGGGGCATATGTCCACAACGACAAGAAGCTGTTCTTTTAGTACGATATTTCATTTCAGAGTGGCCCACGTTCAAAGCAATCAGTTGATCAGCATAAATACTATACTGTACCATAATGGCATATACTGTGCATTTGGGACAGAAAAGTACTAAAAAGAAGTCCATGAACCTTAGAACTAAGCAGGCAAAATCAGCTTGAAAAAAATGCTATTCCATTAATACTGTTGACTAATAAATTATCACCACTCTAAAATGACAAAGATTGTAGATATTTGGCCACACAGAGAAGAGAGAGAGAGAGAGAGAGAGAGGACTTACCAAAACCATACCCATCAACATTGAAGTGGAGCCAACCATAACAACTTTATCGTTAGACTTAAACCAAGCCCAAACTCCGGCGCAAGTTCCAGTTACAAGCCCTCCCAAGATGGTGCCCATCAACAAAACAGCGCCAGAGCAATCATATGCAACAAGTGCTTCAACCCCAGTGGACTGAAATAACTCCCACGCATCTCTTGCAGAATGGTTAAAGCTTTTACCATAAACTGCAATCTGACAAAAGGCTAAAGGATTGTCATGCAATGATATATCATAATGCCATCGAAAATGCTCAATGTTGAAAGAAAAAGGAAAAATTGACAAAAGAAATATCGAAAGATTCAATATGGAGAAAAGCAAAGAACTCATGCTGCAAGCTTGAGCTATGCAACATTCATAGTAGTGTAACAGGGCTCGAATATAAGGAGCTAATAACTTGCAAATGCCAGCAATTTGAGGAAAATCAATTTCTTTTCCATCTTGCATCTGATCATATGCTAGCGTGGAACGATGTCATTATAACGAACAG
Organism: Rhodamnia rubescens; assembly: GCA_021437795.1. NCBI lineage: Eukaryota > Viridiplantae > Streptophyta > Magnoliopsida > Myrtales > Myrtaceae > Rhodamnia > Rhodamnia rubescens. Next base: position 6,125,107 of record JAILYA010000008.1, read on the forward strand.
AACATCTGATTAAAGTTTCTTGTATACGTCATACTATGACCAAATAGAATATTTATGGCTACCACCTAAAAAGGAATAGATATATTCACAGCCAATATCAGCATCGGAAATCAGACCCTTTTCTTGTTATTCCTGTTTCTTCTTTGTAAGCTGACCATATATAGTTCTCTTTCATTCATGTCATTGCTAGTCCCTCTATTCCTTCCGTACAGCTAGAATCAATCCAGGTAAAATGATTCGTTGCCTTTATAAGTGCAATGAATGTTGGCGGTGAATTTCATATTTCGAACAGGGTTATACTGTTTTAAGTACTAACATTGACTTCGTTTTGCGCATATGTGATACCTGCAAATATAAGATTATCAGGATTTCCTCGATTGTACCATCTGGAAGCTGACAACTTATTGTCGATAAGATTTCAGTTTTTATGGATCAAACATTGATTACCAAATATTTTCAAAATTCATCAGATAGTAATGGAAGCAGTACGCACATAAAAATTTTCACAATCCCCCTCAACTCCATATTTATTGCATGCTTAAATACCAATCAGGGCCAACCAGCCATATCCTTTGCTTCTCACTTTTTCTTCCTGCCTTACATTTGAGCACCAAAATCATTTCCATCTGCCCATATTGTATGCCTGTGCACTCTCACGTTTCTAGTTCTAACTACCAGTGAAACTTCACTGATTTTAGTCAACTGCATATGCTTTTCGTTCAAATAACCAGACACCTATCACTTTCGAACAATTTTTTTCATCACTCATCATATTTTTAAGTTCCAAAGTCATAAAAATGCTTCCCCAACGGAACCGTTCATTAAGGACCAAAATGAGAAGAGATTTTCACTGCCCGCCTAAAAGAAGAGACGAAGGGCAAGAGGTTGAGTTCAATCCTTCAGAAGGCTAAAGAGGCTTGTTGCGGCCTCTCGTAGGAAAAAAGGGGTCAAGGACTAGCACTACAACTAGCACTAGCAATCAAGGGATAGTAGACAACACTAGCTCAACTGTCAAAGGTAGCATTGTAAACCATACAACGGAACACTCTCCGAAATGCCAAAAAAAAAAATTTGATATAGCTGATATCTGAACCTTAGACTAATTTACCTACTGATCAAAGCTGACTGGTTTTCCCAAAAAAGAAAAATAAGCAGACTACCAAGAACAGAAAAGGTACCTGTACATAAGCATACTTGTTGAAAAAGCGTACAAGTGTCTCCACGAGGTTGAAGAGAAAATCTACACAGCAGAGTAGACATTCATTGTTGCCAATCTTTGACCGGAATCCCCTGATCTGGCAGATGTATTAAGCAGGAAGAATGAATTAATGTTGCCAAATTTGAAAATACTAGTGACATGCCAATTAGAGCTAAATTGCTCGGTGTCTAGAGGGAAAATATAAGCCAAGCATGGATACCTCCCAACGCAAGGTCCGTATTGCAGCAGTAAACAGTGATCCGTAACATATGCTTCCAAAAGATGTAGTCACAGCATATCGAAGTGTATTCAATAATGAGTTTTGCGGCATTGACAATGATCGTCGACCTCCATGGATGAGAACCAACAAAAAAACCAAACCAGACACTATTACATGCACGGTATTGCAAAGAACTGCACCTGTCCAAAATAAGCTTACAGAGAGCACCTGCATGTAAATAATAATTCGTTACAGGAGTCATCAACTTCATCCTGTCATCTCTACTCATTCTTTGATTGTAGATTATATCCCAAGTTTGTTCAGACAAATAAAGAGTAAAACTTGCCAGCTCACCAGAAGAAGCCACCAGCATTTACCATCATCCATGCTTGAGGCAATGACACCAGCTGCTCCGAAGGACCATATTACCATCCATAAAAGCATAACCAGCATAAACAAATATGCTATTCTCGTAACTTCAGGCAGATTCCATACCATCTTGATAGCCTTCTGAAGCACCAACATGGTAAATGGAAGTCTGCAAAAGAAAACAATAAAGTGAGTGAAAGACTAAGGATTACTAATTCTAGGAGCATTTAGATGGCAGCAATTCTACATGCACGTGAAAAAAATGAAGGAGACTTCTACATAAACTTTAAATTCTGCTCAAACGAGGGAATCCCTCTCCCCCTGCCCCATATTAGGTCTAACTTAAACATGTACACTCCTCACCAACTTAAGTCCACATGATCCCCTCACTATTGCTCTCTATCAATGTCTAAGGAAAAAGTTTGTCTGTTAAGGATACCGCGTGGGTTCATTTAAGAAAGAAAATCAGATATCAAAGTCCATTCAAGTGCAAAGTCAGTTAATATTCCTATTTCCAAGTACTCGTGACTATATTTAAAATAAGGCATGTATGATTAATGAAATCCAAATCATAGGAACAACAAATGCTAGTACAGAGTTGAGCTTTTAGAACCTTCATTTCTGTCATCCTTTACGATGTAGTAATCCAATGTAAATCAAGTCATCTACTCCAATCAAACATGAAAATTCACAATAAAATGCAATCTCTACCTGTCTATAACAGATATCACATACAAAAACTGCAGCGCAGCTCCAACTGCGAAAGCAACACCACAGAGAAAGCGCTCACCCCAGAAGCACAGCACACTAATCACGGCGAGATAAGTAGTCAATATATGCACCGACACTTTCATCATGTGGTTAGCTTGAGAACCCAGAAACAATAACCACATCCATCCAAGAAGAGTTCCTGCACCACCAGCAACGGCATATAATGGCCAGTACTCCTCCGTCAATCCAGTATCACTATCCGATGGCACGCTGGTTAACTTGTCAAGATTTAGTCTGTCCGATTTCTCAAACCTGTTAAGTCCGAGAACTCCGAGGAGAAGACCGAAACCAAGCAAGTGGATCAAAAATATTGCTAACCAAAAAACATCCCTCCAGCGCCTTGAGGGCGGAGAAGCGAGTATCTGACTAGAATCATAGCTTCTTCTACTCCTCCCAACGTTCTGCAGTGGAAAGGGTAAGCAAATAGTTAGATGCCCAAAATCATTTTACAACAATTTAGACTAAGGTCCGATTCAATCCAGGGACAAATAAGAAAGGGAGGGCCAAAAGAAACAGTAAGACCAAACATCAGCCTACCATAGTCGGACAGGGATAAAATAGGAAATTGGTATGTTGAACGTGTCGATCAAATAGAAAGAATCAACCAACCAGTAAGAAGGGAAGCAACGGAGGCCGAAAAGATCTGGAACCTACCATTTTACAGAAAATCCACAAATACCCTGTCCTCATTCTTACTAAGTCATAACGTAAGAAAAGACTGTAGGACAACTAAAAAACATCATTTGAGCGACGATGGATTTCGCAAGGATAACCAACCGCCGCACTTGACTCAACAAACTGGCGGGGCTTCATCAAAGCGATCTAGAAATTCTAGGCTCCGGACAGCAACTAACGACTCTGCAAAACTTTCCCTTTTAAAGCAGACAAAAAACCACTAAGTTCAAGTAACTACAAGCAATTAGAAAAAGTGAAAGTGATTGCTTCAGGATCCAAAATCGAGTATGCCGGCAACAGTGGCGATTGGTGATTGCTGAACTTACCTCGTCGGCAGCGACGATGGAGCCCAATTCAGGGGAAGACGAACTCTGCGAATCGCTCATCCTCAACCTCTGATCAAATGGGGATCAGCATTTTCTCCCCCCGCGAAGTCAAGGCGTTCCGGATATGTTCAAGTTCGAAATTGAATAGTATAAAGAGAGAGAGAGAGAGAGAGAACGTGACTCTGAGGTGAAGAAGAAGAAGAAGAAGAAGAAACGAGGAAGGTCAAAGATGAATTACAAATTGGAAATTATTAGGGTTTTAGGTAGACTTCAATCGACGACCAATTCCTTAAGTTTGGCAGAAAAATTGGAGAGAGAGGGAGAGAGGCCGTAAGGAACGAGGAACTGAAACTCAACGGCTAAAGAGAGGACAATACATTCGTAATTTCAATTGTTTTCCTCTTAATTTCATCGGATACTAGTCAAGTCAAATAATTAGAAAAAAAAACAACATTATTTCCTATTATCGTACTCTGCATACTAGGCTTTGTCAAAATTCATATACGATACTTCTACGCAAGAATAATCATATCCTACTTTCTCAGGAATAATCGTATGGATCATTCTCTATCGCATACATTTGTTTGAAAAGTTAAATCGGACTTTTACTTAGCTTCTTTTTTCAGGAAAAAAAAAAAGCCACCTTAATTATACTTACTAAAAATAGCTGCAAAAAAGTTAGAAGGAATTGCAATTCAACACCATCCATCGTCACTCTCTCATTTGAGGAGAAGCCGTGGATACATCCGTGAGCCTAATCCTATAGCAGGCGCCGCAAAAGCCGTGATCGTTGCCAATTACGGCAAGATGCAGGGCGGCGGATGTGAATATCTTTTAACTTCCGTGGACGGAATGGCAAAGAAGGCGGTAAATTCATTAATTCAGGGAGGGATGAATGAGACTCTACAGTATGGATTGGCGAAAGTTGTACTGCTGCACCTAACAACTCTAGTTTCATACCACCTCGTACTTTTAGGGATAATTTCAACACACGTCTGGAGCAAAGGAGGCGAATGCATTCCCTATGAATAACTCCCGGGGGCCCGCCAGTACAATTCTCATTACTTAGTGCATGTAGATGTGCAGGGCACCCTCAGGTTGAAGCGCTTTTAACGATCTTAAAGATTTAGAAACTCGTGCACAATCTCCTATTTCAAATTTTGAAAATGTTTGGACTTTCGGATCCCTATCAAGATAAGAAGCAAACACTTCACCTTCGAAATCCCTAGAAATAACTGTTCATCCAAGGTTCCGTTTGTTTCGTGAGGAATGAGCGATTTAAAAAATATTTTTTAAAAGTATGCCAAAAGAAGAAAGAAGAACCATAATCTAAATGACGAAGTCATACATGAGGAAGGGATCATTAATTTCCTAAAATGAGCTGCTTCAAGGGAAGATTATTGTAATAGAGTATTCTTCCTCAAAGAGATCAAGCCTCTCTTTTGAAGTCAAAAGACACGAACCAATGAGACAATCGATTTCATTACTAGGAAATTGCGCTGCCGTATGGAAAGTTCCACCCGTGTCCGCACAGTAAACGAGAATTTTTCCTTATTTTCTTGGGTCTTTGACGTCACGACTTCAACTTCCAATCAAGAATGATTCTTCGTAAATTCGGAACCTGATCTTCCTTCTTGCCCACGTTATTGCCCCATTGCTCACGCATGATGCACGCTCCGTTGACTTTGAGTCCGCGATTTGACCCGTCGGAAATAGAATACAATCAATTCCACCTAACCTCGATTTGTGTATTTCGCGAAAAATAAAATAAAAATTAAAAAATAACTTAAAAATAATCATTTATATCTCTTATAAAAATCAAACAAAAAAATATTTCATTATCCACAAAAATATTTAAACATAAATTATTATCGATATTACGATTAATTTTCATTGATTAATTAATTCTATCAAAATAAGTGATCGTTTTTAGGAAAATCATTTTTAAATTATTTATTATTTGTAAAATAAACGGAGCATTAAACAATGCTCAACCACATTTTATTTACATGTCCTATAAACGGATCGCATTCACAAATTATTCGCCTTTTCTTCACCTTTAAAAGGGGATTAAAAGGGGGATAAAATCCCTTATTTCTTTCTTTTTAGGAAAATAAATTTTACGCGACTTAATTTAAGTGGATTTAATGAATGAGAAGAATTCTTTTTCACGTGCATGAGGACAAATGCATGAGCTGCGTTCGGTGGAACTTTGCCTCTTGCTTCACGACTCTCACCGGGGAAGAAAAAAACAAAAGAACGAGACAAGAACAGGAATTACCAAAACCTGGTTCTCATTTTTCCTCTATTTCCCATCTACATTCACTATATCTACCCTATCCAAATGTCCGTTGGTGGGATCCAAACGAGAAGTCGACACAGCAGTTAAGACCATCGGAGATTTAGCCATCGCCGCCGGCTACCATAGCTCAATCGAGGGGAGGAGTTATGGTGTATATATAGTGACACACGGTTCAAATCGAACAAGTTTAGTCCTATTCTATTAATTTGTAAGAAAGTTCATTTCTCGCCAAAATATATATATATTAAGTATGTTTTAAAATATTGAGGTTAATATCACGAAAAATTATAAATTGGTATACATGTGATAAATTTACCCCAAATTATTTTTTTAATCATAAAAAACTTCAAAGTGATACACATGTAACAAATTTACATTAAACCGGTATACTCGTGACAAATTTTACTCAAAACTAATATATTTATGATAAATTTTCCCTCCGTTAGTTTTTGTTAAATTTTACTATCAAATTATTGAGTTTGATGACACGAGCACTTGATGGATGTACCGGTTTAAAATTTTTGCCATCTATTTGTTATAGATATATCGACTTGGGTTAACTTGATTTTTGAGGTATTAATTTGATTTAACGGAAACTAATAAATAGTAAATTTGCTACATGTGTACCATTTTAGGATTTTTGATGATCAAAAAGTTTAATTTGAGGTAAATTTATCACGGGTGCATCGGTTTGGATTTTTTGGGAGTCAAAGAAATAGTTTGTGGTAAATTTATTACAAATGTATCAATTTGGGATTTTTTATGGTAAAAAAAATAATTTAAGGTAAATTTATCATAGATGTATTAATTTATAATTTTTTATGATATTAACCCAAAATATTATGCGTAGAAATCTTACCATATTATTTCGATTTCGAGAGCTTTGATTGTCTTGGATGGCTTGAGTTCGAAGAGCCGGCAGCGTTTGAGGCTTTGAGACTCTTCTGATCCAACTAACGTGTGAGCTCGGTCAAGAAAATAGGCCCATTTTCCAGTGTATATATATCAAAATGAGGGAGATGTTGCTTAGTCCACAACTTTTCACGCGTTTTTAATTTTGGTGACCAGGTGTTTTTTTTTTTTTTTTACTCTATAGTTTTTACCGTCGTTTTTTTCTTTTACATGCTAGAGGAGTCGAGTGAATCTTCATTGTTCTTTTACATCAGATGTTTGAACATCGTTGGGAATTTAACTCGCGATGTTGTTCCTTTTGTGTCAACTTCAAAGCCAAGATTAACACTTTTTGATTCTAGTGACGAATTCTTCGAGGCTTATATATCCTTAAATGTTGTTTCACCCGAACAATCATACAATTGCACGTGGTTTCGTTTCTTAAATGGATTCAAATGTGATTATTGTGTGGCACTCCTGGAGTCTTGTGTGGATAATAAGTATGTGTATCACATCATGGAATGATTAATTGAACCAAATACAACAATATAAACTCGATAGCATTATTACGGAGAAGATGATTCGTCATCGTCATTGAAATAGTTGGCCTAATGGTAAATGAGTCATCAATCTTCCAAGAGTTCGATTCATGTTGTAAGTAGACATCTAAAACGGTTTGTGTTGCGTTGTTTAGCTATATTATATCTCGTGTGGACTAGTGCCTTGGCGGCCCGCAATGACGAACTCGCCAACCTCAGACGTTCAAGTCGTGAGTGGTGCAAAGTAATTATGATTCAAAGTGAAAAATGGGGTGGATTCGCAATTATTTCTAGAAAAAGAATTTATTTTAAATGAAAAAGATTTAGCTCTATTGCACATGTAATTCTTTCAAGTGTGAAATAAGTTCAAGGGAAATAGATGTGTTGATGTGGTCCAAACAATTCCACTTTCATTTGCTTTTTATTGTGCTTACATCTCAATGATTTAGAGTCATATGATATTGAATGGAATAACTAAAGGAAAAACCCATGATTAAACGTAGGAAACATTGCACATTTCTAGATATAATTACTGTACAAGCAATTAAATAAAGGAAAAAGCTAGCTTTTGACAATGTGGGCTGTCAAATTTTACTCACAAAACTATTTTGGTGTTTCACCCTTTTGACTGCCAACTCTCTCTCTCTCTTTTTTTTTTTACTTATAGGCTAAAATTAAAAAACAAAATTATAAGAGAAAAACATCCAATTGATAATATTTAAATAATAAGTTGTAATTTTTAAAATAGTATATATTAGTCTCCGGCCAAATTAAAAGATTACATAAATATTTCCACAAAATACGCTTAAAATATCCGTATGATACCACTTATTCGCAATATATAAAGTTACGTTTGATATATACGCATCATATATTCGCGTGATACTCTTATCAATCAAAAGTTTACATCTTATAATTTTGTCTCTAAATTTATCTTATAATTAAAAAAAAATTAAGCAATCCAAAATGATGTAATCGGATGAGTAAATGATCCGATTTCAAAATAAAAATAAAAATTGGAGTCAGGATTTGACCATCCCAACGTCAGAATTGGTGGGACGGTTCATGCTAGCTTAATCCCTAAATAAAACGCAGCTGATCAAACTTTTTGTGGCTCGATCATTCATCACATCACTTGTCTTCATCTTTGCCTTTCTTCATCCTCGTCCTTAGCCAGTTAGCCTAACCAGTAAACATAAAACTAGACTCAGCTCGTGGCTCGTGCCACGTCGACTAGTCCAGGGGCATAACCGCCAATTCATCAGACGCCAAAAAAACCCATAACTAGCCGCTCAGCATTTATTGGGCACGAAACCGATCAGGGAGCTCCTCAGGTCGAAACCCACGCGTGTTCCCTGCTGCTGCACGTTCCCCAGTATCGACATCGCCGACGACGTAGGCGCGAACGCGAAGCAGAACGTGCCGTTCGAGTCCACCGGTATCATGTAGTTCTTCGCCGGCAAAGCCCACTCCTTCCCGTCCCCGAACCGCAGCGCCATCGCCGGCACCTCCACGCTTCCCTTAGACGACAGGTCGTAGCACGTGTCGAACAGCGCGAAGCCCTCCGTCGCCGGCAGCCCCCGCGTGCCCCTCGCGAACGCGTCGCGCATTGCCTCGTACACCTCCGCCCGCAGGCGCGTGACTGCCGTGCCCGAGTCGACGATGATCCCGCCTCTGCCGTCGCGATCGAGCTGGAAGGCCGTCTCCGGGAGCTGCAACGGGTCGCCGCCGACGCTGATCCCGGTGAGGCCCAGGTAGAGGAAGGTGTCGAGATGGGGGTTCCGGATCAGCGGCGCGGTGACGGAGTTGGGCGGCAGGGGCAGCGAGCCGAACTCGAGGGTCGAGACCGAGTCGGAGTCGCGGTCCACGAGGCAGTAGGAGAAGGAGGATGCGTTGAGCTGGGACGGTAGCGACAGCGAGCCGCCGCCGAGACCGAGCAGGCCGGCGGCGCCGACGAACAGCCCCTCGTTGTTGTGGCCGCAGCCGATCGCCACGTCTCTGACCCGAGTGGAGCCGAGGGTGATGGTCTCCGTCACGAAGTCGCCGACGGTGTAGGAGCCGTCGCCGTAGGAGACCTCGTAAAGGCAGCTTCCGTTGCGGCACTCAGAGATGTCGAGCGACCTGCGAGCGCAACACGGCCCGAATTAAACGACGAAATAATATCTGGGATGATCAATTTCATTCGACAAGAATACCATAACGTGGCACCAGTTAACGGTCCTACCTGCATTGTCGGGTGTCGCAGGAGAGAGGGGAAAAGGAAGCCGAGGAAGCCGGCTCGAAGATGGGGTCGGCTTGCTGGTAGCAGTCGGCGCAGGGGGCGCACTGCACCCAGTTGACATCGCTCCCGGTGTCGATGACCATGTAGACCTGGCTCGGTGGGTCGCCGACGCCGAGCCGCGAGAAGTACTCGCCACTCCCCTGGCTCGTCCCGGACACCAACGGACTCTGGAGACCTTGGACTCCGATTTCTCTCTCCGTGCTCGCGTCGAGGGGATTCAGATCTGATTTGGCAATGCCATTGAGGGCCAGATCTAAGCGAGCCGCGAGGGACTTGACTCGGGCGGAGTCGCGCTCCAGCCGGGCCAATGTCAAGGACCTGTAGTCCCTCTGCGAAGGTTTTTGAAGCGAAGCCCGCGAATGCAGCTGGAGTGTGAAGGAAGAAGAGGAAGAGGGGTCAGCTTCTTCGTGTTGGCGAAGCGGTATCGTTTTAGGGTCGAGGGAGAGGACGCTGAGGGCTCTACGGAGAGAAGCACTGACGTCAAGGACGGTGGTGGTGGTGGTGGCGGTGGCGGTGGAGAGGGTGCGGGAGCTCGCCAATGCAGGGGAGAAGGAGAGGAGAGTGAAGAGAAGGCAAGAGAGAGAAGTGGGTATCGCCATTTTTTGGGATGGAGAGAGAAGGTGATGGAGCTCTATGGGATTATAAATGGGGCAGGGGCTGGGGGCGATTATTGATGTAAATCACGCCATTCTCGACGGGAGCCACAGAAATTGAAAATGTTGGGAAGAGAGAGAGAGAGAGAGAGAGGGAAGCTTTCGATGGAGAAGGCTGGGCCGCTGGGGGACTTGAAAGAGAGAGAGAGAGTGATGGTCTTGGGTGTTGGATTCTGAGAGAGCGGGCTTTGCATGTCCTTTGGATAATCTCTTCTCTTTGACTCGCTCACCTGTCTTGTCTTTGTTGGCATCGCCAGCTCCGAGCCAAGAAAGAAAGGGCGAAAAAAAGAGTCTTTGATGGCATCGTCTGGTCTCGAGGGAGTTGAAAGAGACGAGACCCTCTCTCTTCTCTCTCTCTCTCTCTGTCTTGTGTTGGATAAAGAAAGAACAAGTGGAGAGAGAAAGTGAAAAGAGAGTGAGGGTTTTGATTTGATTTAAGTAGAGGAAATTTTGTAAAGAGTAAGAGGTAGGTGTACTATGAATGATGCCTCGGCAATTTGTTGAGGAGGGGGGGGTTGGTTACATTTTCCTTTTTTCCACACGTTTCTTGACCGACACAGGAAAGCAGAACGATCACGGTAGACATGGCATTTAGAATCGTGGACCGGAACCGGCCCGTTGACCGGGCCCACGGTTCGGTTCTAATGTCGGAATCGGCCCGGAACCGCGGTTCGGGCGGTTCCGACCCGCTAAAAAAAAAAAAATAAAAATAAAAATAAACGTTTGGTATTTGGGTAATTTTTAGGCGAATGGCCAAAAAAAAAAATTGTTAAATAACCTCTTTTATAAATATCTTTTCTTTTTTTTTTCCAATTCTTCATAATTCTTTCGATTTTATTTTGCTTATTATCTTATTTTCATTTTCAAAATGACAGTGAAAAGAATCTAGAAATTGGATGAGAGATTGAACATCCTTTCGAATATTTTGTGAGTATATATGACGATAATATCTTTTCGAACGTCGAACCCAAGAAGTCTTTGTCCTCCTTTCGAAGAATGTCGACGGCAAATGGCCGAAAGAAAGGGCCGAGGAGCTTTTGTGACTTCGAAGTATTTGATGAAAGTGAAGGTAAGTCATATAAATTGTAAATTTTTCAAAGGAGATAGCTGACGTTGTCGCGTCGATGAAGAACATCCGCCAGTGGGGATGCTACACAACAATTTTCGCCAATCCTAATACTATTCTTTTTTTTTGATCACTTTATAAACAAACATTATGAATATGTTGTTGTCGTGCTCGTTTACTCTGGTGAAAATTTTAATTTGAAATATTTGATAATACTGCGTTGGTTAGCCACTATTTGAAAAGTTTCTTCGCGAACTTTTGATCTTTATAAAAAAAAAAAAAGCTTTAGTAAAATTTTTTTAATTAATAGATGTGTGCATTTGGAGCGTATTTGGGTGATCCCGTAATTCATTCTTATATGGGTGTTCGTGTATTGGATAGGTGGTTGACATTCAAAAAGTTGCGTTTCGATTTTTTGATGAAAACATTGCTCATAATATTTATGGAATAATTGGAGTTTTAGAGAATATACTTTAATAAATAAAGTTTTTTCAATTGGTTTTGATAATGCGCGCAATACCGCTTCATTCTTGAATTAGAAAAAATTTGCAAACCCTCTTTTGGCGGACAATTTTTTCATTAGATGTGCTTGTGTGTTTTAAATTTATGTGTATGGTTTCTCTTGATATTTCTCTTGCCCATAAAGGTGCATTAAATTTTTTGGAGTGTGTTTTTGAAACATGGGAAAAATTTTGTAAACAACATGGGAGAAGGAAAAATGTTTCAAATATATTACTGTTATTCTATTGTTCGTCTTTTGATTACAAGATTTGTTGTGTATGTTTATTTGAAATATTTGAATTACTTTACTTACATTGGGCGTTTGAAATTTTTTTAGATTTTTGAAAGTTTTTAATGATGCTACTAATGTTTTTGGTATTTATTATCCTATGATTTATTTTTAATAGAGTGTGTTAATATTGGTATGTTTTTAATGCATATGAAAAGATATTGAATTGTTTTTTTGTAATGCGAGAAAATGGTTGTTATTATTTAAATTTCTTGTTTTTAGTTGGTTTGTTTTTGATCGTATTAATTGATGGTTTGTGTTTCGAATGTGTTTATTTGATTGTTTAATTTACAAGATGTAATAGATATTTATTATAAGGGAGGTTAAGAATTTATAATAGTATTTTGGATTTTGTGGTAGTATTTTAAGTTATAATTTATTCACTGTTAGTAAAGGTCGATATGCTTAGAATAGACAAAAAAAGGGGGCAACAAATAGTATTTTTGAATTAGAAAATATTTAAACACTAATTTGGTTTGTGATACCGAAAATTCATTTCCAAATCCTAAAGTGGTGGAAGGTCACTCACGTTCGCCCTATCGTGATATTAGCCCCTTTTCGGTGGAACAACATTTTTTGGGGATTGTTTTGTTCGTGTTAGATTAAGAGGCGTGGGTGCTTGTGTGCGTTGACGAGAGTTGGATCGGAGATGAGATTGTGGTTCCCGCAACTGACGATGAGATAAGTTGGGTTATCAAAGGTAAAAGATTGTTTGTTTTTAATCCCAGAGATATGTGGGCTTATGATAATTTTAGTTGCATTTTTTTTTTTTTAAATTTTATTGATGTATTTATTATATTTATAATTTTTATATTTATTTAAAAAATGCCGCCGAACCGGTTCTAGGCCTCTGATCACGGGCTTCATTAATTTTGAGTTGGATACAAGCAAAGGTGAATTTAGGGTTTCAAGTGGGGGAGCCACGAAGCCATTGGGTACATGTTGCCCGTGTTCTCAAAACACTCTTTTTAGTACTCTCCGCAAGAAAAGCCCTTCTCCAACGGGGAGATCCCGTGTAGGTTGCCTTTGGTTCCACCACCAGAAAGAAGGGCTGAGATGATTACTGATGCTGCAATCAAATTCTCTGTATCCCACTCCATGAGCGTAGCGACGCTCTCTATTGTTGCCCATGATTGCCGCGGCGATTTCGATCTAGCCGGGAGAACACTTTTTTGTTGGCAACTCGGTAGAACATAACCCGCCTACCGCCCAACTCGAAGCGATTCACGTTCCTTGATATATTCTATTAATGTTGGACATAACTCCACTCCCCGCAATCTAGAAGGCGTTGTGTTGCGACCATCCGATTTGCGTAATACCCTTCATGGTTGCTATTGGACGCATAGGGGAGTAAACACTGCCACACAAATTTTGTAGCACTTCAAGTTAATGTTTTGTAGTTACGTCATTTTGTCCAACAAGGATGAGTAACGGATCAAATAGCGTCTCCGTAAAACTTCACCAGTAACCCGTTGAAGTGGGGATAAAGTTGGTATTCGCTTCACTTGAGATGCTTTTGTGACCTATGGAAATAGTTTTTCTCGTTACAAAGGCTTCGCTCATTTTGCGAAAATTATATTATTTCTGAAAAATATCTTTAAAAAAAAAAATTTTTCAGATAATGACAATATCTTTCGATATTTTGCTGAAATTTGAAAATGAATTAGAAAATATTTTTGGTTGTTTTTTTTCTTTTTCCGTCTTCCCCAACGTCACCCTCCAACACCTCATCCGAATCCGGTTTGACTTGGCCCGTGGCACCGGCCCGGTCGACCTCGCCGCCTAGCTGCCCTCGCCTCCGGGACTCGCCTCCCTCTCGTGACCGCACCCTCGTGGCAAGCGGTACCGACGAATGCGCAGACTACCGCTGAGGATCCTACGGTTTGCGAGCGAGTTGGAGGATAATCGCAATTTCCTCGCGAAGATCGAGGGTTTCCCAAGGTCACCCGAGGCCGGCGAGGGAAGACGAAGAGAAGGTAAGGCAATGGAGTCGTCTCCGAAGAGGCAATAAATGCGCGAGGCAGCTTCGTGGGGGCAGCAGATAGTAACACGGGGAAGAGATTGGTGAGGCAGCTGGGTTTCACGGGGAAGAGGCGGCAGGGAGAGAAGGTGAAGATGGGGCGATCGAAAATATTTTTCTTAACTAGTTTATTTTCTACTATCCAAACGTAGAAAAATCTAGTTTGTTTTTTCGATATTTATTTTTACTAAAGTAGATGGACCGAAAGTCAATTTTTTTTTCAAAGAAATAGCATGAAATTTATATAGACTACAGGCTTTGTCGTCAGGATCACCAAGAGATTTTTTCGAAGTGACTACCCATAAAGGAGCAAGTTTTATCCGAGCAAAGATACATATGGACTGATTAATCACAGTTATGGATCATGCAGACTTCATATTGACTAACTCTACATAAATTTTGTCAGGTCCAATTTTGCTATTTCTCTACTGGATTCTGTCCTTTTGGAACCCGACTCACGTTTCTCACTTGGTTGTAATCATGAATGTCATTTCTCTTGTCATTCTCATAAAGCGAACTCTATGCAATTCATTTTTGCTTAAATGTATTTTGCATCCCCTTGTGATTATATTTAACTTCATGGGGGATGATCAGAACAATAAGCTTAATCATTTGGAGAAAGGTAGATCAAGAATGCTTATGGCTTACAGCAAGACGATAATCAGATGAACCTTTCAGGAGACCACCAAGATGCCGTCACTTTATATGTCGAGGAAATTATAAGAAGCGGAAAACCTCTCGCGGAAATGTAAGCATAGTTGTTTGTACTTTTTAAAATAGATGCCGATCCATTGACAGACCCTCATGCATATTGTGTTTCATGTTTTTGAAGTTCACTGATGACGTGACTCAAATTTACGACTCGAGAACAACAAATTCGGCACTTCGACCACAAATCCGAATGTACCGGGGCTATAATGGAATCGTTTCTTTTATGGGTACACTTATAACATGACTTGAACTTGCGATTTCATGAGTGGTATTGTGAACTTTTTACCATTGGGCTGCCGTGTTCGGTGGTACAGTAATATTTATCACGTGTATTCAACATAGATGTTGGCCAATGTACGGCGATAGACATGCAAATCATTGAGGTAAAGTAGCCAGGAAAGATATATACCTTTCCCTTTCTTCTAACGAGCGGGTGGTGGGATGCTTACAATCTTTAGCTTTCCCACAAAGTTAAACCCTCTCTATGAAAAAACCTTGACCTCGATGCCTTCAAAACAATACCTTTCCTCATCTCTCTAATGTAAATATAAGTATCAAGTGAGAGATTGGGTGATTACTTATTAGTGACATTTGATTTATTACTATTATTGTTACGATTGTTGTTATTATTTGACAATATGTAGGTGGGAAAGAGATTCTTCTTTTCATAGGTGTCCTTTCTTTTCCGGGGGTTGGCTCTTGGCCAATTTGAAGAGCTCTGTTCTAGGATATTGATCATTAGGGTTTCCTGTTCATAACAATAGTTGTCAATTCTCATTCTATTGAGCTTTTAAATTCGCGCAGTCGATGACCACTCATCGATCCATCTTATTTCCTCAGCCAGTTTTGCTCCACTCGTTCCGCTTTCATCTATAAAATTAGTGAATGGACAAGCATTTTTTCCATGGGAGAGATTAAGTTAGGAATTTGATAACATAAGTCTAATCCCATCTTATAAGTGAGAAATTCTTTGCATTACGAACTAAAGGTGTCAAAATTCAACAACTCGTTCGCTTTTTCTCGTCCGTCCTATCTTATGTACGAAATTATTTTCCGAGGTACTTCACTTGCCCAAAGTTAATCTAAAATGGAAGCCATCATCATAAAAGAAATTTCCATCTTGTGGTGCGATTGAATGGAGAACGCTGGAGACTCATGAAAGCTACGCAGATTTAACCGATGCGCTAAATTAAATTTGCATATTTTAAATTCAAGGGGAAGCATATAACAACCAGTCAAGATCTTGCAAACGCGTTATACTCAATCCATGTTGCTTTTGATTGTAGATTCGACCTATTAATGAAAGGGGCCATATCTACAAAGCCTACTTAACCAACTTATGACGTTCCGATTTATAAGGGAAGAAATTTGTTAACGAGCATAATTCTCGAAGCAATTGTTATTGAACATTAGTTTATGTAGGGTATGACTAGATTTTGCAATGTGGCGTCCATTAGGTCATCAAGCATTAGGTCTGGCCCCTTCAATAATTTGAAGTGATTGAAAGCTGTATCATAGAGAAGCTGCTTTTACCTATAGTCGGATCACGTGAAAAATGAAAATAACTTATTGATAAGCCGGCCAATAAAAGGAAAAGAAGAGAAGTTTCAAAATTTAGATGCAAAGATTATTACAATGCATATCACCTAGTCATATAATGGGTCCCTTATACCCCGTCCGCTGGGCAATCAATGTATAAAATAATGTTCTATGTCCTCGTGTTATTATTGGTATGGGCAGTTTCCTCTTATAGTGGTAATGTGGGGTGAGACGTTAAGGTAATCAACTTTCCCAGGAGTGCCACACTCAAGAAGAAAGCCATGTTTATTTACATGTAAGCAAAAGTTAAAAGTGCATTTCCTTGCTTGCTTGCGAAAATTTAAAGCAGTTGGCTCAAAACATGTTCATCATGTCGCCGAGCGAAGCGCACTTGTGTATAGCAGAATGACTCGATCGAGTCCCGACAGAGAGAAAGATTGACTAGATAGAATGGCCAATGACAAAAACAAATGCATTGAAAGAAGGTTATCGTTCTTGGTTTGAGGGCTTTCGAGGCTCCGCTCGATCTTGTTCGTAGTTGGGAAGGGGGAGGCAGTCTAAATTAATGGACATTAATGAACCATCATTGAACTTAACCGATACAAAGCTATACGATAGCATCTAAATTTTTCCGATTCAGCAATTTGATATATGATTTCTCAATTTCTTGGATGTCGATAAGATTCTTCCATTTAGCAAAGATAAAAAAAAAACGAGGAATAGTGCGTTGGCACCTCTTATCAAAAAAAAAAAAAATCTATATATGAAAGTTGAGTATTGTGAAAGTTTCGGGGAATATCGGATTTATAAAATGTTAGAACGTGTTAGTCGCAAAATTCATATTAAACATAACAGAGAAAAAGAAAAGTCAATCTAGGCAGTCTTGAATAACATTCGGTCTATTTGCAGGGCAAGTTGTGAGGCAAAAGATTTCTTTCCGGAGACTCAATTTCCTTTATGATGTCCTGATCAAATTAGCAAGACATAGACAAGCAATTACAATTTCTGGACAGATGCTGGGCCTTGCCTACAAATCAGAAGAGATCGATTGAACTCGAATCAAGTCCCCTAGGTGTAGAAACGATATGTGGATGCATCGGCGACGATGTTCCGCAATCGGCAGATGGTTGACGCCATCATGATGAGCACTCTGATTATTATGGAGGCCTGAAAGGCAAATAAAGAAATAAGAGGAAAACGAAGTGTGATTGATTGAGTATGACATTCATGCCTTGAAATTGCATTTTAACAACAGAATTGACTATTTTAAAGAGAGATTAGATGAAGATTTAATTACCCAGTTGACGAGCCATTTGATGCTGAACTTTCTAGGCTTCTTGATGACCAGCCACATGATACTAGGGAGCTGCAAGATCAAGGTTCAGAAGAACAGGTTACTTAGAAGTGAACATCATAAGTCTAGAATCAAGATTAAGCTATCACTCATGGAGGGGAGGGAGAGGCTTACGAAATACGATGTGGGAGCGAAACCAAAACCACCAAAGAAACCAAGCAGATCGCCAAAGAAAGGGAATGTCACTCCAACTAATAATGTGAATGCTGTTCAATCCAGAAACATCTTTCTGAATCATTTCTGGTCTCCAGCAGCCAAAAGTTAATGCTTAGATTCAACAGATGATTGAAGTAGGTTTAGGGAATCCACTCACCAACATAAGCAGATCGAGTTAGGAGGCGGAGTGCTCGTCCAGGAGGGAAGTTCACCCTCTTCACCATCCCGGTCTCCAGCGAATCGAAAACAGGCATCGCATAAACCTGCAGATGTTTTCCATATCACATTTGCTTTCTGGGGGTGCGAATGTACTGAAGTGGAAGTGCTCTTAAAATCAAATTTCCATACCCTACTTGTGGAAAAATAGTTCTCTGAAAATGAAGTCGTGGATGAGCGAAGCGAGGTCGAAGTCATACCTGATAACCACCAATGACACGCCCGACCACCATCAAGTTAGCCGATGCAATGAGCCACGGGGGTCTCTCGAGTGTGACGAGCACATTGTCAGCGATGTCTTGCCCGACAGCCCGGTAGCCTACGAGAGCCACCGGGAAGTAGCAAATGGCATTGACGAGGTAGGCCCCGACCACTCCTTTCCACATCGGCACTTTGGACGGCGCCTCGGGAGTCGACGGGATGGTGGCCTGAATCTCCAGGACCACCACGTGCCCCGTGAAGGCTGATGAGATCGGGCTGAGCACATTGAACACCCGGAACACGTAGTCCGCTGCGTGGGCGCTCTTGTAGGCGTAGCTCGCTCTGGGGACTCGGCCGTGCTCTAGGCTCCCTGCCCACACGATGGTAGAGTAACTGCAGGATCAAGTGCTAAAACATCCTATGATGCGCTCAACACAATTTCAATGTCTTACTGTGACATCAGATACCAATTTGGAAGCAATACTCTTGACCTCGTAGGGTGATTTTGAATTCGAGCGGACCTATAGACGAACAGAGGAGTTCATACCTAAGACATGATAGGCGCGGCCAATGAAACACTGGCGATGGAACTGATGTTCGGGAGCTGAGAGAGGAAGAAGTGGACCGACCCGAAGATGCAGATCCAGTAGGATTGTCTGATCCTTGGGCAGTCCGTGCAGATTATCTCCATGAAGTTCTTGAGGCACTTGCCACCGGTGACCATGTACACGATGCCGCACCCTGCCTGGACGATCAGCTGCTCCGGGAGCACGAGCCACAGACCGAGCCTCTGGCCAAAGGCATGCTGGCCAAGGTCGATGTAGTGGTCGAACCGGGTCCCTGGGATGCACTCGTGGAACTGCACCATCTGCCCCATTGTGTTCAGGGTCATGCACCAGGATAGGACCAGCATCATTATTCCCGGACCCCTGGACAACATACCAAAATTTTCCATTTTTTTGGGGGATCAATTGTAAATTTAGCTAACATTCACTTTAAGAACCGGAAGTTTGGTGATTAATTCGATGGATTATCACCATCCTAAAAGGGCCATGGCATAAGGCAAACTGAGGACGCCGGCGCCAATCATGGCCGTGACGGTGTGGAAGGTGGAGTACCATCATTTGGGCCATCGAGACGGGTCACTTTGTTAGAAAATAATAAAATTGATTTTTGAAGTAGAAGAGTCCAATTTGGCTTTAAACTTGTCATGGATAAACCTTATCTTCAGAGATAAGGAAAGACAACTTGCAAGTGGATGAAGACTAAATCCGATTTTGCTTTTTCATTGGTTGTGGAGTGAAGGCGGTGGAACTTGCCTATAAATATGGGGGACATGATAGTTAGTTTTTTTCTTTAGAGAGTAAGCCATAAAAGCCTTAGCATAAGATAAAGAGTTGTAAGTTTGTACTAAAAAGCTTATAGTTAAGCTTGTGTTTACTTTGTGTAAAGCCTTAGCAAAGGCATTTTGAATACTACTCTCATTTGCTTACTCGATTTCTCTCTCGTATCAAATCCTCTAAATTTCCGCAATCCTTTTGGTTCCTACGCACTCCCCTGCTTCCGTTTCTCGTAGGAAGTAGCGTCCTGCGAACCCGCCACTAGCAATCACAGAATGGCAAGAAAAGGAAGAAAGGAAGTGTTGCAGCAATTCTTTATATGACAAGACCAAAAGATCAAGTGTTGTGACGAGCCAACCATTGACGGAGAAGCCGGCACCATGTCTCTGCACCCTCCAAAGGGTGAAGCAGGAGTCCAAAGCCGGATCTCGGATGCTCAGTGGTCATTATATCTGATTATTTATAATGGGACGAGGACATCCCATTAGAGGAGAGACCAAAGAAAGGTTTCTCTCTCTATATACACACTGGGATTTTTCTGCACTTTTTAGGCAAGTTGAATATTATTTCTGCACCGACGACGACCAGATATCCTAAATCAATATATAAAATTAGCATAGCATGTTACGAGACGGACTTCTGTTTAGTACTCAACATGATACACGCTTTATGTAATGTCAACTATTATATTTATCACTGTCGAATAATTATATACGATGCTAAAAGTCCTCTCTCTCCTCAATATGACACACACTTTCATGTGATGTCAACTAGTATATTCATTACTGTCGAATAGTTATATACGATACTAAAAGTCTCTATCTCATCTGTGCCTGAGTTCTCCCCTTTTCTCTGAGTTTTCACAACAACCCATTGTTGGTTTTGACCCGAACTCTCTTGCAAATCGGGCTTTTACCATGCGGGAACCATCTTCTTTTCTTTTTAACAATTTCACTATCTAGATTTAAAAGCATAGTATTAACGAATTCTTCTTTGCTTAGACATTTTATTGTAGGTGCTAATTACTCCTTATAATATTTTTTACTATTTTTTTGTTTCTGTTGGAATGGAAGGTATGTTCTAGCAAACTGAAATAATTGACTAGTTGAGTAGGGAGGAAGATTCTTGGGCCAAATAGAAAAGTATGGAATCACGTTGTGCTCTTGAGACGCTTGTGCTTGTGCACCCAAACACCACAGAAGCTGTCAATTGAAACTTTCCGCCCACTTGCTTTCGAATTTTATAACTCTTTCCCTTTTGTCCTTTCGTGGCCGTTCCGGAATATTGGAACATGTTTTGACATGTTCTCAGCCAAAAGAGAGAGAGAGAGAGAGAAAGAAAAAAGTACAAATGCACGTTTCCACTCGTCGGACAAAAAGTTCATACAACAGGATATGGCGCACTTGTTAATAGTCGCGTCTCCGCAAATCGCTATCCAGTTTCGCTGGATTTTAATCACCAGTCTTTCATGAAAGTCTATTTCAGCGCTGCCGTGATGTCACTCTCCATCGAATTTACGATCCTCCCTCATCGGATGATTGGCAGGGTGGGCAAGCTGACGATGCGTATTGTGTCATCAGATTCGTATTCTGGCGTCAAAAGGCAATGCGGTTATAAGCTAGCTTTCGCTGATTTTTCATTATTGTTTAGGAACTTGATCACTGTAATTGTAATAGGATGAATTCAGTAACACGGCATAGTCCTACACGCTCTAGTTACTTTTTCCCTTTTTAGGGTAAAAGACTTCGTTTAGTATTTTACTAATTGAGTATGATGATAGGCTGGATCGAATCGGGCCTTATCGAATCTTCGCTTCGTTGGGCCGATCTGCATGCTGGAACAAAGGAAGTTTCCTACGTTTGACCTCTAGAGAATTGGTTAACGGGGACAACTCCGAAATTGGAAAGGGTTGAGCTACGGGATAAGCATACCATCGTCAGGAAACTTCTCAAGAAGCGTCAAGACGGACAGGTTTATCTTCATCGTACCGACAAAGGCCAGATATTTCGTCGAATGTGGCTTCTACCTCTTTCTAGGCATAAAATACCTTCCTTATGACTGATGCAAAGGGCATTCTTCTTTTGAAAAGAGGAAAAAAAAGCTTGGACGAATAGGGAAGCCGCAGAAGGTTGTTCTTGCAGGGAACAACCTTCTGCGGCTTCCTATTCGTCCAAGCTTAAGGAACAACCTTCTGCGGCTTCCCTATTCGTCCAAGCTTTTTTTTTCCCTCTTTTCAAAAGAAGAATGCGCAAGGAACAACCTTCTGCGGCTTCCCCTGTTCATCCAAGTTTTTTTTTTCTCTCTTTTCAAAAGAAGAATGCCCTTTGCATCAGTCATAAGGAAGGTCACTTAAGGAACAACCTTCTATAGCTTCCCCTATTCATCCAAACTTTTTTTTTTCGCTCTTTTCAAAAGAAGAAAGCCCTTTGCATCAGTCATAAGGAAGGTCACTTAAGGAACAATCTTCTACAGCTTCCCCTATTCATCCAAACTTTTTTTCCCTCTTTTCAAAAGAAGAATGCCTTTGCATCGGTCATAAGGAAGGTATTTTATGCCTAGAAAGAGGTAGAAGCCGCATTCACTGTGTAAAGAAAAATGTAGACCGTAGAAAAACGTTGACCTAGAAAAAGAAAAATATAGACTATAATTTCAGAAGTGTGGCACCGAGAAGATGCAATTGATGTTGAGGGAAGGGTCGTCGTCGACTTGTCGAAGGGATGGAGAGGGAGCCGAGCGCGGGCCCGGTAGACGGTGAGCAATGGCCTCTCGAGGGATAGCGGGGGAAGGGCGTCGTCTAGGGAAGGCGTCAAGAGGCCGTCGGAGGGAGGACGCCTCGAAGGTGTCGGAGGTGTGGGTGCCGAGCAATGATGAGGCGGTGAACAGAGAGGCAAGGGTCGTCGGCGTCGAGGACTCGAGGAAAGGGCTGGGGAGTGAGAGGAAGAAGTGAGAAAGAGGGGCGTGCGTCTGGTCTCGTTCGTGCAATTCAAAGAAGAGAAAACTCAGAAGAGTAGAAATTAGAAATAAGAAAATAAAAACTATGGTTTACCTTTTGTACATTTAGGTTTCGGTTCCGGTTTGGTCCTGGATCGGTAGAACCGAAATCGGAATCGGAACCCGCGGTTCCTAAAAAGCGCAGAATTGGGAACCGGTCCCAGACATGTCAGAATCGAGAATCGGACCGGAACCGTGGGTTCAGTTCTCCGGTTCTCGATTCTATTACGAAACTATGTTCACCCCTAGACGTAAAGGCAATGCAGAAAGAAGAATTTTTTTTTTTTTTTTGTCTCTCTTTGACCTTTTTCACTTTATTTATTCCGCCAAGAGTCGCTCAGAACAGGGCAGCGAGACTTTAATAAACGCGGCCAACGGCATACACGCCACGCTGCTCGCTCCTCTGTACTCTCTCCTCCGCTCGCCGGGTCGTCCCCATCAAGCTCATTCGTATTCCTTCGGGAGGGAGGGAGGCGGAAGTGCCTAGAGGATTGCTCGGCGCTTCCTTCTCGCGCATCTCTCCGTTCGTTAGCTGAGTCGAAATGGCCTCCGTCTTGCAGGTAACGGGATCTTTCTCGTTTGATTTCTGAGCTCGCCTTCGATGCTCCGCATTGATCCGTGATGGGTGGGGAATGAAATTGCTGGGTTTGTGCCAGGGTTTCTCCAAATCGCTCGCCATGACCGTGCTTTCCGAAATCGGAGACAAGACGTTCTTCGCTGCTGCGGTGAGTTTGACTGCCTTCGATCCGCCCATGTTGCTCCCCCCAACCCACCCCCTGATTTATGGGATTTTCTTTTTCTCTTTTTGGCTCGCGATGGGCTAGACCACGTCCCGCGTGTTGATCGCTTGAGGTGAACATGGCGAGTGCTTCGGAGAGGATTTTTGGTGCTACTTATAATTGGATAAAAGTATTTCCAATACGGCACTTGCTCGCTTTTAGACCGGCTATCTAAATATTGAATGGAGTGCCTTTTTCGTGGCGAGAGCTATCTAATTCTGAGTTGTGCTGTGCGGGTTTCCATGGGGCCACATGAGAAGTGAATTCATTGAATTCTGATGCTTCTATATTGCTTTCATGTTCCGAACATCGATTTAGATACCGTTTCTTCTTAATTCCCGTGCCTTGGCGTTTACTCTGGAAGGGACCTGTACAGTTAGTTATTCTTTGGTTGACTGTAGATAGAGGAGGCTTGACATGTTGCTACATACTAGGTTCTGGTTTTTGCTTGTATTACTTGATTGGATTGGTTTTGCAAAGACAAGGGTGGTTTAGAGTTTGTAGAAATTGTCACTGTACCATTGGCTGATCTAGCCAACAAGTACCATGTATAGAATTCGAACTTGGAAACAATTTGATGCTGGAAAAGCTTGGTTGATCTCTGGATACTATCTGAAAGAGTTCATTAGTTTCATGGAGTTGACTTTGGGGGATTGAAAGATTAACTTTTGTTGTTAGTGGTTAGTTCTTCCATTTTTCTGTCATTATGGGTATATGAGTTATCCTGTTCTGCTACAACTACAGATCATTTTTCGGATTGTTGTGAACGCCAATTCGTAAGTGGTAAAAAATTGGGCAGTCGGTGACAATGTTGTTCCTCTGGTAGCAACTTGCTTCATGAGCTGAAAATGCTTCATCTCTAGGATATTGGAGTCTATTTCTGTCATTTGTAGCCATTGTAGTTGGTGGCACAACTTTATATGAAAAAATAGATAGGTTTGCATGACAAGTGTCGTATATTAAGGCGGAAATATGTCATTGACAAGACAACCTATCAAAAATTGGACCATGGTGCAAACCATCGATCCCTTTCTTGAGTGCGTCATGGTAAAACCGTCTACGATTTATCCAAGGACATTTTGTTTTTCCCGAGGTTGTTTTTTTTTTTGTCTGTTTGGTTTAAAGAACGGCTCTAGTATCATTTGCTTATAGGCTAATAGCATGATATAAGCTCTTTTCCTTTTTGGTATAAGCACGATAATATTGTGAGTCCATAACCCTATCCAGCATCAGGTACAAGTGTTTTAGTAGCCTTCCCTATAACTTTGCAAAAAATCAGTGTGTTACTGGCCAGGAAGGGGGGACGAAAGGTAATACGAGATTCCCCATATTCACATCCTATCTTGCAACTGCTTCCAAAGTAGCTTTGTCCCTCTAGTGAGTGTTTCATTGTCAGCTGCTTGAATAGGTTCCATTGTGACATGCATTTCATCAAACTCTGCCTTCCTCCGCAATAGCTTGTTTCCATGTTCATTTTCACGATTCATGTTTTCAGATTCTGGCTATGCGTCACCCAAGGAGACTTGTCTTGTCAGGTTGCTTGGCAGCTTTGGTGGTAAGTGCACTTCTACAACTTTCAAATTTGTAGTCCCTTAGCATGAAGTGTTCCAGACGCTTCATCTTTCGCGGACTAAGACCTTCTGTTTCTGCATCTTTTATCCAGGTGATGACTATTTTTTCTGCTTTTGTTGGTTGGGCTGCTCCTAATCTGGTTAGTTGTTTCGTTTATGACTCCTGCCGTATTTCTTTCTTCTCTTTCTACTTAGTGAATGTCACTATACATAATGAGGGCAAATTTTTTCTCTCTCTCATATTGGATGTCCATTTGATGCTCTTTTCAAGGGAGTGATGGCCTGAGGCATGTGCTTTTAGTATAATTCTAGAATGAACATATGCTTGGTCTTTCTGCAGCTTTTTATTTAATTGATGGGAATTTCATTATCTTGGAACTCTCATAATTTGACTTTTGTTAATGTAAACACCTCAAACCTTTCGAAGTACAACGATTGACAAGTAAAGTCACATATGATCTTTCAAAATTTTTCGAAACTCGAGATAACCTTTTCCTTCTTCAAAATTATGGAGGGAAAGTCGCTGGTAGAAGTAATAAGCTGCAACAAACAGGCCTACCTCCCGAATCTACTGCATGCACATCTTCTTGTTGTTATCATGACCAAGTTTTACCTTTTTCCTGGTTGATATCATACTTATAGAGCCTATTAAAATGCGGTTTTGGAATAAGTCTAGACAGTGAGATTGAAAGGCTTTCGACAGGCCAAGGGTTTCAGTGGAAATGAGCTGAACTTGATTCTTTTATATGCAATTTGCTTCAAAGCCTTTAGAGAAATAACTTTAGTGCATGATAAGCTTACCTAGCTATTACCATCATTTCCTTTCTGCATGTCTCCTAATTGCATTGATGCATTATGCGTGTAGAAATGGGCCAATTCATTTTATTTCTAGAGAAAATAGAAAACTCACTTGAACTTGTACTCACTTGGATCATCTAACAAACTATAGACGGATGAACCTGGACTGACATTTTCACCATATCAGCATCAATCTAGTACAACACCACCATACTGATTTCAGCTACACGATCTGAATCTGTGACACTGTGATTCATTTCTCCTTTTTAGTCCTTATAAAGAATCTTTATTTTCAGATTTTTTTATTTGAATGTCATTTTTTGGTTCATCGAATATATTGTGATGTTATGGATTCTTGGTGCAGATTTCCCGTAAATGGACTCACCATGTAACAACATTGTTATTCTTTGGGTTTGGCGTATGGTCTTTGTGGGATGGATTTCATGAGGGAGGGTAAGATTATCAATTTTTGCTTCTCCCCCAGACTTAACCTTTTTCTTCTTCCTCTAGACAAAAAGGTTTAACTCGTGTTGAACTTATCCGGTACCCTTGCAGGGAATCTGAAGAACTAGCTGAAGTTGAAGCAAAATTGGTGGGTCTTCCCTCGTCTCTCTTGTCTGTATTACTTCATACAGAAATCCCACTCAGTTGTGACTGTATGTTTGCCTTGTCATTAGGATGCTGATTGGATGAAGGCCGGCCCTGGACGCAAGGTACACTTCTGATGAATAAAACATGACAAAATGACTTGCTTATGATGTGGCTGGTTGAGAAAATTGAAGTCAGAATATTTGAGACCATGCTTTATGCTCTAACCCCTTTAGTGAACCTGCAGGTTGCTGATGATGTTAAAAAAGAGAAGCGGCCATTTCTCTCACAGTTCTTCTCACCCATCTTGTTGAAGGTTTGATATCTATATTGAATTTTTTATGTCTGAAAACAAAATAAAGGTTTCCTTATTATTCACATTGTTCCATTCTGCAGGCATTTTCGATCACATTTTTCGGTGAATGGGGTGACAAGAGCCAGGTAGACAGTCCAAGGAAATTCAAGTTCCTGTTACAATTTTATTCTCTGAACTCTTTTCTTCTCTTCATTTGCACTGAGTGCAATTTCATTTTCAGTTGGCTACAATTGGTCTGGCTGCAGACGAGAATCCATTTGGTGTTGTACTTGGCGGAATTGTGTACGTCAAGCTCCGCATCTTCTTGTTGCAGACATTCATATGATTCTCTTCATATTGGACTACTATGTGTAGCTTTGAGCCCATATGGGGCTTTGTGCTTCTGTCTTGAGTCTTGACACGTTCGTAACTATAACTTAGTTTGTTATTTGGTTCATCAATGCGTATTAAAAACTTGGGTAGAAAAGGTTGCACTAATCAGTTGAGACTGCCATTCTGTTAATCCAAGGGTGAGTTGTTCCTAATGAATGTATTTGGTAGTTATGAACTTATTTTTGGCCATAAATAGTCACTTAGTTTTCAATTGATTTATTTGAAAATAGAAAAAGAGACATTTTGTTCTTTCAAGTGATGTTTTTATTTTCACTAACATTTTCATTAAAATTTAAAAGAACAATCAGTGAGGACATTATTTACAAATTGCTGGAGTGTTACTTGAAAAGTTGGCTTATTGTGGACGATGAGAAAGTTAAAATGTGTTATTCCGCTTCACCACATGGCCGTCCTCCAAAGCAATCCCCAAGTATTGAGTTTTATAAGGTTTCTTAGATTTCTCCAAAGGAAAAGAAAATTGATAGAACTCAAACACTCGGTCATTGGTCGGGTGAACAGTCATGGTACTCAGTTCTCAGTGAATGAGGAGTGGGTTGGTTTGATACTTGTGGTTTCTACATGTTTTATGTAGATGCAACTTATTATGCTGGTTCTACTTGCTATGCTCTGATATATGATGATCACCTACTGTAGTTTGGACTTAGGGACAGCAGATAATTTGGGTAGAACCAGGGTTAATACAGTGGCAGTGCTCTTTGCTCTGAGGACTATATATTTGTACTAAGTCGTTCAATCACAGTTTGAGGATTTTGTAGACGTTGTGCGGCATTGTGCTTCTGATGATTTAATATGCATGCACAAATTTGAATTGTAAGACACATAATAACATGTCAGGTGGGCGTCTTTGGTTCGGGAGAAAACATCATGCAGGCAGCATCATTCTCATACTCTGATCACTAGCTATATGAACAGACCTAAAAATCTAAATGTCTAAAATTTTGTACTGCATATGATGGCATTTAACTAAGAATCTACCGGCTCGTGTCATAGGACCTCTTTCTTCAATTTTGCAAGAGCAAAACTTAAGGTGGAAAACTGATATACTTACACTTTCTGCATATTTCCGGTGTGTGTCCCTTTCACAGTGGACAGGCATTGTGCACAACTGCTGCTGTTGTTGGAGGGAAGAGCTTGGCGTCTCAGATTTCTGAGAGAATGGTAATTTTGGCCTCTTGCTTGTTTGTACAAGGCAGAGTTACATTTTCCTTCTTGTGATAATAATTTGGGACATGCTTGAACTGTTGCATTTTTCAGATAGCCCTCTCAGGCGGAGTCCTCTTTATCGTGTTTGGTATTCAGTCCTTTCTCTCAGCAGCGGAATAGTAAGACATACGATTTTTTTTAAGGTGAGTGATATTACATCCAATATCCGCTGTACAATTGGACCACTGATTCAATTGAAACACTGCTAGCACATTCCTGTTAAATCAAGTTTGACACAACTCGGCCCAGTTCAAAGCAATGGTATCCTGTTATTTAGTTTCTCATAAGAGCTTGCGTTCATTGACCTCCCTGCCCATTTCTTGTTATGATGTTCGGTACAATTGGGAAGGAGGAACTATTTGCAGGGAAAGCCACTTGAGTTTTGAGTTGTTTCTTCACGTGATTGCATCTGCTGAACTTTTTTGTTTCTTTTGCCATAGTGAGAAGATATATAAGAAAAATCCGCTTTTTTTATTGCCAGAAGAAGGGGACTGGAGCCATTTATCTTTAAATTACTTCACAGAGACAAGGACGCTAAAAGATGACAACTTTAATTACGAAAGAGACAGGTTGGCTTCATGGTGATGGTAGCCACTAGCCAGCGACGATGGTGTACTTTCGACTTGTTATAGCGACAGTTCTTAGAAACTTCATTCAATCCATTTAACATTTTGCTTCCTTTCTAACTCTCCCATAGATGAAAATCACACTGGAATTGCAATGTCTGGAGTTCCATTGCGATTGGTAGGGCTTTCATTGTTCTTCACCATATTTCTGCCACTATTTCTCACTTGATTTTTCCATAAGATAATATGTAGTCTTCGTGTGCTTGTATTCTGTCCAACGTGCTTTTCTTTTTCTGGCCAATTAGCAGGAGGTTTTCTATAGTTAATCTTTTCTAGATGAAGTATGTACTAATGTGTTTTATAAAATAAAAGTACTTTCTGATGCTTTCTCGCGTGGAATTGCCCCACCTGGTTAATTATCGGGTAAAATACCAACAATTAGCTGTAAAGTTTTCTATCTTAATGATGACTCTGCGAACAAATTCATGCGTTCTCCTTATGATTCGAACGTATAATCTTCACCTTCCTCGACCACTCCTCTTTCACGCCCCTTCTCTTATTTCATTTCTTGAAGACCAACATGCAAACTACCTTAACAGGAAATAATCATGAACAAACCCTAAAAGTTTTTAAGTTCTTTCAGTGTGTAATTTTCTCAAAATCTACAGGTAAACGTAATAATTTCCTCCAGTTGCAAAGTACTTCCTACCCATTGTGCATGGTGAATTTTTCTCAAAATCTACAGGGCCGCGCGCCCTTGCTTTGGCTGGTGGGGGCATTGCGATCCCTCTCCTAGTGCCGGTGACTCTGGCCAGCCACCAGCAAAAAAAGGAAAAAAAAAAAAAGGAAAGAAGGAAATTTTAGGATTAAATTAGTACAATTGCAATAGGTTTTTGACTTTTTTGATAATTTTTCCAGTCTTAGGGTGTTGAGTTGTTCGCCGGCGAAACTCGTCATGGATTCACAACGGACATGATATTTACAATCAAAAGTAAGAATCGGAAAGGTTGTTTTTCACCTTGGATTGTGCAATGCCTCGTGGCTAGAAAAAAAAGGGTTTCACCTTTTCGCATGAGGTTGTGTAATGTTATGAATCTTCATAGCCCATGTGCATGTGTGTATACATATACGCATTCCCTAGTGTATTTGATCGTATCCATTGTCGATGATCGAGATAGAGCAGACCCAGACAACCATTTTTTTTTTCTTTTTCTTCCTTTCGTTTTGTCAGTTGGTAGTGGGAAGCAAAGCTTTCTTTCTCTAGCTTTGATTCAAAGCTAAAGCCTCTCTTTATTAAAAGTCCAGAACTTGATTACCTCCGACACAACGCTTTTCCAGTTCTCCGATGGCCATGGAATCTATAATTGTTAAAGAAGCATTTAGAGACTTTGTACAATTGATCTACAGGCGTCTCCAAATTGCTCCACCAACTCTGCCTTTTTAACCCACAAGAATTGGTGGAAGTGATGACGAGACTTTGCACGGTGAAAAGGATCTCGAAGGGAAAAGTTATCCAAAGAGTCCTAATTTTATTGCACAAGTAGTCAATCCGGTTTATAAACTTTTCAATTTTATCAATTGAGTTTTAAACTTTTTAACATTTCGTCAATTGAGTCTATTCGAATAATTTTAACCGAAAATCATCGACTTATGCCGGTGGTATCACGTAGGACGGTCGGTGCTGACGTCAATAAATTTTTTTTTAAAATTGAATTTATCTAATTTTTCTTTTCTTTTTGTGTTCTGTCAACTCTAGTGAGGGCCAACAAGGACTAATTTATCTACTTTTTCTTTTCTTTTTTTGTTCTTTCAACTCTAGTGAGGGCCGACGAGAATTGCAACACTCACCCTGCGGCTGAATAGCGCCTTGTAGCCCTCACTTAGTGGCTAGCGAGGGTCTGCCGGTCCTTGCCTGTGACCTTGGTAGTACAAAAGAAAAGAAAAATGCCGAAAGAAAAAAAAAGATGAAAAATTAGAAAAACTCATAAACTTCAAAAATTTATAAAAATTGTTCACGTCGGTAATTTCCTATCGAAATTAGCCGGATAGACTTAATTAACAAAATTTGAAAAGGTTTTGAATTTAATTGATAAAATTAAGAAGTTTAGAATAGGAAGGTCAAAATAAAATAGTTTTAGGACTTTTTAAACAATTTTATCCGCTCGTAAACGGTGACGCGAATTGTCCACTAATGCGCACGCTGTATGCCCCACCCGGAGCGTCTCTCGTACGACTCAGTCGGTTCTGTCGTAGTTTAATACAGCTAGTGCACATTCGGCAGTATGACGTGTGTCGCGAGTTATGCCATCAAGCACGTAAGGACGTGGGACGACGTCATCTACAATTTGGAGTCTGCTCGAATTTGGTTCTTTGCTGCTTATTTGACTCTTTTTTTTTAACACCGAGCGTGGCAGCTTGGTGGTAAAACGAGTCACACTTACGATTAAAGTATACGAGAATAGATCTACGGATCGCCCCATCAATAAGCATAGTAGCTCGGCGATAAAAACAGTCTAACAATACTATCATTTATTTTTTATCATACGATCTTTCAATCAATAAGTATTTTATGTAAAACACGCGATGATAATGTATAAATCTACGATTAAAATTATACCATTTCGACAAGATCTTATCAACAAAATATTTCTAAAAAACTCTCGAGTTTTTTCTTTTGGCTCAAAACGCAAGGTTATGAACTTTGTGAGAGCATAAAAGGGGTTCTCAAACACGGGCGGTTAAGTAGAAACTTGTACAAAGAAATCTTTATGGGAACATTGACCCGGTTTAGGATTTCTTGTTCATGACACAGTAGGACAGGCCGACAAGATGCTTGTTTTCTTGGATGTTGGAGTCTTGCCAACTACATCATGAAAGACCGATAGACAACCTACACTTGGTGTCTAAGTATAGAACCTATATGTGGATGCGTCGACCACGATGTTCCGCAGCCCCCCGACCGTCGATGCCGTCATGATGAACACTCCGATTACTATGGACGCCTGAAACGCACAATGGTAACCAGTGAGAAATGAACAAAAATGTTTAATCTGAGATATTGACTTACCCAGTTGACGAACCAGTTGATGCTGAATTTTCTAGGCTTCTTGATGATCAGCCACATGATACTTGGGAGCTGCGAGAATGCTCAGAGACATGTTACAATCCTTTTCAAGAACAAATTTACATAATTGTGAATCGTCTCATGAAGTTTGTAAGCATAGAGAGAGGCTCACAAAATAAGATGTGGGAGCGAACCCAAATCCACCGAAGAAACCAAGCAAGTCCCCAAAGAAAGGGAACGTCACCCCAACAAACAACGTAAAAGCTGCCAGCATTCATCCAGGAATCAATTTTAGTCAAAGGATAAAGGTAGATTCGTGTTTTAGCATGCGTACCACTTTGTTATTGGAATCTTTCTCTATATGTTCAAATAATGTTCCTCCTGGAAGTTAAGTAATCAAGAGCAGGGCAAGGGAATCTCACCAACATAGGTAGACCGAGTGACGAGCCTGAGTGCAATTCCGGGAGGGAAGTTCAGTCTCTTCACCATCATCCTTTCCAACATGTCGAAAACGGGCATCGCGTAGACCTGCAATGTTTCAGTTCCGATCGTCTTGTTAGCTGCTGCGCCCAAGAAAGCAAATGCACCATGTCAACTGTACCAGAATTGGATAGCAATAACTCGTGTTGATTGATCCCATGAGCGAACCCAGAACTATGAACTCAGCTAAAATGTTAATCCCGAAAGGAGAAAAAAGATGTTTACCCCCCGTCAATGGCTCAAAGTACCTGATAACTTCCAATGACATGGACGACCACCATCAAGTTAGCGGATGCGATGAGCCATGCGGGTCTCTTCAGCGACATCAGCACGTTGTCGTCCACATCTTGCCCGAAAGCCCAGTAACCGATAAGCGCCACCGGGAAATAGCAAATGGCATTGATGAAATAGGCTCCGACCGCGCCTTTCCACATCGGGACTCTTGAAGGCTTCTCAGGAGTCGACGGGATCGTGGCCTGAATTTCCAGGACCACCGCATGCCCTGCGAACGCGAAGGAGATCTCGCCGAGCGCGTTGAACACACGGAACATGTAATCGGCCGCGCTTGTGCTCTTGTACCCGTAGCTCACGCCAGGTTCTCGGCCGTGGGCTAGGCTTCCCGCCCATGCTATGGTCGAGTAGCTGCAATTGGAGGACTTAAAAATTTGTCTTTCGAGTCTCTTGGAATCAACGGAGGCTCAACATGCTAGCCAATTATGACTTTTGAGACCACCTCGGACTTCAAATTGTGACTTAAGAGCATTATTAACATTTACAGGCTCATTAACCGGAAATTAGGACTTAAGAATACGACCAGTGTCTTACTAGCCAAATAGTATCATCATCATTTCTTTTTCTACATGCACAAGCACAAACATTTACTTTCACATATTCCTGATATGGATAAAAAATCCTGAAAGTCAAGTATATCAGGAGGCGAAAAGAGACCTTGAAGAGAGGACGACGAGCTGGAAGAGTAAATCCAAAGTGTCCATTTTCGTACCTGAGAGACATGATTGCTGCGGCCAAGGAAACACCGGCGACAGAATTGAAATTCGGGAGCTGGGACAGGAAAAAGTGGATCCCGCCGAAGATGCAGATCCAATAGGACTGCCTGATCCGGGCGCAGTCAGCACAGGCCATCTCCACAAACTTCTTGAGGCACTTGCCGCCGGTGACCATGTACACGATGTCGCATCCGACCTGGACGATCAGCTGCTGTGGGAGCACGACCCAGGCGCCGAGCTTCGGGCCAAAGGCGTGCCGGCCCAGGTCGAGGTAGCGGTCGAACCGGGTGCCCGGAACGCACTCATGCAGTTGGATCATCTGCCACATGGTGTTCAGGGTCATGCACCAGGACAGGGCCAGCACAATTGTCCCTGGACCCCTGAAACATCAAAACGCAAGACAACAAACAAAAGGGTCAAAGTTCTGTGCCAGTCTTTGTCTTTTCCTTCTATTTGGGTCGGTGATCAGTTACTCATAAATGAGCCATGACATCATGAGGGACAGTACATGAAGTCCAGACTCCAAACTGGCATGCCCCTAAAGACTGGACAGGCACTTGTGCTACAACACAGGTATTGATCAGGTATGGAAGCCTATCCATCTGGTAAGAGCCAAGAGCCAGATCGGTTCACTTTACCATCCTAAATAGGCCATGGCATAAGGCAAGCTGAGAACACCGGCGCCGATCATGGCCGTGACCGTGTGGAAGGTGGAGTACCACCATTTGGCTGGCCGGGCCGGGTCGCCCCCCTCCGCCCATTTCTCGCTCGCAGCCACTTCCTGCCCAGAAAAGAAGGGGAAGATAAGCAAAGAAAAACAAGTAACTCGGCGCAAAAATCTCTATGAAGGCGGTCATCTCATCATCTGATGAGAAGACAGAGTGGGGTTTGATCCTAACCTTGGAAGGAGGAGAATCTGACACCATGTTTGCAGCTTAAGATGGACAGCGAGAGAGAAAGAGAGGCAATGAGAGGGGAGAGAGCAGAGCAGGAATAGTGGAAGATCAGTGGCTTATGTGTCTAATATATGTAGAGAGTGGTGGGTGGGGGGTCTGGCTTAAAGACATGATGGGAAATGGAAGGAAAGTGTGGGGAAAGTTAAAGGGCTAATTAATTGATGGTTCACTTAATGCTTTTTCTGTGTGTTCTTTGGGTCAATTCGAAATGGGTCTTTGAGAAAGTAAGGCAAAATCTTACGTAATTACACTAACTGCAGCATTGATTATCAGTAGCTCCCATTAAGCACAACCTGGTAAATGAACCAATCCCCTGTCCAGCACGAAGACAAAGCAGGAGTTAAGTGAACCGGGTCAGAAAAACCAGAAGCCAGGTTCACGGTATAATTGCTGGTAAGCATTAATTTATCTTAACAGCAACCATTCTCCTCAAATCCTGAGGATGAAATGTTGGGCTGGTGAGGGATTGGGATCTATCCTCTAATGATTACACTTGGGGATAAAGCTGCATAAGGAGGACAATGGCTAAAGTGGTGGTGGCAACTTCTTCAACTGGTTCCGCGGGGGAGTTGGTGGAGGTCTTATTCTTCCCCCTTCTTGTGTCCCCCAGAGGCCGAAAGATGACTGCTTTTCTCCCCCAAGAAGCGCTGTTCACCTTAAAAGTGCTCCTAAAGCTCTATTTGGTTACAATCATAGTCATCATCTTATTCATTGGAATGCTTATTAGTATAGCCTAGATGGTTGCCATTTACAAGGCAGTCCTCTTCAATTCGATCGAAACAATTTTTATCTTCCTGAAAAGAATTCATACTGCAGAAGAATTCTTTCATCGTCTTTTAAGCTCTATTGTGATTTCAGGAAAGTTTTAGTAATTGCATTTCTTGAAGGAAAACGACAAGTCACTTCTTTAAATGAAATTATCACGGATTTTATTAGGATGTCTCTTGACTAGAAAAGAAGCCATTGGGTTAGCCATTTTCGTCATCACTTCTCAAGTTTGAGGGATTATTACTATCGAATCTATTAATAGCATTTGGATTTTGGAACCCCAAAAGGTTGTTCGTGCAGACGATCTATGCCTATGTTCGTAGTTTTCCTAGGTTTGGTAAGGCGAAATGAGGCCACCCTAGTCCATTGAGTGCTTTATCTCGGGCCATCAACATCACACGCTCTGCTAAAATAATATTTCGTGAAAAATCAGTTGTATCTAATTTTGATTTGCTTTTCACCCCTAGTCACAAGTCGTCATCGCATTTTGCCACAAACATGCGTTTAGTCCTCCGAATCCTATTAGAGCTCTTTTAAACTCTTCTCATGTGTAGATCGATCGGTGACGGGTCAAATAGAAAGAACTAGAACATCCCACCTATGAAAAGTTGGGCTAGGATTTTTTTTTTTTTTGGTCAAAGGGCTAGAATCTTTGGATCGGTTATAATTTCAAATGGTTGAATCCGGCAAACGATGGACAATTTACAGTAAATGGGTCCAGGCAAGAATTGACCAAAGCCTCCGCTTTGACGGAATGTATTATACAAACTGCGACTCCCGAGAAAATATCTGAGCGATCATGATTCACTGTTCCAAGAAGAGAGCAGAGGTCAGGTCAGCGACCCATCTTCCCTTGAATTGAATGAGATGGAGGAGGACGCCACCGAACCAGGCGTGAACTTCAATGGGATTGCGGCAGGATTTTCGAAGAAAGTAAAGAAGGGTTAGACTTCAGTCTCTTGCGACGAGTCTCGCATCTTGGAGTTCATGATCTTCGACGTGGGAAACGGGAAGAAGGGGCAATTCTCCAGACGGGTTTCGATGCACAGCTGGTTTTGAGATTTTTAAGACTGTTCATCTTCCCTAGGCTGGTCCGCTCCAAATTAATATCCAAACCCTTTTGACATCTAGAGTGGCCGATGGGTCCAGTCCAGCTCTGGTGCACTTCAGATGAAATAGAACTCTGATTCTTCGTACTCAGTCGATCCGCATCAGATAGCGAAATTTGCGACAATCACCAAAATGTTTCGCTCTCGAATGAACTTTGATTAGAGGGCACGGAATCTACACTGACTTGAAATATAATTGGGAAAATTACAAAGAAGGGCATCAAATATCCTCTTTTTTTTAAATAAATTTTATTTTAAATAAGAGTTTAAAATATTTTTTTAATTTCAAAGAAGGGCTTCAATAAGATTATTTTCGTCTTTTTACAATTTCTTTCCTTTTTTCCTTTTTTTCCTTTTTCCCTTTTTTTATCTTCCCTCGCCGGCGGCCGTGGATAGGCGGTCTCCCCGGCCACAGGCGAGAGCTGACCTTGCCTCACCCAGCCCAAGCGAGGGCTGGCCTCACGGCCGCCGGCGAGGGCTCACCTCGCACTTCCCAGTGCCGCACCAATATCATCTGCAGCAGCTGAAGAACGGAACCGTTGACGCGCTCATATCATCTGCACTAGCTGGAGCTCGCTCCAGTCGAAGCAATCGGCAGCTTGGATCAACTCGTCGAAGAAATCGGGCCCGAGGGCGTTTCGATCCAGTGGGGGAGTCAGCGCAAGAATCGAGCGGGTTCGGGTAGGCGTCGGAGAGGGTGAAATCGTGGGGGAGAAAGTGACCCGGCTGCTCGAGGTGGAGGTGGGTGGTGGGGGAGGAGGTGCAGGCGGGAAGGCGTCGGAGGGGCGGACTCGTCATGGAGGCCCAAGTCCTTCATGATTGAGTCCCAGTCCAGGGTCTGGAGGACGTCCCACTGGAGGGCGGCGGAGCCATCCTCGGCGTCGCCACCACTGCCGCCACCCTCGGCAGGGAGGAGACCTCGGGGAATTGTCAGACACGGGGCTGTAGAGGTCAAGGATGGAGGGGGCTCGTAGCAAAGGGGCAGAGGAGCGGCGGCGGCATTTGCATTTGGGAAGTGACAGGAACTCTCATAGCTCGGCGAGACGCACCCTTTTTGCCTGGTACCCTGTCGATTGATTCTAGTCTGGTTTTCGGTGCTGAAAGGAGAGATTTGAGGTTGATTTTCTGCGTTTGACTGAGAAATGGTGGTGGTGAAGGAGAGGAGAACGAGGACGACGGGGGAAGTTTTGGTGATGGAGTGGAAGGAAAAAAAAAAAAAAAGAAAGTAAAAAGAAAAGAAAAAAGGAAATAAATTAGAAAATGTAAAAGGACCAAAATATTTCTAATCAGGCTTTTTTGAAATCAAAAATGACATTTTTTTCTTATTTAAATTAAAATTCACTTAAAATTAGAGCACTTGGGATTTTTTTTTAAAAGAATTTTCAACATCAAATGACGATAATCACTGAATTTTGATGTGATGCGCAAAATTATTATTATTATTTTTTTGCACCAGGCCGTGTACCAAAAAAAAAGAGCACACCTTTTGCGCTCGGGGACATTTTTTTGGCCTAAGTTTTTAAACGTCGGCGCGAGACCGGCGACTGACATTTTAGTTCCGTCGTCCTCGATAACCATCTTGACCAAGCACGACATACGATTGGAAAAGTAGGACATTTTTGTGGTTTGAGAAGATGTATTTATAATTGGTAAGTTTAACACTAATGGGGAGGATTCTCAACACGACCACGATTGTCTCGTGCCAAAATTATGCAATTTTCACATACCACGTCTTAAAAATTGGGGAAAAAATTTATTCCAAGAGTAAAATTATGAGCTTTTTTTTTTTTTCTATTTTTGGATTCACCCTCTTCAATAATATCGAATTTGAATTCGCCAAAAAAAGTAGTACTATCTTGATTTGAATTTCCCACACAGCAGGCTCAATCACGGACACAGGCCGGCCCAGAATACGGACCGGCCCAAAACAGCGTGGACAATCGATCATGGGAAGAGCCGAGAAACCGCGGGAGCCCACGGGGCCCACGCTCTCCTTCCTCTCCCCGAGCCGCTCGGTGTTCCGTGCCTCTTTCATTTTTTCTCGCCTCCTTAGCAGAGAAGCAATTTGAATCCGAGGCCAAGTGCGAACGACTCCGCCGACGACGACCCTCGTTCCTGTTCCTCCCAATCTTAGTTTTTTTTATTTATTTATGGAAACACACCTCTAAACCTTCATCTGTTAATCGGAAAAGATCGTAAAAGATAACAATTGCTGTACGATTCAGCGCTCGCTGGGTCCCATTGCGGAAACGTCTCGTTCTCGGCTGATTTTCGATCAGGTCGGAGACCTATCGTTACTGGGTGTCTTCCCAAACCCCGACTTCGTCTCATTTTCGGGTCGGATTCGGACTGAATCGTTTTCTATTTGCCCTGGGATTCTGAACCGTGTGTAGATTGGAAGCGAATCGGGCAGCAGCTTGATTCTGCTTCACGATCGTCATCGAAGCAGAGTCGAGCGTGCGTGGGGGCAAAGATGATGCTGCATTTTCCGGACCCGGCGAAGCTCAAAACCAAGAAGGTGGTTGGTTCTATCCATGAATCTACGTGCAAGTTCAGATTGTTATCCTTTTTGGGTCTTATTTTTGCTTGATTAGGTGGACTTCGTGGTACGAATGTTGCTGTGGTGCTCTTTCTTCACGTCAAGTTTGACTTGCTGTCCGTTTAATATCTGTGTCGAGTTGGGGAGAGTATTGGCCATCTTTACTTTTTGGTGTCTTCCAGTAGTTCTGCGCAATTCGAGTTTCAAACCTATCGGTTGTTTCAGCAAAAGAGTTATCGATGAGCAGAAGTAGAGAGATTATGCCACCGGAAAGAATCATGAAATTGTGTCCTAGAGTCGAGCTAAAGTTCTCAACCTTTCAGAAGCTTCATACTAGGCTAGGCTGTATGTTTTGTTGGTGTGGAATGATCGGATTGCTTGCATCATCTCTCGATGCCTGTTGCACCTTGATAGTCATGGATGCAAGTACTTAGTGGGTGATGCTGATGTCAATGTCTGCAGATTGTGTTTGAAGAGGTTTTTGCGGCTCTTGACTGTGGCACGCTGGAGCAACTGAAAGATTTAAGCTCTAAACGACGAGCCATCGAGGAAACTATAAATGCTACAAGCTCGATTACCGAGGCCATTGCGAGGGAGATGTCGGGGGGCTTACCTCTCAGAATCAACAGGTAATTTAGTGGTTTTGCAACTGTCTCTGAAAAGTTCTGTTTCCTTCCGTATGTGAAATCTGTTGATCGACTTATTATTACAACATGCCTCTCTTGATCGTAACCCTTCAAAGAGATTAATTGACAAGGATGGGAAAAGTGTCATCGATTATGAAAGCTGAGGAATAATTATGTTGTGCTTCAATGCTGGACATGTGATACTGGGATTTTCTGCCTAGACGGTGGTTGCAATATTCATCCAAACTTCTTTAACGAACACAACAAGGATATTTTTTTTCCTGAATGAGCTCATCCCGTATGCTTAAATTTCCAGTAATGGCGAGATGAGTTTTATGACGGCTTTCTGAGGGGTTTCTTCGTCATGCATATGCTCTGCATGTGCCACCAATCTGTGGAAGCACTTAGCAGCTATCTCATTCTGCTTGATTCTTCTTTAAATTTGGTTCAGGATCTCCAAAAGTTGAAAAAGTATCTACCCTTGCTGGAGAACTTAGTTTTCCATGTCGACATGGCTAGCAACAACATCCTGATGGTTCGTTGGATTTCAAACCTTAGAATTCAGTGGGCGAGTGCTCTTACCGGCACATTGCCTTTTCTGAATCTCATGGGTCCAAAGTACTTCCAAGTGAATGACATTCGGTTTGAGCTCGGATTGAACCTCTTCCTTTATGGTGCAATTCTTCGTGAGAGGGCATTAGAAGTAGTGCCTGAAGGTGGCCATCGATGTTTTTAGTTACATGGAATGGCTTCATCTTGCATAACTGTACTTTAACTTTGATTTTTTATATAGATCTGGTGCAGACTGCTACCCTCTTCAGAGAAGCTGCTGGAGTTTACCATCATCTCTCTCATGGTGTTCTGTCTTCATTACAATCTGCTAACTCTGTTCAGAGGCCACCCGAAGCTACATCATCTTTTACCACTGTCATGAGCCTGATTTGTTTGGCTGAAGCCCAGGTTAGTGTGATATTGTCCATAAAGACAAGTTGAATTGTTGTTATGAACTCTTCTAAACAAGCTTTATCTGTTGGTCTGATGTTTGGCTGTTCATCTTTATACAGATTGTAACTATAATGAAGGCTGAAGAGAAAGGAACTACTGCAGGTCTTTTGGGTAAGTTGCATTATGGCGTTTCAGAGTTTCTTGATGAAGCCACGTGTTTGCTAAATCCAAGAACTAGTGATCTCAAAGATATTTCGGCTCGTCTTTTGGTACGTACATGGTATACAGCTTGCACTTTTTTTTTTTTGCTTTTAATTGATTTAAAGTCAAATTGTGGATGGGATGGAGTTGTAAGACTCATATATCATGATGGTACTCATAAATGATGGTATGGTTGCATGTTAAAGGCCCTTCGTTTTAGAAGTTGGTAATGTTAGGCGTCAACTTTAGAAATATTACCATGTTTATCCTTTTGCAACACTTGCTCATAAAGTTACTACTAGCATCAGCAGACACGATGATGAATAAATAATCATTGACGGGTAATTTATTTTATGCACTCTTGTCACGTGGTAAATTTGAAATAAGTTGGTGTAGTCAATTCAGGTGCTGTGGCCTGCTAAGTTCTTATGTTTCCAGGTACTTAGTTTGAATAGCTTGCATGATTACAAAGTTCAAAGAGCTGAAATGGCTCGATCCATTTGGACATTATTTTCTGTAAGCCGATATATGTGAGGTCAATACATTTCTAGGATTGGGTATCGTAAGTTCGTGCAAGGCATTTATACTTTTTGACTGAGGACCAATTTAATTGGCTGATTTAGATTCTGATGGCAGTGTACCTTTTTTTTTCAGCTTGAAGATGATATTGACAGTTGTGTACTTGATTTTGTGTCCTGCTTGGGGTGTATTTACAAATTTTCTTGTTTCGAAGAAGTTATTGAAAGTTATATTGTATGATGCCCATGGACTAGTGATCATGGGAGTCATATGGAAAGAAATAAAACGTTGTTAACTGGAGCATAGAGCAATCTTTTGTTTCATTGGAGGCTCTTGGCCAGTTTCCTTGATTACTAACTTAACCTGGGGGTCATAGTTCAATGGAAGTAGAAACGAGTTAGACCTGTCATCGCCGAACACTCTACTTTAAGTTTTCACCTTAAATTTGATTTTGGCAAGTGCAACTTTATTGAATATGCACAAACATTACTCCATTAGTTGAAGTATGGTGTGCTTTAAGATGCTTTTAATGGTCTGCCCAGGAATATATCTCATCTTGCAAAGCCTTGCATGAGCTAAGAAGCCAAAAGTGCCTCGCAGAAGAGTTCAGGACAGCTGGCCAAGTCGGGGTTGCCATCGGAGTTCTCTCTGAAGCATTGATCAATGCAAAAAGAGAATTCCTGGGGAAGAGTCATGGAAAGTCATAGTCAAGAAAGAAATCGATGAGGCTGCCGAAACTCTGAGGAAGTTAGAGCACGAGAATGAGTTTGTCTGGCATGAGAAGATCGCTCGGGCGATGAGTTGCCATTGCCTCAGGGTAGCCGAATCGTGAAGATCATACCTTACCATCCCACCAGATGCGAGACACCACTCGTTTTCAAGTTGTAGAGTACAGAGACGATCGGGAAGGATTCTTGTATATTCACACGTCCTTTTAGGGAGAAAGAGATGGTTTTAATGTGCAGAATGAACGATGGGAATTGAGAATTTTGGTGTCATCCTCCATGATCTCTCGGTTCTTTTTCAAAGGCCAGATGTGCTAGGGAGCATATAAAGTCTATGCCGTGCATTCCTTACTTGTAGGAATTCAAATCGCGTCAACTAATAGGGCGATTGATTGTTCAGCCTTGGTTACAGATGGTCAGTTTCTTCTCCCGGAGTGTTTTTCTTGGGGGAGATTGACAGATGAATCAGAAAGAGAAGAAACCGCACGGATTATTTGGTGGACAAAGAGTGAGAAGAACTAGAAGAAATGTCTATGTTCCATTTGTAATGAGAAATCAAGGATGTCTAAGGTAAAAATTTGTTATAAGGGTGTGACCAGGTACTCAAAAGTAGCATTTTAAATATGGTACCTCTACACATCTGGCCTTACGGATGAACTTTTAACTTGTGAAGATAATGGCAAAAGTACCAAAAACTTTTAAATTTAGCTCTAAATCTTTCAATTGAATCATTTTAGTCCTAAACGTTATGATGATTTGTTAATGGAGTTCATTCGATTAGTTTTAGTTGAAAATTATTGACATGGACATCGGTCGTCCTTGCTTGTGGCCAGTGAGGGCGTCACCGTCCTCGTTGAGATTTGGGCGAGGAGACGCCATCCTCGTCTGCGGTCGACAATGGTTAGCCAAGCAACAACACCGGCTAGAGTTGTAAGGAAAAGAAAACAAAGCAATTCAAAAAATTATAAAAGAAATTATAATAATTATTCATGTAGTCGTGCGACGTAATACTGCAAACGTCTACGTCGTAATTTCTAATCAAAATTAATCGAATGGATTATATTGAAAAATTATTAAAAGGTTTAAAATTAAATCGATTTAATTAAAAGATCTAAAATTAAATTGATATCAATATAAATAATATTTTTCTTTTTACTTTCTCCCTAGGGTAACCAGATTGGCTAAACCAAAAGAATGAATGTAGCACACTCGAAACTATTTATCCTCTCATATTACAGTACTTGGTTTGGCCAAGTGGCCGAGTCGAAGCCATTTGATTTTGACTTGGCGATGACTCCATTTTTTTTTACTTTTCTTTTCTTTTGTGTGTGGTTGACAAATTCCGTCACGATAGTTTCGCGCGTGGAGCTTTTATATATGAACTTTGAGGTGAAGCACTTGAGAAGAGAACGATGGCTGTCCCCTGCACTTCCCTGCACTTTTCTTGCACACTTTCCGTCAAATCGCCATCTTTATCCCCAGTACAGCCTACCCAGTCAATTTCGATCCATAAGGGCTCCAACTCGGAGGCACTCAAGCTCTCCGCTCGCAGGTATTTTTCTTCTATCTTTTCGGAAATTTCCTTATGCCTCTGCAATGGGACGAAATGATGGAAGCGTTCTCGTCCATAGGTTGGATGGTCTTGTTTCTGCTGTTGTTTCGGAAGGAAGCCCGATTGAAACGAGCTCTTCCACCTCTGGTTTCTATAAACTCACTTACTTAGAGGTGGGTCTTGCGATACTTTCTTTCTTGATCTGTGTTTTCGCCGGAAGTTGCTTGCTTTGGACATGTTGGTGAGTGTGTGTGACTTCTTGATATATATATACACAGGGGAACAGTTGGCTTTGGGATGTGGGTGGGTTGAGGCTTTTGGTCGATCCAATCTTGGTGGGTAACTTGGACTTTGGCATCCCCTGGCTCTACGATGCTGCCAAGAAATTCTTGAAGAATTTCCAGGTCTCTTTGCTTTTCCGTCAATTCACTTCATTGCTTTGTTTGATGTGATTTTTCGTTGATTATGGGGATTTTGTTTGGCTATGTTTCGTTTGGGTTCAGCTCAGCGATCTCCCTGATATTGATTACGTGTTAATTACCCAAAGCCTGGATGATCACTGCCACTTGAAGACCCTGAGGCCACTTTCGGAAATGAAACCAGATCTGAGAGTGGTTGCTACTCCCAATGCCAAGTCTTTACTGGATCCCCTTTTTAGAAATGTGAGTATAGTTTGTATTTCATGGGCTTGTTTCTTAGAGTACTTTGGCAACCTCAAGCTGATCTTCTCTTCAGTTCCTATGTAATGTTTCTTTTCATTGATCCCATCTACTCTTGTAATTGGGGAGCACTCTTTGCTTAGACTACTATTAATAAGTTGGCGAACGAGTGTCTCGAATAGTTTCACTTAAGACTGTTAGAGTGCACAACAAACCTCTCGGTATATGGCCTGCCATTTTCTTGTCCGCAGAAGCTAAACTTGTGCACTTGATAATCCACATCACATCTCAATATGTGAAATTAGACTGGTAGCTCATTGAAAAGCTCAAGATATCAGGTGTAAACGAACTTGATTCCTGTGAGTGTATCACATGTTGTGCTTCTAGTTTCACTTGATTTAGCACATCATTTGGTTGTGTGTAGGGAGCTATTGAATCAACTATCTCTAGAGTGATGTTCTTTTCTTTGATTTTCAGAACTGAATCCTGGAACCTGCTAAGCTGACACCTTAGACAATCCACAATGCCTCTGCTATGTGGTTCTGCCTCTTTGGTCCCCAACTTAGTTTCGGAATATTTCAGGTCACCTATTTAGAACCTGGCCAAAGCTGTGAAGTGGAAGCAAGACCGGGTCCAAAAGTCAGAATTCAGGCCACTCCAGGACCGGTTTTAGGTCCTCCTTGGCAAAGGCCTGAGAACGGGTATAAATTTCAATCTCTATTTCTGCTGTAAATTACAACTCTGGACAGTTTCCCTCCTGTAAGTAATCTCATCTACTTTAC
Source organism: Rhodamnia rubescens (assembly GCA_021437795.1). Taxonomy (NCBI): domain Eukaryota; kingdom Viridiplantae; phylum Streptophyta; class Magnoliopsida; order Myrtales; family Myrtaceae; genus Rhodamnia; species Rhodamnia rubescens. The sequence goes on from JAILYA010000008.1 coordinate 6,169,862, forward strand.
TGTTAGTCAATGATAATGCATTTGTCTGTCGTGTTTGTGATTAAGCTTTTTCTCTGTCTCTCTCATTGGCTTAATACTTCAGGTATCTCATATCTCTACCAGGACAATTGAGTCTGTACTATGAACCCCACTGTGTCTATAACAAGAGCTTGCTGGAGAAAGAACAGGCTGATATTATTATTACACCAGTTATTAAGCAGCTTCTTCCAAATTTTACATTGGTCTCAGGGCAAGAGGATGCTGTACAACTTGCTAAGCTGCTGCAGGCCAAGTATAGCATATTTTCCTCGACTCTTTGCGAATCTTTGAAAAGCATACATTCAGTATGTATGAGAATGGCTTTCTTTCTTTACATGCAGGTATGTTGTCCCAATGAAGAATGGAGACCTCGACGGCAAAGGATTTCTTGCTAGTATAATCCAGGCTGAAGGAACGATAGAGTCATTTAAGGTTTGTGATCAATCACTTACTGCAGAAATGGTGCAAATTCTAGTAAAAGTATTAGAGGGATTGACTTTGATATTTTGCGTATATGAAGCGTTTTATTTTACTGCTGGTATTGTGTGCCTAATTTCTAATTTATGAGGGAACCAGACCTTCCTTAATCTTCTCCTGGAATATAACATGTGGCCACTTTCTTTGCATAATGACCATCCATTTCTATGGTGATTGTCAAGTAGTGAGGTGATGTGATAAGCCACGAGTTTCAGTCTCTTTTCCCTGTTTGTCGATTAATTTCTACATGTATCAATACAGAGGACTTTCAAACTTTAGCGTGACTTTAGAGTTACTAAACATTTACTAAATTCCTCACGAGATAACATGCTGTATACCATGAAATATTTACTTAGTTCCTAAGAACGTGGGACTCAGGACGAAGTGGTTCTTAGTTTACACCATGAACAGAATCTTAGACACGTCAATTAAGAAATACTTTTAGTGCATATTTTCTAACGAAATGTAGGATTTTCTCCACGCTTTCTTGCAATATTTTCCAAAAAAGAAGAAGAAAAGAACAATTGGAATCAGCGCCATGCAAACTTCCACTTCCAAGTAGATTTGCATATGATGATCGAGTACTCAAAAAGTACCATTTCTTCTTCTTGCATGACTTTTAGCATTCTCCCTCACCCCATGTAAGCGGTCATTATTGAACGGGAAACATGCATTCTCAATTTCTTCTAACTTGTTGATACTACATTATAGCCTTATCTCAGTAGGAAGCAGTACAAGAACTTGAAACCATTTCTGAGCTTCTACATCAGGGTGGTCGGATTTCATCAACAACTGACGTTGTAGTCAAGTAAACCTCATGCTGAGTTGCAGCATTACCAATCGTCTGACCAATATTGTTCCACGTGTTGGAATTGTGTAGAACAAGAAGCACACACTATACTCTGCCACCATGCCTCTCAAGTACTGTAATTTGAGCAAAAAACTTTGCAGTTGTTTTCATGTTCTCCTCCTTTTTAGGCGGACTATATCATAACAAATTGTGAATGTTCATTTCTTTGCAATGAGATTCGACATTGTCAGCTAAACGATATTCGTTCCGCAGGAGCTCTTGTCTAAGGAAATACCAGATGCTCAAGTGCTGCAACCTACTCCTGGAGTACCCCTCGAAATATAACTTTTGACTTGTTATCGTCTTGAAGTGTTTGTTTACACAGCCTGTGGCCATTTCAATTTTCAACCGTTGCAGCTGCACTATGAGCAAAGTGGACCAATGCAGCCGTCTTGTCGGAGAAACTCGTTCTCAGGCTCGTACATGTTATCCTGTAATGGTTGCCTTTGGGATCCATGAATATGTCCTATGTACATACCAGATATAGAAAATTTCCAGCACCTCGTACCTTGATGGGTTTAGAAAGTACTATCGATCTTGTACTGGTCCTATCCGGATAGGGTGGTTCCTTGGGTGTCTATTTAATTTTTAACGAAGTTCTTGATCTGAAAGTAGGGAATAAATAGATAGGAGATGTAATTCCATTTCCATTGGCTATCATATTTCTCACCTGCGGTTGACAGTCTAGTTCCTGTTGAAATCTGTGGATCGTTGCTATCTTCTTCTGATTTCTCAGCTTAGCATGCATTGCAATCCAATTCGTTTGCCACTGGCACTTAAGCCATGACAGCCATCAAATGTCCTGCATTTTGTTATTCTCTGAAAGAACTGAAAATTTTCATCTGGTACTTTATAATTAGACAATTATATCGGTCGGGTGAATCGCATATCACATAAATGTTTCCCTTCTAAACCATTTCAAACAAAGACAAACATCATGCATGCTGCCCAGTCGCGATAAACTTAGGGCAGTGTGACAGCAATCTTAGAAATGCGTCCTGAAAGCTTTACACAATCTGATAAACGAGTAACATAAGCCTTATTACGGTGGACTCCAGTTCATCACTAACTCTTTTTGTCTGCTATGAAGTGCTGGGCTGACATCACTGAGCTTAATGTCAAACTCTTAGCATCCTGCCGGCTGAGATGCCAAGCACCACTCTGCCTTTGCCTTCTCCATAATTTTCAGCGATTGAATAGTGTTTGAAAGTTGTTATGGGTGAGAGAAAATATGAATAGAACTTGCTCCTGAGTCACGGGGGTGCTTTGGTCGGAGAGTGAGTTTATCAACCATTCTCCAAGTCATGGGCCAGGCCACGACAACATGGATAGGCTGGACAATTGTTGAGGAATGTCGCCAGCTCGTGGCCCATTTGCAGGGAGTATCTTTAGTCCATTGCTCAAGGAATGCTAATCAAATCGCGGATTGGGTAGCTAAAGCTCTTCGGAATAAAATCTCTTAGCCCCAAATTGGCTCACTAAACCCTCCCAAAGCTCTATGGTCTGTATTATGTTTTGATTTCGAACTCTCTTGTGATTAAAGTTCTGGTTATTAATGAAGAAATGCATTTGGGTGAACCAAAAAAAAAAAAAATAAGTATTTGAAAAATGCCAGGTTTTATTGTGATCGGTACGCCAAATTGATTTACCTTAGTGATGTGACCCGTACTTATTGGGTATTGAATTGGATCCTCTTAGTTAAATGTCCACTTACCATCTGCTGAGCCATTTTGTAAACTGATATTGCGAACATAAGACTTATTACTATACGAAAAAGTATCAAAATTTTTTAAATCTATTGTAATTATGTTAATTCAGTCATAAACCTTTCAATTATATCAATTAAGTCCTTCCAACCGATTTCAGCTAAAAATCGTTGACATGAAAACCGACTATCTTACTTGGCATGGCCGGTGATGACATAGACTATTTTTATATTTTTTTCTTTTTTTCCCTTTCATTTTGGCCAACGAGACCCGACAAGGCATTGTCAATCACTGGCGAGGTCGCCGTCCTCACCAGATCTGGGTGTCCTCGTCGACCAAAATGAAAGAGGAGAAAAAAAGAAAAAAAAATAAAATATAAAAGGTGCAAAAAATTATAAACTACCATTAAAATTTGACCATGCTAGCGCCAGTAGTATCACATATGACTACGGAGTCCATATCGGTGATTTTCGGGCAAAACGGCGGGATGGACTATATAGGGATATCGTCAAAAGATTTTGTCCTTAAATTGGCACCATTAAAAGATTGGAGATTAAATTGTCATAAATGCAATAGGTTTAAGGTTTTTTTTTTTTTTGTACTTTTCTCCTTAGTACACGAGACATTACTAGCGAGATTTTGTTCGAAAAGGTTCAAATTGCTATTGAAGTTATACATAATTTCTTGATAGTAGTCCTCGGGCCTTTCAGTCATGTCATGTTTTAAAGCATCCTATTTGACGTTTCCCTTCATCTCCCTTCGCTGGGACTCTTGTTAATTGATGCATTTCGCCATTAGCGGATTCCTCCTCGACTGAACATCGTGTCCATGAATGTCATTATCGTCATTCATGTTACCATTCGTTTAATTAGCATCCCGTCACGCGTGCTTGTTTAATTTGCAAAACATATGGGGATTGGAACCTTGTCTCGATTCCTACGCAACCACATGCCTCGACCTCTTTTTCTGTCTAAATTCATTTGGTGTCGAGGATTGGGTTTAAATTAATCAGCACTACACCTGACCACGAATGTTACTCGAACCTGGCCCAAGTGTGTGGTCGGATGAAGAGTATTTCCCCGCTTTCTTCGAAACAAGGGGTGGATTCGAAGCATCTTCTTCGAACAATATGAGAAGATTTAAGATTATCGACGGTGGTCCCATAAAATTTTTCGTAATATCGGAGTAGGAGCTCTGAGTTTGAATCTTTCCATGCCAATTATCGGACAAAAAATAGAAATGTCCAACTGAAACTCGTGTCCTCGAATGTTAGTAGTTGTCGTTCTTGTTACCACGCGTTTGATTAGCTTTGCCGTCTGAGTGCTCTTTTAATTTTTGGAAAACATGGGTTATTGGAGGGTTGAAATTAATTAGTGTCGCACTTGGACATGAATGTCCCACGAACCTGGCCTACGTATGCGGTCAGATTAAGACTACTTCCCCACTTCCTTCAAAATAAGGGGTGGATTCAGAAGCACCTTGTTCGTTCACATAGAAATCAAGTAGGGCATTCATCCATCACGTTAAACTTTAGGACAGTTGCGGTGATTCCATAAAATTTCACTTAGTATCATAGCAAGTTTTCGCGTTCAAATATTTCCAAAATTCTTCCTCACCCCTCTTATTACGTTTCTACACGCTGAGTATTAGACCAAGAAAAAAAAAGGTGCAATCTACGTGTGTGAGGGAATTTTGAATTTTTATTTATCAGCAATCCTTAGAACAGTTGACGGTTAAGTGTAAAAATTTAGGAAACTAATGTTCTCGCTTTCATTTTGGAGCTTAATTGTGAGAAGGTGCATTATGATGTCTATATAGAAACAAATTGTTAGGATTAGGTGTACAACCATAATGAAGTAAAGAGTAAAATCGGAAAGGGAAATCGAGATACGGATTTATCTTTGTTAACTTTAAACTAGAGTTACATTCAATAGACGATTATATTATAATTAGCAAATCCCACATCTCTGTTACAACTCTAAATTACAAGAGAAAGAGATTATATATAAGCACTAGCTATTCATAAGCACAAGTCCAAAATACCAATAAAATATTAATTCAAACTATAAAAGTCGTAAAAAGCGGACTCTTCATGTCTTTCCTGTCGATGGGGAGTATGAACATACCTCCAACATGAAGGCCAAAATTTTGGGGATGTCATTCACCCCTAAGTTTTGAAAGAGGTATAAACTTTAAGTGATTGTAAATGTCCATTGATTAGAGGGATTTCATTCTCTCTCCCCTAGTAAATTGATTACACTAGATTGAACACATAAAAGTCGTTTTCACAATTACAGCTTGTGATTGCTTACTTTGTTGGTATGCTTTCACAGATTCATCCGTTTCATAACATTTGATAATTAGTGTTATTGGCTTGTGAGATTTTGTGGGAACGCCGTAATATATTCTAAAAATTTAAATTGTTAGACGAAAAAATGATTTAATAAACAAATTTTTTAATATAGTGCCATGAAACGTGATGTCGCGAAATTCGGAAATGAAAAAAGTTTCGACGGGTGGCGAGCTAATCAACTATTTTTGCGACACTAGAAGATAATCCCTCGATAAGCATCATCGTCTAATTGATCGTGACCTCACTGCGTACGTCACAACCTCGAACTAGGAGGCTACCAACCGAAGCTTGGCCCCTTCAAGTGTTTTCTGTCCTTGATCTAAATTTCCTTTCTTTGTTTTTTTCTTTCTTCAGACGACCGACAAAAATAAAACAATGTTTGCACACATCCCTGACAAATTGCTCCACGCCACGTCTCGTTGAGTGGATATCTGGAAAAATATGTATGAAGCACTCGATCACGACATGTCCTCTGAAAACACAAACTCGAATGGAGCCTTTCAGATGCATATCCACGTGGAATTTATATCCCTACAAGATGGATTTCCACGTCATTGTTTCTTTTTGTCTGAAGACAAACAGATTTTAATAATGATGCATGGTATTTTTAATAAAAAAAAATGCTTCTATAATAATACTGTTAATGATTGTATAATTTTAATTATAAATCCATACACATCATCATCGTGTTTTATATAAAGAACTCATTAATTAGAAGATCGTATTGAATAAAAATAAATGACGGTATTGTTAAACTATTAGATTAGCATATTCCTAAATGAAACTATGACTATTGGCGCGTTGATGCCATCTGAGATGAGACTTCCATCTTGGAAGGGGTTCTTGTTTGGCCTTTGGATATACCCAAGGGTCGCTTTGTGCTCCTAAGTCTCCTTTGTATCGTTTCCTCCCTTCTCTCTATCTCTACTCATGTTTATCTTCTCGATCCACCGGACCAATCCCTATCTTCTCGTGTTTAAAGATCATAGGTTAGCTAGGATTCGCAGGAAATGTAATTTATTGGGGGCAATGTTAGGTATGCCAACATTATGTTAACATTCTTTCTGAAAATAATGCAATTGGGATGTGGTGAATGGCGATAGAGTTCTAGCATTAAAAACATAAGTCAAAGGTATTTGATCTAACAAGTGATCGATTTGTTTAAATCTCCAGGCACATGATTAGGGCAATAAAGTATCACGAAACTGACTATGGTACAATTGATTTGATCTAACAACTGATCGATTTGTTTATGTAGTTTTCGTAATTCGAACTTTAATGAGAGATTATTCTTATTAAAATCTCTAATGACACATTTTCAACAATCACTTGCACTCTTTTGCATGAGATATAGATTTCAATACACTTTTCCAAGTTTTTCTCATTTCCTATGTTCAACGTCATGTATTTCCTTTGATAACTCAGAGAGTACGAGCGTAGAGGTTTTTCCTGTCAAGTGACCCAGGTCCTAGTGGGATTGTGATCGAATGACCTCCGATCCTCGTGCTGAAAAGCCCCTAAACTCCCAACCAAGTGCACTAATTGTAGAGGATTTGTTCCAACTAACGATTGCCATGTTAAGATTTTGAAATATATTGCTCTCTTGTACTGCATATGTCAAGGGAGTACAATATACACATAGAATAGAGATCCCTTGATTACTTAATTAATCAATAATGACAATGATAATAACAACAACAAACCAATTCGTATTCCGACTAAGCGGGTTTGGCAACATACAATCTATTACACCATTGTACCTGATCTTGTATTGGATACTCAGTAACTCCATTACTTATTTTTTGGACGGTAATTACTCCATAATTACTCCGGTGTTGGTGTTTTACCTAATCCGAATCATTTTCTCATTGTTTCTAAGACTAGCTTTTGATCAAGCCAATATTCGGAAGGCCACAATGAATATATAAGAAACTCCTTTTCGATAGGGGAGAAATGTCAAAAAAATCATAAACCTATTGCATTAGTGTCAATTAAGTCTTAAATCTTTTTTTGGTGTCAATTCAGTCCTAAACCTTTTGCATTTGTGCCAATTAAGTCCTAAACCTTTTATTGGTGCCAATTAAGTCTTAAACCTTTTGTATTTGTGCCAATTTAATCCTAAATCTTTTGTATTTATGCCAATTGCTTTATTCGGCTAATTTTGGCCAAAAATCATTGACATGGATGTTGATTGTTCTACATGGTATGGCTGCACCGACTTGGATATTTTTTTCATATCATTTTAATATTTTAAATAATTTTTAAGCATTTTTTGGTTATTGTAGAAAATATTTTTTTAAAAAAATAATTAAAATATAAAAAATAATTAAAAAATATCTACATCAACGCCAGCCGTGCCACGTAGGCAATGACAATCGACGTCCACGTCAATGATTTTAGACCAAAATTGGCCGAATTGACTCAATTGGCATAAATACAAAAGATTTGGGACTAAATTAGCACAATGCAAAAATTTTAGAATTGAATTGGCACCAAAAAAAGGTTTAAGACTTAATTAACACCAATGCAAAAGATTTATGACGATTGGCACCAAAAATGTTTAGGACTTAATTGACACTAATACAATAGGTTTATGACTTTTTTTTACACTTTTCTCCTTTTCGATATATTAGGAAAGCATGATGAGATCGTCAAGACTCCAACTTTCCATTTTTGAATATGAATAATTTCTGCAATGGAGATGGATAACAAAAAGTGTGAATCAAAGGTGATGCTTTTATGAAAATTGTGGATTACTAAATTTCGTTTATTAAGGCTTTGTTTGTTTCACAAAAAAAAAATGAATAATTTGAAAAATATTTTTCAAAAAATAATTGTTTGTACCATTTGAAATAATTAGTCAATAAAAAATATTTTCATTAGCGACAACGACTTATGTCTAAATACTTTTGTTGATGATGAAAATATTTTCTATTCATTCATTTTTTAAGGTGATAGAAATGATCATTTTTAGAAGAAAAAATGTTTTTCCAAACATTTATATTTTGCAAAACAAACGCACCCTTAGTGATTTCACAAGAATATTGTGGCTATTGACATAAACCAAAGATCTTGTGCATGTGTTTAGATAGGGCGACTAACTTGTTCCAAAAAATTTGATCGAAATGGTCTCTCGGTACATCGGAGCACAACTATGAACCACTTAAATAAAGTAGCTATAATGATGTTAGGATGCACGTGTGAGTTATGTTATTAAAGTCCCACATTAGAGAATTAATATGGTATTAAGCAACTAATATATCTAGTTAGTCCATCACTCATTGGCTTAAATTTTTAAGTGAAGGTAGGTTCAACTAGATATGTTGACATTCGATTTGGGGCTTTCTCTTGGCAATCTCCCTACAAAAGTATCACAAGTAAACATTGTACCCAATATGGCGCATAACCAGACAATTCCGTAGTGCATAAAACCGGCATTTCGCCTCTCTCCCATAAGCGACGAGGTACACGATGTGTTCTACCAATCCAATTCGAGCCGTCGAAGTTCCGAATTGAGCCAAATATTTTGGAGCATGGCATCGAGATATTCCAAAGCATAAGAGGTATATCTCTTCGGGCGCACGCAACAAACAGATTGCAAAGCAGATTCAAAATGCTGAGGGCAAAAGATATGCCTCGGTATCTAGAATATTCAGCCAATTTAGAACTTAGAATCACGAAGTACAGAGCAAGTGTCGCTGCTTCTATGGTCGGAACCTCCGACTACAAAACGAGAAATCTAATACGTTTAGTCCTCTCCCGCTGTGCCTTGTGTCAACATCAATGCATAAACTATCTATTCGAGTTTCCTCCTTCCAGATTTGCACCAAAAGGGTATATCCGGATGTGCTTCCTCAACTATTCCGAAGTTGAGTGCTCACTTTTACCCCTGGCGAACCACGAGATGGCGACCAGATTTGTCTGTACTGGTGCATCTCTTTCGATTCATCGGTCTCTCGTCTCCCCCGTCAATTAGCTGCTAGAGATGCTAACGCTAAGTAAATCAGACACAGACGTGCTCATCTTTTGATGCTCAACACCTGAGATCCATTAATCAAATTTATGCAATCTCTTTCGGGGCCGTTCTCGGGAGACACAAAGGAGAGAACAGCGACAACCGATGGAGATTAGTCGAAATAGTTATACTTGCGTCAATTTGATGTACAAAATATACGAGTGTACTCGTGAACGAGGACCGCCGTATTTATCGAGAGTCTATAGGGCGAAAGGCGATTTAAATTAGGGCAGGGGTGTTAGGTGTGTCTTGTAAAGGTAAGTTGTGCGGGTTCCCTAGGGCAAGAGTGCCATTCCAGTGTCTCGCGAAGTCCATTGGGCATTGGCATTTTCGCCATTGTCGTTTACACCAATTGCTTGATACACGGTCTATTAGACTGAATTTAGACAAGTACTTCAGGTGATTGTATCTTGAAATAACCTTGTTTGCCTCGGTTGCTTTTTAAGCTTTGTTACAGAAGAAAATGTCGGAATAAGCGGTCTAAAACTCTAGCATGGAATATCAAAATTGTTTTATTTGTTTACGATCCCGTCACAAAATTTAGACACGGCTCAGGCCCGGTACGACTAAAAAATCAGCGGTTGTATGTGTGGACGACGATGTTATAGATGAGGAATTATGGAAATGATTGACAACGCCTTCCCCATGATTGCCTCGCTCTTCTGAAGCGATGAATCCACATTTCTTGTGCGACGGGCTGAGCGGCTGCGGATGCATCGCGACCGGCGCGTGGATCCCGTTAGAGGCTGCTTCAAGGGGAGTTTTGGCAGCGGCCACCGCGCTGAAATCCGGTGGCTGCATCCATAATCCGCCCACGACAACATAATGAGGCGCTTGAGCATTGGCGTTGCCGTGGCCGTTGGGACTTGGTCTCCTCGTGTGCAGTCGATACTTCTGAAAGGAATGAACGGAACAAAGCGTATTCAAATTGTTTTTGGCTTTCATATGGAACTCCACTTTAAGTCCAAATGATAGGCAAACGCCGTGGCCAAAGTCACACTGCTATTCCATGAATCTAGACCCATTTCTAAAAACTTTTCCTTATGATTTAGATAACATACCGTAGAATTTAGAACCAGCCGAACAAGCCAAGACAGTGTTCTCATAGATATTTCATTATTGACTTAATCTTCTATCTAACTAGGGCAAAAGATCACATCTAGTAACATGTTTACCACCGTCCTGACTTATGTATTGGAATTGAAAACATTCGTCGAAGTTCCGGTGATGAAATTTGCAAAAAGAAGAAGCAAAGAATAGCTAGTAAACCTCGTGAAACCACGAGAATTGTTGGGTGAAAGAAAATCGAGTGATAAACCAACCTGTAAATGGCTTTTAACTTCGTCGTTTGTGAGGCCATCGATCTTCATCACTTCCCTGATTTGCTTAGGAGTCGCAACTGCATAAACGAATATAAAGTAAGCACCTAATCCAATGTGAAATAATGATGAAGATGACTTAGGCTAATTTCCAGAGACGGGCACCGACCGTGTGGACCCCCGAGCTGTTGAAGAGACTGCAAGAATAGCCGGTGCAACTCCGGCGACCAGCACCGCCGCTGCTTCCGTGGGGCCGCCTGTCCTTGGCCTTGTGATCTCTCCTCTCTCCTGCCGATCCGGCCGCCGGCCGTTTCTGCCGTCGAGCAGGCGGCGGCATCGGGCGCGGGCAGTGCAGCTCGGCCGGATGGCTGCTTCTTCTTGGTACTATCACGGCCATCATTCTCACCGCTTTGAAATGGATGAAAAGCACCATCTTGATGGCCTTTCACGTCGCAAACAACCACTGCGACTTCATTCGGCTGTGGCGGAGAAGGCGGATCCTGAACCCAAGGAAACAAAAAGACAAAAAAGAAATGAGAACTAATAACCTTATTTCATGCTAACCCAAAATAGAAAAAGAAAAGGCATATTCCCATTCCTCCTCCTCATTCTTCACTTAAATGGGAAAAAAAGAAGAAGATAAAAATCAAAGGGTTACCTCTTTACGTGGGATGGGATCTGGGTTCGGGTTCCACAGCTGCACGGATCTGAGCCAGTCCGATTTCTTCATCGTATTATCGTCTCCACGCTTATCACCAACCGAGGAATGGTGCACGTCGCCATCCCCGTCATCCTCCCCACAGCCATCATCTTCATCGCCGTCCCCAGAATACGAACCCTTCAGAGGGATGAATTCCTCCAGAACAGGACCGTCCATGGACGTTTGCTCGGAATTGCACTCCGACGACTGCCCCTGCACCGGCAGCTGCTGCTTGCACCTCTCAATCGCTGCAGACCCCAGAAAAGAGAAAAATCAGAGAAAAGATCGCAACCCTTTTTGTCCCTTTCATTAATCTGATCAATGAAAGACCTAAACCCAGATTGAGGAAAAACTAACGTACCTTGGATCACTAGCTCCAAGCAGAGGGGTAGCTCACGCTCAAAGACCTGGATTTTGCGCCTCTCTTCCTCTAATGCTTCCATATAACTCCTCATTTTTCTCTGTGTATTCCTTCTTCCCTTTCGACTCTCTTCTTCTCCCTTTTTTCCTTTCTCCACCTCCTTCCTGAACTGGAGAAGCAGGTGACCGTCCGAACAGCAATGGCGGATCTTTAAAGCGTGCGAGGAAGGGTTTAATATAACGCGTGAGAGCATAGGATGATCCGGAACGAGGGACTTTGTTGAGCTGTGACGCGAGCCACGGAATATGTCGAGGAATAATTTCTTGGGTTCCTTTGGCGTCTCTTGTTTTTCTATATTTTCTCTCTCTGTGGAGTCTCGATTATACGGGAGGGTTGAAGGCAACAAAACGAACAGAACAAGTGCAGGATTTTGAGTCGAGGTCGAGGTCGAGGTCGAGGCGTCGCGTCGAGATGAATCTCGGATGAAGATCGGATAGAGAGAGAGAGAGAGGGGCGTTCGTGTCTGCGTGGGAATATGAATATAGAGGGAGATAGAGAGAGAGAGAGAGGGAGTTGAATATTCGAGGGTGAGATTCGCTTTTCGTCGCGTCTCTATGGGCTGGCGGTGACGTCACCACCTCACCCCCGACGTTAGCTTTGAGATAAGATCAAATCTCTCTCGCTCTCTCTCTCTCTAACCTAATTATGATTTCCCTCACGAGATAATCGTAATTAGGGCTAATCCGGAGACATGGTCGGTCGTGTTCGCCCTGCCATGATTCTCATCGCGAGCTTTTTTTTCCCATCACCTTCCTGACTTTAGATTATGTCGAGTCTCACCAATCAGCCCCCTCGCTCCGCTGTTATACACAAATCCGACTCATATAAGATCGATGTGGTCACAGCCACTTTAATACATGTATAGATTTATTCCCGAAAATTAAAAAAAAAAAAAAGAATTATCACATGGTTGGTCCCGAATGGATTGAAATAATATGTCCCTACTTAAGGTACAACATTTTTGGAGTATGATACTACTCAAAGATGGGAGCATAGAGTGGAGCATATGGATATGCTAATAGATGGACATGTTTATTCTTTTTATTGTCATATTCTGCTAGTTAACGAATGTAACATATGTCCAATAGATGTCATATTTATTGATTTATCCAAATTTTCTCTCTCTGGGAAAGTATCAATTACTCTCCTCACTTTTATACCAATACATCGATTTGCGTCCTCATTTTTGGAAAACCTACAATTTGCGTCTCGTGTTTATCTACTAGGTTGCGAGTCGCATCACGCAGAATCCATATCACTTGTTGACCAAACAGTCGATTGCCCTCATCACTGTTTTATCCCTTCTCCCAAAAGAAAACCCCAGCTCTACAATTCCCTTCCTCTTTTCTCCTCCTCGTCTCTCTTCCCCCACCCTCTCAACCGCTGCCGCCCGCCGCCCGGCTTGGCCACCATTGCCGGCACTTTCTCAGACCAAGCCATCATCTTCGATGGCATGTGTCCCAGCACAACACCCTCCGGCCCTGTTGTTTACTTGCGTGCCAAACCTCCTCTCTGCTCCTCATACTCAGTTCCCTCGCTCTAGCATCAGTCGTGAATGCTGCTGCCCTCGAATCACGGTCGGTGAAGGTTCGACCTCCATGCCAGCTCATATCGAGGTTGGCCCGACCTCTGTATGGGTTGTGGAACTCGGATTGGTTAGGTGGAGGTGATCGAAAATACGCTCTATTTCATTCAATCAACTACAACTTGTATGTTGGAAAACAAAAAAAAAGTACAACTTCTATTGACAGTACAACTTCTATTGACAAAAAAAAAAAAAGTACAACTTGTAGCTTTTGGAAATTAAGGATGAAAATTACTGGGTGAGTAAATTTGGTTGTTTTATTTTATCTGGAGGTACAAAAATGTAGCCTTTGCAAATTTCCTCTATTGATTTTGTGTCGGGAAGGGTGGGATGACTGGCCTCATCTTTTACTTACTTCCATAACATTCCACAAAAACTTTCTTAGAGTAGTTGGCAATAATCTTGGCTCTTCTTTCAATATTATACTTATATAAAAAAAAATACTCTAGAATTAAAATTCTTGATTTTTTCTTTTACTATCATAACTATTGTATCAAGTTCGAACATAGCACGTTTTAGTCTACATGACAATATCTCCTTAACTAGCGCAATTCCTAAGGATAAATATAAGTGGGGCGATTTCAATCCAGGATCAAGTGAAAGAGACAAAAACACATTTATCACTTGTGCTATCCTTTAGGGATGAGCAAAGTACTAAAGAGAAAAGAAAATAAAAAGGGATGTTTATATGGCACATAGTTTAAGTCGCCTATCAATCTCAATCGTCATTTCACCTTAGATCTAGATAATCACATGTTGGATAATGTTCTCCAATTGAAATTGAAGACGGAGGATTACGGATTCCGTAAAAATGCGTTTTTACACCGAAGATCAATTTGGGGATTATCTCTCCAATCGACCCTTATAAAACTGGTTTTCGAAATTCTATAATCCTTTGTGGATCGCCATTCACCAGCTATCAAGTGGGAAAAGAAATTACAAGAAAAGAAGGAGACAAAAATTGAAGAGAGAGCTCATGGGAGTTGACAATGACAACGGTCCAACCGATGGAGGCGAATCTCCCGAGCCGGGGGGGGGGCGCAAAAGGATCGAGAGGGAGAGAGAGAGAGAGAACGCCGTCGGATTGATTTTCGGACACGGTGTGTGGCCTTTTCGTGCTCTCCAAGGGCCAACGCAAATTTCTTACACCCTCGTCGGGCCCCACCATTCCCTTATTATTCGTGAAGCTACTCGCTCCCGGTAGAGCGTGGCGTTCACTCTCTCATGACAAAGGCCCTTTTTTTTTGCCAAATAATTTTCCAGTGACCTACGGGCGCTTTATCTTTTCTTTCTCTGCCGGGCAATTACAAGCTGAGACTTTGGAGCTTTGCTTTTATTTTGATTTATTTATTTTTGAGAGCTTGCATTGTTTGAGTGATGTGTTTTGGATAGATGGGACCTCTGGTTTGCAATGCATCTTGCTTTTCTTGTAGTGCGAAAGTGAACCAAGAACCCTCGCAAGAATTTTCAACCTCCACATGGAAGAAAGCCGAGATCCATATTTCCATACCTTTTCATTATCATGATCGATGTTCTCTCTTTCTTATAAACAAAGTAATTGAGATGTATCAGATAGAGTTGAACAGATTCTACCTACACCCTCAAATTTATTGTCTACTAATGATGCTATCTTTTTCATGGATGGGGCAGTTATGGAATGTCGGGACTTGGATATTACTCTAAACTAATATTATTTTGCGATGAGTCAAGCCATTAATCCGAATAAATCAGGCATATCCTTCGGTCATGATTGCCCGCTGAATTTGAGAAGCAATGTAGCACGTGAGTTAAGAGTTCCGATCATTGAGAAGACATATGCCAATCAAAGAAATAGATGTTTGCATGGATATTAGCAAGGGTTAACATGAAACTAGAGGGTTGGAAGGAGAAATTGATGTCGAAAGCAGGCAAGGAAATTTTGATAAACAGTAATGCAAACATTACCCCATTATGCAAGGTCAATTTTCAAGATCCCTATTTCAAATTGCAAAGCAATTGAATAGAAAATTGCATCCTTTTGGTGGAGAACAAAACGAGCCTAAAGCTAGTACGCATCGGACGTAATGGGTAATTTTGAAATCTAGGAAGGATTGCAGAGGATTGGGCTTTAAAGACCTTATTACCTTTAATGAAGTCATGTTGGGCAAGCAAGCACGGAGTTTCTCACAATCCCCTTAGGCCTTATGGAGCTAAGTTCTTCAAATTATCTATCCCTAGGGGTGATCTTTAGAAAGCGGGAAAAGGGTCTCGTCCTTTATGGGGTTGGCAAAGTTTGCTCATGGGCAGAGAAATGGTCCGTGGGAGATGGAACACCAATCAATATTCGTGAAGACAAATGGTGATTAACCGGATTGATTGGTGGCCCAGCAAATAGGGAAGACCCCTAATTAGTGGCGAAAATGATTATTCAGGAAACAAGAGAATGGAATGAACATAAACTGAACAACCTATGTCAAGAGTACCTAGGGAGAGATTCTTTCCATGCTAATCAGTTTGGCACCGAGAGCAGACAAAAACTAGTTTGGATCGGGGGAACGAACCAGGTTCCTACACAGTAAAGAGTGGGTATAATAGAACGTGTCGCGCAAATCTTCATTTCAACTCAAACCAATCTTCAACTTCTTTGTAGCCACCCAGAAGGGCCAGAACACTATGGACAAAAGAATATGGACACTGAGCCCCAAGAGGGTTCCTGATTCGTGGACAAGCTTTGAACAAAAACTTTGTTAGATGGAACCCAGGAACAGGAAATCGAGGTAAAAGTCAGACTAGCTTACCTGAATAGTGGACGCCGCCGGCCGGAGGGTTCCTTAAGCTTATCATTGATGGCTCGTGGCTCAACGGAGCTTCGGAAGGATCTATTGCTGGAGTTTGCCGCGATTCGAGCGGTGTGATGATGGCTGGATCCGCGAAAACGGTACATACATTGTCTGCTCTGAGCGCTAAACCCCTACCAATGCAATGAGAGGCGCCCTCTTGTACTTGCTCGAGGAAACTAATCTGAAGTCTTTTGAGTAATCTGTGCGCTCAAGTGGAGACTGATAGCCTATCTCGGTCGTGGAGTTCATCTCGGGTAAAACTGAAAGCCCATCGCCTTTGGGCCATATTATCAAAGAATGTCAGAAGAACTTGGTCCAGCTGAAATCTTTGGAAGTCATCCATTGTTCCCGCGAGGTGACTTGCAGATTGGGTTGCCAAAGCCCACCGTAGAAAGACCCTCCCTCCAAACGGGTTAACTACACCCTCTTTGCCTCCTTAGAATATTTTGGATTCAGAAACTCATATGTTATGTTCTCGTAGTCATTGCACGGAACAGTTTAAGAATTTAACCTGGATTAGATTTTTCCCACGACAGCTCCCTTGTTTTGGGGGAGATTCTTCTACACTTCCCGTCATGTTCTTTCCGGAATTTTGAATGGCCGTTGGTTCAATAAAGGAAAAGAGTAGCACAATGTTCGATTTCAGGTTTACCTTGCGATAAGAAGAGCTTGTTGGTTATTTTCAAAATGACATAGAACTTCTGTTGCATTGACAAAGGTAAAGATCTACAGATTTTGAGAAATATAAACTGAGAGACTACATGTTAGTAAAACAACACGAAAGTAACCCACAGAGAAATCGATGATAGGGGGGTGTCAATGGGTCGAGTCTTCATCCCACCGACCCGACCCCTACCACAAAAGATGTGCATTTGCTCTGACCTGAACCCGACCCGAAGCGCATAGGACCAGAACTGAAAACCTGGATCGGGTCGGTTTTCCAGTTTTTCTTGCTTCTTTTTTTTTTTTTTTTGGTGGTTCAAGCTATTACATCCAGAATTTAACGACGTGTTCTCAATTTTCCCTGGAAACTGCCCATTGATCAACATTCCCTGCACCAGTCCCAATTTCAATTTCTCTTTACAAAAGCAACATATCGAGGTGTTCTCAATCCCGGTACAGAACAAACTTGGCTATATCATCGAATCCTGCTTCCTTGTAACATTCAGCGATTCGCTCAAGGTAATCTGACCAGGTCCCCTCAATAGAAGCCAAATCTAGCAAGAAAGCAGCCTCGTCCAAAGAGACCTGCATTACGATGAACTTTTACTCCTTAGGTTGCAAAATCAACCAATCAAACAAGAATCTCCTTCTATTATCCGAGATACCTGTGCAGGTGCCTTGCCCTTCTTGATATCCTCTTCTTTTCCCTCTTCTGACACTTTTTCTTTGATGTACTCTATTTGTTCATCCTCCCATTTTGCTATTTGAGCGACTTCCTGAACCATCCGACATTCTCACAACAAGCACAACAGGCAGTGAAAAAGAATGGGTTCATAACAATGAATAAGCATACCTCATATGGGCAGCCTAATGTCCACCATGGCGACTTTAGAGCCACCCTGGCAGCATCTTTAGCTTCCGAGGCCCGTCCAACTCTGCCAAGTGTGAAGAATTTCTAGATAGCGAGAGAGAAAGAGAGAATAGGAAAGTAGCATGTGAATAAAGTAGAGTTAACAAACCGTAGTAAAATCTCCGCATAAAAGGCAAAAGGACGTCCAAATCCTGGAAAGAGATCTTTCTTTGTATAGAACTCTCCAGTCACCATGGCTGAAACCTTGCACACAGGATTATGATGTTCACAGAGATGCCACTGACAGGCAATATGAAAAATATGGTCATAAAAAGATAAATTTGTAGGAACCCACTTCATCCCCCTCGTCAAAGTGGCGAGTCACCTTGCGCTCTAAGACATCTGGAAACATACCAACCTGGAAAGAGACAAAAAAGAAGAAAAAAAATGAATCAAAGGCATTCATGTAAAGTGAAAGCTCACTCACTTTCTTGTTTGGTTACCTTTTTCAAGAGATACGCCTCAAGATTCTTAATCTGAGATTTTGCAAAATCACCCTTGTTGTAAAGTTCCTTACCAGCCTCAGATGAAGCATGGTAGAGTTCATCACTACTCTTCTGTGAATTGGCATCTTCTTCAACAAGAATCCTATGAATATACTGATCAACCTGTTCTGCAGAAGTTAAAAACGCTAAGCTTCTTTCACCAACTCCAAACAATTGTGGTAAGGGGGAGAGCAAGAGCTCAACTCATGGACTGCAGGGCATGTACATAGTACCAATAAGCAGAAGTGTATAACCCCGAGAAGCTGGAGACAACACAATGACCTATATATTCATGCATAAACTGAATCTTGCAGCTCAATGTATTACGTTCTTAGCTAATAGCGATACGCCATGCTTGCGGACTTCAACAACCGGCATCTCCATCCTGTGATGAATGGCAATGAACCGCAGAATGGTGTGTAAGAGCTACAAACTTTCTAATATCCACCAGTTACGGTATCTTACCCAGGTGGGGCTGTTGGCCACCTCAGCAATCCAGTAACACCACCTAATTCAGACCAATAATTCCATCATTAACTTGATGATGCTTCATGAGTTGCTAGCCCCAAAAACAAAGTACTTACTCTCGAAACAAACTACACACGCTACCTGAAAGATTTTGCGCCAGAGGAATAACTAGGGGAATCAACCCTTGCCTAGATCCTGGAGAAACTATCGTTTCACCTGCAAGCAAAGAGTTTTAATTATCAGAAGGATAGGTTCTGTTGAAACACTTTGCCTTTGACCCATTTTATGGCGTTAATGAACTGTGTCCAACTTTCAGTATCATCGTCTCAATTAGACTTTAGGACACAGGGCGAGTGGCATCAGAAAAGAGTAATCATCCCTTCCTCGGATAATTGTTATTTGATAAGTACCCCTTCTTCCTCATATAACTAGGTGATTTCTTACTCAGAGGTGGATCAATACAAATGAAGAGCCATGACAAGTTTCAATCCATATGAGTTATGCCCTATATTTGAAATCATCCTCTCCACAAAGCATAAAATATGAACCTCCTCATGTGCCATGAGCAACACATCATCAATCCAAGGGAGGAAGGTTTGACTTAAAGCTACCTCTTGCATGAAGCACTTTTAGCAGGTGATGAAGATGCTCTGGAGGTTCAGTGGCAGCTACATCCTTGATGAATGATAAATGACCTGCATTTTGATTCACAAACTCCCAAGCAACTCAGCCTAAGAATGAAAAAGAGAGAACAATAATAGTAAAGACAACAACAATCCAACAATGAAAGGGAAAAAATTTCATAATACGAACTTATCATTTTCTGAAGCATCGAGATTGGATTGCAAATATGTCAGTTTTCCAACCCAACACCAAAAGGGAAGATGCTTAGCTTTGAGAGTATGGAATTGACTAAACCAAGTCTTTCAGAAAATATTTGAGCCCAACCTCGAGAATGAACCGTCAGCGAGTATATCATGCATGCCATAACTAATGAAAACTTAGTGATTAGAAGTTCAACTTCATGCTGCTATTCTTCAGCGTTGGACAAATTAGCAGCGAGTGTAGCATTGTTGCCTTCGTTAAAATTAAGTCATTCTATTAATAATAGTCCATTGTCATTGTTGGCCAAAGCATAAAGTCGAGCTTGAATGAAAGGTATTGTTATTCTATCGCACATGCTCCCTGTTCTCGAAGATGCTACTACTCCAATACGCTCACTCAAAAGAAAGATAGCTCAACTCAATCCCATTACGAACCATGGACTTGGTCCTGATCCAACATGAAAGAGTCAAAACTAAAGGCCGGCATTACACATCTGCACTGCCTTCCCCCTTAATAACGAGAATTAGACAGTGAAAAAATATTGGGCGTTCGCGACTAAGTAGTCCGAATGCAGAAGAATTCAATCAACGCAGTGAATTTACTTCAGTACCATCCAAAGCTTAACCAACAGAGAAATGGATCTTTCAATTGAGAGTTTTAACTCGGAAAATGTGGAGCAAGGCAAAATTCACCACAAGAGAGAGGGAGAGAGTACCAGAAGAAGAGGAAGAGCATTTGACGGTAGCTCTAGCGCATCACAGAGGAAGTAGGGTTGCACCAGGTAGGGCTGTCAAAACAGCCTGGCCCGAACCGAAATTTTCGGTTATTTCCTGTTCGGGTCTTCAGGTCGGGTAATCACTTAAAATGCTTAGTATTATAAAGATTTCAGTTCCGGGTCGGGTCACAAACCCGAACCTTCGTTCTTCTTCTTCTTCTTTGCTCTGCGATCTCTCACATGACGCTGCAACTGCGTCCATGGCCATTTCTATATTTTTCAAAGTGGATAAGAGGCCCCAACGTCTCGACATGATTCGGTCCACGGAATTCCATACGCAAGAGCCAAGAGAGAAGGCGATGGCTAGTGACAAGCTTTGTGAAGGAGACGATGGAAGAGACAGGCTTTGTGAAGCTAGGGTTTGACTTGCAGATGGAGGTGGAGACAACAGAAGAGACAAGCTTAGTGAATTTAGGGTTTTGCAAAGGTAAAGAATCAGCTGGGAAACTTTTGATTTTGACTTAATATTTCGGTTCGGTTCGAGTTTGTGACCGACCCAAACTGAAATCTTTACAATGCCATAATTTTAGGTGTTCACCCGACCTGACCGAAAATACCAGAAAATTTTGGTTCAGGTCAGGCTTTTCTGACAGCCCTAACTTTGGGGGCTTCTACTGATGAAGAATGGGATTATTTGAGCTTATTCACATCCACTAAGGAGCTTGTTGATTTCACAAAATATGTCCCGGTCGGTACCCATTTTTGCACGATCATGATACCAAGTACAACTTCCAAATCCCACCTTTTTCCATAAATCCTGAACTCTATACCAACTTTGCAGGAATGAGTGGAAACTCGCATAATCCACTAGTTCACAACCAAGACCCGCAAACTGTTTCTCAAGAGAGCAGCTACTTTACAGGCAAGAACAACTATTTTGTTGTGTTTCGCTGAGAGCGCGGAAAGGGAATCGGTTCCAATGACAACATGCCATTAGCTAATGAGATCTCTTCCTACTTTGATGCTTTCTCCAATTCTTTCTATAAGGATGGTAACAATAGCAACTCCTTTGTCGCGGAGTTGAGTAGCACTCTGATGGAAGAAGGTGCGTATTTGAAGGAAATGCATAGTGAAAGAAGAGGATGCTGGGGTAATAATCAGCCAGCAGATGTTAGCATGCCCTTATGCATTTGCAGCTTGAAAGAAGGTCTTCTAGATTAGACAATATTTATGCTGGAGCAGGACATTCTACTTGCATCGATGTGTCAGAAAATAAGAAGAAGAAACCTCGCACTTCAAGAGATGAAAGCTTCCATTTTGTTTCTAAATATTCTGCTTCTCAGATGATTGTCATAAATGAAAGTGGATCTATTCTGTTTATAATTATTCCTCACGAACAATCTTATTATATGCAGCCGAGAAAAAAAATTGACAGTCCGAGGAATGCGAAGAAGCTCATGTCTACCAAACGACAATGGATATGAAAGTAATGTTAGACTAAATGGTCTAGCAGTTGCAACGGGGTAGGCGGTAATTCTGGAGAGCTCAATGGAGAACTAACTCCACCATTCAAGGCATCAACAGTACTTACTGAAAATGGGAACATAGGGAGGATCAAAGCTACTAGGGGTTCAGCGACCGATCCTCAAAGCCTCTATGCAAGGGTAATCAGTTCTTCTTCCTGGAAATATGTTTCTCTTGCTCATTATTTTGTACATTGATATGACTGTTCTCTAATCTTTGCCTTCCAATTTCACAGAAACGTTGAGCGAGGATTAACGAACGATTGAGAATTCTACAAAACCTGTTCGTAGTGGGACCGAGGTAGGTAGCATCCCCGATGAAGTTTTTAGTAGCTTCTATATATTTTCAGAAGAGAGTTGAAATACAAGTCACACCAGGCTTATGTGCATTTGTGGCCGGTCGACATTAGCACAATGCTTGAGGAGGCAACTCACTGTGTGAAATTCTTGGAGCTTCAGATTAAGGTGAGAATAAATAAAATTTGGATCACACAAATAGTTCGGAAAACACACATAACATTAACTTTGTATGTGCTGTTGCATTGGTTTAGCTCCTGAGCTCAGATGAGCTGGGGATGTGCGCTCCTCTCGCTTATAATGGAATGGATGTCGATGTAGGCCACATTATTTTTCCTCAACTATGACCTTGGAGTAATTGGGTTTTTCTTTTCTCTTTTCCCATTTCAAGGAAGAGAAGTGAATGTTGGACAGCTTGACAGTAATTTCAGATTGTTTTCTGGGTTCAAATACACCCATATTTACACATTCAGAACACCACCAACCATGCCACAGTCAAGTTCTTCGTAGAGCATAACCTTACAACATCTATATTTAGTTCACAAGATTTCTAGTAAGGGGCCTTCTAAGAAAGGACACGTCTGAGATAGACACACTTGGATAACATAGATAGACAAGAAGATCCATGGCAAGTTACAACATCAATGGAGGCAAGATGAATAAAAATAAACCAGTGCTAGTGTTCAAGCAAAGCATATGAAATGGCAGGTCAGTCAAGTATCTGACAAGAATCTTTTCTGATGATTCAAATAGCAACCAAGGAAAAGCTCTGCCTTCACAAAACACAAGAATCAATTTGGATAGCTTAATATGCTCTAAATTCCATAAAATCTTGGGTTATTCACCTACTCTTCACAATCATTAACCACCCAAAAGTTGCATCCTGTTACGATGATGAACTCGTAATGCTAATTTGTCCAGCTGCTCCCTAACGCACGAACTTATCTACAAGTCTAACAGGTATCGCTTGCCAGGAACTTCACGGGACGCATAAATTTCATAAACCTTAACTGATCCTTGTCCCAATTAACGCTAACAAGAATATCATCAAACAGGTTGTGACTAATCAGCACAACCACCTAACCAAACAATCAAGCATATAGCGACTCGAAACCAATATCAGACGAGGTACCCAATAACGAAACACCAAACTGTCATAACATCAAATACAAACATAAAGCGACATCGTTTTAACAAGCTCGAACTAGCTGGTGGGTGGAGCCTTAACAGGAGAAGAAAAACCAGAAGAAGAAGAAGAAGATGATGCAGTACCGGAAGCGTCATCGCCGCCACCACTAGAGGAGCGCGTCCAGTCAGGAGGGAGGGGAGGAAGAAACGCGTGGACGGTGAGCTTGCGCCGAATGTCCCAAGCCTGAGTCTTTCGGGGCCTCGTCTCAAAGTGGCGGGCGGTGGCCTTCTTGTTCGGCCTCGACGAGCACCCTACAATCGAAACCATCCCTCCCCCGCTGATGCTCTCACCGCCGGCGATTCTCGGGGCCTCCTTGGAAGAGGCGGAGCCGGGGGGAGGCGAGGGCGCGACGGGGACCCGAGTCCCGAATACGGCGAAGATGGACATTTCGCTCTTCTTCTTGTTGAAGCAGGACGAAAACTGCAGGTACGAGGGTGAGTGAGGCGAGCGAGTAGGATAGGATTTGTGGGACGTTATCCACGTACTCTCACTTTTTCTTTACCCAGATGAGATGGTCTTCAGTTTTGCTTGGCCGAGTCAAGACGGCCGGTCGGATCAGTCTGTCGTTTAATTAAATTATGTTCCGGCGTGACACGGGCGGAATTTGTCTATTTTTCGATATCTCAAAAGG
This sequence comes from Rhodamnia rubescens, assembly GCA_021437795.1. Taxonomy (NCBI): domain Eukaryota; kingdom Viridiplantae; phylum Streptophyta; class Magnoliopsida; order Myrtales; family Myrtaceae; genus Rhodamnia; species Rhodamnia rubescens. The sequence continues at coordinate 6,193,831 of JAILYA010000008.1, forward strand.
GCACGGAAGTGGTCCTGAAGAAGAGAAATGCATGTTAAATGTATCTATAATGATGTTCGAACGGCGTTCCGGAGTTGAATCAAATCAATAAGGGATTTGGCCTATTTGTTGGCTTAAAACAGCTGGTATGAGTGAAATAGTCTCGGCTTGTAATTACGGCCTACCCCGTATATGAATGTCCCAGGTTGCGGCAGCTAGAATAGACTCGCCGACGTGATAGCAGCCATGGACCACATTGGTGTGTTGAGAAACAATTTGAGACAAGTCGTCTCGCCTCGACATCATCGATGCCTTTCCCCGATGGCAAATCAAGAGTCCGGTGCGCGAGAATGGGGGAGCGTTTCGTGATAGAGGGAGGCCAATGGAAGGAGATGGCACGAGATGTTGGCGAATCCAATGTCTTCAACTCTTTGATGATCTTGCATATCGATGCGGACTTCGGAGTTAGACATGGATAGGCACCTAGGCTATGAGATGCTTGTGTTTAATTTGATATAGGATCGATTTTGGACGTCATCGCTGAGTGCTTGTAACAAAAGAAGCTAATTGCTTGTCCCTAAGAGTATTTATGTATTAGACTAAGCTTTTACTTAATTAGTTTAACAATCTTGAGGTGAGTTGACAGTGACCTTAGCTTACAATCTCATTAGCTACACGTACAAACGAGGATGATAGATGTTTTCCGAATATTTTGCAAATCGAGAATGGACCGATGCTTCAGCCGAAAATTCGAATTCATTCCGCCACCTGCCTTTCTTTGTTAAGGGGGGCAGTTCATTTGGTTCGGGACAGGTCAGGCATTTTTTTATAGCCCGGTCTTATCGTTTCCATTATTTATTTATTTATAAAAATTTCAAAAGTGAAAAGTAAGGAACAAACACGTGGCACACCCGTGAGGGCCAGTTTATTATGTTGTAATAGGAAAAAAAAATGCGATCACACAAGAACGCGTGAGGACTTGTGAGTTACTTAGGGAGCGCGTAACAATAATTTGGTTTTCCTTTTATATTTATTTAAAAATATTTTGATTCTCCTTTTTTTTTTCTATATTTATTTTCCGTAGAAAAAATTCTATGTTTTTAGAAAAACAAAAACCCGTTTAGTAATGCAATTTTATTTTTCTATTTCCGGGAAAAATAAAAATTGCTCCAAATTAATGAGAAGTGAAAATTTTCTAACTTTTTTTTTTAATTCCTCCGGAAAAGATTTAATATTTTTGAATTTTTTTATATTTTAAAATTTTTTTTTATTTTACTCATTTCCTCCCTCTCGCGTTTGATCTCCTCTAGGCGTCCCATCCACCGATCTTCGACCGCCACTCATGGGATGCCAGCCTCGTGATTGGCTGACCTCGCTGACCGTGGCTACCCGGTCTCCATCCTCCCGCGATGTCGACCTCTCGTGTCTTCATCTTCGCCTTGTCACCCAACCATAAAAATCTTATGCGGTAATTGAACGGATTTATATTTCGGAACGGAAATTTCATGTCATTATCGAACGCGTGTCTTTGCTCAAAAACTCGTTTAGGGAATAAAAATAGAGTTTTTTTTTAATTTCTGGCCAAAAAATAGAAGGGCCGCCATTCGCCCCTTAATATTTCAAGTCCATAGTAAAAATGGCTTGTGTACAATGTTTCCTTTATTTTTTTGGGGGCGGGGGGCGGGCGCAGAGTCTGGGTATCAGGTGGTTTTATAAACTAGGTTTCGCAAACCAAACTAAATCCGGGTCTCTAGTCTGGTGAAAATAGTTGTAGCCTCGTGATTGTCTGGAGTAGAAATCGAACTTGAAGCATCTTGTAGCCCAAAATCTCATCCGTTTACTAGGTAACCAACTCTTTAAATTTTTGCGCAAAAAGCGTATTTAGGTGATGAGGAAGATGGAATATTCAGTAAGCTTATCTTTTTCTGTTTTCATTTAAAGCCAAATCATGGTACGACAGTGATTTTGATGAAATTAGGAGCTCTTTTCCGTGAAGGGTTTACATAATTGGTCAACTAAGTATAGTTATTTGCTCAATTTAGTCCTCCAACTTTTTTTGCATAATCAAATCGCCTCCTTATTAGTACGCCAATTTCAATTGAGCTCAGTAAATTTGCCGCTAAAAGATCCAAAAGCTTTTCATTTTCCGGTAATAGCTTCAAAAGTTCACGCGGCACGCTGATCACCAGCCCGACGAGACTCTGGTACTTGGGCTTGGGGAGGCTCCATCTCGGCTCATTTCGGCCCTCTACGACAGGCCCACCATCTTCACCAGTCACGTAGATTTTGGAAACCTTTGTGGTCATAAAGTTTGGAAAGCAAATGGAGAAAGAGAGAGAGAGAGAGAGAGAGAGAGAGAGAGAGAGAGAGCGATGAATGGAGGAGGGGATGAACTGAACCACATGGCACCATAGACGATCAACTTCACGTGCAGACCGAAGCCCCTCATGGCTCACAAGCTACTCTCCTTGGCGCACTTGGGATCTTTTTCAACTCGTGCAGGATCGTCACGTGGATACGAAGCTCGGTTCAAGAACTCAACGAAGAACAATTTACCTAGCAAGGAAGCATGGGGGTGGGGGGAAGAGAAGGGCAATGAAAAAGGGGTAAGGGGGAGAGAGAGAGAGAGAGAGAGAGAGAGCGCCCACGTGACCATAATTGCTGTCGTGTAGAGTCACGAGGGGTAAGAGGCGTTGTCCCATCACATGGTCCGTCCCGGTGGGGGGAGTGATCACTGATCTTTCGCTCAACGTGAAACGAGTCCAAGAACTTGGCAAGTGTTGGCGGAGTCTTTCGCGCACGAGCACCGAAGTTTGGAAGCAAACGATGCCTGAGCTACAGTAGTTTTTTTTGTTTGGTGCTCTCTTCCTGATTCTGCGCATCTCTTATCTCCTCCAGCGTCGCTGCCCATTCCAATGGCCACTATTTCAAGAAAGAGGGAGAGCCGATATGTATTTCTCTGCACAGAAAGCGGTGGAGCGTACTGACGTATTTCAGTTGGAATTGAGGGCAATGAATGAATGGGAAGAAGACAAAAGTTGACGGTGAAATGACGACTGAATTCACAAATCCCTATTACCCCAAAGTACTAACTAACAACACACATAATTATTAATAATATTATCCATGGTAAAGGCGGGCATTAGAACAAAAAAGTAAGGGATAACAACATAAATAATCCATAAACTGTTATCTACCAATTATTTATTTGGTCGATGTGGTTCATGAACATTAAACTAATTTGCAACGTCATTCGTGAACTTTTAACCAGGTCAATATGATTCATGACCTTTTGGAAAATATTCAATCTAGTCCCCAAACTATATCGACCGCATTGAATAAGTTAAAAATTTCGGAACGGCGTAGGGTTAAAGTTCGGGGACCACATCGAACATATTAAAAATTTATAGATAATATTATACATCGGGTCAAAATTCCTAGAGTCATTTGTGTCGTTTTCCCCAAAAGTAATTTAATTCAATATTTATGTTGCTTGTTTGAAAAAAATATGTTGGACCCACGTAAATTCAATTTTCAATTTATTTGCTTTATTCAATCTATTATCGTGCTAAATCTATCGTTCTTGGTAAAAGAATCTATAAAATTTATACATGGAAGGCTTGAAAAGGATGAGGAGATAACTTTTTGGAGGTGCCGGGGAGCATGGCACGCAGCGGGACACCCCCACCGCCTGCTCCCGTTGGAAGTCCATGCTAACTTTAGCTTTTTCATGGAGGTAATATCATAGGGTTGCAAAAGGGGTTATAGCCACTTCAGTCCTCCTTAACCTTTCCCCGTTTCTTACGGTCCACATAGATTTTCCCAAATTGGATGGAAGACCCTTTCTCTCTTCATGACCTAAATTAACACCTGAAATTTACTTTTTTTTTTTTTTTTTCAGAATTTGGCATCTCACTGTCTTCTATAAGATTAACTGCCCAAGTTATACAACACTCATTAATCCTGGAAAAGGGAAAACTAGCTCTATTTATTAACTTGTCTCATCTTTCTCTCATGTCTTCCGTCCGAGCCCATTGTGCTAGTGACTTACGTAGCACCGACATGCGATGCGCGCAATACGACACGGAGTGTTGATCATGTGTCGGATCATCTTGACCACATGCCGGAAAGTGTCGTATGCATGTTGATGTCGACATGACACGGAGGCCCCAAAGAGTGTCCGTGTGACCCTCGTCCAGCATCCCTCTCTTCCCTAGAGGGGTCGAGTGTCGCCTCCGAACCTCGAACGGAGGTTGACGTGCCGATCACCATGTCCATAATTGGATTTAGTAGCTCCGGCTTGCGAGCTTTATTTAAGCATCGTCAACCTCGGAAGGTGGAACTACGCGATATTAAGCGCCGGTGACCTTTTTCTTTGGAACCTGTTAGAGAAGAAGCAAAGTTTCAGAGTCAACTAAATCCTTCCAAGATGCAAAAAACAGATGTCCTTAAACTGGTTAATGGATCATACCAAATGATTATCTTGAGCACCAAAGAGTTTTTTTTTCATCAGACAGGATGTAACCACTGTTCATTCTTTTTGTAGAGCCGAACCCTAACTGTGGCCCTGTTTAAGCATGCATGGGCAGAAGCCTCATCAAGCTTGGGCCTTAATGTACTGATTAAGCAGGCACCTATTGCTGAAGCCACCAGGAACAGTGGGGAGACATTTTAAGATTGGATTCTGCGGTGGAAATGGCAGATTTTGACGAGCAGAAGCAGACCAAAACCTGGTACTACTTGGGTTTTTGTCCCCATTGTCCAAACACTGTTGTGTTTGTGGACCTTCTCCCTCCCTCTCCCCCCTCTCTCTCTCGGAGGATGAGATGAGATGTGAGTTTGAGATGGAAGCACACTGATGGGATGGTTACAAGAATCCCTTCAAATGTTTGGAGTTTTATGACGTGTCTAATCAGAGAGTTTGGGCCCCACCAACCGCTTGATTGGACCCGTCCACGCCATGACGTTGACCGCCACCCTTTTTTTTTTTTGGCACTTTTACGACTACTTTCACTATGTTTTACGAGGAAAAGGCCGTGTTTTAAGAAAAAGGGAGGAAAAACATACGAAAAACGGCATCGTAAAGTATGATCCACCGTGCTTTGAACCTGATTAATCTCACACAAATATGAATACACGTTATTTATGTCCGTTTTGTATCTTTTTTGGTACCACTGACAGTAGTAGATAATGGAAAATCTACTCCAAAAATTACTACATCATGAATGTGAAAGGACAAGAAAGCATTTTATGTTATATGTCGTGCCAGTGTCGTCTCGTTTTACTAATCAAAGAAAAATATGTGGTTGATAAAAGGGACATCAAATTAGCTTGACATGCAAATATCGATATTGCGTCAAGTACTTATCGATAGGAAGAAGCTACAAAATTGCTTTATTCGTTAAACTTTTTTGGTCTGTTTCTGGGGGTGATGAGAACGACTTCGCATTGAAACTGTTGTTTCATTAAGGCAACTGGAGTTTGGTGAAATGCGAAAAGATGGCGACATCTTCCCCCCTCCTCCACTTTTTTCAGTGCAGTTGTGATTTTCCATGTTTTTTCACGAAGATGGAAGCTCTGCATGTTATGTCGAAAGATGACCATTAAAGCGTCCCCAGAAATGTCTCTCCCACTCCCGGATTCTCATTCACTCCCCTTTCTTCCTCGCAAAAGGACACATTCCCATCCTTTCTTGACCGATGACGAAATCTTTCATTTATCACTCTGTCATTTTCGTGAACTAGGGCTCTCGTTGCTGTTTATCTATTTCCCGCCCAAAAACATGGACGGACGAAACAAAAAAAAAAAAGATTATGACACAGTTGCCGCAGGTGATTGCAGTTGTCGTTTGTATGTGACACTTGGTTAAATGTACCTCGGTTCCCACTTTGGAACCTGTTTGGAACCGCGCATGAAGGGCCGGTTCCACAATTAGAGCCGGTAACCGTCCATGAAGGGCCGGTTGGGCAGAGAAACTCGAGAAAATGCCATCATGGTGAAGCTATTGATTAGTGGGAAGGAGCGTCATTCTAAGATATTGTCTGTTTATCTGTCTACTAAAGCGCTATTCCAAAATTCTCTCCAATTGACAAATTCTTCGTTGCGTCATAGTATGTTGCAAATTAACCATCCGGTTCCCGAGTGAGCCCATTGGTTCCGGTTCAGGCAGTCCAGTTGGGTGGGTCCACACTTGATATTGGACCGATATTCACCGACTTCAAGTTATTGGAATCGAAAATAGGACCGGCTGCGGCGAGAACCACCCAAAATTGGTCGGTTATATTCGGCCTAGACGGTTCCCTGGTCCTGTTCTAATTTTTTGGCTCGCCACTAAATGCACTTAAACTTCGATGTGGTTCTTTCATTCCACGAGCTTAATGTATATTTTCATTATTCGTAAACTAATCTAATAAGCAGAGTTCTCCCAACAACATTTTCTACCGAGGTGTGATTCATGGTACAGCCTTTTATATTAAGCATGAGCTCAGTCTTTAACCACCATACGACAACTTATTCATCCTAATTTCATGGCCGTAGCCACAACTAATTGCTAGGGTTTGAGTTCTTCAAATAGTTCCATCAAGAATGGAAAAAAACTGTTCTTGAACATCGTATTAAGCTCTCAAACTACAGACCGCCAAATTTATGACAAATCAAAATAGGTAGATAAATGCGTGCGCTGCGAGTATTGGTGGAATGGTACGAAGTTGGAATTAATGGCACGGACGTGATCAGTTCAAAACTTCAAAGCAGCTTGAAGTTTTCATGGAACTGGGAGTCAGATTCCAGTCACTGTGCAGAGACCACGACGGTCTTATCTATCAACATCAGTCGCCTATTTCGAAGAACAGAAGTTGGGAGAGGAGACAACAACCCTTCCCCACTGCAGTTTACATCGCCCCATGCATGCATACATCTCCATCCACTCTCTCTCTCTCTCTCTCTCTCTCACACACACACACACACTCTCAGTTTACTAGAGCCTGTCTCTCCCTCTCTCTAACCCTAGAGAGAGAGAGAGAGTAAATGAGTCGCAGAAGAACTCGAGAGCAGACCAGAGTTAGAGAAGAAGAGATGAAGAGCTCGGGCACCGAGCAACTTTTGGGTGATCACAGCAAAGAGAGAGAGAGAGAGAGTATAGTGATAGTGCGAGTTACTTGGTACACGATTCAAGGCAAAAAAAAAAAAAATTGTTGCCCTTCTTTGCCGGTTCCTTGTCTCCTTCGCACCCAAACACGCCAAGACCAGCACGTCAAGATTTTCGTCCATCCCGACACAAATCAATCCTCTCTTCTGCTCATCTCCACGTGCAATTCTCCAAGCACAAACCCAAAGAGTTTAGTGTACTATTGAATAGGACGAAACTCATAATGACCACGTTTAAATTATCTGCATAATCATAACAAAATAAAGCGAAAAAGAAAAATCGAGATATCGGATTTTATCACGATTCACTCTTAAATTAGAGTTACGTTCATCGGAGGATTTCACTATAATTAGCATCTCGTATCTCTCGTTATATTATTCGATTACAAGCTAAAAATATATATATAGCAGTAGCTACTCATATGCTCAAATTCAAACTATTAATGAAAAATTATGAACTCAAACTATAAAATAAAATAAAAAAATCCTATGATGTCCAAGAGGTGCTGCCCCTTAAAACTCTCGCCGAGGCGGCTCCCTCGGACCCCTGCCCGTTCACTGGGAGAATGAGGCCCAAGCTTCTCTGTCGATGGAGAATATGAACCACACCCCAATATAAATAATGTTTGTTTTCAAAATTCTAATAGAGGAGAATGTGTATGAAGAAGCAATTTCTGATGAACACTTCCACATTAACTTATAGAATAATGGTGGTGCCTGATAGTGCATTGCCCTCCTTTGGCCAATGATAGCGTCACTTGATAATTACTCCTCTAACCAATAAAAGATTCAAAAACATTTCACTGCTATAAGACTTACCTTATGAAAAACTAGTAAATTCTTTCGACTTAAGGAAAAAAAAAAACCTTTTCTTATCAAATTATTACAACAAGCAGATTAGGAGTATTTATCAGAACGACATGTGCCACCATGCGGATGCACTCCAAAACTGAAGAATTGTCTGATAAATATATCAAGGACTTGTCTCCATCTTATCATTTTCTATTTTTCCCCACGCAGAAAGAGCACTCACAAATAGCGATAGATAATAACCCAAGCACCCATGACGTTCGCCTTTATTTATTGCCCCTTCTCTCGTCCTCCACTCATCTTCTCCACAACCCTCGAGCCTCTCTCCCTATCTCACTTCCTTCCTTTCCCTGACCGCACACGAACACAACATGCAGACATCCTCGCTCATCACCTGCATATCTTCGAGCGACAGCGCGTGCATGGAGGACGACTCATTGGAAGACGAAGACTTCGTTCTTCTCTCTCTCGGCCCGCCCGGTCAGCATCACCGCCACCGCCACCACATCTCTAAACACCCTTCGTCTCATCATCATCATCATCATCATCTTCCTCGTCCGAACGAAGACAAGACGTTGCCATCAGCAACGACTGCGGCCGCTGACGATCGTTGTCACCAGGATCAGAGCGTGACGGTGGCTCTTCACATTGGCCTGCCGACGAGCGGAGTGAGCACAAACCCTAATCTCATTGAAGGGAAGTACTGGATTCCTTCCCCTGCCCAGATCCTCGTCGGACCGACCCAGTTCTCTTGCCCTGTCTGCAGCAAAACCTTCAATAGATACAACAACATGCAGGTTTCGAACGACGTCACAAATGTTTTCACTTTACTTGCTTGTCCTTGAAATGCATATCGGTGATGCAGTCTTCGGGTGAAAATACATAATTACGCATTGTCATCATCCCGCACTTTGTTTATGCCTGATCTTCTTACATGAAAATGTGTCCAGCACGTGTGCGGTCTCTTTAGGACATCAAGGAAAGGGAACCCAATAATTATTCTATTTCTAACAGTTCTATTCTCTTAAATTCCTATATACCTAATGATGCGACATAATTCGCATATAGATGCTTAGAGAAGAAGTTACAGAACAAGATCTTTGTGTACCAAATTTCGCAAATCTTCTCAATTTACCCAACAAAAAATCGCTCCTCATTTTACCAGGCCAATATAACGATCATCTTTGTATTATGTTAATTCTACTCATATAGTCAACTCATCACCTACTTAAAACTATTTCAGATGCACATGTGGGGTCACGGATCGCAGTACCGGAAGGGACCAGACTCGCTGAAGGGCACGAAGCCGGCATCGTCTATGCTGAGGCTGCCATGCTACTGCTGCGCCCAGGGCTGCCGGAACAACATCAACCACCCGAGATCGAGGCCGCTCAAGGACTTCCGGACCCTCCAGACGCACTACAAGCGCAAGCACGGCGCGAAGCCCTTCGCGTGCTGCAAGTGCTCGAAGCCCTTCGCGGTGCGCGGGGACTGGAGGACCCACGAGAAGAACTGCGGCAAGCTGTGGTTCTGCATCTGTGGGTCCGACTTCAAACACAAGCGGTCGCTCAAGGACCACGTCCGCGCGTTCGGGGACGGCCACACCCCTCACACCGTGGAGGTGTGCGAGCTCGAAGAGGAGGAGGAGGAGGACGAGGAGGAAGAAGAGGATGATGGAGCGATAGAAGACCATTATCGTAGGGTAGTTCAAGCTTCCGGTTACTTTTACTAGAACAGAATTAGCGTTTTGTCGTTGTAATTAGAGTAGTGAGTGTCTATTACTGTTTCTGTCTGAGAGGGGAGCGGCAGGGAGAGGGGATCTATGAAGATGAACAGTGTCCAAAGAGTGTTTTGAAAGCAATTAATGATGTCAAGGAGCGGCAGTTTCGAGTAATGAATGATGGTCCACTTAATATTCCGTGGGAAATCTCACTCACTTTTGCTAGTCTGAACTAAATTTGACGCGATAGAAAAAAAATTCCAGCATCGCGAATTTCAAATCTGTTAAAATGATGGGGGTGTTAATAGTAATCTTGGCTGATGTACCTTTTTAGAGAATATTCATATGATTTTGTTGGTTGTTTAAAGGAAAAAAGTCACTAAAAATCCCAAACTATATCTATTGTGACACATTTATCTTAAATTTTTTTTGTGTCACAAAAATTCTAAATTTTTATCAATGCGACACATTTACCCTAAACTTTTTTCGTGACACTAAAAATTCTAAACTCGTATCCATGTGACACATTAACCTCAAAATTTAGGATAAATGTGTCACAAGCCTATAAGTTTGAGGGTTTTTTGTGTCACAAATAGATAATTTAGAGTAAATATATCACATCGATACAAGTTTAGGATTTTTTATGTCATAAAAATATATCACAATGGTACAAGTTTAGGGTTTTTGGTATCACAAGAAAAAATTTATGATAAATATATTGCTATGGGCATAATTTAGTATTTTTAGTGGTGTTTTCCCTTGTTTAAACAGCCATTTAAAGCAATGCTCAAGACACTTTGACCTTTCACTGAATTGACTTACATTTAGACAAATGATATTTATTTTCCACTTACTTAAGAAAATATGATGATGTGGGACCCTTGGAATTTTGTCTTGATTTTCTTTTTATATTTACAGTTAGTTAGAGTTGTTGGGTACTCAAAAATCCCAACTTATGCCCATCGTTATATGTTTATCCTAAATTTTTTCTTGTGATATTAAAAAAAAAAAACCCAAACTTGTATTTATGTGATATATTTATCTTTCCTCAAAGTTTTGTCGGAGAATTTTAGCTAAAACAACATCATGTTTATTTCATTTACACCACGTGGATGTCATGTTAACACCGTTTTCTTTTCGGTGTCCATGTAGGCAGAATTTTAAAGATTCTCATTGATAGAGCATAAGTATGTCACACATATACAAGTTTGAAAATTTTCGCATCATAAAAAAAAATGATAAATGTGTCTGATGGGCATAGTTTGAAATTTTCGGTAGCTTTTGCCTTATTTTTAATCTCTCTAACTAGTTTGTATAAGATAAAGTTTTCCCATCCCTTGATCGGATTTGGCCTATCTGGAGTGTGGAACAAAACAACCAATCGGTTAAGTAAAGAGTAGACATCTCAAAATGGGTCGCAAAACCATCTTTTAACCCATATTTGATGGCCCGAGCCATAATACGAGTTAACTATGTTTATGAATGTGTCGTAAATGGGTGTTAAAAGTAGTCAGACCCATGAGAAGTCCATTATTTTCTCCTAGAGGGCAAAGAGTGACTCATTGCAACCATGGTTAGCGTGAATCATCTTCTTCAATATTTCACATTTCTTTTTACTATAATTTAAATTCCTCCACATTATTTCTTGCTTTAATTTTACGAGTTCATTACAAATTACTAACTTTCTCTTACTCTTCATTGTGAATCCACAAAAAAATCGAAAATTCTATGCAATGTTGCACCTTATAGTCAGAATAACGATTTTATTTAATAACATACATAGGCAGAGTTTAAAGAGAGTTGACTAGGTGGATACAGATTTTCATAGGTATGATTAAATATAAAAGTATTTTATTAAATGGGTAGGCTCGGGTACAAGTCGTATCGTGCACGAGTCATTAAATTGAAATTGTGTCTAAATGGGTCAATTTGGATCAAACCGTTTTTCATCCAACCCAAAATCGACCCGGCACACTCATTTAACGTGCCTAGTAAAGTGTCGTCCCAAGAGGTCAACACATTAGCAATAAGCAGATAGGGTGGCTTGGATCCATTATGCTTTTTTTCATTTTCTTTTCCTTATTTCTTTCCATTTTTTCCCCATTTTTCTGCTTTCTCATTTTACCATTTGGATGCATTGGTTCACTATGCACGACAGCTTCTCACTGTGCACGACCGCCAAGCAACCTCGACCACCTGCCACGATGAGCCTCCTTCACAGCCAAAGACAAAGCCAATTTCTGCATTTGCTGCCAAAGCTCTATTGCCAGAACCTCCAGTTGTATTCCCATCACGATCTATTCCAATTTGAATTAAACACCCCCTCCTGTAGTGAATTGTGTCTGGCAGCCAGTATTCAAGCCTATATCAATTGCCTGGTGCTGAGAGAGAGAGACAGAGAGAGAGAGAGAGTTGCCTTTGATCTCCATTTTACTTATCTCTTCGTTGTCTCTCCTTGGCACCAACAGAACACAGGAAGTCGGCATCGAGCTCAAATTGTCTCTACAGCATAAGGTGTTTGATGGACAGCATCTGATGATAAAATGCTGCATATTCTAGTGCACGTCCATTTTGGCAAAGGGAGAGCTCAAAAGAAATGGGCCTAAGGCCAAATCCTACTATTAGCCCGCGAGAAATTGTCGACAATGGAAATGATCGTCCATGTTGGCAAGGTTAATTTCAATGGTTCGTTAAGATAAGACAAGGATTCATTTCTCCAACATTATGTGTAAACACCAATTTGTGCCCATGAGAGAGAGTGGATCTTCCATTGAAAAATACATTAGTGAGGTTAAATTCTGTCTCTTGCTGCCAAGATAAAAAGAGAGCACAGATACGCAGACTCGTGTACAGCGATCTAGTCACGGAAAATTACTGTTCATTGATCGATATTCTGGTGTACTAGGCGCAGTGGAACCACACCAAGTTATCTCACTCTCAGCACTGAGAGCGAGAGTCTCAATAAGGTCCAGTTTCTGATCTCTCTCTCTCTCTCTCTCTCTCTCTCTCTCTCTCTCTCTCTGTGGGAGACTGGGCTGCTACTACTACCACTAAAATTATGACAGAGACCCTTTTTGTCAGTGTAGGACTTAGACAGAGAGAGAGAGAGAGATGGACCACTGAAGAATTGTTACTGTTTCTAGGGTTCCACCCAAAGACCTCCTCTTTTTCCTTTTCAGTCCAACAACGAGCACATCCCGCGAAACGTTACTCTCGGTTAAGTCCGTCGTCGCCATCGTCATCAGTGTCTGTTTCCTGTCCCTTTTTCCGACCACCCCGACGCTTGTACTAATGCACTGCGTACAACACCTTCTCTTAGTTTTCGGGGGCCATTGCTATCGTTAATCTGCTTTTGCTATGGTCGGTCAGTCTGTCCTTGTTTTGTTTCTGAAGGACGTTCCACTTTCTGACCCGACACGGAGTTTGAGTCCTTTTTTTGCTCTTCTTTTCTTTTCATGGATGCATGCAAACATGGCATGATGAGGACACCTTGGAGCACTTCAGCTTTGGCTGCACGTATGGTCTTGAGTGTTTTTTCAGGGTCTAACTAATGAAGTTTGAAGGCGAGATCGCGTCACCGAGAGAGCATAGCCTAGAATTGTTCTGATAAGCTAAGCTAACCGTATCATACATGGATGTCGTCAATCCCGCATACTTGGGAAAAATCAATACTTCGCATCATTGATGGTGTTGACACCAAAATTTTAACTAACTTTTTCATTTGCATAAAAAATCAGAGCTAATTTTTTAGTTCTAACAAAAATATATTAAATCATTTACATTGTCGTCACTTAGATTAATTTAACATTCATTTGCATTGCACTTGCATATTAATTGAATCGGCGATGGATGGACTCAATGAAAGCCCTTGAGCTTAATTGTCAAATTGAACGGAACCCAAAAAGCGTCACAATTAAATTGATGATCTGGTGAAGGTTGTAGAAGATGATCGACTGAATATGAAAGGCCAATCATTCTTTCCTTTCGTGAGCGGCAACGCTTTGCTTTTGCTCGTCTATTGCTTTCGAAACCAATGTTGGTTTAACTGAACCAGTCGACAAGTGCTTTGGATGAAGGCAGTGAAGTACTTAAATGGTAGTTCTAAAGTTTGTGAATCTTGGGGAACTATGCAGTCATGAACGCTACTGTTTCTTCACAGCAAGCCGTAGGTGGTAGGCGGTGGGTCGATTTTCAGATTTTATAGCCGTAGGGCTCAGTAATTTGAATTGTTTGCTGGAAAAAAAAAGAAAACGCGTACTATGTTCATGAGAGAGTGAGTTCACTTGCATTGACAAGAGGCGCTCATATTATTAAAGATTACATTCTTACTCTGGACAGATTTGCGATTTGGGCTCATATGTCAAGAAGAGCAGAACGTGATTTCAACACATTAATTAGGGAAAGAGATCAGGTGTATAAGTAAGGTGATATTCTAAATAAGATATTTGAAAAAAAAAGGAGATATTATCACATAAAAAGGAATCATGCATGGAGATTTAATCTTGGAGCCTAATCTTCTTATGCCTGTAAAAGAAAGGGAACTCACGTTAGAAGGGGGGGGGTTAAGAAAGAAAAAATCTAGAAATATACGTGAACTTAGAGAGGCAAAAGGCAAAGAGTTGCTCGGTCCAAGCAAGCTTTGGCTGAGAACCTTTCCCCCGTGGCATATCATCACAACGTGGTCTCGTCGTCCATCATCCATCGAGACATTGCCACCTTCTGCCATCTAGACTAGTGTCCCAGCTATGGCGTCCCAGCTTTACGTCGTCCCAGCTCAGCTTGTGCTCTCTCGTTGACGTCCAAGGTTTATCCGTACGCTCGAAGTCGTCAACACCCTGCTGTCCAGCCTTTGTCAGCGCACAAATCATCCCTGCTCGATGGTAAAACAGCTCTTTTTCCTAGCCTTATATGAGATCTAACGTGGTTACTCACCTTGTGTTAGAGCCTCGATTGAATTTGAGCTCAAGCCATAGCGAACTTGGATCAAAGGAGGCTTTTTACAGTGAATTGCAAGTGCTGGAATTTTTGCTTGAAAAGGGTAATTTCTTTCAACTTTTGATTGCAATATTTATGATGATTGATTGAAAAGTATACATGTTCATGTGCTTTCTTCGAATACATTTGGTTTGCAATAAAACTTTGTAAAGCTAGAACCTTTCAATCATAATTTTCTTTTAAAAAAGGGAAAATTGAACTCTCTTTCACTTAGATCCCGATTTTTTGAGAAAGTTCTATTTGACTGATTAATTGAATTTTAGAGAATTGGTGAAGTTAATTGGAATATATCTATTCTCAAATTGTTTGCGGAATATTCACTTTTTCAAGGTCAAATCGGATAACCGCACTCTTTTGCAAGAACTAAAATTTCCGGCACGTTTACGTCTCTTGGCCGAATCATGTTTGGTTGAATTTACGATGACCTATGGACTTTACTTCGATGTCTAGTTGACCTTTTTACATCTCGTCTAGTAACTCATAGTCTTTGAATTTTATTATCACGTTCTCATGCATATTTATTTATTCTCGTGATTGTTTGTTTGTTAAAATTTGCACTTAAATAAACAATTATGCCCATAATTCATGCTCCCTAGTGCCTTGTCCCTTCGGAATATGTATATCAATGCACGCAATTTGACTTCTATTTTGAAGTATGATCATGCTCGAATATATATGAGAATTATACATCAAACCCTTTATTTTGAGGGGCGGATTGATAATTCAAAAGAATTTCATGGTTTGCCCAATGTATATAGGGGTGACGGTAATTCTATATTCAATTTGTTTTTTCGGTCCTAATGCAAGGGCAAGTTAAGAATAGAATCGAAATTTTCGAAATTTAAGGTAAATTATGGACAAATTTGTTTATTTTTGTTCAAATTTTTGTGTCTTTCCTTTTTAATTAAATCCCTAAAAAATACCAAAAAGATTGACACGTTTTTCTTAAGGTAACTTACATTTTTATCATCTTTTACATGAAAATAACATTTAATATAAGTTGAGATTTTGAGAAGTCAATTTCTTAATTTAAAATTAATGTTGTCTTCACTTTAGGATAGTTTTTGCCATCATTTTTTATAAATCCGAAAATTCATAAAAAAAATAAATCAAAACATGTCATGCATTGCATATAGTTTAGCATCATACTCGCCATGCCATGCTCATCTTTCATGCATATTTTTGGCATGTCATTTGCATTAGTATTTCACCTAATAAGAGAAAACACATAAATCATCAAATCAAGATTTTTTTCATGAAAATTGGTACCAAAAGAGCATTAATTAAAAAATTAATGGTACCAAATCCCCGAACACTTAATCTACGGTTCGTAGGAAATAAAATAGTTCTTCCACTATTTTATTTAGGTTTCTAATCGACTTACCAATAATGATTAGTGGCGACTTCAAGATAAATTTTAGCATGAAATTGAATCTAAGTTGCGAATTGGTAGGGCTTAGGAGATTCGAATTAGGTTAGTTAATTTAATTAACCTAATAATCTATTAACTTAAAAAAAATTAGGTCACGACAGATTGTTGATTGGTGAGTCTCCGATCTGTTCCTCGAGAAGAGACCATGGACGGTTGGTTTGGTGACGCAAGGTAGAGACCACTAGTGATGTAATCCCGTCAGTGGTCTAGTAACGTGAGCCTAGCGAGAAGAGACCATGGACGGTTGGTTTGGCGACGTGAGGTAGAGACCATAAGTGATACAATCCCATGTTAGCGAGTTGATGTTGGTTATTTGTTTTGCATAGTCGCGGGATCATTGCAATAACTTGGAGATTCAAGTTAAGATATATTATCACACGTGAGAGGGAGATTGTTATAATGCACTGTGAGTTGTGTTAGAGAAGTCATACATCATAGAATTGATGTGGTGTTAAGCGATTAATATATCCAAGTTACCCATAACTCATTTACTTAAGTTTTTTGAGTGAAAGTGAGTCGCTTGGATATGTTACGCTCCATTTGAGCTCTCTTGGCAATCTCTCCGATGAAGGTATTAGGACTCTTGCTGCTTGCTCTCAACAAAAACATTGAATATTACCAATTTTTTTTCTCCCTGGAAAAATTGTTGCGTGATCTATAAATCCATGTGGATACTGTGGATTGAAAAGAAACACTTGACGGGATGCAAAAGGGAGTGCAACTTCTTGCAAAACGTAGAGACGGACCCAAAACCGTAAGTTGGACCGCACTCACTTCTCACAAACTAAGATGTCGGCCGAATAGAAATACTTAGTTGGGCTGCATAAATGGGTGGACTTTTCTGCATATGGAAAAGAGCCCAACCCAACATGTGACGGCAATTTGCAAAACTGGAATAAAGAAAACATGACGCATAAAGACAAGTGCAATCAAAACCATTTTAAAATGGACGAACTCGAATGATCCTCGAAGTCGGAAGATTTTGTGGTCTTGTACAACATGGAGCATTGGGTTTTTTCCTAAAAAGGCCCCAACTTTCATACATCAATTTAATCTGGCCGAACAAATGCGCCAAGTTGTCCTCGTCATCGTCAACTTTTTCCTACTGGGATCCACACACCTCCATCATAGGCCATGTTTGGTTCGGGATTAAAAATGAGCATTTGAAACTTTAAAGTTCCTGACAAAATATAAATGATATTTGATTACTTTTTTAACTCACTTTGAGGAGATGCAATTACATCTAAAATCTTTCTTTAAAGTCCTTTAACCTTAAAATCTTACAGAGGTGCTTTTGGCTAAATGATTTTTACGAAATGTAACTAATTTTTTTATTTTAATTTTGTCACCTTCGCTTACCATCACCCGCTTGTTGTTTGCTCACCGCCACCCTTCATCGCCCATCGGTCACCTTTGGTCGCTCCGTCACCTCCCATTGGTGCGCCGTCACCTGCACGTTTTGGTCATGGCCTTGGCTCGCCTCGGCAGCCGACGTCTTGCCTTACACCGTCACCGTCGCCTTTGCGGTTGCCGCTTTTGACCACCAACCGCCGACGTCGTTTTTTTTTTTTTCATAAAGTAAAAATACTTTATAAAGTTCATTTTTCACCAAACAGCATTTATGTCAAAATTACTTTCCAAATATATTTTTAAAATACACTTTATCAAATCTATTTGCGTTTTGAAAAAGGGGCTTTTAGCGGTATTTGCGTTTTTCCAAAGTTTTTCTTTCAAATCTTTGACCAAATAGGGGTATAATAAACCCTAGCTTTAACTTCGACATTGATTGTTCAAGCCACCCGTTCTTCCCCTATGCAACTACTCGACGCATTGAGGGCATTCTTGAGAAATCATCGCAGCCATACGATAATCCCCTGTCACCGGCTGGGAGCCTCCTCTGTTGCTAATCCACAAGTTGCTAATCCACAACTCGAGCGTGTCGTCAAATGATGGCCAAGGGCTGTACCTCCCGTTGTCATCTCATGTTAGTAATTTCGCCAATCACCCAAGCTTAAACGCCCTCCCCCTCGAGCTGAATTTGAATAATGTCTCAAATAGAGAAAATTGTGCAAAAAATCTTAAACCTATTATATTTTTGTCAATTGAATCCTAAATATTTGCTAATTGATTCCATCCTCCTAATTTTGGCTCGATAAAAACACCGACAATCCTACGTAAAGGTAGGTGTTGATGTGAACAATTTTGTAATTATATATATATATATTTTCTACTATAATTGGTGAAGGTCACAGGGCCCTCGCTTAGATCTAGGTAAGGAAATCACAGTCGCGGATGAGGGTTTCGTGGCCCTTGCCTATTAGGCTGTGTTGGGGTACACTCGTCCGCCATATTAATTAAAAAAAAAAAAAAAATACTAATACATCTTTTTAAAAGTATTAAAAATTTAAAACATTGCCCATAAATCAACCACGCAGGATCGCCTATGTCCACATTAAGAATTTTTTTATGAAAATTAGTCGATTAGCTCAATTGGTAAAACATGAAAATGTTTAGGATTTAATTGACAAAATTAAAGATATAAAAATAAATTAATAAATTATCAAAATGTTTAGATTTAAAAAATTTTGGATAATTTTTCTAAAAATCATGTGTCCTCCCAAATGTCTCAAGTCATGATGAACGACACTTGATAAGACGAAGATACGATATTTGCATAACATTCATGTTACATGGGACATTTTGCCTTTTTTTTTTTGTCGAAAGAAATTTTGTTTAATAAGGCAACTTTTATTCTCTTGTTTTTTTGGTCGGTAATAATGCAATTTTTTTTTTATTTTGTTCAGAAAGTAATAATGCTACATTTTTATTTTCAGTGATATAATTGACAAAAACGGAAATATCTTACTCCTCCATCTCTATTTAATTTCCCAACTACGACAAAAGGGCAGCAAAACCCTACTAATCCCATATTGAGCAAGAACAAGAACACCAACTAATTGGTAAAATTAGGGGCGGTGGCATGTGGCTCGCAGGCCTTGGCGGCCGGCGACGGCTCCACCCCTGGTGAAGGGGGCACCGGCTTCCCCGTGAGCTCGGCGGGCAAATTGGGGATCCCCTTCAAGTAGAAAGTGTAGAAGAGCTTGAAGGGGAAAACGATCTGCTGCAGCTTGACGGTGCCGGAGACGCCCTCGAAGATGCCGGAGCCGCCGGTGACGGCGAGGAAGGTGTCCTGGTAGGTGAGGTAAGGTCCCTGGACGGAGATGTGGCCGTAGTCGCCGAAGTAGAAGCTGTAGATGGCCTCGTAGCGGTCGCCGCCCTTGTCAGGGAAGTGCTGGATGACGACGCAGAGACCGGAGGTGATGCCGAGGCGGCGAAGGAGGTCACCGGAGTAGAGCTTGTTGGTGAAGGGGACGAGGTCGCCGAGGGAGTTGACAGCCTTCTGGCTCAGGCGCAGGTAGGCGGGGCTGCCTCGGTCCCGCTCGTTCATCTCGTACACGCACAGCTCTTGCACTTTTGCTGGAGGGAGAGAGAGAGAGAGAGAATTAGTTAAAATGGTGGTTCATATCGCCAATTGAATCTCGTATCTGACTGCCAAAGCATCGTCTAGGCTTACTGGGTTTCGGAGCTTCCGGGGAGGGCTTGGGCTTGTTCCAGAAGAAGGCTCTGGTCGCGAGCTTGGCGGATCTCGTGGACGGCATCTCTCGACGGGCGGCGGTCGACATCATCAGATTCCGACGAGACGGAAGAGGCTGGCCGGAGAGATTCAAGCTGGAGATCTCTTTAACTTGCCGGCGAAGCGAAGGAGACGATGCGAGGAGGCCCGAGGGGTCGGAAGACGAGATCGTCGCGGAGGCCATTGTTGACGGATCGGGGGAAAGTGAATTTGCTGTTTGACTCGAGAGAGAAGCAGATCAGACCCTGCGCTCTGTGCGCTCCCACTCGTAAGTTCTTCGATGGGTTTGATCTTTTTCACTTTTAAAAGTGGCAAAGCTGATGAGGTTAGCAAAACGACGAAAAGTGAAAAAAAAAGAAAAAGAGGAGGGATCAAGACAACGTGGGTTCTTCGTGTAGTTTAATAATCTGGAAAAAGGAAGAGCGAGTCCCGCACGGAACTGGACAGACTGGTCGGTAGTTCTTGGCTGCGGGGATCGAATGATCTCGAGAACAAGACTTCGGTTTGTGGTTAGTCAAGTCGACGGTGGTTATCAGATTAATTCCCTTGTAGTCATAGTTTGGCAAAGTAAGCTAATTTGATTAAGAAAACAAGTACAATAGAGTAAAGGAAAAAAGGTTAAACTTTCTACAAAGGTAAGAGGGACAAAATAACGAATGTATGAACGCGGGAGCGCGCATTGGTAAAGATACGACACATGAAGAAGAATATGAACAAAGAGGCCTAACTCTTCTAGATAGGCTGCACTAACTAAAGGTTGATTAAGTAAGATAGACATTACTGGCATTAGCTGAATCATTTCACAAATATTATAATATTCCAATGTCATTGCTATATAATAAACAGGAAAGTATTCATTAATCTATTGGCTAGGGCATTGACGAGTCAACAAGGAAAATGAGCAGGGAAGTTCCAAATCTCTCAGCGAACCAAGTTTTGTCGTGATATGAAACAGGCCCAACAGGTCGGATCCAAGGAGAGGCCCAAAATTGTCGAAGACCTCTACAAAAGGCCCACGAAAATGAGTGATTATGTTCTTTCAAAACAAGCCCATTACAGCTTCAAGCTTTCGAGAACAGTGTTTATTTACTCAAACCGCTAGCTCAAAAGTTCATCAAGAAACAACCTCCAAAAAGCTACTCACTCTTTTACCTAGTGAAAAACCAACTCCCCCCATTAGTGATAAATCCTACAAAATGCAACTGTTTCACCAAACACCGTCTTTTTTACCCAAGCAGTGAAAAACCTTTCGCCAAAAAGTTAAATATTTCGGTTTCTTGTGAGATGGGTACGGTGTCGATTTCGGACATGAAACCAATCCGTGCAACAAAGAAGAAGAAGAAGAACAAATTTGAAGGTACAAGACTGGTGATGTTCAGGAGGTTATAAAAGGGGGCGTGTGTCGACATCTTCACTCTCTTTTGGTCCAAACACCTGGCCAAATTCAAAAACTAGCTATATATTGGTTTTGTCATCGAGATGAGAAACTCGTCTGCCACTTAGGCATCATGAATCGACAGCTATATTCCCCATTCATCTATAATCATTGCCCATAGTCATCGATAGGTTCCACCACCAGTCAATAACTACATTATGAAGCCGTCAATGACTGTCAGATAAACTTGCCCATAACCATATTGGTCTCATCACCGAGCTCTATATTTTGACCGAATGGACTTCTTGTTGATTATAGAGAGTTTAGTTTCTCTCTTCTTTTTCTTTTTTCTGTGTAAACGGCAACTTTGGTAGAGAATATGGCAACAGCAGTGATGGAATTTTTCGGATGTAAGCAAGGAAAACTAGAGCATATAACTCCGGTGAACAAAAATTACACAAATGGTCTTGTCTACTATTTGATTTGAGGGTTCCAAACATCGAATTTCTCACTAACCAGCAAATTAAAAGTGGATATATGCTGACTTTGCTTTATACATAATGCACCACTTGCCCAAAGGAGTGGCTTATTTCTTGTCAAAACTCGAAAGCAACGCAACCACAAATATGGTCACGTACTGAAGTTTTAAGAACGGAAAAAATACCGGAATCGATATCTAAATATGGAGCTCAAGATTTGCAGCTTCCATTCTCCAGGTTAAATTGCTACACCAAGTCAATGATTGAGGGTAGCAATTGATCTTCTAGGATATATCAAATTTCATCTTTTTTCTCAAATGTCGAAATCACAAGCAGAAGCTTTTGCTGTTCTCTCTCTCTCTCTCTCTCTCTGATGAAGATGATGAGGAAGCAGAAGCATGTAGGGCATGTCAAACAAAGAAAACATGCGATAATTCAAGAAAGCAACGTGACCCAACAAAGCGAAAACAACAAAACCTAGGGTGCAAAAACACGAAGATAAAAAGAAACGGTTCAAAAGAGCTCATGTGCCCACAAGCAAATTCACATTTTATCTTATTCCTTCTCTCTTTATTACAATCCTAATTTCAGCTTTTCCTCAGGTCAGCATCTAACTTTGTAAGTCTCTACAAATTCCATATATCCTTTTTGCAACTTGCGATTGCACCCCCACCACTTTCTCTGTTCTCCCCTCCCCCCTCCCCACTCTCCCTTCGTCCAAATCAAACCCATAAGTCTGCAAAAATTACAAAATGAACCCAAATAAGATGAAAATAAGACAAACAGACACAAACTGTCACAAGGCTCCAATCACCATCTGCTTCTTGTTGCGACCCGATGACAACAACTCCACCTCCCTCATTCTCTTCCCACTCCAACCACCGCCACTGTCGTCGCCTCCACCGGCCGCCGATACTTTGAAGATGTCGACCCCGAATAACCTCACCATCTGGACCGGGAGGACGGGCCCGGACTTCCCCAGCCCGCTTCTCCTCCTGTACCCGATATGAAGCTGCTTCTCTGGCCCGGCCGACTGGTGGAAGCTCACGATGTCTCCAGCCCTCAAGCTCTTCTCCTTCACGAACCGGCTCCAACCCCGCGTCAGCACGTAGCTCTGGCTGCTGTTCCAATAAGAGTACCTGAATCTCCACACTTTGCCTCCAGCGTCTTCGAAATTCAGCAAAACGCCCTTCGAAGTTGTGGAGCTCGTGCCGTTGCGCAGGGGGAAGTGCTTCTCCGCGTGTTGCTTCGGTATCACGAGCCGGTTCAGCTTCCCTACGTCACTCGGCGTGACCGCCTTCTCAAAAAGGAGCTGACGGTCCATCGCAGCCCCGGGGGAGGACAGAGATCCGAGGGATTCCGTCATACTTGCCCTTTTGCGACTGCCGTTTGAGTTCAAGCACTTCCTCTTGCTCTGCTCGAGTTCGTCACGGTATGTGTGCTTCCGCAACATGTCCACGATCTCCGCCTTGGAACGACAGTTGAGGAAAGCGGCTTCGAGATCGTAGTCTTCAGTATCAGACGCCGGCTTGAAGTTGGTGACGGCGTCTCGGCCTCGGAAGCGCTGGGCGGCGACGTCGTAGGCCGTGGCGGCCTCATCCTCCTCGTTGAAGGTGCCGAGCCACACCCTCTGGTGCTTCTCGTAGATTTGCGCGCCCCAGCGGCCGTTCGGCTGAGGGACGACGCCCTTGTACTTGGACGAGGGCAGCTTCCTTGACTCGGCTTCGACGCCGCCTTCGGAGTCCACTATCACGCTCGCGCCACTGCCGAGACGGCAGAGGCTCTGCGGCCAGGGTTTCGACGGCGGCGGAACGGAAATGGAGTCGCTCGTTGAGCTGAGCTCGTCTATGCAGCTGCTGTTACCATCCATTGTTTCTTCTCCGGTTAGAGAGAGAGAGAGAGAGAGAGAATGGGAAAGAAAAGTAAGAGATGGTGGCTATGAAAGAAAGATGGGAGGGACAACGATAACGGGGATATAAATAGACGGACTTTCCACAAGTGTTTATAATATTGTCGTATTTATTTCTTGGTTTTTAATCATTGTTATAATAAAGAGGACTGTAGAATATGTGTGTACATGGGATACATGATGACGTGGGCATGGACTTGTGGGTCCACTCGACGAGATTGGCTGTGTAAGGAATTCGGAAAGTTCCCATAAATAGACGACTGTGATAACATTTATTAAACATTCATGTCTACTCACTTCATTGTTCTTTTTTTTTTGTGGTCAAATACTCATTTCATTATTCAATTGTTGTTGTTGGTGTTATTACTATTATTATCCTTATACTGAAGTACCCGAAGAATCTATACGTATATCTTTTATCAGATCTCCCTTGAAGGATCGCAATACGAATTAATATTTGTATAATTCTACTGTGAATAATTGTCGATCAAAGGTATTCCATATGTATTGTTGGGATCCTTCAAATTGAAGGGCAATTTATTTTGTCAATTTATTTCATTGAAATAAGTAAATGTGAGATATTGGATTTGAACGATTGGGAATGTGCTCTCCTCTTCTTGGTCGTGCTGGCCACTCTTAAATATCGTAACCTTGGATTGAGCGTCGCTAGGCTTCGAGGTTGCATGCACGAAGGTCGCTAGAGCCCAGGTACCTTCACAGAGAGAGAGAGAGAGGAAGAGAAAGAGGGAGAGAGAAACCGATCAAGGTCAGTCGGCAAGCGGGCGCGAGCGGCGGGGAGCGAGACGTGCGGTGACGCGCAGGTGGAGGAAGAGGAGAGATGGGAGTGGAAAAGTAGGGCTCCGACATCGCGCGAGCTTTCACAATATAAACGTAACTTTGTCCCATTGCGTGTATAACTCGTTTTTCGATGTAATTCACGTTGCAAATTAGAAGCCTGTGTGAATTCCGCACAACGTAGACTGGGATCCATCTGCTACATCAACATAGAGACAACATAAAAGGGTCTAAATAAAAACAGGATTCCCCTACATTTCCAAGTTGATGGGGCTCACGTGACGAGAAACATATGGTTGTAACGAGTGGACCTCGTTCTTTTATCCCCCTAAGTTCATCTCCGGCTGAATGCTGGCCACGAACGTGGCGCGTCCTTTTGTACCATCCTCTTTTGTTTTACCTTCCTTTCCTTTCTTCCAAGCAAAACAAATATATATATCTCCCGTTCGACCAAAAAAAAAAAAAGCAAAAAAATATCCCACTGAAAATCCTCCATGTCTATCCAGAAAAGCATTAATGGACACGTCGATAGGACTCGGTCGCGTCGTTCGTTTTCCAGGGTGGCCGTACATTCATCCGGTACTTTAGCTGCAGCCAGGAAGCCTCGCGAGCCCTTAGACCACAACTTTGGTGGTCGAGAATGGAGACAGATGCTGTGATTATGAACCATTTCATAAGCTCTCGTCTAAATGTAATGATCGGATTCCTTCTTTTCAAATACATTTGTAACTAGGTCTCTTAACGAAATGGTTTCGAGCTGAATGATCTCACGTCTTCGCCAGTGCAAAGTCTTACGCGGCATGAATCGATTCGTTCCTCGCGATCTAATATCCCCTTCGCTATTGTTTTGGCGTACGGCTTCCCAAATGAAAATATCGTCCCTCTTCAAAATTTGATATTTTCTTTTGGTGGCCGACACCACAAGCGGATCTTTTCCCCCTCGGTACACTTCTTACGTTTTCCTCACCTCGGCTGCTTCGAAACCAATTCAATCTGGACCGTCGCTTGCGATGCCGTCGGACCCACGGTTTTGATCGGGTCGTGTGCTTTGGTCGAACATTCGGATGGGGTGGCGTAAGGAGGAGCATCATGCATCCATGTCATGATTGCCCCCTGGTCACCCACGGTAGTGATGGGAAAATGTGTTTGAAAAGACAGCAAATGCAGGAACGAGTCCGGTCTTTTGCGCGTATCTATATTGATCAATGAGGAGTCCAAACGAGCCAATATCTCTGGTAAATAGAAATGAATAATAACATAAACAATTTTCAATGATTTTTGAATTTTTAATTTGATCAATATGGTCTATGAACTATAGCCTAATATGTAATATAATTCTTAAATTTTTAATTTGATTAATGTGATTTATGAACTTTTAGAATATATTTAACTTAATCCCTAAATTATAAGAAAATATTTAATATCGTCTCTAAATTTGAATTAATTGAAGGACTATATTGACCATCTTCATATAGTTCAAGGACTAAGTTAAATATATTCCAAAAGTTTGAGGACCATATTGAATAAATTAAAAGTGCGGGGATCATATTGCATATTGAGTTAAATTTCATGGACTATTTTGGTTAAATTAAAAGTTCATGAACCACATTATACATTGTGATAAAGTTTAGGAACCATTTGTGTAATTTTTCCAAAAAGAACGCTCGTAAATGGAACAAATTATATTGTTACCAATTTAATCTAGTTTTTTACTCAATCTTCTTTGTTTATGAATCAAAGGGGGCAATAATTTCCCACTGGAAAAATTATTAAAAAAATATTAAATTTCTTGAAATTGTGCCAATTCAATGTCAATTTTTTTTTATCAATTGAGTCATACATATTTTGAAATTTTGTCAATTCATTTTGTTTGGCCAGTCGATCTTGATGTGATAAATTCCTAATAATACTTTAATACGAATATTTAAATAAATTTTTTTGTCTTTGTTTTCTTTTCTTGTATTTTAGGGTTTTAGTCGGCTGCTGGGCGATGGCTCTTGACCCTCGCCCAAATCGAGGTCACGACCGTCAGCCCTCGCCCAACGGCTAAAAAGGGTTAAGGGAGAATTAGTTTCCCACATGAGATCTATTTTTTTAGTAATTCATTTTCCAATTAGCGGAGAACAAGAAAGAAGGGGGGGGGTTTGTTTGGACAGAAGAGGAATTCTGGAAAAAATCAAGGGGAGAGAGAATAGGAAATTTTCACAAAGACACACTAAAACATAATTGACAAGCAGATCCCCGAATCTTGTATGAATGTTAGTAAAAGCACACGCTAAATTTTCCTCCCCTATAGTAATTACAACTTTGTGCCTAAATTAGGAGTTTTCAATATCATTATCGTATAGAGTCAACAATAAGCAGGTTAAAAAGAATAGATAGTCCCCGTAAATTTTCAATTGGGGGAGAAAAAGGAGGGGGGAGAAGATGAATTCCGGAAAAGTTTGGTTGGGGGTGGGGGACCCACGTTTGTCAAGTTGATTAAAAAACCGAGAACTGGAGTCAGGTTCCACTTCGACTACGTTTTTTTTTTTTTTTGGACAGAACTTCTACTACGTCAAGGTTAAATGGTTTTGGTCGTTCCTGATTTTGATCGAAAGGGGGGGGTCCCACGCGAGCAGATTCCCACCTATCCTCATCCTCCTCATTACCATCTTAATAACAAATTGATTAATCAAAAGTGAATGTTTCGTCGAGGGATTTATGTCGACGCGACCGGGAAGGTGAGGAACCGAAATTGAATTTCCTCTTTCTTCCCAACAATTCTCAGAAAGCTTCCGTTCGGCCACGTGGCTCTTTGCGAGGGTTGATTAATTTACAACTTTTTTTATTTAAATAATCTTTAACGTCTGCCAGTTGCATGATTTAGTTGTTTGACTCATACATCAATTACCGTAAAGTACGTGAGCGGTCGTCTCGTGTCCTTTTCCATTACGAAGGTTTAGTGTGGAAATTGGTATGTAAATAATTTGCTTTGAAAAAACTTGTCTAAGAGGCTAAGAGCTAAACCTGAATGGGAAAAAATTATAAAAAAAATCTTAAACATATTATAATTATGCCAATTCAATCTTTATATATATATATATATATATATATATATATATATATATATAGTTGATTCAATTCAATTCTTTTATTATTATGACAATTCATCCATCTGCCTAATTTTAGCTGTCGGTCTTAAGGTGACCCAATTTTCAAGATCGGTGAAAATTGGTGGATGGATTGAATTAGCATAATTATAAAATGTTTAGAACTTTATCGACAAAAAAAAAAGATTTACAATTGAATTGGTATAATTATAATTTTGTTTGATACTTTTCCCCTTAAATGGCCATAGGAGTCGCGATTTCTCTTTTAAGTGCCCTATGATTAAGTGTAGTGTATTATGTCTCCTCTTCCTTTTTTCTGGCGGTAGCACCATCTCTTAACATGTCCCTTGTTCGATCAGACAACAATCTCTCCCTTGCCAATCGATTCCAAGTATGGGTACTAGCACTACAGTTGTTTATTGCGCCGTAGCGTCGGGCTCCTCGCACGAGGATAAAGCTAAGTATGCACTGTCATTTATTAAGATATGGAAATTAGATGCCATTTGACATTAACAACGGCTTGCCGACTATTTAAGCTTAAAGCTTGATTAGAGTTGTTTCTCGGTCAATAAATACACATATCGTCGTATCAACACGTGCTAATCTGATTTTCTCGGTTAGAGGGCATCAAGTGGGACGAAAAGAGAAGCCGCTGGCGCTCGTGAGTCGTTTTGATTTGGCTCACGCTGTGCCTGACAAGACTCGACGCTTTGAAAATGATCACGCATGCCCTAAACTCCGGTTCGGTGATTGATGAATTTGGTAAGAAAAATGGCATAAATGGTTTTTGAATTTTAGTTTAATGACTAATATAATCTATGAATTTTTAATTTATTAAATATAATTCATAAATTTTTTATATATGTTAAATTTAATCTCTAAATTATAAGAGAATATTCAATATTATCCTTGATATTAAATTAGTGAGATAATTATATTAAATATTTTTATATAGTTTAAAGACGATAGTATTTATGTATCAAAAGTTTAGGTATTACGTAGAATATTACGCTAGAGTTAAATAAATTAAGTTCAGAAATTACATTATATATTAAATCAAAATTCAGAAATTACTTTGTGGTTATATCAATATGTTATAAATCATCTCCTTATCCTGCTAGTATTAATACTATTATCGCCCATCGATTCCTCGTGATTCAAAAAAGTACTCTTCACGGCGATGTCGGCACTGGCCACTTTCCGACTTCCGAGGGCTGTGCTTTTTCCCAAAAGTTGGAGGATGACACGGTACATGACTTCATATTAACACGACACGTCGTGTCCCCGGGAGAAAGAAGCGCACACAAAAAGCCGTTGCCATTGTCGACCTCGAAAGACATTAGAAGAAGGGAAAATGGAACACGTTTCTGTTGCATCGTATCATGTCATCTGGGGTTGTCGTTGTTGTTGATCGGGTGTCGTTTCGTATGCTTTGTGTTGTTTATAACTCAACAGGAGGAGGAGGAGGGGGAGAAATCATTTCACAGATGTAAAATTACGCTAAGGCTTTTCATTTTTCACGGAGAAAATGGGTTTTGACGATTAACTCCGTTTTTTACCTAGATAAACGCAGCCGAAGACAATTGCTGTGTCGTTCTTTCTCACTCTCTGTGGCGGCGAGAGCATAGCTAGCGTGTAGAACACAAGAAATGGCGTGTGTTAGGGTTTCCGGACTTCAGTGAAACATCTCCAATCTTCATATTCCACGACAGGCGGTCGTAATAGCTTAGCGTCCCTTCCTTATCCTACAACATGTTTCTCTCTCTCTCTCTCTCCCCCATTTCACACGTGCTCACAAAAGTCCAAAAAATCATATGTCACAGCTTACATGTCGCCCGACTACTTCGCGTAATATGGACTACGCAAAAGCGACGAGTTATGGTTGTGCTTGATCCTCGCGCGACGAGTGGACCAAGACTTGGTAATTTTTTTGTCAAACCACGAGGGATCTATGCGCCCGGAAACTCAGGATACGTATGATAATATTTTTATTTTTTAATTTCTCTATCAAAAGTTAATTTGGTAGAAAAATTCCTTTGATAAAAATATTTTCGAAGTAAAAATTTGTTTGGTAAAAAAAATTGAATTATGATAGAATTTTTCACTTATAATAGATTTTTTTGCCAATTTTGAGAATTAAAAAATTTTCACTTGTGATCAAACTTCTCGACTCCGGAATCACTTCTTGGACCACACCCGCCTTCGTCGACCCTCGCCGCCGCCAACCTTGCCGCCGCGGCTCAGTCGGCCATCGGCCCACCCCCCGCGGCGCCTACCCGCCAACCGTCAACGACCGTCGAAGATTTTGTTAATAATATTTCAAAAGTAAAAATTTTCAATCGTTATCAACGAATTTCTCTTATCGGAAGTCAATCCGCAGCGAGAAATAGAAAAATCAACTTAACTTACTAAATCAAATTTAATCTCATTTGTTCAATTTACTAAATCAAATTAGACCAATATATGTATAAGTAATTTATGCACGATTTATCAAATTACAATATGGACGATATCAACTACAAAAAAAAAAAACTTAAAGAGAAGACGAATTGAAATTGGACAACGAGAACATCAACTATGTTTTCTATAGATAGGAAATATTACAATTATGAGTCACATGTAAATGTTCCCAAGTATTTAAAAATATGATTACCTTTAAACGGGGACCCCTAAAAAATATTAATTGCGGTTTGAGTGAAATCGGGGACTAAAATGAAAAATATTTGTGCATTTAGGTTCTTTTAATCCAATTGTGCAATTTCTAAACATAAGGATGAAATGAGATACATGGTATCAAAGTCTCATGTCATGACTCTAAAAGTAAATTTTTTTGGCTAAAATGATTTAAAATGAAAATTTTTAGTCAATTTAGGATTATGTTCAATACAAAGACATGTGGTACCAAATTGAATTTTTAAAAAATTAAGAGGCCAAAATGAAAAAGGGAATTAAAATAAAAATATGGACTATTTTTGAGCATTTTTCGACCACGAATACTAATTAAAATAAATTCAAAAAATGTCAAAAATTAGGAAAAATATTTTTTGTTCAAAATTGGCTCCTAAGGCAAGGCCAAAACTTTCAAGGTTGATTTTGTAATTTTATGAATTATTTTGGTATTTTTAATTAATTTTTTAAAATAAAATGATTAAAAATCGGGTGTCGAAATCGTGCGAAACAAAAAAGAAAAGAGTGCGTTAAAAAATAAAATTGTTCCCAATTTTTCTAAACAATATTCTAAATGTATTTCTAAAAAGTATTATAGGAACATAGAAGCAAGTTTTTTTTTCTTTATTTATGTTTAAAAAGTATTTCTATTTTTCGAAAGTGTTCTTGGAATATTTTGAAAATATTTTTTTTATCATGTGCGTTTCTATTCTCAAAATATTTTCATAACATTTTAAAAATAAAAATACTTTTTCTAAAGCGTTACCATAAGCAACCTCACCCAGCGTTGTCATGAGAAGCGAGTATTCTTTTAGGTCTTTTGTATTTTGTTTTTAAGAGAGAGAGAGAGAGGAGGTGGGGATCGGCGACCCAAGTGGCCCTAGTGGTGGTTGTCTGGGCCGCATGTGGTGGTTCTGACAGCGACTAGCAACTTTGACAGCTATTTATAGTGGTGGACCTGGAGAGAAGAGAAAGAAAATCCGACTAGGGTTTCCTTTTCTGGGGTGCGGGTGATTTTTTAATAAACAAATGGGCATATTTGGTAAAATCAGTGTGCTTTTGGTCTTAATATATATACAAGGAGGCCAATTCAATGATCAACATAGTCAAACTCTGCATGAGTTGAAGGTTCCATGCAAACAGATTTCAAATAAGAATACATGGTTGCTTTTACGATATAAACTATTAAATTTGATGGGTCTCACGTGAGATTCAATAAATTTAACATAAAACTTATTGAAATATTATCTTATATCATTTGACAACGAATTTCATATACTTTTTATATACATGCAGTCTCTTTCCACTTGTAAACTTAAACTTTTGGTTGAACTTTCTAATATGATATGAGAGCAGGTATTATATCTCCCTTCTTGCATCAGTCAATTCCATGTCCTGCGCTCCTAATCGGCTTTAATAGGTTGTAAAGAAACTACATGTCTATAGAGAGCCATATAAGATAGTTGCCAATTGATGCGTGATAACATTTCAATAACCCTCTCACGTGCAATGATGCCCGAACATTCCTTAAAGGCAATAAATTGAGCAACTTTGGAGATAGTAAACCTTGGTGATCTACAACCAATTATATTTGTCATACTTTCAAAATCAAGTTTCTACCTTAAGTGTTTTAACGCATTTGCTAGTTTCTAGGACTTTGTTGTGTTTTCTAGTTCCTATGTCACTAATGTTGGTTAGTTCCCATCTCTGCAATGGTTAGTTTGTTTTCTATGTAATATTTTTTTTTGGGGTCAAATTCTATGTAATAGTTTACTCATACATAAAGGGATGTTCCATGCTCATCTATATAAGCATGTATGATGAATAAAAAAGACAAGACTTGATTGATTCGTAACTTATTTGAGCATTTGACTTGAGAGCGAGAAGTTTTCTTGTTTTGCTCGTATCCCTTATGTAGATTACCTACGGGTGAGAGTACTCTATCAATTGAAGTTCTTGCTTGTATTACCCCCTACTTCTTTACACTCTCTCCGGCGTCATGCAAGCCAGATTCGAACTGACTTGTCTGCATGTATGATGGTATGCAATAGATGGTAGCTATTGGACGCAACCCCTTGTAGTTGCTTTCCTCGACACACAACTCTCCACAGCCCAATTGGTCCACAAAGCAGGTGAAAACCTCGACATAACCTGCATGCCACATGAGTAACCTCATTGGCTGGGGGAAGCGTGTGCTTAGCAGGATAAGGTTCATTATCAAGCCTCAAGCTCACATCGGAGATTCGCGTGCATTATTTCCATGCCCGGACAGACGACTCTCCATTTCTTATCCTCGGAATCATATTGCTTTGTTCTTGTTCTAGAACTTCATATATAAAATTGGACCCACACCAGGAAAGAATGCAGAG
This sequence comes from Rhodamnia rubescens, assembly GCA_021437795.1. Classification (NCBI taxonomy): domain Eukaryota; kingdom Viridiplantae; phylum Streptophyta; class Magnoliopsida; order Myrtales; family Myrtaceae; genus Rhodamnia; species Rhodamnia rubescens. The sequence goes on from JAILYA010000008.1 coordinate 6,226,233, forward strand.
GGTCTCGTTGACTTTGACTTGATCAATGGGGTCTTGGAACATCTTGGTGGGCCTCGATGAAGGGGACAGGACACGGTGAGGTTTGCTTCGAATTTGGTCATGAAAACCGGAAAGTAGTTGTAATGAAAAGGTTTGAGTATGTCATGGGGGATAAAGAACATTATACTAATATTGTCACGCCATAATAATAAAAAAACAAATTATGTGTACATTTATCATGACTATCATATTCATATGTCAGAAACATCTGGAAGATTGCCATAAGGATTTTTCTTGGAAGAAGTAGTTGCCAGGAATAAAGCATAGACTAAGACAGCAGCTGGACCACAAGTACACGGTTTTTGAATGCCCAAAAAGCAAATAAAGATGCCAAGCGAAGAATCATGTGAAGTTGTGAACATCCTAATGATTTTCTCCTAACTAAAGGGGAAACCCAATTGAGTTAGGTGGGTAAATCCCGGACATAAAAAATACGCCGCCAATATAAAAAAACAGGTAAAAATCGATCCAAAATTGACATGAACAATCCAAACGTTCGAAATCCGCACTTAATAGTTGTAGCGATTATGGGATAGCCTGCTTCCAAAAATAAACAATCTGAACATAACTTTGTGAGAGCAATCCCCCTTCTCTCTACTTCGAAATATCAAATAATCTTCCCTTCCTCCCTGTTCTTTCCTTATTTTTCCCCCTCTCTTTCCCACGGTCATTCATGAGTAGTCAAGCGAGTTTAGCACGACTGGTCGTCCACCTCGAGTTAAAGATGGTGGGATATTCTCCATCAGAGAATATAATACAAGTTCACGTGTAAAATTTTCCCATCTCCATTTTCCAAAACCGAGACCTTTCCATCTGATGGAAATGGGGGAGTCCACCTTGCCCCATGTGGAAACAAAAGATGAAGCAGACGTCAAGAGTGACTTGGGAGTTTGCGTTATCGACATGTCATACGAAGCCACCACGCGAGACGAAAAGTCAAGAGAAATTTGGCCACTTGAGTCGGTACAGTTGTCTGCCAAAACAGCCACTAGGGATCCGTGGGTTTGTCTTCCGTTCCGGATCGCAACCTAATACCTCTCGGTTCGAACGTCGTCGCCATGGCTGCTTCTTCCAAGTTGCCAACTACGCGTACAATAATGATATTTCTGTATACCAGAACAGGTATCTAGAGGCACGAATGTGTGCATGCATGTGGACCATGATTTGTTATCTTTCTATGCATGTGTCGAGAGCGACGACTTTTTCAAATCGACAGAATAGTCAAGGCTACGCGTTTTCTTGGAGCAAGAGAGATTATTATCTTATAAAAGTCTCGAGACTCGATAATTGTATTATCATGGGGCAAATCTTTTTCGTTGTCCTCGAGATATAGATCTCTCTCAGCAGTCAAGAAAACTACACGGTGAGCTTATCATGTTTTACATATGATGTCTCATTTCGTCGGTTTATACTTACCATCAAAAGATTTTTTAATGGGTGGAATTTCCTAATGTTAACCTGATGTTGAACATCTCATTAACTTCCAAAATTCATACCGAGTGTTCTCTCTTTGCCATTCATTATCTGACCAGTTCTCTTTTCGATTCAAGTCCTCATTCGGCATTATAATATACTAGTGTCGAGGTCACGCGCTACGTGGATGCGGCCCCTATGCATGATAGGCAATACATGGCACCACCTTCCTGGTAATTATGAACCCTTTTGGTCCCATCTAGTTTTGGACCTTATCCCGGAGCTTCCACTTGCATGTACGCACCATCAAGTTGGGCTAATTTTGGCACACTGTATGGCGATGGTGATGAATGAAAACGGCCGGAGCCACCCATGGTTTTGTAGTTTTATTTTTTTTTAGGTTTCCACGTGAATCTTGAGCAATCTAAAGCAAATAAAAACTCGGGGCGTAACGAAATTTCACTCTTTTTAATTGTCAGGTGGTAATATTAATATTAGGGCCAAGCTAGGTCGCTACCCCTTTTTGGCTACTCCATTGGGCAAAGAGCCTGACTTTTGTTCTCTTCCAAAATAAAATATGGGGAGTGAGAACGTGGCTGCACCTGGTTCCCACATTAGAATGATAATTAAAATGGCACGCTCATGATCTTTCTTTGTTCTGTCCTAACGCATCCCCACAAGACAATTCCGTAGTAATTTGTTGGGACACTTGACTGGGCTCTAGGAGGTCTAATCCCTCGACTAAGTATGGATTAGAGGAGAAATATCATTGAGGGCAGAGATTAACAGAACAATTTGCTTAACCTTCCCGTTCTAGTTTACTTCATTTGGGTCTACAAAAGTTGTGGGGCAAAATTTCAGCTCTGCTGTCTCAGATTTCTTCAGCAGACATTGTACTTTTAGCCCGGGAATTAGTCAAGAGCTGTCATAGGGTTGGCATTTCTCCTAGAGGCACGACTAAAAGTTGATATGGTGAAGGCTTTTGACTCGGTCAGATGGGTCTTTTGTTACGACTTTGCTTATGGTTTCCCTGGTCCTGAAATAGTTCCATACATTCTACATGGAAGGAGAGAAATGATTGAGAGCACGGCAGCAGGAGCCTGATACCTTCTTGTAATACAACACACTGGCACATGCATCCTAACAGGTATGTTTGAGCTTGGTTTTATGTTAATGAGGTGAACATTAGCAAGTTTGAGAGAGAGAGAGAGAGAGAGAGAGAGAGAGAGAGAGAGAGAGAGAGAGAGAGAGAGAGAGAGAGAAACCCATAAGTTGGCTATGTCCACATACTAAACATTGTAGGACCGAAAGGCTTCAGATGTATCCATGTCCCATACAAACTTCCTTTTACGAAAGAGAGCAATGCTATGGCGATCTACAGAGTTGTTACATAGACATTAAACGACTCCTTCACATCTTATCGGAAATTATCGTCCAGCCTTAAGGAAGCTCAAGGGTTCTTGATTCGACCGAGAAGAAATAAGTGTCTGTGGCAGCACATCCACGGGAAGAACCACTTTGGTCCGACCCCAGCGTAGCTGGAGCTTGGAAGAGAACTAGCAACCTGGACACCTTTTTGCATAAGAAAGAACAAGTCATGGATTGAACTCGACATGAAATTTTCTTAAGTTAATCAAACTCGCAGACACAACTAGCTGCCAATAGGAAAATGCCTCGTCCAATAAGACAAGATTTTATGTAGTGTAGTTGCCAAAGCTTATCTTCAGGACCACTTGGAAAATGAAGATACATCATTTACAACAATATCAATTGATTCATCTGGTATGAGTCATTTCAATTTTTCCCCTATCGTACGGTGAACTATGTGCAGTGATCATCAGCGCGAGATTGAGATGCCGTGCATCTCGCAAGCAATTTGACATGTCGTGACCCCATTTACTTGCAAATTGCTCATACCTTGAACAGAAGCAATTCATTTTCCTGTAGCAACGAAGCCACTTGCATCATTGTTAAGCCTATGATATAATTGATCGGACAGACTCCCTTTTGAGGAGAGGTCATGGTTAATCTTCATTGCTACTTTTGGGACTGAAAGGTGGGGGCAGTCCTTTGGCATGTTGGATTTCCATTTCAAGGAGCATCCGTGGTTTCTGCCTCGGGTATCGGTTTCTCTTAGCTGCAAGCATAAGAAATTACGGTGAGAATGAAACTGCGGTCAACAGGAAATCCAATTTTGCGTAAGACTACATAAAACATTAATAAAGAGCTCATTGTGGATTTCATTATGAATTGCAGAAGTGGTAATTTTCCAATTCTTGGAGCCAGTAGTTGGTGTTAATGTGCTGCTGCATAAAAAGGCCGGTATCGAATCCTTCGTGATTTCAACCAAAAAAAAAAAAAAAGCCTTCGTTATAACACCAAACTGTGGCACCAGGTCTGAGCCTGATAGCGAGGCACATCAAACTACAAACCTTATTAGCTAAGAATCGAAAAATGCCGCCCTTTTTTAATCCTCTGTGCTTTAATTTTTTTGTATTGTTAAGCAGTGTTTCTAGATCATACTCACACATCAGCTCTTGAGGTCAACCAAAGTCATAGATATGCATCTTCTTCTGATGCAGAAAATTAGCAGCTAGCAGCACATGATAGGACAACGACAATTTTAGCACAATGAGAATTCACCATTTTCAACTCCGCCTATGTCTATTTACATAGCACTTGTCCTAAGCCAGGGATAAAAGAGGAGGGTTGCGTCGGGCGTTGCGAGCCGGTTAAAAAAGAGCTATTTTTATGAGATGAACCCTTTTGATTTTTCGTTGGAGCGTACCCATTTTAGCAACACATTGCGTCGGCGCCCGGATGTAGTGAAAAATGGGCAAGGGTCCTTGCACCAAGATAGGTGAGTGCGAAGGGTAATGAAGTTAGCCTTGGGACATCATTCCCAGTGATGCGCCACATCGATGCTCGGATGTGGTGAAAAGTGACCTAGGGTCCTCACACTTTTATGGGTGAATGTGACGGGCAAGAAATGCCTAGGGGTTAAGAATTCGATTGGGGAGTTGGAACATAGGAACATTAACGGGTAAGTTGAGGGAGTTAGCGGATACTTTTGCTAGAATGAGAGTGAATATTGCTTGCTTGCAAGAGACTAAATGGTAGGAAAAAGGGTGAGGAAGTGGAAGGCACCGGATTCAAGATGTGGTATACAGGCACAAAAAAGAGTACAAATGGAGTTGAGATTTTGATCGATAAGAGTTTCAAAGACAGAGTGGTCAATGTTAAAAGAACAGGAGATCGGAGTATTTTGATTAAGCTAGTAATGGGAGATTTGATTCTGAATATCCTTAGTGTGTATGCCCCCCAAGTTGGACTGCAAGCATATGATAAGAATAGATTTTGGGAAGAACCGGAGGAGATTTTAAGGGGGATACCACGCGAGGAGAAGATATTCATAGGAGGGGATCTCAATGGACATGTTGGTCAAAGTAGTAAAGGTTTTGATAGAGTTCATGGAAGTTTTGGCTATAGGACTAGAAATGAAGTTGGCGAAGATATCTTGAGCGTGGCATTAGCTTATGATTTGATGTTGACAAATGCCTTCTTTAGGAAAAGAGAGTCACATCTAATCATCTTTCGCAACGGTCAAAATTGCAGCCAAATTGATTTCTTTCTTGCTAGAAAAGAGGATAGAGCATCGCATGTAGATTGCAAAATCTATCCTAGAGAATGCGTAGCTACACAACGTAAGTTGGTGGTCTTAGAGGTTTGATATAACAAAGTACAGCAAATGCGAGAGAAGCGCTCGGAACCCAAGAATAAGATGATGGAAGTTAGATGAGGCAAAACGAATAGTTTTCAAGGAAAGAATGCTTCATGAAGGACCGTGACGACTAGAGGGCGAAATAAATATGATGTGGAACGAGATGTCTAACTGCATTAAAAGAGTGAGAGGGGTGTTAGGGGAAAGTAAAGGGAACGGACATCAAACGAAGCAAACTTGGTGGTAGAATGAAGAGGTGCGGGGAGGCAATTAAACGGAAGAAGGAGTGTTTCAAATGTTTGCATAAATGTCCTAAGGAAGAGAATTTGCAAAAGTTTACGTTGGCGAGAAAAAATGCCAAGAAAGCTGTGCGAGAGGCTAGAGATAAGGTTTTCTACAAGATGTACAAAAACTTGAGACCAAAGAGGGAGAAAAAGGTATCTATAGGCTTAGAAAGATAAGGGATAATAAAAGTAAGGACTTGACACAAGTTAAATGCGTCAAGGATGAAAATCAAAAACTTTTGGTAAGAGATGTAGAAGTTAAGGAAAGGTGGATGAGCTATTTTAGCAAGCTTTTTAATGGTGAGAGCGAAAGAAGGGAGGTGGTTTTGAAGGACGCTTATGATGAGTTAAACAGAAGGTTTGTGCATAGAATTAGAGCGCATGAAGTTAATGAGGCATTAAAGAAAATGAAGACTAGTAAAGCCTTGAAACCCGATGGTGTCCATATTGAAGTGTGGAGGTGCTTAGGGGAAGTAGCAATAAGTTGGTTGACTAACGTTTTTAACAACGTTCTCCATACTAATAAGATGCCCGATGAATTAAGGAAGAGTATGCTTATGCCTATCTACTAGAACAAATAGGATATTCATAATTGTTCCAACTATAGAGGTATTAAGTTTATGAGCAATACAATGAAGTTGTGGGAGAGAGTCCTTGAGCATCGCTTGAGAGTAGAAACCATGGTCTCTATAAATCAATTTGGATTTATGCTAGGAAGATCTACCATGGAAGCTATCTTCTTGGTATGACGGTTGATGGAGAGATATCGAGAAAAGAAGAAGGACCTAGATATGGTGTTTATTGATCTCAAGAAGGCATATGATAGGGTTCCAAAAAAGGTTTTGTGGTGGGTTCTTGAGAAGAAAAAAATACCTTTAAAATATGTAGAAGCAATCAATGATATCTATGATGGTGTTACTACATGTGTGAAGGCTTGTAATGGCGCATCAAGTTATTTCCCAATCACGAAAGGCTTACACCAAGGCTATGCTTTGAGTCTTTATCTTTTGCTCTAGTTATGGATGAATTAATAGAAGATATCCAAGATGATGTGCCATGGTATATACTATTTGCAGATGATATTGTGCTTATTGATGAGACTAGGTCTTTGGGATCGACACTAAATTAGAACTATGGGGAAGCACGTTGGAGTCCAAAGGATTTATGTTAAGTCGAAGTAAGACCGAATACATGAAGTGTGAGTTCGACACGGCACGAGGAGGAGATCACGAATCCGTGAGTATGCTCGGACAAGAGGTACCCAAGAAAGATGCTTTTAAACATCGGGATCAATATTGCAAAATGGGAGAAAGATTGATGAGGATGTATGCCATAGAATTCGAACATATTAGATGAAATGGCGTAGTGTTTGAGTTCTTATATGATCGCAAAATCCCTCTTACGTCAAAAGGAAAATTTTATAGAACAGCGGTAAGGACAACTATATAGAGTTGAATGTTGGCAAGCACATAGGCAATATGAGCATAAAATGAGAGTAGCGGAAATGAGGATGTTAAGGTGGATGTGCGGTCATATAAGGATGGATAAGATAAGAAATGAAGATATTCGAAAAAAAATTGGAGTAATATCGATGGCGGATAAGATGTGAAAACATAGATTGAGATGGTTTGGGCATATTCTTCAAAAACCCCTAAATACTCCGGTAAGAATAAAAGTATGTTGCCGAGAACATGACATGAAGACGGGAAGAGGTCGGTCGAAACTTACCGGGGAAAGTAATAAAACAAGATTTAATGGAGTGAGAAATAGATTGGCGTACGATTTGCCTTAGAACGGAGTGGAGGAAAGCTATTAGAATTGTGGAGGGGCGAGAATTCCTATGTTCCGAACCTGTCCTTTCTAATCTTTTTTTTCATATATATTTTTTTTTTATATATTTATTTTTAGATAATTATTTCTTTCCCTTAATGGATCTTGCTTTTATTTTATTTATTTTTGGGTTTATCGACCGCCGACCTCAACTAATTTGGGATAAATGTGTTGTTGATGTTGATGTTGAGAATTCACCATTTTCCCAAAGAAGAGAACGGGCGGGCAAAGATGGTGCTCCATACAATGCTTTGTTACCGAGAGAGTGGCGAGGAAGAGAGATTAAAGTGATGGGATTAAGGTCGAACTAAGGGAATTAATAACAAAAGCATTTAGAAGAAAATGTGGGTAACCAACATTCGATCTTTGTAAACAATGTGATAACCAAGCATGAGTTGCCAATACTCGAGGCTACATTGCCACGTCCGAAATCGGTGAATGAAGGTCCTAGCAGACATCTCTACATCACATGTTATTAAACCATGTTTATCCCGATTCTTTACCCCAGGAAAGATTCATTGAGATCAGCTCCGCAAAAGTACACCCATTCATTCACAACGTGTAACATAAGCTCTCATCAAGTTTGATTTGTGAACCATATTTAGTGACTCAATCTGCAATTTTAGCTTCATGAAAGATGCTTTGGAATCCGAATATGAAAGCATGCCAGTGGAAAAAGCCTGAACGGAGAATTTGTCAATGAGAACTTGTCTAAGGAGGCTGCGCTTAAAGCTTCTAAAGGTAATACAAGCCATTCAAATCGAAAACTTGTGCAGCAAGCGGGAACAAAAATCGAAGGTGATTGCTTTAGAAGGAATCAATGTTCATGTTGACTAAATGGCAAATACGTTCCTTGTCACCTATATCAAATCGCAAGCGGATGGACCATGAAGATCCGAGTGACAAACTCTCATAACTCACTTTCATCCGGGAAGCAGATTACTTGGAACATGAAGATAAGTCACATCTTCGAGACTCCAAAGACAAATGTGATACATCCATTGGAATGGACATGTAGACTTGGTCAAGATTTGCCATTTTAGAAACCTCGCACTATCTTGGTGTGAACACTTCGTTCACACCCCATTCCCCAATCCATGGATTTCAACCCTAATCTCCCTTGCATGTTCATAAATGCACCAAGAAAAGGGGAAAAAATGGGAAGGCAACGGTGAACGCCAAACAACGAGTTTAGAAAATCAAGAAGAGCAACAGTTCTTAAGCAAACAGCAAATCCAGAGCACAATTTTACAAGTCACTTAGGGAGAGAGAGAGAGAGAGAGAGAGAGAGAGAAGATTTAAAGATGGCGTGACTATTAACTAGATAGTGTTATAGATCCTCCATGGGCACCAATTGAATACCTTCCTTCTAGTTGGTTATCATTCAGAGCCCAAACCAAAGGTAGAACAAAATTAGGATGTGATAGATTAAAGGGTCATGCTCAAACTATCTCTCACACACAATAATTTTGGTTCTTGTCCGATGTTTGTGCCTAAGAAGGCTCAACACTTCTTATGATCATGCGCGCATCAAACTACGGTATAGAGATTGCTGAATTTGTTATTATTGTTGCCTTTATCCCTCTATTCTCAATAGCTTATGTAATCTTCATTATGATACGCACATAAATCATATAATTTTATTTCACGTTTTCTTTTCTTGATATCATAACTTTTGTTGTCCGAGAAAGCGACCATCGAATATTTTCCATGGTGATTGTAGCAATGTTAGCGCTTCGACGATTGTTTCCACTTAGCCCGCCAATCTTAAGAGCTCAACACTTTTTGTTGCTCTTTTGAAGATAGAAATAAAGACAAAAACAAAAACCAACACTTGCCATTACACTCGTTGCCCTCGGATAAATAGGCTCATGAAATTCTATCCCGTTACGCCGCTCCACGCGCCTCCACATATTGTCGTTGCACTAGGGGCTAGTTACTTCACGCATCGGACATGTATGTTCGCTAACATCTCAACACGTTAAACAAACAATACGATCATCCGACATGACATTAGCCACGCTATTACATGTGTCATCCACCACGTTAGCACGGACGTCATACTTAACCACATCGGCCTGTTGTCACTTAGTTTGTGTAAGAGTACTCAATACTTTTATTTGATGAAAAGAATGACATACTTATACATATTAGGGTAAACTCACAAGACTCACAAATTCATAAAGACCATTTTACCCTTTTTAACTCTTTAACACTCCCCTTCAAGTGGAGCATGGATATCAAGCATACCCAACTTGTTACGTATATACTCAACCCTACTACTTCCTAGGGATTTGGTGAAAATATCTGCAAGTTGTTCATCGGTCCTAATGTAACCAATAGAAGATAACTCTAGCTTGAAGCTTCTTCCGCACAAGATGACAATCAACTTCAATATGCTTGGTATGCTCATGAAAAATTAGATTAGAAGTAATATGGACAGCCCCTTGATTATCGCCCCACAACTCCATTGGTGCGGGATCTTTGAATCTAAATTCAACTAATAGCTGATGCATCCAAATTAACTCACAAGTAGCTTGAGCCATAACTCTATATTCGATTCTGCACTTGATCTAGCCACAACACTTTGCTTCTTACTCTTCCAAGATATTAGCTTTCCTCCCACAAAGGTATAATAACCTGATGTAGATCTCCTATCTATAGGAGAGCTTGGTCAATCGGCATCTAAGAAGGCTTCCACCCTTATGTGACCATGATCCCTATAAATGAGACCACGACCTAGAGTTTTCTTCGGGTATCTCGGAATTCGATTTCGACATTCCAATGTGAGGTACGGGGGAAGACATAAACCGACTCACAACACTCATCGGAAAGGAAATATAAGGTCGAGTAATAGTTAGATAATTTACTTTTCCAACAAGCCTTTGATACCTTTCCGAACCATCTAATAGTTCACAATCCTCCGCCATCAATTTCAAGCCTACTTCCATTAGTATATCCAATGATTTAGCTCCTAGCATACATGTCTTAGTAATCAAATTCAAAACATACTTCCGTTGTGAGATGTGAATGCCTTTCTTCGCACATGCCACTTCGATGCCCAAGAAATATCCGAGTGATCCCAAATCCTTTGTATGAAATTGCCGTTGCAAATGCGGTTTCAACTCTTCAATCCTTGTAGAGTCATCTCCAGTTATGACTATATCATCCATATAAACTATAAGAAATATCGACCGGTTTCGGAAACCCCGTAAAATATTGAATGATCTCTAGTACATCTACATAATCCAAACCGGAGTACCACCTTAGTAAAATTCTCGAACCGGGCTCGGGAGACTATTTCAAAGCATATAAAGATTTTTTTAAGCGACAAACATGGCCAGACTCCCCCGAGCAATAAACCCAGGTGGTTGCTCTATGTACACCTCTTCTTGTAAATTGCCATGAAGAAAAGCATTCTTAACATCAAGCTAAAATAGAGGCCAATTAGCGAAATAACCAAAGATAATAAAAGACGAACAGAGGTCATATTATCCATAGGAGAAAATGTATCACCATAATCGACTCCATAAACTTGCGTATACCCTTTAGCAATCAATCTAGCCTTGAGATAAGTAAGAAAACCATCGAGGTTAACCTTGACAATAAAGACTCACTTACATCCAATGGTTGTCTTTCCCGCATGTAAAGGAATAAGATTCCAAGTCTGGTTTTGTTTCAATGCCAATAGTTCCTCTTCCATAGCTGTCTTCCCGCCTAGACTAGATAATGCATCAACAATAGTTTTAGGAATAGGATGTGTATCAATGGTTGTTGGACTAGCTCGATAAGAGGCGAGATAAACCAAAATATGAGACAAACGTACAGGGTGTTTCATCCAACTGCGAACTCCTTTGTGATGTGCAATAAGAAGATCAAGATCATTAGGAGACCGACTTACCTCGGGTTCGAAGACGAAGAAGATGAGATAGGCTGAGATACAGCTGTAGGGGCTCCACATGCCGACGAGGACGTCTATTATAAACATCTTGGATAGGTGGACGATAAACTGGAGGTTCCAAAGTGGGTGTCGATTCCATAATAACATATATCAAGGAATTATCATCCATTGTAGGGGGTTCCATTGGATTATCGGAATAAATAGTAGACTTAAAAAAAGGAGACATCCGGAGTAGTGCAATACTTATGCAAAGAGGGACAAGTAGCACCGATAACCTTTTTGAGTACAAGAATATCCCACAAAAATGCATTTAAGAGAGCGAGGATCAAGTTTAGAAAGTCCCGGACGATGATCGCGCACATAATGAGACACAACCAAATATACGAGGTGGCAAATGAAATAAGGGGTCGAAGGAAAAAGAAGAGAGTGGGGAATTGCACCATTAATAACGAGAGGATGACATGCGATTGATAAGATAACACGTAGTCATAACAACGTCGGCCCAGAAAGGATTTATTGACCTTCATTTCAAACATCAAAGAAAAAGTAATTTCTAATAAGTGGCGGTTCTTTCTTTCGGCGACACCATTTTGTTGTGGTGTATTTGAACAAGAGGATTGATGAAGAATACCCCGTTGGGACATGAATTCGGATAAAGTTTTAGAAAAGTACTCTTTGGCATTATCACTCCGAAGAATACGATGAGAGGCTGAAAATTGAGTACGTTCTTCGTTAACAAATGCACAAAAAATAGTGAATAACTCGGAACAACCTTTCATTAGATATAGCCAAGTGGCTCTTGAATAGTCATCTACAAAAGTAACGAAGCACTTGAAACCCAACTTTGAAGTAGTAGGACATGGACCCCAAACATCGGAATGAATCAAGCAAACGGTCGAGATGCCTGTTTATTGACTCTTGGACTATAACTAATACGATGCAATTTTCCAAATTGACATGACTCACACTCAATACGAGATAAAGAATGAAAATGAGAATCTAACTTCTTCAAATTTCCCAAAAGGGATGTCCCAAGCGACAATGAATTTGATGTGGAGAAACTTTTGAACAAACAACACTCGGTAGTATCACCAAATATATATTGCCCCCGACATATGTCCTCTACTAATCGTCTTCTTCGTCTTCAAATCCTGAAAAACACAGGAATCGGGATAGAAGGTTACGGAACAATTATATTCTTTGGTAAGATGACCGACGGATATAAGATCAAACGGAAAATTTGGAAGGTACATGATGAAGACAAAGATATGGAGGATGTCAAGGGAAGCTGTGCCTATCTCTTTTTTTGTGGATAGAGAGTCATCGGCTAATGTAACATTGGACATAGACTCATGAAAGGTAGAAAAGATACCTAAAGACCTAGTCATATGATCGGTAGCTCTGAATCAATGATCCGGGAGCGAGAGGTAGATGAGAGACACGGTGTTGCATTATCTATCCGAGCAAAAGTAGATGTGGAGAAGGAAAGCGGCTAAGAAATCTAAAAATGATTGTACCTAGCAAGTTCCTCTTCCGACATTCGATCAATGTTCCTCCTTCGGAGGATTGAGAAGGAATACCGGACTCAAACTGCAGTAGCTACATTTTTGTAGCCAAATGAGGGGGCCTTCCATGAAGTTTGTAGTAGAAACGCTGAATATGTCCAGGCATACCGCAAAAATGACATGTCCGTGCAAGTCTAATATTATTCCCGTTGTCACTAGCCGTACCTTTGTATGATTGTGGTTGGCCTCTACTAAACCCACGGCCACTACTACCACTACTAAAGCCACGACCACTTCGACCACCACCACGACCTCAACCACCACCTTGGTTCCCTTAGATTGTCAAGGTAGAGCTATCACTTGTATAGAATATATCTTTAGATGAGTCATGTGAAACCCTTAATACTCGAGAAAAGGTCTCCGTTAGGGAAGCCATAGTGTTTCCTCCAAGAATTTGTGAACGAACTACATCAAACTCTAGTCCGAAGACTCCCAAAGATCCCATAAGCGCCAATTGTTCTCACTTTGCTCCGCATCGTCTTTACATCGGATGTAATTGGCAAAAGATGATTAAGCTCCTCATACATCTGTTTAAAATCAGCAAAGAATTAAGTAAAAAGGCCAACCCTTTCTATCGGCTCTAAAGAAATCTTGATAAACTTCATAGATCCTTGATAGATTATTTTCTCCATAGTAAAGGACATTCAAATAATCCCACAAATCCTTAACCATAGTGACATGTGTAACCAAGGCAGCCACATGAGATTCCATAGAATTCCACATTTATCCAAGAATACTAGCATATATAGTATCCCATTTAGTATCGTGACCAGTTCGTTCAATTGTCAAATGGTGATTTTGCTCTCTTCCGGTAAATATTCCTATCACAAATCTCTTCCATTCTTTGGAAGTTCTTGACCTCGGCTAATTTCTCCTCTGTCAAATGACTAGAGAGGCTGAGATATGATTTCAGCCATCCTCGAGATACTTCCACTAAACCAAGAGCAAAACTCCATAAATTATCACTACACCACTCGATCATCAACTAAACCTACACCGGTTGAATCAAACTATATGTCTCAAAATGACCTACACAGATTTGATAAAATCAGCACACCAGCCACCACACACAACCATACTCTACCTTTCTCAATCGATCCACGTATCATCACACGCAATCAGCCAATCAACATTCACAATAGTAGTATGCCCTATTCACGCATATCGGTAACCATGTCAAACTCCAAAATACCCATCCACTTTACAATAATATGTACAAAAGCATTTAGAGAGGTGCAAAGCATTTACAAAGCACTTACATCACTGTCGTGCCATCTTTGGCACCTCAAACAACATATCGGATGAGTATAGGTTGTGCGATCACCAAAAAAGTAATCGTACCTCAACTAGCAAAGTTAGAAACTTAGCCAAAAAATGAGTCGTTCATCCTGGATTGAGTCACGCGACCACCCGAAAGGAGTCGTCGGGCTTGAGCTATGTCGGGCGATCGTCGGAAGGGAGTCGTTGGGCCTTGGTGACATCCGGCGACCACCGGAAGGGAGTCGCCCAGGCTTGGATGATGTTCGGGTTTTGGGTCGCCCGGCCTAGGCGACTTGGATCTGGGATTGGGACTTGGGTTGCCTGGCCTGGGTGACTCGGATCTTGGTTCGCCTAACCTGAAGGTGCTTGACCGACGCTGGTTTTAGTGGTGATTTAGTGGTCGACGTTGATGGAGATTAGTTCTAGGTTTAGAGGCTAATTTGGCTCGATACCATATAAGAGTACTTAATACTTTTATTTGATGAAAAAAACGACATACTTATACATACTAGGGTAAACTCACAAGACTCGCAAATTCATAAAGACCATTCTACCATTTTTTACTCTTTAACGGTTTGCATACGTCAACTTATTTTCTCTTCAATAGACTAAACCGATTCACTATTCTTTTGCATCAATTCTATAACAGTGTGTGTTGATTACGCCGAGCATTGGATGTATTGGAAATGGCTCATCACGCATGATGCACAAAAATTTAGCTCGATTAAGGAACGTCTTGGCTTTACATTCGGTCTCTATGACCGTGCTCTCTTTATTCAGCGAACATCTCGTAGATATATTTTCTTGCTTTGTATGTGGACAACATGTTTATTATTAGCGAAAACTATTTTGAAGTTACAAAGTTGGAAAATGCTTTCTTGAGAAAAGCGTTAGGGACTGTACAATCTCAACCGTATATTCACACAATCGTCGCATGTTTTACTTTCACTCATTGATTGTGAGATCGTGTGGTCGAAATAATCGACAAGATCTTGTTAGATCGCCAGTCTAGCGACTTCCTACAAAGTTCTAGCACTATCATAATCGTTAGTTTGAAATGAAGGATCTCAAGTGACTTAACTATTTCCTAGGCCTGGAAATTGCTTTGGATTCCTCTAGCTATTAACTTTCCCAAGCCAAATATTCCAATGATTTTTCTTTTGTCTCAAGCGAGACTTACCGATAACAAGAATATAATTGAGACTAATGCTAAATTTGATGCAAAAAATGGGACTCCTCTTTCAAATCCTAAATGCCAATGTTGTATATCTCTCTGTGTTACTTGTCCGGACATTGCCTATGTTGTCCACATCGTTTGGTTCATGACGGCATCACCTAAAACTCACTTTGCTATAGTTTTAGGGATTTTTTTTTTTTTAGATTCTTCGTTGTGCCATAGTATCATATTTCATGGCCTTCACTTTTCTACTCACTCTACCTTAAGGTTGCAAGTTTTATTCTTATGCTACCTGGTTAGGTGACTTCATATCATCTCTCCACTATAGGTAATTACTTATTTGTGGGTAACTCACCTAGAGTAGCAAGCTTATTCTTATGCCGACTAGTCAGGTGACCTTTTTGGCCGTTGTTCCACTACACAATATTCCTTATTCGTAAGTAACTCACTTATGTCCTGGCATACCAACATATAGAATGTCATTCCATCTAATATGAAAGCAAACTATGGTACTCTTGCTAATAATACATTGGAAATACACATTGCAATTGCGGTGGTTACTAAAAGACATGACAGGTGGGATAGTAATTTATTGCGAGAATCGTAATACTGTTCAAATAGCTCATGGTGATATTCTCCATAAGAGCACCAGGCATATTGAAATAGATGGTCATTTTATATGGTATGACATGCTTCATGGCAACGTTCATTTGTACTCAGACTGCTGACATCTTCAGAACATTCACCGGGTGTTTTTTTTTTTTTTAATCATCTCTCAAATTTTAGTTAACTTCTTTTAAGTCTCCTTGAATTTAAAGGGATGTTAGAAATAATTAGGAGATTCTCCATCTCTTTTACCTGGGACACACACACAAAAAATATTTATATAGTTCTCTTCTACCTACTTTTATCTGCCTTCTCCCGAGTCCCACCTCGCCTCTCTTCCATCTTCCGAATCAACCAACATCGCAGAATTAACAAACGAACCCTAAGAAATAAAAAATAATAGGCCCAAACTGTCACAAGGCTCCGATCACCACCTGCTTCTAATGACAAGTTGACAACACCACCACCTCGATCTTTCTCTTTTCGTCAACCATCACCACTGTAGCCGGCGCCCTCCGCTGCCGACACGGTGAAGATGTTGACCCCGAATAACCTCACCATCTTAACCGGACGGACGGGCCCGTGTCGGCCCAGCCAGCTCCTCCTCATGCACTTGATATGAAGCTGCTTCTCTGGCCCGGCCGACCGGTGGAAGCTGACGATATCTCCAGCCCTCAAGCTCTTCTCCTTGACAAACCAGGTCCAACCCCTCGTGAGCACGTAGCTGTGGCTGCTGTTCCAGTACGAGTACCTGAATCTCCACACTTTGCCTCCACTGTCTATGAAATTCAGCAAAACGCCCTTTGAAGTCGCAGGGCTCGCGCGGTGGCACAGGGGGAAGTGCTTCTCCGCGTGTTGCTTCGGAATCACGAACCGGTTCAGCTTCCCTACGTCACTCTGCGTGACCTCCTTCTGGAAAAGGAGATGACAGGCCATCGCAGCCCGACCCGGCCTGGACGGATCCCCGAGGACTTCCATCGTACTTACGCTTTTGCCACTGCCGCTGAAGTGCTTTCTCTTGCTCTGCTCGAGCTCGTCATAGTATGAGTGCTTCCGCAGCATGTCGACGATCTCCGCCTTGGATTGGGAATTCAGAAAAGCGGCTTCGAGATCGCCGTCTTCAGTGTCAGACCTCAGCTTGAAGTTAGTGACGGCATCTCGGCCGCGGAAGCGCTTGACGGCGACGTCATAGGCCATAGCGGCCTCATCCTCCTTGTTATAGGTGCCAAGCCACACCCTCCGGTGCTTCTCGTAGATTTGAGCGCCCCAGCGGCCGTTAGGCTGAGGGACGACGCCCTTGTACTCGGACGAGGGCATCTTCCTTGACTCGGCTTCAACGACGCCTTCGCAGTCCACTAACACGCTTGCGCCACTGCCAAGACGGCAGAGGCTCTGTGGCAAGAGTTTCGACGGCAGTGGAACGGAAATGGAGTCGCTCGTTGAGCAGAGCTCGTCTTTGTGGCTGCTGTTACCATCCATTGTTTCTTCTTCGGTGGAGAGAGAGAGAGAGAGAGAGAGAGAGAGAGAGAGAGCTATAAGATGGTGGCTATGAAAGATGGGAGGGACTACGATAACCGAGATATAAATGGACGGACTTTCCATAAGCGTTCCTAATATTGTCGTATGAAGTCGTGGGCGTTGGGTCAACTCCAAGCAAGGCACCAGGAAAGTTCCATTTACAGAGTGATGTGATACTATATGTTAAAAAAAAACGGATAATCTGCCATTTGATCAATATCATTACTTATTTCTAATCACACGATCTCTTCTAATCAATGAGTCTTTATATAAAATATACGAAGATTGATATATGAATATACAATTGAAATAACGGATTAGCAATTTTTATATGTTAAATAAATATTAAGTCTGACTCCTTTCATTGTTCAAGCAATTATTATCATTCCTGTTGTTTTTTCATATTTTGTTGGGCCAGCCGCCATCATCATCATCTCTCTCTCCCTCTCTGTAAGGTCCAGAAAGATCCAAAACGCAAAGAGGATTCCAGTTGTCCAATTTGACTGGGGCTTCACATGACGAGAAATATACATGGCAATAAAGAGTAGACCTTGGTTTTTGCCAAGTTCGTCTCCCCCCGGCTGAATGCTGACCACCAACGTGGAATTTCTTTTTCCCCCTATTATCTTTTTCTTCCAAACCCATAAAAGAAAAGCCTTCCATGTTAATGCAGAAAAAGCGTTAATTGACATGTCAAGCGGAGATGAACCTCCATTCGTCTTGCGAAGAATAAATGATTTGAAAATTATTTTCTTGAATTAATCACTCGTGTAACTTGAAATAATTAGTCGGTGGAAAAAAAATTTCATTGCCAAACAACAATTTATGTCTAAATATTTTTGTGGGCGATGGGAGTATTTTCTGTCCATTCATTTCCGTTGGCTATAGAAACGATCATTTATTGGAAGCACGGTTTCAAATCATTCATTTTTCGTAAAATAAATAGAGCCTCAATTTCTAGGAGTGGTCGTGCAATCATTCTTCTTTCTCACTAAGCCTCACGAGCCCTAGACCCCAACTTTGATCGTTCGAGAATTGAGATTAGGTACCGATAACAAATAATTTATAAGCTCATTTTGTTTCGTGACGCGAACAATTCTATGGTTTCTTAACTAAATTTCTCGATGAACCTGATGTCATTGTGATTGTGATATATAAGCCAATAAAATCGATCGAGACAACTATTTCTTCCCTTCTTCGTCGCGAAGCCTTACGGGGCATGAATCTCAATCCCTGTTGTCCTTATTAGCTAGGTTCACTTTTGTTTTGTGTCAATCTTGGCAAATATTATTCCACCCCAAATATGGTCCGACCAACGTTGTCTTTTTCTTTGGGGCCAACACCAAGCGGGAGTTTATCCTCGGTTTGTTTCCTTATTTCTAACATTTTTTCCCACTTTGAGTTTGAGCTCCCCATAATACAACCTCGTAAATTTAATCTGGACCATCACTTTTGGGGGGTCGTTGGACTCACGGATTGATCAAGGAAGGCTGCGCAAGGAAAGGTATATGTGTCCATGGTCACACCCGGTGAATAAAGGAAGACAAACAATGTCGATTTAGAAAAGATGGAAGTATAGGAACAAGATGCGGAAGGGGGTCGTCCAGAAGGGGTGCTTTGATCCTCGGCCGCTCGATGTGCTAATCATCGTGCCGGATTTTCGAGCAACATCCATTACTCGCGTCTATCTCGACACCATTAGTCAAAAAAAAAATGCTCCTATGATTGAGCAAACCTTGTCGTAGTCGATTTGATCCGGCATTTTCCGTGACCTTTTTTTTTTGTTTTTTAGGGATCTAAAGGTCAATGTTTTCACCCATCACCTCTACTTCTACGAAATTTTTTTGGGAATTTCTCAATCTGAGTCAGTGGGGGCCCCCGATTTGTCAAGTTGATGAAAACCGAGAGCTCGAGTCGGTGGGTTCTGTATTGAGTTCAATGGTTTTTCGACGTTCTTGATTTTGATCAAAAAGAGGTTACTCCGTTAATAATCATTAAATCTTTTGTGGGTATCGACAAGAGTGTTTTTGTCCCCACCTTTTTTTTTTTTTTACGGGATTTGTTGGAATTCACATATGAGTTATGATAGAAAAGTCACACATTAGATAACTCATTAACTTGAGCTTTTGAGTAAAAAATAGGTCTAATTGGATACGTTAACGGACTCGGATTTGTATTTCCTTCTTGCGATTTCCCTAAATAAAGGTATCGGACTTCTATTTTTCCACCTCCATTTGTCATTTTATAAATATTTCTAGAAAGCTTTGAAATAGCCACCTTCGGGGAGAGTTGATTGATTTCGAAATTTTTTACTTAAATAATGTTGCATAATGTTTATGGGCATTAATCGGTAGTTATGGATGTCAATCATGTTTATCGAAGTTAGAGTTTTATTAGTATCTACATGCAAAATTTTTCAATTTGATAATGATGCCTCCAAAAAGTACGATTACTTCATTCGTTTAGAGTGAATCTGTCGAGGAATAGAACTGCAATTATCTAATGAGATCGACAAATCCTTTGGATTGATGGAGTTTTTCCATCATAAGTTGATGCTTTACTAATAAAATTGTGCCAGGAAGTGTAGGCCTCATAATAAAAATCCCTAAAAATAGCAATAAGCATTTCGAATAAACGGGAAAACACATTGAACAACAAAATCACACAACTTGCAAAGAATACTCACAACCATAGTGTTTCACTATCGAGTATCTCGACGCGCTCAGAAGCCCTACTTCACTCATACGCCCATATCATTCGGTCACCCTCTTCAGCCACAATGAAAAATAATAATACTAATACGAAAAGGCAAAAAAAATGAATTAAATATATGAATAGAAAAAATAGAAAAAAAAAGAATTGCAAAATAGTCTATGCTAGTGCCGGTTATGCCACGTAGGATGGCCGATAACTCTACTTAAATCATACACCTATACCATTCGGCGACCCTCATTAGCCACAATGAAAAATAAAAATAGGATAAGGCAAAAGAAAAGAATTAAATAAAAAAATGTAAAAATTTAGAAAAAAATTGGAATTTTTTTTTGCCAAATAGTCTACCCTAGTGCTAGTGATGCCATGTAGGATGGTCTGCAGCCCCACTTAAATCATACACCTCTATCATTCGGCGAACCTTGTCAGCTACGGTGAAGAAAAAAAATAAAATAAGAAAAGGCAAAAGAAAATAATTAAATATAAAAAATTGAAAAATCAAAAGTAATCTATACTAGTGCCCGCCATGCCACATAGGATGGCCGGCATCCACATGAGTGTTCAACCAAAATTGGGTGGAAAGACTACATTGGTAAATGATAAAAATATTTAAAACTAAATTAGCTAAATTAAAATGTTTATGACGGAATCAACATCCATACAATAGGTTTAGGTGTTTTTTTTTTTGTTTGGGTTTTTGGTCCAATAGGACTCTTTTGTTAATTTTCCTCAAATTGTAGCAATATGTTCTATCAATCGGATTGAGTCTTAAAATACACCCCGTGATTGACGGTGAATGACTCATTCTTGCCAATTAGTGATGGTATGATGTTTATGCAACAAGAGCTTGGGAAGCAAATTATATGCATGGTTACCGTAAAAGAGCACAAATAAGAAAAAAAAAAGCAAGGAACATGGGCATGCAAGCGTTTATCTTTTTAGTGACTGTTTAGGGTAGGTTTGAGAAAAATTCTCAAAACCCAGTTAGTGAGTTCAAAAATTGGCAGAGAGAGGCTTTTTGTATTCCTGGGTCTTTGTAAGACTTATCTACAAATGAAAACCCGAACATCTAATTATACCCACCATGATATTTTATCCTGAATTTTGTTTTACTAAAATTTAATATGTAATTGGGACATTTTACCAAATTTTTCTTATGACATAAGAACCCCAGCTTGTACCATGTAGCATTTACCCAAATTTTCAACCAACTTGTTTTGTTTACTTAGCCACGGGTGTGTGTTATGTTTTTCTATCGTATTTTTAAAGGCTTATCAATGAAACCTTGCGGGAAAAGCATATAAGTTTGATTTTGAATTCTTTTTTTTGTTTCCTTCATTAAATGACATGAACATACTCAGTATTAGTTTTCAGCAAAGGATTCTTTAATTCGACGATGGCAACCCATTTTAGGAAGGTACATCTCGGCCACGGGATGATGTATCAAGTAATTAAGATCGAAAAAACAAAGAGATATGCTAACTTAAGGGATCAGGTAATTTGTGAGCCAAAACATAGATGTGTGGCCCCAATACGGGATTAATGTCTGCACTCGGCGGTTCAAGATATTGAAAACCTAGGTTCTGCATCTTATTCACACTTACATTTGGAAGAAAGTGCAATAACAGATATCTAGGCATATTCATGCATTATAGAATGTCACAAACATCTGGAAGGTTCCCAGTAGGGATTTCACTTGGAAGAAGTAAATTGCTATGAATAAAACCAATGGCTAAGACTGCACTGCAGCTATCACGAAGCAACGAATACAGATGCCATGCCAAGAATTAATAGTATGAACATTCTCATGATTTTTATTCTAAGCCCATTCTAGTTAGGTACGAATTGATTTCCATTTCCATTTCCGAGACGAGACTTTTAAGCAAAAGATGAAGCGGACAACAAGAGCGACTTGGGAGCTCTTGGGGTCAATCAACACGGCTTACGAAGCCACCACGGGAGACGAGCAGTCGAGATGATTTGGCCACTTTGAGTCGTTTCCGTTGTCTGCCAACATCCCATTTTGAGGTCGATGGTCTTTCTGTTTTCTTCTGCTCCGGAATCCAACCTATCTCTCGGTCAAACGTCAGCGCTACTAGTGCTTCTTCTAGTTGATGGGTTATATACTAAATCGAATCAGAATAATCACATAGAAAATAGAAAAAAAGATGACGTACGAGTTTTTTTCGATTCACCCTAGAATATGGTTACATCCCGCAAATAGATCTCACTATGATTTTAGATTTACAAACACAACCACTCATTATAATATTATCGGTACGAGAATAATATATATGATTTAAAATGGGCCCAAAGCTCAGGCCTATCCGAATCCCTTTCATTCCACAACAAACGGACCAGCTTAAAAACACAAGCCTAAAACCCGATGTTGTTTTTGAGGCGTCGCCTCCGAGCCCCCGCTCGCTCACCGGGGAACGGGTGCCGTCCGCTCACCGAGGAGCGAAACCCCCGCCCGTTGTCCGGGCACGGGACCCCCAACGTTACGTGTGCATGGTTCATATATCGTCGATTCATATTTTAATTTTCCTAAGTTTCACGCAGCGCACGCCCGTATAAAAAATAAGGATCTTTAAAGTATTCGCCAACTCCAACACTAGTTGCCAACTGCGTGCACATTATGGAATTCCTGTGAATCAAAGCACACAATGTACGTGGAGGCACGGGTGGATGCATGTGGACGTGTACGTATCGATGCACAAGCGTATAGTAAGGAATCAGTATGGACCATACTTTTAGATCCTTATGCATCGCATTGGCGGGCAACTTTCCCGAGTCAGCTGGCCAAATAGTCGATTTTACGCGTTTTCTTGGGGCATGAAAAATTATTTTCTAAGACAAGTCTGAGACTCAATAGTATTATTATCAGGTGAAAAAAAAAACCGAGAACGAAATGATTTTTTAAACCAAATTCGCCCTTTCAGCGTAGAGATATAGACGCAGGTCACCACCATTTTTTGTCCCAATCTAGGTTTCGACCTTTTCCCAGAGCTTCCCACTTGCAGATACCGTACCATCAAGTTGGGCAAATTATTGCACATTTGACGACGATGTGACGAGTGAAAACCGTCGGAGCCATCCCCGGGATTCCATTCTTTCTAAGTTTCCACGTGAATCTTCAGGGATATTTTAAGCAAAACACAGTTAAACTACACTCTTTGTCAAACTCGGGGACTAACAAGCTTTGGCTCTCTTCTTAAATCGTTGATCATGTTGATATTAGGAGTAGCTAGGGGTCGCCACCTGCTTCGCTCTCCCACCACTGGGCAATCGCACCACTTCTGTTCTGTCCCAAACTAGACTATGGTGAATGATATCAACATTTCTAGTTCATTCAGGTCAACATAAGAGTTGTGGGGTTAAATCCCCGGGCCCTCGCGGTTTTCAACTCAGTTTCGCAAGGACGCTTTGTCAATTGCGGGGCACAGTCTTTACCTCTGTTATCTTAGATTTCTTTAGCACATTTAAGTTGCTGAGGAAGGTTGAAATGCCCGATTTTCGACCTATCTCTTGTAGCATCGTTGGCAAACAGATTGAAGAGAAACTCTACCTGCTTTCATAAGAAATAACCAGTTAGGCAGCTTCTGTGGAAGGATGGAATATCTCAGATACTGTTCTTTTAGACGATGAATTAGTAAAGAGCGGTCATGGGGTTGGCGTTTCTCCCGGAGGCACGGTTAAGGTTGATTTGGTGGCGGCTTTTTACTCCGTTGGT
Source organism: Rhodamnia rubescens (assembly GCA_021437795.1). Classification (NCBI taxonomy): domain Eukaryota; kingdom Viridiplantae; phylum Streptophyta; class Magnoliopsida; order Myrtales; family Myrtaceae; genus Rhodamnia; species Rhodamnia rubescens. The sequence goes on from JAILYA010000008.1 coordinate 6,249,992, forward strand.
TGGGTCTTTTGTGCGGACTTTGCTTAAACCTTCCAGGCATAGGGACATCTGCTCTATGCGGAAAGAGAGAAATGAGGTGGATTGCATAATGATAGTTTCTTTGGGAAAAAATTACCAAAAAGTCCTAAATCCATAATAATTGTGCCAATTCCGTTATAAACTTTTTGCATTTGTGTCGTCAGTCCTTCCGATAAAATTTGATTGGAATCCGTTGGACGTGGACGCCAACCGATCTTGATGAGGATGCTGTCGCCGACGTGACCAATTTGTAATAATAGTTTTAGAATTTTTTTCTTTTTCTTTTTTTCTTCCCTTCTTCTTCCTCCAACCGATCGCCGAATCGCCGACCGGCCAAAGGCCGTAGTCGATGAACGCGAGGTCGACCTCACCCGGGCCGTCGCTCGCCCGGCCATGGCGAGGTCACCTCGCAATGTTAAGGGTGAGGCCAAGCCTCGCCATGGCTAGGTGAGCTCGGCCTCGCCTAGATCCGGTGAGGCCATACCTTGCGATCGGAGGGTGAGGCTAGACCTCGTCGTCGAGCGACGATAACGAGGCACGCCTTGGGAGAGGCTCTTCGCTCTCGCTGGCTTGTCCTTTGGTGGGGATCGGCGACCGGCGGGAGAAGAAGAAGGGAATAAAAAAAAAGAGAAAGGAAAGAATAAAAAAATAAAGCAATAACAAAATAAAAAAATATTAAACTTAAAAATTAGTCATGTTGTGTCCATATCAACGTCGACCAAAGATCCACATCGCCACCGGCCGCATCCACGTCAACATCGTACGACCAAAAAGTTGATCGAAATATTGAATTAAGACAATTACAATAGATTTAGGACTTTTTTTTTAATAATTTTCCCATTGGTCCTTGTGCTGGTAAATTGCTCAAACGTGTGAAGTTTGTGAAGTAAAGTTGCTGGAATTGCTTGATTAGCAAGTTAGAGAGAGAGAGAGAGAGAGAGAGAGCAAAAGGCTGGGCTAAGTCCAACATATTGAACATTGTAAGACCGAAAACCTTCAGGTCCTATACACATGTGACAAAGGCGGACCCCATAAAACTTCGTTTTACGAAGCGCGTAATGCTAGGTATGGGAAACCGATCCTCAGAATTGTCATATAGACATTCAACATAAAGGGCTTCCCCACATCTCGTAGGAAATTGTCGTCCAGCCTTAACGAAGGTCAAAGGTTGTTCAAGCATGTATGTCCCGAGCACCACACCCTCTGGAAGAACCCCGTCGAGTCGATTCCCAGCGTAGCTCGAGCTTCAAAGAGAACTCGCAAGGTGCACACCTTTTTGCATAAGAAAGAAGCAGTCATCGACTGAACTCAACATGAAACTTTCTTAAGGACATCAAACTCAGACCACAATTAGCTGCCACAGTATTAGTATGTGGGGTAGTTGCCAAAGCTTCTCTTCAAGCATTTCAGGGCCACTTGTAATATGAAAATACATCATTTACAACTATATCAATTGATCCATCCAGTTTGAGTCATTCCGATTTTTCTCCTATAATGCCAAAAATCATGGCATACATGGTACAATGAACTATGTCGAGCGATCATCAACGTGGGGATTGAGATGCAGTGCATCTCACGAGCAATTTGACATTTTATGACCCCATTTTCTTGCAAATTGCTCAAAAGAACGGATGCAATTCATCTTTTCTAAAGCAGAGAAGCCACTGGCATCACTTTTTAGGCCGATGATATAATTGAATTTTGAGGAGAGGACATGGTCAATCTTCACTGCTCTTCACTTTTCAAGACTTCTGATAGTTGGGACTGAAAGGCGTGGGCAATCCTTTGGCATGTTGGCTTTCCATTTCAAGGAGCATCAGTGATTTCTGCCTCTGGTACCGGTTTCTCTTAGCGGCAAGTGCTGTAAAAGAAATTTCGGTGAGAATGAAACTAATGGTCAACAGGAAATCCAATTTTGCATAAGAGACAGCATAAAATATTAAAAAAAATGAGTGTGGATTTCATTTTGAAATTGCAGAAATGGAAATTTTCAAACTTTTTGGAGCAATAATTCGTGTTTATTCACTGTTGCAGAAAAAGGCCGACTAAAACCCAGGATATCAAAACCTTCTTGATTATAGTGAACAGCAGCACCAGGACTTAACCTGATAATGAGGAATATCAAACTATTAACCTTATTTGTGCAGGTAAGGAGTGTTTAAAGATCATACTCACACATCAGCTCTTGAGGTAAACCAAAGTCATAGTCATTGCGTTTTCTTCTGATGCAGAAAATGAATAACGCCACTAGCAGCACGATGAAGGTAACACATGATAGGCCAATGGCAATTTTAGCACCGGAAGATAATCCACCATTTTCCCAAAGAAGAGAACAGGCAGGCAAAGATGGTGCTCCACAGAGTGCTTTGTTACCAGAGAGGCTGAGAGGAAGAGAGATTAGAGTGATAGGATTAAGCTCAGAACCAAGAGAATTAATTACGAAATAATTTAGAAGAAAATGAAGGTAAGCAGAATTCTGATCTTCGTAAATAATGTGATAGCCAAATATAAGTAGTTACTGCTCAGGCTTCATTGCCATGTCCGGAATCAGTGAATTCAGACCCTAGCAGACATCTCTAATTGTTTTTAAACCACATCTATCCTAATTCATTTTCCACTGCAAAGAGTCCTTAAAAGCAGCACAGAAAAGTACATCCATTCACAGCATGCGGCATAAGCTCTCATCAAGTTTCACGAGTGTGAATTATATTTAGTAACTCAAGCTGTAATTTTAGCTTCATGGAAGATGCCAGAACCCGACTATAAAGCATGCCAGTGGGAAAAGCTTGAATCAGAATTATGAGAACTTGTCCAAGGAGGCTGCGCTTAAGGGTTTTAAAGGTAATGCCAACCGTTCAAATTCAAAACTTGCACAGCAAGTGGGAACAAAAATAAGGAGGTAATAGCTTTGGGAGAAATCAAGGTTCATGTCGACTATCAAAAGCTTCAGAAGCATATTCCATCTCAAAATTGCAGTTATTTCCTTATCGCCTAAACCAAACTGTAAGCAGATACACCATGAAGATCATACATGAAATATCATAACTTGCTTTCATCTAGGAAGCAGATTACTTAGAACATGAGGGAAAGTCAAGTCTTTGAGGCTCCAAAAACAAATATGACGCGCCGTTGGAACGGAAATTTAGACTTGGTCAAAATCCGCCATTGTGGAAACATGCACTATCTTTCCATGGACACTTTGTTCACACCCCATTTCCCAATCCATGGGTCCCAACCCAATCTCAAGCGCTTGTTCAAACATGCAACAAGAAAAGGAAGAAAAAGGAAAGGCGACAGTAAAGGATGAAAACCAACCATTTTGGAAGATAAAGAAAAGCAACAGTTCCTTAAGAAGACGGCAGATCCAGAGCAAAAACTTACAGGTCGCTTAGAGAGAGAAGAATCAAAGAAATTGAGATAAAAAGCCTTTTGATTAGTGTAAGATTAAGTACTCAGAAGGCACACCATCACAATGATTTGAACCAATCTCACAGCTAACAATTGGAATACAAAATCATTGCAAAAGCTGTACCATGTTATAATCAAAACAAGATAGAAGCAAATGCAAAGATGACTGCATTCTCACAGAAGCAGACGAGAACACTAGCACAGCACTTTCATTCATAGTAAGTTAGGCATTCATTAAACAAACTAAAGAAAATTTAAGACTTCAAAGTGAGGATAACCTACTCTATAGAACCTCCATGGACACCAATCGAATAGAGTCCCTCTGGGACCTTCCCTTCCAATAAGTTATCATTCAATAACCTACAACAGAGAGAGAAGAAAATTAGGATTTGACAGATTAAAGGGCAAATGCTCAAACTATATAATATGATATAGAACAATTGGAGACAAAGTGCTTACACAAGTTGCATATTTGAAGAAGCTAGACTATCTGGTATAGAGCCAGTGAGCTGATTGCCTGACAAATCCCTAAATATAACGATGTTAAACAGGATAATTTAGAAGATAATATACTGAGGTGTCATTAGAAGTAGTATCAAGCAAAGGTAGAACTTAGATAAACATCATATTTGAAAGAGAGGAAAACCATACTCAGCTGAGGAGATTGGTAGTCTATCTAATATGTTTAACTCCACACAACTAGCAATAACAGATATCTATTACACTTCAAAGATATTATTAACCGAAACTCCAAATATTAATCTACTTAAAAAAACATGAACACGAGAAAAGAAAAGGCAATATGTAACATTTTGCTTTTGATCTATCAATGTAACCCAGACAAGATCAAGAGAGAGGAAAAAATCTGCAAGTTCGGCTCCTTCATGAACACCCACTTCTATAATTAAAAAAAGCAAAGAAGATTAACATTTCAAAACTCATTTCAAGATTAGCTTCAATAATAGACAATACCGCTACAGAACAGATCGAACATAAGCCAATACCCAAAAAATTCATGATTTACCCATCAGACGTGACAAGCAATTTCTGATACTTACAGTCGTGCAAGAGCATTTTCCCCAAGTCCAGATGGAACAGTACCCCGCAAAGAATTTGAGCTTAAATTCCTGATGACGTGTGAAGTTAAACGATGATAAGCACAACAGGGGTAAAAATTTCAAAAGTGATAATAATTAAATATTTCCAGAGATCGGATTTTACCGATATGGAATTTCAATATTCCAACAATGAAGAACAGATTTGAAACAGAAAAGGATAGACTATGTGGGCTAATTTTTACCTCTGCATTGGAGCCAAAAAGAAAATGTAAAAGAGAATTGTACGGTCCACCTTTAATCATCTAAGCCAGAAATGGACATGCATCAGGAATGTAGAGACCAACAAGAAGGTAAAAACGATCATATTACCATCTAAACCATTTCCATGGGAAGAATGAGTGAGCACCCATTAAAAACTGCTAAAATCATGACTACTATAAACAGTTGGATAGAAATTGGCCAAGTTTAGGGGCATAACACGCTGTTAGTGAGTAAGAGTTGAGATTTTTATACGAATGAACTATGGGTGAACCAGGCATAAGCCTCAAGAATCTTTTAGCAGCAATTCTACTGAACCAACTTAAACGGCAGACCTCGGCAGTGCTATTTCTCCTGAAAACCAAGCAAGGCAAAACAGTGACATTAATTGGAGGCCAAGAGCTGATATTGTCCATGGGTTATCATCACATCCAGGTCCTCAACCTTAATTGGAGGCCAAGGGCAAAACGATTGGTACAATGACTTATGCTAGATAGAAGTAGTAACGAAAGGAGAGAAAGTTCTTATCAAAGGCAGAGCATCTAAGGCATGTGGCAGCATAGCTCATTTGAATGACCTAATCCTCCTTTATGACTACAGAGGAAAAATATAAAGGACTGGAATTGTGGTTGCAACTTTGCAGATGAAAGTATGAGAGAATGTCAAGAAGAAATAATGCTGGAGCTTTTCCATTACCCAAAATCCTGGAGATCATTAAAGGAAATTAGAAGCAGAATGGCGATACTTACAAGCTTACCAAGTTCGACAAAAGATTTATCTGGTCACTTATGTAGCCTTTCAAGCCTTGACTCCCAAGATCTCTGAAATACCAGTAAAAAAGCTGATTTTAAAACAATCCACATATTTAAAGCCTGGCAATAAGTATATCAATGATTTGTTAGTTTATATCCTTAAAGAACGAGAAGCTCGTACTTTCCAGTTTCCTTCTCAAAATCTGGTGTATTATGTGAACTTAAGAGTGACAGACCCTGTTTGTGCTGCATAGACGATGGAAGCTAATAAAAATAACAATTGAATATCTAGTAATGAGATTTCCTATATCCTGTGGAAGCACACTTCCAAATTTCATCTAATTGTTCTTCACTTAAATGCAATTCCAGACTATAGCATGTTGCTTCAGGCATGTGACCTAGCAGGATATTGAAGATGCTTTTGCAAACACAAAACTAGGAGGTTCTGTGGCTACAAGGAGTTGAATACATTTTTCGACATAGTAGTCTCGTCCAATGCATTTAGTACTTCTGGCTAGGTATGAAACATGAAAAAAGTAAAACTGCTCACATTTGATATATTATAAGGGAAGTCTTATCCTTGTTGGGATGACATGTAACTCCCTCCCAAGCATCCCAACTGGTAGGAGCACAAGGGTCACCGTTCCAACCCATTCTCTCAGGAACACCGAGTGACTCTTTCAATGCTCTCATAGCAACCACTGGATGAAAAATGAAGACCGATTAGTTTCTCTAGCATACTCTGTCTGCCACAGCAAGCTAATAATCCCGATTCACATTTCACTCCAGATACTTCTTACAGAAATAATAAGTATATAACTTATGCCTGGCTCATCCTTAATTATTCAGGACACCCATAGCAGGATTACTTTTTGTCGAGAACATTCCTTCTTTCCTAGAAGTTCGAAGTGTCAACATTGCTACCACAGCTCTGCACTCGAGATGGAACAAAAGCATGCCATTGTGCTTACTGCATACTATGTTTGGTCACCATCCCGTGCATAGAATCTGCCTACTACTGTGAGCAATTTGAAGATTTTCAGGAGCAAATTCAGCTTCACTTTTGCTGATAATGAGCAGACGACCAAATACCAATCCTACATCAGTGTCCTCATTGAATCAAAAAGATTAAAAAAACAAGAGAACACCAAAAATTGCTTTTTAAAAATTTCTCCTGCGTGCCAAACTTTGATGATCAAGAGCAACTCACAAACCAAACCATCAAATATGTTGGGCAATCAAATAAAAAAAATGAAATTAATTCAACGATAAGTGGCAATGGTCATACCTTGCTCAGGGTCAGTGGAAAGATCAACAGGGACCAGCGCATAATTCTCCAGCCCACTAATCAAGGGTACTCCTACAACTGGCTCTAGCTTCAGACTCAAAGTCGTACTGCTCAAGTTCTTCACCGTGTAATGCCAATCATACGCCACAAAAAGCCCAACCTCCTTATATATGTCAACCCTAGTCAAGTTGTCCCCATTCACCACCACATCAAAGACCCTCTGCCCAACTCCACTCGTTTTGGATTCAATCTCCGCGAAATGTAGCCACAACAAGTAATCCATCTTCGCGTCAACCTCCAATTCGTATTCTAGAGACCCTTCCCTTGCCATGACAGCCGTCTGATACAACTTCATTGGGAAATAATTGGGTTGCTGATTAGCCCTGGAAATGGTATTATTTGTGGAGACAACCTCGACATTGTTCTGCGAGTCGGCCGATCGGAAATCGTAGTCGGACTGCCACGAACGGCCGAAATAATCCGTGTCATTGCTGAAGCCGGGGCCCCACTGGCCCGAACCGCAGTCCAGTCGACCGTAATTGACCAGAATGAAGCCGTCCCCAGTCGAAGGGGCATCGTAGGACAACGGATCGACCTGAATGAAGGAGAGCGATCCGATGACGGGGGAGTCGGTGGCGATGCTGTAGAAGCAGATTTCGGCCTGGCGATCGGGGACGAAGGCAAGGAGATCGGAGTAGGCGCCGAGGCGAGCGACGTCCTCGGGCCAGGGGAGCGCCAGCTGAAGACGAGGGTGCCCTGGACGGAGGTGTCGAAGCTGGGGGGCGGGACTTGCCGTCGTAGTCGTCGTAGACGGTGAAGGTGCGGAGGTAGTAGCGGCCGGACGGGAGGTCGGGGAGGACGTAGCAGTTCTTCTTGCCGGAGGAGAGAGGGGGAAGAAGCGAAGGGTCTTCTCCGGGGGAAGCGGAAGCGGAGAGGCTCGGAGACGACGGAGGAGGAGCCGCCGGTGAAGAAGCGGTCGGAGAGCCAGGTGGTGTTGAAGGGGTCGGTGGAGTCGGTGGCGGAGCCGCAGTCGATGTGGAAGGAGACGTTGCCTGCGCGCGGAAGAAGGAGGAGGAGAAGAAGAAGAAGAAGAAGAAGAAGAAGAAGAATGAGAAGAACTGGAGAGAAATCAAACACACAATGAGAGCGAGTCGAGTGGTGCTCTGCTGACCTGTGCTGAAATGTGGAAGAGAGCTGCGATTGCCGTGCGGATAGGAGGAGGAGCCGAGAGGGAGGAGGAGGAGGAGGAGGAAGGAGAGGAGGGACATGATCGAAATGAGGTAGTGGGTCTTGGACGCCATTGAAGGAGAGGACCAGAGGGAGGAGAACCAAAGTGAAAGTTGAAATGTGGAGGGAAAGTACAGCCGGGAACGAAGAAGGCGAGATTAGCGGGGGAAGAAGGAGAGAGAGGGAGAGACAGACTGTGGGGGTCGTTAGAACGCGACAGGATGATTGATTCCTTCATACATACAGGGGTGGGGTCCACGGGTTTGGTTTCCTTTTTCTTCTTTTCTTTCTTTTCTTAATTTCGGTCTATTCAATGATGGGATTTCCAGCCCAAAAAATTAGGTCAAAAGTAGAAATGAAAACACCTTCAATGGAAACGAGCCGTTACAACTCCCCGACAATAAGATCCCGGCCAAACCTTTTGGATGAAATAAATTAACGATATAATTACCCAAAAAAAAAAGTCATAGACCCCATTCTAATTGAGCTAATTTAATCCTAAGCTTCTTCTCTTTTTCTTTTTTTTGCTAATTCATTCGAAGATTTTTTGTATTTACGCCAATTCAATCTGTCCAACCAATTTTGATCGATCGGTGCCGACGTGGCACTACCCAAGACAAGAATGTCAAAATCACCAAGTCTTTTTTAAGTGATTAGGAACATCCGGAGGGATTAAGTCACCTTGAAAAACATAGATTCTCAGTAAAGAGGGCCATTTATCCTGTGGAAAAGTAATACGAGAAATATGAGATTTTTTTATTAACTAATAAACCAAACAAGAGATTTAACATATACATTTTTAAGATGAAAATTACCAAAAATAAAAAATTAAACTTATTCTTCGCCATGTCATTCAGTCCTAGATCTCTTTTTTTTTCCAAATGATTCTGAAATATTTTGTATTTTGTGTCTAATTCAATCCATCCAATCAATTTTGGCAGGAAATCGTTGACGTGACGTTTGGCGGACCTATGTGGCGTGTTTGGAACTTTAAAGAAACGAAAAGAAAATAACAAATAAAAAGTTCAAAAAAATATTAAAATATTATTAAAAGTTATTCATGTGGGCGATTTTCGATTAAAATTGGTTGGATATGCTTTGAAGTGGCATATAAGAAGGGATATAAATACATGAGAGAAAAGGTGGAGATAGAGAGAGGGGCAGGTCCATCTACGTGCGGGGCATGACGCGAATAAAGAAAAAGGCTTCGCAGTTGTGTTTTTATGCTGTGCATGCATGGAGTGACCGCTCTCGTTCCCGCAGCACCAAGGTCAAGCCCTGCAACATTGAATTCTTAATCAAGGAAACAATGGCTTTTGGCATGTTCTGCTGCTGTTGTTGGGGGGTAATAAAAGTAAACGGATTAGGTTGTATTCTCGTCCGCGACATGCGCGAACTCCTTTTTGATCAGCAAAGAAGACTCCGATGACACTCTCTTCCTTTTCGTTTCTCCCACTCCCATCTGTATTTGGGACTCAGGAGAGTTTGTCCGGGAGCGCTCCCTAGACATCTCTTCACCTCTTTTTCTCTAAGTGGGGACGAGGATGGCTTGGATCGCGAATGATCCGACTCAAATTGACTCGTCAATTCGGTCTTGAACAATTTATTTGCAATGTGAATTTCTCGATATTGGTTATTTGGTGGTGTCTTTCCTTGTCATATATAGAAAAGATGAGAGTGTGTAAATCAATTCATAAGTGTGAAAGTCCCCTATTCTAGTCTCATAAATGAAGACAATGGGTTAAGTGGGCTGGACTCTATAATATGCGCATGCGGCTGCACCAATAGTTAGGTGCACATAATACTTTACGTGCACGTAGACTAAATTGGGCACTAATCAATAATTATTAAATAAGATTCAAATTTGTAAATTATTAAATTATCGTTGAGTTCGATCGAAACAATATGATTGTTCATAATATAGTTACCGTTAAACATTCATTGGGCGCTCTTACAATATTTTAAAAGTTTCATTTTTTGAGACATCGAGTTTTCGAATACGAAGAGTGTTAGTCTTTTAGACACAAAAAAATGTGCTGTTTTCGGAATAGGATGAAAAGTTGTGTTCTTTTCGCCATTATATATGCAATGATTCTATACAATATTTACTTGATTCAACTTCCATTTTTGTTTTTTCTTTCTAAAGACATACAATCGTCTTTTCAATTGTTCGTCTTTGAGAGTTCTTGGAAAGATATACTTTATTATATCATGGAGGATATTTGTCGGTAATTATCAACAATGTTGTGGGGTAAATAATTTTATCACGTCTCGGAGTCTGATTTCATTACTTTCCCTTAATCATTAAATTTCCCAACACTCGACACATACTCGACCCGTCGCGGGATTCATTTTTCGCATTTTTTTGCTCCTCATATTGTTGCCAGTGAAGAATGGATAAATCCATGGACCGACTCATTAAGTCAGCGAGGGAGTTACGGGCTCGAGTTTTGGGCGAGACCGTAAATGTGGTGGTGAAAGTCCGGCCCCGGCCAGCCATAAATCACGGGCTTTGGTCATGGGTTAGAGATAAAATGGATTCTCTAGACGCACCTCCTCTCAACCATTGTCTCCTACTTCAGCGATGGATCCTCTCTCTAACATCCGCGACTTCACCATGCGTGGCCACCTCGACAAGATCCTCCGCGTCGGCAGCGAGTTCCGGTTCAGCTCCGACTACTCCTTCAGTTCCATTTAGAGCCCGGTTCGAGCAGGCAACTTAACCATTTAACACAGAATGCACTGAATCAATCAGGCAGATCAAATTAAATCCATCTGAGTCCGTCGGTTTTGGTTCCGTCAAGCTCGAGCACTTGAGCTTACACGGTGGAGTACATACACATAGTCGCCACCCACTTGCAACAAGAAGAAAACGTCTTTGCCGGCGTGAAGAGCCTGCAACAATTCCAATTTTGCTGAACCTGATAATTTGCACAGCATCGAACGGTTCCTATCCCAAAACAAACCTTTACGGTCTTAAGATACAATTAAAACTCTTCAAATTCGTATCAAGAAGCACACAACGGTGATTTTCCCCGCCATTGCCATTATTGACGCCGGCATCAAGAGTGCAAGGAGCGTGAACTCAGACCCCTGGACCGTGTCCCAATCATTGGGGCGGCCTTCAGGAGCGACGATCCCGGGCCCGAACTCGTACTGTCATCAAATCTCCGCTAAGTCAGACTTGCGCCTGTACTCGCCTGACTCCTCGTGCAAGCTGACTCACGCCACGACGAAAGTGAGGCCAAGGAGAAGAAGGGGAAGCAGGAGAGGAGGCATTGCGAAGGAGAAGATGATGAGGGACTGAGAGGTGACGGGCAATCGCCAGCTTGAACTTATCGAAGAGAAGTCAAAAGTTTTCACTTCGCTCCGCACTTCAATCCCAAATATATGAGACAAAGAAAGGGTTTATGAGTTATTTTGACACCTCTAATAGGAGACAGGCAAGAGTAAGGTGCTATGATGCACACATGTAGAATATGTTCTCTCTCGTAGGAGAAATTGTTTACTTGGTCCTAAATCTTATTATACGAATGCCAATTTAATTATAAAATTTTCAATTTTGTAAATTTAATTCTCAAATGTTGCCGAAAATATTAATGTAGTCCTTCATGTCAATTTTTCCCGAAATTCTCTAACAAACTAAATTAGCGAAATTGAAAAGTTTAAGACTTGAATCGACATCCGTACAATAGGATTTTTGACTGATTTGTTAATTTCCCACCTCTCATGAACATGGGATTTATATATGACAACACAACTCTAAACATAGATCGGACAACCAAATGAACAAAGTAAAGAAAGTGTAAATGACACAAATGATCCCTAAAATTTGGACTAATGTGCGATGTGAGGCCTGCTTCTTTAAAATTGTTCAATGCGACTCCTACACTTTTGGTACATGCTTAATTTAGTTCCATGACAGTATGAAGTTATTCAAATATTGAGTATTTTCAAGTAGTCCAGGAACTAAATTGAACCCATACTAAAAGATACATGGACCACATTAAATAAATTTAAAGTTTATAAGCCACATCACATGTTAGGGGGAAAATTGTTGAAAAAGTTCTAAACCTGTTACACTTTTTCCAATTCGATCATAAACCTTTTGAGTTTGCCGATTCAGTTTTAAATCTTTTGCATTTGTGTCAATTGACCCCAAATCTTTTTTTGTATCAATTCGATCCTAAATCTCTTGTATTTGTACCGATTTAGTTACATCCAAATTAATTTTGATATCTTGTTTGACGCGGACCCGACTAGTCTTGACGGAGTAAATTTTAATAATAGTTTAAAATTTTTTAAAATTCTTTAATTTTTTTTCCTTTTTTTTTGTGTGGCTCATCTTCAACCTACATACCTTCTTCCTTCCTTTGGATCTTCTTCCATCCTCAGGATCTTCTTCCTCCACCAAGGGCTGGCGAGACTCGACCTCGCTGGCCACTATCGCCGCCGTCACGAGGTGAGGCCGAGCCACCACGTGGCTGGGCAAGGCTCGGCCTCGCCCAGCCATGGTATCGCGTCACCGTCATTGGGCGAGCTCGGTCGAGCTTGGCGCAAACGAGCCTCGTCATCACTCAGTTGGGCGCTATGGCTGGGCGATGGCGAGGCTAAGCAATCGAAATATGGGATCTGACTTTGTGCAACCAGTTGTTCATCCACGATTAGATTCAAGATAGGCCAACATTTACTTCATTGTTCATTGAAAGCAAGTTTGAATCCAGTGCTGAGTGATTGGGTTGAGGTTTAAGTGTTGGGTGATCAGAATATGGGATCTGGTTTTGGTCGAAGTTTAAGCGTTGTTGGTCACTGGTGTTGAGTGATTCCGCCACCAGCGAAAGTGTGGTGATGGTCGTCAGCATCGGCAGTGGCTGACAACGGCCAAGGATAGAGGTCAGCAACGATGCAATCAGGCGTAGGTGAAGGCTCAGGAAGAGGCTTTGCTAAGAAGAAGAAGAACAGTAAATAAGAAAAGAAATAACAAAATAACAATAATATATATATATATATATATATATATATTTTTAAATGTTAGAATATTATTAAAAATTGCCCGTCAGTGCCGGTCGGGTCCACCTTAGCGCCGGCCTGCCAAAATTAGCACGATGGACTAAATCGGCACGAATGCGAGAAGGTTTAGGATTGAATTGGAACAAAAAAAGATTTATGATCGAATTGGCACAAATACAAAAGGTTTAGGACTGAATTGGTAAAAATTAAAGATTTATGACTGAATTGGCAAAAGTGTAATAGGTTTAGGACTTTTTCAACAATTTTCTCCCTAATAAGGGAAAGTTCATTGACCATTTGCATCATTATCCCGTAAAAAAAATTATGAAACCCAAGCCTTTATGGGGCCGATGGAAGATCATATCAAGTTGTTGACAAAGCAACCAACAAACACTATCACAAATTGGCGCCTAATGCAGGTCAGTGTGATGTGGCCGATGGTGTTATCGATGAAAGTAGATCCTAGGACCATTTACCAACACACGATGACGTCATTTGGCCGATAATGTTGTCGTTGAAAATTGGTCTACTAGTACCAATTATTGACATATGATGACGTTATATGGACGATGATGTCATTGATGAAAGGTGATCAATTAGGACAATTGTCGGTGTACGATGACAAGGGGTCGATTACAGTAGTGTAAGTGAGGACTACAAAAGAATGCCAAGTAAGAACTAAATCATAGGATATCTGGTGGATTGTAACTGATTGTGAATAAGAACGTGCAGTTGAAGGCAATCAAATCGAGGCCTAAAATCTCAGAGGCTGTTAGAATTTGAAGATAACCCCATTCCAATGGTTATATTTTTGTACAAAGCTGTGAAAGGCTGAGCAAAATGGACCGGCAATCAAAACCACTTCTCCCCTTGTGATTCTTATTTGAAGTCTCTATTCTTTCAATTTAGTTAGAGTTAGCAATCAGTGCTACACACGTTGAATTGATCTAGACTTCAACAATGCGACCAGTATATGAATCTAATGTAATTTAATCCGTTAAGCCAACTGGGGATTTGGCAAGATTATATACACCCCCGAGTCCCCGGAAGAGACCCAACATAATGTAAAGGAAAGGGAGGGATTGAGAGAAAAACGAGAATCCCAACGCTCTTGCCATCTCTTTTAAAGTTACAGTTAGTCATGCCAAGCATAAGAGCATAACTATGCACCGTCGGATAATGTACGGCCTCGCCCTCTGTTCTCGATCGCCCCTCCCACTCCTCTGCTCGACGCTCTTCTCTTTGAAGTTCCTCTGCACGAAGGACTGTTCATCGTCACCATCATCGTCTTCATTCTGAAATCTCCAAAGAAAATCACAAGTGTTAGTGATGGTTTTAGAGAGAGAGAGAGAGATTGGAGGGTGTTCAATGGTGGGGAATGGGGATGAATTGGTTAGATTATGGAGAGGCCCTTGCATGGTTGGGAAGAGAAAGAGGTTGTGGAGTACGATGTACTAGGAACTTCGGAAGAGCCAGCGATGGCCCATGGGAGAGTGTGCTGCGCCCACGAGACCCACCAGCCCGGACCATCTGGATCCACACCCCACCAAATTAATTCACGGCAATGAAAGTTGTTCTCTCTCATTTTTATTCGAACCATTAATGGGCAGGAAATTGGAAGTTTATTGAATGATCTGCCTCTAGTTGGCCAGTTAATTTAGACATTTGACCATTTGAATAATAACATACGAGGCCCCATCTAACATTGGAAAAAAATTAAGTACTGTTTCTTTTAAGCATTCCCCAACATCGCCATTGAATTGGATAGCTGTCAAGCTTTCTAAATTATCATTACTCACTCAATGATAATGAATGTGAGACTGTTTAAAAGAAGAAGAAGAAGAGTACGTAGGCTGTGTGTATCGTATGAAGCTTCCTGAGTTAACTAAATGATCAGATGGGTTTTGATTTTGCACCTCGAGAAACATAATTTGTCACACATGATACCAAGTCAGGATAATTCTTCTGTGAAAAAAAGGGGGTTCGATCCTTAGCTAGATCTTTTTCCTTTTTCACGAATGCCCATATATTATCTCGTACATGAGCATCAGGTAATTCCCAATCCCAGAGTGTCTCATGTATTGCTCGTAAGGTTAATTAAAGTGCCGACGGGATTCGTACGAGTTATATGCCATATCCAAACTACGCTTTTGATCGTTCAAGCAATTTTTTAGTTGGTTTGTACTTAATTATCAATGGTACGATTGACCGTATGTTGATTTAGCAAAGAAAAATAGGGAATCGCAACGGCCTCGGCGATTGGACCTTAGTGTGAGAAACTTATATGGCTCCGGGGGAGGACTAATTAAGTTGTAATCTGATCTAAATCGCAGAGTCCGAGTTGTGTGTTAACTGGAAATGTCGGTTTTAACTTGATTTGTAAGTTCTCAATTGCTGGGCCTCTTGTATTTTTCATGACCGATATAACTAATGTTTTGCTTAACAAGGTTGGTCAGTGTTGCACGTGACGTCCCTCTCTGCTTTCAATGCCACTTTCAATTTCAAATATGGAATGGACATGTCATTAGCATCTCCTTGACTCTAGTTTTGTTGAGATTTTGAATTGGGGACCAAAGTTTATGGGCAACTTTAGGCTCCGTTTGTTTCGCTAAAGATTTGGCATTTCTGAAAAATAATTTCCCAAAAGCCATTTTCCGGAAACATGATAATAATTTTCAATATATGGCTGAAATCTAAAAATTGTTCTCCATTGTTTGGAAATGAAATCAATCACTAGTCAATTAATATAAGGGAAACCCAATTGCCCGGGAACCAAGTACGGGCACTGGGATCTTGGGCTCGGCCGCCAAGGAATCGGGCCTTTTAGCTGGTCACTTGGGCACCGGGTTGTGGTACCTATGCTTGGCCGCTGTGAACATGAGCACCGGAAATAGGATCTTGGACATAGCTATTGGGCACTTAAGCATAGGCACCAGGATCCTAGGCCTGGCCTCAAGAGATCCAAACTTGGTCTCAGTGGACCCAAGCGTAGGCGCTAGTGACTCGGCCAAGGGAGTCAGGTACTCATGCATGGCCGCTAAGGACATAGTCACAGGCACTAGGGTCTCAAGCTAAGCCTCTATGGACTCGGGCCTAAGCGCTTGTGACTTGAGCTCAAGAGCTGGTTACCTGGGCATGGCCACCAAAGATTCAAGCACAAGGGCCGGCCGACCTTCGTGGACCTAGGCAAGGGCCCTAGTCACTTGGGAGTGGGAGTTGAGGCTCGCCCTTGAGGTACATGTTCCAGCCTTTGTGGCTCCTAGCCGCCAAGGAACATGTCTTGGCCTCGATGGACCTGAGCTGGGAGATGAATACCCGAGCATGACCGCTAGGGACATGGACACGGACACCGGGATCCCGAGCTTGGCCTCTTGAACTCGGGCTCAAACTCAATCCAAGACCCGAACATGGGGTTTAGGGTTCCCATGCCCGAGCACCCAGGTCTCTGGTTCAAGTGCCGATGTCTAGTTGCTTTTGAAAAATGAATTTTGATTTTTTAAAAGTGGAATCATTTTCCTGAATTTAAACATAGATTTTTCATTGACTATGAGAATTTTCTTCATTAATTCGTTGTTGGAAGTGTCCCGAACATCGGAGATTAGGAAATTTTTTCCTAATAAAAGATCTTCCGCGAACCAAATGAAGCGTTAATGTTGGACTAATTTTCAATGATCTGACGCCACTCGTCCTTAACTGATGGAGAAGTATTACTATTGTTCAGCCAGAGACTGTTCTGCGTTGTAGTTTTGTTTAGAAAATATTTAGATAATACCGCGTTGCATTGCTAATGACCAGTTATCATATGACGCTGTTACGCTAGTTATCGAAAAAACGCAGGAAACAATGTCATGCATCTTCTTTCGACAACGTGGGCTCACCTCATCCAAGCCGCAAATGTCGAGATAGAGCTCGCACGCATCGACGCTATGCCGGATCGAACTACCCCAAATCGAACCGCTTGTGCCGTTCGGCGTGGACGGATCACATCACGTGAAGAAAGAAGCTTATGGCATTCAACTGCCATCGCAAATGATAACAATCCACTATGGTCCGGAAACAGATTCTACATACAGCAACACGAAGGCGACCAATACCAATGTACACACACTTTCATCGTCCATGGCGGAAAGGAATAATGAAGTGAACCCCAAAAATTAGAAGTTGGAAAAGCGGAAACAGATTAATACCTTCGCGTCCGCAATACGTAAGAAAGGAGAGATCCTCCCACCGTGATGATGATTCACCGCAATGAAAGCGACGTCGTATCCTCCGAGTACAACTCCCTACCATACCCACTTAAGGAGATAATAAAATAAAAAGCCCCCGAAAATTGTCCCCGTCGTGGCCCTCTCGGCTTGTTTTATTCGGATTTAAATTTTTATTTTCCAAAACGTCATTTCCCCACTTTTTTTTTTAACTTGTTTTTCTGCCTTCTCCTTTCACTCCCATTTTCTCGACAATCACAGGGAGTCCGCTCAAAATTAAAGCTTTCAACGACCGTAATTCTCGCAGCTTTTACGCCTGACGGTGACACTCTTGTCCCATTTCGCTCTGAAATTCTCACCCCGCGCCCCCCAACCCAAATACTCCCCTTAATTACGCTTCCACCCCCGCCGCGCGTCCCCGCCGTCGCTCTCCTTCCGTCGGTCCGTCGTACATACCCCCGTGCTCAGCTGTCGGAGAACAGCGACGGGTGGCGCAGCAGGTCGTATGGCGCCCACAGCGAGTCCAGCGGGCACGGCCGCCGCGAGTCCAGCCGCAGCCACGGCTTTCCCTTTCCGCTCCAGTGGAGGAGACTCACCGGCCCCGGGTGCAGATCCCGGCACTGCCCCCTCACATTGTCCCCTCCCAGCCCGTGCTGGTTCCACCGGTGCTCCACCCCCTCCACCTCGCCCGCGAACACCAGCAGGAACGGCGGCAGCGACCCCAGCTCGTAGATCCTCTCCCTCTTCTGTATCCTCATCCACCCCTCCAGCCTCTCCGTGTACCTCCCCTCTCGCCATCTCCACAGGTCGATCACCATCACGCCCGTGTTGAAGTAGCACGGCTTCCGCCCCCGGAGCGCCGCCGCGTGGGCCGGGCTGGACCAGAACCGCCGGGTGAAGTAGGCGGTGAAGTTGGCGTGGCAGTACTCGGGGGCCCCGAGGACCCGGTCGCGGAGGTCGATGGACCAGAGCTTGGCCACGTCGTCCACGACGATGAGGTCCGAGTCGAAGTAGATGATGCGGCGGACGGAGGTGGGGAGGAGCTCCGCGAGGTACATCCGGGCGTAGTTGAGGGGCTGGTCCAGGGCGCGGCGGACCGAGTAGGTGATCTTGCCGCGGACGAGGTCGGCGTTGAAGTGGTAGAGGCGGAACGTCAGGTAGGGGAAGGTGGAGGCGATGGTGCGGCGGAGGTCGGGGCGGCGGCGGGAGGCGGCGACGAAGTGGAAGACGAGGTTCTCGGGGCAGGAGGCGTGCTGGAGTACGGAGAAGACGCCGGCGACGGAGCCCCGGAGGTAGGTGGTGTCGAGGGTCATCGCGATGTGGATGGTGTCGGCGTCGGCGTCCCCCTGCCGTGGGTGTGTCGGCCACGTCGTTTTGGGGCACTCTCTGCCGTTACGGAACGCGGGGGCTTCTCGGAACTCCGGGAGGTCGGTGACGACGGCGGAGGAAGCGGCGGAGATGAGGAAGAGAGAGAAAAGGAGGCAATGGTGATGTGGCGGAGGCATGGTGGTGGGAGGCATCGAGAATGGGTCCGACGGTGTGGTTGGACTGGTGCTTGACGAGAGACGGAGAGAGTGAGTGACAGAGAGAGTGAGGAGGAGGATAGGGGGTATTATGGGAATTTAGTGAGTGAGGTTGTCCTTTTGTGCTTTTTTGGGGGGGATAAAAGGGGTTTGCCAGGCTGGAAAAGACAGACGCGTCTTCGTGTCGGTATCTGACGATGGTGCCCTCTCCTCTCTCTCTCTCTCTCCATTCTTATTCTATTCTTGCTCTTTTCAATAAAGCGGGAGGTCGTTTTAGTTAAAGTTAAATGGGAAAACGGAAAGCAAAAAAGGGTACTCTAATCCGCGGTGGTGGTTTGCAGGCTACGGATCACCGGAGGAGCCGTACGCACGTACGTGCCGCACCCACGGGGTTACCTCTCCCTTGAAAACAGCGTACAAAAAAAATATCTTAAATCTATTACATTTATTTGAATTTAGTCTTAAATTTTTTATGAATATAAATTTAATCTTAAATTTTTTATATTTATACCAATTGAGTTCTTTTGATCATTTTAGCTTGAATTCACTAGTATGGACGCTTATAATCTCGCATGGCACGACCGACGTTAACGTTAATATATTTTATAATATTTTAATAGTTTTTATATTTTGTTTTTTTTTCTCTTTTTTTTTCCTTCTTCTTTCTTCGCTCTTTTTTTTCCCCTCTCTCGCAACTTTTGAGTTGCAGGCTTCTGCAATGGCCAGCCGCAGGCCACACGCAGGGACTACTAGCCTCGCCTGGCCGAAGCCATCCTTGCTTTGTTGAGGTCGCGACGATACCTTGCTATCGTGCCTCCAACCTTCATCAAACACCTGCCCCTCGTCATTGGAGTTGTCGTTACCGTCCCTTTTTGTCTTTCACCATTTGCGAAGGTTGTGGGTTGGCGTCGGTGCCAGCAATGGAGGTCACATGGGCAGGCGTTGCTAGGTCTGGCCAAGACGAGCCTCGCCCAATCCAAATCCGGTGATGCCGATAGTCCGTCGAGCATTGCCTTCTCCTAGGCGTGGCGAGGCTCGCCCTCGCTGGTGCTCTCCATTAGCCCAGCGAGCCCAGTCGTCCTGGCATGCGGCTTGTGGCCAGGTGGTGGGTGGCCGTTGCAGAAGCCTGCAATGTAGAAGTTGCAAAGGGGGGGGAGGAAAAAGAACGAAGAAGAAAGGAAAAAAAAAAAAAAAAAACAAAGTATAAAAATTATTAAAAAATTCAAAAAGCATTAATAAAATATTTTAAAATATTCACGTCAATACTTAGTCATGCCACGTAAAACGACCGACGTCAACGTTAGAAAATTTCGGTTAAAATTGATCGAAATGACTAACTCAAGACAAATGCAAAATATTTTAGACTAAACGGGCATCAATAAAATATTTAGGATCGAATTGACATCAATCTGATGTTTAGAACTTTTTTGACACTTTTCCCTCTCCCCTTTGTTGCCATTTTCATTCTTTTGCCTGATAGAAACGGCATTCCACTTCACGAATTACCAACTATGCTATGCATCATGCATCATACACAGTCACAGAGATATGGTAGCATTAACAAACATGGGAAGTAATTTAAGTAAAACACAAAATAAATAACCACAAAAAAATAAAAGTTAAAAGTTGGTTAAAAAATAATAATGACATAAATAGTTCTTGAGTTTTGACTCAATATGTAATATGATTCATAAACTTTTAATTTAACCAATATGGTCTATGAACTTTAATTCAACATGCAAAATAGTCCTTGAATATTTGAAACATGTTCAATTTAATCCATAAACTATAGGAAGATGTTTAATGTTGTCTTTCCGTTAATTCAAGTTCAAAGATCACATTAGATATTTTTTTTTTATATATATATATATATATATATATATATATTTAGTTTAAGGACTAAATTAAATATGTTTCAAAAAGTTTAGAGATCATATTGAATAAATTAAAAGTTCATGAGATTATATTATATATTAGGCCAAAATTTAGAGATTATGTTTCACATTAAGCCAAAATTTACAAGCCATTTGGTCAATTTCCCTTCCAAAAACGGAGATAAACCCATATGGAGAGTACTTGCGTTGTGGGTTTTGGAAGTCGATTTAATTTATGCACATGAATCATTACATTTCTCCACTAATTTTTTTGGTCGAAAAAGATTTTTCCATTACTCAAATTGCACACCTCAAAAGGAAAGATTATCTAGAATTTTTTTTTTTTTGGGGTCGAGAAAGATTATCTAGATTGACCACACGTTCTTTTGGCATTCCGTGAAGTCCACTTTGATCCATAAAAAGCATGCTGCCACTGTGGCTAGTCCAAATAACCATTAAAGCAAATCCACATTCTCGACGGGATCCGCCAGTGCTCGAAGAATGTAAAGTCAAGTGAGTATATGATGACTTAACAAGTGCTCTCGAAATGCTTGGCTTCACGATTTAAAAAATTATTTTCTTAAAAAATAATTGATTATATCTCTTAAAATAATTAATTAATAATTTTTTATTTTTAATAATAATTCATAGCTAACTATTTTGATAGACGATGAAAATATATTTCATTCATGATATAATCTATCGTTTATGAAAAAAAGAGGGAGGAAATATTTTCACTTTCGATGCATCAATTATTACATGACAAGAGAAGGGCTATGTACCACGTAGGGAGGGTTGAGATGTCCTGGGTAAATGTCTAATAGATACTACACACTGACTTCAATAGACACATTCCTTTTCCCAATGGAGATGATCCGCCACGCATGTGTTTCGTAGCTATAAATGATGGTCCGAAGCAGTTAGGTGCCGCATTCCCTCAATCACATGCCTGGATCACAGGGTGAACGGTGGACGTTAATTGTAGCGGATGATTGATGGATGTTTTGAATTTAATGGCAAAAGGGGGAGCAAAGCCAAGGGATACTATCGGGGTGGGGCACGTTTGATTCGACTTTGGGGGAATTATTTGGAAAAATACAAAGGCTTTTAGGGCAAATGAGTTTTTCGAAACACAAATAGTATTTGGTGAAGCCTATTTTAAAAGTACATTGAGAAGCAACTTTTACTTAATTGCTCTTAGGTAAAAACTACGCTTTGTAAATGACTTTTCCTTTTCTTTTTTTCTTTTTATGTCGTGTGAAAAAACTCTCAAACTACTTGCCAACGAAACCGAGCAGGCAAAAGGCTGAATTGACTGCCGACCAGTCACACTTGAGGTAGCAAGACCCTAGGCGATGACGCTTGAAGTCGAACAACCTCGGGTGTTACCTAGCGTACCGTGACCCTTGGCGACGCCGCTTGAGGTCGAGTGACCTCATGCATTATCTACGGTTGCCCGACCTCGGTTGTGGTTGGTCGATGCCGAACCGGCTTGCCGGCCGCCAACCTGAACCCTCGCCGGTGAGGTCACGTGAGGTGCATTTTTGAAATTGTGAAAGTTGAGTGAGAGCAAAGTTGTGAAAAAAAAAAAAAACAGAACAATTGTCTTTGCATTCTGGAAATGCAAATGCGGTCCAAAAAAATTTATCAAACCCCTTTTGCACTTGCCAAAGAGGTTTTGGGGCCCAGAGTGTTTTGGCAAAGTCGAATCAAACGCGCCCTTAGTAGGTAGATTCGTAATTTTGAAATTAGCGCGGGGACTGTGAGTACCAACAAAAAAAATCACTTGTTATCATCTCATGTGATCTATTGGGAGGCAGAAATCTCGTGTGCATTCAATCAGCGGGGTACATTACTCGTAGATCGAAATTACGGACGCCTAAATCTCAATTTGGTATGATCATGCATTTTAGGCTGCGTTGGAGCGCAGTGATTCAAAGTAGGATAGGATGAAAAATACCTACGGTAGTATATTTTTGCACTTGGCTGGCTTTTGAGATCTCAGATCGATTGGGACGTCTTTGGACCCTTTTGTGTTTTTCGTTTGTTTAAAACTTCGTGGCGAGCGATTCGTTTCATGTGAGTCGAGCTCCCAAAAAGAAACATTCCCAATAATCACTAAAGGCCATAGCCATGCATGTTTACGTCACTTTCTGGTGAAAATTTGGAACTCCTAGGGTTTCTCGACCTACTCGAGATCTTTCCGAACATAGGAGGGATCTTCATTATTGTTTCACCTAACTTTGGGTCCGTGCTGAATAGGCCTCTCGGAATGGGACTTACATCTCTGGGTGAATGAATGAGTTTGATCAATAATCGAGCCACATACCCCTCATCTTGTGATTGACCAAAGGGCAAGAGGATGTTCCTATGATTTCGGCTCAAAAACTGATGATTGTGAGTTAGATTCAGTTCCCAAGAGCTCGTGTTTAAATAGGAGCTATGACGATATGAGTAGCAAGGGTGATTGGTTTCCGGTTCTAAAAAGTCGAAGCCGAAAAACTGGACTGGGCAATTCTGCAGCCAGTTCCAGAATCGGGTCGTTCGGTTCCAATTTTGTTTTGTCCACGAAAATCACTTTTTTTTAAATAAAAATAATTTTAGTGTTTGCACCATTTCATTGCAAAAACGTTTGTTGATCATATTTTTTGTTTTTTTGTAACATGTTTATACACATTCACCACCAACAATGTCATTTTGCCATATTGGGGACAATTTTTACCCCAAAATGGGTTTTTTAAACATTTCACTGCGTGTTTTTTCGGTATCAATTTGATCATGTGTTGTACACGCTTGCAACAAATGAAATCCTTTTACCAAATGTGGGGCAACTTTACATTGAACATGGATAAAGTTGGACACGTTTACAGCACAAACATATTTACTGGAAAGCACAGGAGACGAGGGGTGGTGATATCTTATGGATAATTTGCAAATGACAGTACATTTATAACTCCCTTATGTTTTAATTCCTTCAATGTTGTTCGAGAACACGCTTAGCAATACATGTATTTCTGAATTAGGTCACAATACCGCAAAAGAATGTTAATTGTTTGAATTTTCCGATATATTTTTTTGGCCAAAGTGGAGGAAAAATTGGTGCGGAGGCGAATAATTTATACTTGCTCAGCCCCGGGAATTTTTTTGCCTATTTACACCTGGCTATTCTATCATCTTTTTTTGATCTATAATTTTCGTTTTCCTCGCCGTGATGTGTCCTGACAACCTAATTTTTCTTAGAGAACATTAGCCATGTATGGTACATTTTTCAATCGTTGCACATTAGGACATCAGCTCCCAGTTCCCGGTTCTCGGGAAGGTTCCGGCCTTGGAACAAGGAACCGATCGGTTCTATGTTCCCGGGTAAAACCGGACCCGGTGCCCACTGCTAATGGGTAGTTGTGCTAAGTTCTAACCTAGACAGCCTGCTAATTGCAGTCGTGCCGTGAGTGATCAGAAAAGAAAATAAGCGAGCCATGGTCAGGTGATGGATAGTGAAAGACGCTAGACAGAAATGATGAGAGTTGGACGCCCTTGATTCTCTTCAAGTGGGCTTGGATGATTAAATACTATCTTCATTCCTGTTGGGCCAGGGAAAAAAGCGGACTATAGTGGCCAAAATGGTTGCTTCAACTTGATAGCTTGGCTTGCCTAATCGAGTTTCTATTATTTTCTTAAGGAGAACCGTTTAGATTTAGTCAAAATAGGCACAACTATCCTCGAGATTACATAGCATATTCACATTATTCAAGCTCTTTAAAAGACTTGGATTGAGCTTGAGCTCGAGTCCCTTGATAAATTGATTATACTCGAGCCGAGCAAAGCCGACTACGAGTATTTCTCGATTTTATAATCGACATACCTTGAGCATAATTTGAACACTCGATTGAACTTGAATCTGAGTCTTTGTGTCGCATATGCAAGTCGAGCTCGAACTTGGCGGTATTGACTCGATTGCACTCCTGTTGTTGATAACTTTTTTTGATCGAATCTCTCTAGTTCCCAATACGATTAATCATAGCTGACGTGTTCATTGAAGCAAGCAAAAGTTTTGATTTCAAAAGCCGAATGCAATTTTGCCATCAAGAGATGTCATTGCTCAAAATCTGATTGTGTTTTTTCATTTTTGGAGTTAATTTTTTCTACTTTTGGAGAGGAGTAAATTTATTTTACACCTTCAAGTGGCTCCAAAATTATTTCCAAAGCAAAAAAAAAAAAGCT
Organism: Rhodamnia rubescens; assembly: GCA_021437795.1. Taxonomy (NCBI): domain Eukaryota; kingdom Viridiplantae; phylum Streptophyta; class Magnoliopsida; order Myrtales; family Myrtaceae; genus Rhodamnia; species Rhodamnia rubescens. Next base: position 6,274,834 of record JAILYA010000008.1, read on the forward strand.
CCGAAGTAGAAAAGTGAATTTGCGTAACCAAACGAATTTTCCTCCAGGAAGTGTTGTCATGGCGCGCCCTAAAATAATTTGTACAAGTTTTATATATGGTTATTAATACCATGTAAAAATCTCAGTTATGCAGTTAATGTGTTAAAATTTACATGGATTATCTTATCCAACCGAATATAAGGAAATTGGTTTTCTGTATTTCGCTAATTATTGACTCTAGAAATATAGTAATATGGATAAAATTGAGGTTTCGATAGGTATCTCCGACTGGAATTTTTTATTAGATGTGCCTAAAAGTCGGCATTTGATACGATATGTGATTTTTCAGTCGCGTACCGAACATATCCTGATGCATAGAATCAGAATCACTCGTTGGAGTTTCACTCTCTTTCATCATCCTTGTTCCTTACAAGTGCCGATCGACTTAGCAGTTTCAAGAACCATGTTCTCAAGCGTGAAATGAATAATTGCGTTGGCAAACGATTGGTTTGAATTTGTTTTAGTTGAACACGTTTCTTTTTAGTTAAGAAGGTCTGATTGCTAATGTTAAAAACCAGTGCCTCCCTGCTTTTTTGTTTGCTCTATCTTTAACTCTCTTCTCTCTAATTTTTGTTCTGTCTCTTTGCGAGTCTCGGCAGTTAAACCCGCACTTGTGATTCTTGCGTCCCAGGGCCGCTTGCCTATTAGCGAGGCCTTCCCCTTTTAGGTGATGGAAGTTTTATATGTGCTGTTGAAATCAAGTGCGCAACTATTAAAATCATATTGCTAATTCAGTCCTAAACCTTTTAAATTTGTCGATTTGGTCCTAAACATTTTTAACTTCTTCCAATTCAATCCAATTGGCCGAAAATCGCTAACCTAAATGCTGGCAATCCTACATAGTACCACTAGTATTGGCGAAAATAATTTTTAATATTTTTTTGAATAATTTCATTGTTTTCTATTTTTTATTTTATTTTTTTTTGTATTTTTCTTTTTACCCTAACTCACCGGGCTTCAACCTCCATCGGCCTCAAGCGAGGGCGGCCTTTGCAAGTGAGGGCATCCTCACCCAAGGTCCGCAAGGGGGGCGCTCGCCCGAGGCCGGGCGATGGCGGAGGGGAAAAATAACGGAAAGAAAGAAAAAAGGAAAAGGAAATGGGATAGAAAAAAGAAAAAAAAGGTAAAAATAAATAATAAATGTTCAAAAAAATATTAACCTATTATTAGAAATTATCCATATCGTCATTAGTGCACCACGTAGGATAATCGGCGTCCACGTCCACGTCGCCGATTTATGGCCAATGGTACTAAATTAGCAAAAGGTGAAAAGGTCTATGACTAAATTGGTAAAAGTGCAAAAGGTTAGAACTTTTTTGGCCAATTTTCCCCACAAAAAGTCATAATCTTATTGCATTTTTGCTAATTCGAGTTATAAACCTTTTAATTACGTCAATTGATTCCATCCAATTAATTTTGACCGAAAATCATCGATGAACGCCGGTTGTCATACATAAAATTATTGGTGCCGACATGAAAAAATATTTTAATAATATTTATAATATTTTTCTTTTTTTTCATCGATCTTTGGCCATGCCACGTTAAGTGGCCGATGTCCATGTCGGTGATTTCGATCAAAATAAATTTGGATATGATTAATTGATAAAATGTAAAAATGTTTAGGACTCAATTGGCATAATTAAAAGGTTAATTATTAAAACTGTCAATAAAAATAGGTGTGTATGTGTGTATATATATTTCTCTTTAATCTGTTTCCCGAGAGCATGGGGAGAAGATTAAGTGAAACTAACATTCCAATTTGCACCAAAGGCAGCTGCCTAGTTTGGTACGGAAAATGACATGGAATGACAAACGACACGGACAACGAGTGGAAGCAACGTGACATCTTTGTCTTCCTCGTGACAACTTATCCAATTATAGATCTTCACTTGGACGATAAGGATAGAGGCGAAGAGATAAAGAAGTGGAAGGGGATAACCTTTTCTGATCAAAAGTTGAGGGGGACGTGTGCAATAGGTCGACGAGGGTTTCCGAGAGAAATTTCGATTTGTCTGTGCCGATCGGTTGGCCAATGGAGGCGATAACTTCTCCTGAAGTATGAGCTGTGACCATAGAGAAAACATCCAGGCAGACCTTGGTTACTGTTTGGTGATGGAGTTGGGATTCATGTGGCAAGAAGAGTAGGTCTGTAATTTTGGGCAGATGGTTGAGATGTCGATCCTTCTGTTGCCGAACTTCAGGCGTCGGAAAACCATCCCTATCACATGCTCCGAGTCTCCCAAGACTTACGGAGACAAAACAGCCACATCAAAACTCGTCGCAACTCGGGTTAGCATGTTGTGATCGTGTTCGTAGTACGAGTCGGTTCACATCGGTCTAAGATCACGTTGATTTCGATTTCACGTGTCAAATAATCGAACTACGATAAAAGCTTGTCAATTATCATTGACATATGAAGCCAAGTGTACAGTCTCCTAGTCCTAGGGGATTTTTTTTCTCTCTTATTCGTGCGTGCTTTGTATCGTGCTTAGTCAAGTCTAGGCCTTTCACATGGGCAAGTCCATGTACATGTGCCCTAACATACAGCACTTTAGATATTATTTGTGAGATTTGAATGGGAAAAATTATCTAGAAAGTCGTAATCTATTACAGTTTTGTCAATTTAGTTCAAAACCTTTTAATTTTGCTAATTGAGTCATCCAATCAATTTTGGTGAAAATTCCTAACGTGACATCGATCGTTCTACGTGGCGAGGCCAATACTTGATGTGAAATATTTTTAATAATATTTTAACATTTTTTGAATTTTTATTGATTATTTTCTGTTTTTTTTTCCTTTTTTTTCCTTTGTCCCTCCACTAGCCTCAAGCAAGGGCTACCCTCGCCGGCCTCGAGCGAGGGATGCCCGACCCTAGGCTGGCGAGGGAGACCCTCCCCCGATCTAGCTAAGAGTTACCTCGACGAGGGTTGCCCTCGCTTGGGCGATCGTGGGTGACCCTCATATGAGGCCGGCCACTTCCATTTGGCATCAATGAGGCTCGGCGAAAGCAGACGGAGAGAAAAAAAAATACAAATAAAAAATATAATTAAAAATTGGCCAACGTCGCGCCGATCGTATGCACGTGGAACGGCCGACGTCCACATCGTAATTCGGGACAAAATTGGCGAATTGACTCAATTGGAAAAACGTGAAAAGGCTCAACACTCAATCGATTGAATTAATCAAAAGATTTATGATTGAATTGAAAAAAATACAATAAACTTAGAAATTTTTTGGACAATTTTCACGACAATGAGCTGAAAGTCTCGACGCGCCATAAACCAACCGCACTACGAATGCTCGAAACAGTCGGTTAAGTTAGCCGATCAAGTACATCACTTGCTCATCTTTCTTGCTCAAAGAGCCACTTGGAGTGCGATGGGAGATCCACAAAGGCTTCGCACTATCCAACGACCATTCTGCGATTGATGAGAAAAGCCATCTGACCACATGAGTGCATTATCAGAACGCACGAGTCATCATTGGGGAAGGGAAGCCTGATACTTGGGAGTGATGATGAGTTTGGTGGAATACATCTGGGGCGAACCCACCAACCAGACTCGAAACCGGGAGGTCAAGATGGTGGACTCTCGTCAATCTGGTATTGTTCTGCAGTAAAGCCCCAAAGTGGCACTGTATTCATGGAGCTTACCTAACGCTGGGGCCATAAGAAAGGTGGGGAAGAAACCTTCAAGATCGAAAGGTTCTAATTTGCCCTAAAAATATTTCCATATCCACGTGTCCGCGCAAGATCTAATTAAAACTGTGGCAATCAATTGCTTGTATCGCTTATATGATGATGAACAAAAAATACTTTCATTGCAAAATATTTATTTTTCGCAAAATAAATGGAGTTATGGATACGCTTGTTTCACTAAAAATTTCACGATAAAAGAAAATATTTTCTACGAAAATCATCTTGAAAAGAAATTGTTCATTTTCTTTTGTTTGGTGATTTGAGGGAAGGTAATTTCCTTTTTACCGGAAGAGATTAATCGTTTTCCCACAATATAAACTTATTGGTTAGGTTAATCACCAAAAAATTCTTAAACTTATTGCAATTATATCAATTCGATCATAACGTTTTTTTTTTTGCCAATTCAATCCTAAACATTTTGCATTTATGTCAATTTAGCTCTTTCCGATCAAATTTCTCCGAAGTTCACCGACTTTGTGCGGCCCACTTGTCATGGCATGACTAGCACCGATGCAAGACAATTTTTTTACTATATAGAGATATTTTTACGAATTGTTTTTTTTTATTTTTTCTTCTTGCTTTTTTTCCCTTTCTTATTTCTCTAGCCGATCACCGAGGTCCAGCGGTCGACCGGAGGCCTTCGCCGGCCCTCGGCAAATTTCACCCCCACCGTTCACCGGCGAGGGCAAGCATCACCTGTCCCGGATGAGGCACGACCTCACCGACGCCAGGGCAAGTCTCGCCCTCACTAGTAGTCGATGGGAGCGAACTTCGCCAATGGGCGGCAAGGGCCCTAGCCGGTGATCGAGGTCCATTAACTGTTTGGAGGAAGAAGAAAGGAAAGGAAAAAAGAAAGAGAAATAAAGAAAAAGGAAAGAGAAGAAAAAATAGAAAGATGGAAAAACATTAAAATAGGCTGAATTCAAGACAAATGCAAAAGATTTAGGATCGAATCGACAAAAAGAAAAGGTTTATGACTATATTGGCACGATTACTAAAGTAGGTTTATCACTTTTTTGGTACTTCTCCCATGTTGTTTTAAGTCCATGGAACGTGTTTTCTGTAGATCAATTTGTTTTCCATCGTCCAAACACTTGGAGATTCGAAAAACAATAACCCGAAGGCACGTTTTCCTTCAAACAAACATATGTTTCTAGAAAATGAACGACTTGAAAAATATTTTCGATCGATGATCGGCTTGTATTACTTACACAAATAAATCAACAAAAAAATATTTTCCATCATCCCCAAAAAAATATTTATTTATTTTCGTAAGCAATACACACGATCATTTTTAGGAGACCCTTTTTCAAATCATTCATCCTCATCCGAAAAACAAAGGGTAACCGATATAATAATCAATCATGCTCGCCCGTACACCTAACTCTGCCATGCCTCTCTGTCTCCGGACGATAACGATCTAACACCCGTTCACATGATCGCACGATCTAGCAGATGTTAGAGCCCCAGTGAAATGGGGTGAGATTATGAAGAACGTCTTTGTCGGATGGCCTCTTAAATCCGAGAGCAGTCGGTACACCATCGGGCTCCTCCCGCCCCCAAAACCAAGAACAAACTGAGCTGGACTAGAACAAACGACATTGACACAAAGGACAAAATTATTATGCTAGAGATGGCCGAGCACATGGTAGTCTGATGTCTCGTCCGGCCTTGTAAATCGCGGAACCTCAAGACGACGACCCCACATTTTCACGGCCGTTAAATCCGAGCGAGGAAGTTGTACCGGACATGCTCTAGGGTTACAGTGACGAGGGGGCCATGTGGACATGGACATTGGATGTCCCCTACATCCAGCTGTTTCTGATCTTTGGATCGTTCTGCAGAGAAGTCCTTCAAGTTGTTCTGCGACTGGCACAGCTTCCTTGACCGGGTGGGGGACCGAAAGAAAGGGGCAAAGAATCAAATCCTTCGGGATCCGAAGGTTCTAACCATTGCCGCCAGGCGGCTTTCGGAAAGTACTTGTGGTTGTGGAAGTGGCTGCACCCGCGAAAAAGGTGGTCAAATGCCTTTCGAAAGTTACAAACGCCATTTCAACAGCTATAACCGTTAAACCAGAAAACTTATTCCAAACTAGCTCCGCACGTCAGTGAGAAGGGTCTACTTATCAAGTATTAGACAAAGAGCCCGCTTGGGAAAAAGTTACAAAAAAAAAATAGAAGGTCATAAACAAATTCTATTAGTACCAATACAGTTTCAAACGTTATAATTGAACTACTTTAGCTTTTTTTAAATCTTTTCCTTGATACCAATTGAGTCTATCCAATAAATTTTAATGAAAATCGTTAACGTGGACACCACCATGCCACGTTGGACACGGCATTGACGTGGGCATTTTACATGGATATTCATTTTTTTGGATTTTTTTTTCTTTCTTACTTTCTTTTATTTTTTTTCTTTTTTTTGAGGGCCTACAAGGGCCGCCAGCTGACCCTCGCTAGCTCTAGGCAAGGGCCACAACGTCCTTGTTACCCACTAGAGCTAGGGCTCGCGTGGTCCCTTCACCCAGACTCCGCGAGGCCTACAACACCCTCACTCCATCTTGGCAAGATCGTGACACCCACATCGCGATGCCTTGCCCAGATCAGGTGAGGGCAACAAGCCTTGCCTAGACATGGTCCTCAGTCATAAGGAAAAAAAAAAGAACATAAAAGAGATGGAAAAAAAAAGAAAAAATATTTAAAGATAAAAAATGTCGATGTCGGCACGGTCATGTCGTGTCGGATGGCCAGGCGTTCACGTCAGCGATTTCGAAACAAAATTGGCGCGATAAACTCAATTGATACCACGTCTGAAAAAAGTTTAGGACCGAATTGGTATTAATACGATAGATTCAATTTTTTTTTTTTGGTTCTTTTCCTGCCTGCTTGAGATCCACAGTTGATTTGAACTACTATTTTTGAGTGGTTTAGACTCATTGCACAAGTTCGAATCCTCACACACCCAAAATTCAAATAATCCCCACATTTTGATGTCCATTCATTTGTGGGAGTAAAATGTTTAGATCAATTTGATGGCTTTGGTTAAAGTCACGACGCACAAAATAAAAATATTTTCTAATAAAACTTGTAATTCGAATCAAGTGTCTAGATAATGATCAAATAATTATAATGCTCGAAATAAAATATTACGATCGACATATCTTATTGATACAAACTAAAAGGACCAAATGTTAAAACAAATCAAAACTATGTTAGGACATTTTTCATCCGGCGCAATTTTTCAGTTCATTCCAATAAGGCATTAAAGCAAACAACGCCTTTTCACAATACCAACACGTTAGATATTGATCATATTATGCAGAGGTTCCAAACCATTTCTTGGACTAGTGTAGAGTTTAGACGTGGCTAAAATTTTGCAATTATCACTTAGTCAACTGATCATCCGCAGCTTACCTTCCTACCAGATATACTGTTTGTTGAACTGCAAAATAACTCAGAAGAAGATACTGAATACAAATCTCACCACACGTCTAAAATCATTCGTGGCGTCAACTTGAGCATATAGTGATCTCGCACGTCGCAACAGTTCTTGGGTATTCGAGAAAGTTTCAACCCGACCATCTGATCTAGCTAACACACTTTCTCGACCTACCCAAAACTTAAGCGACAACAACTTTGTTGTCGCTAGCTCGATTTGGCATTCTCGTATAGTTTTGCATAGTCATTGCCCGTATCTACTATCTTTAATTTCCTACCGCTTCTGACTAGGACTGCTCGGCAGCAACCCACGTGATATGAAGTCGACACAGGCACGCTCTGCCGTGTCTTCTTTTCGAAAGGATCCTGTACTGGTCGTGAGGAAGTTCCATGCAGATTTCATTTGTAACTTGAAATCTAGAATCTACTCATCCGAACATATTCCTCTTTTTCAGAAGCTTGGAAACTACCATTTCACATGTTCCAAGGTCGATTCTAAAGTCTATTCGGGTTCCATCTTCGATTGCAGTGAATCATCCCATTTAATTACCATCACTTTTGCTATAATCCGTCAATCGAATTCATATTTAGATATATGAATAAAAAATAAAAATCTTAGTTATAAATATTTTTAAAAAAAATGAAAGTTCATATTAGTAATTCGCTATTACATACTTATCATGGGACATTTGTGGAATATCGTAAAATCGCGCAAATATATATTACAAAAAAAAAAAATGAAAACTTGTTACAGGTTCCAAGTTCCATCTACATGGAACTTAGGACTTACCCGTCGGAATAGGCTCCCTAAATTTTGGAATCCGAAACTTACTGCATATCTTGAAACTTGAAATCGATTATTTTACCTTGAAATTATGCTCTTCCCTAATGAGAAAGTGGGAAGGCAATAACTAACATCCGGTCCAATGTGGTGCCTCTGCGGTCCTTCCAAGATCGGTCCTCTCGCGAAATGTTAGTGGATCATAACGAGGCATTTGTTTCGTAGCTTCGACGAGAAAAGATGAAACAAATTTCTTGGGATGCCGAAGTATTTCGGGAGTTAGTAACATGTTTCGACACGTTTAGTTTGTTTAGCAAATTAATAGAAACTCACTCGTCACGGGACTCGCTTTTCCTCTTTTCGGATGTCCGCGGGGATCACGACACTTCACGTTAGGCACTGTTACGAATGTGTCACGACTCGACGACTTACCAACTCATGAACACAGCCTCCGGTCGTCAATAGTTTGATTGGGCGCCAGCTTGGTTGCACATATAAGCATGGCGAACACTGATGTGACGACATTGAATTGGGGAGGTTGGGGGCATGATTGCCCTTTTTAAGGTGGTCTCTCCTCCTTTTGCTTGAAATGGAGGGCATCATGCGGAGACAGCAGGTATCGAGACGGTGACTAATACTTAGGTTCTTACAGCTTCAGCTATCGGTCAAGGCACTGAAAAGAGAATTTAACTATGGGTCAGCCAGCGTAAGCAAAATAAAACCCTTAGGTCAATGGGGAAAATTTTTATTAGGTTTCAACTTAGCATCTTCCCAAAAAAAAGAAAAAAAATTGGCAAGAACCTTCGGGCAATTGTCTCTTATCTGATCTGCGCATATCGTAATTAGCCCGGTCGACGGTACTTGTGTGTTGATGCGTTAAAAATAATAATAATATAATGACAGAATTATTCTAATATTCAAAAGGTATTTTTGTCACATCGTCAACTAGTAAATCGGTTTTACAAAGGGGGTTATATCCTGGGCATTATTTGAGGATAGAATCTGAAGCAACAAGTTGGCCTGTTTTTCTTTGTTGAAAGGTAGCTGAAACACGACCATATGTGTGAACAAAGATGAGCTAACGCATGAATGTCCCCAGCCATCCCCATTATATTAACACCATTCCCTTCCCTCGAACTTTGCCAGCCTCGCCCTCTCCTTAAATACATCCTGTTTTCTCGGACCCAACAACGCGAATTGGACCAAACGCCTCGTGCTCTTGTAACCCCCACCCTCAGTCTACTCATACTCTGCAAGGAACCAAACCCAACGCCCCCGGCTTTCGAGCATGACGGCACTGACATCGCCCTCGGGCCGGGTCCTCATCATCGGCGCGACCGGTTTCATCGGCCGGTTCATCGCGGAGGCGAGCATCGAAGCGGGCCGGCCGACTTACGTCCTCGTTAGACCAGGCTCGAGCGGCCCCTCCAAGGCGAATGCCGTCGAAATTCTGCAAAAGAAAGGCGCGATCGTGGTGCATGTAAGATTTTTGGCATCTCGGTCGTACGGCGTTTGAAGAACCCTCTAATGTTGCCCTTCTGTCCTTGTTGAGAATTTTGTAGGGGTTGATAGACGACAAGAGTCTGATGGAGGCAATACTCGAGGAGCATGTGATAGAGATTGTGATCTCGGCGGTTGGTGGCGAGCAAATTTTGGATCAACTCAGTTTGGTGGAGGCCATTAAAGCTGTTGGTACCGTCAAGGTACGCATAAAAAGATCCTCGATTTAGTACCGAAATTAGCATTATGCACAAGCGCCTTTAAGTATGCCAATGTTATCGGAAAATATGATCTTTTTCCTCGTATAGCTATATATGATCGATGCGCATGTAACATTACCTATTTAGCATAGCAACACGTCACATCGTGGACCCTGAGTAAGTTTGGTGATTGTTAATGCAATGAAATCTTTGTATTTATGTGCATAATTGACATCTTAAATATTAAATGATCCGTTTAAAGCATTTTCAATACAAGATCGAAATAGTGAATTTCATTTATGACGTAAAAGCCGGGATGGGTCGTCATTTAGGTTTTCTGCGCTGCGATTTCAGAGGTTCTTGCCGTCGGAGTTTGGGCACGACGTGGACAGGGCTGACCCGGTGGAGCCAGGTCTCACCATGTACAAGGAGAAGCGCAAGATCAGACGGTTGATAGAAGATCATCAGTTGCCGTACACCTACATCTGCTGCAACTCCATCGCCTCTTGGCCCTACTTCGATAACAGGCACCCTTCCGAAGTACTTCCTCCGTTGGATCACTTCCAAATCTACGGTGATGGGACCGTCAAAGGTACGCAGCAGATCAAAGTAGCGACGCACTCTCTCACGAAAACATAGCAGTAGGCAAGTCGTTTACAGGGATGGGCGGTGAGGCGGCGCCGCCCCCTCCCCCTCTGGCATTTGCCGGGTGACTCGGGGCCACGTCGGGGGGGATGGGCTGGCTCGCGTGGAGCAACGGGACCTTGTCCCGCTGTGAGTGAAACCACACTATTTGCTTCCAAATTATAAAACTATTCTCATTTCAACATTATCTGAAGCAACGGGTTATAAAATTTTACCAAGTGTACGTAACAATTCGTAAGATTTATCACCAACAACCACAGCAAAAATGTAATAAGAGAGGGACTATTCCGAAATTATAATTAAGTCATACTGCAAGTATCTGATTCTGATACGTCTACTAAAGTGGATAAATGTCCACATCTTGAGTGGCTCTAACAATTTATACATACATTAACGATTTCGGATAAGCATCTACGGAAGTGCATAAGTGGAACGGAGGGGTGGGACCAATGTGCCAATGGGGCCGATCTATAGTAGTTGAAGGAGGACATGTGCTTTTTCTATAAGGAATAATGATAATGCACGACATGTCGAGAGGAAAGGGACTTCGATGGCGACTCTATTCCTTCCGAGCAATTATTAAGTACATCGAATATGCCATTCCATTAAACAACAATGGTAAAAAGTTTATGTGAAATTATTAACCGCTACTTCATTAGGAAATTATTAACGAGTATCTAAAAGAAACTTTACTTGAAACAATTCAATTCTTAAGGAGTTAATTTCATAAAACGTAACCAGTACGTCGAACACCGCAAAATTTCTTTCGTGGGCTTATTAACAAGTGCCTCTAAGATAGTGATTAACGGGATCCGGGGTCTTATATTTACCAAGCTCGCACTAATCAACAGAATCTTTGGTAGTTTTTTCCTCCCCCTTCCCAATGCGCATGAGTCCTCGTGGTTTACGAGAAGGAATACATGTGGCGTTGTCTTGTTGGCCTGTCGGTAAACGAGCTGAAAGGAAGCAGATTGGTTTTGCTGAGTCGGTGTTGGTGAAGTGCATTCGCTCTTCTTAACGAAGATTCTGACACATGAACTCTTCTAAAAACTAGCCAATCCAGACCTGCCAAATTTTACCGAACGATAGTTCGTGTAAGCCAGTCGCCCCTCCTCCACCTGTACGACAGAGTAGGGACGCACGAGTTTGACAGACATCCAGAACGCCCTGTTTTTAAAGCTCTGGGATTTTTTGACTTGTAGCTGGACATGCGGTAGCTTCCAAGCGAAGGGATCCACGGAGCCGTTTGTCTGTTTACAAAGGAGGACCTGGGTCAACGTAGGAGGAAGTCGGCAGAACGGGAGAACGTGTTTTCTTTAGGGCTCGAGGGCTTCCGACCGTCTGGTTTAAGGATGCCGGATGTTCCGGAACTTAGCTCCGGCTGGGAACTAGGTTTCCCAGCCGCAGTGGGTTGCTGGAAAACCGTTTCGGGCGGGCTCTCAGGAATCTTTGCGGCAATCCTTTTCTTTGGATTCTAATTTGGTTTCGGAGTCATGACGCCGGTTCTCAGTTAATGTAATTCCGAAGGGTGAGAAGAGGAAAGCTAATCGATCTTTCTTCAACTGCAGTTACCAACATGCCACAGCGCCGATGTAAATAGTATTTTTTTTACTTTCCAATTGCCGGCAGCTTAAGATAGTCACCTGGCCAATTGACACGATCACCGGATGAGACCGAGAAAAAGATGTTGTATTATCTTAGTCTCGAAATGCCCTTAATCATCACCACCGTGACCTAACTTTTGAACAAAAACCAAACGGGAGGTGGTTCACAGGTCAAATTTCTTGCACGCAATCAACTGAACTAAGAAGGGTGCTGTTTATTTATCATGTTTTGGATGCTTTTTGCAGCTTATTTTGTGGCTGGGACCGACATTGGGAAGTTCACCATGAAGACTGTGGACGACGATAGGGCGCTGAACAAGTCGGTGCATTTCCGGCCGCCCTGCAACAACTGCAACATGAACGAGCTCGCGGCCTTGTGGGAGACGAAGATCGGACGCACCCTCCCTCGGGTCACCATCACCGAAGAGGACCTCTTGACTGTCGCCGCAGGTACAAACTTACTCCTAGTTAAATACGTGCTTAACTTGTAATTACGGGATTTCAGTTCCTTTAGTGAAATTTTGATAACAAGAAGGACCTTACTAGCTTGCTTTGATGCAGAGAATTGCATACCGCGGAGCATTGTCGCCTCGTTCACTCATGACATTTTCATTAAAGGCTGTCAAGTTAACTTTTCGATCGACGGCCACAACAATGTCGATGTGAGCAGTCTCTATCCGGAAGAATCCTTCCGCACACTCGATGACTGCTTCAGTGAATTCGCCGCCAAAATGGGGAAGAAAGCCCATCCCAAAGGAGAAGTCGCCGCGCAGAGCCCCGTCATGGAGGCCATTGCAATCGCAGCGATGTGTTCATAATTGTGTTCTCGTGTTGCAAAGTCTCGCCCTCTAGGATTCCTGATTTAGATGGAACATAAATTGCAATTGATCTCATACAGTGTCCCGAAAAAAAAAAATATTCAATAAATATTGTCTACGGCTTTAAAGGTTCATGTGATCTGTATTTATTAAAGTGCTATGTTCTGAGTAAGGAGCACAGCCCCTTAGCAATGCAGTCAATTTTAAAATCTTGTCAATTTAAATCTTACTTCTTTATCTTCTGTTAAAGTCTCCTCTCCACCTATCCGCTAAAGGGATATGAGAACTACGGCAAGCAGCACTAACATATAATTGTTGACACCTGATTTTTAATTAATTTTATTTTTAAAAATTAATTAAAAATAGCTTAAAAATTTATAAAAGTTACAAAATCAATTTTGAAAGCCTTGGCCTAGCTTTAGGAACCAATTTTGAACAAAAAATATTTTCATAATTTTTAATAATTTTCAATTTATTTTATTATAAAAATAAAAAAAATTCAGGAAAAATAGCATTCATAGTCATAAAAATACCCAAAAATATTCATTATTTTTTTTTAAATTCCCTCTTCACGTTGGTCACTTTAAAATCTCAAAAATTCGATTTAGGATCACTATGTTCCTTCATAAACATAAACTTGAATCGAGCATAAAAATTTCTTTTCGAGTCTTTCATTTTCAATTTTCACTTTTCATAAGCTATAATATTGGTATCCAGAGCCTAGCATTTGAGCCCATTTGCTCGTTGATTTTCTCAATTTTAACATAAAGGGCTTAATTGCACAATTTATTGTCAATTTAGTCCCCGATTTTGCTAAAATCGAAATTAAAATTTTTCTAGCGACACCCATGAAAATCCAAACCCCCTACCCTATAGTTTTCATCGTGCCTTATTCAATGTTCTTGGTTTGGATTGATTTGGCCATTTGAGCTTTGAATTACTGAAAAATCATTTTAGGATCTAACTTATAATTTGGGGTTTTCACAAAATTTCAAGTTGTTAATTCATGGAAACACCCATTTTGCATGAAAAGCATGTTGGTAAAGTCGTTTTTTACTTCAATTTCACAAAAAATGGTCAAATGGAGACCCAATTTGATCTAATTTTCGAAACCGGATCCGTCGGGTTGGACCCTAGCCGACCCCGTAGATCCGAGTCTACGGTATAAACGAGCAGCAGTAAAACACGCATGTTTCCACCCTTTAGGTCACGTCTCCGCGATACCATCACCGCAACGTCGCAATATCTCACTTTTGTCATATATCGCACATGGCGACCGGTACGAACAAACAACGGCTAACGGTTTCATGGGGAAGGAAGAGAGAAAAAGGGAAAAATTTGAGCGGGCGAGAGAGAGAGAAGGAGGCCAGGGATCCATTCACGGGAGGAGGCAGCCATTTGCTCGAGGACTCTCTCACTCACAAGGGCCATATTTTTTCGAAACATATGAAACCAATTTTATAGTATTGAACCAATAATTGGAGTAGTCACGCAGGATACATTCTTAAATGCCTAATTCCTAAAAAGAAAAAAAACCAATTTCAGTGAAATTCCAATTTTGCCTTGAATTTCTTTTTCATAAAACACTCCTAACTTTAGATCCGGTCTCTCATTATGCTTGAAACTTTTTTTATTTAAAGAAAATCTCAAAGTTTAAAGTGTAATACTAAATTTGTCCCAAACTTTGTTTTTTGTATAAAAAGAATCACCAACTCTACTTTAGTCTCAAATCTACTTCAACTTTTTATCTAAAAATAAATCATAAACTTTTAATTTAGTCTCAAAATTACCTTTTTTAAAAATTTTTAAAAAAAAAAAAAAAAATTATAAAAAAAAAAATAAAAAAAAAAAAAAAAAAAAAAAAAAAAAAAAAAAAAAAAAAAAAATTTTACAAAAAAAAAAAAAAAAATAAAAAAAAAAAAAAAAAAAAAAAAAAAAAAAAAAAAAAAATTTTTGGGGGGGGAAAAAAAAAGAGGGAAAAAAGGGGGGGGGGAAAAAAACCCCCCCCCCCCCCCCCTCCCCCCGAAGGGGGGGGGGGGGGGGGGGGGGGAAAACAAACGGAGCAACACCTCGTCCCATTGTGAGTGAAATCACAACATCTTCTAACAAATTTTGAAGCTGTTCTTATTTCAACATTATCTAGAGTGCCGAGTTATAAAAGATTACAAGTACGAAAGAGCTTAGAAGTTTTATCACCAACAACTATCCCCCAATAAAAAGAGAGGACTATGTCGATATCATAATTAAGTCATAGTACAAGTAACTAAATCTAATTCATTTGGTGAAGTGGATAAAATGTCCACATCTCGAGTGGTATTAACAATTTCTACTTTCGTAAACGATTTCATAAGTGCATTCTGTTGGGGCGGAGAGGTGGGCCAATGATCTGCCACGTGTCAATCTATAGTCGTTGATAAATTATGACTTGGGAGGCAAGCTTTTCTATTTGAACAATGACAATGGACCAAATGTTAAGAAGAAAGAGACGTGGATGTCGATTCCTTTCCTCGGAGCAATTATTAAGCACATAAAATATGAAAACTTTTTAAAAATTTTGCTTCATTTACATTTAATTTTGCAATTAAATCCTATACATTTTACGTTATATTATATTTTATCAATTTTATAAGAAATTATAAATGATGGAAAATTTTCCAAAAATTTATTAAATTTACTTTTTTCAAGCTTTTTTATGTTTATTTTTTCTTTACTTATATTTTTTTTATTTTTTTTTTGCCAACCTTAGTCAAGGACTTATACCCGATTTGAAGGGTAGCTTTTGCCAATTAAGCCGTAAATATTTAATCAATTTTGATAGAAAATTATTAAAATTATTAAAAATTTCTACGGCCGTTTTGCGTGGCACCAATTAGCAATTTTTGGCTAAATTTGAGTGGACAAAATTTAATAACATTCAAATTTTTTTCAAACTTTTTATATGTTTAGTCCTTTTTCTTTACTTCTAGATATACCATTATTTTTCGTTTTTTTGAATTCCCTCCTTCCCTCCCTCTGACCGAAATTCCTCAGTCGAAGGCTGCACTCGCCATACACCCGAATCTGGTGAAGGGCTGACCCTCGCTAGCACAGGCGAGTGACACGTCAAAAGTGATTAAAAAAGCCGGGGCATTGAACTAAGGTCACAAGGATAAACAGCATCTAGTACTTTTTGTTTTTCCTTCCCAATGTGGATGTGTCCTCGCGCTTTACAAGAAGTACTAAATGTGGCGGGGCTTTTGTTCCGGGAAAGGACGTAGGGAAAAGTACCGAAAAGGTGAAGATTGGTTTAAAGAGTCCATGGCTAAAGTCGCTCACTTGGAACGTCGATCATATTACATTACGTAACACGATCGGAATTAACATATATATATATATATTTTAATAATACTTTTAATACTTCATGAATTTTTATAACTATTTTGGTTTTTTCTTTATTGTTTTTTTAAAGATTCGCTAGGACCCTTACTCGGCACTAAGAGAATGCAATGTGGCCTTAACCAAATCTAGCAAGGCGAGTCAACCCCTATCTAGATATGGCTAGGACCTACCGTGCTGGTGGCCATCGAGGATGGCCTCGCCCACTTGGGGCAAGGACTACCCTTGCCAGATCCGATGAAAGCAACCCTCATCAAGGCAATCACCTTATCATAGCTATTGACCTCACTTAGCCTTCTTCGATCATCGTTTGAGATCGGTCACCGACAAAAAGGAAAGAACAAAAATTAAAAAAAGAAAGAAATCACAAAAATTTAAAAAATTATTCACGTCACCGTCGTGACACCACATGGAACAATCTACATTGATGAACCGTCATATCAACGTTTTCCAATCAAAATTAGTATAATAAATTCGGTTGGCAAAATGTGAAAATATATAATATTTCGTTAGCACATTAAAAGATTTATGGCTGGATTGATTAAAGTGTACTAGATTTAAGTTTTTTTTTTTTTTTGGATAATTTTTATGTTTAAGGTGCAAGTGTTCGTCAATGCATGCACTTTTCTTAACGAAGATTCTGGCCGACGCATTTTACTAAGATAGCATCCCAGACCTACAACATTTAGCAAACGACAGCTGTGGAAATCTGACGTCCCTGGACTCCCCACGTGTATGATTCAGGCACCATGTCAAAAGGACAGCAGGGCGTACGACTTTCCCACACATCAAGAACCCCGTGTTCTTAAAGCTACGACATCTTTGACTTGCAGCTAGACATGTGGTAGCTTCCAAGCAAAAGAGATCTACAGAACCATTTATCCGTTTTATAAAGGAGGACCTGGGTGGGTCAACGTAGGAGAGAGTGGGGAAGAACGGAGAACGTGTTGCCTCGAGGACTTGAGCCCTTCCGACCGTCTGGTTTAACGATGCTGGGTGTTGGGAAACTCTTAACTCCGGCGTCTAGGTTTCACAGCTGCAGCTGGCTGCCGGAGAAGAGTACCGGGCGGGCTCTTGGGAATCTTCACGGCGACCCTTTTCTTTGGATTTTTATTTGATTTCGGAGTCGTGACGTGTCGGTGCTCGGTTAACGGATGCCAAAGGGTGAGAAGAAGAAAACTTATCGATCTTCTCTTCAACTGCAGTTACCTAACTTTAAGCAGTATTCCTTTGCTTTCCAATTGCCCGCAGGATTTTTATTTGATAGTCAGCTGTCCAATTGACATGATCCCCGGGAAAAGACCTGGAAACATGTTGTATTCTCTGAGTCTCGACAAACCCTCAATTATCACCGCCGACACATAAAACTAATGAAATAATATCAAAAGGTAGGTGGTTCACATGTCATATTTCTTGCACGCAATCAACTAGACTAAGAAGGCTGCTGTTTATTTATGATGTTTTGGATGCGTTTTGCAGCTTATTTTCTTGCCGGGACCGACGTCGGGAAGTTCACCTTGAAGGCAGTGGACGACGATAGGGCACTTAACAAGTCGGTGCATTTCCTACCACCTTGCAACAAACTGCAACATGAACGAGCTTGCGGCATTGTATCGTGTTCTCGGGGTCGCAAGGTCTCGCCCTCTAGGATTCCCGATTTAGGTGAAATAGAAATTGCAATTGATCTTGCACATTGCCCGGGGAAAGGTAGTGTTCAATAAATATTGTCTGCAACTTTGGATGGCTCACGTGATCTGTGTTTATTGGAATGCTTTATGATTAAGGAGCAATGGAGTCAATTTTAAAATCTCTGTCAATTCGAATCTTACTTCTCTATATCCTGTTAAAGTCTCCACCTAACCGCAAAAGGGATCCGAGAAATTTGACAATCAGCACTAACATGCAATCACATTCTTAAATCTCAATAAGCTAATAAATTATTTCCACTTTTTCATTGGCTTTTGACACCTCTTTTCACATTAAATTCCCTACATTACCCTTAATGGATCCCATTCTAGATTTAAGAATTTTTTTCCTACTTTTTTTTCTTCCTTTTCTTTTGTTTCGATTTGCTAAAGACGAGACTATCCCCGCTCTTCTCAAACAATATTTATTGAGGTTAAATTTGAGATCCACTATTGATTGAATACTAATGCTTGCCTCCTTTCTTTTCGCTTTTCTTTCTCCATTTGGAAGAAAATTGTTGTCCCTCATTTTCAAAAAATAATGTATTTATTAAATAGCTAACTAATTATTATGTTTTACAAAAAAAATTAATTATTGCGTTTCTGACAACAAAAAAAACTAGTTATTTTCTTAATGAATTGTAAATTTCTTTCTTTTTTGTGCTAAGAAACAATTATTCAAAAAATAATTTAAGCACAACTAAGAAGATACTCTTTGAGTAAAATACGAGAGATAATGTAGTCAATTCAATGTGATAGATAATGTCGGAGCCGTGAAAATGGCACGAGCCTACATGAAAACCAAGAACTAAATATTCCACCAAATCAAACCCTAGTTTAAGCGCCTATTTCCCTCAATTCAAGAGTCTTACCTCCCGAATTAAGAAATTAATCAGGGCGGTGCTCGCGCCCCTCCTCTATGTAGAGCTGTAAAACTTCACCTAAATTTGACCCTATATACCATCTAACTAGATCATATAATCACAAAAATTTAGCCCACTAAAAAAAGATCATATATAATCACACAATTTAGCCCACTAATCTCTGCCTTTAGGGCCAGAATTGCACCATCCTCAGCAGGCGTTTTACTTCATTGACTAACCGGAAATGACTAGGGACTACGAACAGGAAACGCAAAATCTACCTGACTAAAGGAAAACCCAGAATGCACCGCCCTGTCCAGAATGATTGTCGCGATTCATTCAGTGTATATTTACATTTTTTTAAAAATTTTCGAGCTGGACTACAGCGCAACGTAATCGTGCTTGTTCCGTTAAAATCACAAGCGCGAGGGGGTATGAATGTTGGTATTGTCCAGCGTTGAAGGATGTGAAAATCTATACTTCATGTACAGCCACAGGCAACCTCCCTTCGATGAAGACACGGCAGATGGGACACTTCTTACACTTGTTGCAGCAAGACCTGCGAAGCACGACAGCAAGAAGGGTTACAACGCGGGAAAGGCGCACTCATCCCTGGTTGCTCGGGTGTAAACACAAGATTTACTCCGAGGTTTTTTTTTTAAATCTTCTTTTCCACTTGAAAACACACTGAAGGACATGCGATCATTGGAATGTGGGTTCGCAAATCACAACATGCCAGTTATTAAAGCCTAGCCGATTTTTAGAACTGTAGGGTCGCGGTTATAAACCACATGAAGCTCGCATGCATTCTTAATGTTGGAGGAGTTCACGTCAAATGAGAAGAATCTGAAGGTGGATAGATCATATATTTGATGGAGAGATGAGGAAATAAAGATCCAGAGCAGAACGGGATATTTTAAAGAGCTGGAGAAGTTATTTTGAGAAGTTAGAAGCCAAAACTTCCAACTCATCTCTCTCTGACCCTGATGTACATTTCATTCCCTAGCCTCAGCCAGTTAGAAGCTCTGGTATATAACGACTAACAGTGGACTGATAAGAGCAAATACCTGCAGAGGGCATGATGCCGGCAAGGAAGCATGACCACGTTGATTTGCTCTTCGAAGCAAACTCTACAAAGGATCTTTTCCTACAAAACTCACCATCTCCATTAGTGGAAGTGTGAGTATACCTGGAATATCTCAAACAAGATACATCTCAGGCATTTGGAAAGAAAAAAATATAGCATCTTACGTGTGGAACATCAACTCCAATCATTTGACAGACAACTTTTCAACTTGAACATAGAGCCTAGTGATCCGCAGCAGAATCGAAAACAGAAGAGAATCACTTAATTCTAGAGAGACCACGGATCATTCAAGGTTAGACACTAGCTAGATGAGTGAAACTCAGTTTTTTCCACTTCTATTGATTTATCGACTTCGTTTATGCTACATTCTGTAGCATCGTTGGTACCTAACACTTGCATAGAACTTATTCAGAAATGCCCTGCCAATGAAGATGGCAACATCAATTTGGACCATAAAGTATTGGATGGAAAACACAATCATCTGATCCCTAAGTGAAACCCGCGAAAAACCAAACTCAAGCATCCTAGATGCTAAAAACATACATTTTGAAGTCTCTCATACTCTTGCTGGCTGTTTTTTGTTACTTCTGTCTGCTCACTCAGTGCAGCTTGTAATCTCCATATCTGAAGTCAACAGAATTTTAAATACGGAAAAGCAAAAGAGCTGCACACATTAATATTATTCTATTAAAGTAGCATATAGGATCATAGAGCCTTAGTACAACTGAAAAACAAAGACGAGATACAGGCAAGACTACATCACATGGAAAACAGATTCTTCTTACCTCCTCAACGAGAACTGACTTAGGCAACTTCTTCACAACATCAGGCGAAAAGGTATTGTAGCTGAACCAGACATGGAAAGAACAACACTTAGAAGATTATTCCAGAAGAAGAAGGGTGGAGGTCAGGGGGTGGGGCAAAGTCAGCATGAATGTGCAAACAAGCTTGCTTTCGTTGTGGTGCACATTCATGTATGTTTTTTGAGGTCCACATGCAAGTGGCTGTGGTGGCCTGCATTCTTGAATGTTTGTTCTTACCTATCTATACACAAGAAAAAGTTCAGGCAATGAATTAGGGAAACAACGGAAAAAGGAAAGCAAAAGGTGTCAATACAATTCGAGGCATTTCTTCATCTTAAATATGCTTTGCTAGCAAAGACAAATATAGATTTATTAGCCAACAACTAAGATGACCCTCACTCTCAAAGCCTGAAAATGAGGACAGAGTGGTTTCTTGGAATGCCAGCCTAGTACTTGTGTGAAGACACAACAATATAGCACCTGTGTGAGTCCATGAGAAGTTTAACTTACAAGAGCAAGAGCATCTTTGCAATAATTTGCAGAATCCAAGCCAAAGGTAAATAATCTAAATCACAGCAAAAGGAGTTCTATGTGTCAGGTATCAGTCCATCTAACCATATTAAAGGTGCTTCTGGAACTGCCATGCTGTAAGCATTTACTACTACACACAATGATGATAACAGTGACTGTCAGTGCAACAAAAACATCACAAACCAACACTCACTCGGTCCACAACAACAAACAAGAGCAAGAGATAACAGACTGCATGGAATAGGAATACACACCCAGAAGAGCCACTGCAGAAAAGTCTAGCTCGTTCCTGCTGGCTGGCTTCATCTATGGACCACCAGCCTAACAACCTGGAAACATCATTGAAGCCATGTCAATCAAGTTTAAGAAGATGCATATTTGAAAGAAAGATACTTTCAGATATTTAGGATCAATATTGCAAAGGGGGAGAGATTGATGAGGATGTAGCCTAGAATGCGGGTTGGATGAAATGGCGCGGTGCATCGGGATTTTTGTGTGATCGCAAAATCCCTCTTAGGCTAAAAGGAAAATTCTATAGAGCGTAAGCATGATCTACGGGCGAGTGTTGGCTAGCCAGGCAACATGAGCATAAGATGGAAGTAGCGAAATGAGAATGCTAAGGTGGATGTGTGGCCATACAGAATGGATAAAATAAGAAATGAGGATATTCGACGAAAAGTTGGAGTAGTATCGGTGGCCGAAAGATGGAGAACATCGTTTGAGATGGTTTGGACATATTCTTAAGACCCTAAATGCTCTGAGTGTGTTATAGGGGCTGCATGAGAAAGGGAGAGGTCGGCGAAACTTACTTGGGGAAAAGTAGTAAGCAGATTTGTTGGGTGGGACTGATTGGCGTTTATTTGTCTTAGGCGAGTGGAGGAAAGCGATTAACATTGTGGAGGGGCAAAATTCCTTATTCTTGTTTAGTCCTTTTGTTTTCTTTATATTGCTATAGCTATGTTATTGTAGTTTGTTTTATTTTATGCTCTTTCTCTTGTTTTTGGTTCATCGACCCCCCAACTATTTGGGTTAAAGGTTTTGATGTTGATGTTGTGTTGACTCTCAAAACTTCAAAATTACCTTGACCCATGATGCAAAAATCCAAAGCAATCACGAATTTTCGATGAGAACAGGAAATAATTGCAGGAACAAGCCCCACTGTGCAACATGAAGACAATATTTTCTATCAATCTATATGCAGCAAACAAGAGTCCAGCTCCTTGCACCAGAAGAAGAGGAGTAAAAACAACTGGAAGAGGGATTTGCTTAGCACTATGAGGTGTTCCCTACAAAATAAGAGAAAGTGAGTTTGTACGAGCACAGCACCTAGCAAATGACAAATAAGAACAATATTGTATCATATCAAATAGCTGAGAGCTTCTCCAAATGTAATGGCATACCTCCAAACGCATGATCAGAAGGATCTGGAAGACAACTATGGGAATTTTCATAATGTGACCTCCTATGTCTTGCAAGCTGCTGCACATTCTGAAATTTTGATCTTCTTCTGAAGAAACTATTAACTGTCTGTCCCAGTCAATATATCTGATAGCCATCGAGGATGGACCCGATTCTCTTATGTAAGAACGCCCATGAATAGCTGGATTATCCCACTTCGTGCAAACAAGGAAGGCAAAGCATTCCGCAATTCTGCGGAAGGAGTCCCAGCATCAACTTTAACAGGCAAAGGGACTTGAAAAGGAGACATTGTCAATTACAGTGCTAAACTAACTGAGCTCTACCCGTAATTTATAAACAGATCCCACCAAGTTAGGCCCATAACATCACCTGCATGAAGTTGGCAATACTTCCGATTAAACATTAGAAAGCACTCTTAGATACTTAATTCTAAAGCATGTCAATTTGTAGCATAAAATCCTTCAAGGATGTACTGCTATGCAATATAGATTCTAGATCCCCAAAAGCTGACAATGACTAACATAGGCAGGTCATACATTTTGAGGAGAAGAGTTATCGGTATGTAGTCTTACTAGCTATAACTTTTTTCAGTGGGATTAGGCTTCGTGTATAGTCCCAAAACCAACTCACATCGATCAAATGAAAACTGTTCCCATAATTTAGCAAACGAAAAGCCAAACATAACAAAATAGTTAACAGCCAGTAAAATCCGATAAGGGATTAAAAAAAATTGGGGCTTCATTGGGGCAAGCAATAATGGCCTTGATTGGAAATCAGACTCATTGCCACTATAGGGGAACACCTCCCGTAACATAATCAAGACACGTTATAATATTCAAAGAACGATTGTCCCATGTCAATGAAATAGGCTGGAGAAACATCAGCACTAAAAAATCATATATACATTGGCTTGAATTCTTATGAACTTTAATCACTTCAGAACAATTGTAAAAGGACATAAGTTGTTCTAATGCAGAGAAATAAGCCAATTACCACATAGCTTTAGAAGAGTAAATGTCGTTGCAGCAATGCAGAAAACCATAGATATTGCAACCCAGAAGTGCTACAAGCAAAAAATATCAGAAAAGCAATTAGCATATACTACTGGTTGAAAGATGATACATCACTAAAGTGGTAAACAAATGCTTAATGAGGCATAAACTATCAAGAGACACAAGCCCATTATCAATAATAGGAGTTCATAAATCAAATACAAAAGATCGAGAAAGCAAGTCAAGGAAAAAGTACCGACTTCGGCAGGACTAGGCCAAAAGGGAGGGGAAACTAACAGACTAGATTAACAAAGTTAGAACAAAACTAAGATTGCATCCTCCATCTTTCAATCACGCAAACAAAATTAGCACGGTAAATCAAAGGTAATCTTAAGAATATCCAAATAGTACATCCTCAAGTGACTCAGTTCAAACAGGCTAGATACTAAAGAAAATAAATCCACATCATTTTGCACACATCTAGCTTCAATAGTCAATCTAGCACGCGTTTCCGAACCATCATTTTGCACACAAGTATCTGTCAAGGAACTATGAAGTTGCAAACTTGCAGGTCCATAGTTCAACTGGCTGAACCAGCTCAATAATCACTCAGCAAAACTTCGACCCAGACTAAATTATTGCTCAGCAGAAAACGATTAATTTTTAAGAACCTACTTCCTAGTTCTAAACTTGAGGAGACTTCCCTTTTCAACGACTATTCTCGTCAACATAAAACCCTGATTAAGCACAAGACCCTGAGAGAACCCTCATGCTCCTCAACCCCTAGCAGACCCTCTCCTCCCATTCTTTGACAGGTGAAGCCATTTAAGACCTCCGTTTATCCGTATTGCGCTTAAGTCAAAGTTCAAAGGGAACAGACCTATTGGTGGTTTCAGTTGAACCGGCTAGTGCAGTCTGATTTTCAAAACACCCTGTTTGGGAAAGTAAAGCACAAAACAGAGCGGGTCTGGTATTCGTCCTTTGGACGCCTTATTTAGCTGAAAGGAGTAGGAGTAACATAAATCTTAGATGAATCTCACAAGCATAGGGAACATGCGAAGCCTCCATATATCCAACTAATGCCAGCTTTCTGGAAAAAGTTTCGTGGTGTCCGCTCCTCAGCTAGTAGGAGATGTCCAGATGGATTTTATAGTAGAACACATCCGAGAGGGATATTTTCTATCATATCGTACTTAATAAATGTGGGTCAACATTACAAGGATAGGATGAATAGAGAAGGTTTACATGTATTGGAGGAAATTTTTGCTGCTGCTAATAGAGAACAACAAAAGAAAATACAAGCAGTAAAATGGAACTTTCCTAAACCGTCAACTTATCTAATCATTAAGCATCTCTTAGTTGGAACTAACCGTCTACTTATACAGAACAAAGTAAGATGATTATTTGTATGTATATGCTTAAACCATGATCTCCAATCAACCTTTGCCACCCCCAGTTCTCACATCGTCCAATCTTTCCTCTATTTTTTTAAGGTGTATCAAAAAGGTTTGTTCCCTCAACCATGAAAAATAATGAGCCACCCATCCAGTGAAACAATCAAAAAATAGCATCGACATCCCAAGTCCACCAAGACAAAATTAAAGTATCTTCCCATTATGCTTGACAGCCAACATAAATGAGCTAATAGAGCAGATCTATACCCAAAAAATACCTTAAAGAGACAGCTCATTTATGGTTTGTCAGGAGCTCTAAGAATAAGAACATCACATAGAAGCTACTCTAGAAGCATAACAAAAATAGCAATCAATGGAGAACCTTGCCCCAAGCATTGTGATCTCAAAAATGAAAGAGTTACAGACTTACAGGAAGGGTGGCCCATATTGCATCATCAGTCAGGCTTTCATCATCTCCTGGCATTAAGGCCCTGCACATCCTGCATCAAACTGCTGATGGTTAAACCTTGAACGCAAATGCCATATCAACCAATTCCAGGATCCATGATCAAAGATTTTCTCGAGACACTCAGGAATGCACTTCTTCATATACTTTTAAAAGCATGATAAAAAAAATGACATTTATTTGAAAGCACCTGAAAGAACTAGAAAATAGTTTTGCATGACCTGACAGTATTTGAAAATGTAACTCTTATAAGAACGTGCCTGTGTGATTTGTAAGAACTCTAACTTAATCCAGGGGCTAAACGAGCAATTCAGCCAGCCATTGGATATGCAAATTTTTAATCTGAAGTAAGACCACGTTTAATAATCTTTGACATTTTGTCAACAAAAAGAATTATCAATTAAAAGAAAAGTACCTGATGTTATCAACCAAGACTGCAATCTCAAAGGCCAGTATGGGAAGAAAGAGAATCTTCAAGTCCACAACTATAGCATATTTCAAGTTTACAGAACATGTCAGTCGGTCTTCTAAGATATATAAATCGATAAAGTTAGACCAACTAATGTCTGGTAACAGGAAAAAATGAGATGGGTGCAATGACTCCTTCAAACAGTTTCCATCTTGAACAACTTGCAAGACCATGAAAAACCAACTATTTTCCTAATGGTAAACAAAATAAAATATTCAACTAACGGAGTTTCCTGCATACCATAGGTCCTGTCGAGATATAGACACAGAAGTAATTCAAAAGATACAAACAAGGGGGTCGCCATGGTAGCATGATACGGTGCCCACTGTTCAAATAAATAAGATGCGAAGTCAGAATATGTTCATGCTTGTAGGACTCATGAGATTTGAGACACTATTCAAAAGAAAATATCCATGTAAGATTTAATGCACAAGACATGTCGTACATGACGATCATGAGGCAAGGCTGGTGCCGGTAAGGAGAATCTGCCACGTGCTACAACAGTATGAAATAGCCATAAAGGGGCAAAAATGATCCTGCAGGACAATGACCAACAAGAAAAACTATTTAATGATCTTGCATTTGGAGTAGAAGAGGGAGCAAATTTTAGGGGTATGTATCCATAACTAGAACCAGTGATTAAATTGGTTGTGAAGGAATGATTAGCATTGCTAAGAATCCGAGTGCTCGAGCTATTACATAAGAATGTGTCAATAAAGCCAACAGAAGCTTCAACCACAAGCAATAGGGGACAAAGTTGAGATATGGCATCCGGACCAAGAAAAATTTTACTTCTTAACTTAAAACCAAGATGGAACTCCAAGGCTTTGTTTATTCTCGATTGGCGCTAAAGGCCTATACAAGATGACCGACTAATCTCCTAAGGCTCTGCAGAACAGGAAGTTATAGCCAAAGCCGTGCTTTTGCTCACTTTTAAGCTCCATAGAAGCATGTGGACCACTCCTCAAATGGGATTGACTGGGCCTTTCTCCTAACGCACGGGCACATCTCAGGCAAAAACCTTGAATCCAGGCTAATTGATCTGTTAGTTTTTATTTGCCTTTATAATGTTTCCAAATACTGCATCATACAAGTTATGACTTCTTGATTATTTACGTGATTCAGTCTTTTTTTTCCTTGAGACCTGATTCATCCATTTTCAATGGCTTACTCTGTGCTTTCCACTTCTAGGGAATCCGGTGGCTACATAGCCATCAGACCAACATTTGACAAATTATGAGCCCATTCAATTTCTTTGGTTGGACAAATACTTCAAATTCTTTTGAGTTGGCAAATGCAACAACTTGAGCAAAAATTTCATTGTCCATGAAAGGTCTTATGGAAACAAATTACACTCAAGTTAGTCCTCGGTGTTGTTGGCTGTTTCACGTTTGCCCCAACGTGAATCATATTTTTCCAAGCAGAATCATTCATTCCAAATGTGGCACTTGATTGGCGCTGGAACCGTGCCCCCCCAAGGGCAGAATACAACCAATGTCTACCGAAATCAATCTCTCATGCAAAAATTTTCAGTACAAAAACAAAGAACAGGGTCACCAATTACAGGAAAATTTACACAAGCACATGATAGAGCAAAATCTAAGACAATGAATGACAACGATAAACACAGCACCTGAATAAACCCAACTAAGGAAGCCTCCAAAAGACGCCAACGACCGCATCTACATCACCTTAAACATTCTAAAATCCATAAGCAACAGAACTAATGCAAGCAACGTAAACAGGAAATCGATCAGGATTTCATCCGCAGACCCAGAAAAAGGCAACGCCGCCAATTCGACGAAACTTACAAGAACCAAGCCCAAAAAAAATAAAAAACAAATTGTCAGAGAGGGAGATGAGCAAAACAATTCTCGGGCTTTCTATCCCGTAAAATGCAAGCAACGAAGGACACGGAAATGGTGGACCCTCGTGGTGGTTGTCAAGAAAAATCGTAAATTTTCCTCGTTAGCGACCCAAACAGAAAAGCAAAGAAAGAAGAGAGAATGAAAATGATTCACAGAGAGAGAAAGAGAGAGAGAGAGAGACTGACCACCAGCGATACCGGACGGAGTGGTCGAGCTTGAGAAGGAAGAGGAGAACGAAGGAGAAGAGCAGAGCGTGCGCCACCAGAGCCTGCACAGACTTGGCAACTCGGCTCCAGCTCATCACTCTCATGTCGGTGTACATACCTGAGCTACAGTCGCCGATACACACAGCCGAGAGAGATGACAACTGAACAAGAGCGGAGCGGAGATTTCAGTCGGAGATTTCAAGAGGGAAGACAACCGAAGACCCCTTTGTCTTTTGCTCTCTCCTTTAAAATGTCCGACTCTTTTGATAGGATGGAACATCATTGCACATTGCACTACGACACCCATTTTGTCCAAAACGACAACAACAACAAAAAATAAAAATTGGAGAGGATTTGGGCAATTACCGCGTAATACCAAAAACGACGTGAATTGCTTTTTCTTTTCCTGTCGTACCATGCTCGATCTTGCCGACGCGAGATATGGAAATATGAGACTTCACTCGTAAGATGAAGCATTACGTTCTAAGGTCTTTTTGTCGCGTATAAATCAGATTTCCCTGGGAAGTTTTCTTTTTTTTTTTTGCCCTTA
This sequence comes from Rhodamnia rubescens, assembly GCA_021437795.1. Taxonomy (NCBI): domain Eukaryota; kingdom Viridiplantae; phylum Streptophyta; class Magnoliopsida; order Myrtales; family Myrtaceae; genus Rhodamnia; species Rhodamnia rubescens. Next base: position 6,303,263 of record JAILYA010000008.1, read on the forward strand.
GAAAAATGAATATGGCCCATAAAAAAAAAATAATTTCATTTTCTAGGTTCGGATAAAGTTTTAAATGGATATTCAAATTACACTCTATTTTCGTCATAGGGAAATTTTAAAAATGGTATGTGATTCTTGTAAAAAAAATGATATGTGATTCGTAATGACCATATTATATTGCCTTTCTTTTTTAACAATTTGAGCAAAAATATTTTACGTTCGCTTTACTTTCTTAAGCAAATATAAATTATGAGCGCTAAACAAAGTATTATTTCAAGAATTTGGATAGAGACGCTAATATTATAGACGCGGATTCCACAGAAAAATCACTGTCGGAGATAAGACAGTCTAAAAACAAAGAATTAAAATTTTTTCCAAACAAAAAATAATAATGTTGTCGGAAAAGTGGGAAAGAGAGAATATTGCTCTTTTTTTATCCCCTAAAAGAAAAATAGAGAGAGAGAGAAATAGCGATCCGATAAGAAAAAGCTACTGAGATGATGAGCTGGAGGCCTCGGTGGTACACGTGGCACCACCGTTCCTCAGCTTCTTTTTGCTGATGGGACCCACCGCCGGCCCTCGGAGGTGGCATCCGACTTTCGTTCTTTTTCTTATCCGCTCTGCTGTTTTGCACCGTGGCACGGGACGTGGATGGGACCCAGCAGACTTTAGTAATCACTCCATAACTCGAAAAAATAATTATATCTTCATCTTTTCCAAAACTCAAAGGTTTGTACACAACAAGTATCAAACCGAGTAATTTTTCAACGACAACGGAGCAAGAGATGTTGAGTTCGATCCTTTTCAGACCTCTTATTTTTTCATACTTCACATATGTAGACGAGTCTTCTTCCTTATTAGAACAGTTAAAGCAGACCCCGCGATAACATGAAAAAAGTTGCATAGGGAATCGATACTTGAAGAAAGGAAACGTTCAATATCCCAACGAAGTTTGCCGTGCATGAAAAGAATGAAAAATTTAAAAGAGATTGGTGTGTGAACATTTTGGACAAGTATAGATTCGCGTAATTATACAATTGACTCGAGTACGAAATCAAGCAACTTTGTTAAAAAAAAAAAACGAAGAGCACGCGCCCTGCTTTTGATTCGGGAATTCTGTTTAACATAGTGCTAGATAAGTGTCCCAACAACCACGATAAAACTTAAAGGTTAATTGAGAGAAAGATTCGAAACTCGCGATCACGTACAAAGATACACGTCATTTGACATATATAAGTTTATTCGATTCTAATGATCATTGAGGAAAGAAAGTGATTGAAATAAGACTAATAAGATTTTCCTAACAAGACATACATAGTTAACAGAGTAAGTTTTATGTTTTTATTGCAGTAATCGAAACTTCTAATGCTTTTATTGCACTTTGGAACAAATGCATTTATCCTATTAATTGGGTTGATTGGACTATGTCCAATTTACCTAACTCTAGAGGGGCCCTAAAGAGAATGACAAGTAAATTGGTCCGTTTAATAATGATTGTTCCAAACTAACAAGATACAAAAGTTAGACCAAAAAAAAATTTAAAAAAATATGTTGCTTACGATAATTTGTGCCAAATAGAATTATGGATTGGGTAGATAGCCGACACTAGAAAGAAAGATTGATTGAAAAAACTCAATTGTAATGATGAAGATAACGACCCATCAACTATCAATCATCATTACGTCACTATTAAATAATTCAAGAAAGTAATTCACTGTCATGGAACACAGTAAAAATAGGGTCCAACCTTAAAAAAACATTAACTTATTAACTTATCGTCCAATTCCGGCTAGAACCATTTTTTCTCCTCATGTAAGAACATTAAATTTCAGTAGAAAAATTATCAAAAAAATCATAAACCTTTCATATTTTTATCAATTCAATCCATAAAATTTTTAAGTTTGCCAATTTAATCATAAACCTTTTCATCTTCTACCGATTCATTCCTATTAGTTGAAAATTGATACGTGACACCGCTTGTGCTAACGTAGATAATTTATAATAATATTCTAATTTTTTACATTTTAATATTTTTATTTCTTATTTCTTTTTTTTCTAATTTTTTTCCTTCATAGGCCAATGGCTCCTTCGATCATCGGCAGAGGCCGACAACCACCGCCGAACCTCGGGTGAGGATTAGCGAGGGTCGCCGCCTCACCCCAAGCCAAGATAAGCCCTCGCCTTGCTAGGGGCTGGTGGCCGTCGCCCGGGGGCTAGCGATGGTCGCGGGCCTCTATTGCTGGTGGGAGGAGTTGCTGGCCCGTGAAGGAAAAAATTTTGAAAAAGAAAGAAAGAATGAAAGTAAAAAAATATATTAAAATATTATTATGAATAGTTTGTGTCTGTCAGGCGGTGTCATGTAGACATCTAATGTTCACTTCAGGTTTCAGGTCAATAGGACTAAATTGGCAAAAGGTAAAAAGGTTTATGACTAAATTGGCAAACTTAAAAAGTTTAGGATTAAATTGACAAAAATTCGAAAGGTTTAAGATTTTTTTTTTATAATTTTCCCACTTTCAGTTAGTACCCAAATATGACCCTCGTTGATTTTTTCGATAAGTTTTGAATCGAATACTTGTGGAACGGCACGACAAAACAAAATTGACGGGGGCCGGATTTGGCACTTGCTAAAAGTTTGTGTTTTATTATAAGACAACTAAAAGTTTGAATCGGATCTAAAGTTAATTTTTTTATGAAATAAAAAATTAAGCTAGAATTTGGGCATGACATGATTTTTTTATAGAATAATAAAAAGTTTGGGCTATAATTGAGACCTGATCCAAAGTTAGTACTCTTGGGGATTAAAGGTTGTATCACGTATAATCCTCTAGTGAACTCCTTGAAAGACAAAATTGGGGAAAATTATCAAAAGATTTTTAAACCTACAACAATTGTGCGAATTAAGTCCTACACTTTTTTTCTTGAATTGAGTCCTAAACCTTATGCAATTATGCTAAGTCGGTCCATTTTAGCCGTATTGACCGACTTGACAAATTTTTAGTAATATTTTAATATTTTAAATTTTTAAATAATTTATTTTTTAAAACAATTCTACCCTTTTTTTGCTTTTCTTTCTTTTTTTTAATTAGGGACAGCGGGAGGCTGTTGGCCATTGGCTGTGCACCCTTGCCACGGCTTGACGTGGGTCACGAGCCCTTGCCCAAGGGTCGATAGCCTCCTAAGGGCCCTAATCCAAAAAAGAAAAAGAAAAAAGACAAAAAATATTAAAAAATTTAAAAAAATTATTAAAATTTTGCCACTCAGCGTCGGCCTACCAAATGGGCTGAATTGGCATTGTAAAGGTTTAAGACTCAATTGATAAAAAAAAACTGAATTGACGTAATTACAATAAATTTGAAAAAAAAATCGGTAGTTTTCTTGACGAAATTGTACTTAAAAAAAGAAAGAAACAGTTTGTGCAGTTTGTATTTTCGTTGACCGGGTATGCATTAAGCACCCGAATCCTTATTTCATTGATTTGAACAGACCTTTCCTAGCGCGTGAGACATTTTAAAGACAAAGTTTCGAGGCACCGCTTATTTAAATTGATAATTTACATGTCATGTGTAGTCAATAATCTAATTTTGGAAGTGCATAAATGATAAATTACGTCTAAGCCACCAAAATTCACAATGATCTACTGACATAAATTTTGCCGCATAAAAGATTCCTATAAGAACCCTTATCGGAAATCCCGTGTTAAGATGAACATTGTGAATATCATCTTGCACAAATAAAAAATATCATATTGAGCAAAAGTTATACTTTGTCCAAGAAATATATATTTTCGACACAACTTAATTACTATGGATTCAAATATGCTAATTATTACAATGTAACGCGCTATAGCAATATCGTAATCTGTCGTCTAAATGATAAGGAGATTTGCACGAAAGAAAATGTTAAAAAGGTATGAGCAGTTTCGGAACTACTCACCCTCTTCATGGGTAAAATCTCGGTAAGCCATCCCATTTTCATCGACATAGATGTGCCTTAATTGCTCTCCGTGATTACTTTGCCTCAACCCCTAATGTCCCGATTCTCGTCGACTCGCATGAATAAATTTTAAGGTTATGGTGAACTCACACGGGCTCTGATAAACACGCACGTCTGAATTGACTTTTACTGTTATTTACGTTTCAGTTGAGTTACGTTTTTGCGTTTAATTCATGCCGAGTTCAAGATACATCGGTGGATAATGAAGTTGACGTAACAATAATTAACTCGGCATTTCCCTATCTTAAGATGCATTTAATGTGTCAGCTCGGCATCCATGATACGTTTTGTCGCTTTCTCAAATGCCAATGCAGCACAATTTTCTATCGTCGCAAAGTAGGAGGACGGGGACAGAGCCCCGAAGCTTCCTCGAAGCGACCCTCTCCGGACTTCTGTTTTGGCATTTTTTGCCTTTTGAGCTTACCATGGGGTTGACTCGGAAGAGAAGTCAACGAAATCTGAGTAGTGCAGATGTTAGAAATCCAAACGAGAAAGTTCAGCACCCTTCATGGGCCCTGGTATTCTGAGAAATTCGTGGGACATTGGTTTGAAATTTCAAGAAGGGGCTCTTCAACTCCAAGTTCTTATGGGCCTGATCTGGCCGAGCTCGAACAGGCAGTTCAGTTCCTTCAGTTGATCTGCTCGTAGCAAGAGCCCCACTTCTTCTGATGCACAGGAGACACAAAGGATTTCATGGTTGCAATGAACTCGAGCCACCACGAAAGTTAAGATTCGGATATGACCGCGTCTCGAACTCGAACCCGAAACCGAACCCTACAATGCTAGGAAAACCCGACTCAAAACTAAGTCAGGATCGTCGAGACAAGCGAGGCTCATGTTTGAGCATGCTCAGGTATCGTCGATTTTCTATTTCATCCCTAGAAACATTAAGTGTCAAGTAATAGGTGAAATGCCTCCGAGAGCTCATTTACTCATTTGTTACAACTAAAGCTGGTCTTAAAAGAAAGGCAAAGAGAATTGCACGGGAAATTTTTTCCAAGCGTCTGGGTAAGGTCGCCACAGATTTTAAGTCTTCCAATTCAAGAAGTTTGGATGTGTTTTCCCCTTATTTTAATTCCAACTTTGTAGAAACTATGCATATGGCATCCACGAATCTTTCTCAATGCATCAACCATCATTATCATAATCATAAGTGAAATTTTACGCAAAATAAGGTCCGTTTGTTTAGCGAAAATAAATAATTCGAAAATATTTTCTTAAAAATGATCGCTTATACCGCTTGAATGCTTAGTTAATAAAAAATATTATCGACAACGGATTTATGTTCAAACATTTTTGTGGACAATAAAAAAAAATTTCCCCGTTCATTTTTGGAAGAAATACAATCAGTTATTTTTAGATAACATATTTCTTAAATCTTTGGTTTTCGACAAAACGCTTAAGATTTTGTCAATATACATGCTAATTTTGAAATTCTTCTTGCAATCAAGAAGAATTACAGAATCATCCGTACGAAGAACCAACCCTCACCTGAACCCGCCAAACCAAACCGCCTTAGCTAAGGTTAGCCGGAACCGGTGGAGCAACTGTACAGCTTTGCTGTCGTATAATCATAATGAAATGCTCATGTCTGCATGTTTTTCGAACATACGTAGGCATTTTCCAAACATGCTAACCAAGCAATTGTCCAAGAACTTGCCGCTTTCCAGGGAGAAAATTTTACTTTTCCAGACGTGGGAATTGACCTAATTTGGGTCCAGGACGCTGCGCACGTATGTCTGGAAGAGAACCCTCGAACCAAAAACATACTCATCCACGCTTACGGAATACATCCGAAGATGATCACCCCCGTCGTCGCCATCATCTCCGACAATCAGCCTTTGCTTTGCACATTTCACATACCCGACACATAAACCTCTCCGCTCAATTATATTTCCCGGCAAGTTCGGCCCCGAATCTCGGGAACGGTGAACTGGGCATCTTTAAACCACAGCGACGAACTGGGCATCTTTAACTGTAGTTCAAACCCTAATTATGTTATCGTCACCGCAAGGATCGCTGGATACAGCTACGAGTTGCGAAGGAACGTTTGAACGAGTCATATTGCTGTTTGAACGGGCCATTGATAAAGTCAAGATTTGGAAGAAAATTAAGAAGTAATGGAAGACGTGGCCTACATTACTATTAGGCTTAGCACATGTCTCTTCCCATCATTGGGGATAGACTTGCCAACCACCCATTTTTAATACAGCACTTCGTCTAAATGCGTTGATTATGTGTAGAAGAAGTATACTTTTCAAAGCTTTTTTCCCCCTCCTTCACATCAATGGTTCGCGTAAATCTACCATGAGTAATCAATTAGACATTAATCCCGTACGAACCGTCTGAATTCTTATGGTGATATAAAACGAACATGGATGATCACATAAATCGAATCGAGTTGCACGAATTGATTTTCAATTAACTACTCTTTAGAGATCCGAAATTTGATAGTGATAATGCACGGCGAAGGCAAGATAGTGTTTAATTTCATCTCGCTTATGTATTCGTTGTTAAAATCTTTTTGTCTTGCTTTCGGATTAAGCTAAGTACAGACGTATAACTATGTATTCATCTTTTGTCTGCTAATTTCCATCTCTTCCTCAAATGTAACTTTAAACCATTTTAGCTTCCGTTTGCTTAGTTAGACCATAATTGATTATGACAAGACTATGATGCAACTTGGATGAAAAGTCAACCCTAATTACAAACCGGCTTGCCATCTTTAACCACTGATGAATTCTCTAATGGAGTTGTTGCCATGAATAAGACTAAGAAAATGGCCTGAGAAATACCTCCCACCTTCCACCGGTCATTACTGGTTGAACTACAAAAAAATCCTCGTCCTTCATGACATTGTGTGTATATACTGGTCATCCTCAATCTCAGAAATTTTCAATCAGAAAGGTACTTTGTCATTTATCAATTTTGAGGAAGAAACACTACAAAATGGTGCGTCCCGTCTCGACACGCACCATTGAGCACCCGGAATCCATCGCACTGTCTGTTGGGTTGTTCATCTCAGTCGTGGCTCTAGTAGCGCTGTGCGCAAAACGAGATCGCCGGATCCCGAAAGTCCAAGAGAAAGAACCGGCCACAATCGGAGTCGCGAGGAAACCACCTTTGGCATCGCCACAGCATCTCGTAGGGACTATCAGCAACAAGGCCAATGCTTCTGCTATCACCACGAAAGGCAATGCTGAGTACGAGATCGGTGGAGATCGTGATAAGGGCTCTGAAGGATCCGGAGAGGGGGGTTTATGGCAAAAGGCAATTCTGATGGGAGACAAATGCCGGCCACCAGAGTTTTCAGGCGCCATATATTACGATAGCCACGGTAATCAACTGCTGGAGCTGCCCAAGTCGCCGAGGGCGGCTAGTCCTTTGCGGAGTTTTTTGGTTTCTGTCGTGAAAGAATAAATCTGCGTCTGTGTATGTAGACTATACAAACTTGAAAATAAAAGGCAAAACGTTTTACCGTTTTGTTTTCCTTTGCAACCTCTTTGCCCGTGACTCTTGCAAGCAGGGCGCATGATGCTTCCAGTTACTCTTCATAGACTCTTTATCCTCAGTGATCACAAACACGGCGCTCCCCAGATCTCGAAAGTCCAGGAGAAAGAACCGGACACGCGATCGCTGGATCCCGAAAGTTCAAGAGAAAGAACCGGACACGGCGTACTCAAATTTCTATGCAAATCACCCCCTCAATGTGAGCGAGCCTGTGCAGCAAGGCTCAGTATCTAGAAAGTCAAGAAAGAGAACATTTTAATCTGCTTTTTCTTCTTCCCTGAGATTAATTATTCAGGACTTACAGCCTTTCTAACTTGCATGACAGTTGAATTTATTCAAGAGGTGAAAATGCTAAATGTCGACCTTTAAATGAATCCATGCGACAAAAATAGCATAAATACATTCTCTTTCTTGAGTTTACTCCGAACAGGAACCTCGGAAGTAATGCATCAATCATTCATGTGGCTAAGCGGTAAAATATACATAATTGAACTGGAGATCTAGAAACAATATACAAATAAGAGGAAATGATATACTCATGCTTCTGGCTTAGTTTCTTCTTCGGTCTGTGAATGGACCCGGTTTCTTAATTCTTCAAAAGCCTTCATGCTCTCAGCATCAAAACCTCCGGCAAACTGCAAGTGGCCATAACTTGGTCATCAGTCAAGATTTCCATCTAAAAGATGTTATGTGATTTCTAGCATCAAGGCATGGAAGTTCTCCAGTTCAAGTTTTGGAAGATTCACATAAAAAGGAGAGAGAGCAGAAGCATTACAAAATGCTCAAATCTTAAATTCAAAGAGGAACTGACTTCTCACAATGACTGTTCTAAATTATGCCAAAAATTAAAATTTGACCAATTGAGACAACAATCAAGGAACCATCCACTGTCCTTCACAACTGTATAAGACTAGGTAGCAAAGACGTACCTGATGCACACGGAAAGCAAATCGCACTCCTTGCAGAAGCAAAAACTCTCTGTTTGGTTCCTTATCAGAACTGCCCAGTGTGTCAAGTTCAGATGCCACACGTTTCATGTACTTCCTTGCCAATTGCACAGAAGAGAGTTTGATCTGCAAATACGGAAAATCATCGGGTGAGAAGCTTGACAAAATATATACCATGAGTTGGTATTTAGAGTTTCGTCGGAAGTGAATTTATCAGACGATGTATTCTTCCAGGACCAAAAGGCTTCCAAGTTTTGCCGGACTATAATAAAGCAGGTTTCAGCTATACTAGTAGCGTACTGTCACAATTTGCATTCCGAAAATGCAGTATTCCAAAGTACCTTCGGACCTGCCTTGGGCTAAGGTCCTTTAGAGGCCTACAGATGATTCACTATGCATCGAATATAGATCCAGGATATAGTTCTAATTTTTCTGTCGGCAAACAGAACTAATTAATTGGAACAAAATATGAAATCAGACATCTCATTCCCTTTAAGGATATTGAAGAATGAACACAGGCTTGAAGATACCTTGCCAACTACTCCTGAATCCAACAACCAATCGACTGGGATTCCAAACTCCCGGTATCGTGACATTGCCATGTCCCTTGTGCGTAAGAGGGCATACACACTCTGTTCCACTCTGCCAGAGAAAGAGAAAAATGAAGCATGTGATGTCGTTAAAAAGAGAAAAAACTTAATCACTCTGCAATTCATCTGGTGCAAAACTTAGGGCGATTTTTATTTTAGTAGAGCCAATTGCTTTGAAGCAAAGGCACTAAATGGCGAATTGTTTTGAAGCAAATGAATAACAGGTTTATTGTTTTGCTTCCAATGCCAAAATCTTATCCCCAATTGTGAACAAATTTGGGTGGTCTCTTATTGTACGTGTGCGCTAAAGGTGCTTACTTTTCAAGCAATGAGTACATCTTCTTCAGTGCAGCCTCACAAGGAAGTTTTGGGTCGTCGGTGAAAGCAGAAACACGCTTCTCCAGTTTAATCAGATCCTGGTATTCAAATGCTGCCTCTCTTAATGCATCTGCTTTCCCTTCAGGCCAGTCAAAGTGCTTTAGAACTGCCCTTTCATCGACCTTGTTAATGGCAGATAAACAAAAAGGATTAGATATTTCCGCCAGCCAAGAAGCATTATTAACTAAGGAAATTGCAGAAGTCAGCAAATAATTCGGAGATTTTGCACGCATAATCACAAGCTTGTAGCTGGAGGGATTATCAAATAAGTAGGACTAAAAATTTCTTAAATTCCTTCATGTTGAATATGCAATGCTTGGACAAGAGCAGAAGGAATTACAATAACTCTTTATAATCTCGATTTCATGCTCTCTCCTTCTTTGCAGAGATTAATTCAGCTTGTACAGGGGCATCAAGTTCAAGACTAGAATTTCAGTTCTAAGATTCACTAATAGGCTCAAAACATATCCAGATGCCTAATCCACATACAAGAGATGTCTAAGGGTCTTTTCTACTGAGCGGGCGAGAAGCCAATGTTGCAAAACAAAATTAAATCTGTTTACCAAGAAGGAAAGTTCCTCATCCAGCCAGTTGACAAATGCCACAAGATCTTCAATCTTGGTAAAGGATGCTGCTCGGACTTCTGTAGCTAGGGACTGGACAAATTCACCCTGGGATTCTACATCTGCCTTCACCTATAATAGGAAGATGAAATATCTCTATAAACTTAAAAAACAAGAGAAGGAAAGTTTCATGAGCACATGATGAAAAACAACTCACAGCTAAAAGGAACGCTGATCTATTCTCTATTTCCCCAATCATGTTGTTCCTAGCATCTGACACATTCGCTGTGGAAGAAATCAGAGATGACGTATCCTTCTTTGCCTCACGTTTCATCAGTGTCTGATAAAACTCCACTAGTTGAGGAGCCCGATGAACCTTCTCACTGCTTCCTGTTCCTCCAGGAAGACTGCCTGGTGGAGGGGGTGGACGAGGTGGCCCGCCCGGTGGTGGTGGAGGAGGCGGTGGCATACCTGGCAAGGATGGAGGCATAGGTGGACCTGCAGATGTAACCGCACTCGAATTATTTGCAACACTTGGGGCAGCTCCTGATGGTTTAGGTGGTGGACGAGGTGTCCTCGGAGGCCTCTTCTCAACGTGCGCTAGCTTCATTCTACCCACTGTTTGAGGATCATCTGCCTTAGCATCACCTGACTGGCCTCCTGAATCCTGTGAAACAACTACTTTCTCCTTTATCAGAGAAAGCTTTGGTGGAAGCGAGATATTTTTCTCCCTGTCTGACCGGCTCGAGTCATAGTTAATGTTGAAACTCCTATCACCAAACTTCTCAGCTCTTGCTTTCTCGGCCCTTTCCTTGATTTGCTGCTCCCTCTCCAATGCCAACTTATGACGGTCTTTATAAGCGGGGTACTTTTCATCCAGAACACCTTCTACAGATTTAGACATCAACTGGAATGAACTCGCCACTGCATTCAACGAATCACCAGACGGTGTTTGACCCTTAAGCTGAGGGGTACTAGGAGTGTCTGGAGAATCAACAGATTCATGCTCCATTCTACCAAAAGTTGTAATGGCGTTACTGTCACTTGCATTCCTCATCATCAAGGCCTCCAGTGGGCCCCTCGGTCGTAGACTCATGCTTATCCTGCCAGGTGACCCACCTGAGAAGGACCTCGCCGGCGATGTAAAAGCACTTGAATCGTCTTTGCTTCTACCCCACTTTTTCAATTTATGCAGTAAGCCAGGCTTCCTACTGAGACTGCCATATCTGCTGGTGGAACTATCTATAGAAGCATTGTCAAAGTCCTCACTTCCAGGAGAAGAAGGGTGTGAGAAGTTGCTTTCGACATCTGTATCTCCTTGTCCACGTTCTGATCCAGCATACTCTACCATCAGCTGTTTGGCCTTCTCTTGCGACTTGGGGCTTAGGCTCTTGCTAAGATCACGAGCTGATACCTTTCCTGGTGGTGTCTGGTAGTTCCGGAGCTCATACCTCAAACATGCATTGACCCAACGGAGGTAGACTAACTCCTCAACTTCGCTGAATCTGTTCATCTGAAGTCCTTCCACCTGCTTTGACAGGTCTTCATTCACGTGTCTCAACTTGTTGACTTCCTCTCTAACGGATGCAACCCTTTCGGTCTGCACAAAGGAAGCATTATTGAACATGTCTATTCTAGTCTGGCACTAGCTAATCCACTTAAGGTTCTCAATGATGATAGCTCCTCAAACATAGTATCAGCTAGAGTAAAGGCATGCCCTCCAGTCAATTAAGTAGCTAAGGCAGCCTTTTCTAATATCAGCAACAACCGATGCTTTAATGTATGTAGCACACTACTTCCAGAACCCTCTTATTCGAATCATGTATCAGCATTTTTCAGAATTTGGTCATCTATCAGCAGTCTGTGGAGACAAAATGATGATTTGCCAAAACTGGAATAATTATACAAGGCCATTCAGAAACTAAGAGACCATTTGTGGTTATTCACAAGGATCACTTGATATCGCAAGCTGTGCAGTTGCACGATAAAGGTCCTTGCATTGCTTGGGGACGGGACGATATCTGCTCTTATATAGATTTGATAAATGCAGCAGAACATCGAAATAAGAAGAAATAAATTGGACAAAGAATAAAGCAGAACTCTTACCTCGGTCATATTAGAAAGAGCTGCAACTCTAGCTTCTGCAGCCTCCAGTTTTATAGTCAATTCTCTTTTCTCGTGCTGGAGTTCTCTGTTTTTCCTTTTCAGCTCCATGACTTCTACCTCCAACTCCTTCATTGCTTTGAGCTTCTTGTCTACCTCGGCTTCTTTTTTAACGGCCTCTCCCTCTTTGGCCTGAAGTCCAGACACTTGTTGTTTGAGCAACAGCAAATGGCCTCTTGTCTGGTTTGCCTGAAGCTGAATCTGATTCTGCAGTTCCTTAATCTTGTTCCTCGCCACCTCTAGATCCTTCTTCACTGAAGCTCCATGAGCAATCTCGTCTTGCAGCTTCTTCCTCTCTGCCTGTAGTGAATTGATAGTGATTTTCAGCATGTCGATCTCAACAGTCTTAATTTTCAGCTGCCTTTGCAACTCGCTGATGTCTGATTCTTGCTCCTTCAACCCATAATACTCAAGCAATTCGCCTTCCAGCTTCATTTCCCTCTCCTCTAATTCTTTCACGAGACTACGCAACCTCTCCAGTTCACTCGCGTTGTTTGCCATTTCAATTTCGTAAACTCTGTCTCTGCTTGCATCATCGAACTTATCATCAGGTAATGGAAATTCTATCTCCCCTGATAGAAGATCCTCAAATTCAGGCAAAATGGCCTCAGTTTCCATGTCAGGTACAGTGCTCGAAGCTGCGTTAATTACACTGCTGATCAGTTTCACTTCAACCTCCTCTTCCTCCTCTTTTTCCTGCAATAAATTGGAAATAAGCATAATTTCAAGAAAAGCCATGTTTTTAGTCCCAGTTTTCTCGAGCTAACCAACAAAAGAAGACTGTCAAGTTCAAGCTCTATACATTCAAATCAAAAGACGAGATAATCGCAATCTATACTTACTTCCTCCTCTTTGAGGCCATAAGTAGAATATGTAGAGTGCTCTTCATCTCTTCCCTCACTTCCCTGCCTCTTAAAGCTTGTGCCACCATTCTCTGGACATGAGCATCATCGGCATAAGAGCAGAACAAGATTCCACGAAAAGACAGATACACAGAGACATTACCATATAGGCACCAACATGACGAAACACATCATATCTTCCCACCCACTTCACAAAAGACACCAATTCAAGAAAAGTACAAAAAACTATGGATAACTGGAAAGGCAACACATATTAAAAATCATCACATTACCTAGAGGCTTGAACTGGAGAGAAGAAGGCGGTGGTTTTGAGCCTCTAAAATTTAGCTGCTTAACTGCATAAGCTGCAATTGAAGCAGCAACCAGAAAGCCTAACCTCACAATCATGTACGTGAAATCTTGATAATAAAAAACTCAACTTTCCACTTCCCTGTAGACAAAGCCCCAGCACCCATCTCTGCCCAACCCCATAAATGAGACTTCAACCCATCAAATCCCCAAAAGGAAAAGAAACCAACGGAGCAACTGAGAAGCCCAGAAACGGAAGGCACAGAGCAGTCCAGAAAACTCTGCAGAGTTGAAGCAGCGAGAAGGAACAAAGGGCGTGTGTCCAAGTACTAACGCAAGGAACGTTATCGTCTTATCGGGATTTCATAAGACAGACGCTCGTTGCTTGAAATCGAAAGGAGCCGAATTTTCTGATTAGTAGAATTCCAACACAGCTTTCCCGCTAAGAGGCACAGCAACCACCAATAACTAGTGGCCAGTTTTTCTCCATTTCTTTCTTGATTTTCTTCAACAAATCGTCAAAAGAAAAGAAAAGAAAAATGGGGGTGTCGAGCATGTGACTAGTTACTTCACGTCTTCAGTCTTTCAAATAAGCCAAAATATAGGAATGACAATGCCTGCAGAAGCTGTTAATTTTTTGTTCTCCCCCACCGAAAAAATAAAAGCCCGACACGTCCTGCCCGACATCTTCCTTGTCCGAAGGACCGTTTCCCTCTGGCTGTTAAGGAGGGAGTTATATGGGTCGTGACTTTATGACAGATTTTGGTCTCCTTGTTGAAGCAGCTTTTTTCTTCCTCGAAGTTATCGAACAATCGCTTTTCTCTGCAAAACCCGATCGCGTGATGAATAAATGGATAAACTCAAGCCATGGAATGCCGCTGAGGTGACACAGGAATTCGGGTCAGAGCAAGATCAGATGACTGTTGGCTGTAGCGTTAATCGAGACAAAAACCGAATCGGGTTCGAGCAGTTTTAGAAGATGAATGGAGGAGTGTCGGAGGTGGGGAAAGATCAAAAAAAGCTAAACAGGGGCCGAAAGCGAAGGTAGCCAAACGCAAGCAATGCAACCCATGCCTTTTTGGCTTCTCTGTGAAGCATTTGCCTCGGTTGCCTTTTTGGGTTTATCTGCGATGAAATGAAATGGCGGGCACGGGCACTCTCTTTTGGAATCTTGTGGATGTCTTCAATACTTAGGAATGATCATGAGCAGAGCTGTTGTTTTTTTATTTCTTTTCTGGCGCGTACCCAAGAAATCAAAGTTTGCACGGATAAATTCGCCTGATTTCTTCAAGTCGGATGTTGTTTTTCACTCTGGAGAACTACTGTCAATCTTAAATTTTCTATCCCGATGTTTCGACTCTTTATTTGCATTCTTTTGGGGAAAAAATCACTAAAAATCCTAAACTGTGTATATCGTGACACGTTTACCTCAATTTTTTTTTCGGGTGAAAGCAAAAACCCAAACTTGTACCCATTTGACACTTTGTTTTGGTGTCACAAGAAAAACTTAAGGTAAATGTATCGCATAAATAAAAGTTTGAGTAAAAACAACCAAGCAGAGGCACCGAGCATCGAATTCACAAAATTGGGACACTAGGTGTTTAATTTCTTGGAACGCGGCTCTCGTCCAATTTGAATTTCCTTCCCCCCAACCTCTCAATCGGCTTATTTACATGTCGAGAGACTTTAACAAAATAAACGTCTCAAGAAAAACGTAGTAACTCAGCCGCACATCGACATGATGACTAATTCTGTCCGTCACGTCCTCCTCATCGCAGCTAAGTCTAGACATTAGTCATTCCCATCGGACCAGACATAGGGGGCAGGCGGATTCGGGTTTCGGACAGTGAAATATCAGTGATTTGGGCGCGACCCAGTCGAACTAGGATACTTTCCTCATCCGCGTCGAAGAACGTCCAAGACAAATAGGTGGGAGATGAAATTCCATATCGGGCCATGAACGCGGGTCGGACCCACTGGGCCCCAGCACCAAGGCTGAGCTACCGAATCATTCCATCCCTTCTCTTCTTCAGTGGCCTACGTTCCATAGAGGCTGAAGGACAAACGCATTCTTTGTACTTAGCTCCCTAGATAATCGACAATGAAGATATATGAAATTACAACTAAAGTAAGGGGAATATTAAGTTGAAAAGATAAATTGCGGAAAGTAAAGCTAAAAGTTTAAAAATAAAAAACATCAGAATTTGGTGATTGATTGAATGGGCTTTACAAAGAGTATACTTGGGGTTTTTATACAACTTTGAAATTCAAATAAACAAATAGCTTCCTTACGACGATTATTGGAAATTACTGCACGAACACTTATCCAAAAGAAGTTTCATGAATCCTAAATTAACAGATATGGACAAAACCACATATTGGTTATCTTCTTGTCAAACGCTTCATTGTCGTATCGATGACTTTGTCGGGAGATATCAAAGCTCTCATCGATACATTCACATTATTGTGTTGTCGATGACTTTCTTTTTGAAAGCTGTCGATTCTTTTCAAGTCATCGGTACTTCCGTTCATAAATGACCAACCTACCATCTCATCAACTAATTTTATCACTTATCGATGATGACCAAAAGTTGATCATTTTTTGGTGTAAACAGAATCGACTTGGCAACGTCGCGTGGTCTTCGCCAAACCCGAATCGTTAGACTAGAGTTTTTGCCTTTGCAAACGAACGTGGGTGCGGCAAGTCCCTTCCTAGCTAAAGAATGGCAACTCTCGATTTGTTTCAGCTCGTCCCAAGTCTCTGCGCTGATGTCCTCTGCCTGACCCATGAAAGGCAACTCCCTGGTCCGAGTGAACTTCCATGAAAACGGCGACGTTTAAGGTCGTCGAGATCCCGGAGGCGCCATAGCCATCTCCGTTGATAACGTTGACTTTGGCTGGCAGGTCCCTGTCCTCATCTCACGTGACCCATGGCTCGCCATTATTCCACATCATGCATAGAGTCTTTCCAAATCTCATGCAATAAAACTAAACAAAAACCCTAATAATATGAAGAAAAGTCAACGAGCACATTCTGGGTTTCGTAATGGTGCCACGACTTGCATGTTGTATGTACATTTACCGATCTATCGGATAGAAATGGCAACATTTTGGAAATTAGCTTGTGTAAAATCAATAAAACGCGGGCTTTTCCAATTTTCCAAATTCCTTTCGAAAAATTTAACTTAGGTTCCCATCGAGTGACGTCGAACATGACCTCCTTGACATCGAACATGACGCTTCATATTAAATGTTCTTTGAGCCTAGCATGCTTCTAGGGACGGGTGTTCAAAGTTGATTTAGGTGACCAACTGATAAGGGCACAATTAGTTGATTAATCATTTTAATATCATTTTCACAGACATGTACAGCAACTTATACTAAGATCCCACTAGCGGCACACATGGACAGTGGACACCCAACCTAATAAGCAGATTTTTGAATCATTAATTCGCATGAGGAAAATGTCAAATGAACAACGTAGAACCATCGTCATGGATCGGTTACCTGTGGCCATGCTAATTAGACCATTCCTGTCGTGGTAGAAGTAGTCGCGCCGGTAGTCAAACGGCCGCTTGTCGTGGCTTCTTGAATTGGGTCATTCGATAAATTTCGATACCGAATGCGGCAAAGGAGGTGCTATTTTGTATTAAGCGGACGCGAAGAAAGGGAAGATACCGTTTGGAGATTTGCCGTGGAAGGGTTAGGTGAGATTGCTTAGTGTTAAGTGCATGGGAGTGGGACAACAATAGGGCTTCGTTGAAATTAACATTAATGGACGTCACGTCCACTTTGCGAGAGGACTGCATGCGAAAGATACGAGCCTGTTATTATACCCTACCGGCCGTACGGTCTTATTCTTAATTAAGGCAGGACCCTTTTGTTAATTTTCATGGCCTTATGAATGAGTGACTTAATTAGTGATGCGTTAACACGAGAGTTGTGGAACCCAATATACAGTAGTGGTAGTAGCTAAATGGCAGAACCGCCCGACTTTTCTCTTTTTCTCTGAATGCACCCCACCCACCTTCTCCCTCCCCATCTCCCGCTCCCTCTTATTTTCTCTATTTCTCCCTCTTTTACATTTCTTCGTTGATTTCGTGGATTAGGGATAAGCAAGTCGGATCAACTCTTCTCCTTTTCTCGAGAATTCTTACATTCCATGTTGGGATACACTTAACATGTATAGGCAAAATACATAAAAAAAAAACACAGCGAAAATAAAACCTATATATGTATATCCAAAAGTGTTATTCATGTGTTTCGGTCAAAAATCACATAAACAAAAAGGGTTAAATGGATTACCTCTTATAATGTGTTGAAAACGACTTGATTTAGATGTTTTTCAATTTGAGCTCCACAAGCATGGGATCTCTAGTTTAGACACACCATCAATCGCACGACGGACGGAAGAGCGAACTCGTGGATAGTCACTAATTGTTCTAGCAATCTCGTGGAGATAATTCTCCGTACTCTTGATTTTTCGGTGGCGGCACTCACAAAAGAGAGAAATTTTCTGCTCTCTCAAGAATACATTGGACACAATTTGGAGAGAAAATCCCTTTTTCTCAAGCACACTATGCACTAATCGGCAACTGTTGCCGATTAGTATCTAATTCTGCGATCACAACACGCACGATCAGCGGGGGTCGCTGATCGTGTAGAGTTGTGCAACGTGCACAATTAGCAACCGCGCAAATCGTGCGTGTGCACATGGTCAGCAACTATGTGCTGACCATGGTGCACTTATTTTCTTTCTTTTTTTTTGTTAGTTTTTATAAATAAAAATTATTATTATTATTATTGTTATTAATAACAAAAAAGTACATCACTAGCACGTGTGCATTTTAGACATGTTAATATATGTCCACTTTGTTCGTGCACCTGCATATGCACGCGCGCTCATGACCAAAAATGAAAATTTTATAAATTTCATTTAATTTAATTTCAGCTCGACTTTATTCGATAGCCGTAATTGCAAATGTCTTTCTCATTAAACGTCATCATGTATTGGTTAAGGTATGTAACATCTCTAGGTTCATCACTAAGGCTGATAGTAAGACTTGTACTAATATATTAGTACTTCACAAGGAAATTGATTGTCCCGATCAACCTCGAGGTCGTATAAGCCATAATTGATATCCTAACAATATGTTATGTCTATTCGGACAGTGTGAATGCTTTATTAATATAATGAACCAATCAGCTACGGGCTACAAGTATAATTTAATCAATCTGTCTTACTATGTCCCGATCAAACAAAGATTATGGAATATTTGCCAAGCCACTAATTCGATCATATACACAAATCTAATCGATATGCATTTTAATCGGCATAAACATTTTATTTTGTTATAACTCCCGAGGATTTCAATGTAATGCCATGATTAAATTGCATAGGACATCATTATTGTACCTTGCATGTAATAAAGATTCCATTTTGCGCACATATGTAACTTCGTATGTGAATGAATTATGACCATCAAGTACATAGACATATCAACGAACCACAAATATGTGCACATGTGAGCTATAGCCATCCAAAACACAAGTCAAAACCGTGCCTTAGGTCTAAAGATTATTTACACAGGACCAAAGCATGAACTATTAGACATTGGCCATGCTAAAAAGCTACCATGTTGTTCATCGTTCTATGCATGTCACGTTCAATGAACTTGTCGCGTATAAGTACTTGTGTTCTAACTCGAGCATCACAATACCCAATTACTTGTGAATCATCATTTTCTTCATATAATACTTAATTGTGAAGTTAAGAACAAACCGATCTCAACAAAATCATTAATATCCATTCAATAATCCATCGATTATGAACAATTTAAAGATTCAATCTAAGCGTGAATTCGTCAAACATAAATCTTAATGTCTCAAGAAGAGGTCGAGTCACCATCGATCTTATGAAATTATTCATGTATATATATAAATAATTGGACAAATGAATAAATATGTTTTTGTCATAATAAGATTAGAAGTATGACTGAAATCCCAACATGTTACTATTACATGGTTGCTTAAGAGCATACATCCAACATCTCCCACATCTCGAAACCAAGCTTTAGCCATTTAAGGTGGTATCAAATGCTTTTCGACATCATCAAAGAACAAACCACCTTGTTCCTGAGGACAGCTTAAACCTAGACCTGAACGAATTTTTTTGGAGCTTATTCAAACATGGAAGAGGGTACTCGTGGCTCGTTCCATTTGGAACAGCGCGCATTCCCTCGGAACGCGGCGCCGTCCGTTCTGAGGTCTCGCGGTGAGGCGGACGAATCGCCACTCGAGAAATTGTTTGGAAAAAGCTCCAAAGTTTGTCTTCAGGTACGCTGTTGATAACATTAACACGTTGTCTTGTTTTGGTCTTATCAAATGTCAATTTAATTGGACTAACGTTGGATCGACGTAACTTGTCCGTCTCTGTGATTACTATGCGGGTATGATTCACGCCTCGTTTGGAGAATCCTAGGTCCTGCACGAGTATCATGCTCATCGGCCTTTCGGCTTGGTGCTAAAATTCTTTCGGGAGCTCAAAGAAACAGCTTCACCGGCTCACAAGAGCTGGGTCTTGTGTGAAAATGCTCCTCATTACAAGGTACATTTCTTAGTCTCGCAAGAGCGTGCGCTCTAGACGCTATCTGTCGAAGTTTATCCCATAATTGTTGCCATTGGCGAGGGATGAAGGATATACCCATTCTTTTCATAACCATAGAATCAAAGCGGGACTCTTCTCAAGCAGCGGCAGCTATAAGCCGACGCTTTCTTTGGACACTAATTGACGTTGACTTATCAGCCGACACCGGCATGAGCCCCCTCTTCGATGCACTCATTATGAAAATATTGAGCTTCTGCTGCCCTTCTCCAACAACGTCTCTCTTTAACTTTTCTCTATATCCATAGCAATTTCAAACTCCTAGTGATGACTGTCTCTGAACTAGCTTAGCTTAATAAAACGAACGGTAAATATTGAAGAGTGCCTCGAGCGCTTGTTAGAATCTTATCAAACGTGCCCTAGAAATTTTAAAAATTTGCCATTCGAAATAAGTGTGGCTTGGTCAAGATTAGCAATTTTCTTATTTGCGAAAGTGTCGCGAAAACTATTAATCTTTTTCTATTAGTTAACTTGAGTAATTCCCCCGTGGCGCTTGTAATAATCTCGAAATTAGGCGTTATTAATAAGAAGCTGAGTGGAGACGAGGCGACTCTCAAAGACGACGAACACTTGGCTTATTAGCTGGGCCTCGGTTTGGGACAAAACCCGATCGGACGACTAGATCCCAAACAACTACGGCTGTCTCGCAAGACGACACCCCGAAGAATCTTCGACATGTCGTGCCATAAATTCTCTTTGATTCCAGTTTATCACGATCATCATAAACGATGCCCCACTATGATTTCTTAAAATATGTACTTTGATTAGTCCGAAAAACAATCACCACAAGCTCGCCTATATAAATACGTCACCACCCCAGTATCAAACTACGTGAAAAAAACACAAACCCAGAAAAGGAATTCAACACTCGAGACCGAGAGAGCGAGACAGAGATTTTGAGTGCAATAATTTACCAAATTTGTTATCACGATGGAAGCCTCCACCGGCAAGGACTTCAAGATCGGCGAGTGCCAAGGCCAGAAGGTGGTCGATGGCGAGGTGATGCCTCTCGTCCTGCTCCCACCAGAGCCCGCCAGATGCGACGTCGGGTCGCTCGTCGCCGTCCTGAAGAAGAACGGGGAATGGTTCGACCAGATGATCATCAAGAACAGCGCAGTTCTGCTCCGGGGTTTCGACGTCAAGAATGCCGAGGACTTCAACGACATCGTCGAGGCTTGCGGGTGGGACGACATCCGCTACATCGGGCCTGCGCCGAGGACTCACATCTACAAGCGGATTTGGACCGCGAACGAGGGTCCGCTGTCGGAGTTCATATACTACCACCATGAGATGGTTCTGGTGAGTCACTAAGTTAAAACATCCATCGCGGCGAAAACATCTTTCACAGGTCATTCATCATTTGGCTTTTTGACATAGATTTCACTTTCACAAGCACCGGCGAACTCTTTTAATCTTGAAGTTTCAAGATACATATCCAATATCGAGTCAGATTGATTCGTCAGTTGGATTTGCCGCATCGCTGGCTCTAGTTGATTTGGTTTATATCTTAGAAGAAATCCGAGGGCCGATCAAAGCGAGTTCTTCTCGTGGTTGAGAAATCTAACGGAGTGAATGGAATGCATCAGGATTCAAACGGGAGTGTCCGACTTTAACTTTTCTTACATGTTTATTCATTCCATCACCTCAATGCATTCAATTGAAGAGTATTACTCTTCAATAAGCAATTGCATCCACAATGATTGATAGTAGTATGTCCTTTTTCTCGTCTACTTTCTCCTTGTCCGCTTCTCACACGTTCGTTAGAGAACGAATTAGCTATATAATCAGTTCAATCAAACACTAATTAAAAGCTAGGTGCAGTAATCGTGCGTTATAATTCAAGTTCATAATTTTTTTAATGGAAATTGACTAGTTCTCTATAGAGAGTAGACTTCAGCTTACCAAGTTGGCAGAAGTTGTTTTCAATCAAGTCCCTCTCCTGTTGAGTGGTGACCAAACTAAATTGGATCTGATTATAAAATGAACACCAACTACTGTGGATGCAACAGTTCAAGGAAAACCCCAAGAAGGTGATACTGTTCTGCGAGGTGCCGCCGCCAGAGGGCGGGCAGACGCCGTTTGTGCCGAGCTTCCGGGTGACAGAGCGGATGCTGGAGGAGTTCCCGGAGGAGGTGGAGGAAATGGAGAAGAAGGGGCTGATGTACACCTTCACCGCCCCGAGCAGCAATAACACTTCCTCCATGAGGGGCCGTGGCTGGCAGGATGCTTTTGGCACCCCCGACCCGGCTGAAGCCGAGAGAAGGTATGCTCGTATATACGGTTCGGGGTTATTTCCGTATTCTATTCGTCATCACAATAAGGATTAATTTTCGCAGACTATAGCTCAGTAGCGGGTACAAAATTGAAGCGAGAAGAAATTAACATTGCTTTCGTAGAGGAGTTTGATAGTCTATACATAATCTGAGTAAAATGAACTTCATAACAATTTTTCTTATGTATTCAAAGCCCGTATAAATCAAATTTCACTCAAATTGTGTCCTTTATAGAACCCTAGTCACAAATATGAGTTTGGCTTGCAATGTGTAATATTTGAGGCTCTTATTAGGACCCTGATAATATAATTTGGATTTTCACACGATCTACAGATAAATTGACTAATGCAGCACACCGAAAACGCCAGCATTTATATGATTTTGATTTTGTTTTGTACAAAAGCTTAGCGAGGGAAATTGCAATTTCATTCCACTGTGAATAATCTTTTGAAGGGTTAAGGCCATGGGAATGGACGTGGAATGGCTGCCCGACGGTGGATTGAAGACGATAATCTGCCCACGACCTCTCACGAGGGTGTTCGAGGGAAGGAAAGAAAGGAGGATGTGGTACAACACGGTGGTGGGGATGCATGGGAAGGAGATCAGCTCGGCCACAATGGCCGACGGGACCGAGATCCCAGACCACGTGGTGAAGCGGTGCGGTGAGATCCTCGACGAGGAGAGCATCCAATTCAAGTGGGAGAAGGGCGACGTCCTCTTCTTCGACAACATGGCCTTGCTTCATGGACGGAGGCCATCGCTCCCACCAAGGAAAGTGTTGGTGGCTACTTGCAAGTGATATGGTCCCGAGTGTTTCTTGGGTGGAGTCGTGCTTTGGAAAGCTTTGAAATAGGTTATACGGAGCCAAGGGAAAGTGGAATGAACTAGGGCAAAGCATGAATAAAAGTGATTTAGTTGTTGAAGTTATACTATCTGTAATAATGGCCGCGAGCTGTCGCCGCCACCATCCGAGCTCCCACGTCGTCCCTTCCCTCGGCAACTTGGCAGGGGAGGTTGTGACCTGGGCAACGTCAGGTCGAAGATCCCTGATGTGAGGTCTTCAGATCTATAAATGAATTTTTACTTTATGAAATTGCCATTGCTGTTCACTTCCTCCTCTGGTGTTTATGATGGAATTTGATATCCATATACAAACTCTCCTTGTGGAAAGAAAGAGCTCCAAGAGCTCCACAAGATACGCAATGTTCGATCGTGTCGAAAGATCTCAAACGCTAGACAAGTCACAACTTATCTTTGGAACTATTTCTTAGTGTAATGCGGCGCTTAATGTTTGAGATCGTTCGATCTCTTGAATCGTTTGTCCAGAAGCGGCAATCTAAATAGCAAGGAACCTACAACCAAAATATATATATATAGCAAGGAACCACCATTTTTCATGGTAGAATGCTCTCAAATGTTTCGCTTCTATGTTGTTTAAGAGATTAGTGTCTCGCAGCCACGCGGGAGAGAGAAAATGAAAATCACCCCTCGGATTTTTCCTTCACATGACATTGGCGAATCTGAAATGAGACATTTGATTGCGCAACGTTTTCAAGTTTTAAGATGTAATTCTATCATACAAGATTTTTTACGACTCAATCACACTTTTAACGGCAATGAAAATATTAAAGCTTTCGTTTGATGGAATGGGCCTAAATGAAAACTTAAATGACCCCGTGTGAATGAAGAAATATTTTATTGCCTTTTATCGTTATTGGGTTCGCTGAGTATATCACTATTAACTATTGTGTCTTCCTCTTCATCACATAAGACTAGCATATAAAGATTTTAAGTTGGCTCCTTTCGTTTATTGTTGAGGTGGCCCCTTATAATCATATTGAAAGAAACTCAATCTTATCTATCAGATTACTTTAATGAATAAAACTTAGTCAACTTTGTGCATTTCGAAATAATATGATCACCGCAAAAAGAGCTTTTGCTGCCATGATTGTTAGGACCAGAAAGGGAAGAAGAAACAGATTGAAGAATGGCTGCAACAAGATAGTGAATCGCATGAAATTTGACCCTAAAAAGGTACTAATGGAAAGATAAACCAGACGTGAGAGCTTCGCGTCCCGATCCAAACCTCTAAAAGTGACAATCAGGACATCTCAGAAATGCGCCTTCAAAACCCACCACTAAAACTTCAGGATTAACATAATTTGTTATGATATTAACGTATTCAAATTCCATTAAACTAAATAGAAATTACTGTGGCTTAGGAACTACTGCACAGATCAAATACAGGAACTTAATTGAATTACGGGTCCGTAAGATGTTCTATGGATCGTGGGGTCCTCCTAGCTACCCCAAATTGGAAAATAATGAAAGAGATGTACCTTTCCAAGTAAGGTCGGCAATTCACTGATACATGAAAATGAAAACCATAGAATCACGTCCCAATGATTTTGAATAGAGAGGGGCCTTCACTTTCCGTTTCTCCATTTTCTTCCTCGTAATCATACAAAAATCTTCTTTTTCTATCGCATATTTAGTATTTCATTATATGTTGCAAGGAACGTGTGTTTATCTTTCTCCAAAGTCATGAGAAACGTGATTGAGGAACTCTATTCTATTACATTAAGAGTAGACTTGGCTGGCTTTGTATGTATGCATAAGACATGCATAAATGGTTGAATAACCTGGTGAAAAAAGGTCACCCTATTCTATCATCCAAACAATGAAAAAGGGAACCCTATTGCAAGCACTGACTTTTTTTTGGAATGAGAATTCGATCAAGGGTTCCTTGTACATGGAACCAAACGAGGCTGAAGAGCATTTCTTTCTCGATCTAACTTGTGACGTTTTTTTCACCGATGGCTTGATTGGACTGAAATATCCCTATTCAATGTCAATCAATGTTATGTACCGGATGAATGCATCAGTCATCTTTCAAGTGTGAACATCGCTAAAAAAACTTGACATTTAGATTATGAAAGGGCGCTACTTGTAGGCGGCTTAAACCTCATACATGATTGGCTTAATGAGGCAGATTCATGTTTGTTGTCAACTATCTTGTGGTATTGATTTTCCATCCTTGTGCAAAAGCTTATAAAGGCTGTGCTAGTTTTATGCTTTAATGGAAAATTTTTCAACAAGTCGAAATTTCAACATGAGAGCTTAACTCCTATTTGTTATTATTCTGCTTAAAAGAATGATTTTTCCATTTGGGTACATTTATCAACTCATTGGTGAATTTACGAATCTTATTTTAGCGACTTAGCAATTTTTCCAATTAAATCATCAAGAAGTTTTGTTGTGCCAATTCTTGATTGAGTTAATCATCCACGTTTATTTTGTTTTTTTTAATTTATCACCTCTGATTTTCAATTTACCAACTTTTAATTGTTTTTATAACAAAAAACCCAAAGTTTTTTCGGCTCTTATATGAATTTGTCGACATTTCTTGTGTGATTTACCATTGTTACGCCTGATAGATTACCGACTATTTTTTGTTTACCAACTCTCCTTTGAGTTACTTACCAAAATTAATCTGATTTTTTTAATAAAAAACAATAATATTTATGTGAGTTACTAATTTTACCGGATGTCACCAAAGAGAGGGACAAAGTAATATTGAAAAAATTATCCAATCAATTGTAAACTTATTGTACAAATGTAAATTCAGTCCAAAATTTTTGATTTTGCCAAGTTGGTCCTAAACCTTTGTAATCCCTTGTCGCGACCTAAAAAAAAAATAAACAAGTTATTATTTCCGGGCTAATGGATTATCAGGTTAATTAATTAACTAACCTAACTCGGACTCTCCCAAGTCCATACCAAATCGCAACTTAAGGTTCGAATGATTAACATGCAATGTGATTTGAATTTGGAGTCGCCACTAATCATTTTCGGTAGGTCGATTAGAAACCTAAATAAAATAGCGGGAGAAACCTATCTTATTTCTCGCGAACTGGAGATTAAGAGTCCGGGGACTTGGTTACATTAATTACAACTAATGCCCTTTCGGTACCTTAAAATTCATGAAAAAATAATGGATTTGACAAATTTGACGAATTCTACTTGAAGATCAAAGAATCAATTTTTTTTTGTTTTTCTTCCCTTGACATTTGTTTGAAATAAAGAAATTACATGGAATTAGGATGAAATAGGTTCAAGATTACTCCCCAATTTGAACTTATGCACCAAACTTGTGCTCCGGGCTTGTCTTAACCATTGGACCGATTTGGTGACTCGTTAGACCAAGAAATCTCTTGGTCCTATCTCTCATTCACGCTTCTTTCTCATCTCGCCTGGAATTTCATGAGACCTATGCACGGGCGTTGATATTTTCCCCTTTTTGCTCTCCTTCTATTCTTGTACCATTGATGTCTTATCGTTGATATGCAATTGTTATTTAACATAAAAACATAGAGAAAAATCAGTGTAGAAAATCTGGGCTAATTTGTATCCGAACTTAGAGGAAGTTAGGAAATCACTTAGCTTTCCTTTTTTGCGGCGAGCTTGAACGATGGTGATGAACTTGTGGCTTGTGTTGATGGATGCGAGAAATTGGCAATGGTAGAACCGAGCTTCAAAACACTCAAGCCCTCTCAAAACTCTCTCAAAATTTTTTCTCAAGAATTCTCTTTTTCCTCTCTAAAGATTTCCTCTCAAAAACTCTCTCAATTCTCTTCCACTCCAAAAAAACTCTCCCTCTCTTCAAGAACTCTTTATTCTTTTATAGGCAAAGTTCTTCATCCTTCATTCTTCATCTTCATTTCCTCACCTTCCATTTTCATCTTCCTTTCTTCATCTTCATCTTCTTTTCTTCATCTTCATTTCCCCACCTTCCATTTTCATCTTCTTTTCTCCATCTTCATCTTCTCTTCTTCATCTTCATCTTCTCTTCTTCACCTTCATTTCTCCATCTTCCATTTTCATCTTCTCTTCTTCATCTTCATCTTCCTTTCTTCATCTTCCATTTTCATCTTCTCTTCTTCATCTTCCTTTCACCATCTTCCTTTCCCCATCTTCTTTTGGTATTTGCAATGCATCCCCTGAAGTTTCAAGTATTTGCAATACGGTCCCTCAAGTTCGAGTATTTGCACATACAGCCCCCGAGAAAATATTTCTTTCAAACCCAAATCTTCTTGGTGCATTTTTCCACCCCATGCCTAGTCCAGACCTGTTAAATTAAGCTCAAATTATATGCCAATGCTAAATGAATATGTGAGATGATTTTTGTTTAGAACTAAAATTAGTTCTAATTTTTATGCAAAAAATATATTAGTCAAAATTTAGGCGTCAACAGCTGCCCTCTTTGAGTGGAGGCTCGTAGAGGTTCCGCTCAAAGATAAAATTGAATCCTGAATTTTGACGGTGCAAATTATGGATGAATTTTTTTTTTTTTGCGGGAGTTTTAATCCCATTTTTTGTAATGAAGTGATGCGTGATATGCAAGAGTGTAAATAACATGTGTCATAATTTCTCTTTTCCATGTTAGAGAAACCTACACATGGATCGCATACGAGAATACCTGTTTTACCAAATACCTCATAAGCTGGTGATTCCCTTAATTTCCAAGTTTCTTGCAAACACGAGGACCTTAAGGTATTTGGCCTATCGTTATCGAGACTTCTCCCTAATGCGAGACAGCGCAAGATATGTGTATCCTTCCGGATCACAAGAGCTACGTCGTTGTAAGTTGAAAGAAGTAGAATCAAGTTCACAAGAGCTACGTCGTTGTGAGTTGATTAAATGTCGAGATCGCCGGTGCATATGTCTTCACGATTCGACAAAGGGGAACCAAAATCTTAAGAGCTACGTCGTTATGATTTGGTTTGGATCAAATTCACGGGTGCTTATGTCTTTGTGATTTGATAAAGGAGTCGAGAATCATAAGAGCTATGTCATTATGAGCCGACTAAAGGTCAAGATCACCGGTGCATATGTCTTCGTGATCGACAAAGGGGAACCAAAATCTTAAGAGCTACGTCGTTATGATTTGGTTTGGATCAAAATCACGGGTGCTTATGTCTTCGTGATTTGATAAAGGAGCCGAGAATCATAAGAGCTATGTCATTATGAGCCGACTAAAGGTCAAGATCACCAAGGTGCATATGTCTTCGTGATTCGAGACCGAAATCATAAGAGCTACGTCGTCATGATTTGATAAGATGTCAAGATCGCCGGTGCATATGTCTACACGACTGACAGAGAGAGGCATATTGCTGAATTGAATCGTAACAACTATCATCGAGGAGTTGTTAATTTGAAAATGGGTTCGAAAAATTACCCGGGTTCTCCGAACGATTAATCAAAGAACGAAAGCAGTCGCTCGTATCGTACATGGTAAGCATTTGCCAGGGAGAACTTGCTCATTCAATAATCCTTGGATGAATTTTGAGACCTTGGGAGGGACATCGAACATCGAGAATGTATTACTCATCATAGAATATCCGAGGTAACATGCGCAAACATATTCAACAATGAGTTCATGCAAAACTATCCTACCGAGCTTGCAATGATTAGAAATAACATGTGCATAATGCAATCACTCATACTATGGTTTATGCATAACCATTCTATCAAGTTTGCATTACCAATCCTGTCCGGGGATGTTCTCACATTATGAATACCTCGAATGTGAGCTGAATGGAGGACTTTAGTCCGAAAGGGTTTTCTCTCACTCTCAAGAAAAGTTATTTATCCTGTCTGCGGGATTCAAAAGAAATCACTCAATCTTTACATCATCGCATTCGATAAGGATCCGAGTAATCTCGCAATTGATACGACCGAGCCGATCCGGGAGGTCTTGATTAGGACCGTAATGAGGGCTAGGTCAAAGGTTTACAAAGGGGACTCTAATTAAGTCAAGGCTGCTGAAATGAATTTCTTCGTCATCTCTCCGGGTTTACAAGTCAAGAACCCCGCAAAAATGAGAGAGAAGTAATCTTGCTCGAATTTCTTCGAGTGATGCTTAAAATCATTGAACTCCACATTAATTCAAGTGCCCTAGTCGAAAAGGCTTTTAAAGGGTTGTAATGGAGGTAATGATTTGGGGACCGAGAAACGAAAGGGTTCGTTTTGGCTCGTAAGATTTTTGAGAAGGGGCTTGATGTTGGTGATCATTACAATCTTGTCACCGATCGTGGCCCTCGGGATACCATCATTGCTCGAGGATGGTATGAACCGAAGATTGCATTTGCAATTTGACACTTCATGGAGATTTTCTCTCAACCCTTTTAGGATATACGGGAAAATTGTGCATTCAAGTTCGAAATATTCTACAAATGAACAATGAATTGAAAGGACATTGGCCTTGCTTTTGGTAGGCACTTTGCTTTTTAAATGCCCGGGGAATTTTTTGTGGGATCAGCTTTTCCTCTTTCTTCTCTTTTTTTTTTTTACACCCAACTCTCTTTTACTATTGCATCTTGATGAGTTCATTGGGAGATTTTCTATTGATCCAGCTTTCGTGTCCTTCTACTCAAAGATGGGCCATATTTGCTTTGGGACAACAATGATCACCAATAAAGGCTTTTAGAAACGAATTTGTGGGCTCAAATGGGTTGTCTAAATGGATATAGATGTGTGGGATAGAAAAAGAAATGCTCTTCGTCACCCTAAGGCACTTGAATTGAAGCGCAAGTACAATGCAAAGAACCACCCGAAGATTGATGTTAGTCCAAGCAAGAAGATTTCTAACCATTTGTCTCATGATGCTGATGGAATTACCTCTCGTTTTGCCCCAATGTGGGGTGGTTCTTGACAGGGTTGTGGAAGTGAAATCTCCGCTCAAATGGGTTGATCAACGGATAACTTGCAGTGTTTAGGGTAGAGAAATGAATGCCTTCATCACTTCGGTTATCGTACCTTTCGCGAGAAAACTTTTTACCTCGGGAATGCGGAATTTTGCCACCGTTCATCTCGCCTGAAAAAATTGGACGTGTTTGGGAAAGGATTGCCTTTCATCATCCTGTCATGCCCCATTCTCGTACATTCGATGTATCTTATGTAGTTCGTGTTCCTTATTCGAGTTGGTAAATTAAACATGAGGAACAATCATGCGCAAACTATGCAAGTGTATGAGTATTTTCGAGCATATAAAATGCAGCAACTTTTTATCTTGGCGGACAAAGTTCGCAAGTACATAAAAAATTTCTTAAGGGCGTGGATCGTGAGTTGCCCCCTGTTCATGCAAATGCGTTGCAAAACTTCATTGTCCGCTTCGAGACATGAGATTGTCAAAGGCTCCAAGAATTTCTCATTTCATTAATTTTTCATGGAGAAGGGATACTTCTCTGTTTGGACAAGTAGTGACCCCTGTAAAAATCAAAAGGGAAAGCATCAATGTATGTCCTCATGTTCTAAAAGAGTTGAAACGATACCACTTTACCCATGTACGTATTCCTCGCGAACTTTGAATTGAAAAGATCGATTCATCTTGATCGGATTGTATGTCCGGGATGTTATCTCTCCGGGTTCAGTAACCGCCTGGGCTGAGTTTCGATCTGCGAAGCAAAAAGTTTTTATTAATCTTTGTACATTGATGCCAAATCCCGGGATCGATCCTGGGACGCCTCGGACCACTTGTCATTCCCCCAACCACTATCTTGCGGTGTTGTTGGCGTCCACGGGTGGTTCGCTTTTGTTATATTGTTCTCAAAGCAGTTGGCAATCTCCTGTGGAGAATAAAATAAGCTTAACTTAGAGTTTGAAACGATCGAGAGCCAATTGGGACGATACGGAGTTACCGATCTTTGAGCCCGCTTGGTGTTTTACTTGCATTCTCCCAAGTAAGGCTATTCGAATCTCTCTTTACGGGCGTTCGGGGCGTCGTCCACAAATTGATTTGCTACGGGCCTAGCTTAATAAGGAACTTACGCATTTGATAAGAGAGGAGAAAAATTCGCCTTTTAACCCTAGGTAAATTCTAGACAACTAGAAAGTAAAAAGTATCCCACGCAGGGGAACTATACATGGAATTAAAGAAGTATTCATGCGAGATTGGTTCCACCTCTTTCCTGGCTATTCCAATGATTGGCTGATTTTGTCTTGGATCAAACACCAACGATCGTTGTTTGAGGATCCATAATCACTTGCTTCGGATCACAACTCGGGAAGTCTTTCACCGAACCGGCCGACAAAGGCGGTGAGCTCATCATCAAAGTAACCTTTCGATTTTTCGGGTAATTGATGCTCGAATTAGGCATTGTTACTTGCGACACCGGCGACAGATTTTCCACTTTGTTTTTGCCGTGAGCGGTTTGACTCCTTGAGCTTGAGCCTCCGCCGTCGCTCGGGAACTCGTAGGGATGATCAATCGGTCCGTCGCTAGAACCACCAGCGGAAGGTCAGTATGGCCGGTATTCTTGATTGGGAAGTGGTCGGGTACTTTTTGCTCCGTAGGTTTTCCTGGGATTAATCTTCCAGTCAACTTTGCTCCGGTCGCCTTGGTTCCAAGCTACATCGTGCTTCTTCGACTTATCTCTAAATCTGTGAAGGTGATTTGTGACACTTCGTAGGGTGAGTCCGTCTATATTCATTTTTTTGAGTGCAGCCATTGGTCGTCTTGAATTGATTCCTAGGCTGTCGAATCGCCTCGATGAATATAGAATGAAGCTCGGCGGACCAAAGGGGCCTTTTCTTTCCGACAAAATCGTCGTAGTAAGTTTGGCCACGTTCTTTTGTTCGAGTAATTGCTTCCTTACAGCATGCTGCCAAATGTTTTGGAGCACTCGAACGTGCACCGGCTTCTTTAGGATGCCCCGAGCACCATGCTATATGGCCTTCGTTATGAAGCGCTGATCATCACTTGCTGATGTGACGATGACCGGTATATCCAACTCGGAATCAATGATCTTTAAGAGATCGAGACCGTCCATATCGATCCGATGTCGATGGCTGTGATGACGATGTCGAAATCATATTTGTACCGCCTCGGCTCCTCTAAGGCTTCCGTTGCTTTCACATAAGCTGAAATCCCTGTACATGCACTTTCTCGCATGGCAACGAGAATCGAGAGGGAAACGGGGTTGCCATCAATGGCCATGACTCGCAGATCCTCGGGATAAGAGGCTTCCCATACTTCCGCCTGGAATGTACGCATACTTATTTTCCTTTCAAAACCTTCCATATGTAGACCGAAAAATGGGTGTTTCGACTAGAGACCGGGCTTTAGATGTTCTTTGGACTTGCAAAGATAAATTGCCGAAAATCACAAAAGCGATGATGGCCTTTCGTGACGAGTTCGGAGGTGCATGGAGACTTCAAGTTCTTTATAAACTTTTTCCGATCTGTTGGTCTCATGAGATAGCTTTTCTCTCCTTTTCGGTCTTAGTGCCTTGGATCCATTTCGTAATAACTCTTACCTCTCGCTCAATCCGTCGTTCTTTTTTACTTTTCGACATGGAGGAGCCCTCAAATCTTTTCACTTTCTCTACGAACGAGGCAGCTTATTTCCCTCCTCAAATCTTTTCGGTTCCTCCTACGAACGAGGCGCTTATTTGCCCTCCTCAAATCTTTTCGCTTTCTCCTACGAACGAGGCAGTTATTTGCCTCCTCAAATCTTTTCGCATTTACTTACGTGAAGGCTTTCAATGCTTAGTCAAATCTGGGCGAGGAATTCACGCATTTAAGCATGATGATGTTCGTGGATAGTAATTGTTCTTTGCCCCCGGATTAACTCTAGGCGTTAAAAGAAGAATGTCTCACATGGGGATTTTGTAACAAACAAGACATTCATTCATACATGTCACTACTTCTCTTGAGGATTCGTAAGGGCGGCTAATAATGCTCGAAAGCGATATTTTGAGAGCCCATAATAATAAACTAAAGCTTCATGTAGGCTACACATTCGGAGTTCCATCGGCGTTGAATTGGTCATTGTGACATCAAGGAAACTCCAATTGTAGTGATGCATGTCTCTTCCCTCGAAGGGCATCGGTTCTCGCTCTGCCGCAAGACCGACTTTTCGGGATGTATCTCCAACGAAATCGGATTGTACGAGAGCTTGCTCGGGTGATGAATCGGTGAATGAGCATTTTCAATGCTCGGATGTGGCTCATCAAGGAACACGTCACCAAAGGAGATGGGGCCGCTACTGAGACATGGCAAACAGCGGTGTTAATAGCATCCCTATACCTCTTGTTCTCTCGCCGAAGCTTTTCATTTTCTTCCCTCGAAACGCAAGTTCATGACTTTCATTTCTAACCTTCAATCGAGTCCGCTTGTTTTGAAACCAAAACTTGACCTTCAAGGGCTCCATTCCTATCATCGGGCTCAATTCATTTTTGCGTCTCTTATTCACGTAAGAGCACTCCTTGAAGGCAAGCTTCGAGCACTTTGATTTGATATTTTCTTTTCGGGGTTATTTCATGCTGCCATCGCCATTGTTGTTGTTGTCGAGATCTTGAATTTTACCGCCAAGGGAGTTGGGTTTTACGGCGTCGGCGCTGGATCTCGGTCTCGAAATCCAGCAGTTCGCTTTCGGGGATGTCTAGGTTGGTTGCCTCCGTGAAGTGCTTCGATGGCCTCTAAACATGTTGGATTGAAATACCTCTTACCGCCTTTTGTTCACTCTATTCTCCGTTGTATGCTTACTCTCTCCAAATTCTTTCGAGTAATCGGGTATGTTCCAAAGCCTCCCTTTAAACGCGGATGAAAATCACTAAGCCGACGTTTTTCCCAAGATTTCGTGTTTCCCGCTTTGTCTTATTTTTTCAAAGTGATGGGACCCCTAATCCATTCGCACCGATTTTCTTTTCTTGATAACCATGCTTGCCTCCCACTCGGTTTTCAACATGGTGGGGTCTTCAACTCTTTTCATAACTTTTCGGATTTGTGAGGCTCGAGATCACGGATTGACGATAGATCCGAGGATCCAACGAACGAAACACCCGTAGTTTTACCCGAGTAACTAACGTGGCCCGCAAGAATTGCTGTTTCTTCTCTCGGAAAGTATGCTTGTCTCCCACTCGAGTTTTCAACATGGTGGAGTCCTCAAATCTTTTCGTAACTTTTTCGGATTTGTGAGGCTTGAGATGGTAGATCCTTGATTCACGGACGAAACGCCCGTGGTTTCACCCGAGTAACCAACGTGGCTCGCAAGAATTGCTATTTTTTCTCTCGAAAAGTATGCTTGTCTCCCACTCTGTTTTCAACATGGTGGGGTTCTCAAATTTTTTCGTAACTTTTTCGGATTTGTGAGGCTTGAGATGGTAGATCCGTGATTCACGGACGAAATATCTCGTAGTTTTGCCCGGATAATTAACTCGGCCTCCACAATAATTATTGCTATAGCTTTTCCTGCCCTTTAAATTAGGATATAACGCCGAGACAATTATCGCTTTCATATCTTCATCTCCAACCTTCTAAGCACTCTTTTGCATCCACTCTTTTTTAGCCGCTTCAACAACAATGGCTTCCTTCCTGCACACGCCTTCTCGGCTGAAGTTTTGGCCAAATGGGAGAAACTTTATAATCTCCTAGGTCGGGGCTACTCTTATATAGCCAACCATCCGGAGGCCGAAACCGAGATTCGTCTTATGTTTAGGGATATGGACATCGCTTCTATTGAAAGTACCAAGTTAGAGGAGGAATACAAGATCTTCCCCACCCTCTTCACTAACTTCCTGGAGGCTTACCATGTTGCTCATCAAGATGTTACTTTGGCCCACCTTGTGAAGGCACGCTATCGGGATCGGCCGGACAACTTGGTGTTGGCCGTCTTAGAGCCGACAATTATAAGAAGGCCCTCGACTACGGTAATGAACAAGTCTCCCCGCCGATTCGTGAGAGGGGAAACTTGGTGGGATGTTTGACCATGTCCCGCACCATCTTTGAGCGCGATCCACTCAATATTGTTTTAAAATTTCAATGCACATGGCTGGAAGAAAGGCTGGACGATCGACCCTGGATATAGCCCGCGGGAGAATGCTGATCCATGACTGGAATCTGCGGCTGAGCATCACGAGGACAAGGTAGCCAACCTCAAAGAGAAATGTGAGCTCCTCCTCTTTAAGTTGGCGGATCTCGATTCTCGGAGCGATCACAGTAAGGCGGAGCATCAATCGTATAGAGAGTCGGTTAAACTCCTTTGTGATGCTCATTAGGGCTCGGTTTGGCTTTACGTTCCCACCCCGTTGATCTATTTGTAAAGCTTTCCGATGAATGAAATGAATGCAAGTTTTTACTCATTTCATCTTGGTCGTCATATTTTTTTCGCAAGATAACCCATTTTACTCTGCGAATATGTAAATCTCACGCTCCCGATGGTCAATCCAATTGGGCAGAGAGGCTCCCCCATTCGAAACAATCTCTCAACAAAGATTAGTAGCGAGGAAACAAACGAATGCTCAAATGTGAACAACTCGTGAATCAGATTAATATTATAACTCGATTATAAAAACATCGAGTGAATCGAGCATAATATTTCTTTACTGACGTCGAATTGACTGGATTGATAAAGACACGACCATCCATCTCGGCCTAAAATCAAAGCACCACCAGGGAGCACCTTCTTTACTATATATGGACCACCATAGTTTGGAGCGAATTTCCCTTCCGGGAGTGGGACTATTGGCAATAATTTTCTCAAGACCAGGTCATTGATCCGAAAATATCGAGGCCGAAATTTTTTGTTGAATGATTTAGCAACTCTCTGTCGATAACACTCGGCCATGACATACCTTAAGTCTTTTTTTCGTCGATCGATTCAATTGGCTTGCTCTCTCATTGGATCCATTCAGCTTCCGTCGCCTTAGCTTGAGACAAGATACGTAAAGAAGGAATTTCCACTTTAACTCGGTAGAACGGCCTCCATTCCATATATAAGAGAATACGAAGTTGCCCAAGTAGATGTCCGGATCGAGGTCCGATACGCCATAAGTGCAAATGGCAACCTCTCATGCCAATCGCGATAATTTTCAGCCGTCTTCGCTAAAATTTTCTTAATGTTCTTATTGGCGGCTTCTCTTGCTCCATTCATCTCGAGGACGATATGGGGAAGAGTTCGGATGCTTGATCTTGAATTCCTTAAACAATTCGTCCATTAGTTTGTTGTTTAAGTTTGAGCCATTGTCAATGATTATGGCTTCGGGTGAACCGTGATCGAGCAATGATGTCCCGGCGGATAAATTTCGCGATATTTCATGCCGTGACCGCTAAATAGGATGCGGCTTCGATCCATTTGGAGAAATAGTCAATCGCCACCAAGGTGAATCGATGCCCATTGGATGCTTTAGGGTTGATAGGACCGATAACATCAATGCCCCACATAGAAAACGGCCATGGTTCGGATAATCGATGCAACTCATTTGGAGGGACATTAATCTTGTCACCATGAATTTGACATTTGTGAGACTCCGAACATGCCGAATACAATCTCTTTCGAGTGTGAGCCAATAATAACCCAACCTCATAATCTTCTTAGCTAACAAGTGGCCGTTCATGTGTGGACCACGAGATCCCTTCATGTACTTCCATCATCGATCTAACCGCCTGGTTGAGTCAACGCATCTTAGTAGGACAGAATCGAATGACCGCTTGTACAAATTCTCTCCATTCAAGAAGAACTTCGAGGCCATCTTCCTTATGTACTTTTGGTCGATACGGTACTTTTTCGGGGAACTCCCGCTTCGAATATAAGTCTTGATGTCATGGTACCATGGCTTACCATCGGGTTCATTGATCACGGTCCATACAATATCTTGGCTTTTTTAGTACTTCAATCTTCGGTGGGTCAACCTCAAGTCCATTGGCGACTTGTAACATTGAAGACAAGGTAGCCAATGCATCGAATCGATTATGAGTCCTGGCGGATACTCAAATGAGATATTCTCAAATTCTTCTACCAATTCATCCAGATACTCATGGTAGGGTAGCAATTTGGCATCTCTCGTCCAACGACCAAGGATAATCAAAGCGGAATCTCCGAACACCTTGAGTCGGGCTATCCCCATTTCAATTGCAGCCGTGCACCGAGGATGCATGCCTCATATTCTCGCTATGTTATTTGTGCAAGGGAATACCAATTTCGCCGCTACGGGATAATGCCGACCACTTGGAGATATAAGAACCGCGCCCGTGCTCGATCCCGATAAATTGACAGCTCCAGTCAAAATACATAGTCCGGGATGTAATCCTCCACCGACATGATTCGATCCTCGAATGATAGGCATCATCATCTTGCCCCGGATTTTCAGCTAGGACATCTGCTATAGCTCGTCCCTTGATTGACTTTTGGGACAAATATTGAACGTCAAACTCGGAGATGAGGATTTGCCATTTAGCAAGTCTACCAATCAAGGCGGGTTGATTAAGCAAATATTTGATGGGATTGCATTCTCGTCACCTGAAGCAATTGGTAATGCAAGGTATATTGCCGAAGCCTGCGTGAAAGCACCTGCACTAACGCCGCACATGTTTTCTCTACTTCGGAGTACTTCATTTCCGGGTTGTGAATTTCTTGCTCGGATAATAAATGGCTCGTTCTCTTCCGTCCTCCCTGCTTCTCTTGGGCTAGCATAGCACCCAAGGATTCACTAAGGATTGTGAGGTAGAGGATTAAAGGTTGCTCCGGTGTTGGAGGAACAAGCACGGTAGATTCATGAGACTGCTTTCGCCTTCCAAAAGCTTCTTCACATTCGCTATCCCATTGGACTAGCGTATTCTTCTTTAATAGCTTGAGGAATGGCTTAGCGGTTTCTAATAACCGAGAGATGAATCGAGCAATATAGTTTAGCCTACCCATCAAACTTCGAACTTCTTTAAGCGCTGTCGGTGGCTTAAGCTCACGAATAGCCTTAACTTTCGAAGGGTCGACTTCAATGCCCTTACCGCTACCACGAATCCGAGTAGCTTGCCCGAGCTGGTCCCAAAGACACACTTGGCGGGGTTGAGGCGTAACTTATACTTTCGGAGTTTGTCGAACAATTTCTTCAGCGTTTCGACGTGATCTTCTCCATGCCTTGTTTTTGCAATCATGTCATCGACGTAAACCTCAATCTCATTATGCATCATGTCAAGGAAAAAGGCAACCATGGCTGGTTGGTAAGTGGCTCCCAGCGTTTCGAGACCGAACGGCATTACCCGTAATGGAACAATCCCCATGGTGTGGTGAAAGTGGTTTTCAACTTGTCATTGACATTCATCAAGATCCGATTGTACCCGGAGAAACCATCCATGAATGAAAACAATTCAAACCCCGCAAGATCACAACAAGTACGTCGATATACGGGAGGGGGAAATCATCTTTAGGATCGGCCTTGTTCAAGTCTCGATAATCGACACAAACCCGAATGCGGCCGTCTTTCTTCATGACAGGGACTATGTTAGCGACCCAATCGGAATATTCCGTAGTCTCAATGAATCCTACATCGAGAAGCTTTATGACATCCTCTTTGATCTTCTCGCACTAATTCCGGTCCGGCCCTCCTTGACTTTTGCACAATCGGCTTAGCCGAAGGATCGATCGGCAAACAATGCTCGACGATGGAACGGTCAAGACCGGGCATATTCTGCATAAGACCCAGGCGAAAACGTCCCGGTAATCCTTCAAGAGCCTAATCGGGCGTTCGAGACACTTCGAGGAAAGGCTTGCCCCGATCTTAACTTCTTTAGGGTTTTCCGCATTGCCTAGGTTGACCGAGATAATTTGTTCACCGGTCGAGGGCTTGATCTCCTCATGTCGTTCGAAATCTTGACGAACTTCCTCATAACTGGACCGAACTCATCTAGGTCGTATACTTCCGAATCCACTAGGTTTCCCTCCTCATGTATCCCCCATGATGACAAACTTGTTGGTCGTTGGTTATCGTCATCGGGTTGGTTTGGGAGATTGGGACTACAAGCGGCGTGCTCGAGCTCACGCCTTGTGAAGATCACATTTTCTAGCGGCATTGTGCGATAGAGAGCATTTTCCACGGCATTACCGGGAGTTGTCCGTAGGAGGAATTAGAGTAGGAATGGTTAGCGGCGGGCTGGAGGTGGATGATTGAAGTTTGGCGGAGAAGGGGACTATCATTTCCTCCATCTTTCGGGACATCATTTCTTCAAAGCGCTCAATCAAGGAGCCAAATTTCTCGTCTAGGGCAGACTGACGGTGGCGTTAATGTCGGCCATCCTCTTCGCGACCGATCGAGTAATATGTGGAGGATCCGTGATAAATTACCTGAAAAGCGACAAGCCAAGAGTAAGTACAATGAGCGAGGATAGAGGGCCGGTCCATGACTTCCTTCTAGACTCAATGAATGAACTAGACATGACCAAAAGACCGCATCGGGCAATTTTCAGTTTCGTCGATTTTTACGAGAAAGTTCATCTTAATTCGTACATTGATCAACACAATGCCAAAATTTAGGAGCTGACAGATGACATACCGACGAACAACTTTTGTGTTTTACTCTACGGCGGGTTCCACACGGATCAATGCAGTTTAATACTTCTTTAAACAAATTCATCCAGAAAATTGCTTTATCCGGTTTTCAACAAAAGAACGGAAGACCTCTTAAAAAAATGAATTAGAGACTGAAATTTTGCAGGCTATTAGTTGAAACAACGATCTAGAACTTTCATGTTTGGTAATTCCACAAAAAGGCACGTTTTCTAGTTCTAAATTGTAAAATGAATCTGGAGTTTGAAAATATGTGAAATTCCAGCCTGCTCCATCTCGGCTATTAATTCCTTATTAAAAGGAAAATGCATCGGATTGCTGCAAAAGTTTTTGTCATGAGAGATTATGATCTTCCGAACATTTTTTATGAAGACAAGTTCTTTCAATTGTGAAGGGGTATCAATGCGACCCATTCGTGTGCCAAATGACTCAACCTAGATCATGGGCCGACCCAAAACAAGATAAGAAAAATCGGTGATAAAGCTCAAGAAATTACCTCCTTTGGAGAGAAAGTGATAACCACAAAGACATGCGCATGAAAATGCTCATGAGGTTCGATTTCTATCTAGCATGGCTTGACAAAAGTGGAGCCCTGGGATATCCAGACTAAACCACATCGGCTTGCGGTTGAATCAAGATCCCCCATGTACATCCGGCTCGGCCAAGTAACGACCCACATCACACGGCGAATGATGGAGGTGTTAACTCTTGGCACCGATTTGAAATAGTTCGGGACTCG
Organism: Rhodamnia rubescens; assembly: GCA_021437795.1. Taxonomy (NCBI): domain Eukaryota; kingdom Viridiplantae; phylum Streptophyta; class Magnoliopsida; order Myrtales; family Myrtaceae; genus Rhodamnia; species Rhodamnia rubescens. The sequence goes on from JAILYA010000008.1 coordinate 6,343,566, forward strand.
AGAAGAGCGACTCGGGCCAAACGACGATGGCCGAAGTATCCCTAATCAAGTACCATCCTAAGCCTAGCCATTCGGGTTCAATGGCGGGTTGTGTGTGCTAAGTGTAAATGTAAAAACAGTAAAAATATGCGCAGTGATTCATAAAGCATCCAACACTTCAATATAAATCATATATAATCTCCTTCAACCTACACAAAAAGGTTAGCAAACACTCATTCCCTTATAACTCCCTTTCCCGCAAAACCATTTAACACCTAGGGATTAAAATTCAACCAAGATTGCCAAATCAAGTAATTTTCCTTTTCATGAACTTATCCGGCCTAAGTCCTTTTTGGGTCCCAATGAGTCGCCAAGCTATCGCGACCTAAAAAAAAATAAACAAGTTATTATTTCCGGGCTAATGGATTATCGGGTTAATTAATTAACTAACCTAACTCGGACTCTCCCAAGTCCATACCAAATCGTAACTTAAGGTTCGAATGATTAACATGCAATGTGATTTGAATTTGGAGTCGCCACTAATCATTTTCGGTAGGTCGATTAGAAACCTAAATAAAATAGCGGGAGAAACCTATCTTATTTCTCGCGAACTAGAGATTAAGAGTCCGGGGACTTGGTTACATTAATTACAACTAATGCCCTTTCGGTACCTTAAAATTCATGAAAAAATAATGGATTTGACAAATTTGACGAATTCTACTTGAAGATCAAAGAATCAATTTTTTTTTGTTTTTCTTCCCTTGACATTTGTTTGAAATAAAGAAATTACATGGAATTAGGATGAAATAGGTTCAAGATTACTCCCCAATTTGAACTTGTGCACCAAACTTGTGCTCCGGGCTTGTCTTAACCATTGGACCGATTTGGTGACTCGTTAGACCAAGAAATCTCTTGGTCCTATCTCTCCTTCACGCTTCTTTCTCATCTCATTGGAATTTCATGAGATCGCAATCCGGGCGTTGATATTTTCCCCTTTTTGCTCTCCTTCTATTCTTGTACCATTGATGTCTTATCGTTGATATGCAACTGTTATTTAACATAAAAACATAGAGAAAAATCGATTGTAGAAAATCCGGGCTAATTTGTATCCGAACTTAGAGGAAGTTAGGAAATCACTTAGCTTTCCTTTTTTGCGAGCTTGAACGATGGTGATGAACTTGTGGCTTGTGTTGATGGATGCGAAATTGGCAATGGTAGAACCGAGCTTCAAAACACTCAAGCCCTCTCAAAACTCTCTCAAAATTTTTTCTCAAGAATTCTCTTTTTCCTCTCTAAAGAATTCCTCTCAAAAACTCTCTCAATTCTCTTCCACTCCAAAAAAAAACTCTCCCCTCTCTTCAAGAACTCTTATTCTTTTATAGGCAAAGTTCTTCATCCTTCATTCTTCATCTTCATTTCCTCACCTTCCATTTTCATCTTCCTTTCTTCATCTTCATCTTCTTTTCTTCATCTTCATTTCCCCACCTTCCATTTTCATCTTCTTTTCTCCATCTTCATCTCTCTTCTTCACCTTCATTTCTCCATCTTCCATTTTCATCTTCTCTTCTTCATCTTCATCTTCCATTTTCATCTTCTCTTCTTCATCTTCCTTTCACCATCTTCCTTTCCCCATCTTCTTTTGGTATTTGCAATGCATCCCTGAAGTTTCAAGTATTTGCAATACGATCCCCGAAGTTCGAGTATTTGCAATACGAGTCCCCGAGAAAATATTTCTTTCAAACCCAAATCTTCTTGGTGCATTTTTCCACCCCATGCCTAGTCCGCACCCACTGTTAAATTAAGCTCAAATTATATGCCAATGCTAAATGAATATGTGAGATGATTTTTGTTTAGAACTAAAATTAGTTCTAATTTTTATGCAAAAAATATATTAGTCAAAATTTAGGCGTCAACATCCCTTGGATCAATTTTTGCTGGAAATTGTTGACGTAACGATCTATTCATGGCCGGCCATCCTATATGCCGCACCACCATATCAACAATTTCCAGGAAAAATTTTCCCGAACGGATTATGACTTTACTTCATGCAAAGGTTTAAGATTAAATTGACAAAAATCCTAAAACTTTAGAACTAAATTGACATATATACAATAGGATTATGACTAATTAGGGAGGATTACCAAAAAAGTTCAAAACCTATTGCACCTATGTCAATTCGGTTCTAAACCTTTTAATTGTACCAATTGAGTACTAAACCTTTTCACATTTTATCAATTGAGTCAATTCGACCAACTTTAGCTGAAAATAATTGACATGGATGCGGATCATTCTATATGGCACGGTAGGAACCGACATAAATATTTTTAATAATACTTTAATGTTTTTTGAACATTTTAATTTCTTTTTTCTTTTCTTTACCTTTTTTTTTTTAACTTAGGGTTGGCGATAGCTGGGATGCCCTTCTTGGCTCTAGGCGAGGGTTGCAACTCCCTGGCCAACATCGGGCAAGGGCATCGGGACCTCATCAAAATAGGGAGAAGCCGTTGTGGGGCCTCGCTTTAGCCGGCGAGGGCCTGAAAGAGGGTCGCGACGCCCTCGCCAACCCTTAGTTCACAAAAAAGTAAAGAAAATAAGAGAAAAAGAAACAAATAATAAAACATATATTTGAAAAATATCTATCAAAATTTGAAAATACATTGCAACATTGTCGGTGCCCATCGTGCCACATAGGACGACCGGAGTTCATGTCGGTGATTTTCGACAAAATTTGGCCGGATGGACTCAATTGAGAAAACGTAAAAATGTTTATGACGCAATTGACACGACTAGAATGTTTAGGACTGAATTGGCGCAAGTGCACTAAGTTTATGATTTTTCTATAATTTTCCTCTCGAACTTGCTGGTACCATTTGTAGAGTCCTAGAGTGACGCCTCACTAGGAGTTTAGTGCCTTGTCAAACGTTAATGAGTCATTAATATCGGAACCAAATATAAACTTAGATTTCGTCGCCATACAACTAACAAATCAGGTCCAAAACTCACTTGTCCGCCATTAATTTCAACCACCCACATCCACAAATCTCTAACCCATTAAAACTTATCTCCTTCCGATCAAAGCTCTCGAAGTGCAGAAAACCATTGAATGCCGGTCAATATCTAAAAGTGCCATGAATCCGGTTCTAAACCTTCCTATGCTAACCTTGCATGATCTGTGCATTCTCCTTTTCATTACATTTAGCAGGTAATTATACGGGTCATATACGGATAGATAAATTAAATGCGCGATCGGATGTTGATAGCAATTGTTCCCCACCGTTTAGACATCCTCCTTGCTCCAACAGCATTTCTAATCTTAACATGTCATTAATTCTAGCTAGAGGTAATACCCTTAATTAAGGTAAGCTAGAGCTAATACCCTTAAGTTTAGTGATCATTGTTAAGATATTTTCACCTCTCAACATTCTTTTTTTTTTTTGGGAAAACTCTTAAGTTTTCATTTGGAAAAGGAAAAAACTCCCTTCATTAAAATTCAGCACATGTACTGTGCAAAAGTCACTTTTAACAAAATATATAGATGGTTAATCGCAGCGATGTTTGCATCTATCAAATCGGGCGATTAATTAGAACCGCTTGGCGCTATTTTCCTTTTCTCTTGAATTTCCAGCCTCGAGATGCATTTTCAAATTGTGAAATGAGACTTAGCTTTCGGTCTCCAGTTCTTCATTTAATTTAAAATTTTCTTCCATTGATTCGGATAGTTCTTGGGTACCAAGTCCAAGTGATGAGAGGCTGAAACTTTAGTTTTCCATCCTCATCACGGTCTATCTTTTATGCCCTTGTCCTAGGTTTCTTATGAAGGACGCTTCTTTAAATTTTAAAATACTCTATGTGCAAGTTACCTTGTCAACAAGATTATTACCGATAAGAAAGAAAGATTAAAAGAGAATGATATTTGTTCTCTAATAATGGTGTGATAAACATTGTACATGAGAAGCCTTTATATAGGCTTAGAGGAGAAAAGAAGCCTAGCATTCTTCCTATGTGGGACTAAAGAGAAAGAAGAGAGGTAAGGGAAAACCTACAAAACTATACAATATGTTTTAACACCCCCCTCAAACTCAAGGTGGGTCAAATAACGAGAGTTTGGAAAGAAGAAATTTAAATCGTTGTGATGTAAGAGCCTTCGTAAAACAATCGGCAAGTTGATTCTCGGCTCCAACAAAAGGAAGTGAAATAGTGCGAGCTTGGAGATGATGACGAGTCAAATGACAATCGATCTCAATATGTTTGGTACGCTCATGAAATACTTGGATTTACACCGATATGAATGGCACTCTTGTTGTCACAATGCAGAGGAGTAGGATCCGAAATGAAACACCCATATCGGCAAGTAAGCGGCGAAGCCAAACAATCTCAACAAGTAGTGTCGGACATAGCACGATACTCGGACTCAGAGAGGAGCGTGAGACAATATGTTGTTTCTTGGATCGCCAAGAAATATGTGAATCGCCAAGAAAAATGCAATAACCAGGTGATAGATTTGCGATCGGTGACATTGGAAGCCCAATCAAGATCGAATAGGCACGCAACTTGAGAATAGAAGAAGATGGTAGAAATAAGAAACGCGATAAAGTGCCTCGAAGATAGCGCAGAATTCTTAGAACGACCGCATAATGAGTTGTTCGAGGAGCAAAGAACAAACTGACCGACAACATGAACAACATAGGCGATGTCGGGTCGGGAGATAGTAAGATAAATAAGACGCCAACCAAGGTCCGATAAAGGTGACATCGAAAGAGGTTCTCCATCGCCTGCGGGCAAAACTTCGATTTAGCTCAATAGGAGGTGCAACGATGACGTGAATCGATAGAGCAGCCCCGGACGGAATATCAGCGGTATATTTCTACCGAGAAATGAGAATACCACGTGAATCGCGAGCAATCTCAAGCCCAAGAAAATAGCGCAGGTGGTCCTAGATCCTTCATGGCAAAATGTTGCTGAAGGTGCCGCTTGGTATGCTCAATATGGTCACGATCATCTCCGGTGATGACCATATCATCAACATAAAGAAGAAGAATAGTGCAGCCTCAAGAAGAGGTATGAACAAACATAGCATGATCAGCCTCACTTTGAGTGAAACCAAACAGACCGAATAGCATCATCGAACTTCTCAAACCAAGCACGAGGGGCCTGTTTGAGACCATAAAGAGCCCATCGCAAGCGACAAACCTTTCCGAGGTATGAGCAAGACCAGGCGGAGGTTGCATAAAGATATCTTCCCACGAAGATCACCGTGAAGAAAAGCATTCTTCACATCAAGCCGAAAGAGAGGCCAATCGCGAATTGAAGCAACAGCTAATAAAGTACGGACAGATGTCATCTTTTGCTACGGGAGCAAAGGTCTCCTCGTAATCGATACCATACTCTTGCGAGAAACCTCGAGCAACCGCACGAGCTTTGTAACGCTCAATACCGCCATCGAACGAGTCTTAATTTTATATATCCATCGGCAAGATACGAGGGAGCGACCCGGAGGAAGAGGCACAAGCTCCCAAGTACCAAGTACTCTCCAAAGCCGAGAGTTCCTCGGGACATAGCCTCGGCGCCATTCTACATGCCGAATCGCCTCGCGATAACTATTAGGTTCTTGTACAAGCATGAACAAAGCAGCCTAAAAAGGAACCAAACTCAGTAGAATAAGAAGTAGCAAAGCAACATACCGGGCAGGTGGACGCCGATCTCGAGGAGGATTATGGCGTGGCTCTAGTTGTGCGTAATCGTCGAGGCGTATACAAGCAGAGGTGCAAGACAAGGGATAGGTGAAGATGGAGAAGGTGGCAATATATCTAGATCCGATGTAGAAGAGGGACTAGAAGGGTCGTAGAGGATCAACGGGGAAAATCCATAAATGGAACAGGAGACGAAACATGAGGTGTAGTATTTGTCGGAAAGAAAGGGATGTGTTCATGAAACGTAACATCACGAGAAATACGTACACGTCGCGCATTTGGGTCATAACAACGATAACATTTGTGCTCAGTGCTATAACCCAAGAATGCACATGGGATAGAGCGAGCGGTAAGCTTTATACGTTCAAAGTGAGTGGAAGAATGACAAAACAAGTACATCCAAAAACTCGAAGATGATTATAGCTAGGAGGTCGAGAGTAGAGACGCTGAAACGGGGTGTCTTGATGGAGAACGGATGAGGGTAGGCGATTAATTAGATGAATAGCCGTGAGAATAGCCTCACTTCGAACTCGGTGGGAACGGATGTGCCAAGTAAGAGAGCTCGAGTGGTCTCTAGAATATGACGGTGCTTGCGTTCAAAGAACTCCATTTTGAGTTGGAACCCCGGGACAAGATAACCGAGGAAGTGTACCATCACTAGCTAAGAGGGAACGAAAGACACCGAGAGAGATATTCTCCCCGAATCCGAACGGAAAATTTTGATTTTTGTATTAAATTGTGTGGAAACCATGGAAGTAAAAGACCGATAGATGGAAAAAAAATCACTACGTTGACGCATAAGATAGACCCATGTATAACGAGAATAATCATCAATAAAAGATACATAATATTTGAAACCACTCTTGGAAGAGAGCGGGCGAGACCCCAAACATCGAATGAACAAGATCGAAAATCGCACTAGTTCTAGTGTTACTAACGGGAAAAGGCTTAGCAGATTGCTTGGCCAAAGGGCGATAGAACATGGAGGAAGACTACTAGAAGAAATAGGACCCAAAGCACCTTGTTGGTGAAGGACGGTGAGACGAGAAGACGGAATATGTCCAAGACGCGATGCCACCGAGCAAGATCGAGGGTAGCCAACACAGGATGAGGAAGAGAGGAAGTTGGAAGATGGAGATGTTGCATAATATAAAGTCCATCCCGTCTCACGCCCTCGCTAATCATCTTGCCACTCAAACGATCCCGCACAAAGCAAGAGCTATTTGTAAAGCTTACAAGTACATCCAAGATCGGTGAGTTGCCCAACGAGATAATAAATTGAGAGCCAAAGAGGGAACATGTAACACATCGGGAACATTGAAACCTTCAGAGATGGTAAGAGTACCTGTCGGGTAGCTAGTAGAGGAGAACCATTAGCAGTAAAGAAATGTGCTGGTTGCTTGAGCTCGTAGAGCTTAGTGAGAAAAACAGCGAAAGTAGACATATGTCTAGCAGCCTCCCGAGTCAAGTACCCAAGTAGTAGAAATATCACCCGAAGGTGGAGTAGGCTGCAGTGGGTGCTTCCAATGATGAGAGAGTTGTAAAAGTACCGGAATCGGAAAAAGACAGGCGAGAGAAGGACTCAATCGGGCAAGTTGGGCCTCAAGAGCAAAGCAATACGGTCATCCATAGAGGGAGAAACCAGAGTAATAGGCTGAGAGATTGAAGATGCGGTAGTGACTCGTGGTGATCTGAGAAAGGCGTGAAGCATTCCTCTTCTTCCAACAATGTGACTCGTCATGACCAAGACGATGACAATACGTACATGAAAGGCGGCGAGGACCACGAATAGGACCACGAATAGGCGAAGGACGTGGTGGAGCAGCCAAAATAGCAGTTGAATCGAAGGCTGCCGAGGAGGAAAGAAGACCAAGACAAGTTTCCTCGGATCTGTAATTCTTTGACGTCGTCAAGGAGGGATGTTCTTGGAGAGCGGTGAAGAAGTTGGCTGCGAACACCTTCATAGGGAGAGCCAAGCTTCATAAGAAAAGAATGTAGACGGTGCCTATCTTGAGTCCGAAGTCGAGTAGATGGACACCGAATACTGATTCGTGCATGATGGGCGAGAGAATAGGAGCAAGAATATCCAGTTGACTCAAAAGTGAGTGCATGTAATTGTAGAAGTCTCGAATAGAGCGAGACCTTGCGTAGCATTGTAAACTTCTTGCTCTAATCGATAAACTCGAATGTCCCCCGTCCGGGTGAACATCTCGGCAAGCCGATTCCATAAACTTTTTGCCTCAACAATATTAGAAAATTGTGGGCGAAGAGCAGGATCAATAGAACCAAAAATGATAGCCCATGCCTTCCGATCAAGAACTTTCCATGCTCGAATTTCAGCAAGACGTTTCGCAACTTCATCGATGAGTCACTTTGAAGAGCACCAGGACAAGGACAAAGTCCCTCAACATGCTCAAACAGTCGCGATAAACAAGTGCTGTCATTGCCGATGGTTTCCAAAGAGAATAGTTTGAACCATCGAGTTTGACGTCAATACGATCACTAGAATCACCCATGACGACGTAAAAAAGAAATCACTAGCAAAGCTAGAAATATGGATTGAGGTGGAAAAATTGATCGAAATGATCGAGAAAGAAGAAGCACGGATTAGAACGAGCAAGGATGATGGCCCTAAACTCATTATCTTAATTTCGATGCGGAAGATCCAATTTATGGCAACCGCAGAAAGCATACTTTAAAAAATAATGAGCTCATTGTCTTATTTTTCGATGCGGAAGATCCAATTGATGGCAACCGCAGAAAGCATACTCTTCAAGACAATGAACCTTGCTCCGATACCATGATAAGAAAGAAAGATTAAAAGAGAATGATATTTGTTCTCTAATAATGGTGTGATAAACATTGTACATGAGAAGCCTTTATATAGACTTAGAGGAGAAAAGGAGCATAGCATTCTTCCTATGTGGGACTAAAGAGAAAGAAGAGAGGTAAGGGAAAACCTACAAAACTATACAATATGTTTTAACAATTACTTCCTTAATTTAATCTCATTCCTTAACCAGTCCACTTACCCTAAATTAATCCTGTCATTTCCTAGTTTAGCGCTGCAGGATTATTGACAAAGTCGAAACGCATATGTTATCTTATGGACTCTAATTCCTCTATATACTTTCCAAATACGAGTTGCAACAGTAAAGCACACCGCTGTTGCAATGATCATTGCCTAAGAAAGTTGAAGTTGGTTGGACTTTTAGTTCCAAACTGACATCGGCTCTTGATTTTGACAGATAATTTTGCAAGGAGATTACGGCAACGTGCTTTGACGTGACTACGTGCGAAAGAGATCGGAAGGAAAGTTGGATAGGAGAGTTGAATCCCTTAAAGATAATCAGAGACCAATGTCGCCACACACACCCACATTACACATATTTCTATGTTGGAAAAAATGCCGGGAGGGGCAACCATTCCTTTTGAAAGTTATTATAAGGATCTCGCACCCGCCACCAACACAAAGTGTTTGGCATTGTATCATAGTTATTCTGCCTAACTTGTGATTGAAGGTCCAAGACTGGCGAGTCATTGCCACACCCCGACTAAGACGCCGGATTTCTCTTATATGAGGTACATGTTGCAGCTAGGCGATGCAGAACGAGCAATTCAAAGGTTCGCTCATGACATAAATCAAACTCGTGACCTCTTGAAAGACAAATGATATTTTTAACACTAAGCCAACTACCTCGCTAGTGCGCACCAGAAGAAATTGGATCTGAATAGAGAAAATTCATTGTATTCCCTTTTCCAAAATTGGTAGCAAAGTAAAGGAATCTGAGTCAGTTTAGTCTCTCTGTCCCCAGTATGATAGGCATATGAGCCTAATTAACAAGCTGACAAATTTTGCAAGGCCACAATTTTAAGGGCACCCCATTATTCATCCATAGCGAGTAATGCATGCCTCTCCCAAGAGAAAAAAGTGTCGAAAAAATCATAAACATTTTGTATTGATGTCAATTCAGTCCTAATCATTTTAGTTATGTCAATTTAGTCCTATATATTTTGCATTTATGCCAATTGAGTCCATCCGACAAACTTTAGCTGGAAATCGGCGACGTGAACGTCGGTCGCCCTATGTGGCATAGCCGTACTGACGTACACATTTTTTAAAAAATTATTAACTTTTCCTTGGTTTTTTTTACTTTTTTTGTTTGTTTTTGGACTAAGTACCAGTGAAGGTCAGACTTTTAAATTTTTTCTCAGATTTTTATTTCTTTTTCATTTACTTTGTTGGCCCTCAATCCAAAAACAAAGAAAATTAAAAAAAATGAAAATATTATTTGAAAATTTAAAAAATATTGAAAAATATTCATGTCAACGCCGGCCGTGGCATGTAGAATAACCTTAATCCACGTCAGTGATTTCCAATCAAAATTGGCTGTGTGGACTTAATTGACACAAATAAAATAAAAAATTTAGGACTAAATTAGCATAATTAAAAGGTTTAATACTGAATTTGGCACTAATGCAAAAGATTTAGGACTCTTTTGACACTTTTTCCTCTCACTGGTCAACTTTTGTCAACTTTTAACTATTACTAATAACAGGTCAATTCTCCCCTTAATCCATTTAATCTCCATGATCTAGCAGTAATCACCCTTAATGGGAACTGGTATTGACCGCGGATATGAATTGAAAAGGAGCTTTTGAATCTTGGAGTCTTAGTTGAAGTCCTTCGCTATCCGCATTCAAAGATGTAGGGCTTGCTCTTTATGACTCGGTCAAGCTGTAGAGCGATCTACTTCTAATGCCGCACTTAATTTCGGGGACCGTCTTTTGACTCCTCATTAGTCATTTCAACTTAGCCCAGCGACCCCGTAGTTGGTTTTGGACAGTTTTGGAGTCAGTAGCAAGCAAATGACTCTTAGGGAGAAGGATTTTTGCTAATTCGTAGCTTTTCTTGACATTGAAAGCAAGTAAATCGGAGAGAAGTTCGCAAGTCGACACGAACATTAGCGGTTATGATAGAAAAAATAATTTGGTCCGAACAATGCCCCCGCTTGATCAAGTGACTCATTAATTGAGAAACTATGAAAGCTATCAAGAATCTTCACGAGAAAGACTTAGATGAGATATGTTCTTCCTTTGACACCGCGGTTGACTCCATTTATGAGATCAACACGAATGGAGTATGTATCTCAAGGAACAAGCTTACACGGGACGCTTTTGCGATCAAATTCCTTGAAAGCTATCTATGTTTTGGGTGAGAGGCAAAGCTTGATTTAATATTTTTCTGGTGGCCATGTGCTTCTTTTAGGATTTAATGGTAGTCGCTCTCGCGAAAATTCCGAAAGGAAAGGTAATCCGTAATCTGAACAAGGCAACAAAAAGTCTTCCACTTCGACCTTTTGCGGGACGCCTTCAATGACCATCCCAGCTTTGACATCAATAAACCCGCATTTTCCTTAAAATAATGGTCCAAGCAAAAGAGATTGATCTCCTTGCTTCTCTCGTGATATAATTCTCTTGCTGTTGAGCTCCATTTCTCCTCGGTCTACGGAAACGAAATGTAAGGATGAAAAGTCTAAATTACCCGATTCCTTTTCTAACCAATCTGGTGCTTTGTGCCGACGCTGGATATCTCGTCGATCTGTTGATATAGGTAATATTATTCTCATTAATCAACTAAATTAATGATGAAAATATTGATAAGAAAGAAAGATTAAAAGAGAATGGTATTTGTTCTCTAATAATGGTGTGTTAAATATTGTACATGAGAAGCCTTTATATAGGCTTAGAGGAGAAAATGAGCCTAACATTCTTCCTATGTGGGACTAAAGAGAAAGAAGAGAGGTAAGGGAAAACCTACAAGACTATACAACATGTTCTAACACCCCCCTCAAACTCAAGGTGGGTCAAATAACGAGAGTTTGGAAAGAAGAAATTTAAATCGTTGTGATGTAAGAGCCTTCGTAAAACAATCGGCAAGTTGATTCTCGGTCCAACAAAAGGAAGTGAAATAGTGCGAGCTTGGAGATGATGACGTAAGTCGGATGACAATCGATCTCAATATGTTTGGTACGCTCATGAAATCTTGGATTTGCACCGATATGAATGGCACTCTTGTTGTCACAATGCGGAGGAGTAGGATCCGTAAATGAAACACCCATATCGGCAAGTAAGCGGCGAAGCCAAACAATCTCAACAGTAGTGTCGGCCATAGCACGATACTCGGACTCGTAGAGGAGCGTGAGACAATATGTTGTTTCTTGGATCGCCAACAAATAAGTGAATCGCCAAGAAAAATGCAATAACCGGTGATAGATTTGCGATCGGTGACATTGGAAGCCCAATCAAGATCGAATAGGCACGCAACTTGAGAGTAGAGGAAAATGGTAGAAATAAGGAACGCGATAAAGTGCCTCGAAGATAGCGATTCTTAGATTTACACCACATAATGAGTTGTTCGAGGAGCAACAACAAGCCCCGACAACATGAACAGATAGGCGATGTCGGGTCGGGAGATAGTAAGATAAATAAGATCGCCAACCAAGGTCCGATAGCGGGTGACATCGTAAAGAGGTTCTCCATCGCTGGGCAAAACTTCGATTTAGCTCAATAGGAGTGGCAAGACGTGAATCCGATTAGAACCGGACATGAATATCGCGGTATATTTCTCTTGAGAAATGAGAATACCACGTGAAGCTGGAGCAATCTCAAGCCCAAGAAAATAGTAGTGGTCCTAGATCCTTCATGGAAAAATGTTCTGAAGGTGCCGCTTGGTATGCTCAATATGGTCACGATCATCTCCGGTGATGACCATATCATCAACATAAAGAAGAAGAATAGTGCGGCTGAAGAAGAGGTATGAACAAACATAGCATGATCAGCCTCACTTTGAGGAGATGAATAGCATCATCGAACTTCTCAAACCAAGCACGAGGGGCCTGTTTGAGACCATAAAGAGCCCGTCGCAAGCGGCAAACCTTTCCAGAGGTATGAGCAAGACCAGGCGGAGGTTGCATAAAGATATCTTCCTGAAGATCACCGTGAAGAAAAGCATTCTTCACATCAAGCTGAAAGAGAGGCTAATGCGAATTGAAGCAACGGCTAATAAAGCACGGACAGATGTCATCTTTGCTACGGGAGCAAAGGTCTCCTCGTAGTCGATACCATACTCTTGCGAGAAACCTCGAGCAACCCGGACGAGCTTTGTAACGCTCAATCCGCCATCGAACGAGTCTTAATCTTATATATCCATCGGCAAGATACGAGGGAGCCACCCGGGAGGAAGAGGCACAAGCTCCCAAGTACCAAGACTCTCCAAGCCGAGAGTTCCTCGGACATAGCCTAGCGCCATTCTACATGCTTGAATCGCCTCGCGATAACTATTAGGTTCTTGTACAGCATGAAACAGCAGCTAAAAAGGAACCAAACTCAGTAGAATAAGAAGTAGCGGCAACATACCGGGGAGGTGGACGCCGATCTCGAGGAGGATTACGGCGTGGCTCTAGTTGTGGAATCGTCGAGGCGTTACCGAGAGGTGCAGCACAAGGGATAGGTGAAGATGGAGAAGGTGGCAATATATCTAGATCCGATGTAGAAGAGGGACTAGAAGGATCAGGTAGAGGATCAACGGGAAAATCCATAAATGGAACGAGAGACGAAACATGAGGTGTAGTATTTGTCGGAAAGAAAGGGATGTGTTCATGAAACGTAACATCACGAGAAATACGTACACGTCGCGCATTTGGGTCATAACAACGATAACCTTTGTGCTCAGTGCTATAACCCAAGAATGCACATGGGATAGAGCGAGCGGTAAGCTTTACGTTCAGTGAGTGGAAGAATGACAAAACAAGTACATCCAAAAACTCAAGAAATTAATACTGGAGAGTAGAGACGCTGAAACGGGGTGTCTTGATGGAGAACAGATGAGGGTAGGCGATTAATTAGATGAATAGCCGTGAGAAGAGCCTCTTAACTCAGGTGGGAACGGATGTGCCAAGTAAGAGAGCTCGAGTGGTCTCTAGAATATGACGGTGCTTGCGTTCAAAGCAACTCCATTTTGATTGGAACCCCAGGACAAGATAAGCGAGGAAGTGTACCATCACTAGCTAAGAGGGAACGAAAGACACCGGAGAGATATTCTCCCCCCGAATCCGAACGGAAAATTTTAATTTTTGTATTAAATTGTGTGGAAACCATGGAAGTAAAAGACGATAGATGGAAAAGAAATCACTACGTTGACGCATAAGATAGACCCATGTATAACGAGAATAATCATCAATAAAAGATACATAATATTTGAAACCACTCTTGGAAGAGAGCGGGGCGAGACCCCAAACATCGGAATGAACAAGATCGAAAATCGCACTAGTTCTAGAGTTACTAACGGGAAAAGGCTTAGCAGATTGCTTGGCCAAAGGCGAGATAGAACATGGAGGAAGACTACTAGAAGAAATAGGACCCAAAGCACCTTGTTGGTGAAGGACGGTGAGACAAGAAGACGGAATATGTCCAAGACGCCGATGCCACCGAGCAAGATCGAGGGTAGCCAACACGGGATGAGGAAGAGAGGAAGTTGGAAGATGAAGACGTTGCATAATATAAAGTCCATCCCGTCTATCGCCCTCGCCAATCATCTTGCCACTCAAACGATCCCGCACAAAGCAAGAGCTATTTGTAAAGCTTACAGTACATCCAAAGATCGGTGAGTTGTCCAACGGATAATAAATTGAGAGCCAAATAGGGAACATGTAACACATCGGGAACATTGAAATCTTGAGAGATGGTAAGAGTACCCTGTCGGGTAGCTAGTAGAGGAGAACCATTAGCAAGTAAAGAAATGTCTTGGTTGCTTGAGCTCGAGAGAGCTTAGTGAGAAAAAAGGGAAGTAGACATATGTCTAGCACCCAGTCAAGTACCCAAGTAGTAGAAATATCACTTGAAGGTGGAGTATGAGTTCCGACAGATGAGAGAGTTGTAGAAGTACGAGAATCGGAAAAAGACACTGAGCGAGAGAAGGACTCAATCGGGCAAGTTGGGCCTCAAGAGAGCAGAATACGGTCATTCGTAGAGGGAGAAACCAGAGTAATAGGGTGAGAGATTGGAGATGCGGTAGTGACTCGTGGTGATGCGAAAAGGCGTGAAGCATTCCTCTTCTTCCAACAATGTGACTCGTCATGACCAAGACGATGACAATACGTACATGAAAGGCGGCGAGGACCACGAATAGGCGAAGGACGTGGTGGAGCAGCCAAAATAGCGGTTGAATCGAAGCGCCGAGGAGGAAAGAAGACCAAGACGAGTTTCCTCGGGATCGTAATTCTTTGAGCCGAAGGAGGGATGGTCTTGGAGAGCGGTGAAGAAGTTGGCCTGAACACCTTCATAGGGAGAGCCAAGCTTCATAAGAAAAGAATGTAAACGGTGCCTATCTTGAGTCCAAGCCGGAGTAGATGGACACCGAGTACTGATTCGGGCATGATGGGCGAGAGAATAGGAGCAAGAATATCCGAGTTGACTCCAAAGTGAGTGCATGTAATTGTAGAAATCTCGAATAGAGCGAGACCCTTGCGTAGCATTGTAAACTTCTTGCTCCAACCGATAAACTCGAATGTCTCCCGTCCGGGTGAACATCTCGGCAAGCCGATCCCATAAACTTTTTGCCTCAACAATATTAGAAAATTGTGGGCGAAGAGCGAGGATCAATGGAACCAAACATGATAGCCCATGCCTTCCGATCAAGCAACTTTCCATGCTCGAATTTAAGCAACACGTTTCGCAACTTCATCGGATGAGTCACTTTGAAGAGCACCAGGACAAGGACAAAGTCCCTCAACATGCTCAAACAGTCGCGATAAACAAGTGTTGCCATTGCCGATGGTTTCCAAAGAGAATAGTTTGAACCATCGAGTTTGACGTCAATACGATCACTAAAATCACCCATGACGACAGAAAAAGAAATCACTAGCAAAGCTAGAAATATGGATTGAGGTGGAAAAATTGATCGAAAGGATCGAGAAAGAAGAAGCGCGGATTAGAACGAGCAAGAATGATGGCCCAAACTCATTATCTTAATTTCCGATGCGGAAGATCCAATTTATGGCAACCGCAGAGCATACTTTAAAAAATAATGAGCTCATTGTCTTATTTTTCTCGATGCGGAAGATCCAATTGATGGCAACCGCAGAGCATACTCTTCAAGACAATGAACCTGGCTCCGATACCATGATAAGAAAGAAAGATTAAAAGAGAATGGTATTTGTTCTCTAATAATGGTGTGTTAAATATTGTACATGAGAAGCCTTTATATAGGCTTAGAGGAGAAAAGGAGCCTAACATTCTTCCTATGTGGGACTAAAGAGAAAGAAGAGAGGTAAGGGAAAACCTACAAGACTATACAACATGTTCTAACAAATATAACTTGCGGAAAAATTAGATGCTCCACAATCTTTTCTCTCTCTCTCTCTTTTTTTTTTGGAACGAGATTCCCATGTGTATTTTCAAATAATATAATTACCCCAAAAGTTGCTTTTCTGTCATGATTTTTTAGGACCAAAAAAGGAAGAAGAAACAGATTGAAGAATGGCTGCAACGAGATAGCGAATCGCATGAAATTTGACCCTAAAAAGGTACTAATGTCAAGATAAACGTGATAGCTTCCCATCTCGATCCAACCCTCTGAAAGGGACGACCACGACATCTTAGAAATGCGCCTTCAAAACCCACCATTAAAATTCCAGAATTAACATAATTAGTTACGACATTAATTTTTCAATGCAGAAACTAAATGTCACCTGTTCAAATTTCATTAACCATGTAGAAATTACTATGGCTCAGGAATTACCGCAAAGGTCAAATATACAGGAACTTAATTGATTCATGGGTTCCGTAAGATGTTCTATGGATCATCCGGTCCTTCTAGTTCTAGCTGCCCAAACTTGAAAAATATCGAAAGAGATGTACCTTTCCGAGTAAGGTAGGCAATTCACTAATACGTGAAAACGAAAACCATAGAATCATGTCCCAATGATTTTGAACAGATTAGCTCTTCACTTTCCGTTCCTCCATTTTCTTCCTCGTAATCATACAATGATCTTCTTTTTCTACCCCACATATAATATTTTAATGTATGCGTGTATGTCACAAGGAACTTGTGTTTTTCTTTCTCCAAAGTCGTGAGAAACGTGATTAAGAAACTCTATTGTATTAGGAGGAGATTGAGCTGGTTTTGTATGTATACATAAGATATGCATCCATGGTTAAACAACCTGGTGGAAAAAGGTCAAACTTTTCTGTCATTCAAACAATGAAAAAGGGATCCCATTGCAAGCAGTAACATTATTTGGAATGAGAATCCGTTCACGGGTTCCTTGTACATGGAACCAAACAAAGCCGAAGAGCATTCCGTTTCTCGATCAAATTTGCGAAGTTTTTTCACCGATGAGTTGATTGGGTTAAGTATTCCTATACAATGTCAATCAACCGTATGTATCGAATGAATGCGTCGGTCTTCTTTCAAGTGTGAACATAGCTTAAAAACATAGACGGTTAGATTACGAAAGAGAGCTACTTGTAGGCCTCTTAAACCTCATGCACGACTGGCTTAATGAGGTAGATTCATGTTCGTTTTCAACTATCTTGTGATATTGATTCTCTATCATTGTGCAAAAGCTTATAAAGCCTGTGCTAGTTTTATGTTCTAATGGAAATTTCGAAATGAGAGCTTAACACCTGTGCTAATTGAGTACTAAATACTATTATATTTTGTTAATTGAGTCCATCATATCAATTGCGACTGAAAATTACTAACTTAGACATTTTTTAATAATATTTTAAATTTTTTTGAAAGTTTTCCATACTTTTTTTTTTTCTTTTAAAAAAAAAAAAACTTAGGGCCAATGATGGCCTGGATGTCCTTCAGAGTCTAGGCGAAGGTTGCAACTCCTGGCCAGCATTGGGCGAGGCGTCGCGACCTTGCCAAAATAGGGCGAGGCTATTGTGAGGCCTAGCTTTAGCTAGTGAGGGCCTAAAAAAGGGCCGCGACACCCTCCTTGGCCCTAAGTTCACAAAAAAAGTAAAGAAAATAAATAAATGAAAATAAATAAATAATAAAATATATATTTAAAAAACTAAAAAATTTCAAAAAAATATTAAAATATTACTAAAATGTCCACCCGAGCACCCATCGTGCCACAAACGAAGGCCGACATCCATATCATCGATTTTCGATCAAAATTGAATTGGATGGACTCAATTGACAACATGTAAAAAGATTTTGACTCAATCGGCATAATTAAAAGGTTTATGGTCGAATTGGCACAAATATAATAAAATTAGGACTGTTTTGGGAAAATTACCCGATCAACTCCAAACCTATTGTATGGATGTAACTTCAGTCATAAAATTTTCGATTTTCCCAATTTAGTCCTAGACCTTTATGAGAAATTTTTGCTAGGAATCGTTGACATGAAGATCCAAGTCATGGCCGACCATCCTATGTGTCACACCGCCGTGTCATCGATTTCCAACAAAAATTTGTCCGAGCAGATTACATTTTAACTTTCGCGCAAAGATTTAAAACTAAATTAATAAAAATCTATATCTATACAATCGAACCGATATTCGCACAATAAGTTTATGACCGATTGGATAACTTCCCCGAGCATTAGCATATGAGTTACCTCTTGAACTTAGGGAGAATTACCAAAAAAGTCCTAAACTTAATGCATTTATGCTAATTTAGTTCAAAATATTTTAATTGTGCTAATTGGTACTAAATACTTTTATATTTTGTCAATTGAGTCCACCATATCAATTGTGATTGAAAATCACCGACGTTGATATTTTTAATAATATTTTAAAAAATTTCAAACTTTTTCCATACTTTTTTTTCTTTTTTTTTTTTTTTATTTATTTTTTTAACTTAGGGTTGACGATGGCCGAGATGTCCTGGCCGAGTCTAGGCGAAGGTTGTAACTCCCTGGCCAGCATTGGGCGAGGGCGTTGCGACCTCGCCAAAATAGGGCGAGGCTATCGTGAGGCCTAGCTTTAGCTAGCGAGGGCCTAAAAGAGGGCCGCGACGCCCTCCTTGGCCCTAAGTTCACAAAAAAAGTAAAGAAAATTTAAAAAAAATTGAAAAAAATTAATAATAAAATATATATTTAAAAAACTAAATTTTTCAAAAAATGTTGAAATATTACTAAAATGTCCATCCGAGCACTCATCGTGCCACAAAGAAGGTTAGCATCCATATCATCGATTTTCGATTAAAATTGACCGAATGGATTCGATGGGCAAAACGTAAAAAAGATTTTGAATCAATTTGCACAATTAAAAAGTTTAGGACTTAATTGGCACAAATATAATAAATTTAGGGCTGTTTTGGTAATTCTCTCCCGTGAACTTAGGTGGGAGTCCGGGACCATTTGTAGAGTCCTAGAATGACGGCTCACTAGGAGGTTGGTGCCTTGTCAAACGTTAACGAGCCATTAATTTCGGAACCAGATATAAACCTAGATTTCGTCGCCATGCAACTAATCAATCAGGTCCAATACTCACTTGTCCGCCATTAATTTCAACCATCCACGTCTACAAATCTCTGACCCATTAAAAACCGTATCTCCTCCTCTTTTTTCTCATTAATCGCCAGAAACATTTTTGTCTGCAACGCCAAACATCGAAGCGGTTGGACGACTAGAATTGATCCAAACTCTCCAACTGCAGAAAACCATTCAATGCCGGTCAATAATAATATCGAAGCGCCATGAATCCGGTTCTAAACCTTCCATTTGCTAACATTGCATGAACTGCGCATTCTCCTTTTCATCCATTTTAGTCGGTAATTATACGGGTCATATATGTATCGATTAATTAATTGCGCGATTAGACGGTGATCACGATTGTTCCCCACCGTCTAGACATCCTCCGTGTTGCGCCAACAATATTTCTTATAATAACATGCCATCAATTCTAGCTAGAGGTGATACCCTTAGGGTTTTTTTCTAATTTAATTTTTTTAAAAAAACTATTTTTGTAATATTTACCAATTTGGATCTCACTCGGCAGGTGGGCTGCCGAGCAAGGAGTTGGGCTAGGGGGGCCCAACACCTTGCTCGGCCCAAGGCCCAGCCCGCTCGGCAGACCCAGCTGCCGAAAGCGCCTTTTTTTTTTTTCAATTTCATTTTTTTTTAAATGATTAGTACTTATAATACTTATTTTGTTTATAATTTTTTCTTGTGAAACTTATCTTTATAATATAATTAGCAATAATTAATGTAAAAATTTATTAAGATATATAATTAATCAATAATGTTGTAATTATAAAATTAATTAAAAATATTCATAAAATAAAAAAAGAGATTTTCATAATATATAATCATCGTCAACTTACCAATTATTAAAAAAAAATTCATATTTTTTTCGAGAGGGTGGGCCTTTTTTCGTATTTTTTTAAATTTCATATTTTTTTAATTATTTATACTTATAATATTTATTTTATTTATTTATAATTGGTAAGTTGATGATTGTTATATATTATGAAAATCTCTTTTTTTTCATATATCTTACCAATTTTATTTTATGAATATTTTTAATTAATTAAATAATTACAATATTATTTATTAATGATAAATTTTTTTTTATAAAGATAAGCTTCACAAGAAAAAAATTATAAATAAAAGAAATAATTATAAGTACTAATAATTTAAAAAATAAAATTAAAAAAAAAAAGAGCCAAACCCATTCGATAAATTTGGACTAATAATTCAATTTCATTTTTTAAAATTTAATTTTTTAAATTATTAGTACTTATAATATTTCTTTTATTTATAATTTTTTCTTGTGAAGCTTATCTTTATAACATAATTAGCAATAATTAATGTAAAAATTTATTAAGATCTATAATTAATAAATAATATTGTAATTATGTAATTAATTAAAAATATTCATAAAATAAAATTGGTAAGATATATGAAAAAAAAGAGATTTTCATAATATATAACAATCATCAACTTACCAATTATAAATAAATAAAATAAATATTATAAGTATAAATAATTAAAAAAATATGAAAATTAAAAAAATACGAAAAAAAAGGCCCACCCTCTCGAAAAAAATACGAAAAATATATTTTTAATAATTGATAAGTTGACGATGATTATCTATTATGAAAATCTCTTTTTTATTTTATGAATATTTTTAATTAATTTTATAATTACAACATTATTTATTAATTATATATATTAATAAATTTTTACATTAATTATTGCTAATTATATTATAAAGATAAGTTTCACAAGAAAAAATTATAAACAAAATAAGTATTATAAGTACTAATCATTTAAAAAAATGAAATTGAAAAAAAAAAAAAAAAAGGGCGGCCAGCTCGTGATAAGAATTGGGCTGCCGAGCGGCCGGACTTTGGGCCGGCTGCCCAAGACCCCGCTCGGCACACCTAGTGCCGAGCGAGACCCAAATTGGTAAATATTTTTTTTAAAAAAATTAAATTAGAAAAAAACCCGATACCCTTACTTAAAATAGCTCCCTCAAAAAGCTTTTATTTGAAGTAGGACTAGGATATTTGCCCATGCATCGCATGGATTTCATTCGCTTAGGCTTCGTTTGTTTCATAGAAAACAACTTTCTTGAAAAGCCTTTTCGAATTTTTCGGCGTTTGGTTTACGGATAATAAACTTATTAAGGAAAACATTTTCCACCTATGAAAAAAAACAACTTCAAAAGTGGAGAAAATGATTTCCTCTTTTGGAAAGAGAAAGTCATTTTCCCTCATAATCTCTCTTTGCACTCCTTCACATTCCCTTTTTTTTCTTTTCTTCCTTTTTCTACCACGGCGATCAGCCGTAGAAGCGAGCCCACATGCTCGAACTAGCTCGAGGTCAACAAGCTCGAGGCTTGTTTATGGCCGTCACCGGCCCAGTCACGGTGGATAAAGACGGAAAAAGAAAAGAAAAAGAAATATTAAATATTAAAAAGTTTGATCTTTTTTTTTTATAATTTACAAAAATTGTCCACATTAGTGTTGGACATACCACGTGGGACGGTCAGCGTATGGTCAACACCCACATCAGCAATTTCCAGCCAAATGACAATGCAAAAAATCAAATTAGATTTCTCTCACCAAACGACGGAATTTCGTTTCCAAGTGCATTTCAAGTCTCAACCAAACACAGAAAAATATTGTCTTTTTCCTTTAAAAAAATGACTTCTCAAAAAATATTTTCAAAAGATGTCACATTTTTCGCAAAACAAAAGCAGCCTTAATTTCATACATAACTCCGGCATTTCATAGCAATTAAGTGCTAAATACCCTAATATCAAGAAAAAAACGAGTTGCCCCGGACAATAAAAAGACTTAAAGGAGAAAGATGAGCTGGACATCAAGAGAACATGCTTTGATCAGGATGAAAAGAAACGAAAGATTCCTCTAACTTCCCTTTTAAAATATTTTTACCTCCTGGTCGACCCGCTGAACAACCTTTGATTTGTATTTACACAAGTTCCGTAGTCGTTTCCTCTTAAGATGAAAGTAATGGTCGAAATTTTATGTAGTATTTCAGTACGTATTGTATTAGATTAAATCGAGATATCTTTTTCGCCAAAAAAAATCGAAATATCTTTACTCTTTATGGTTAAAAAAAATCAATTTTCTCCCCATATATTTCTATAAATATATAATTATATTTTTCTTGGAAAACTCTTAAGTTTTCATTTAGAAAAGGAAAGAACTCCCTTCATTAAAATTCGAGATATGTAATGTGTAAAAGTCGCTTTTAACATAATATATCGTATGGCCAATCACAATGTTTGCATCTGCTAGATCGGGCGGTTAATTAGAACAGCTTGGCGCTATTTTCCTTTTCTCTTGAATTTCCAGTCTGAGATGCATTTTCACGTTGTGAAATGAAACTTAGCTTTCGGTCTCCGGTTCTTCATTTATTTTAAATTTTTCTTCCTTTGATTCGGATAGTTCTTGGGGTCCCAGGTCCAAGTGATGAGATTGAATGAAACTTTAGTTTTCCATCCTCATCAACACCTATCTTTTATGCCCTTGTCCTAGGTTTCTTATGAAGGACGCTTCTTTAAATTTTAAAATACTCTATGCGCAAGTTACCTTGTCAACAAGATTATTCCTTCCTTAATTTAAATCTCATTCCTAAACCAGTCCACTTACCCTAAATTAATCCCGTCGTTTCCTAGTTTAGCGCTGCAGGATTGACAAAGTCGGAACGCATATGTTATCTTATGGACTCTAATTCCTCTATATACTTTCTAAATACGAGTTGCAACAGTAAAGCACACCGCTGTTGCAATGATCATTGCCTAAGAAAGTTGCAGTCGGTTGGACTTTTAGTTCCAAATTGACATCGGCTCTTGATTTTGACAGATAATTTTGCAAGGAGATTACGGCAACATGCTTTGACGTGACTACATGCGAAAGAGATCGGAAGGAAAGTTGGATGGGAGAGTTGAATCCCTTAAAGATAATCAAAGACCAAAGCCGCCACACACACCCACATTACACATATTTCTATATTGGAAAAAATGCCGGGAGGGCCAACCATCCCTTTTGAAAGTTATTATAAGGGTCTCGCACCCGCCACTGTCATAGAGTGCCGCACTGTACCATAGTTATTCCGCCCGACTCGTGATTCGAAGGGTCCGAGATTTCAGCCATTGCCTCACCCCCAATAACACGCAGCATTTCTCTTTACACGAGGTAGATGCTGCAGTTAGGAGACCCAATGCGAGCAGTTCAAAGGTTCGCTCACGACGTGAGTCGAACTCGTGACCTCTTGAAAGATAGGTGATCATTTTAACACTAAGCCAACCACCTTACTAGTATGCCACAGTAAGAAATTGGATCTGAATCGAGAAAATTCATTGATCGTATTCACTTTACCAAAATCGATAGCAAAGTAAAGGAATCCAAGTCGGTTCAGTCTCTCTTTTTGCCCCCGTATGATAGGCACACGAGCCTAATTAACAAGTTCACAAATTTTGCAAGGCCGCAATTTTAAGGGCACCCCAATATTCATCTACAGCACACATAATGCATGCCTCTCACCAGAGAAAAAGTGTCCAAAAAAGTTTTAATCCTATTATAATTGTGTCAATTCAGTTATAAACCCTTCAATTATAGCAATTTAGCTCTAAACTTTTTATATTTATGTCAATTTAGTCCCCTCCGATCAATTTTGGCGAAAATTGCCGACGTGGACATCGGTTGTCCTACGTAGCACGATCAACACCGACGTTGATATTTTTTATTTTTTATTTTTATTTTTTTTCGATTTTTATTTTTTCTTTACTTTTTTTATTGAGGGCCGCGAAGGTTAGACTTTAAATTTTTTCAACTTTTTCCTTTTTTTACTTATGTTGGCTCTCGGTACAAAAACAAACAAAAGTAATATATATATATATATATATATATATATATATTGTTTAAAAATATTTTTAAAATGTCCACGTCAACGTCGACCATGCCATGTAGAACCACCGGTGTCCACGTGAGCGATTTCCTGCCAAAATTGGTCCGATGAACTTAATTGGCACAAATACAAAAATTTAGAACTAAATAAGCATCATTAAATGATTTAAGATTGAATTGACACCCATGCAAAATATTTATGACTTTTTTGGACACTTTTTCCTCTCACTGGCCAACCTTTGACTCTTACTAATTACGGGTCAATCCTCCCCTTAATTCGTTTAATCTCCATGATCTAGCAGTAATCGCCCTTAATGGGAACTGGTATTGACCGTGGATATGAATTTCGTGTGAAGTCCTCCGCCTTCCGCATTCAAAGATGTAGGGCTTGCTCTTTATGACTCGGTCAAGCTGCAGAGAGATCCACACTTCTAATGCAGCACTTAATTTCGGGGGACGTCTTTTGACTCCTCATTAGTCATCTCGACTGGCGCAGCGACCTGGTGGCTGGTTTTGGATAGTTTTGGAGTTAGTGGCAAGCAAATGATTCTTACGGAGAAGGATTTTTGTTAATTCGGACCTTCTCTTGACATTGAAAGCTAAGTGAATCGGAGAGAGGTTTGCATGCCGACGCAAACAATTGCTGTTTGTCATAAGAATAATTATAATTTGATCCAAACAACGCTCTGCTTGACCAAACAACTCATTACTTGAGAAACCGCGAAAGTCATGGAAAATCTCCATGAAAAAGATTTAGATTCGATATGTTTTTCGTCGCACATCACTATTGACTCTATTTATGAAATCAACACGAACAGAGTATCTATCTCGGAAAACGGGCTTACGTGGGAATTTGCGATCAAATTCCTTGAAAGCTATCCAAGTTTTGGAGAAAGGCAAAGCTTGATTTAATATTTTTCTAGTCGGTTCTTTTAGGATTTAATGTTAGTTATTCTCACGGAAAATTCCATAAAAATAAAGGGTAAAATGGTGTGACTGCGAGAGTGGGAGGACCTTGTCCTTCTTAATCTTGCAATTTGACGCGGAGCATTTTCCGGGAAAATGATCCGAAATTTGAACAAGGCAGGAGCATTTTCCGGGAAAGGCAAGAAGAATTCTTCCTTCCACTTCAACCGTTTGCAAGACGCCTTCAATGGCCATCCCAATTTTAACATCAACAACCCCGCGTTTTCCTTAAAACAATGTTCCAAAAATACAAAAAGAACAAAATTTACATACAATCTATCTAATTTTTTTTTTTTTTTTCACGGTGATATCTCCGTCGCCGGTTGATATAGGCAATATTATTTTCATTAATCAACTAAATTAATGGTGAAAATACAAAGGCGTGCATTGACAACACTTCTACTTTAGAAATTAATTTCTAATGAGAAGTTGATTTTTCTACCTCATGAGAGAAGTAACCTATTTATTTATTTTTTCAAGTGGCTCCAAACTACTACGGAGTAAAAAAAAATGCTCTAAAAGTAAAAAATGAAGTTGAGTAATAAAACGGATTTCTACCCCACAAGTTACGTTACCAAATGATTTGTACTCCGAAGTTTCGTCATGAGTGCCACCTTTCACTTGCGGGAAAAAATAGAAGCTCCGCAATTTTTTTTTTTTTTGGAACGATTAAGTTGTAAAATATTTTTATTACATGCAAATCCTTGAGGGGGAAAAAAGAATAGAGAAAAGAAAAACGAATCTCCGTCTGAGATTCGCATGAAGTGAAAATGTCGTTTTTTGAAGGCCTGCGCCCACGCCTACCTGCTCCGAATGTCGGTCTCATCTAGCATTTCCTCGTCTCTCGCCTAATTCCCTCCTCCCCCAAACGGACGGTCCGGATCGACTTGCGTGCGTTGACTTCTTGACAAGGACGACCCCCTCCGGGCCCTCGCACCAACCCGGAGACGCACGTTATCCTCTGCCGGTTCAACACGTATGAATCCGTTCTTCGTTCAAAGTCTCCAGGGCAGACCACCCTTTTCTTGATTCCTTCCCTTCTTTTTTTATTTTTTTCTCCTCCTCCTATGGCTAATTCTTTGCTTATGATATGCCATTTGGAAAGGGCAAAATCAATCACCAACGTCATGACGATTTTTCTCCGCTTTGACTTGGAAAATAATTAAATACTTTCGAATCGTTTCATACTCATATTTTGCTTGGAGAGACAGGCCACTTGTTAGATTTAACATCGTTTTATTAAAGAATAACGACATGAATGACTCCCTGAACTTTGCCCGAATTTGTAATATGGTACATAATTTTTTTAATTTGTTCAATTTGATCCATGTGCTTGGCCCAATATATAATATGGTCTTTAAGCTTTTAATTTATTTAATACGATCTATAAACCTTTAGTTTATGATCGTCTAGGCCATAAATTATATGAAAATTTGCAATCTTGTCCTGGACAAGATTGAAAATACTCATATATTTTAGAAACTAAATTAAATATTGAATAAATTAAAATTTTGAAAATCACAATGCAATAGGGCCAAAGTCCACAGAGATTTGTGTGACATTATCACTTTTATTAATAAGTTGACGATTATTCGGAGAGAGAGAGAGAGAGAGAGAGAGAGAGAGAGAGAGTGGTGAGATTCGTTAGGAGTCATTGTGATGCCCATCAACGTCACAAAGTGTGCTAACAAGGATCGGCGGGCCCCACTTGGTGAATGGGAGCCTCGATTTCTTACGAGAGCTTCGCACGCAAAAGATTTTCCTCTGGCCCTTCCAAATTGGTATGTGGGATTCCAAATTTTCTGTGTTGAGTAGGTGACGCGAGGGGAAAATTAGGCCTACTTCGAGCTAAATCGCAGCAATTTTCGACGGCGGACTTAAGTACGTGACTTGTGACTTGTGACTTGTGAGTTCTAGAGTTGTGAAGTTCTTCAAGCAATTAGCTCGGCCAGATGATTTTTCGACTAGTTCGATCCTACCTTTACGTCCCCACCGAAAACTCTCCTTTTCCTTAGGTTTTTTGTCCCACAAATCGTGGCACGCCTACTTAAATTTTCAATGTTTCATGCGTGGACTTAATTACATTATGAGGAACTTGATCGAATGGAATCCGACATCCTTTGGTGAGGTGGCGACGATGATGCTGAGCAGAGAGAGGCGACACGATGACCCTATGCGGAACATACACGCGGCGGTTCTAATTGATGGTTCGACCCGCGTTTTGTGTAATTTCCCGACTCAAACTCGCGGTCGCAAGCTATGAGCGTGTAAGGAATTCCTTCGATCGTGGGATGGAATGTTATTACCAAGAACATTACTCGTGATGTCTGAAACACCGTCCTCGATGGCCGAAATATTAGATCAGCTATGAGTGTAGTTGATAGACCGAATATTCCTTCTCTCTTTAAGAATAAAAGACATCTTATCTCATCACATAGCGATCTACATGAATGGAAAGATAACTTTATAAATTTGATCGGTTCGAACTAACCTAACTCAGCGTAAATCCCGACCAAAGAAAAATGACATAAACATGCATCTCGACCTTCGGAATTTGACTACATGCTTTGCGCGGTCGTCGGCGTCCTCGTACTTTTAGCTACATGGGAACAGGAGCTTGGAAGAAAAATCGAAATATTTGACCGAGAAATCAATAAGAAAAAGCGACGGCAGTCCGTAGCCAGAAAGGTAGAAAAAGAAAATGCATGCAAAATACTTTTTTAAGCGCCTTCGGTTTGACATTTATTTTTTTATAGCGTAAATTCCACTTCCTCCCTTTCTCCTTTTCTCACCATTCTTCCTTCTCATTTCATGCCGATCGCGTAAGTTGTGACCACTGAGTCCTCCTAATTCGATCCTATATAAGCCACTCCAAAACCCTACGAAGGCTCCACCGAAACCAAAACGACCCGCGCCCGATGGCCTCTTCATCCTCTCCATCGAAATCCAGAACTCTCCTCTCGAAGCTCCTGCGCGTTTCCGTTCTGATCCTGCTCCTCGCGAATCCTTGCTCGGCCAGCCGCCTCGGGATGGCGGCCACCCCGGCGTCACGATTCGCCGTGAGCTCGGACCGACCTCGCCGCCTAGAGGGCGTGACGAGCTTCCGGCACCGTGGCCGGGTCTTCAACTACTTCCCCAAGGGATCGACGGTGCCGCCTTCCGGACCATCAAAGAGACACAACGGCGTGGTCGACTCCGAGCCCCAAGATTGAGGGATCAACGCGGAGGGCGTGTAGGTTTTTCGAGCTGCTTCTCTTATCTTCTGTTCCGAAGTTTTTTTCAAAAAACTTTTTTTTTTTTCGGGGTATAGGATTATTGAAGAGAGGATTTGATTACGGGGATGGATCAAGAGCCCAGCAAGAAGAGAGATCTGCTAAGGGGCTGATTGATGATTGATTAATATCTTTTTTTTCTTCCTTTCTTTTTTCGTGGTTTTGTCATCGAAAGTTTCGAGTTATACTGTACAGAGAAGATGTTCATTATCATTTGTTTGTTCTCTAAAAGCATACGATCAATCCATGACAAACTATAAGAGTAAGGACTTATTTTTCATCAAGATCAGAATGCTGATTCAATCTCTCTCTCTCTCTCTAAAGAAACGTGGGTGTTGAGAGTTGACTTTGATGGCGTCGCGAAAGCCAGCGTTCGTGTCGTATTTTTCCCTAACTATAAGCTGGAAAAAACGCTCCAAATGGCGACCGGAGAAAGTCAAAGTCGAAATTGCGAACAGGGTTCGTTGGGAGTAGGCTAGGGCGGTATAAGCTGGCCCACTCCCTCAGGCGTCGGTTAGGGGTTAATTCGGCTAAAAGCCTAATTAAGTGTTTGGTGGTCGAGTGTCTTTCTTTATAATCCTTGTCCTTTTTAGGGTTTCTTTTTGGGAGGGCCTGATTTTTAGCACTTTGCTGAATAACGTAACCGAAGTCATAATCCACCTTTTAGCGCGATCACTTTTTTATGTAATGATGGACCATGTCGAAGTACACGTATGAATATATTTACGGATGCATATGTACGATTAGATTAGACCGGTCAATCGGGTTTGGGTCAGGTCAAAAATGGCCCGACTCGAACTGGCTTATTTTTTTCATGCAATACGAATTTAGTGACTCGTACTCCACCTAGTGCATATACGCCCAATCCATATTGCTGCAACAGTTCTTTATGTAATCCAATGAAGAAAAATCCACACAAAAAATGAGGCGAGAACACAGAGCGAGCGAGCGTAAGATTGAGTGAGGACGAGGGAGAGTGAATAGAGATTCATAAAGGTGGGTTGAGTCTAAGCAAATTGTTAACCTATTTAACACCCATATTATTTTGGATTTTACTATTCTAATCCCGATTGATTTACTAAATATAAATAACCATATAATAAGTCATCCCATCAAATATAGGCAAAGAAATGGGTCTATGACTCATTTTAACAGGCCTATGTATGATATGCGGGCATTTCTTTGTTTACCTACTTTCTTTCTTTGTTTCGCCAAAATGTGGTTACCTAGATAAACACAAATGTATACTCACATAATCTCTATGACGCAAATGGCTACGTTTACATAATAATGTAACTCTAAGCGAGCACCGATTGGAGAACTAGAAAATGAATAACAATAGTGCGCGTGATTCGATTAACTAACAATTCTGTCAGCTTGTGCATGGAATCATTTAGCCTTCTTGTTCCGTCATATAAACCACCAAGATACAGGCACATGCACTCATCTAGGAATAAAACGATGCATGTCGATGTCTGAGTGAAAAAAAAAAAAAAAAAAAGCGGTATCATCAGCTTCTTCGTGCCCAAACCCTAATGGAAATTTTGGGATCGGCCTAAAAACAATGAGAGATTTCGAAACATTGTCGTATTATCACGAGTATCATACTTTTGAGAAAAGTGTAGGTGACTACGTTAGTTAGAAAAAATAGATCCTTTAAAGAGAGAAATAACTCTTGTAGGAACTCGTCGTTCGAGAAAAAATGAACGGACGGAAATTTCACATACGCAAATGAAGCGATTAATATATCGTGTAAAAAAGTCGAATGACGTGGACTGCAGGATGAACGATTTGAACGAATGGAGTGCCGGTTGATTTCTAGACTCTAGGGCTGTCTTCGGGCATCTTAGAATGCTCTTCCAATGTCTGCTGGATCGTCTCTCGCTGTTAGGTGCGAGCTTCTGATTTTATGCATGAAAAGTCGTATGACTACTTTTTCTTTTTCCTCGTGGACCAAAGAATGGTTGGGCTTGGAACCATCATGTCATCGATGGGATATAATTATGGCAAGCGGGTATAGTTGTTTTGGAATAAAATTTCCAAAAGAAAAACGCTTCTCTAATAGCACGATAATACTATCAGTTATTTCTAACCATGATCTACACATCATCACCCCGTGTTTTGCATAACGCACTCATTAATTGAAAAATCGTGGGGTCGAAATAATGATTGTAATGTTAAACTGTCATACTAGCGGGAGTCTTTATAAAAAAAATCTTAATTCCATTACTTTTTTACCAATTCAATACTAAATCTTTTTAACTTTGTCAAGCGAGTCCTAAACATTTTTATGTTTTGTCGATTGAGTCCATCGGATCAATTTTAATTTGGAAATTGCCGACGTGGATGTCGTCCGTCCTACATTACGAGGCCGGTGCTAACGTCAACCATTTTAATAGTATTTTAATATATTTTTATTTTTTGATTTTTTTACTTCTTTTCTTTTTTCCTTCATCGGGCCTTGTCAATGGTCCGCATAGGTCGCTAGCCTCGCTCGATATGGTGAAGGGCCGCCCTCACCAGCCTAGGCCCGAGCATCCCTCTCCCGAGGCCAGCAAGGGTGGCTTTCGTCCGAGGCGAGGTAGAGGTCGCCGACCATCGATGAGGCCCGTCGGTGGCCGGTGGAGGGAAAATGGGAAAAAGAAAAGGAATAAATAAATAAATAAATAATTTAAAAAATATTAAAAATATTATTAAAATTTGTCTATCGAGGCATTAGCCATGCTACGTAGGACGATTGGCGTGTCCACATCGAGATTTTTAGCCAAAATTAATTAGATAGACTTAATTGACAAAATTAAAAGGTTTATGATTAAATTGGCAAAAGTACAATAGTTGTATGACTTTTTGAACAATTTTTCCTTTACTTCGTAAATAGCAGCCGTAGAAAAATCCTTATGGGTTATGGTTTGGTTAGGGTTTAAAATGTAGACCTTCATTGCCCATCCCCCAATGGGGCATATAAACCACACCACACATGGAATAGAAGCGAGAATGGGGCCAACTAAATTGGCCTACCTATTGGGTGGGGGAAAGAATAGATTTATAGTAGACCTATTGAATGGGTATGTCCAATTGAGTTTGGGTTGGATTGAAAATGGTCCAATCCAAATGAACCCATTTAACCTGTTTGACCCATCTCCATGCAATGCAGATTAGTAACCCGTACCCGAACCTACCCAACCAATATTCGTAAAATACTTCCATATTTAATTTAATTTAGAAAAACTCATACTTAAATTGAGATGAGAGTTTAAGTGAGTGAGCCCAAGATAGAATGAGAACGAGAGAAAATGAAGCGAGAGTAATGTGGGATTGGTCTAAATGAACTATAATCTCATTTATGACTCATTTTGTTTAAACCCATATACTGAATATGATTAACTCACACAATATCTTAGCTCATTATATATGAGTTTTTTTTTTCTAATACCTAAAAAAACTTCCAAATTCAGCATCTATCCAAATTATATTAAAAAAAAAATTCTCATAATGAACCTCAAATTTTACTTTTGTCCCTATGCTCTTGCTTAATATAAAAAAAAATCAACTTTAGCATATGTCATAATTATGCTCAATATTTTTGTCTCATAAAGAACCCCCAACTTTTATTTTTATCCCAATCTACCATCGTCGGCCAATCACTATCGAGTTAATTCTACTTGGTTCGAATTTTCTCATTGAACTTACCAATGAATTTTTGAAATTCGAAAACAGCAAGTTTCATGAACAATGAGATTTGAGATCATTCGTCCAAATAGTCATATATTCATGTCTAACCGTTCTTTGAGTTGCTAAGTGCCGGGGACAATCCGAAATACGCTGTCTTGAGTGGATCCGTATCTCCCAAAGAATGTATAGGGGAAGCATATAACAAAAAAGAAGTTATAGTGTTTTTTTTTTTCGTGTGAACTTTCTTTGAGCTATAATTCATTAACGACGTGGAAATGACACGTAGAATTAATTAATGGCGATTGTGGATGGAAGGTTAACGGTAGTATAATTGGGAAAAAAATAAAAATTTGAGATTTTTATGGGACAAAAAATAATTTTAAATATAATTAAGATATATGCTAAAATTGGAAATTTTTTTGGGCTTTAGGCCGGTGGAATTGGAATAAGATTTTGGGTGAGTAATTAAATTTAAAATCCGCGAGGAATTAAATTTAAAACAAGCATGTAAACTTGCCTACGAGGGCCCCCTCAATTATCTCGAAGTTGGAATGGACTAAGGTTCGAATAGGAGGAGTCAAGGGAATGTCACTATTCCTTTAGTTAGTCAACGATAACGGCTTCTCTTCATTGGGAAAACTCCGGTTAAACGGAGCCTTAAATTCTTCAGACATTTTTGTTTGTATCTATGTTGGTAAGAATTAGAATTATCCTGAGATGTGGATATAACTAAAGTAAAGTTTCTGAAGTCGAGATTTTGAAGCCTTGGGGAAAGAGAATCGGATGAGGAATGAATCGCCAAAAAGGATAAGGTTATCTCTTGGATCAAAATAGCCTCGTGTGCTAGGGGAATTTATACCGCCAGGCCGCACCGTCGGGGCGGCGCCATCACACCCCCGTTACATTCACGGCGTTGCGTTGTCGTCGTCTAGCTCGCAACTGTTGGCTTGGCTTCATGCTCTCTCTCTCTCTCCTCTTACCGGAATCAATACCCTTCCGGGATCAATCTTCTAGCTTGATTGCCACCGAGAATTTGAGAGAATATAATTGAAAGAGAAAGTTTTTGGATGAATTATCTTGTTGA
Source organism: Rhodamnia rubescens (assembly GCA_021437795.1). Classification (NCBI taxonomy): domain Eukaryota; kingdom Viridiplantae; phylum Streptophyta; class Magnoliopsida; order Myrtales; family Myrtaceae; genus Rhodamnia; species Rhodamnia rubescens. Next base: position 6,376,632 of record JAILYA010000008.1, read on the forward strand.
AAATGCGAAATAGAGGCCCTGCTTGCATGGGATTTTTGTCAAATGAAGAGGAGCCTTGCGCAAGGCTTGGCCGGCCGAATGCTAGTTTGGCAAGGATTTCGGAAAATCAGGCCTAATTGATACCTTAAGGTGAAAAGTAATGTTTGTTTCTCCATTGAAAAAAATCCTATCATCATAATTTATGCGGTGTCGGAAAGCTTATGACTCGACTTTAGGGTGAAATTAATAGATTGGGCCAAATGATTAAATTCTCAATGCCTCAAGATCGAACAGTCGTGATCGAAAGATGTGATACCTTAAGATCTAGCCATCCGATTTCAACTAATTGAGAATCGTCGGAAAATTCTTAATGAATATAACCGAATCGTACCCTTTGATCGATATTTATTCAAAGTAATTTTATTTTATTTTTTCAATTTTGTTTAAACCTTTGGTAAAAAAATTAAGTGTCTACGGAGATTAGTTTGAAGGTATGATATATAACATAAGCATAAGAAAGTACTTCAAAGTCATGTATGAAAGATATATTAGATCTTTATTGATGAAAAAAGATTGCAAGGGATGCCGACGAGTTCAGCGACCCGTTTCTAAAACAAAACAAAAAAAAAATTGTTTGCGTGTTATAAGATGATATCACTCGATCGGAGCAATGACTCTTCTCGACGCCAATTATACGTGTATAAATTATGAAAAGAGTACGATGAAATAGTACTAACGATATTATCATAAAAACAAAAAACAAAACGTGTCTGATAGCGTATATATGTATATATGTAGAGATCATGATATGGTAGATGGATCACAAAGCGGCTACTGGACTTGACTATCTTAATGTCTGGCCCATACATGATTCTCCTAGAGCTAGAGCTTTACCACTAGGCCCTAGTTAAATATTACCAATGGGAAGGAAAAGTGACCTCGTGCCCCAAATGAAATGAAACTGACCGTTCAACAAAAATATTGTCTCCTGGTCATATGGTTGAGCAACTCCTCCTCGCTTCAAATCGCATAGTTAGTTAATGTTCGATAGAGGACACTTGCAGAGACTCGCTCATTTCATAAAACCGAATCAAAGCATAATGGGCAGTCGATCACCGAATCTCGTATCAATTTCAATGATGAGAATACGCCAAGATTTCCCTCTCCAATAATTATGCTTTACCAAAAGGCGTGCGCTCTTAGGTTCGGCGCACGCAACAAGCATCATCGCATGGAGACAACAATAGCACCAACATATTGAAAAAGCACAAGTGATGCTTTGTAAATTCAATATTTATTTTTAGATCGGAATAAAAAGCACTCAAATCTAAAATCTAACTTTAGATGGAGAGGAAAGACTTGCAAAACTAATACCATTTGATCACAAGATAACTTTCGTGAGTAGAGGAGCTACGCTAGATTATATAAAGCAAGCATCGGAGCCGAAGCAAGCAAGCAAATACAAAATAGTAAATTCTTCCGAGTCGCTCGCACTTCGAACTTCTAAGATTAGCGGAAAAAATTCTCCATGTGAAGAAAGTTGATGGGATCATTCGCGAAATCAACGAAGAAAACTTAAAAGCTATCTAGTGTTTGGAATTACGTGAACTCCGGATATGACGAGATATAATTTGATATAGTTTGGATAAAAAAATCTCACCTTGAGGGTGGGATAGATCCGGTTAAGATATGTGAAATTTGAAAATAAAGACATACGGGGGTGACACGTGCGAAATGCAACCCAGAGAAACCAATGTGTTCACGCGGTAAAACCTATATCACGAAGTCCTGAGCAGACTCAGGACACCGCTCCTCCCATCGGCGACGACCTACTTCCAGCCTTTGGCCACCGGGAAAAGCGGCGCCAGATCTTGTTTGCCGTGCTTCTTCCTTCGCAGAGAAGATCCCTTTGAATCTTCTTATCCTTCCCGTTTCTTCACTCTTCCTCCTCCATTTACAATATCTCCCCCATCTCTCTCTTTCTCCCCAAACCCGCACAGGAACACCACCAAGGGAAATCCGGATTAGTGCTTGAGCAAGGACGAGAGCGTTGTGTTTAGATTTTCTGCTCATTGATCTCAAGACCTCATGGAACTTGGCTAACCAAATCCCCACCACCGCCACCCTCACGTACCCGAGGGGCTCAAGTTAGATCACTGCGGTCTCTTTGTCATTCCGTCAAACGGGTCACGGGCGTGGAGGGATCGTATCGTTGAAATCACAGGCCTCGTTAGTCCGGTCCCCGAAAATCTGGCGAAGAACCCAAACTCGGGGGCGTCTCCAAGTGGCGAAGTCGGCCGTAGAGCAGGGTAGATTCCGTCCAATTGATGGGGGCAGGCGAAACGGAGGTCGCAGAAGGAGATGGCGTACTCGTCGTGTCCTTGAAGTCACAGGGAAGAGGGTTTTTTTGTTTTCATGGTTAATTTTTAATTTTAATCCTGCAAATCAAATATTTATTTAGATATTATTTATTTGGATCCATGTTGTATCCAAACGTCAACATACATTGGATGGGATATTTAAAATCGTATCTATCCTATCCAATAAAAAAGGCCGAACGGCCAAACGCAATAAAAGAAGCTGAGAATTTAAGGAGATAGGAAAACAAAGGGATAATGAGAGGGACAAGGAGATAGGTTTTGGACTCAATTAATAAAATTAAAAGGTTTAAAATTGAATTGTGAAAAAAAAATAAGGTTTACGACTTTTTCGAACAATTTTCCAGAAAATATCAAGAAGACTTCTAGTTCTAGTATCCTTTTTTTTTTTTTATTTGGGGTCGAATAGTATCCTGAGTCTTGACCCATGGCTTTTGAGGTGAAATTTCAAACCACACCGAGCATGACAAGTCTAAGGGACAAATTTCTGCATTCAAGGGAAGCCACGTTAGTCTTTCGTTGGAACTTGTTTTCGGAAGATGACCAAATGTCCGCGTGGGTCGTAAGTAAATTCAGACTTTAGTGCCTTCGATTCTAATATTGACCGAGGCGATCTCAATACACTTAAGACTCTAAAGTAATTAAAACTATTCGATTCATGCCATTTCAAAATAAACGCACGAATATGTTTTAAATACCTTAGTGAATATCCTAAAAATGAAGAGACGTACATATTGTCATTCTCCATTCTCATTGGCAAATCTAAGTAATACAAAGTTTCAAAAAAAGAAAAACAAACAAACAAATCAATGGATTTGACCATCACACCGTCATCATTTGCAGTTTGGCAAGGGTGAAAAGAACTTAAGAAGTCACCAATAATCGCAGCTTATTCTGTAGTCAAAACACAACGAGACAGACGTCGGTGATCTTCGAGAATTCGCTACCCTTTTTAACTCGTTAAGAATCTATCGACACTAAAGAAGAGACTCGAGAGTCAACTCACCACCTTTGGCTGCTGAAACAACACATCAGTCCAACTCCAAAGAAACGGAGGGAAAAGAAAAAAAAAAAGCAAGCAAGAGCACAGCCAAAACTCCAGAAACAACAAGCAACTTTCTCAACCTTAATTAACTTCGTGAAGGTGGCCAAGGCCAACCACCGTTTCATCTTTCATCGTGAACCTCAAACTCTGAGCAGGTAAAGGCTGAGCTCGGGGCCGCCGCTCCCGTCCGGGCTCATCATGTAGAACGCCTCCGAATCCCCGGAACCCACCACCCTCTCGAACCTCGCCCTCATGTACATCATCTCCCCCTCCTCCCCCGGCGCATCGCCCTTATCGCCCGGCAAAACCCCCGCCCCCATTGACACCACTTCCAGCGCGCTCAGCACCTTCTCCTCCTCCTCCCCGCACTCCCTCTGCAGCGCGTAGCCACACTTCCTTCCGTTGCAGTATGTCCTCCACACCGCCTCCTCTACTAGCTTCCCGCCATTCTTCTTCTTCTTCTTCTCCTTCTTGGCGGCCTCTGCAGCCTCCGTCGCCTTCCTATCGCACTCGAGGGCGATCCGCACGACCCCTGACGCCATCTCACGCACCAGGACGCTCGTCGGCACCGCCAGCTGGATGAGGAAGGCCGGGGCCGAACTCGGGTCGTCCTGGAACGCGAAGTGGACGTGGCCCCGCCGGTTGCCGAAGAGCGTCCCGACCACGTGCGTCCTGCGCATGGCGTGGAACTTGGAACGCTTCTTCCCGAAGAGGTGGAGGGCGGCGCGGAGCTTCGGGAGCTTCTTCGGCGGGGCCTGGAAGGGGGCGAGAGAATTGGGGACCGGGTAGTCGGGCTCGTCATGGATGGGGTCTTCTTCGTCATCGTCGTCGTCGTCGTCGTCCTCGAAGAAGTGATGGGAGGAGGAGCTGAACTTGAAGTTGACGGTTTGGTCTTCGTCGTCGTTGGTGAGCTTCTTTCTCCAGTTGAAGTAGCGCCGGGAGAAAGAGAAGGAGGAGGACTCGTTGGGCGAGCCTGACAGGATTGTCTTCATCGTCGGAGAAAAGATAAGAGAGAGAGAGAGACAGAGAGAAGAATCTAGAGAGAAGGTGTTGTGGTTCTCTGGGTCAAACTACAGTTTTTGCTTGTAGGAGGAATGCTGAATTGCTGAAGAGATGGCAAGAAATATATAAATGAGAGTTGGGGGTTGGGGTCATTCTTTGTTCTCTGGCGGTGCTTTTTGTCAGCGCTTGTGGGACTCGCAGAAGGAAAAGAAGGAGAAACTGGTGAGAGAATACAGACGGAGGGAAGGTGATCAGTCCGACCTAACTGGTAACGATGGAAGACTAAAGTGCACAGATACAAATCCCAGCAACGAGACAAGACAGGAGATCTAATCCGCGAAAGTCACGAAAACACACACAGGCCCGGATAGAGAGAGAGAGAGGGTCCGCCTCTTGTGATTTGTCCGAGAATATCTTCGGTCGGAGCTGAGCTTGAAACGGGAGTGAGCTGGGGCTCGTAACTGCTGGAGGATTGAGTCACACTTGAGAAGGGAGAGATGAGGGTTTCGAATTCCCAATTGATACGCGTGAAGAAGGAACAGGGTTTGCTTGGCTCGTAAAATAAAATAGAATAGGACAAAAAAAAAATTAACTTGTAGGATTGGAGGTACTGAAGTCAGGGCAAAATGGTCAAAATCGCAAGGATTAGGGAAGTGCAGGTAGTTGGATTAGTGGGTAAAAGACTCCAACGGTCAGCAAATCAACTCCTGATTTTCTCAGACGAATGCCAATCAATTGCCATATTACCTCGGACTATGACAGTTAATTTCGATTGGTGGGAGCAGAGCACAGACAAGACAATAACTCTGGCTTGCATTTGAAACGGTTGAAGTTTTCAGAAGGTAAAGGTGCACCAACCGGGGCGACCAAATACCCACCCGAGCCGACCCACAACACCAGCCTGAGCCTCCCCAGTCATTTGTTCGTACTCCTTCCCTACTCCTGCCCATGCATCCCTGATGGGCCCGTTCATAGCATGACTAATCAGTAGGACTCTCAAATAAGTGAATCGAGTAGGGTTTGATTGAATCGAAAATAATTCGATCCAAATTAATTCATTTATACGTTGACCCGACTTGTACCCGACCTGTCTACCAAAATATTTTCACACTTAATCCAACGTATGAAAATCCGAATTCACCCAGTTAACCGAAGACATTTGAGTGTGTATGTTGCTTGGATACAATCGCTATTTTCGACTATAAGATGCTACAACATTGGCTTACAACATTGCATATGAATTTCAGTTTTTGTATTGATTCAAAATGAAGAATAAGAGAAAGTTAGTAGTACTTGGTAGTGAATTTATCATATTACAGCAACAAATAACGCAAAGGAATTGAAATTTTAATTAAATGGAATACGAGATTATTATTTTTTTGGGTCGGATGAATACGAGATGTTGAAGAATATGATTTATGAAGGCTAGAGTAACAACGTAAAAATAACAATACCAAATGCAACAAAGGAAAGATATATCTAATGACTAACGGAGGGAAACTTACAATATTAATAAAACAAAATAGGCAAAAAAGAAGCCGTCTTTATATTTTTAATAAAGCAAACCCATCTTGAACTCGGAACAGTCCGATGAATCCATTATTTTCTCTGGGAGGGTGAAGAGAGAATTATAATGGCGGGTTGGGTTTGGACAAACTATGCACCTATTTAACATCCATATTTTTTTTGGCTTTGTCATTTTAGACCCATTTACAAAACATAGATAACCCTTATAATGATTCACTCCATTAAATAAGAGTTCAAAAATGGGTCTACGACCCATTTCAATAGGTCCAATAACAAGATGTTTGCCATGTGCTTGCCACCTATAGTCCCACCTAGATAGGCTTCATCCATTTTGACAGATGCATATCGCAATCATCTAATCATGCAGACCTCATCATAAAATTTGATGTATCGCCTTCCACCATATCAACATACCCGAGAGATCGCGGTACAAATTGGTTCCACATATTCTTTCTTCAAAGAGTCAAACGGGCTTTTGAAATTAGAGCCACGCAATTATCGAAGAAGAATAACGAAAGAGGGGGTTTCGGATCTTTATGGGGACCAAACAGGGCTCACGGATCAACTAACCACGATCCTCAAATCGCACCAACTCCCAATAAAAGTACACCCGACCTCACTCTTTTCTAATTAGTTAGTGATGGGCATGCATCATTTCGATTCATGTAGTGAGGTTGGAGGCATGAAATAGAAAAGATCTTTTTTGGTTCTTCCTCTTTTGGTCCAAAAAATCAAAAGATTCGGTTACCGCCGATGATGCCTTTACGCTAATTAACGAGAAAAACTCAAATCGGCGCTACGATCAAACTCGAGAACCACTGAACTTCCATTCCTATAGTTTTGAGACGTTGTAACTATGCGTTCGTAGGAGAATATATATATATATATATATATATATATGTAGATGTATGTATCTATGTACATTTTCACTTTAGCCAAGGCAAGGTCAATGTAACAAGTACGGCCTTTTTCGACCGTCAATTTAACTCGAACAGCTTTCGCACAGTCACTATTATGAATAGGCTGGAAAGCCTAGAACTAGTGACAAGCTTCTCCGAATGGGGTGGTGCGACGAAAGAAACTATCGGTCCAATAACCCATTCATTGGCATGGCTTAGTATGGAGCCCAACACTAGACTAAGGTTCTAGAGTAAGTCCTAAGACTTTTGAATTTGTTGTTCGGTCAATCCAATTAATCTTGGCAAAAAATCACCGACATGGATGCCGATCATCCTACGTGTGGTGATACCGGGTCTTGACATGAATATTTTTTTAACTATTTATTATTTCATTTTGTTTCTTTTTTATTTTTTGTTTTCCTAAGTGTGGTGATTCCGGACCCTCGTCGGCCACAAAAAAAACAGCAAAAAAACAGAAACTATAATGAAAAAAATCATAGTTTAAAACAAAAACTAAAAAAAAAAAATTATGGAAATTTATCTACGTCGCACTTGGTGGTGCCACATAAGGTTGTCGACATCATAATCAACTATTTCGATCAAATTTTAGCGAGAATAATCTGAATTAACACAAATGCAAAAGGTTTAGAATTGATTTGACACGAACGTAAAAAGTTTAGGACTTAATTGACACAAGTACAATAGATTTATAACTTTATTATTGAGACACTATCTAATTAACACATACGAAGCTTGGGAAAATTGCCCAACCAGCCCTAAGTTTATCATACTTATGTCACTTCAGTCCTTACTTTGATTCAATTTTGTTGATTAACAATCAAACTTTGCGCGAAATTTCAATGTGTTCCTGAACCTCTACCAGAATTTGTTGACGTGACGAAAAGACTAATTAAGTAATTATTGCAATTAAGATGCTTCTCCAATGACTTCGTTTGTGGTAGCGTCTACACGAATCTTTTGAAAGAAGCTCCAGGGGTGACGACGGTAATGTATCTCATTTGACAAGCGCCTGGGTTGTCGAGATTTTTCTAAATGTTTTGGGTCAAAAACAATGAAGAGATCTTGTTAACGAATGCCTTTGGGGCACTTGTTAAGCATGACTAATTAGGAATGCTTCAATTTTGAAGGCAATGATTACAATAAGAAGAGAAAAAAAGTGTGCATTAAAAACTGCCAAATCACTTTAATTGCTTATATAATGAGTGATGCTAGGACACCGCTAACAAAATCATGGTGAACCGCTAATGTTGATGTCCAAATTTTGCTGTAGAAACTTTAGGTGGTATTTTGCATCTGCAAAAATTGTTCATATGGGCACCAAACTGGCGATGGTTGGTGGTGGAGTGGCATTAGCTATCATTAATTGTGAAAGGTGCACGTGAAATTCAATTATCAAAGTAGAAAGCAACTAATTCTTATAAAATAAAATTCATAAACATAATAGAAAACTTTATAAATGCTATACTATCTCTAAAATGTATACAGCAATCGAAGACTTTTATCTACTGTCTAACATAGGAAAAATTTTGAATTATATAACTATGCTTAAATGCAAATGAGCGGCAATTAAATAGTGAAATAATGAAGAGAGAGACCACACGTAATTCAACCCACTGAGCGAAACTGGAGGGAGCTGCATCAATCCAAGACACACGAGGAAGAAACGTTCGAACCTAAAAGGAAGCAAAGCCATATGCTTATTACTTAGCTATGAATTGAAGGATCTAATCCAGCCCCGCGAGAGACTCCCAAATGACCGCCAACCTTCCGATTCGGAATTGATCACTTTTCGGCTTCTGTCGAGGCCTGAGGAGGGAAGGGATCGAACCCGGTTCGGGCCATCCTCTCGAGGGGCCAGAACAGCGGGGACGGGAGGTTGCCCCAGTCGTACCAGCCCCACCCGTCGCATTTCTCGGGCTCGCGGGTCTCGGGCTCCTGGTCAGGACGGGCCAAACGCGCTCGCAGGTACACGGTGACGTAGTGCGACGGCTGGGGCTCTTCCAAGAACACGTTGTTGGTGACGGTCAGGAGCTGTGCCTCGTCGATCTTGAGGCCCGTCTCTTCCTCCACTTCTCTCGCAGCACACTCCTCGAAGCTCTCCCCTGGAAACCACCCCACCACGCGCCCAACATTAGCTTACGCTAGAATTTTATTGCGAGACACAGGCCTTGGAAGGACAAGAAATCGATTGATTCTTGGAGAGAGGAGAGACAGAGACCAAATTCGAGGTGGCCGCCCGGGAGTGCGAAGGTGGAGTCGCCGATGGAGGACCGACGGCGGCCCAAGAGTACGGCTCTGCCCCTGAGCAGGAACACGACCACGGCCACCCGCGGCACGGGCAATGGCGCCGATCCGTCTCCCATCTTCTTCTTCCCGATAGACGAAGCGAAGTGGCAATTTAGCAGCACCCTCCATTTTTTTATATAGGGAGGTCGAAAAGTTGAAGGAGAGGGAGTTTCGTGTGCTATTTCTCCCGCTATTTGCTTCCCCAGTTCCCGCCAATGCTGACTTGACGTTTGATTCTTGCGATTTTGCTTTGACAGTTGACTGTCCCTCTGTTTTCTATCCACTAGCGACCTGCCAAGTGGATTACACTCTTTTTTACGACTTGAGCGGCACGAAAAGACTACAAGTTTCATCTTGTGAAAGAGCCAGAAAAGTACCGACCCAACAAAAAAAAAAAAGAGCCAGAAAAGCACAAATAAAATCAACATTTAGTTCAATAAAAAAAAATATTGAGTCGCCCATCTTATAAGAGGTCCAAAATTTAACATTATATCATGAACGGATCTTTACGTATATTATCTGTGTGTGTCGATGGGTCTACAACGACGAACTCGTCTAGTTTTGACCTCCGGATTTTAAGTTAATCGAGTCGATGTGGCTAAAAATAAATACCCGCTAATGGTATGAGATTCTTATGATAACGCTCAAAAAAAAAATGTAGTTACGTTGGTCGGCACCTTTTGTCATTAGCCAAATTGATCGTGAAACTTTCGTGTTTCTTTTGTTCCATTCGGCCCTTGTACTTCTTAAAATCAGTTCAATTCCATTCTTCCGTTATATCTATTTGCCGAAATTACTGACATGGCGAGTCACGCCGTTGACTGATCAATAACCGTCCAAGTCCCTGTGTGCCAATTGAGTGGTCCCCATGCCGAGCCAAGTTGCTACGAAACCGTAATCATTGACACTGCTGAATTACTAATCAAGCTCGATCGGTCACCTTATGGGGTCTAAGACTCTAAATGCAGCGGCTGCCCTGAGGTGATGGATCCCCATGCATCACACGCAACTCCGATGGATTAGGCAGCCACGTGGAGGAGAACACGTGTACCGTGTACTCAAGTACAACCTGCGCACACGGCAATGCTTGTTTAGTCTTAGTTACTGAAATAAATGTATGACCATACATTCTGCCATCGATACCATCATAATTTCAAGTCGAGCTCCTTTAGACTCGCCTCGACAAACTCGCGAACCTAATCTAGCTTCTTCTTTTTGTCGGAAGAAAGTTGGAATTCAATTTGGTTCAATCAAGTTTAGAACGTCAAGCTCGCGGGTCGAACTGAGCTTCGAATTTCGCAATGTACAGACCAATGCAGTGCGATACCAGCCCATGACCCGAAATGACGTTGGCGATTAACGAATGGTTCATATGGGCTTGGACAGTCGAGTGAAGGTAGGACAGCGACGTTTGGAGCTGGATATTCAAGTGAAGACAAGAAAGGCATTGATAGACAGGCACTCTAAGAGAAGGTCATTAGGCCCTTGTCATTTCAAGAATCACACTTCGTGGATGCCACGTCGTATTTACATGTCATGTCTTCTCGCGGTCTATTTTGCACGAGACACTCGGGCATGTATTATACAAGGTATAGATTTCATAGATGGATAAAATTCGGAATAGTGATATCTCAAAATACGTTAAGTGATTCGGAGTATCAAGTTGCAATGAACTTAAACTGTTATGTGAAGGCGAATTTGATATTTAAATACTCTAACACAAAGAAAACATGTAACTAGGGATTTGAAAGGCTTTCAACTCGGGGGTTTTTTGCTCTTGTATCATGCGAAATTTGGTAGGAACATTGCCGATTATTCGAAAAGTCCGAGATTTAGATAAATTCGTGACTTAATATCCAGATATTCTAACGGTGTGGACATTGAACGAAAATAGGAAAATAACTACGAATTTGATCTTTAAGATTTAGATAAATGCATGATTTTAATATTTCCATTTGCAAGAGTGGCCATGAAAATTGAATCACCGAATAAAACTCGCAATGCACCGTGTCGCGTGACTCTATCTTTGGTTGAGATAGATCCATCATCCATGTGACTTCGTTTTTGGCTGAGGAAAGTAAAAAAAAAAAAACATACTTTCATGTGACTCCCGTTGAATTTCAATAGAAAAGTGGGGATTATATGGCAAGTGAACCGATCTCGAGTTTTTTTTCACGGATTGGGACTGCTAGCCTCTCCTCTTTTCTCCCACAAAGCAAAAGCGCTTTCGGGCACGTGACCATGATTTGCCACACGTGCATAGAACGGCGGTGAGTATTATTTCCATCACACGTCTGAACACTGCCCAATCACTTTAATTTTTCACCATTACTTTGGGGCACTTGCTGGGACACTCGATTATTGTACCCACATCATAAGTGCCCACGGATTTACTATTCCACGTCAGCTTCGGAAGGACGGGGATCGATCGCGCGACGTCAAATGATTCGTGGACAAGTGTCCAAACATGTGAAGAACTAGTAACGTCACTTGGTCCTAAAACGCAAACTGTGCCGTGACCCCGGGATAGCGACTCTTAAGAGAGCTAGGGACCACCCACTTCGAAATCTTAACGTACATCCCCAAAATCGTTTATTGATCTCGAGATTGAACTTATATGGTAGTGTCGAGAAGCATAGAAGTTCTGTCGTGTTACCCTCATCGATGTCAAACCTGCTCCGGGCTGAAATCGATGAAAATCACTATCTTTAGTGTTCGGAGAGCTGGGATTTCACATCTTGACTCCCGTTCAAGGATTCATAACCCATAGTAGGTCGTTCAATTTAAATGAACTTTGTCGCAACAATAACAAGACGTGTTTTGTGTAGTTCTTCTTCATATCTTTAGAGGCACACTTTAAGGTATGGTGAAGATATTTGGCTAGAGTTAGAATTAAAATTAAGACTTCGTTTTTTTTGACGAAAAAATGAGTTGATCGGAAGAATATCTGCTCTTGTGCCGCTAGCTATGCCCTGCTTAGTCCGGTGAAGGTTTCGTAGCACATCGTGAGGAATTTTTATTCGTTCATCCATTTTGATAAATGATCCTTTTCAGAAAAAAAAAAAAAAAAGTTTTTCGATTCACTCGTCTTTCGATAAATAAAGGTAAGTTTTTAGAATCAAAAGGCACATTCCCATTTTAGCCTTACTGGGTTAATAATCTCGATTGCCAGGAAGGAGATACAAATCAGAAAAAGAAATTTACATGGGGGAAAGCCAAGGGAATATCCCTGGGATTTGATTCTGATTCGCAAGGCAAAGAATCTCCAATCATTTGTACTAATTCATAACCAACCAAACCAACCAAATCGTCGTTACCAATATTCTATGCTAAAGCATTTCGTTCGTGGAACTAGCAAAAATTACTAAATTGAAAGATAAGGAAGTTTGCTTAAATTTAGAATGCCCATAGGATCGATTCATTGGACGGTCATGATAATTTGGTTCGCATCTTGGATCTCTATTCGCTCCATGAATGAGTGAACTTTTTTTTTTAAATTCGAAAGCAATATTTTCATTTTGCTTGAGAAATAGATACATTGCTTCAAGATGAAGAAAAAAATCAAGCTTAAAGATAAAATCAACCGTGACTCGCTCGTTCCACCACAAAGACGATGCGGGCCCGGGTTCGGTGTCCATAACACCATCGCCGAATAGAAATACACCTTGTAAATTTTAGATCTACATGCGTAATCATTATTTGTTGTTTCGCTAGCTCAAGCATTTTGTAGAAAGTTGAAATTTCTTTACGAATTTGACTTATTACACGAAGAAATAATCATCACTACCATATGTCTCTGATGCATAGTGCGAATTTTTTTTTTTCTTGATCGAAACATAGTTCCCGAGTTGAATTGCCTGTAATCCTTAGATTGATGCTTTAATTGGCACTGTAGGCTCTCTGTATGATCGGCCAATGTTATATGCCACTTCTATAATATTCTTTCTACTATTTATTAAGAATAAGGCGCTAGTCGATTGGTTCGACGATCTTGTCCTTATTTCGACCGCACGATTTTTCAATTAATGAGTATTTTATGCTAAACACGAGATGTTGGTGAGTGGATTTCTTGTAAAAAATAACCGATAATACTTCTTGGATTGTCAAAAAAATATTTTCCTTAAAATTGCATGGAAATAAGTTGTATTACTTTTTTTAATAAAAAATAATTGGGTAAAAAGATTTTTTTTTTTGGTTAGAATTTTGGGTAAAAGACGAAGAAATATGTTTGCGGCATCTTTTTGACATTAAAAAAAATACGTTTTTTGATAAACCAATCCCAGTGATTCAGGCCCAGCAGGAGCACAATGTACGGAATCACCTGGCCACAAAGCGCCGCAGAGCTTCATTTCATGCACCGAGAAGACCAAATCTACCCCCCGACATTCCCTCCCTGCCCGCCATCTGCGCTGGGGGTATTTTCGTCATCATCGTGTCCTCGACCCGAAACAGAACTAAACCACTGCGGGGGGGCCCCGCATTCACCGCATTGCGCTCTGCAACTGAAAATCACACACTCTTCTCTCCCTCCCTCCGTCAAGCTCTCCCACCTCGTTCGCTCTGCTCCCCCTCTCTCTCTCTCTCTTCTCTCTCCCTCCGTGTGATCGCGTCGCGCTGCGGTACGTCCTCTGTTTGGTTCTTGGTGCCCCTCGCCGCGGCCCTCTAGCCGGTGAAGATGACGGACACCACCGACGACATAGCCGAGGAGATCTCGTTCCAGAACTTCGACGACGACTGCAAGTTGCTCGGCAACCTCCTCAACGACGTGCTGCAGAGAGAAGTCGGAGGCAAGTTCATGGAAAAGATCGAGAGGAATCGCATTCTGGCCCAGGTTGTTCTCGTTCCTTTTTCTCCGTTTTTGCTCTCTGTCTTTTTTTTCTTTTCTTTTTTCGAGCTTCTGTATGCATGCTCTTTGCTTCTTAGAGCGTAGGTAGCCTGCCTGAGTTGTTTCGCCTATTGGTTTTTTTTCCCTTTCCTGCGGCTGTTTCCTGGATTTTGCTCCTTTGTCAATGGAAGAGAGGTGCCATGAAAATAACAAAAAAGAAAGGGCCGCGGATGCTGATTTCTCGATTCCATTCTTATTTTTTCCTCGTGCGCATTTACTTAAGTGAGGCGAAACAGAGATTGCCAGGCTAAATGGAAGAAAAGAGAGGTAAAATACCTGCGCGACGGGATGTTTTCTCTCTTAATGGTTTTGGTTTTGTTTCTAGAGTGCTTGTAACATGAGGTCGGCGGGAATCGAAGATGCAGCGGAGCTACTGGAGAAGCAACTTGCGTCCGACATATCGAAGATGACGCTAGAGGAAGCCCTGACGCTTGCCCGTGCGTTTAGCCATTATCTCAATCTAATGGGAATCGCTGAAACTCATCACAGGTAGTTGATTTGGTGACCATGTTTGTTCGGGTGTTCCGGTGGTTCAGTTGCTATGCTTGTTCTCTGATCAAACCACTTCTATCTAAATAAGCATTGCCTATCGGATTCTGATCAGTGGCCCCCAGGAAATTTTTTGGATTATACTCAAAATGGAAGAATTAGTGAATAACGGGACTGAAACTGAAAGTATTGCTGAATTTAGCGGTTGGCAAACATTGACCTGTGAGAGAACGAATTGAAAGGGCTACAAGCATCGATGAGCAGGAAGTTTTATGCATTTTCTAAGTTTGCATGTTTTCTATTTGTTTGCTTGGTGTTGATAGTTTGATTTAGAATTTGTGCACTCTCAGGATCTTATATCATCTTGCGCAGGGTGAGGAAGTCACGGAATTTGACACATTTATCAAGATCATGTGATGACATTTTCAGTCAGCTGATTCAGGGGGAGTCTCTCCGGACGAGCTTTATGATACGGTCTGCAAGCAGGTCTAGTGTTCTTGCTTTTGTGCTTTCTGGTGGTCCTACCTGTTCTGGTATTTTGACTAGAAAGGATATCAGAGCAAAGAGCTAGTGTTTCCAGGTCACTTGCTATCTGAAAATTCATCTCCACTATGCTAAGTGATAAAACGATATTATCATCTTGGATCATAATTTATCAAGCTTGGGACAGGACTGTATGATGTAGTGATTTTTTATCAGTAACTATGCTTCCTCATTTGACACAATGATGCATCTAACATTCTCACACAGTATGTAGTCAGTAATCTGGCATTAATATTCTGTCATGTGGCTGATTCATTTTTCTCTGGTTCCTTCAGGAGGTTGAGATTGTTCTCACTGCACATCCCACTCAAATTAATCGCCGCACCTTGCAATACAAACACATAAGAATTGCCGTAAGTCTTTTGGTGGCTTCAACAAAGATAATACGAGAGAACTGATGTTTGTCACTGCAGAGCTCATTCCCCACCTATATTTACTGTATGCATCCTTTTCTTCAGCATCTTTTGGACTACAACGACAGACCTGATCTTACTCATGAGGACCGAGAAATGCTGATTGAAGATCTGGTATTATCTGTATTCTGGAATCTTGAAAATGAGTACTTGTGTGCATTTGCATGCTATACACTTACACAGGCAGGGTTGCTGGTATGCATGTGTATGCATGTCGATGTTGTTTTCCCGTGTCTGAGACACATCCTTCTGCACTGATAGGAGCCACTCCTCTCTCTAAATTTCTTTGGGAAAAGTTTCTTTGAGATGCTAACTGGGATTTTTGTTTCCTAGTCGTTTCTGATTGTCATTGTCCTTTTCTAGGTTAGAGAAATTACTTCCATATGGCAAACAGATGAGCTGAGGCGACATAAACCAACCCCCGTAGATGAAGCCAGGGCTGGTAACCCAAGATACATGCATATTTTAGATACGTGTTGTCAAAGATCTAGTTCATTGTGGAATATTTCAAACATCTCAGGGTTGAGCATTGTCGAGCAGTCTCTTTGGAAAGCTATACCTCATTACTTGCGCCGCGTCAGCAGCGCTTTGAAGAAGGTTCATCTCCAGTAGCCCTGACAATTTGAATCCTTGGGTTGTATTTCATCACTCCATCTCTAACAATTTCATATACTTTTACCACAGCATACAGGGCGGCCCCTTCCTTTGACTTGCACGCCTATCAAATTTGGATCTTGGATGGGTGGTGATAGAGATGGAAACCCTAATGTAACAGCAAAGGTATTCTTTCCAACTGGAATAATGCATTACTTAATTGGTATGGAAGTTTTACAAGCAAGCCCTGCATTATGATAGCCCAACTATGATGTCATCTTAATTCAACACTCAAAAACTCTGAGCTTTCTGGGGAAATGACAGATTGCTGATTATGTGTTGACACCCTGTACTTATGGCCTGCAGAATGTTGTTGTACTTAAGATGCAAATACATAGGTAGGATTGTGAATGTATATATATGTATATGGATACATCTTTTGATTATACGAAAACTTCAATGGTTCTGTTTGTTTGTCAAATTTGTCCATGAAATTTTGTTTTCCACTTTGTCATGTAGCGAAAGACTTGACTCCAACACAATTGAAGGTTATTATAGTGATTGGACCTCCACTTCACTCTCTTCTATTCTCTCATCCACTGTTTCCTTTTGTGACGCTTCCCACTTTCTTCATTCCTCTCATTCTCTCTACTAGTTTTGACTCACACATACCTGTGTCCTCCTATACTAGTATATTCTAAAATGTTTAGAAGAGTCTGGAGCAACAAAAGTGCGTATACAACCGAATATTTCTTCGTTTGGATTTGTGAACTGTGAAAAGTGAAATTGCTCTAGTGTTTCATGTTAATTTGTTATCCTTTACTTGCCTTGTCCTTCAACCGCTTAAAAGATTCAGATGAGAAAAAAAGAACCTACAAGTTACTCTCCTGCCGTTTTCCTGAAGAAATTTTATGTTATTTTCTGGGTTCCCTGAATAACAAAAATCACATATTCCAATGTCCTGGGGACTGGACTACCTTATGGTCTTCAGCTTCATCCTTATGGGTGGTTGTGCCTTATATTTCGCCTTATATAATTGTATGATCTTAATTTTCTTACTTCAGGTAACAAAAGATGTTTCTCTGTTATCAAGGTGGATGGCAATTGATCTCTACATCCGAGAAGTTGACAGCCTGAGATTTGAACTATCCATGAATAGGTGCAATGACAGGCTATTATGGCTAGCACATGAAATTCTTGAAAAAGGTTGGAGAACTAACATTCTCATGATAGCACCGGATATCTTACCCATTGATTGGATGTCATAATTATTATGCTTTACTATTAGGAAGGCACTGGAGCTTAGTAGTTTGTGAATCTTATTTTTGACCGTGATAGTGACAAATGCTGATGATCACATGATTGCGGTGGTTCAATAGCTGTTTTCAGATTGGAGTGTCATGCAAGTTTTGTTTTCAATTGAGTTTGTCAATAGGTTACCAATGAACTTTTCTGTTGGGATATAAAGTGATTAATCCCTCTTCTCCTTTTGCTACCTTCATTGCATTTCGTTTTTTCCCTATTAAGCAAGAACAAGAGACGGGAGGCGTTTAGTCTTCTGATATAAGATCACCTAGGGTGAGATTGGACTGGTCGACAAAAACTCCTTAATTGTTATGTCCATGTTGTTTTGAGAACGACAGTATAAGGATATATGGTGTTTGAGCTGTGTTTAGTGTGAGTCTGGTCAGACTGGACTGGTTTTTAACAATACTTCAGATAGGCGAGAAAAGAGGGCTAGCTTTATTCGGCGATTATAGAATTATCAAATACTAATCAAGAAATAGAAAATAGTGAAGCAGGCGGTTGGTAGAGAGAGAAAGAGAGAGAGAGAGAGTGCCGTCAACACCATTGATGGACATGGCTGGTGAGACAACTGTGTGAAAACCTGGAAATAAATGATGATAAAGTTCAGAAAAGCTGATTTGTTTTTGCTTTTCCTGGTTTGTTGGATAGACCAGCATATGAACAAAACTTGTGCGGGTCTGACTATTATTCACCGGGCACTATTGTTGTTATTGGTTTTGAAGTTGAATGGCTCTTGAAAAAATTCTCTTCAGAAACATCTTCAGAGGATAGGCTTGAGAGTCGAAGTCAATCTTTGACCAGAACTCAAATAAAGCTTCACAATCAACAACTTCCATCTCTTCCAACTCAACTCCCAGCTGGAGCTCATATGCCATCTTGCACAGGTTAACATTCACTATGTTTCTGCCTAAAGTTTTATGGCTCCATACACATCTAGGATTTTCCTTTTTCATTTGTTGTTGCTTTCTTCGAATGGGGAAGTATGGGACTCCCACTTGCAAGTTGCTGTAACAGCAGTGAGAAGTATAAATGCCTTCAAGAAATTGTTTGAGCTGTGATCATTTGGATAAACAAAATATTTCCAAGTACTATAAGTGGACAGCATCACGAACTTGGTGGTTAATGGTTATTGGAGACGGGTATGGGAAGAAGCGCATCTAATTCACGGACAAAATTGGTTTTGCAACTAATTGTTTTTTGCTCTAATTTAGTTCTTATTGTTTATTTTCATTATTGGAAGCCAATTTTTTTGGCTAGACAATAACGTCATTATTGGCATTTTTTATTTTTGTTTAATTCATGTATCTTGTAGAATGCAATGATGGTAACTCTCAGTATCCAAGACTGGAACTTCCTGGTAATGATTACATGCCATTAAATCGTCAGGTAAACCAATTTCTAATGCAATTGTGGTGTCCAGTTGCACCTTCGTGCAGTCAACCTTTTGAGACACCTGATTCTGTAATAATTCTTCTGTAGGAGGGTCAAGGTTCTTCATGTTCAGATCCTCAGTTCCAAGATTCAGGGCACAGTTCTTGTAAACCATCTGAAAATGGAAATTTGGCTAGCTCCAACAGTTTGCAGCCTGCTGGGACATCACGTGGTTCCTCTTTTGCATCTGGTCAACTTCTTGCCCAAAGAAAACTCTTTGCAGAATCACAGATAGGAAGATCCAGCTTCCACAAGCTTCTAGAGCCAAGTCTGCCTCAGCTTCCAGGAATTGCTCCTTATAGGATTGTTCTTGGTGATGTAAAGGATAAGGTATTTTCTCTCTTGACTGAGTGGACCTGGTTTTACGATATGGAGATGCTCAAGTCAGATTGAACCAAACAAAAATAGAAAGATTCTCGCCTAAAGTTACTAATCATAGGAGTGGGACCAGCCAACTTTTCTTCAGCCGTGTTGACTTTAAGAGTTATTTCTTGGAACCCAGGTCTGGAGTTCAAAGGTTGGTAGGGGGAGGAAGAGGACCAGCCACTTCCTTCCTTATTACATTGGCTTAGCTTTTCTTGATCTGTTCATAATGCATCAATACTGTCTATTCCTCCCAGTCAGTTTCTCTCTTCCCCCTCCTCCCCCACCCCCAAAAAAAAAAAAAAACAAACACGCAAAAGAAAAATGCAAAGTTTTGGGCCTAGGATAAGTAAGCGAATGCTGGAAAGAAATTAAAATGCTCTCCTTTGGAGCATATCATATATAATATTCATCGTTAGCAATTTTCTAAATATATGCAGTTAAGACTTTTAGGTAATCATGATGGTCAATTAAAAGCAAATGATTAAGTATGTGCACTGGGAGCAAAGCTGGTAGTCAGGTCAGATGATTCAAGGCTCTGTCTCACAACTAAAGCCCTAGAAAAGATAAACTGTGTTTCGAATGTTTTAATAGATGCATTTGATAGGGTTTATAAAGTTTCATCTATGTCTCTGCTCCCTTTTTCTCTTGGACAAATCAAATACACGTGTGAAACACCTGCTCATATTATTACCGGTATGAGAACTGTTCCTGGCATATTGTTATTTTCAACCATTCCAATCTGTAATTTTAGATTTAAAGTGTTACATGTGGCTTGGGTTTAATAACATGGACCAATGAGTTACCTCCCCTCTATTGAATGGTTAGGAAGTTGGCATCCGTTCAATATGCTTTGCAGGACGGTTATGAGGCATATCAAGCGAACCAATTGTGTTAAGGTGGTTTCCTGTTCTAGGTTGGTTTTGGTTGATATATATGGTTATTTCATGGCAGTCGCTTTTGTAACTGTTCATCAAGTTCTTTGACAGCGAAACTTTCAACCACCTTTCCATGTAGAAGCAGGTCACATCGACCAAATCACATAAATGGCTTGTGTTTTTTCTTCTTTTCGTTTTAATTGTGTAACCTGAAGTGCCCAAATTTCCTGAGTTCAGCTCATGAAGACACGTAGGAGACTGGAGCTTCTGCTTGAGGAAATTCCTTGTGAACATGATCCTTGTGATTATTATGAGTCATCAGACCAGCTTTTAGAACCTCTGATTCTTTGCTACGAATCTCTGGTATATAGCATCTCCTCCTAATGAGCTCCAGTCCCTGTTCCCACACTTTGACAGTGATGAAGCTCTATTCTCGCTGACAATTCTTATTATTTGCAGCAATCATGTGGGTCTGGCATGCTGGCTGATGGCCGGCTTGCTGACCTCATTCGGAGGGTGGCCACTTTTGGGATGGTGCTAATGAAACTTGACTTGCGTCAGGTTTGTAAATATTAGGTGCTAATATGATCCTTGATGATTGCTACTTCTGCGACTCATTTCAAATTTTCTTCTTTAATGAGTCAGGAATCACTAAGGCACTCGGAAACACTAGATGCCATAACAAAATATCTTGATATGGGTACATATAGTGAGTGGGATGAAGAGAAGAGACTGGAGTTCCTGACAAGAGAGTTAAAAGGGAAAAGGCCTTTAGTTCCACTTTCCATCGAGGTAAGGTCTAGGATGGTACTACTTTAGTGGTAACTGCGCTTTAAGTATGCAATAAATAAATTTATGAAATGAAACGTAACTATTGCTGGCCCTAATTGGGTGCCAGTTGTTCCATGTTTACTTGAAAATTAATGTGTTCAATGACGAGAATGTTTTTCTAGTGTCTACCTTAAGAAAGATGGATCTGGAATTTTTTTATTTTTATTTTATATTAGGACCTTGTTCATGAAGAATTTTTTGACTGGGCTCTTATGAAGTCTAATAATTTTTACTAAATAAACAAGAACGCGGCTGAGAAACATGCCGTTGCTTGACGTGCACCTATGAATAAATATAACTGCATACATGCATCTGTTCTCATAATCACTTGTCTGTGGGAAGTGCATGAAATATATATGCTATATTGCTATGAGGGCTTGTATTAAGGGCATTTCAACTCTGTTTAGTAGGGCATTCTCTCGCAATTCTCCGTAATTTGTCCTTAGAGCCGGTGATTATATTATTGGCTGTGGCATATTCATGTATAACACATAAATTGAGGAGTAAACCATAAGATATATCAAAGCAACCAAGTATATGTGTTGTGGATCTGTAAAAGCTCGTGTACCTTTCTGAAATACTCTTTCTGTCTGAAAATCAGTCCACATATTTTTACTATATCTTTCTCTTCTATATCTACAAGCATAATTGTACATTGCTTCATCATGTTCTACTTTTTTTCCCTTGTGGCATATATATATATATATATATATATACTGACTAGTGAGTTGAGCCTTGTCAGGTTGCCCCAGATGTCAAAGAAGTACTGGACACATTCCGAGTAGCTGCTGAACTGGGAAGTGACTCACTAGGAGCTTATGTGATTTCCATGGCTTCAAATGTACTATTCTTAACGGTCAAATGCTATTTTTACTTAACTGCAGTCTACTTATTTTTACCTTCAACGTGCTCTTAGCCTAGGAATTTTAGATGCTAACTGTAGTCTACTTATTTTTACCTTCAAGGTGTTGTTAGCCTATGATTTTCTGATGCTAACTGTAGTCCGAAATTGGAACATGGTAGGCAAGCGATGTTCTAGCTGTGGAGCTCTTGCAGAAAGATTCTCGCCTTGCAGTCAGTGGAGAGTTAGGGAGACCATGTCCTGGTGGAACGTAAGCTCATATGCTCTCTACTGTTGATACCTTATTGCAGAGCTCCTTTTCCTATTGAGAATCTACTTCATTCTCAGAATAAGATGGGAGTGTCTGATTTGCCATTAGTCTGATCACTTGCACCATGAATTGTTAGTTTAGATACAGCTATTGTCTGCATCTTGAATGCATGCATAAGTGATATTGTTACGGATTATGATATTATAGGCCTTTTGTCATGGGAGTTCATGCTTTGTGCATTACATGGGTGTTTGAACGTCAAGTGGTGCCATCATTTTTGATTGGTTGTTTCAAACGTGAAATCAAGCGGTACTTTCTTAAGAATTCTTGGAAAAGAGGCCACATGTTTTATGACACATATCAAATTTTCACCAGTGGATTGATGCATTTACCTCCAGCTGATATAAATACAATATCATATTGTAAAGTCTGAGTTAATTCTTCTTTTGCCCTGTCGGTTCTTTGTTTTGGAGCAATATTAGTAGAAAGAACTAATCCTGGTGATTTTGACTAGTCCAGAACATGGATTAATGATCGATTAACCAGAGACCATTACAGAAGCCAACAAAAACCTTTGCTGATGGTTGAAGATCCATTTTGGGAACAAATATCCCTGTGGTATAAGAACATACAATATGATCCTATATGGCACTTTATACTCGCATAAGTACCTCTTTGTAGTCCCATTGTGCTTCAGCTGCGACATTACAGCCAAGAAAGTGAGTGAAATTGCACTCATCATACCTTCTTTTGGAGAACTTAATCTAATTTCTCTGTCATGTGAGCAGATTCACATTTACTCTTGTTCTCCTTGCTTGCTATTTAAAGGAAAATTAACAAGAACCAACTCATAGTCGTGGCTTCTAGGCGTGTGAAATTTGTAATTATCGAACAAGTTTGAATGCTGGAAGCACTTTTTTCAGCAAAGGGAGGTACGCTTTTTAAAAATTTTCACTTTTTGCAAGAATTTGGACGACATGAAATTTCGAATTCAATTCAGCTTCTGAGGCTGTTCAACCTGGTTTGATGGAATGCTTGCTTCTTCTCCTTTATTCTCCTTTGGTTGGCTCTTCTCATAATATCTTGTACTCTAAATAGGTTGCGGGTCGTCCCTCTGTTTGAAACTGTGAAGGATCTTAGAGAAGCTGGGTCAGTGATCAAGAAACTGTTATCAATTGACTGGTACAAGGAGCACATTTTAAGAAATCACGGTGGCCACCAGGAGGTACACATTTTAGAATACATATTCAAGATCTAGTTAGATAACTTTCAGAAATATTAACAAACTTTTAATTGTTTACACAGGTAATGGTTGGATATTCTGACTCTGGTAAAGATGCTGGGCGCTTCACAGCTGCATGGGAACTCTACAAAGCACAAGAGGACGTTGTAGCTGCATGCAATGAATATGGCATTAAGGTTACCTTATTCCATGGACGTGGAGGGAGCATTGGTCGGGGTGGTGGCCCCACATATCTAGCTATTCAATCCCAGCCGCCAGGTTCTGTCATGGTTAGTCATCCTACTCACATCTTGCAAGATGGATCCTTCAACTTATATTTAACGAGGGGGAGTGATCTGTAGCACATAGACACTTTACCATTAAACCTTTCATCTTGGCTATTGTGAGATTCGGAGGCTGTCTGACTGAAATACACTAAAGGAGCCCATTTGTACTTGGAAACAGAATGTTGCCTACAAGGAAGCAAAATAAATGAACTAATATAGACCTCAAACCGCTCAAAATTGCTCCCATCCAACTCAACCCAAATAATCGTAAAAATGCAAGATATTATTCAAGAATGAATAAATATAGCATAAGGATAAAAGTACGTCTTATTATGTGCCTGTATACTGTCTTTTATTGACAAATAAAAACTCCCTTTTCTATTTGAAGGAAATCTATTTGCCAGACTTATTTGGGCGTAGTTGACCTGAAATGAAGCGTTCCGTGAATTTGTGCTTAAATTATGGGGTAAATGACAAGAATGGTCCATGAACTTAGACCCACTATGCAATGTGGTCCCTGAACTTTGAATTTGTTTAGTGTGAACCCTGAACTTTAGCCCAATGTCCAATGTCATTCATGAACTTTTAATTTGTTTAATGTGGTTCCTTGGAGTTTTGGTACATGTTCAATTTAGTCCTTAGATTGCACGAAAATGATCGATGACTGTTAGTCTCCCAGGAATAGTCAGTGTCGTTATAAAAAAAAAAAATGATCGATGTTGTTTCGAACTTGAACTAATGGAAAGACAACATTCAACATTTCCATAAAGTTTAGGGACTAAATTGAACATGTACTAAAAGTTCAGGGATCACATTGAACAAATTAAAAATTTATGGATGACATTGCATAATGGGCTAAAGTTCAGGGACCACGATGAACAAAATTTAAAATTCAGGAACCACATTACATATTGGGCCAAAGTTCATGGACTAGTGCTGTTATCCCTAAATTCTGTATTGGATCCCATATATGGTTGCCTGTTTGATACACGGACACAGCATAAGTGTTGTCAGGGAGAAGCTTTGTCTGTCTTGAGTCGTAATTGGACCTTAATCTGGCTGAGTCTGTTTGATTAAGCCAATGCACACAAGAAAATTTTCAGCCACATCGATTGAATGGTGGTTTGAACTCAAGATAGCACAAGCTGAACCATGTGAATGGGCCTATGAACTTTCTGGAACATCTTATATTACAATTCATAAGCACTGTTTGTCTTCTCAGTCCAGAACTGCACTTGCACTCCTGTAAACTTAAGGAAATGGCAAGTCTTACTGCACTTCTTGCGCTTTTTTATATGTCTTGTGCAGTTGAAGTGTAAATACTATGATAGTTTTGAAGTTCTGTTAGCTTGTTCATTATATAAAGTAAAGCTTAGTTCTGTATCAAGTAGTCAAAGAAGCATACAGAACCATTTCTTAGGTACAACTATGGTGCTTGACAGGGTACACTTCGCTCAACTGAGCAAGGAGAGATGGTGCAGGCCAAGTTTGGGTTGCCACAGACAGCAGTAAGGCAGCTGGAGATTTACACTACAGCTGTTCTGCTTGCTACTCTACGGCCCCCACTCTCTCCTAGAGAAGAAAAATGGCGTAACCTCATGGAGGAAATCTCGAAGATCAGTTGCCAAAGTTATCGCAATACCGTATATGAAAACCCTGAATTCCTTGCCTACTTTCATGAAGCTACACCACAGGCTGAACTTGGCTTCCTCAACATCGGAAGCCGTCCCACTCGGAGGAAGAGCTCAACAGGAATTGGACATCTACGTGCCATTCCGTGGGTGTTTGCATGGACTCAAACTAGATTTGTTCTCCCAGCCTGGCTAGGTGTTGGAGCAGGTCTACGGGGTGTTTGTGAGAAGGGACATACTGCAGAGTTACAAGAAATGTATAAAGAGTGGCCTTTCTTTCAGTCCACCGTTGACCTTATTGAGATGGTGTTAGGGAAGGCGGACATACCCATTGCCAAGCATTATGATGAAGTGCTTGTATCAGGGAGCCGGCAGGAGCTCGGTGCTGCACTAAGGATGGAGCTCTTAATGACAGAGAAGCATGTCTTGGTAATCAGCGGGCATGAGAAACTATCTGAGAACAACCGGAGCTTGAGGAGGCTGATCGAGAGCAGGCTACCTTATTTAAATCCCATGAACATGTTGCAGGTGGAGATACTGAAGAGATTAAGGCGTGACAATGACAACAATAAGCTCAGAGATGCATTACAAATCACCATCAATGGAATCGCTGCTGGCATGAGGAACACCGGCTAGAAAATGCCCTGTTGGTGGTTCTACCGAATGACCCTGCGGTAGACCAATGAAGACTTTTTAATCCCTAAGCCTGACTTCTTGGAACAAAATCTCTTTACTGTTTATAAGTGGTGTAATCTGAGGTACACGACGAAGAAAATATGCACTGTTGAACCATGTTTCTAAGTATGTAGAGGATGTTATGCTTGAATTGTTTCATAAAGTAAGCCGAGAATGCTTTCCCTTTAATTGTCAGGCAATTTGTACAGCTCACTAGATTTCACTGACGAGGCAGGCATATAAAACTAACTGGATCTTAGCTTCTGGCTGAGCTTGGAGACGCAAATGCATTTCCTGCATCTGAAACCCTGTTCTACACAGACCCGCTGACTCCTTTCTTCTGACGATTCGCACCAAGAGAAGGGAAAGGATTTGGATTTGCTTCTGCGTTTTCTTTGATCCTCATCTCGAAATCTTCCCAAAAAGTGGGGGCATTTTGGGCGGTGGGTGGGCTTGGGTTGGTGGGTGGGGAGAGGGAGTGAACAGAACTTTGAACTTCAGCGGAGGAATTATTAATTTGATTTCTATCCGCTTCCTCTCTCGAGATTCTAAAATATTGCCCATGTTGGATGAGGATAAGATATGTAAGTCACTAAAAAAAAAAAATCAGTAGATTCACCCAAGAAGTGGAAAGTTTAAGGCTCTGACAAACAAAAATTAGTACAAAATAAGAAAATTCGATAATTTGTGAACTGTTAAAAAGAGTTAGTAGTTTTGTAAAGAAATAATGGCGCAAATGATCCTTAAATTTTAACCCATTGTGCAATGGTTGGTAAACTTTATCACTATTATGCAATATGATCCATGAGCTTTTAATATGTTCAATGGGATCCTCGGATATTTGGCACATATTCAATTAAGTTTTTTTAAGCCATATGAAAATGTTCTAACTTGTCCTTCTTTTAATTTAAGTTTATGGACAACATTAAATATTTTCGTAAAGTGTAGGGACTAAATCGTATATGTAACAAATATCTAGGGATCACATTTTTAATTCAAGGATCACATTGCACATTGAGATAAAGTGTATGGACCATATTGTGCATTAAATCAAAGTCTAAGGATCATTTGTATCATTTTTCTTTTCATAAAATCATCTGTAAGTGGCTAACAAGTTACTAGAAAATCAAATGAACAGTAACTTATGAGACTCGACCTCTTTTTTGAATCTATAAACACAGAAAGAGACTTCGGTTACTTTTCTTTAGAACGAAAAAGGAATCCTCTTGTAAACACCAAGAATGAAACGTCGATACGTTTTAGTTGATATGAGATTCCTATAGACGTGGAAATAGGAAGATATAGACGAATAGGGTCCAGATACGTCACCTCCGCATCTAGCAAGCTGAGGGAACATGTTCAGATAGGGACGTGGATGTGATAGGTGAAGTCGCTTGGCTGAAGAGGGATCTGATTCTACTTTTGCATGGTGAGCCAAGGGCGGTGGCATGTGCAAACTGCCCTTCTTTCAAAAGATTGTGAGGATGGTTGTGCTCCGGCGGTCGTCCATTATCGTCTGCTGGAGAGAGCCCTTGTCCCACAATTTCTTCTTTCAGTGAATAGAACAGTCAGGACTGGATTGACCCTCGTTGATTACACCTCGGAGTTTCAAATCGGTTGACTCGGTCTGAATTATAATTACTCAGCAGAGCACCACCGGAAAACAAATGTTACAAGTTTATATATTGCATCAATATACCTGATTAGGATGATGCAAATTGCAGGATTTTCACCATCCTTATTTAGAACTTACGAATGGTGTTGCAAGTTTAACATTGAACTGTTCTTTTTGGGCCAAACAGAATTTTAAGACACATCTAAAGTGTAAGATCTCGTTCTAAAAGGCTATCAAATGATAACGTCCCAAAGACGATCATGCGACTATTTTTTGCACCGTCAGTTCATTAAGGAAATTGATTCCCAAGTGAAATATCTCTTCTTTTTTGACCATTTGAGGCGTAGATGCCTGAAAAATTGACAGGCGAAAAAGAGTTGTGCCTAAGAAAATGCTGCATGACAATGAGCATATGTCCTCAATTATGGTGTCAGGGAAAAATATGCTTAAGCAAAGCATCTGATACAGGCTTCTTTTTTCTGGAAGAACTCTCCAATCTCCATTGTTATTCCCCAATTCAGTTGCACATGATTCTGATATTCCATGACATTGTTGATGCAATCGATCGACTATAAATAAAGGGTCACTGGAAGAGCTACCCTTGAGGCCAGCAAGATATTATCTCTCTTCTGAAGAAAGAAGCCCTAGGAAAAGACATGGCATCCCTCAAGGCCGAGAAACCTGCTGGCGCTGGCTCTCAATTGCCTGGCCAGGCCAAGCAAGACCCTCCCAAGCAAAGCAGCAGCGCCCCGAAAGCGCCAGCAACCAAGCCCACCCCCAAGAAGGCCGAGCCGAAGCCAGCTCAGCCTAAGAAGAAGGTATTGTGTAACACCCTTTCTTCTCATTCAGAGTTAAACGCAATATAGATTCAAATTACGGATATTTTGTTGAAGTTTGCAAAGTGAAGATTAAATGTCGTTTATCGTAACTTCATTAAACAAAGTGTTGTCAGGCGTCTGGTGCCAAGAAGTAGAAGATGGCGTCGGCGGATTTTGTCGTGCCGGAGACTCGGCCATGAAGCTTGCACTCATGGAGGGGTCTCTCTAATAAGCGTCTTTGATGAATACGGTGTTGTACTCTAGCTTTCGAAGTTCAACCATGTCCTCTCTCCGTTACGGCTTGCCTTGATGAATAAAAGATAAAGTATTGAAAGAAACAGGCCTTGTTATATTCTTTTTGCTTGTTTGGTTGCTACAAACTTTGAATGAAATGGATTCTCCCACAGCTTTAACGTTACTACTTTGCGAAACCTAGTGTTTTAACGTTTTTTTTTTTGGCCGGTAAAAAGATGTACTTTAATTAACCATAAGTTTGAGGTAAAGAGAGAATTCACATGATTATCGGAATGGCGATGGCTCGACAACGGTCGATCTCTCTGTGACAGTGATATGGATGCGTAGCTCGTGCATGTGACCCCACTTGATCTTAATTGTTCAATCGCATGGATTCGGGCGGGAGCTGCGTTATTCGATAGACAAGATCCGGGTGTGATTACAAGCTCCTGGAACATGCAAGAATTGCTTGGTGTTCGTTTTGTAGGAGTAATATCCTATGGATGGCCGCTAAGGCATATTGATTAGGGATGAGCAAAAAAATCATGATCCAACCAAACCGGATCGGACCGTATGCAACTAGCTGCTTTTGGATGGTAACTCGCGGATACGGTTCGGTTCTCGGTTTCAATTTTCTAGAACTGGCATGTACCAATTCGGTTTACGATTTCGAGTGCGAACCATCCAATTGATACAACGAACTGGTCCTTTTATATAATGTGAATGTATATTATTTTGAATGAGACCATCTTCTCAAAGGTCAAACCCATTGGTACAAAAAAAAAGAGTCCATACCCATTACTCACGTATGAACCAAAATGAAAAAAACCTACCCTCAGTCTCAGCTCTATTCGCTCCTCTATTTCCATCGCTATTGCAATTAAGTCCAAGTAAAAAACATATGATATCCTGAGATTTTTTTTACTTGGGCGAATTATTGCCGATAGATTTTCTAGCGTTTACATAAACAGATCGTAACTTTTGGTCTAGGAGAATTAGGGAAATTGTAATGCGAGAGGAAAACTTGCTTTGAGCGCTCTCGCCATGGCTAGACCTGGAAGATTCATTTAGGGCCTCAAATCCGACATGGTTTCAAAGTTATGAACAGCGGTCGGTTTGTGCAGGTAAAGGGATCCAACCGAAAATCGGAAAGGACCGGTGGTTCGGTTCTCGAGTGGATCCATGAAACGAACGGATGGTTCACGGTTCGCATTTTGCGGAACCGGTCCTTAGTGGACGGTTCTCTGTTTTAGGGTCGGAACCACCCATCTTGAAACCGATCACCTCTAATATTGACTATTAGAATTCACCTCTTGCATATGTCTATCATCTCGTAATGGTATATAAGCCTCCCACATCTCAAACTAGCCCAGTGCATTTTAAAGTCGGGATGGCGCATGGCGATCCGCGACTGGAGCGAAAAATATCCTACTGGCACGGCCCGTATAGAGTTACGCCCGCTTGGTTGAAAGTTAGAAGAGCAAATTTCATTGAAACACTTATCAACCGAAGATCTCACCATTGATCTTAAATATTTACTGCACGATTCATATATGTAACAATCCCAAATTGAACAATTTCATGAACTTGTGAACCACGATTTATGCTGAAGTGACAATTGCGATTTAGATGCGCAATGTATTACACGATACCCAAATTCTGTGGCTGATTATTAATTCGAGAAATGGTGCTGGGCTTCTTAATGATCTGCCATGATCAAAACAACACCCCTGACAAAAACATTTTTATCAGAAAATTGATAACGGGAATAACATGTTTGAAAAATCTACTGATCCTACATTTGACTGTTTGAGAATGTAACTATGCTATGTTTGTAGTGGACTTATCATGTCAATCTTGCTTTTCTAACATTGATTTGTGCAGCCAAAATGGACTTCTATGGTAATAATAACGAAATGGATGTACATTGATCTGTTCTAGAGCCAATAGTCTTCGTCCTAGTAAATAATGCAAGGCCTATTAGTGCTTTTAGAACTAATTAGGATGAAAACAACATTTGCCTTCATGGATCTAAACTAGAATGTCTTACCAATAAAGCATTGGCTTAGGTGGCAGTCGAGCACACTATCAGTCTTGTTTGGTGCACTACAAAGATTAAAACCCTGAAAAAATGCGCCAGGCCGATGTAAGGGAGTGCGTCTTTAAGATTTCTCGGCTAAGATGCACTAGGGGCAATACCCGAAAGCTGGTCCGGACATTACCTGACCGCTAAACAAAATAAAATAAAAAAACTAGAATGCCTTTATCTGCATATGTCCATACACTATGATAGTCTCATAGATAGTCAAAAACGCATCCTATCAGAGATTCAAATTCTAAGATTTTACGAAATAAATAGCTCTATGCTGTATCTTTTTTATGACTTGATGCAAAAATATTCCAACACTAGACAGGTTGGTGGTTTGAAGCTACTATAAAAGCTTGACACAAAGAAGAATAACTTCAAACACGATTTCTATCAGTATATTGCATCATTTATCTGTCACGGTGCCTGCTTCAACCTTGTTCCTCCAATGAGGTGTAAGCTGCAAAATCTGGTGATTGTAAAGAACCATGAACGTAATTTAGCTCACTTAATATGAAAAGCAGCCGAGAAAATGCAAGTTCCATCAACAGAAGTTAATAAAGAACATCATAAAGCCACCTTTTTGCTATATGCAAATTCATTACAAATACTTGTATCTGTGGTATACAAGTGCATTTTACATCAAGAGCACTTGCAGGAACTATGCAGTTCAAGGGATCTTCCTTGGAGATCCGAAGAAAGAGACGAAAATTTAAATAGCTAAACAATGACAGTAAAAAGTAGGAGAGGAAGAGCCATACTGTAGCAAAAACACTAAAGTGAGACTTGGAATAGGGTATCATCTACAGTAACCTAAGCTCTAACTACCCCGAAACGTTGGTTGTCTTTGCGCTACCTAATGGCTATATTACAGTTCAAAATGGGCTGACAGCACGTGCTAACTTCAACATACACTCGGGTACCATCCGACGTCTAGGAGGAGCTACCGCATCCTTGGCGAGAGCTTCTGTATCACCAGTATGTACGTAGGCCACCAAATCTTCCAACATATCATCTTTGCCACCCCTCATAGGATCCTGGAAAGTCATTTAGGATAAGTTTAAACCCAAATTCAGCAAACGGAGACTCATTGTAGATGCCAAAATATACTAACGAAATTACCAGTATTTTTTGGAGTTCTAACAAATCAGGCAGTTATTGAACATCTGACTAAATCGAGTCAATTACTGGGTAGGAGATTCAATAGACAGTCCAACGAAGGATCATAAGTGGGGAACCGATTTCAGGAGGAAAGAAGCATTTGAAATAAGTAGAAAAACTCCATTTACTTGAATCAGTAACAAAAAGGATTGACCATGCAAAAATAGCTTACGATATATTGGATGAAATGAGTAGGAAAAGGAATTTGCTAATTGTGTCCTTCTACCATAGACTCAACCCAAGTGGAAAAGAAGTAAAGAAGACCTCAAGATGTCAGCTTCTCCTAACCTGGAGAAATAAATCAGTGTGGGTTTTCCCTTCATATAATATTGATTCTGCTTTCACTCCAGCTCTTCGAAGAGTCTCCGCAAAATATTTACTGGGAAAAAAATATGTCAGCGAAAGCTATGTGAATAACAATACTGACATACAAACATCATCCTGCTCGGAATGGCAGCCTCGAGAATAAAAACTTATTCATCTTTGACGCACTCAAGCAACAATTACATAGGATATCCACATGGGATATCATTGCTGATGAAACATCATTGTTAGTCAAGAGACATACACGATTTGGAACAAGTCTGAAACAACTTGCATGGTTTACCAACCAGAATTGTGTAGAACAGATCATTGTCTAATGACATACTTATCTTGGTTACAGTTAAATGTCATGATTATTAGCACTTCACGATTTGACAAGTAGTGTTTGTCACAACATGGCAGGCTCTTTCCAGCACCTACTAGGCCATCCAATTCAGTTTATGCAAGTAGCATTGATGATTTAATCTAAGAATTTATCCTTCGTTAGACAATACATCCCAGAAGAAACACAAACCTGGCATCTGATGGAATAGAATAATCTGCAGTGCCGTGAAACAAAATAGTGGGAGGCAAACGAGAGACAGCAATTCTTATGTTCGGGTCCTGGGCCACTAAATCGGGAGAATATCGTCGCAATGATGGTTCACCCTCCATAATGCTTTGAAAACAAGGAAAACGAAACACCTCAGATCCTTCAATTTGATGGAATCAACTGCAGCATCGAGTTCTTATAAAAACAAAGATAGTGCACTGGGAAATGGAGGGTACCCCAGGAAGATTGAGCGGTACAAGCCTCGACGGTGAAAGTGATCAACGAGTTCTAACAAATTGTACCTGTTCACAGAAATGTACGCAAAAATTGTCCAACAATCAGAATGCAGCCAGTAGGACTCTCAAAACCAAGCTGCAATAGTCAGAGTATTCATGAACCCTAACTTATACAGGTTGAAATTTCAAAGCAATTCGGATCACTGAATTTCCAGGTGAACTTGATCCCAGATCTTAGCTTTGCTGTTAGACGATACAATTTGAGCAATGAGATAAAAGTGCAATTGGATTGACTAAGACTTGAAACCATAAGATCTGAACCACAGATACACAAGAATAGGGAGCATAAACCAATAAAGCTGTTGTCCCACTACTGACGAAACAGTCAGTTTCAATACTGAAACTGAATGCTTAAGGAAAACTTAATATAAAGTTCGATTCTTGCCACTGACATATGCATGAACTACCAAGCTGTATTTGATGTGGGAAGTTCAAGACTAGCTCTTCAAAGATCATTTACCCTCCAGATAAACTCCCCCGTGAGATGGTCCAAGATCAATCAGACACATTTCCCTACTCGACGACGACCATATAATTCTCAAATGGCAGTTATGAAAATCAAGTTCACTGGAAGATGTCAAGAGATATTTACCCTCCAGATAAACCAAAGTACGCTTTAATCTGAGACACACTCCAAGAAGTGCTCTCTCCTTCACCACACTCTTTAATTGCTTGCTCCAAGAGTGCGCAAGCAGCAATATGTGCCCCAGCTGACTGTCCCATCACATAAACTCTACCAAAAGAAAGCATACGCTGTCATTATGACTATAAAAGTTTGATGCCATGTCCCCTCAGAAACTGGGAAAATAACATGAACTGAGTGATTTGACTCTCTTAGGACTTAAAGAGATCTTTTACCTGTTTGGATCGCCTCCATACTCAGCTACATGGTTGCACACGAAAGAGATACCCTGGGAAGCATCCTTAACCATATCGCCAATGGTAACTTGGGGAAAGTTTCTGCAAGTAGGTGCCATTGAACAACTTGAGGATTTTGCTGATAGCCAGAATACTTATTACCGTGCCTATTGAGATGTACATCCAGTGCTTTTGAAAA
This sequence comes from Rhodamnia rubescens, assembly GCA_021437795.1. Lineage (NCBI taxonomy): Eukaryota > Viridiplantae > Streptophyta > Magnoliopsida > Myrtales > Myrtaceae > Rhodamnia > Rhodamnia rubescens. Next base: position 6,410,554 of record JAILYA010000008.1, read on the forward strand.
GGTAAGCATGGAATGAAAACTGTAAAAAGTTATCAGATTTTGCCAACTTCTCTTTGCCAAGTGTTATAAACTAATTATACATGCTCCTTGTCCTAAGGTTTGACTCACTAAAATCATGTAAACTCAACAAGTTTCTGCAGAAACTGAATTCAATGTAAACCTGTAGTCAATGCAGGCCACCATGATGTCTCTTTCTGACAATTGTTGACCTAAAAGAGATCCCCATGCTTTGTAGCTGCAAAAAGAGAAAATTGCTGTGGACTCTTATATCTAAATCACAACAAAAGTGACAGAAAATTTCTTTTCCTTCTTCATCCATGAATTCTGTCAAGGGAACAACAATATTATCCTAAAAGATCTTTCATGCAAAAATATTAGCAAACATTCCAGTTCTGCCATCACAACTTCATCAAGGATATCCAGTCTCAACCAAAGAATTCACTCTCACATTTTATTCCACTGACACATTGAGAAACACTCACCCAATTATCCAGGCTCCACCAGTTATAAATGCAACAACTGGCTTTGGCCCATCCATGTTTTTTGGTAGATATAAATCGAGCCTGCACTAAAAAATGACTTCCAGTGATGGATAGATAATCCGCGGAAGCACATAGGATGCACCTATTTGGTGCGTCTGACATAACAGTCAAGTTTGATGTTACCTATTTCGGGGTAGATCACCATAAACTATTCCTCTGCGTACCTGCTTAGAGAAGAAATAGTAATACCCAACTGCACAAAAGTAGAAAATTGGTCATATGCGTACGGCATGTCAACACTAGTAGCATAAGCTACAAGTAGGAAATTAATGTCGGAATGGCGCAGTATGACAAATATAGTAAGGTACAGACCTTGGACAAAACCAGGCATTAGTAACAAGGAATAACAGCCAAGAGCAAGAAATCTTGTAATCCATCTGTAGCCTACCCTGAATAAGAATTAAATGATCGGGCAACATCAAGAAATTGAGATCGAAATGCATAAGAACCTTGTACTTCATGTTTAAAAGGAAATAAAATTCCTAGATGATTTCAGATTTTAGCTGAAAAATAAAGAAATAGTACGCATTGCACCTCTTCTAAGCAACAAATAATGAACTGCACTTTCCACTACTCATTTCATTTTTTTTTAATATGCCAGAGCCTTTCCAGGTGCATCAGATAGCATCCAATCTCCATTTCCTCTTCCACAGTCCGAGCGGTTTAATTACATGACAATCTCGTTGATCGTTCACACAGCAATGTTTGTCATTGTCTCACGTCCAAGTGCCTATGCCACAAAGGCGCCACTAAATGCTGAGGTTTTGAACACCCTGATATTTCTTAATGCTAAAAAATCAACTTCCAGCCACATAACAGTAGTCAGAAATAATGTAGGACAGTGAATGGGGTGAGGAGCCACAACTTTTACATCAAATTTGCATTCACTAGCGAAGAGCTCACTTGAAATCCAACTTAATCCTGCTTAGCAACCATGATCCGGCCTCATAGGTTAAGTTATAATGTCCGTTGGTTCTTCTCACGCAACGCCTACGACCAGCATCCCACATCAAAGTACAATCACTTTAGGGCACTTCACTCCACTCCAAATTAAGGACTCCATGATTTTCTCATTGGAAAAGGAAAATCATCTACAATTTCCAATGCCTATCTGGATGACATGCATTTTCCAAATTCCCGATTTTCCTCATTACTTCTCGGATGCGGCTCAGCCAGACTTTTGCCCAAAAACTCAATCAGGTGTACAGATCAAAGCATGACCGCGCCCTTGTTTAGTCACGATCATGAGAAAATTAGAAACTTGATGTGCTAATAAGAAATACATATCCGGGGCAAAAGATGAACTCAACGAGGAAATTACTACCCATGAAAGATCGCAGTCAAGTAACAATGCCATGGGGATTAATAAGCTAATAACATTACCAGTTCAGCATTCATTGTGCAGAGTATGACCATCGATGGAATTAAAAGAGGAAAGTTGCGAACACCAAATAAATAAACTGCCACATTACCCGAGATATCCCAAGAGCTTCAAGCTGAGGCGAGTGAGCACGAAAGTCTCGGAAGCTGCATCCGCGACCTCGCGCCCCAGCGACTGGTGCCGGCCGTCGTCGGACATCGAGGAGAGGGAGCTCTCGCTGGCGGACCGCCGCCGCCGCTGCTGATAGAACCCGGAGGGGGCGGACGCGGGGGGGACTGCGGAGGCGTAGCTGGAGGCCCCGGAGAGGAGGGGTCTGACGGAGGCAGCCTTCTCGTCGTCGAAAGGGGAGGAGATGAGGAGATTCGCCATCGGGTCGCCGTGGGCGGCGGCGCCGTCCTTGGAGAGGAAAAATGCGGATGCCGGAGAAGAAGCGAGGGAGGAGACGGGGTCGAAGGAGGAGGCATAGCGGGAGGACGGATTGGTGATGGGCAGGAGGGGAGATGGCATTGCGATTGGGGCTGAGCTGTGGATTCGCTGTCAGAGCTCGGAATCCGTTTTCTTGGGTTGGCTTCGGTGGAGACCCAGAAAATGTTGGGGGCGAAGGACGCTGACAAGGATCGATGGAAGATGAAGGATCGCCAGTGTTCCAGCAGGAGCAGAGGAGGGAGGACGAGAGGGTGAGAGATGATCGCAATTGCACAGAGAGAGAGAGAGAGAAGCCAATGGCGGAATCCAAAGTGTTGAAGTCTGATTCGGAGGCTGCTGGCTTTTCTCTTTCCCCACTTTCTTGTAAATTCTGGTCTTTTATTCTCATTTTAAAACGTCTCTCTCCCACGACACTTAAGACGTATATAATACGAATGGTTAATACTTAATGCATTGGAACAATTATAAAATTTTCCTTAATTAGTCGCTTAACGAGAGACGCTCCATGAATTAAAGTCAATGTCTATGACTTCACGTAACATACAAAAGTCGGGATCGAAATTATGGGTCTAGCTTCGCTTTGAACGATTTATCGGCGTCCGGGCAAATACTAATTGAACATCCGTCGTGATTTCCTGTTTCGATTTTCAAAAAAACTGATTCCACAAACCGGAAAAAACAATGCGCTCAAAATATTGAATTTGGCCCGTTTAAATTTTTAAACAAGTGTCGTGCGAGTAGTCGCTTTTTAGAAGCGTGCATACAATAGCAAAATTCATGTAAACGAGGCTCTCAATATTAAGATGCATTCCGGCTCCATGTCCAATGATCAACAATGGAATTGGCGGATTTATTGAATTATTGTATTGCCAACGTGATCGGTTCAACAACTGCTCCAGGTTTGAAAACGCCGAAATGAACTCGTCTGATCAACGGTCAAATTGTTCGGATTTAATTAACCTGAGATCCATGGGAAGCGAAAGTTCTGTTTTTTTTTTTTTTTGTCTTGTGGCGACGTATTTGATGATTTAGATTTGGCGCAACAACGCAATCTGATCTCTTATTTCTGGACTTAGCCAGACTATAAGAACCAGCAGAATAATTTTAGAAACTAGAGCCACATGATTGATGTACGAAAACTCCGGCCGATCTCCGATGATACCGAGCTCATCCGGCTACCGTGGATGGTCGGACTCCTCACCCCGCGTGTGTGATGACTTGACTCTTGGCTAACAATTTGATCCTTTTTTTTAACCATCTTTCATCATATTTCTCATAAAAAAAAAACGACTTAAGCATCGGAGGGTCTTCTTAAAAGCGAACCAACAACGAATCCCTCCTCTTTAGGTGTGCAGATCCACGGCCATTGGAGGAGCTTGGTGTCATCGAGAGTCGGACAGGGATTTCATGCATCATCACCAACCCCATTGATTTATAATCTGAAGTCATGCGACGTCTGTTTTCGATAGGCATCACTTTGGTTTTACAATTTCACAAATTTTCCTTTTCGTAGTTTAGATGCTTACATTGCTGCGACTCCTTACGGATAAATGCTCAAGATGATCCTACCGGAGAATGGATCAGTGTTACGGCCCGTTACATATTTTGGCCCAAAAGGGGTAGAAAAAGGCCAAATGATCGGGCCAAGCCCACTTAAGTCTTGTAGCCACAAAGCCCGGCCTATTAAGCCCTAAATCGAAAGCATTCATGAGTAGACGCAGCCATCTACGATGCCGACCAGCCCATCGCCATCACGCACCACCGCCCGATTGCTTCCTTACCTAACTGGCGTTACGATGTCCGTACTTAGAGCCCATTGGGCCACTGATCATCAATGTTTTTTTTTTGCTAGGCCTATATCGCAATCGAGTACCATAACATTACCCATCACGGACTAATACCAGAGATCACGATTAGTATCGTCGAAGAGCCTAATTGTTGCCCGTAATAATTGGAGTTTGAAAGGGTTCACTTTCCGCAAAGATCAAAAGGCAAAATAAAAGGGTCAAAAAGGGAAAAGGGTGACTTTTACTTTGTAAACCATGCTACGCTTCTCCATTATGCATCACTACTAATTTTGTTGCCAAACTTGTTATGCCCGTCACTTCGAGAACTTTAGGGGTGAGCATGGTTCCATAATAGAATCGAAAATCGGAGAACTGAATCGGTGGAAACATGGTAGGTTTCAAATTTCGGGGTATGTATGATAGGTTTCAAGTTTTAAAATTGAAAAATTGGTTCGGACGGGCGGGTTCTAAGTTTCAAGAAGTGGAACTTGGAATAAGTATTTATGTTTTTCTTATTCTATGTCTTGCGCTTCCCTGCAGATATTACGGGTTGTACGATGATGAGTGTGTAATCCGAAATCATTAGTTTGAGCTTTCATTTTCATCGATATCCATGACCGAGACTTTTACTTTGTTAATATTTCACATCTTTCGTGTGTATAAATATGAGCTATGGTCGAGGGGATTGTAGTAGCAAATGACGGTTATTAGAGATGATAATTTACTCAATCGTTCAATTAAGAAAACAAGTGAAACCTAAGGAAAATTATCAAAAAAGTCATAAACCTATTGCAATTGTGTCAATTCAATCCTAAACCTTTTTTTTTTTTTTTTGATTCAATCCTAAACCTTTTGTAATTATGCCAATTCAGTCCTTCCGACAAAATTTGGTTGGCCGGCCGGCAATAGAATATTTTAATATTATTTATGAATTATTTTATTTTATTTTTTTTTTTTTTCCCCGCACCTTCCTTCTTCTTCTTCTTCTTCTTTAGAGGATGATGGTTGCCGATCTTTAGAGGGATGCCGGTCTCCGAGGTCCGGCGACCGCCGAGATGGATGGCGAGGCCGAGGCTCGCCCGGCCCAAATCTGGCGAGGCTCGACCTTGTCGTCGCGAGGCTCGAAATCTCAAGAGCAACGAGAAAAGGAAAAATGGAAGTTTGGTGTTTCTTTTAGAGGAAAAGGGACTCGAGACATGGGTGGTGAATCGGTGATATATTAGGATGGTCGGCAAGGTTCCAATCGGAGTCGATTCTGACGAACAATACCTTTCACGATACAATCGTCACCGCACCCGAAAACCAACTTTTTCCACTTGATCCAATTGAAAAAACGAGAAAACGAGGAGCATTAGATGACGAAACCCTAATCGAAAAATGAAAATTGGAAACACAGAAGGAGAACCCTCGACGGAGGGGAAGAAGAGATAGATCGAAGAGAGGTAAACAACGACAAGGAGGGGGAGATGGTGGGGTTTAAGGGCTTCGGTTCATGCGTCGTCGTAATCGCGAGCCTTGCTCGGCCATGGCGGCTCGGTCTCATCGGCTCCTAGTGAGACCGACCGCCCCTCCGGCCAATCGGCTGGATCTTGGCCACCGATGTTCCTTTGAGGCATTCCTTTGAAGACTAGCGTCCCTCAGGCATTCCTCTACAGACCAACGTTTCTCTTAAGGAAGAGGAAGTAGAAGGAAAAAATAAAAAATAAAAACAAAAATTAAAAACGAGAAAAATAAAATATAAAGAAAATTCAAAAATAATATTAAAATATTCGATCGCCGGCCAGCCGATGTCCACGTCAACGTCGGTGGCTAAAATTTTTCCTGAAGGATTGAATTGACACAATCTGAATCAACTAAAAAAAGATTTAGGATTGAATTGACACAATTGTAATAAGTTTAGGACTTTTTTAGTAATTTTTTCGTGAAACCTAGGTAGATCCCTGAAACCTGTGATATGGTAGATTTCGGGTTTCATATTATGTATGATAAGTTCTAGGTTTCAAAAAATAGGGATCGGCTCTAACGGATAGGTTCTATGTTTCACCTGAAACGTGGAAGGAACTTGAAACACTCATCCCTAAAGAAATTGCGTCTCGTTCATGAAGAGGCCCGAAAATTTTTTGCCTTAACCAGAAGAGAACATCGATACCAAATCGTCAGACAAATGGCTGATTTTATTGAACGTACGGAGCTCGTATCTCCTCAATTACCACTCCACGTTGTTGTGTAGAAATTGTTCTATCCTCGTCGCACAAGTTTACGTGACAACGTATGCATACGACTGGGTTGAACAAGCAAAGACCCCGTCGGATTAAAGAAATGGTAATCCGCATCGGAATCGCACTCGACCTTTCGCAAAAGCTCAACAACGCAAGCCGAAATCACAATGTCGTTCTCTCTCTCCCCCTAAGAGAAAGATATCAAGAAGAAAAAGTAAAAAGCAGCGATGATTGCCACAAAGTTCGATTCATCGCTGTTTTTTCCCCGCACGAATGATCTTGATTGTTTATCTTTATTATTTTTCTTTGCCAACTTTTTTGGGAGCAAAAGGCGTGGGGCAGATCAAATGGGTATTGAGAGATCATAATGATCATGGAATAGATTTTTTTGTATACTAGCTTAAGACTGAAAAGGAAGAATTGCCGATTTTAAGAAAGTTACGCACCTGTTGCGTCAAATGCTTGATCTCGTGAGCTATGCGGCGTTCAAATCATCTAAGTTATTTGTAATTGCGTTCATTTTGATCCTGAAAGAACTTGACAAAGTTTGAATCACAAGTTAAGGGTTATAGTTTATTTCAAAAATAAGAATTTCAAATTCTAAAAAAGTTTAGTTCAGCTTGGGTCAAATGATTGATCTTATTAGGTTTAGAGGGAAAAGTTGTTCTAAAAGTCCTAAACCTATTGCACTTTTGCCAATTCAGTCTTATACATTTTAAATTTGTCAATTGAGTCCTAGACTTTTTTACTTTTTGCCCATTGAGTGCATTGGATCAATTTTGGCTAGAAATAATTCACGTAGACGCCGGCCGTCATGAATTGGTCAAAAAAACAATATGTTTAAGACCTTTTGGACAATTTTCCCTATTTAGTGCTTTCAAATTATCTAATTTACTTATAGTTATATTCAATTTTGGTTGTAAAAGAGCTCCACAAAATTTAAAGCACAAATTAAGAGTCACGGTTGGTTTGGATTGCACCTGACCTTTTCCAAAAACTCAACGACATAAGCCCAAATCACAAACTCGTTATTGTCGCCACAAAGTTCAATTCATCACTGTCTTTTCCCCGCACTGAGCGATTATTTTGTCAATCTTTTATAATTTCCCATAACTTTTTTGGGGGCAAAAAGAGTGTCAAAGATCGAATGGGGGATCCAGAAAATTATAAAGATAATTGACCAGTGTGTTTTTATTTTGTCTGCTGGCTTGGACCGTCTGACTCCACTTTCTCTCATCTTTCCTACGTTACTTTTGAGGATTTTCTCTTTTGGTTCAATAAGAAACTTAGTTTATTGTACTTTAATCGATTCAACTATGCAATAGTACAATCGTAAAGAAAAGATAGCAAAAGAAACTATGCACTATTAACAAAATATTTATGCCCTCGTCCTAGACTCCTAGCTAAATTTGTAAATCCTCTAGTGCGTCGGAAACACGCTTTGGTTCGAGTTTGAGCCAACTTAATACCCATTTTATGAAATTTCCCCTAAAAAAGAAGATACTTATGAGAGTGTTAGGTAGAAGAAGCCCCTCATCAAAGATCTGTTGTAAGATCCAGCCACCAATGTATCATGGTTAGCCCATCACTCATACGCTTAAGTTCTTGAATGAATGTGAATCTAACTACTATGTCGAGTGGGTTCGGACTTGGATTCTTACTGAGTGATCTTTCCAAGATGAAGGTATCACACATCTACCAAGAGAACCAATAGAGCAACAATCTGATTTCGAACAAAAAAGCTAAGCCACGGATAAAAAAAAATAAAAGTGAATATCAAGCCAAATGCGCGTCGATTTCATGAGCTATGCCAATTTGAAATCCATGCAACCAACAATCATCTCGGAGGAAAGTTTAGGTTTAGCAATTAAAGAGAAGCACTCCTACAAAACGCATGAAAGTGAGAAACAAACAAGGCGTTTGTGATTCTCAGAACGAGGATTATTGGCCCCCTAAAAGAAACAGAAACTATAGATTAGATGCTGTTTGAGCTTGAAAAGAGCTGATATAAGCCGAGCAAGCAAAAATAAACCGAGAGAGATATATCCGTTTCTAAGAGCAATTTGCTCTCATTGTGTTTTACAAAAGCCCCCGCCATAAAATGCATTAGTATGTTTGTACTATTTCGATAAAATGTGCATAGTCCATCATAATTTTGTCGGGTTTCCATCGTCGCGTCCGAGCCGAGATTCTCTACAAGTAGTTATAGACCTTTTCATTATTACTAGCTGAAGTAGTAATTCTCACCAAGGTGAGTTGAATATTTGCCATTAATTTCTTCAAGTAAGCCTAACTCCCGGCCAATCAACTTTATTGTTATGAGATTTTGTGGGATCAACCTAAAGGGTAGGCTGGCCTTTGGCCTAAAGTTTAGGGAGCCTAAAGCGTAGAAATATGCAATTACGAAAGCAAATATGGATATGAAAAGATTTAAACTCAAGATCTCTTACTTTATATCACGTAAGATGAAAACGTGATTCAATATTTAAATATTCTAAAAACTGGTTTGGATTGTGCACCAGTTGGACTCCTCGTTGTTGATTCTGGTCAACTTGGTCGTGGTAAATGGTTCCTGACCGTCTAGCTTTGATGCCATTTGCAGAGAACTTCGACTTGAGCGTGGCGGTGGAAATCCGTTGAAACTATGACGTGCAAGCAAATGAGAAAGCGGGCGTTCTATTGAAGATAGTGCAAAAATACTAAAATGATTCATTTGCTTTCCTTAAAAAGATCAAAAGTGTCCAAGTTGATCTTACAATAATGTCTAATTCTCTTACTCTCAGGTTGTTTGGTTTGCTCGACTTGTGACAAAAACTCACCTGCCTAAGTCACTTAGCAATATGCCCCCTACGTTTCCTCTCTTCCTAAAATCGACGCCCAACCCCTCTCCTTCTGCAACGACTTTTCTAAGGGAGAGAGAGGCTCCCCCTCCCTCTTCCCTCTCTCCCTCTTTGTTTCCCTCCCTCTCTAGATTCTAATCTTCTTTAAGACTTCTTCGTGGATTTCGCGGACAACCCCTCGACTTCCTCCACATGGAGAGTTTTGGTATGTGAACTCGGAAGTTCGAAACGTGAGCGTCACGAAAGAATATGCTATTCTGAACTATTCGCTCGCTTTGGCTTCGACGCTTGCTTCATATAGTCGAGTGTGGCTCCTTTACCACTTCAGCAGTCAGCTTATCTAAAAGTGATTTGCTAATAAAATAGTGTAGCTTTTGCAAGTCTTTTCTACCAATCTATAGTTAGATTTAGATTTGAATGCTCATCTACTTTGATCTAGAAATAGATCTGGGACTTACAAGGCATTTTATGTGCTCTTTTAACCTATTGGGGGTTGTTGTTAACTCTATATTAGGATGGTGCTGGAAACTATGAACTTAGGCGTGTATCGCCTTTTGGCAAAGCTGTAGCTACTAGAGAGGAAAATCTTAGTATGTGTTCATCATCGATATTTACACAAGATTCAATAATCGGCCGCTAGTTATGCTTTGAAGCTATGACAGATCCTTCTTTGTGGAGTGAGCGAGTATTGTATCAAGTTGCTTTATCTTTTAGATTTACTTGCTTTGTTTGATTTGCATCTTTATCTTGAAATCATTTACCTCTCTTTCAAGTAAAATGATAATTTTCCCGAAAAAAAAAAAATGTAACTTAGCAATAGCATACCTTGTCACCAAGGTGTCAAGAAACTCTTTTTGTTTCCCATGCATAAGCATGCAACACCACACCATGCAAGTGCTTCACATATGTACGTTTGATGCATCATCATAACATGCAAACGGACTTCATGGGAAAAATTGTCCAAAAAGTCATAAATCTATTGTACGATAGCTAATTCAATCATAAACCTTTCAATTGTGTCATTTTAGTCTTAAACCTTTTGACGATTTGCTAATTTAGTCCTAAATCTTTCAATTGTGCTAATTTTATCATAAACCTTTGGATAATTTTTCAATTTAGTCCTAAATATTTTGATAATTTATCAATGTAGTCCTTTCGCCTATTATCTAAGTGATAGGTTTATGACTAAATTAGAAAAATTTTAAAAGGTTTAGGACTAAACCGGCACAAATGAAGATTTAGAAGTGAATTGGCCGCCTAAATGACTTTTTAGACAATTATCCGTACTATACTAAATTATATCAAAGATAATGGTAGGATAGTGAGAGAATTAGAGAGGCGTGTGTCTTTAAGAGCAACTTGCTGAGTTTTGTGTTTTTGGTGAGAGTAACTAAATTGTTGAGTGTCCCTGTACAATTTCAACATAGTTGTGGCTTTTATTTGCATATCATATTTATTTTTTTCGGGTTTCCACCACCACACCTGATGTCGAGATATTCCACGTATACGATCTCGAATTGATATTACCTAGAGGTGACAAAATAGGTCTAGAACTCATATTTGACCCATATTTCATAGTGATGGGTCATAAATGAGTTCCTTACGTTTTAAAAGTGGGTCATAAATGGATTATTTAAAAATTTAATGCGTTATAAATGGGTTTTAAATAGGTTATAAATGGGTAAGTTAAGAAAATTATAATAAAAAAATAGCAATAGATGTGTATATATATCTTTAAAAAATATAATAAATAATTAATTTTAAAATGGATTTTAATATTGAAGTGTTTTAACAATATACGTCGGGTTGGGTATGAGTTCTTAGATTTGTATTGCATGAAAATGGATCAAAACGGGTTAAATGCAACAATATGGTTCGAACCATATTACGACGAGTAAAGAACTTCTGAAAATTATCATGGAGGAGACTTAAGTTCAAATAGCTCGTGTCCGAGCAACTATTTGTTCTTCACGAATATCAACATTTAATTTTTGCCGAAACCGCATATCATCACTAAATGTTACCCATTTTCGAAAAAGCCCATATGGACCCGCCGAAGTAAATTAGGTTTAGCACTCTTTTCTTTGGACGTGTTTGGGTGTGCTGGGTGGTACGCTAGAATGGAGTGGAATGGGATCACTCTCCTGCCTTATATCCCGATTTTGATGGTCGGTAACCTTGAGAAAAAGTATAAAAAAAGTCATAAATATATTGCATTTGTGCTAATTCAGTCATAACAATTCAATTGGATCAATTTAGTCTTAAACTTTTTACATTTGTATCTATGTAATCCATCCAATTAATTTTTGCTAGAAATCACTTGCATGGATGCCGATTGTCATATGTGGTACTTGTTGGGATTTGGTTTATATTCCTCATATATAAGAAGGCATGGACAGCCCAAGGGTTTTTATAGTTTGAGCCATTATTTTATTGGCAGTTTGGGTTTGGGCTTATGAATAACTATTGTTATGTATAATCTTTTTCTCTTGTAATTGAGAGTTATAACAGAGAAGTGAGAACTGTTAATTATAGTGGAATTATATGCTAGGATGTAGCCCTAATTTGAGGATGAATCAAGATAAATCTTATGTCTTCCTTGTTTTGTTTCCATATTTATTCTCTATTTTGTTACGGGTGTGTGCCTAATCATAACAACACGACGAATCTTGATGTGGACAAATTTTACATATTTTGTATTTTTTTTTAATTTATTGAACTTTTTAATCATTTTTTCATTGTAGTTGTTGGGTGAGGTCGAGTTGTAGGGGTGGAACCCTCGCCCTCGCTAAATTTGGCGAGGACTTGGCGGCCCTTGCCCACGGCCGACGATGGCCTAGGCGAGGGCCATGACCCTCACGGCCATAAAGAAATTATTGAAAAAGAAAATAAAAAATAAAAAATTTATAAAAATTATCAACGTCGGCGTAGAGCATGCCAAATAGGATGGTCAACGTCCATGTTAGCGATTTTTGGCTAAAATTGACCTCATATGCTACATTGACATAAATGCAAAATATTTAAGACTAAATTGATCAAGTTGAAAGATGATTTAGGTGGGAATTGGCACCAATATAATTGATTTTAGACTTTTTGGTTCTTTCCCCGATAACTTTGGAATTGGAATGATGAGCATAGCCTTTTCCACAAAAGTACGAATTTCTCTTCTCTCTTCATCTTTAAATGTAGAAAATCTCAATTTCTGTGTTTCTCATACCTACATATTTGTAAAGACATGAGAAATATGTTAAAAAAGTTATAAACAAATTGCATTTATGTCTATTCAATTCTAAACCTTTTGCATTTGTGTCAATTTATTTCTAAATCTTTTGCATTTACGTTAATTGAGTCAATCCGCCCAAATTTGGTTAGAAATTTGCCGACATGGACGTCGATTGTCATACGTGGCATGGGTGGCGCAGACGTGGATATTTATATTTTTTAAATAAATTTTTTGGTTTTTCTTTTTTCTTTTCTCAATCATTAAAAAAATTATTAAAATTATTATAAAAATTTTTAAAAATAAAAAAAATTTCACGTCAATGCTAGCTATGTTATATAGAATAATCGATGTCCACATCAGCGAATTTCGGATCAAAATTGATCTAATTGACTCAATTAACGGAAATGCAAAAAGTTTAGGACTGAATTGGTACCAATGCAAAAAGTTTAGGACTGAATTGGTACCAATGCAAAAGGTTTAGGAATGAATTGGCACCAATAAAAGGTTTAGGACTGAATTGACACTAATGCAAAAATTTAGGATTGAATTGATACCAATACAATATGTTTAGGACGTTTTTTACACTTTTTCTATAAAGACATATGATATTCGATAGTGAACATTTGTGCCTTAGGGTTTCTATCTGCATGCAAATTTGTAAGTCTCATTTTCATTCAGTTAATTCTTTTTCCTCATTCCAATCCATCACTGCATTGCACTTTATTGTGCCAAATCATGTCGAGCGAAAATGATGAAAAGACAAAAAGGACAAAGGGGATATGGAGTTGCATCAAACAATCGATTGAATCATTCTTTTCTTTTTTATAATTAATTCAGCGACATGAGCACAGCGGCTTGACTATATAAAGATACGTAAGCTTTTGGCTAGTGATTGATCTTGATCTAGAGCAATTTGCACCTAGTCTACAAGATTTGAACGGATTTATATTACTAATTAGTGTCTGTTTAATATAATGCTCCGTTTGTTTCACGAAAAATATGATAATTTTAAAAAATATTTTTTAAAAAGTAATTTTCAAGAAAAAATGGTAATATTTTTCATTGTTTGGTTAAAATCCAGAAATGAGTTGAAAATCATTTTTCCGTTCCAAAATGACTTTTATATCTACCAGGAACAGTACTATCCTTTTTATCTGGAGGCCAGCTATTCCTTTAATTTGGAGGGGTATTTCGTCGGATCTCCAACTCTAAAAGATATCTACAAAGATATATTTTTCAAGCACTTTATTGTAGCAATTAGATGATCTAAATATAATGCTCTGTTGAATCTGTTGCTATTGCTGCCTTTTCTCTTTCACGTGATGTAATAACTTTAACAAGATCACAATGATTTGCAGTCCAATTTCTTTGAGTACTTTACACAAACATTTGGTGAGCGAAATATTGTGAATATCCGAAATGTCATTCAGGCCATCTTCAAAGGACCAACACTTACAAATCGAGAAAAACTCCCCATAAGAACAAGACTCAGAGTGGGGGGGGGTGGCGCAGTAGTGACCGTGATAGAGAATGGAAGAAGAAAAGTCATTCCTATAGGAAAACAATTTCCGATTTTTAATCTAGAAATGCTTTTTTTTGTGATCTTGTTAGGGACAATACAATCTTAACTGTAGATCCACACATCATCACTATGTATTTTGCATAACGCACTTATTCATCGAGAGATCATGTGATCGGAATCACCGACGAGTACTATCACACTATCAAGCGAGCATCTTCCTTTTAATCTCGAAAGTCATTTTCCCGAAAACTTTTAACTTGAGTTTTCCAATAATGGGAAAATGTTTTCCTCGGTGATGAAGGAGCATCAAGCCCTATCGATCAGCCATCAAGCTCCACTCATGTCTAATTGATTGTATAAACTCTCTTCTTATTTATACAAGCAAAAGACCAATCTTTGCTACAACTTAATAAGTTGGTTTCAGCCTTTTTTTTCTCCCCTAGGGTTTCTCTCCCTCCTTTCGCCGCCTCCCTTCTCTTTTTTGCATAAGCCTTCTCAAGGGAGAGAGAGGGTCCTTTTCCCTCCCCCCCAATCTCCTTTTTTCTATATTGCTTTAGTTTTTTCTATACTTATTCTTTTCAATAATTTTTTTCGTTTATTTTGTGGAGCTGCGATCGACATCTATGCTCTCCAAAGATCGAAACGCAAGTGCATTGGAAGAATCTGCTCGTCTCCGGCTCCGGGTGTTTGCTCTAGATTGTTAAGCGTTCTACAAATTGTCGAAACTTTTCTCTCGTCAATCGACTTATCTAAAAGTGATTTTGTGATCAATAGGTATCTTTTTGTAGTTACTCTTTCTCGATCTAGAGTTAGATTTAGATTTATGTGCTATTCTATTCGAATCTAGAAATAAATCTGGGATTTGCAAGGTTTTTTTATGCTATTTCAACCTATTGAAGTTATTATTATCTCTATGCGGTGATGGTCTTGGGGACGCCGAACCTGGCGTGCACCGCCTTTTGTCAAAGCTATTGCTACTAGAGAGGGACTTCTCGGTGTATGCTTATCATTTATGATGATGCGAAATTCGGTGATCGGCCACCGGTTGTGCTTGCATGCAATGTCGGATCTATCCTTAAAGAATGAGCGAGTTTCTACAAGTTGGATCGAGTACGTCTCTTAGATATGAAATGAAGATTTTTCTTTTGACCAACAAAAAAACAATAAGTTGATTACAAGTTGGACAGTTGTCGATTATGCGGAGAAGTTGTCGATTTCGTTGTTGCCAATTGACTAACTAGATGTCGATTTACAAGTTCATTATTGGTTTTGAGAGTACTAATCAATTATCCAATGACTAGAGGTCGTCCAACGCTACGGTGATTGTTTGGTTTCCAAGGCTAGTGGACGAATTTCGAGTCTAAATTTAATTACTTTGCATCAGGCCAAACGTCTAGTCATACTTTTATGAGTCTTAATTGTGTTAAAATTTTAGGTTTCAAGAGTTGAAATTCTAGTTTTCAAGAGTTTTAATGCATTTTCCAAGTTCGCGTTTTTGAATCATTACGTCATTAATGTCGGGTTTCCCATGTTTTTAATGCTTAATCTATTTTCTCCGTAATAGTTCCTTTATAAAAAGAGGCGATTTCTCATTTGTAAAAATCGAAGACTTGAGTATTAAGAATTTATGAGTATTTATTTTGTGAGAGCAAATATCTATCCATGATTTCTTTATCCTTAGAGGTAGATTATTCTTTGGTGGTGAGCCAAAGAACCTTTATCCACAACCGGTTGTTATCCTTTAGGCCGTGGTAAGCTTTCCTATCCCAAAATCTATTATCTTTGGCAGGTGGTTCATCCTTTAAGCTTTGGTGGTGAACTTTATCTATCCCAATCTTTATCCTTGGTTGGTGGTGCGTTCTTTATGCCTTGGTGGTGATCATATCTATTCAGCATTTGTATTTATCCATCGACGTCATCCCCACACACCGTGATCAATCCTTGATTCCTTTATTTATCACTCAAAACACATTTCACCCATCCCACGTACGCATCAATTGGCCAACTAATTTTGCTGTAAACAAACACAGGGAAAAGAAGAAAACATTACTTGGAAATCATTTTTCGTCAAACAAATGCAGCCTACAATGTAGCTTTTCTTCAATATGAAAAGGTGAGTATCATTATAAGGTGCATAGTTGTTCGACAATCAACCAGGGAATGCACGTGATCTATCCATCTATCGTATTAATTTCACTGGCTTGATTAGCATCCAAGCCAAAACTACGGAATAAAAAGTCAGTGTTCTCATTTGAATAAGATGTGCCACATCTTTAATTTGCAAAAGAATCCGAGTGATTTATTTGGCCCCGGTCGAATCACCGTATCAATTCCGTCTATTGGAGCTTTTGCTAACTTTTGTTACCCTTGTCTGTCAAATCACTTCTCAGAATTTGATGTGTCGAGGTCAATATGGAAAAAGTAGCTCCCAAAAATGGTTCAAATGCTACTCATGCAAAACTGCCAATTAACCCGCCACTAAAGAAAAAAGCACGAGCCAATTTCATGAGTTATGCAAAGTGGAGCGTGCCAACTTTTCCGAAACGAGGGGCTTCAAATGCTATTGCTCTGAGGGCATGGCAGCAAGCAAGGGATGATAGATCTTATCCTGATTATTTTGTTGCTCCACAACCCGTGTACGTAACAAGTTCGGATCGCATGCAACGCGAAAAGACAACCCTCGCGTTTCTTGTTCATCGTCCGGGGTCAGCAATTTATGACCCGATCTTGTATCGTGGAGACTTGGGACTAGTTGGTCCATTTGGCTATTCTAATAATGGTGAAGAGTGTTGGGAGCGCCTTCACATGGAGAGATCGCCAAAAGGGGATCTTTTTCTAAGACGACTGACACATGCATTTCAATAACCTATCTCCACATCCGAACCATAAGACTACTTGGAAACCACGTAAGTCATGAGATTCCATCATGAGATATACACCAAACACCCGAATACATTTGAGGGCCCCTTATCTATCGGTGGATCTGTTTGTTAGAAGCGTGCGGCGAAGCCTCGATACATTTATCCGGAAGATAGCTAAGAGGGAGCCTCGGTTCGAGCACGTCTACATATCCAATTGGACTCACATTCACTTAGAAACTTAAGCTAATAACTTATGTGTGAACTAGAATATATTAATTA
Organism: Rhodamnia rubescens; assembly: GCA_021437795.1. NCBI lineage: Eukaryota > Viridiplantae > Streptophyta > Magnoliopsida > Myrtales > Myrtaceae > Rhodamnia > Rhodamnia rubescens. The sequence goes on from JAILYA010000008.1 coordinate 6,427,634, forward strand.
CTTCGAACCACACTAGTTCTTCGATAGAGGACTCTTTTCTAATTGTGTCTCAACAAAGAGCAAGAGCAATGTCCATTTACTTTTTCCTTTTTGCTTCTTCTCTTCACATAGCTCATGATATTTCTTAGGTGAATTGACACGACGGAGATGACTAATGAGCTTGGCTAATATCATGAAGTTTCACTCCATGCGGCGGTTACGGTTATGCAATATAAATAATTATGATCATGGTTTTGATGGAAAAATTATCAAAAAAGCCTTAAATCTATTGCAATTGTACCAATCCGGTCCTAATTTTTTTTTTTGTCGATTCGAGTTCTAAACCTTTTGCAATTGTGTCAATTCGGTCCATCCAATCAATTTTGATCGGCCGATTGTCCAACGACATAATATTTTATTATTTTTGAATTTTTTTATTTTCTTTTTCATTATTTTTTATGTTCTTTTTTTTTTCCTTCTCTCTTTTTTTTTTTTATGGCTAGCGATCGGCTAGAGGCGACGGTGGTGAGGATGAGCCTTGCGGTCGCCGGGTGAGATCGGCCTCTCCAAGGCCTAGCCGGGCCTCACCTCACCTCATCGTGATTGCGCGAGGCCGAGCCTCGCTAGGCCATGGCGAGGCTCGCCCTCGTCGGTGGCCGGCCGAGGCGAGCTTTGCACCTTCGGCTAGAGGAAGAAGAAGAGGAAATAAAAAAAATGGAAAATAAAAAAATTCAAAAAAATTAAAATATTATATCATCGAACGGCCAATGCCGATTCCAAAATTGGTTGCATGGACTAAATTGGAAAAATATTTAGGACTAATTTAAAAAAAAAAAATCGGGGCTAGATTGATGTAATTACAATAGGTTTAGGACTTTTTTTAGTAATTTTCCCTAATTTTGATTACAAGTTGGAGAACGTCCCGATGCCCTTGTCGCATAAGAAAGATGCTAAGCTTGATGAAATGGGAGACCAAATTGATTAATTAAGTAAAGTGGTGAGTTATGATTAAATATTGAATGCGGCTCGCTTGTTTAAATGGCCAATTACAATCAGTCACATCACTCCGTAAATCAATTTTGTAAATCTGATCTTTGTAGACCCGCATTTCATCTCCTAGAATAGGAAGCGATAATGCCATGAGATCAATCTCCGATTGGTTGATTATTCACTCAAGCATCGCACGTGTGGTTCATAAAAGAAAAGAAAACATTTTGTCCTTGTGCTCACATATATGCCATATGGACCTCATATCCAGGTCAACGGGGCTGACCTATACATCGAGATTGTGATCATGTGCATGCATGCATACATGCTACATACATACATACATGGAGTAATATAGCATATACCGCCGGTGTAAAAACAGAAAAAAAAAAGGAAAAGGAAAAAATCGCACAAGCGATCTTATAAATCATCGATTTGAGAGAATTGAACAACTGTAATACTCAGATGAAGGGTGAATAAGGCAGCTTGTGAATAAGGCGTATGAATTATCTTTTCATATGTGTGTTTGTGTGAGTGAGTCACGGGATCGGAATGCCTAATTTTGTTGATGTTTTCAATTAAAGGTCTCAATGATCGAAACTATTGATCGATGCAAATAAAGGTGATTATCAAAATAATCAATGGTTGAGATTTCTTGAGGCGCCAATAGAAGCGTTGAGTGGATAGAGAATCTCTATCCCAATTATGACTATAGAATTAGGAAAGGGGCGCACATGTTGTGTGCGTATTATAAAAGACAAACTTGATATATTCGTATAAAGACAGTACAATCTCAATCATAAATCTACATATCATCATCGCGTATTTTGCATAAAACACTAATTAATTGGGAGATCTTGTGGTTAGAGATAAGCGACGATCTTATCCCATTGTTAGGCTAGCAGCTCCCATTCGTATATTGTAGTCTCTTCCTTATTTGTTTATTTATCGAAGAAGACTTTATAGTGTGGTGAGAAAAATCATTAGCACGAATAAATACGTAAATTATAATTCGTGGGTTTATAGGATGTTCCAAGAGTTTCCAAATAACCAGGATTCCGTGCTCGCATCCTTCAACAATTAGAAGAAAATACACTCTCTACAAAAGTTTAGCAGACTTGAAAAAACTTAAATTTAGGAAAAAGAAAAATTATCCAAAAAATCTTAAACTTATTGCACTTGTTGCGATTTATTCCTAAACATTTTAATTTTGCTAATTAAATCCTAAACCTTTTCACATTTTGCCAATTGAGTCCATCCACCAATTTGATCGAAAATTGCTTACGTAGATGCCGGCCATCCTTCGTGGCATCGTTCACTTTCTAATATTTTAATATTTTTGAATTGTTTTTTTTTTTTTTTTCTTAGTCGATGTTCCAAAAAATTATGAAAATATCATTAAAATTTGTCCATGTCAACGATGGCCATTCTACTTGGCACGGCCAACGTCCACGTCGGCGCTTTCCAAATAAAATTGACCGGATGTGCTCAATTGGTAAAAAGTGAAAAGATTTATGACTTAATTGACAAAATTAAAAGATTTAGGACTTGACAAAAGTATAATTGATTTACGACTTTTGGGACAATTTTCCCTTTAGGAAAATAAGTACATAAATATACAATCATTTGTTCATATAATACGTATGCTGCAAATCCTTTACGTGATGATATATTATCTTCGCAAAAGCTGCTTCGATTCTCGATAATGAGACGACCCTCGGTCACGTTCTTGATTATTTACAGGCCGGACTTTTGGTAGGCTTTATTTTCTCTAGAAACGGAACATACCTAGGAAGATTATATTATCACATTAGGTTACTTATTTCCATCACACGTGGAGTTTCACGGCATAATTTATAGGTATATGCACATTTTTCTTGTGACGTCATATTCTTCTTACTCATTGTCCCTCAAATCTTCAGGAATATTTGTCTTTTTTTTAGGTCGAAACAGGAATATTTGGTTTACTTTTCTAGATTATATCTTACATTTTCCAACAGTATCAGTTATTAAAATGCAGCGAGCCCAGCATAAAATGTGATTTATATAACTATCTCCAGGCTACGTAAAGTTCTTCGATTCGGTATGTTATTATAAGTGGGAAAATTACAAGAAAAGTCATAAATTTAATGCAATTGTGCCAATTCAATCATAAATCTTTTGCATTTATGCAAATTCAATCCTTCGGATCAAATTGGTGGTTGGGACCGATGTGGCAATTTTTAAAAATATTTTAAATTTTTAAAAAATTTAATTTACTTTTTTTCCTTTTTTTTAATCATCCTGGAGGAAGAAGGAGAAAATATAAAGAGAAAAAAATAAAAAAATATAATTCTAAAAAAATTATTAAAATTTTAGTAAAATCATCACGTCAACACCGGCCTACAAAATTTGGTCGGATGGCTGAATTGATCAAAATGCAAATGTTTCATAACTGAATTGACAAAAAAAAAAGGGTTTATGATTGAAATTGTATTTTCCCAACTATAAGCACATTTTTGTTTTATTGGTTCAATGTACACGCACTTATTAGATGAAGACGATTGGAGAACCTTTTGCCCTAACGTATATGCCCTGCCCTCCACTCTCCAGAAAGATTGCGGTTCTTCACCTGCTCACAAGAGAATCCGAATCTCTACTCTTACCATTCACTATCATATGCTTCTGTTCGGACGATTGAAGATGCACAGTCGGAGCATATACTTGAGGAGAAGTAACTGTTGGATGGTTAGGGTTTTTTCTAAGAACAATAAAAAGAAAGAAAGATCCTGCAACAAATATGACCCTCTAGAAGCGTACGTTTAGAGCTCCAAGAGGGTATTTAGCACAAGCATATGCCGGATTTATCGGATCATCTCGAGCTTCCTTTGAAGAGGATGATGAATCGATCCTTTTCACGGGAGACAGATGCATGTTATTACCATTCTTTTCCTTTGTACTGGGCATTGGATATTCTAGTTTTGTTTTTGTTGTTCAGAACCTCAACTATTCAATTCTGGCAGTACAGCACCTCATAATCTGGAATCACATTCTCTCTGACAATCGATGTTTTTTACGGTATTTTTAGGAGTATAAACCAGACCCCCAATTGGATTATCCGAGTTTTCTTCGGAGTGTCGATTGAATATTGGATCAGAGTGGATGGAGAATGGCATCTTGATCTGGAGAGATAGGACACTGTGATATTCTAAGATGCAATGTTCATGACAAGATTAGAGTACTGTGTCGGCAGTTTTAGATGCTAAGGACGCATTGGTTGGGTTCGACCTTTTCTCTTTGGTAGTCGCCTTATTCAAATATAATTGATACTTTTATTCTTCCGAAGATCATGGCTATAAACTAGGAACAATGGATAAGTGATGTTTCCATTAGATGTCTCATTGATCGAAGCTATTAATTGAAACAAATAAGGTAGCTATCGAAAAAATCAATGGTTGAGATTTCTAGAGGTACCGATAAAAATGCCAAGTGAATGGAGAATCTCTATCCCAATTGTTATTATACAATTAGGGAATGGGAGCACCTTGTCGTGTGTACATTATCAAAGACAAATTTGAAATATTCGTATATTGTTCCGTCCTCCTTTATTTGTTTATTTATCCGGGAAGACTTTATATTGTGATGAGAAAAATCATTAGCACAAGAAATACGTATACCATAATTCTTATGAGAGTCGGAAAAAAAAAAGCCAAATAGACGTAGATGATTAATTCATATGAGAGTGGAGAAATCCAAAATTAGCTGGCAATTTAATTTGAACAAAAAGCTGGCGAGTTGCTTGAACAATTATCAGTGCAGCCATGGAAAAACTGGTAAGTTTAAGGTGACTGTAGAAAAGGCAACTATTAGGAAAAGTTGACAACGTGCAAACTGTCAAAAAGACTTGGCATTTTTATAAGACGGCCGTAGAATACCAACGAGTTACCGGCAAATCACGTGACGGTCGTCCTTTGTTTGATCGACAAATGTTCGACGATTACCAACTCTTTCAGGAATCTATCGAGACAGAACTTGTCGCCGGACATTGACACGTTGCTGCCCATATTCAGCAAACAATTAGACTAAATCAAAAGAATACCATCACCAAAACAAAAAAAAAAAAAAAAAAAAAAAAAAAATTTTTACCATTGGTTGCGATAATATTTATTTTTTTGCGATAATATTTATTATTAAGACTTTTACTTTATTGATTCTTTCATATTTAGTAGTGTGTCTAAATATAATTCGTGATCGGTGGATTATAACAACAAATGGTGATCATTAAAGATGATAATTTAATGCAATCGTTTAATTAAGAATAAATGTGGAATCTAAATATATCTTAAAATCGACCCTAAAACCTGTGACGAGATAAGTTCTAGATTTCAAGGTATGTAGAATAGGTTACAGGCTCCGAAAAATGATGAACTTGTTTCTATGGCTAAGTTCCAAATTTCAGATGGAATTTATATGAAATTTGAAACTGTTCATCCTCACGAATTACTGTCTCCCCGTTGTTCCAGGCTCCCGGTTTTCACGTAAGATGAGCATTGCGGACCGCCACATGGGTGACGCAATCGAATCTCCTGCTTTTACATAAGAGAGAGTCAATTGCAGGCAGAACAGTAGGCACGTGAGAGGTCTGATCTCAAATCCAAGTGTCTGACGTAACAAGGAATGAAAGATGACAGAGATCTTCATCATCGGATTGGTTGCGTACCTGCGGGGGCGCAGCCCGCGCAATGCGATCTGAATCGACCACCATTCCCACACGCAGCTTCCGATTGGCCCATCCATTAGTCTAAAATTTGGTTTCTCCTCCTTTCACTCGAAGAGTTTTCCCATTGTCAAATCAGATTTCTCTATCTTGTCCTCGCTTCAGAAATGAAAATTGGGTTTGCACCAAATGTTATTAAAAGCAGAAGCTAGGTATCGGATCGATTCCATACGCAGATTGAAATTTTATGAGTTTGACTTATACCCGATTTGACAAGGGCCAATGTAATCATCGACATTCTTTTAAGATGATAGGGGACGCAGGAGGGACCGAGCTGCACATCGAATAGATCGAATACCGCCAAGGCGACACATGTCGACATTCATAAGGAAATCGGTGCATTTGAGCTCGGCCTAGCCCCACACAGGTCAAATTCCCAAATTGTGCATCGCAGGTGACCATTTGGGGTGGGTCTTACTTTCGAACGGCGACGAGAGGCATCGTCCATCTCGTGCGGGGTCTTTGAGATGTTGTACGGGGACTAAATTGGAAAAGTGAAGTGTCTCGTCACTTTAAACAATAAACTCATCTAAACCTTATTAGGGTCAGTCGTCACTTTAATCAATAAACTCATTTAATCCCATTAGGGTCTGGAATCCAATCAAACCCCACCCTTTGAGAGAGAATGAGAGAGAGAGAGGGAGGGAGGGAGGGAGGGAGGCAATGTGGAGTATCTTTGAGTCAGCCAACTTGAGCAAGCCCTGTCCATTTTCCACAATCATAGTGCAGATGTTACAGTCCACATTCACAGACACCCCACAGAGAGAGAGAGAGAGAGAAAGATAGAGAGCAACGGCTACGGATTTGACAATTTTTTCTCAGATTTTGCCCGCATAAAGATTTTTGGGCCACCGGAAGAATAACGATATATTGTAACCGCATAAATTCTTAAAAAAATTGACCATACAACAATTTATAATTATTTATTATTTGTTTTTTTTTTTTTTGTGATCTGGAATCGACTGTCATTCTTACAATATATGAAGGACCGTCACTTAATCATTTCTCTTTGTTTTGTTCGGATAGTTTGTGGAAGCTTACACCGATAAAATGGAATCATGTTGACAAGTGGACTGAAAGAGTGAGGGGAGTTTGATTTCACACATAAGGGAATTTTAGAACTTGGAACCTTCTTCCCCATCATCCCTTTCGTCCACCATTGTTAATAATGCTTCTTTTCTGCCAAGCAGCCTCAGCATATTTCAATCTCTCTGTACATTTAAAAAAAAAAAAAGAAGAAGCTCCAAGCTTATCCTAAAAGCGCACATCATCATCTCCCAAAGGTACTCCCCACATTTGCTAATCTCCCCTCCTCCTTAGGAATAATCCAATGGCCAAACCGCGTTGCCCTAAAAGGAGGTGAATTGCATCATGTGCGCAATCCTCTAGCGGAGGAGTATGATCACGACCTTGGCCGTTGTTTATGGTGGCGAAACATAATTAATCGCGAAGACGAGGATGGCATGAGGAAAGCGTGGGCGATGATCGGAGATTAAGCGAGATGTTTAGTGCTCGTTGTGAGTGCTAAACGTACTTAGTGCCTCTGGTTAGATATTTAGAGGGAAAGATCATCGATGCCCACCTAGGAGGAATCTGTGATTATAATTATGAGATAATGCATGCTAATGATGGTACTTTGTGTTTGGCTCAAAGCAAACTCCCTCCAATGAGCTCGACTTGAGCTCAATCCTTCTCTCTACAAGTAACAGTTAGATCCATCTTACTAGCCTTTGCATAGATAGAAGTTCTATGCATGAAATGCAATGAAAGTTTTTCGACATTCTAGTTGGCGAAGTCAAATCATATCCTTTCCGGTAAGTGAAATCAAGTGCTTCTGACGGAAAGGTCCGGTCCAGGACCTGATTGCACCTTTTAAAATGTCTAGGGATTTTTTTCGCATTCCGCTCGAAGTTTGATGATAAACAAGATCATCCTAGAAACACGAATATCTCCCATTAAAAGATGTAGCAATCCAATCCAATGCGCCGGCCTTCAAGTACATATATTCCCATTTCATTGCTTTTTGGTATGCAAAACGCATGGGACTTTCTGGTTATCCTCAACTAGTGGAAAATCAGGCTGGTCTAATTGGAGGCAACCTTTGTGCATGATGTGTGCGCGTGCGCGTGCTGTCCATACATTGATTAACCCAAATGACCTTCCTTCCCCAAAAAAAGGAAAACAAAGTCGCCCATCATTTTTTTGTGCTCATCCTAAACTAAATGATCAATACGTAATTTAAGGATGTAAATATTACAAACTTTGCAACCTCTACGTTCCATGCTATATAATCTCCCTCCAAAGGGCCTTTTTCTTTCCCTAAATTCCCGTAGTTTTCGAACGATCCCCATAGAATGCATAAGTTGGCCAAGAAGCCTCTTGCAGAGGCGGCGGTGGCGGTCCGGTCAGTCTCCGGCGAATCGCGCCTCTGAGAAAAAAAAAATCCCCTTACCAGTGGGAGGGAATCATAGGATCGAATTAGTTCTTGCCAAGGGATATTATATGAACGAATGTGCCCACCGGGAATCAGTACTTGCTGCCTCATCATCACACGTCCCAAAGCTCACTCTTTTTTTCCTCATATAAATACATGATCATGAGCTTCAATTGAACCACTCAAGCAGCTCACTGTCTTAGAGAGAGTGAAAAGATGGTGAAGTTCTCTAAGCAGTTTGAGGCTGAGCTTGTGCCTGAGTGGAAAGATGCCTTCGTGGATTATTGGCAACTCAAGAAGGACCTCAAGAAAATCCATCTCCTTAACTCAGACGCCTCTAAGACTGACAAGCACCAGCATAGCAGCTCTTCTCAGAACAGCTTCCTGTCCTCTCTCAGGAAGTTCTCTGCGCTGGGCCACAGGCACAGAGAAAATGGAGTCATTGAAGTAAAAACATTGCCCACTGTACAGCCTAACTATATGCCTGTGCATGAGCATGGACTCATTTACCTGTTGTTTTTGTTGGTGGTGATTCTAGGTGCACAGAAAGCTTGCGTCTTCGGCTAGCCTGGGCGACGTCTACGAGACCGAGCTGCACGAGCAGTTGGCTGATTCGGAGGCCGCGAAGGAGTTCTTCACATGCCTGGACTGCCAGCTCAACAAGGTGAACCAGTTCTACAGGACAAAGGAGGAGGAGTTCTTGAACAGAGGGGAGACACTGAAGAAGCAAATGGATGTACTGGTCGAGCTCAAGGCGGCACTCAAGCAACAGCAAGGCGAGGGGGCTTCGAGCCAGGATTTCAAGGAGGATGTTTCCATTTCATCCCACATTTCCTGTGGTATCTGATCTTTAGACTTCGGCTTTCTTTGAAGTCATTATATAACCTTGAAACAGGACTGGTTCTTCTAGGAAACCATTACTCTAGGCCATTGCCACTAGTCGCAAGCTTTGTGTTTCCTCGTTAAAGAAACCAACTCCATTAACATCTAGGATAGATCAATGCCATTTTCCTAATACACTTGTATGACATGTTTGTACTAAGGCGCTCCCGTAAATATCATCACTACGTATTTTGTTGGGATTAATTGTAGATGATCTGGTAAATTATATCGGATACTTTCTCTATTGAGTTCGATTAAAAAAATGTGAAGGGGTGAAAACAACAGGATTTAGTAAATTTGGAAGGAGGAAAACATCAGGATCATGGCCCTTAACTTTGACATCTTTTAGGAAAAGACAATTATAAAGCAAACTACAAGGAAATGATCACTCAAGTTCTCGCTTTTATCTTGCTGCAGAGGACGAGTCAGTTAAGGACAGAGCAGAACAAGAGCAGCAGCAGCAGGAAGCCAACACAGATGACCCAGAGACAAATGAAATGCCATTCTCAGTGTTTCCGAAAGCAGAGGAAATTGGGAATTCGAAGAGAATCAAAAGAGAGGACAGCAGACTGCGGTCGCTCTCGACTCGCTCTTTCAACTGCCAAGGAAAGAACTTGAAGATCAACATCCCTCTAACCACGCCGACCCGTACATTTTCTGCGATCACCTACCTAGTTTGGGAAGACTTGATCAATCAGTCCTCTAGAAAGTGCAATTCAGATGGTGGCAAACCGAATATCAACAAAACGAAGTTACGCAGAGCAGAAAAGATGATTAAAGGAGCTTTTGTTGAGCTTTACAAAGGTTTAGGCTACCTTGAAACTTACAGGTATCTGAAATTTTGATTCATACGAAAAAGTTCAGAAAAGTTTATCGAATCGTCCGATTCAGATGAGTATCTTTCGTGTTAACCAAGATGACCGTTTACCATCAGGAACTTGAACATGCTGGCTTTCGTAAAGATCTTAAAGAAGTTCAACAAAGTAAGTGATATTGGACCAAACTTTTGAGTCTTTCTCTACTATCTAAACATATCTCCCGATATCTTTATGTCAAAAAATACAAGAAAAGTAAAATGGGTATTGGTTTCTTGATTGATTCAGATGACCGGAAAGCAAGTTCTTCCGATTTACCTGAGAGTGGTGGAGAGCTCCTACTTTAACAGCTCAAACAAGGTAAAAGTTTCAAATCTGTTAGCAAATTATTTATCATCTGCAATTTCCGAAACAGAACAGACCCCATGAAAATCATACATTCGAGACCGCTTCAGATGATGGCCACAACATTACATCTGAACATTGCCGACAGGACAAAGTGGCCCATCGTTCCTTGATTTCACGTGTGTCGTGTGTGCATAGCAAATGGCCTCCCTTTGGATCCTAGTGTTTCTGCTCAGATATTCTTGTCTAAACATTGAAAAAAGAAGAAAAGCAGTTTGCTGAAGAATGTGACAAATGACAGGTGATGAATTTGGGTGACGAAGTTGAGGAGCTGTTTATCAAGCGCTTTGCCGAGGAGGACCGTACGAAGGCCATGAAGTACCTGAAGCCTCGTCAGCGCAAAGACTCCCATGGCAAGACCTTTTTCATAGGTAACTTTCCTGATCTTTCTCTGCTAGCTTCAAACTTGATAATGTATAAAAATGACATCTTTTTCTGGTAGTTAATGGAGATTTCTTTAGCAATCTCTTCGAAGGAAAAGCAGGAAACAGGGCCCCATCGGGCTACTAGCAGTGGCGATGTGTGGTTCAGTCTTTCCTTTTTCCTGGTGTGATAGAAAGTGACTGTGAAAGTGAAGAGGCCCCATGCAACAACGCAGCAATAGTACCAAACCATTAGAGGACGAAATCATTTAGAATTAAATCTCTAGATGATGGGAGGCAATGAAACTTGGTGAAAAAAATTAAGTTAATCAATTGAATAGGTTCTGTCTATTGGTGACTCAAAACGACAAGTTCAGCATATGCACGAATTTTAAGCTTCAACGGAATTGTCATTAACTGGCGACGGAAACTAACTCAAGCATTTTCTCTGTCCTGATCAGGGATATTTACCGGCTGTCTCATCGCGCTTTTGGCTGGATACATAATCATGGCTCACATGACCGGGATGTACAACAGACGGAAAGGCGACACAGTCTACATGGAAACTGTCTATCCTGTTTTCAGGCAAGAGCATAATCGAATTTATGAGAGCTCTGGAACTTCGTGGTATCCCCGATTCAACTAAGGATATTGAACTTATTATTGGTTTGCACTTTGCAGCATGTTCAGCCTTTTGTTTCTGCACTTCTTCCTATACGGATGCAACATTTTTGCATGGAAAAAAGTGAGGATAAATTATAGCTTCATCTTCGAGCTGGCCCCTACCAAGGAGCTTAAGTACAGAGATGTTTTCTTGATCTGTGCGTCGTCAATGGCTGTCGTTCTAGGCGTTATGTTCGCTCATCTGTCACTACAAAAGAAAGGGTATTCCTCTGCTCAAGTTCAGGCTATCCCAGGACTGCTTTTACTGGTAAATCTCTTACTTTCATGATAGCAAGAACGAAGATAATAAATCGACTGGATTCAAATTCTTCAAACTGATCAGCATATTGCTCTTACTTGGCGACGCAGACATTCCTAGTTGTCCTTGTGTGCCCATTTAACATTCTCTATAAGTCGAGCCGTTACCGTTTCCTTGGTGTGATGAGAAACATAATTCTGTCCCCTCTTTACAAGGTACTAAATTCTTCTACTTCTGACGATGCAATCTAAGATTTTGCACCCAAATTTGTAGGGGAAAAACATGTCAATCTTAGTTGTTCCTTCTTATGGCTTAATGCAGGTTGTCATGCTGGACTTTTTCATGGCTGACCAAATGTGTAGTCAGGTAAGGCTTTAGGACTCAACCCATCATCAAGATTCTGATTCCCTGAATAGGAGTTTGTTCTGACGCGTAATTTGTGAATTCATGACAGGTTCCGATGCTTGAAACCTTGAATATGTAGCATGTTACTACATAACCGGCAGCTTCAAGACTCAAGACTACACCTATTGCATGAGGACTAAGCACTACCAGGACCTTGCATACGCGGTGTCCTTCCTGCCCTACTATTGGAGAGCAATGCAGGTCTGTTTGATCACTGTGCCTCCATGGTCCATATAAATAACATATTAGTGCTGTGATTCTCATATCTGGAAGAGTCAAGAGAGATCTATCTGATCAAATACCAAAACCATTTGTTTTGCAGTGTGCTCGCCGATGGTTCGATGAAGGAGAGATGAGCCATCTTGTGAATCTAGGGAAATATGTGTCGGCTATGTTTGCAGCCGGGGCTAAAGTGGCATACGAGAAAGAACGAAGCATTGGATGGTTGTGTCTTTTTGTGACCATTTCGAGTTCCGCGACTGTGTACCAACTATACTGGGACTTTGTAAAGGATTGGGGATTGCTCCAAATGAATTCCAAGAACCCCTGGTTGAGGAATGAGTTAATGCTACGCCAAAAAATCTTATACTACGTCTCCATGGTATACAAACACATTCTTCTTCAAGAGAATAGCAGAAATTACTAGATGTCAACTAATTTTTCAATTGATCATGTGAGAAAAAGGCTTTTTTTTCCGAAATCAGATGACAAGCAAAACCTTCTTTAAGATGACAAGAGAGATTTTTTCAAAACACCAACTATGATTTCAGCAGATATCAGGTTCTTTCATTGAAGCAACTTGATGATCTTTGATTTCAACATCATTCTGTGACGAAAATTATGGTATGTCATGCAGGGTCTGAACCTCATTCTCAGGCTTGCTTGGCTGCAAACAGTTCTTCACTACAGCTTCGAGCATGTCGATTACCGCGTGATGGGGCTATTTTTAGCAGCCCTTGAAGTTACTCGGAGAGGACTTTGGAATTTCTACAGGTAACTTGGTTCCAAATGTCATTCTCAATCTTATGCATGCTCATGAGTTGCCGAATATGCGAGCAGATAAGAATAGTTCCATTACAGATGCACAAACGATTGCTTGTTACTCTCAATCTTATGCATGCTCATGAGTTGCCGAATAGGCGAGCAGATAAGAATAGTTCCATTACAGATGCACAAACGATTGTTAAATTTCTCCCACTTGTATGCAGGTTGGAGAATGAGCATTTGAACAACGCTGGAAAATTCAGAGCAGTGAAGATAGTACCACTTCCCTTTCATGAGGTGGATGAGGAAGATTGATGCCATTTTTAGCTACAGCTGAGTTGATTAGAGAATTTGATTCTTTGCGAAAATGCGCGGCTGAACAAACCTCTCCCACAAATTTCTGGAGTCCTTAATGTCCTTTTCGACAAACTGATGTAACAATTTATCAGAATCTTCTCATTGTTCAGCGGCACACGTAGACAATGTCCATAACTTATACACAGAAAATTTTTCTTCTGACAAAGATAAACAAATTAATGCTTAGTTGTTATGTTCGTTCATCGGTTCCCTCATGACGGGACATTGACTTCGGTTTCACCGTCTGTTTTGCCTCTAGGAACTGAAACGTTCCTCCCGATACGGAACTATTTAGTGACTTAGAAGTCCTCATTGCAGGAATTAGTAAAATGATAATAGTACACATATTCTTGATCAGCCTGTTATACCATTCAAACTTGCAAGTGAAAAAGGACACAAACTGCGAGTTCCGAGAACGCGAAGAGCAAGCCCCGTTTGAGAACAGCCGGCTCCTATGGATATTTACCTTTAAACTTGCATCATCCCTAGCCCATGTTGCCTGTGGGTTCGGCTATCCCCGCGATGACGCCAATGACAACGCCTGCGAGGATAAACAGGGTAATTCCCATGACGGCGAAGTTAGCAATGTCCTCCATGCGCTCAGTTTCATCGTGTACATCCATCAGGACTGATCGAACGGATAGCTGATGAGAAATTGGCTGGTGTGGTGTGGGGGTGGTGGGGTTGAAGGGACAAGAAGCAGAGTCTCGCTTCTCTTCTCTGCGCCTTCTGAAATGCTAGGAAAGGGAATGACTTCGTCCTTTGTCCTACGTTAGCTGAAGCAGTTTCATTCGTGATCAGACAATGGAAGTTGGGAAGGCAGCCGAACTGAGTTTCAGACCTCTCACGAACACCAGAACCCAAGAACAAACTCGACACTCGCACGGCTTTTCTGGGCAGGTTTCAGTTACGATGGATCACCAGAACCGACGATGAAATTTGTTCGACTGAACGTTTGTGGGCTTTTTTATTACCTTTTGCGCAGATGAATGATCACGGTCGGTACCGCTAAAATTGGCCCATCAAGCTCGAAAACCCGAAACGAGAACCAGACTCGGGCTTTCTAGCGCGAACGGCATCAACAACCACATACAACCCTCCGTGTCAAACGACACGCGTTCAAGATTAAATTTTGGAAAAGAATAGCCTCTTCACCAAAACATAACAACAAGCTAAAAAATAAAAATAAACACACTTTCTAGTGTTATTTCTCAAACCTGTGAACCAACCACTTAAGGCGAAATAAGCACAAGGAAAGAGCAATGGACCAAACTAACCAACAAAAATGAAACGGTCTCTACATAACCAGTCATCCATAACATTACATAAATCATTTTCGTTTTTTCTAAATTTACCAAGGGCTATACTCGTGGTAACTACTTCAACCATTTCCAAACACCTCATGGCATTTTCAGGGCGTTTGAGGATTCGATCATTTATATATGATTTCATTTCTCATACACAGCCCTAATGGGTTTCGAAGATTTAAAATAAAAAAAAAAACCTTTCTTGATCCATAACTTGAACTCGGTAAATTCCGCCTTCTTATAAAATATTGTGTATGTCGCAACGACAAGCCGGCCCACATCCAACAAAACCTCACCAAACCCCAAGCCCCAACTGGCCAATTTTTCCAAAATAAGCACACAAAAAAAAAAAAAAGGAGAAAATCTTACCAAACAATAATTAATTGCGCCTCTAATTTTCAATTCCCATTGTTCATTTCGTCAAGTGGCAATTAAGCCTGCGTTCCAAAAAGTCAACGGGTCACGAAAGCGACAATGATGCTACGTGCCGTTTTAGTTTTGTCAGTCTTAGCCAGACATTTACATTTGTCGCGTTTGTTTTTAAAGTACCGAGTTCATAATCCTTATGGCTCGGCTGACGTTCCTGGGGCCAAACCGTAATAATGGAGCATCTGTCGCTGTCGTACGCGGTCGAATTAGATAAGCTTCTTTGACAACGCTTTCCACGAACCCAAACCAAAACGGCACCTCGTTTTTTCAGATTGGTTCTGAAGTTATAGTAAGTCTTCTCCGATTTCCGTAGTTGGTCCGATTTACGTCCTTTGTGGCTGAGAATTATCCGTACGCTTCTGCCAGGGATCACCAAACCCTAATCTAGCACTTGTATCTTGAATGCTTGTGTTTATTTTCAGTTTGGAATTTCTGCTGGAATTTTAAGTTCTATAAAATGAATGAGACGTTTATTTACGGTGCTTAGCGCACTAATTCCAATTCATATAAGTTTATATCGAATCGATGCATCATTCCGTGCTAATATTTGTTTTTCTCGACATATGCATTAACAATTTAGCGTAAAAATTTTGTGGGGCCAATGTCATTGTTTTAAAAACTTAAAATTTATAAAGCGTAGAGAGGCGCGTATATATAAAGACCACATAAACCCAATAATCAAGTTATGTGAGATATTTCAACGCTCACTTTCATGTGCAAGT
This sequence comes from Rhodamnia rubescens, assembly GCA_021437795.1. Lineage (NCBI taxonomy): Eukaryota > Viridiplantae > Streptophyta > Magnoliopsida > Myrtales > Myrtaceae > Rhodamnia > Rhodamnia rubescens. Next base: position 6,443,380 of record JAILYA010000008.1, read on the forward strand.
TGGAGTGTGAATAACATGTGGAATTTGACAAATGGGTGAACACACACGCAAAATAAGTTGGGGGCAAAATACGACTATGATAATATGTGTGATTTTGTGGAACTACTATCGTTTGTTCTAAAGGCAAAAAAATTTGGGAAAAACTTTCTCGCACTATAATAGAATATTAAGTTATAATTCAAATCTTTCCAACCCCTATTTATTTCCAAAATTACATATTTCCATGTTTTAGGATGAGACCATATTTCAATATACACGTGAGGAGACGTGTTAGAATATAACATATAAAAATTGTACTATGTCTTCATTTAATAGTTTAAACTTTTGAACTAGACTTTCTAACACGGGACTCTAAACTCAAAAGTTATATTTTACAACTCTAACTTTGGGAGACGTATAAAAAAAATCCTAAACATATTGTGATTGTGTCAATTCGATTTTAAATATTTTTTTTTGCCAATTCAATCCTAAAAATTTTGCATTTGCATCAATTAAATCCATTCGGCCAATTTTGGCTATTTGGCGCCGACGTTGACAATTTTTACATAATATTTTAATATTTTTTCATTTTTACTTTTTTTTATTTTTTTTTAATATTTTTTTATGTCTTTTCTTTTCTTTTGTTAGGGCTAGCGAGGAGGACGCCGGCCATCCACCAAGGCTCGAAGACCTCCGCCGGCCACTAGGTGAGAGCCTGCGAGCCCTTGCGGGCAACTAAGCAAGGAATTTGATGAACGGTTGGACAAACATGCGAAATAAATTAGGACAAAACCAACCACACAAGTTTTATATATATCTTAAATTGACCTATATTACAAACAAAAAAAAAAAGTGGGGAAGGAAAAATTGAGAACAGTCCTTAGCTGGTAAATTTTATGGTAAGGAATTGTAATCTCAAATTTAAGAGCGTCTCGTTAAAAAGTGTCCCTACGATACTTCGTAAATTGATTAAAAGTGAAAATAACACTTCCATTCCACGACACTTTGAAAATGGGGAAAAACCGTACATATTAATAAAGTTAATTATTTCAAATGGCAAATTGTGATTTTTCAGAGCGCATTCAAATAAGAGTTAAGACATGTTTAAGGGACACTCTTTTGATATTCTCCAGTTGAATGTTGCAGGAGGAGAGAAGTTCATGGATAATTAATAGGAAAGTAATGTTACTGAGGAGAAAAACAATGATTATTTCGATTCAAAAGAAAAATTCACTAAATTATTTTTTTCAGTTTGCTTTATACGACAATGTGTATATATAGAGAGACTTGAATCTCTTCCAGAAACAATCAAGAACAGATCAAAGTCCTAGGAAACCCTAGTTGCCAACTTTGTGGACCGTGGAGGTTTTCTTCGAGATGGGGCGATCTGTACCTAAAATTTAGACGAGTTCCGATTTAACGTAAGTGCAACATTTGTCAAAGTTTGTTACATTGGGATGGTTTTGCACATTACTAGCTTCGTGGGCCATCAGCATTACAAGGAAGCTCTAATTAATTCATCCATGGAAGCTGAAGCCGCTCGCTTGAGGTATTAGGTGAGAGTGGCGGTGGCGGAAGGTTTGGGCTGAAATAGAAGTCTAGTTCATTCCCTCGTATTGATCTTCAGACACGAGAGGTCAAACTCCATCGAGCCCGAGCGGAGCATCGAGGTTCGCATGTTTGAGCTGAGTCGAGCTCGAATATTAATTTGTGTCGGCTCAGCCCTCCGGTCGTGTCCCCATCTCCGTGCTTTGGTTCTCGCTCGAGACGTCGGCCAAAAAACTCGAGACATACTTAACAGCGCGACAATAATATATTATGAATGGAGTTCTCTTCCGAGTCGATAGATCTCAATTCTATATTTTGTTTGGCAACTATTAGAGCTCTCTCTTCCACCCCAAGAGTAGAGACCGATGGGAATTGTTTACGTGGGATTACTCGAATCCTCTAAACCAGGAAAAAAAAATTATATCTAAATATCTATTCTCTTTCCTTCTTTATTTTACTAATTCGTGACCGATGTTCAAGTCACATCGGCATGTATGCCACACATAGAAAACGCGTCATGCCAAACTTAACTCATCCCACAAATTTGATCCGTCCTCCTCAGTTGAATATAAAGGGATCGAGCTGATCTCCCAATATTAATTTCATCCGCGTTGACCGTTATTGTCAAAAAATAACATTGGATCAGAGTCATTGAAAATTGTAGAATTGTCTTTACACGCTCATGCATAAAATGGAAAACAGGAAGGAAGGGAAAAACGTTGGAAATTGTCTCCAAAGTCTTCCTCCGCGGAGCCCCCGCCCCTGGCCAGGTCGCCGCCATGTGGACCGCGTGACGGCGGCCTTAGGACAAAGACTTGATTAGTTGCCTTGCCTTCAATGCCCAAAATAGATGTTTATTTCGTGTTTGACCCGTTCGTTTTTAATCTATTATTGACGTTGTTATAAATTTGCTCAAACTGGACCCGTTTTCGTTTCAATTGCCCGTTCTCATTTGGTCATTTTCTCGCATGCCCCGGTCTCGTCTTCTCCATAGCACGCGTCAAGAAGTTGGTCAATAGAGAGAAAAAGAAAAAGAAAATCTTGCATGCGTTCGGCTCGTGTGATCCACGGGAGCACATGAATTGTGCTCACCGGACGCACCCAATACTTTCTCTTGTAATCTAGACACTCGTGCTGCGTTTAACCCATTAAACTATCGAATGCGCGTCTCGCGTCCATTTCTTAAAGCATCTAGTTCAATTCCACCGTTGCTATGCAACCGTTCAAATGCCATGCTCGCTCCTTGCCGTCCCTATCTTCGCTCGTTAACGTCGTCGCAGGCGTCTCCCTCCATCTCTAGACACGTGAGGCATCTTGGACCGTGTTAGATGAAGACGAGGGATGAGTGCACGAACTGGGGTGAAGCCCACTTGCACAGTAGGCATCAAGTCATTTTCGATGCGCAATTAGAGTCTCTTACATCAATCAAAGTCATCGAAATTTATAATCCCACTTCAGTACGTCCAATCCAATGCTACTGTGGCCAACAATGTTTCACATCAATCAAACCCAATTGATAGCGGCATACGACGTTTCACGTTACATATAACCTTTAATCGAAAAAAATTACCAAAAAAAAGTTATAAACCTATTATAATCATATCAATTCAATTTCAATTTTTTTTTTTGCCAATTGAGTTCTAAACCTTTTATAATTATACAAATTCAGTTCATCCGATCAATTTTGATCGAAATTCAATGATATAGATCTTAGGTTATACATGATGCGGTAGACGTTGACGAGGACAATTTCTAATGATATTTTAAAATTTCTTGGAGGTGTTTAATTATTTATTCTATTTATTTTTTTTTTTCTTTCTTCTTCTTTTTTTCCTTCACTTCTTCCTCTGGCCATTCATCGAGGTCTAGTGATCGGCTAGAGGCAAGGGCTAGAAAGGTCGGCCTTGTCTAGCCACTAATAGGCTCAACCTTGCTAGCCCTCGCCTCCGGCCGGTCGCCAAGGTCTCTCGATCGGCTAGAAGAAAATGGAAAGAAAAAAATAAATGATAAATAATAAAAAATGGGGAAAATAGTGAAGTACTATTAAAATTGTCTACGTCAACACCGATCGCACCACATAGGACAATTGTCTTTCATGTTAGCAATTTCAAGGCAAAATTGACTGGATGGATTGAATTGGCACAAATACAAAAAAGTTTAGGATTCAATTGGCAAAAAAAAAAAATTTAGGATTGAATTGATATAATTGTAATAGGTATATGAATTTCTTGATAATTCTTCCACCTTCAGTGTGCACTGTAGGTTGGCACAATTTCAGTAATCAATTGCACTTGTATGATCATTTAGGTCAAGACAATCCCTTTATGTAAAAGTCCAGGTGGACTTAGCTTGTTATCAAGACAAATCAAGGTCTTTTTTCAAACTATAAGGATTGTGTGACATAAGGTTAATCAGCTGCACAAGAAATGCATCCACCATCGTTGCAACAAACCTATACTCCCTAAACCATCGATATCTGACCCCCCCCAAAAAAAAGAAAACCATCGATAAAAAATAAAATTACAAAAAGCATATCTATGTCTTTACCATTTGCAGGCATTGGTATCGACCCGACTAAAATATGTATCCGTACAGCTATCGAAATGCGTTACAAATTCATATTCTAACTCACATTTATCCAAATGTGTCACCTCAATCTTAAAATATAAATCACAATGAGTTTTAAATTTTTTTTTTTTGGTGGTCAAATAATGAGTTTTAAAGTTAAAGGTCCACAATAGATGGGTTTTAGTTGATACCCACATTCAACTTGTTTAATAAATCGGCCAGACTTAACCTAATTTGGTCATTATTTGCTAGTCTCTCTTCTCTCCCTCTTTGATCTCAAGACTCGCCGCCATCTCCATTTTTTCACTCTTGTTTGGCCAACGTTAGGTTTTCTTGAACCTCTCACTCGTAACTTCCAAACTTCCGCCACAAATCGCACTTTTGAGGAAACCCAAACTTTCATCGCCACTTTCACTCCTCATTCATAACCCGAGCGCCCTTGCTAACTTGACTAGCCGGTCCGTGGAGTAACCCATTCTTTAAAAGTGATAATTTAAAGAGAAAATTTGCTGAAAATGAATTCTTGGTCAAGTCAGGTACATGTTGAGTTGGGCATAAGTAATAAATTTTACATTGGACATAATATAGGTCGATTTAAATCGGATCATTTTCGATCTGATCCCGACCCCGACGTTCACGTTTGACGGATGTATCTCCCGCTGTTTGCTAGGCTGCTAGTCTAGTCTAGACCTAGAGAAATGAATATATGTGGCCCAAAGTTAATCAATGTCGCATCGTTCTCAATAATGCAAGAGAAGAGATGATCAGTCTCTTTCGGTTCCGGAAGTTGTTCTTTTCCTTGGGGATGAAAAGAACATCATATTCCAGAAATATCGAAATAGCCACTTCTCTTTCCCTTTTTTCCTGTTTCTCTTTGTCTGAACGTCGTATGATAAATCTTTGGAATATTTTCCCCGGAGTACATAAAAATGAGTCGCTTCCCTTGATAGAAGACAACTTAAGTAATGTCAAAAAGAAGAGGACGAGTGACTCTGATCGTGCCTGTGCAAAACAAGATTTTCTGGGCATGTCACGAAGCACTCATCCCCCTCGCTTTAATGGCTTGGACCCACCAAAGGATTACGTTTACCATATCCACCACGTAATCAAGGATTTGGATCTCCAAAAGGGGATTATCTTCCAATTACGGCAAATTAAGGTCTTCGATTCGCTTAAAGATGTGACCTTTTCAGTACAGCCTTTTGGTGGAGACTTTGATTCTAATGCAACTTGCAGGTTGGTTGCTGGGTAAAAACCTAACAACGTTGACATCGATCAAGGAAAGATGGGGCCGGCTCATGGTACGTGCAAAACGCAAGGCTAACGTAGCACATACGGGTGATTTTTCTTCTTTTCAATTTGATCGAGTTAATTCTAAATTTTTTGATAATTTTTCAAAATAATTCTTCCTGTTAATTTCATCGAAAATCACTAACGTGAATCTTGTAGTTTTACGTGGAACGGTCGGTATCGACAAGGATGATTTTTGATCCAATCCGATTTCATTCGGAGAACGTGTATCGTACATAGAAAATAAATCGATACCTCGAAATCTGAAATTCCTCGTTTACTTTTATTGTTATTTGGATACCATGCTTCTCCAAATGATCTATTTAAACCTAACACGCCAGTTTAGGTCATGTTCTTTTAATCATATGAGAAAAAATTTGATCCCGACTAACTATGTTAGAGAATCAATGCCAGGGTAGTTGATTGTTTTTTTTTGGGGGGTCGGGCATGGTTAGCTGATTACGTGTAGTGCGCTTGTTAGTAGTACAGTTGATGGTTGGTCTTTAATATAGTTGTGGATGTTAATCCTGATGATAATCAGCTAATTAGTGTAGGTGATCGAGTATTATCATCTGACATCGCAATTAATTAGATAACACACGCATGCGATCATCAATTTAAAGCGACCCGCTAAATTTAATTTCGGTGAGATTTGTGCTTTTTGGCCGAAATTCAATTTGTGGGAAGTTGATTTTATTTTATCTTATGACCCGAACGCCAGGATTGCTGGGCCTTGACCCGTCTTTCCGTGGACTTTGACTGCTCCCTCTTCTCTCTGACAAGTTCAGGTTCTCATAGTTCGACACGTGGCTTTACTAGGTTGCTGTCGCGTGGGATGCTCGCTCTTGTCCGTGCTCGCTTCGGGGGTCGCGATCGTTGGTGGGTATATTCTCTCTCTCTCCTTTTTGTTCCAGCGTGGATTTTACGGCTCTTAATCGGGATGATTGTGTTTATCACATTTTGTAAATTTCGTTGAACTTTTTGTTTTTATGACTTTTTTTGCAGAAGGTGTGATTGGGACCAGTTCGAAAGGTCAGCTAATCTCTTTAGCGGTGAAGGTTTCTTATCATACTTATCGTGAGAATTAGCAGGTTAGCAAATTCAATGCTTCTAAAATTTCTTCGAGCAAATGCTTAAGTATGGTGATTCGGAGGTTAATATATTTTTACTAGAGCAACCTTTCCATTACTTTTTTTTTTCGAGTAATAAGTTCTATTCTCGATAAATGAATTTCAAAGAAATGTACGGTGAGAGATAGCGAAGCTTTGATTTTAACTTTGTAATTGATGCATCTTGATCGGATTCGGATCATTTTTTTTTACGAACTACTGACATGGCATATATGTGGCCACTGCCTTATCAGCAATTCACCCTTTTCTTGCCTTACTTTTGAATCCTTGAAAATTTGGTCGAATTTCGGGCAAAGTGCACTATTGGCCGCAGAAAAATAAAAATAAAAACTGAGAGTATGGTGGTTAGTAGGCTAAGCTAGAGTTCTAGGACCATCTTCAGTATTCTATTGGCAAATTTCACCAAAATTTAGGTCACCGCAAGAGAAATTTAGCCATTATCGTCTCTCTCCCCTTCACCCTAGGAATTGATCCTAGGACCCTTCGACTAAGCGCTCTAACCACCAAACCCATCCCCCGACTTATTATTATTATTATTATTTTTTGGGTTGTTTTCTTTTAACTCGTAACGGATTGAAAAAAGTGATACCCGACTTCAAAAGGCTTAGGCCTCCTTTAGGCTCGCGGAATCACGATTATAACATAACAGCCCTAAGTAATCTTTAAATCGTCGTCCGTAATCCCTCTTAAATTTCTCCTAACCTCGACAGCAACTAGCGTGCAACCAATAAAAAGGTGCATTGCTTTCTAGATGTCGCACGCACCACAAAATCTTTCTTCTAGCAGTTTTTGTATTCTATTGGTAATGAGAATTCCACAACTCTTAGGTTCCAAAGAAATAAAGCGAAAAGGCTGATGAACAAAGAGGACACGCTTTTGACTTCGATTAGGAAAAAGTCCGTCGGAAATTTCTCTACGCGGATAGAACCCAAGAATTAAATTTTGCCGAGGAAAAAAATGTCTTTTTTATTTATTTATTTATTTATGTACGATCACCTGAACATAGCTTTAAATTAATTAATCGATCGACTTTGGATCAATTCAAATTGAAATTGTCGTTCAAAAGGGTCTACCTTTCTCCCAAAAAGATGGTAATTTGAAATTGATTTGTTCAAGAGTCAAGACAGTCTCCCGCGAGGATAATCTTTGAAAAGTAATCGTTCCTTCGTTCGCACTGTGTTACTGGCGAACTAAGCTTCTCGTCGTGACAAATATAATAATACAATGACATAAGGAGCATAGTTTTATTTGAGGCATATAATCTTGATTTTTTTTCAGAAACCGTGTTAATGTAGTAAATGTCGCTAGGAACTTGATAAACCCTAATAAAATTTACGATGGGCGTATTAGCATTGTGGCGCGGTGTTATTTCTAGGAAACAACGTGATCCTCGCTTGTCCGCACACCACGGTTTTCGCAAAACGGGCGGGTCGGAAAAATTGTCAAAAAAGTTCTAAACCTTTCATACTTTCGTCAATTCAATCCTAAACCTTTTAAGTTTGTCGATTCAATCCTCCTATTAGCCGAAAACCAGCGACGTGGACGTCGGCTATCCTACGTGCATCATCGCTAGTGCCGAAATGGACAATGTTTAATAATATTTTAATCATTTTGAAAATTCATTTTTTTCTTTCTTTCTTTCTTTTCTTTTGTGGATTAGAGGCCGGAGGCCGGGTCCACGATGCCCTTGTGGCCACAAAGCAAAGGGGTCCACGCCCTCACCGTAACCGAGATCTAGCCACCGAGGTTCCTCGCCTGGACATATCGGGCCACGGGCGAGGGCCATGACCCTTCACGGCCCTCGCCCAAGGTCCGGCGTGGGGTCCTTGGTGATCCCTGCCAAATCTAATCCGGCGAGGTTCTTGGCCTTTAGCCCATTAAAAGAAAAAAAGAAGAAAAATCAAAATATTTCGATTTTGTTAAATTATTAAAATATTGTTACAAATTGTCCACCTTAGGGTGGCGTTGCCATATAGAATGGCCGGTGTTCACGTCGGCGATTTTTGTCGATAGAACCGAATCGGCATAAGGTGAAAAGGTTTAAGACTGAATCGAGTAAATTTAAAAAGTTTAGGACTAAATTGATAAAAGTATAAAAGATTTAGGATTTTTTGATAATTTTTCTCGAGGCAAGTCGTTGCTTTTAGGGTGACTTTATAAAATATAAGAGATTGGAGATTCTCGAGCTCCAAAATTCGAGAGGTAATAGTAATTCCCATTGCCGCTTAACTTATCCAATTTGGGGAGTTTCCTTTTTGTCTTTCTTGGTAGCAAAAAGCTAGGTTGCAATCCTCATGTTCTAGCACCTTCTAGATATTTCATTTCACGCGCGTTGTTTCCTTTGGGCCAAGTCTTTCTTCTAGAAGATCAAGTGATTAATTGTGAATACGTGAAAGGAAAGAAGAAAATCGCAATAAAAAAAAGGAAGAGCTCACGGAGCATCCGGACCTGCGCACTTATAATTCATTCACTTTGGTTCCATCAAACTCTTCGCCACGCCGGATGCACCCCCCAACAAAAGACCCTTTTAATTATAACCATGAATTTGATTAGCTCCAATTCAATCCGCCTCGAATTTTTTAATCATTCAAAGAGCGTCTGCTTCTTTCGTTCGATAATGATTTTATCACAAGACTCGTCACGCACCTTAATATTCGTACGCCGCCAGAATATGAATAAGGACATATTAAAAAAAAAACCAAATTTAGACACCGGACAAGGAATTAAAAAAGATGAAATTAGCCTATCCTGATGAGGTGGGTGTTAGAGATAATTTAAGAAAAGAAACCAAGGAAAATTGAACATGCAAAGACAAACATTTTAAAAAAATAATTAAAATTGAAGTGTTTCCTGGCGATTATTTATTTTTATTTTTATTTTTATTTTTTGTGTGGGAAGCAAGAAACAAAACAAATGGGTCATCGTCTGACCAGTCCCTCACGTTGCAAATTCCACCTGGGCATGACAACGCATGCTTTGATCGATTCTCCTCTATAATTACTCCTCTTAATTTGTCCTTGTACCCTGCATTCTCGTATCCCAACCTCGCTAATCTCAGCCACAAAAACATTAAAAGACGACGACAAAACCCCATCCCCGGGGGAGGGGGACGAAACTAGGAATATTCAGCGTAATATATAATCTGTTTTTTTTCTCCCCTCTCTTTCTTTCTCTCTCTCTCTGCTCGTAAAAAGGAATGATTTTTAAGGAATTTGCAATGTAATGTTAGGAAATCTCTCCTTCAGTAACTTAGCAGGAGACAGCTAACTTGTCTTTGCAACTCTACAATAGCTAAAACATGGGAATATATACATAAAGTGGAAGGAAAAATCTGGTTTTGTTTTGTTTTGTTTTTTTTTTTTGTCACTTTCTTCTTCTCGGAGAAGAAGGCCGAGACCCAGCCAGCGCCCCCACAACGTCACAGGGTCGGAGGGGGGTGGGGGGAGGCCTTTCCCGCTATATCGAATAGTAATTTTCCAAGAACCTCCTGTGCTTCTTCGTCTTCTTTTTCGTGTTCTTGTGGTAAATATTGCTCTTTTTTCTTCTTTTTTCTGTTTTGTTCTTTTACGTGGAGCAGGTGAATTTCTATGCGACGCCGAGTCTTTTTCCTTTTTTTCTTTCTTCTGGGAAATGGGGAGGTAGCGGGATTTGGAGCTTCCGAGTTTGTTCCTGTTGCCGAAGGACATTGCCCAAAGGGAAAAAAGAGACAAAAAGGAGGAAAAAAATCCATGAGTTGGAAAGTCAAATTTGTAGAGCCAGGCCAAGTCCACGTTCAACGCCTTTCGTTTGCGCTTATGTTTGAGAGAGAGGGGGAGGGAGAGGGAGAGAGCAAATCAAACGAGCGAATATTTATTCAAGCCCACGTCCGTGGCTACATTTTAATGAGCTCTCGAGAAGGTCGATGCGTCCTAGTTTAAAAGCCTCCTCCTCTTCCCCTCTCTCTCTCTCTCTCTCTCTCTCTCTCTCTCTGTGGTAGTTGTTACTGTTATATGCTGCTGCTTCTCTCTCCCTCTCTCATAGCTCGTGTTCTTGTTTATTCTTAGCCCAATTTGCTTAGGATCAGTATTTTTTCATTGGTTCATTCAATTTCTGAATACTTTTGAGCTTCTGGGTTGGAGTTCTTTTCTGGTGCTGTGTTTATCTGGAGCTAGATCTGTCTTCACTTTCGAGTGTTTACTTTGGGAATTGTTTTTATAGAGTTGGTGATTTGATTTTGGTTTGAAGAAGCTGCTTTCAAGGAGGATCTTTATCCTCTTAATTGCAAGTTTTTCTTTCGGGGTCTTCAAGAACTCATTTTCAGTGCTGTTTCTAGTGAATTTCCTCTGGAATTTGGTGGAGGACTGCCGGACTGGGCTTTGTGCAGCCTGCAGAGCTGCATTATTTGCTGGGCAGGATCAGAAGTTTCTTCTGGTTCTAGTGTTTCTCAAGTGTAGTGTTAACTTGGGATTGTGATAGCTTCTCTAGCTGAAGGGAGAAGGTGGGAAGATAAACAGACATAGAATGGCTGGTGGAAGAAGAAGAAAGCTGCATTTTAGCAAGATCTACTCTTTTAGATGCGGGAAGGCATCTTTCGAGGAAGACCATTCGCAAATTGGGGGACCAGGATTCTCTAGGGTAGTTCATTGCAATGATCCGGGTTGTTTCGAGGCCGGGATTCGCAATTACGCCGGCAACTATGTCAGTAGCACCAAGTATACACTTGCCACTTTCTTGCCCAAATCCTTGTTTGAGCAATTCAGGAGGGTGGCCAACTTTTACTTCTTGGTCACTGGAGTCCTCGCCTTCACGCCCCTTGCGCCTTATTCGGCCGTTAGTGCCATCATTCCTCTTATCTTCGTGGTCGGTGCCACCATGGTTAAGGAAGGTATAGAAGATTGGCGGCGGAAGCAGCAGGTAATAATGTTTCTCTTGTTCCTCTTAACATATTCCCTCAATGCTGTTGTCATCATACTTTGAATTCTCTCTCTTGGTTAGTGTAATCCAGTGAATTTGATTGGTTCTGGGCCGCTCTGGAATTCCTGAAACACTGATTAAGGTGAACTTGGTCTCGGACTTGGAAAGTCTCGGGTCTGACCCTACATAATGAATTTTTGGAACCTTACTAAGTACACTTGTGTGCAAGTACATACAGATGTGAAGTAGATTGATCTTCCGGGACCTTATGCTTGCAATTGGCTGTATCACATAGCTTCCGCTCTTTCTTAACTAATGATGCTATTAATAATTTAAAGTTCTATGTTGATTTTCTCCTTTTATGAAATCAGTCAGGAAATAGAAAAGGCCATACATTTTTTTATGTGTGGTTGTGTGATTTTGAATATATTAGGAAATAAATAAAACAATGTTGTTACTTGCTGATGTAGATTTCCACTTCTGCAGCACTTTAGTTTCATGCCCATGATTTCATTGAACTTTCTACGTTGTCTTATGAAGATACACCTGCGATCTACTCACATCACCAATAAAGTCTGTATCAGTTCCTTTGGTATTGATTGTAACGGTGGGTATTTTGTTTAACCTTTCACATGTCATCCAGGATATTGAGGTTAACAATAGAAAAGTCAAAGTTCACCAACAAAATGGGGTTTTTGGCTACAGTGAGTGGAAGAATCTGAGAGTAGGAGACATAGTGAAGGTAGAGAAGGATGAATTCTTTCCAGCTGATCTTCTCTTGCTATCGTCTAGTTATGAAGATGCTATCTGCTATGTTGAGACCATGAACCTTGATGGTGAGACGAACTTGAAACTAAAACAAGCATTGGAGGTAACCTCAGGTTTGCATGAGGACACAAACTTCCGGGGCTTCAAAGCGATTGTGAAATGTGAAGACCCAAATGCAAATCTATATTCATTCGTTGGAAGTATGGAATTTGAAGAGCAACAGTACCCCCTTTCTCCTCAACAGCTTCTTCTTAGGGATTCAAAACTGCGAAACACGGATCATATATACGGGGCAGTTATCTTCACAGGGCACGACACGAAGGTTATACAAAACTCTACTGAACCACCTTCAAAGAGAAGCAAAATCGAGAGAAAGATGGACAAAATCATCTACTTCTTGTTCTTCATTGTATTCTTGATGGCTTTTGTTGGGTCCATTTTCTTTGGCGTGCATACGAAAGACGATCTGCAAAATGGGAAGATGGAGAGGTGGTATCTTAGGCCGGACAGTTCTAGAATTTACTTCGACCCTAAGAGAGCTCCAGTTGCTGCAATCTATCATTTCCTGACTGCAGTGATGTTGTACAGCTACTTCATTCCAATTTCACTGTATGTATCCATTGAAATTGTCAAAGTTCTTCAGAGCATCTTCATCAACCAGGATATTCACATGTACTACGAAGAAGCTGATAAACCAGCGCATGCCCGTACATCGAATCTGAATGAGGAACTTGGGCAAGTTGATACAATACTTTCTGATAAGACGGGAACTCTGACCTGCAACTCGATGGAGTTCATCAAGTGTTCGATAGCTGGGACGGCCTATGGACGTGGTGTCACTGAGGTCGAGAGGGCTATTGATAGGAGGAATGGGTCTCCATTGGTTCATGGGGAAGGGAATGGCACTGACCAATTGGAGCATTCAGCTGATCCAAAGCCATCGATTAAGGGATTCAATTTTAGTGATGAGCGAATTATGAATGCGAATTGGGTGAATGAGCCCCATGCAGAGGTTATCCAGAAGTTCTTTCGTGTGCTGGCACTTTGTCATACTGCTATACCTGAAGTGGATGAAGAGACAGGAAAGGTATCTTACGAAGCTGAATCGCCTGATGAAGCAGCTTTTGTCATTGCCGCCAGAGAAATTGGTTTCGAGTTTTACAAGAGAACACAGACGAGTATATCATTACATGAGTTTGATCCGGTAGCTGGGCAGAAAGTTGAAAGGTCAGTGTCTTTTCCTTCATCTTTATCAAAAGCAAAAGAAGCAAGAAACTAGTCTAGCCCATATAAACCATGCTGCAGTCTACTGGTTGTCACTGGGATTCTTATGATCTTAGTGGCCTATACTCCTGAAATATAAAATAGGAAACGAACTCAGATGTTCTGAAGTAGTTAAATTTTGCGTCCCATCTAAACTTGTCATTCAGAGGAAGAGTAATAGATGGATGGCGATAGATGGATGAGCATTAGTCATGGTTCTTATTTTTTCCCCTAGTAGGAGCACCTTCTTTTCCTTATCATCTTTTATGCTAGATTTTGAATTCTACCCTTGCTGGTGAATATACAACTTGTTACCACTTAGTTATTTTCTAAATAGTATTACTTTCCTCTGCAGGGTGTACCAGCTTTTGAATGTTCTAGAATTCAACAGCTCAAGGAAGCGGATGTCTGTGATAGTGAGGAGTGAGGAAGGAAAGCTGCTATTACTGTGTAAAGGGGCTGACAGGTTTGTTTTCAACTGCCCAATTCAAGGCTTTGTCCAATTCCTCATTCAGGCACTTTACTGATGTCAGAATTTTCACTACAAAATTATATGCAGTGTAATGTTTGAAAGGCTATCAAAGAGTGGTCGGGAGTTTGAAGAGAACACTGTGGATCATGTGAATGAGTATGCTGACGCAGGCTTGAGGACATTAATACTTGCCTATCGTGAACTTGAAGAAGATGAGTACAGGAAGTTCAATGAGAAATTTATCAAGGCCAAGAATTCGGTTAGTGCAGAGCGCGACTCATTAATTGAAGAAGTGATGGAGACAGTTGAAAAGGATCTGATTCTTCTTGGTGCCACTGCTGTCGAGGACAAGCTGCAGAATGGGGTAAGACAAGAAACATCAAATTAATTATTTAGTCAGCCATCAAAGAAGTTAAAATGTTCTTTACCCAAAAAAAAAAAGTTAAAATGACTGCTTTACCAAAAAAAAAAAAAGTTAAAATGACTTTCCTGTGTCTTTGCTGGTAGGTTCCCGACTGCATTGACAAACTTGCTCAAGCTGGGATCAAAATATGGGTTCTGACGGGAGATAAGATGGAGACGGCCATCAATATTGGGTATAGTTTGCACATATTCTCTATACGTCGATATCATTCGTGAAGTCTTAACCTTTCGATAATGATTCGTCATTCTAATCTCTGAATACAATATATTGCAGGTTTGCTTGTAGCTTATTAAGACGAGGAATGAAGCAAATCATTATTTCTCTGGAGACCCCTGATATTCAAGCATTAGAAAAGGCAGGAGAGAAGACTGCTCTAAGAAAGGTATGCCAGAACATGGAGAGAGAGAGGGAGGGGAGTGGGGGTTGTGACAGAAGTGTATAAATCGAGTGTATAAAAGATATCCTTTTCCTAACATGTGCAACTCTTGGAAAAAATTTAAACCCCTGATTTACTACATTGACAAACCGATTAGTAAAGGGGATGTGAACTCCTTTAATCTGTTTGCCATTAGTTTTACCATCGCTGAAGAGGAATTGAAATAAATTGTATTTCTTACCTTGTTGAGTTTCTGTGGACTTAATGAAATATCACTGATTGATCCTTCAGGCATCAAAAGAAAGTGTTCTTCATCAGATAAGGGAAGGGATGGCTCTGCTCAGACAATCAAGAGGAAGCTCTGAAGCATTTGCTTTGATTATTGATGGAAAATCACTTGCCTATGCGTTGGAGGATGATGTTAAGGATATGTTTCTACGACTTGCAATCAGTTGTGCATCTGTTATATGCTGTCGTTCATCACCAAAGCAAAAGGCACTGGTGGGTCCTTATGTTTAGTATGCATTTCTTATTCAGAGCATTGCATCTTTGCTTTTATGTCATTCAAGCAAACAATGCGTAACCTAGCAAGTCGCATTAAACATTTGAAACTGGTAAATGCAGGTGACAAGATTGGTTAAAGCCGGAACTGGCAAAACAACATTAGCAATTGGTGATGGTGCGAATGATGTCGGAATGCTCCAAGAAGCAGATATTGGTATCGGAATTAGTGGGGTTGAAGGAATGCAGGTAATCATGAGAGTGTATTGTAATTATATTAATCCCCATATTTTTGTCACAAGTACATTAACTACCTTCTTATTATTTCTTACATTTGCTATCTTTTTGCTGCTTCTTGAATAACAGGCAGTCATGTCTAGTGATATTGCCATAGCTCAGTTCCGTTACTTAGAGCGCCTGCTTCTTGTGCATGGACATTGGTGTTACAGGAGGATCTCAACAATGGTAATGCTCTTCTAAATGTAGAAGCAGGCATTAGTATGTCTGATTATGACCAATAAAATCCGATCTAATAAAGCCCTTTACTTTGTCTAAAGATGCTGCTATATTTCTGCTGCAGATATGCTACTTTTTCTACAAGAACATCGTGTTTGGCTTCTCTCTTTTCTTGTATGAAGCACATACCTCTTTTTCTGCACAACCTGCCTACAACGATTGGTTTTTGTCGCTTTTCAACGTCTTGTTCACATCACTCCCTGTATTGGCACTGGGAGTTTTTGATCAGGATGTATCAGCCCGGTTTTGCCTCAAGGTATGTGCATGTTTTAATCGAATGTAACTAGAGTTTACCACAATTGACATTTAACCATATAGAGGATCAAATCATAGAGCAAAGTTATGTTAAGGTTTACCAATTTCTTGTGACAGACCCGTTGGACGAGTATGTTGGAAATCTCTTGTTAGTGATCTTATACATTTAGTCACCTTCTTTGGTGAAAGTTCTCTGCTCTTGCATTCTTATTCAACGCAGAGTTGGATAATTGCGGAAAATGAATGGCGCTTTCTACTGGGAACTCCAAACTAAGATCAACTTAGCCTGTGTACTGATCAGGAGTGTCAAAAAACCTCTTTTTAGGAATGTGAAGGAACAAAGGTAGTTAATCTGGATTTTGTTAACAAGTGAAGTTAATCAGAAAATGATGAAAATTCGTTATGTCTAATAAACCAATTTTTTGTTATGCATAATCTCTGCTATACAAATCAAAACATTCCTCATAAAATATACTTAACAAGTTCCCTGAAGGTACTCGTTAACAACACCCATTTGACTTTAATAGTGGAAAGGACCTTTATGTTCCTTTCAATACTTCATCGTATGGTGCCAGGAAGTGGACCAAGTCTGATCATGGGCTTGACTTCCAGAGTCTCTGGATGAATATTGTGGCGTAGAAATTAAATTCCATGATTGCATCTCTGAATTTAATGGTTAACATATTTAGCCTGTCCTTGTGAATATCACGAACCCAATTATAAATTTTCTTGCATTTGTTTTGTTGTTGCAGTTTCCAATATTGTACCAAGAAGGCGTTCAGAATATTCTCTTCAGCTGGCTTCGAATCCTTGGCTGGATGTTCAACGGGTTCATTAGTGCAGTTATCATCTTCTTCTTGTGCACAAATGCCTTAGAGCACCAGGCATTCAACAATGACGGTAAAATTGTCGGGATCGGAATCTTAGGAGCGACGATGTACACGTGTGTAGTTTGGGTTGTGAATTTGCAGATGGCGCTCGCCATCAGCTACTTCACTCTAATACAGCACGTCTTCATCTGGGGATCCGTCGCCATCTGGTATCTCTTCCTTTTGGTATATGGAGCCTTAAAGCCTACCCTATCCACCACTGCTTACAAAGTCTTCATTGAAGCGCTTGCCCCTGCACCTTCCTTTTGGCTGGTCACAATCTTTGTGATGATCTCAGCCGTGATCCCTTACTTCTCGTTCTCAGCAATTCAGATGCGGTTCTTTCCCATGTATCATGGAATGATACAGTGGATAAGGCACGAAGGTCGAACGGACGACATGGAGTATTGCAACATGGTGCGGCAGAGATCATTGCGGCCAACAACAGTCGGTCACACTGCACGTTTAGCTGCAAAATCTAGGCGTGTGCAAGATGGAAATCATAGCAGATGACTAGCCGCTGTTGCATCTTCTTGGGTAGCTGAAGGTTAGGATTTGGCAGACTGATGATCAGAAGTTCAAATACAAAACTTGCCCCCGTGTAGATGACTTTCACAGAAAATATATGTCGATCAAATTGGCCTCCTTCAAAGCCGAACTTTGCCCTCGGTATCACGATAAAGATGTATAGTAACACAGTTCAGTTGTACCATATGCCTGAGTCTGAAATAGGCTGTTAATTGTAAAATTTTTGGTGCGCAGCAAAACGTATGTAGGACATAGCAGAGAGTATTCATTGTAGGTGTGGATAGTGTACAGAACATATTACGTGATTATCCAGAGGTTAGTCTTTCATTTCTCCGAGATGCTGCACTTGAGTTTCTATATCGAGCTATTAATTTCCTGAAAGCACCCTGGTGGACCGTCACATCATTACATGCATTCATCAATTGATTCTCCGTTTCAGTGAAGTTGAAGCAGAAATTCTGCATAAGCAACTGGAATGCAGAACTGCTCATAATGTATATAGGAAACACGTAAATCGTCGCAAGATACAGAGCAAGGAGCGTTACGGTTGACAAACATCCAGCTCCGTTATTCATGGCAGGGCTAATGAACAGATCTTCTCGAAATTATGTTAGGTTGCTTTTGAATTTGCCAAAATAAAGATGTTGAGCATTTAATATCTTGCAGCATCATGCCCGGTTGACCCATTACAAGTCTTTAAGAATACTATCTGGGGAATCAAAGCTTGGATTTGGTTTCAGAGAATATGCTCCGAGTGATTGTTACTTGTGTTGACTTTTCGACGATCATATCCTACTTGATTGCAATAACTCAGTAAATTAATAAGCTTCCAGCACTAAAATCTTTGTCAATTGAGCTGTACAGTCGATGCAGAGAAAGTCAAAATCAGAATGATCCAGGAAGATACTGCCCTCTTTGTGTATTGTTTCCCTGCTGAGCTTTCAAAAATGCATCAATCACGAACTCAGAAGATGTATTGTTTGATAGAGTTTTTGTGCACAGGTGGTTCCTTAAGGAAGAAAACAGAATCATCTTCTTGGTGAAATAAATAACTACTCTGCTTCCGTTGCGCACTCGTGATGTTTCGTTTTTCTAGATCCATGACCGACTTCTCTAGTCTCTCAGACCTTGCTCGAAGCACATTGTGCCACCTTGCAAGGACCGTGAATGCAATAGGAGGTATCAAAAGCTTTGGATGTCTTCTCAATTGAAAGAAGGTTGAAAATGTCGAAAACAATTCATCGATTTGCGACCCTTTGGGAAATCACGCATATATGATGGATTTACTTCCTCTGATATCTGTAGCTGAAGAATCAACAATTTCAATTAGATGAAACTGAACAACGCTGGAATCAAATCCCTGATGATCACATACACATCCTGAGAAGCTCCCTCCATTTTCCCTGCCCCAAAAGCTCCCAAATCCAAACACACCCTTCTGAGACACCTCTTCCAATACCTTCTCAACCTCTTCCATGCACCGCCCACCTCTCCCCGTCACGTCTAGGAAAACCCCGTCTTCCCTGACTCCTACAGAACTCCCTGGGCCTTCCACAACCCGACCTTCACGTAAATGCCTTGTCATTTCGAGGCTTTTCCTTTTTCTCCTGGAATTCCGAAACCCTTTCTTGGCAAATTGCTTAGTCTTCTGGAATAGCCGGCATGGAACTTTCAACAAGACGAAGACAACAATCTGGAGGATCAGGCACTGGCAACAGCACGACACAACGATGCAATCTGCAGCAAGCGCCTTCCAGTCTTCCATGACTCGTGGATGCAGTTTGGAGGCGAATGATTAGCGGAAGACATCATCTTAGGTTTAAGACACGAGGTTCTTTGTCTCTCTGGGGAGGTTATCAGGAAGGGTAAAGCAAGCAAGCAGATATCATGCGGCTAAAGCTAATAAAGGTGGCAATGAGTCATATGGCTTTAAATTGCTTGGCAAATCTTAGGATGCAACCATTGTTTTCATCTTGGCTTATCAAGGAATGAGAGGAATACTAAATTTCAAGGAAGCAAAAAGTCTTTCTTGTTCCCTGTCAAAACCCGGCAAACTTGGAGTCTACTCTTCAGTTTCAGCTGCTACAGGACGATTCCTGGGTTGCCAAGTCGTTGCTTTGATGCGGTTCTCACGTCCTTCGTTTTCGGATAAAATACTTTCTAAACATGAAGATTATTGTTCTCATGTCTTCCTTCCTAGATCAAGCAATCACCTGCGCCATAACATCAACTTGATTTAATCCTGTCGGATCTAGCAGGATCATTAAGAAAATTGCAACATTGCAGTAAATAAAGCTTTCTATAATACGAGATCTAAAGGTTGTTCACAGCTGGTCATTGAAAGGATTCTTGCAGTTCAAGTTATTGACCGGGACATAAGCTTTTGGCAGGGATTATAATTTTTCAATAAACCTGATCACATCAAAATTTTAATCACACGTATGTTTATAGGAACAGATGTAGCAATTCACGGGAGAGCCATTGTAACGATACAGTTCCCAACAAGAGTGCGACCTCCTCCGGAACTCCAGATTATAACCATAAGATAAACAGTAATGTTACAGACGCAAAACTATCGAGACCGATATTTAGAAGTCTCTGCAATCATAAGATATTCCTCGCAAAATGACCTCATAAGCTTTTTCATACAGATCTCTAAAAATTTTTTTGTCTCCCAAACATTACTCGTGCAAAAATAAAGAAGTCATCCTCTTGCAGACAGTAATATTATGGGGTCTTTTACAATATTCCCTTTAGTTCGGAGTCACGAGCTCGATTCTATTAACGCAGATGCCGACTGTTTGTTCACCGATGCATAACATATTCTTCTCCTCCCAATTTAAAGACAAAGTGAGCACAGGAATGTAGTAAGATATTGCGGAGATTAATTACATTAGCGTGACTTTGAATACAATGAACAAAATTGAATCAATGAGATTTTCACACCACCCTAAACCTCGGCGGCAATAGAACATATGCTATAATACTGGCTACCCTAAAAAAATTGCGGTAAGGCAGTGCACCACTCGACTTTGTGAAGAAACCTACTTACAGGTACAAGAGAGTGATTTTTTCCCTTAACCAGCAGACAAGCTCTTGAGAGCCACAGCTCAGACAACACACACTCTCTTGATGAAAAATGAATCCTCGTGTAGTATTTACCAAAACCGTCCTTCAACTATTTGAGCTACACCGGCTAAAGAATTCTGTACTGTAATTTTGGCTGCCAAAAGCCATCCTCTGAAACAATCTGATCTCTGCAGATTGTTGAGCGGAATTAAACACCTCGCTCTCTCCTAATCTCATTCCATTGGTTAAGTCAGCAGCAGCCAAACTATCAAATGCTCTCACAATCTGCAAGGAATGACCTGACTCAGGATATCTTCACAGATGACAGAGAAGTTCCAAACCAAAATGCATATTTAAAACTTACCTGTCCCATACGAGGTCTTTTGGCAGCTGAATGTCGCACACAAGCAGCTGCAGCTTCCATCATCCGGAACATTTCAGCTTCAATATAATTTCTTTCAAGCTTTGGATCTGCCAAACCCTCAAATTCTTCATTATCAAGTGCATGGCTTAGCAAAGGTCGAGCCTGGAAGATGGTAGGATATATTGGTTAGTGAAACGAATGTTTCATTATTTACTACTATTCCATTTGCCATGCTTGTGCATTTTGGATTAATCAGTTCATTGAGTTGGACCTGAAAAACACTCAAACATTCTGGAGTAGAGGTTATGGCTATCCCATCGTTCATGACAGGGTCCAGTCTACCATAAGTTCAAAGACAACCAAGTACTCTGTTAGACTTGAATAAAATGTGAAAATATTATAGTATCCTTAATAAGATGAGGTGAGACTAAATGCAATTGGCCTGTTGCCAAACAAGAAGTAATCAAATAGAAATTATCTTCTATCGAAACCAATAACTTAAGGGAAAGTAGACCTGCTAGTAAGTTCCTAAATTTACCAGAAGTTGGCACTCAGCAATTAAGCCATGCGCACCCAATAATTATAGACTCCAAAGTTTTCCTGAGAAAAGGTACAAATGCTCTAATGTCATCTTCATTCTCAATCTCGAGATGATTCAAAAGGGTTTCATTGTTTTCAATCTTTAATGTATATAAGCATCTGTCCTGACTCAGGCTATAGACATTACATTACCAATTCCATCATGTAATATTTCCAAAGTTCAATAATTGCTCAGGTCAAATTAAATCTCAGAAAGAGCTCATGAGTAAGATGATATGTTAATGATGGACCCGCATAATAGATTTTGCTTTGATGGTCCTTAAGTTTCCCCAAATCTGTTTGCACTAGTTGTTTTCTTCCAATATGGACCTTAATGTCAGAACAGCAGTACAATATATGAGTAAAGACCCATCCAACTGTCATATCGTAGCAATAGAAAAGCATCATAGCCAATACTAATAGATAAGCCTTAAAGGGTGCAAATAAATGCACAATTAGATTGATCTGGCTAGGACATTGTCTTATAAAGACTCCCGCCATTAAGGATAGAACCCCGACACATAAATTCTGTTTAAGTACTTAAGTAACGAGATCCCTCGTAATTCAGGGCTATCAATGGGCCAAACTCAGAGAATATGAGTATGAACAAAACTACTGCCAGATTCAACACATTGCTTTACGTGCTCCACAAAGACAGATCACCAGCATCTGTATTTGCTCTGCTAGCTCTAACAGCTTCATCCAAGTCAATTTAATATGGCAAATCATGATCAACAAACAAAAAAAGAAAACAAGGATTTATAACTTACCCATTCAACCAAACTCTCATCTCCCAAGGGTTGTGATGCATCCACAGGCTTCCGTCCAGTTATTAGCTCCAGAAGCACAACTCCGAAAGAGAAAACATCAGATTTCTCGGTCAATTTGCCACTTGATGCATATTCAGGAGCCATGTATCTGAAATGTCGCCATGAAAAATTTAAGTTAATGAGAACATGCGCAGAAAGTGCATGGGCCAAACATGCGACAATACGTTCTCATAAAACTCAGATAGATGTCCTCTCTAAGCATCACAACTGAAAATTGACAACACTTCATACCCGAAAGTTCCCATCACACGTGTAGTGATATGCGTATCTGCATCAAGAGCTAATTTGGCAAGTCCAAAGTCTGATACCTGTTAAGCAAAGAACTAGGCATCAGTACAACCAAACTGTTTTTTCAGAAGAACCAACTAAAGCCTGTCCAATAGGGATAGTAGGCATACCCGAGCTTGAAGTTATTATCTAGAAGAATGTTTGACGACTTGATGTCTCTATGGATAACACGAGGATGGCCTGAAAAAGACAATCAAATTAAGCAAAAATTACACATTAGTAACTCATGGGACAGAGAAGATTCCACGACAAAATCTACTAAAATAAATGCACTGCTGAAAAAGTAAATCGAGCTAATTCACTTCAAGAACTAAAAACTCTTGGAATTAAATCATTATTACATCCTTTTGTCTCTCCAGTGAACAAAAAATAGGCCAAGAAAAGTAAGTTTATCTGTTAAGCTTATTTTGTGCTTTGCTTACATTTTAATGGATATCATAACATGCTCCACAAGTAACGTTTGATTTTGTTTACATTTTAAATCGAGCTAATTCACTCCAGAACAAAACCTCTTGGATAAATTATTATTACATCCTTTTGTCTCTCCAGTGAACAAAAAATAGGCCAAGAAAAATAAGTTTATCTGTTAACCTTATTTTCGTGCTTTGCTTTACATTTTAATGGATATCAATAACATGGTCCACATGTAACGTTTGATCTTTTATTCTTTTCCCAAAAAATATTGCAACAAAAAGAAAGGGATTTTATTTTGTATTTCTCTGATTAGCTCAAGCTAATGTGCATAGTAGTTGGAGAACAGGTGCTTACAGTCTTCATGAAGGTAAGCTAATCCACGAGCAGCACCAGCAGCAATCTTAACACGTGTTGCCCAGTCCAGCACTGGCCTACCTTCTCCTACATGTCAGAAGGGAAAAACAACAAATCAGAAGAGGCGGAACACAATCTGCACAAAGAATACTCTGAGCATCGAAGCATTGAGAACTTTGAGATGAGCAATTACCGTACCATGAAGATGAAAGTAGAGGGTATTATTCGGCACATATTCATACACGAGCAACCTTCTGGTTTCAGCAATGCAGTACCCGACCAACGACACCAGATGGCGATGGTGTATGCGACTGATGATTTCAACTTCAGCTTTAAATTCTCGATCCCCTTGCCCACTACCAACTTTTAGCTGCTTTACAGCTATCTCTCTCCCATCTGGAAGGAATCCTTTATAGACAGCACCAAATCCACCTTCACCCAATAGATTTTGAGATGAAAAACCATCGGTAGCCTTGAGCAGCTCTTCATATGTAAACCATGGCCTGGAATTTCCAATTCCTCCTGGCTCCTTTGGCGAGTAAGCATCACTCCCTGAAGTACTTCCGAGGAGGGGTGCAGAAGAATGTGTCTTGATAACAGATGAATCTGGACACAATTCAAAATGTGAACTCATTATTCAAGTTAAAAACCAGCACACATAGATCCCCTTTTAATTCCACATATACTCAAGAACAAGGATTAAAAGAGGTGAATCTCTTATGCCTCTCTACACCAATTCTGAACCATGTTTGGTTTTTTCTTCAAAACACAGTTGAAAGTTCAATGAATTTGAAGATTTCAATGTGTTAAATTCCTTATTAGGTCAAACTAGACATCTGATATAATTTGATATATTCATGTTGTGTCGCTTACATATCTTGCGGCGCATGAATGCGTTATATTTCCAGTATTAACCACCCCAAGAGAGAAGTACATGTACTAACCATCATGCCAAATTGGAGTGTGGGTTTTTGTAAGATTACTGAGGCACCAAAAACAGAGAGCACATTTTACGAATGAGACCACAGTGCACCCACACAAATGATACACAAAAGTGTATAAAAGATTTTCCGGAGAAGGGTTAGCATCTCTAGAGTACCTGTTCCAGGGGAAGAGTCCCCGGGTGATGGCACTATGTAGACTCCAGTAAGTCCAGTCACCTTTTTCCTTCGTTTTCTCATGCGCCAGACAGCAAATCCAATAAGGCTAATGAGGATGAAACCCACAGCCATAACAATAGCCACTATGCCAGCTGTTGCTATTCCAGAACCGGAATTCCCTGTCTCATTGGAACTGGAAGTTGAATTAGGATTATTGCTTGCAGTCGGACCAGTTGATGCAGGGGTTGGAGGGACAGGAGTGGAAGGTGGAGAGAGACCTAATGGAGAGGGTGGAGATGCTGAGATTGGAGAAGAATTTGAAGGCGGAGTTGGTGGAGAACTGTGCGGGGGGAACTAACCCTAGGAGATGGAGTTGATTTAGCTGGAGGAACTGCCAGAGGGGAAGGTGCACTTTTTGGTGGATTTGAGGTTGGTGGTGGAGGTGACCTTTTGGGTGAGAGCGACACAGGTGCTGGGGTTGGAGGCGAACTAAGAGGTCGACTTGACGGTGGTGATGGTGGCGGTGCATTTTCAGGGGGATTGGATGAATGCGGTGGTGGTGGCGAGGGTGGACTTTTAGGGGGGTTTGCAGAAGGCGGCGGAGGTGAACTAGGAGGTTTTGCAGTTGGTGGAGGCGAACTAGGTCTTTGTGCAGCCGGTGGTGGTGGAGGTGATGGCGGAGGTGGTGAACGCAGCGGCGGCACTGATGGTGGAGGTCGTGGCGGATGCGAGATCTTAGGAGGAGTAGTGACAGATGGCGAAGGAGTAACTGGTGGACTAGGTGACGGTAGGGAAGTTGGAGGAGGAGGTGAAGGCGCGGCAGGACTTGCTGGCGGATCTGATGATTGTGGGGAAGGAGTTGAGGGGGTGGAGCCTTGGAAGGTGAAAGTGGAGGTGAAGTACTACTATGAGGCGGTGCCCGCGGCGGTGGGGATGGCGTTGCTGGAGGAGTCTGAGGTGGTGGTGACGGAGTTGAAGGGGTGGTGGAGTCAGGTGGATTTGCCTTAGATGTAGCGGGAGAGGAAGGCTGCGGAGGAGGGGGAGAGGAAGGCTGTGGCGGTGGAGAGATGGTAGTTGATGGTGGCACAGCGGAGGGGGATTTATCCGGAGATGGCGAAGTACTTGCCATCTCTGAGATCAACACAACCCAGACAACAGATCAATCAATCTCCAGTTCCACAAATCATGTCAAATCTTGAGGACTCTATTAACATATTGGACACCTCCACATTCCCCTTCCCAGCTAAGAAGACTCAATTTTGAGGACAATCCAAGCGACTAAATCAATTCTTGAGCCAAACCCAACTCCTCAAACCCAAAACCACAGACAGAATCACTACTCTGCCACTCGGAGTCACAGGAAGAGCATCAGCATCAGCCAATGAAGAGTAGACAGTTCTGGGAGCGATGGAGCTTATCAATCCAGATGAACCAAGAAGGGCAACGTCATAAGAGAACACAGATCAGCTCCAAAAAAGCAAATGACAGATCACAATCTCCAAAAGAAACAATGATTCATGAGCCATAATCCATATCTTTCACATTCGATTGAGGACTTGAAAGAAAAAATTACAGCCCGCATCTCCAGTACAGAAATGTAGCAACACCGACCCGAAACAAGCGAGCGTAGGCCAACCCCAAAAATGCTTCAGAATCACCAGAGCCGAACCTTTTGCGCTCCAAACAAATCTCTCACTGATTCAGCCATTTGAAGCCATCACATTTCATTCTTGAAATTAGACGATGAATGAGTCCTCGAAGCTTCTGTGTGCCCCTCTCTCTCTCCCTGTCTGAGCAACTGCAAGGAGGCACACGGAATGTGGGGCCCCCGATCCAAAACCCCAAGGTGAGGCGGACGTCAAGAGAATACTTTTTGAGGGATTGTCCGAACTCAAACGAACACGACAGTGAAGGTCGACGATATCATTATCAAGTCATGATAAGATCATTCAAGGTTCACTATCAACACGGCCTTCTGTAGAGGTTGCTTCATTGCAACGTCAAATCAACCCGCCTAGATTATTGCTTTATCATTTCCTGGTGAGGTGTTCTGCTCGGCAACGCCATGCCCTCCTCATTGCCAAGCCAAGATTTTGCATATTATAATCTGTTTTCTTAAAGGTTGCGTCTTTTAAGTGTAGTTTATAAGCTCTCTTTCTGAGGCAAGGTATGGATATGACTTTGGTTTTAGGGCAGTATTTAGTAGCCTCGTTCGTGATCCGATTTTTCAATCAGGTCCGCGTCAAATTATGACTTCTCTTGCATACAGTCTCGATTTGAATCGATCTGTTATTGCAGCATCTCAAGTTTCACTTCTCTAAATATAAGTTTCTATTTGAATAAGTTTGTCAACGAGTTTATTTGGATTTCAAATAACCGGTATTACTTTTTTTTTCCGTATGAGGATTCAATAGGTTCGTAATCGAACATTTTAATAATGTGCTTAGTCGTATTGAGTCCGACTTATTTTAAGTTTGTGAATTTCGAGCCGGGCTGATGTTAAACTCAATTCATATCGTGCTCGATTCATTTGGGATTTGAGTTATCCTTCATTTGGGGTAAAAAATAATAAGTAAAAGAAAACTCTAACACTCCTTCAGCACATTGCAGACCAAAAAAGCATGGTGTACTTTCCTGTTTTTTTTCCCACATTTCTTTTTGCGGGAAATTAGCTTAAAAATATCGTTTAAGGATTAGTCTAAAACATGTTTGCTGTATAAAAAACCCGTCACCCATAATTTTTTTTTTTTTTTTGTGGGTCAAAGGTCGCCCATAATTCAAATGTTTGATTTTGTCTTTGCGCAGCGTGTGGTGCTATAAACAAAATACGTGTTTGGACTTTTTCCTTTGGGATCCCCTGTTTGACCGGAATAATTTAGTGGGACAAAATACAGCTTGGTCTGCATGGATTTCTTGTGCTAATCATATGATTATTCTTTGATTAGAAAAATTAAACGCAGCGACATGTTTATTTATAATAAGGACCCAATTTGTCGTCGTCCAGAACCGGTGGAAATGCTCGGTTTATAATCTCTTCAGTGCATGAAGTTAGATGGCAGAGAATATAAGAAGAGCAGCATATTAAACGGGAGATTCTCTATGGTATGGTGCATGCACACACGAGTGACTAGGTTATATGCAGAGTGGGTCCCAAATGAAGCTCACAAAAGTATCAGTAGGTCTTAATATTAAACAGTGTAATTAAGGAACTTTATTACTATGTAAATTGAGAGCGAAAGCATGAAATCTAGTGGGTCTCCCCTGCTTTAGGACGATGGACCTGAGGAACGATGGAATTTCCATGAGTGGTGGGTCAAGATGCGTTCCGTTAGATTCATCGAGAAAATATTTACTGACTTGTTTTGTGTGAGCCTAGTCAGCTCCACTCAAAAGGCGACACGTAGGAAAGTGAAAAGAAAGCCTCCGGTCTTTGTGTGTTCTTTTTTTTTCTTCAGCCAGCCCATGTCATAAGACATGTGTCGCCTTTTGAATGGAGATGACTAGGCTCACGCACGCCACGGGAGCCGACGACGTGGTGGTCACTAACCATTGAATGTTCACAGATCGTTTTGGTGTTCTTGCCACCAGTGAAGTTCCCATCTACATGCTGCTCCAAGTTCGGAGACTCTGCTGTGGTGGCTTATGACCTTCAACGATTCAAATAATATGCCTTGGCCACCATGACCTCACATGGTCGTCAGCTTTTTCGCTGCACCACACCAGTCCAGCCCTAATGTGGGACTTTTCCCCCAACACTTCCTTCCCTTTATCTCTCTCCTCCTCTCTCTCTCTCTCTCTCTCTCTCTCTTGTTGACTCTCTTTTGCTTTTTGTCCTATTCTTCTCTTTCCCGAATTTCCCTTGCTCCTTGGAGAGAGAAAGCAAAATCCTTTTTCTACTGTAGTTGTGGACCGTTAAGGTGGGAGGATGTGATGAAGTGAGAAGGATAACGTAGAATACGGACAAGGTGGCGACTTTTGATGAAGGAAGTGTCGGTGGGTTCGCTAGGCGAGAGGCCGTAGGTTCGGGTGCACGCGTCTCTACGATTTTCACCAACACTACATAACATAACATGCGCAGAGACAACCTTTTAACACATGTATCATCATCATTAGGCTTCTATTTGGGTTGGTGGCCATACCCATAGACCAAATGACAGGTCCATATCTCCAACTACGCACGGTCTAGTAACTTCTTCCCAGATTTCGGAGTGCGGCTATGTCTGAGAATTCAATGGCGGCGCGGAACATGTTCCGTTCTCCTAGCTGGGCTTGAGAGGTGGAAAGGCGCGTCTACAACTTTTTGGTGTTACGCTGTTTTCGCCCGTCTGAAAACGCAATGCAGTTTGACCGGCTGAGACCCTAGAGAGATATCTCTAGGGCCAACCCAGATTAAGAACGATCCGCTTGACAACTACACCAGTCACCATCCAGGTGCTCAAACCAACAAGAATGTGAATGATGACGTCGAGCCGCCGCCGGAAAGTTCGGTCAATGAGAAGGGATGGACAATGAATAATAGTGCTAGATGCTCACGCATTAGTAATCCCTAGGGCAAGTAGAGATTATTTCGCAAAATCTATGAGAGAATTTTGTGAACCAAGTCTCAAGTGCATGTGTAACCATCGAGCCCCATCGAGCCCGCGAAGCACGACCAAACCAAATCACTGCACACTTATATGTTCGATGTTCAACCAAAACCA
The DNA here is from genome assembly GCA_021437795.1 of Rhodamnia rubescens. NCBI lineage: Eukaryota > Viridiplantae > Streptophyta > Magnoliopsida > Myrtales > Myrtaceae > Rhodamnia > Rhodamnia rubescens. The sequence continues at coordinate 6,472,458 of JAILYA010000008.1, forward strand.
GTTGAAAGTCACCCCTTTAACATCGTCTTTTCTTCTCTTCCTGATCATTTTGAAATTTACGGCATGTGACTTTTCGGCGTTACGGCAATTGATGTGAGAGCTTTGAGAAAGATAAGGCTTTGGGAAGGGATGGCGGGTTGGGGAACTAAGATTTGGTTTGGACTAATGAGGACGGAGTCACAGGAATCTTTTCAAGTCGAAAGATAGTGTTCCTTTGCATAGTTTTAACGGAGAAAAAAGAGCATGAAATTGGAAGTGCTCTCATAATTCAATGATGGAACTTTTCTGGCTTCCGAAGCTTTGGAATTCTATTAATTAGTTGTAGACATCCGACCGCAAAATTCAGGCAGTATACGGAAATGAAAATGCAAAGGGAGCTACGTAGCATATAAGGATGCCAAAGAAATGGCAGTCGGAATCAAGAGTTGCCCGATGGCAACTACAGGGACACTACTGGTTTTTTGATTCTATTATCCGAAACAGTAAAAGATGAGTAAAAGATGAGAATGATGTCGATAACGTAAATAATTCTAATTCCGATATGTTCTCGGAATCAATTTTAAAGAATCAAAATCAATTTTAGAGCAAAATTCAAAAAAAAAAAAAAAGTTGATTCGAAAAAAGAATCACTTTTGAGAATAACAAAACAGAATGAAATATGATATCTCTCACTTTTCCCCTTCGGTTATCTCATCACTTTTCCCTCAACCTAATAAAAATAAAAATAAAAATAAAAATTGAAAAAATTGGATTTTTTTTAAATGCAAACAATTTCGAAAATCCCTAAAAATAGAGAAGCTTAGATTAGGCTAGTTTAACTTCATTTTCATAAATTTGGGACTAAATTTTTTACATTTCATAGATTTCACTTTTCTACGAAAAATGTCACAAAAGATGAAGGCATCCAACGTGCGGATGGTAATATATATACTCGTAGCCATACGTCATAAAATGTGACCATCTGCGTGTGGAGTGAAAGCCAAATACCCACTTGGATTTAAGACAAACCGCAAAATGACAATTAAGGACTTGTACTTCATATCGGGAAGATAATTTCATTTTTTTTTTGGTTAGTAGATAATTTGATTATTCTAATTGCTTATGTTTGTATGTATTTGGACAACGCAACATTTAAAGAAAAAAATGAGTCCTTAATATGAGAATATATCTCATGCTTCGGTTGAACTTTAAGCATCATATATTAAAATTTGTGTTTCATTTATGACATGCCAAAAAAAATAACGTATTTTAAATTATTTTAGTGTGCATTGAAAATTAGTTTTCAATTTATGATGAAATTTTATAAAGTAACTACATAATTATTTGACTTAAATGAAAAAAATTAGGAAGAAAAATAGTTTTTCAAAATAGAAATTTGTGTAGTTATCAAACGCATTTTGATTCTCTCTAACTCATCCAGAAACAAAATAAAAAAAAACATTTTAATCGGAATCGGTTTTCCGAAATAGAATGGTTACCATGCGCGACCCTAAATTACCCTCGGAGCAAGCAAATTTCCATAATGCATACGACCCAAAAAGGTATCAGCAAACCGAGATTATCAAATCTATGATAATATCGCATGTGCTTTTTTAATTTACTCTTACAGATGTAAAAGCAGCTGCAAAAGTAGCCATTGTTACCTCTGGCTTGCTCGAAGTATGGCAGTGTAAGCATATCAGGTTCAGAGAGAAGTACCACGAGCAAGGGCACTAGGAATTCAGTACTCCGCATTCTCCCGAAAAAGAAAAGGCAAAGAGCATCGGCTGGCACAGAAAAGATCCAACAAAAAGAAAACTATTGATTGAGTCATATTTTCCATTGCTAAGGCAGGCTGAGCACCAAGTCAGAAAAATTCATAAGGCTGCTTATCGGGATGAAAAGCTCAACATCAAACGATCCTTCATATCTCTCTATTCTATTTTCATTTGCTATATCCATATTCTCACACAAACTAACTGTGAGGAAAAAATATATATATATATATATTGTTATTCTACAGTTCATGCAACCATTAAAGGAATTCAATACCTGTAGCTGTCATGGAGAATTCTGAATTAACATTCCCGCTGTTTGGTGTTAGTGGATCATATTCAGGACTTTGCTTCTAGGAGAAAAGCTATCAGTTTATACTCCCAATGCTGTGGGGGTCGCAAGAAGGGACGTAACTACTCGAGATGATTGTCCATAATAAATCTTAATCCAGAAAGTTAGCCCCAGCTTGGTGTGAAAGAAACGGAATTCGTTAATGAAGCTTTTACTTCCGCCCATTCGATAGCCTTGAATTCCTCCTTGAAAGAATCTCGGCTGCCCAGCTCTTTCCTATTTCAGTCTGAAACTTACCTACAGAATAGAACATAAGGAAAGAAAGACAACATTAAATCCAAATGCCAACCATAAAGTGAGAAAAGAATCAGAAGAAACCTGCTGTTGAAAGGAAAAACTCATCCAGTACCATCTCATGTTCTGCATGTAAATAGCATAAACTCTAATGAGAAAGGTTTTAGGAAAGTGTACAAGTAGAAACTAAGTCAAAACCAGAAATAGATAAGACATTTTTGCAGTTCCCAAATCTAATTGTATGACTGGAAATGAGCGTTCAGACGTGAGTAGAAACTTCCAAAAGTTGCGTGCCATTGAGCATGCAGTGTCATTCAAGATACAAAATCTCAATCAGCATAATCATAATATGAAAGAGATAAAGAGGGAGGGCAAGGAAGAGAGGGGAGAGAGAGACAGAGACAAAGACAGACAGAGATGAGACAGATCTTGACAAAAGAAACAAGAAAAATCAGTTTTATCACATGATTTGACCATATTATCAGTATACCTATTGTCTTCAATTTAGAAGCATCAATGAAATTAGATCAACAAAAGCAAAAGGCAGAGTCATAAGAGCGGAGAATCCATCAAATTCAGTGTAAGTGCTCAATGTTTAAGCAGGTATGATGATAATGTTTGCTCATGAAATCCCAAAGTAATACTTTTTGCTTCTCTAACTCCACCCACTAACAGTTCTACACTATGCCATTAAAGAGATAGAATCCGGGTCAGCACAATCATGAGCATGCTCATTCAGCAGAGAGGATAAAAGTTTAAAAGTATAGTGCAGCCAAACAGTTAAAACTTTCTCTCACAACCTGGATTCTCCTATCGTGTGCTAATTAACTTGTCATCTTAACACTTGCCTGTTTGGTAATAAGCAGCATTTTGGTAAAAGGCATAGCCACTTATACTGGTAAATAAGGAGCCAAAAATACATGGAAATGTGATTTTCAAGTTGTAGAGCTATGAAAATACTGACTGGAAAGATTATTCATTGATCAAAGCAATTAAAACTAATTGCTCCTACGCTCTAAACAGCTCACTTGGAATCAGAACTTCTAAATCACCCCGTGGAGGTTCTCCAGCAATGTTTATGTCAGAAATTTGAGCTCTAATTTTGCAGCGGTCACAAACTCTTCTGTACTGTTGATGATAGCAGCTCATTTTCTTCCAAGTTTACCAAAGCATGTAATGTACAAAATCTTCTTCATGGTTAACTCAGGTAATTTGATTGGTTGGCCAACATGAAACAACAACAGGGAATAGGTAACAACACACGCAGCAAATGTCTGAGGAGTCTGCACACACATGGAGAGACAGTAGGTGGGTGCATTACCCATCTCATATTCCAGGGCTTGCAGAATCAACTCGACCTGGAAAATGGCATATATTAGTTTAATTGAATTAAGGAAACCATGCCATCAAGAACAGGATCTGATTTGAACAAGAAGCCCAATAAAGTGAGAAGCCCTGAAAAACCGGCAACCAAATGCTTCATCCATAAATAAATAAGAAACTCTTACAGTTAAAATAAGAAAATTTATCCTGCAGTCTCGTGCCGTTGAAGGCAAAATATCTTTCTTTAAATTATGTGCAAGGAAAATATCAACATCAAAGCATAGCTATGAAATGATGATCAACCAGCAAAGAGCAAACAAGACTATAATAGAAATTTAAAGAACTGAAGTCTGCCCTGCCCAAAAACAGTAGCTCACAAAGTATTACATGCCAGCAAACACATACTTTGTCAAAATCTTTGACCAAATTAGCCTCTAGAGAAGAGTTGTTCTCATACTCAGCCCAAAGTTCCTTGATCTCTTCAGCTACAGAAAGAGAATTTAAATTGGAGTCAAACTCAGGAGCAAAAAGGTAATCCAAGATCTAAAAGATGAGATTAGTACCCCTCATCCCTCCACCAAGAACTTGACACATTTCATCTAAAGCTGCTTGTTCTCTCCTACTCTTTTCCTCTTTAGGCACGCCATCTGCTGGTGTTATATCTCCAACAATAGCTACAGAATTCAAGATGAGACTTCATTCAAATTGATCACACAAAATGAAGCCAGTGATGGTCTTGGGAGAATGAAACCTACACGTAAACTCCAAACTAAACTACAGCCGAATCACTTCAAATCCTTTCTCTTCTTTCCTCTAGTAAATATCTATATCTATTCTTTCCTTTCTAATATACCTCTTCCAAATACGAAGATATTTCCAAATAGTGGGCTAGACTAGACAAGACAAGACAAGAAAATTGAAAAATCTATAAAGGTACTAGTGCTATATGGAATAACAACAACAGTAGCTTCCCGAATAAAATACTCATGGTCTATGGAGATCCAACAGTAAGAATAGAAACAAGAATGAAATGCAAGATCATTTCTTGTGAGCCATTTGCATTTACAGTTATACTATACATGAACCAACAACAGCAACATCAAATCAGAAAAGCACAGAATGGGCCAACATAATCACAAAATTAAAGAAAACGAGCATGAAAAATCAGACGGATAACTATACCTTCAGCAATATCATGCACAATCGCTATCTTGATGCACCTGTGGAAGGGGAAAAGAAGTGACATGACAACATGAGAAAAATATAAAAGTGACATAGAACATCTACTGAAAAGTTGGTATGGAAGCATGTTCCATTTGGTCAAGAGCATTATGGCAAACAAAATCTTGACTTTCCAACAAAAAAATAAATAGAACATGCATAGTTCTTTCCTGCCAATAGGCTTAAACGGTCACAAGCACATTTTTAGCAAGAGTTTCCTTGGGATACAAGGTTGAAAACTAGTCATTAAAACGTCACTACTTTTCTTTTGACAGTAAACTCTATACCTACTTTCAATCAAATTGGAGTAATTCCAAAGTTCTGCTCATGTAACTTCTAAAATGGTTCAAAGTGAAATTACTCCGTCACTCACCTGTGAGAAAACATAGAGACTGCATGGGCTAACAGGGAGCAACGTGAAACATTATTCGGGTCACACCAAATACCATATCAACTTTTCCCTTAGATTTCTGACAGATGGTATGATACCGATGGACCAAATGGACATCGTTTGAGAAGTACAATAACATAATTGCAAATTTTAAGGGATTATACAGCAAAAGATGATGAAAGATGAACAACTGTGAATGAATGTCACTCTAAATTTGACAAGCGCAGAGATCGAAGAGCACGATAAGGGTCCCCCAACCTTTCCCTATCCAGTCCAGGAAGATCATCGGCAATTAAAGCCATCAATGCCATGCGGTACATATGATCAGCAATCGACTCAGGACCGTCAATCCCTTGATTGATCCACCCTTTCCTTTTGGTTGTCTGTGAAAGAGAGCAAAAAATAATTTCTACTGAACATACTTTGTCAAACATGTCGCAAATCGCAAATTCCTACTTCAAGCATTTTTTCCTTGGTTTTGCTATCATCTATTTCTTTAATTGGAAATGATGAGGTCCGATAAAACCTAGATACACAAACACAGAAATCTCTCGTGCTGTAAACTCATCATTATTGGTCAGATAGAACCTAGTACAAGCGCAATGTCATGGCAAATGCTTGCCCAAGGTCAACACACAATCAATGTAAAGAGCAGAAATAGGCGTGATTAAGGGATCTGAATGCAAGTCATCAGGACAACTACCTCAAAGCCAGATAGATCAAACTCAAGTATCAGGACCGCAAAAGACTTATGTGCAAAAAGTTCTCACTCAAAGGTCGAACAATGGAATATATTGAACAAGGTTCATCACGGTAGAGTACCAAAGAAAGTGAAGAACAGTAAACCACTCAGCAAAGTCCTGTAAAAAGTCAGAATAGGAAAAGGCAATCTAATGCTTAAAAACCAAAACTGCTGAAGAACAGATAGGAGTGTTGCAAGCTCAGGGTTCAAGAGTTTCGACACTCGCTTCATGTCATAACCAAATCATAAATCAATGAGAGAGAAAGGTGCTTCCTAAAACACGATGAGAACTTCATTCGTCAAGTTTTATAAGGAAAAAAATCAAAGCTATCGATAACAGATACAAGAAGTAGTTAGCACAGAATAGAGCGCATTTTTGCAATCAGCTCATGCTCCGAGAGCTGCGGACTCTGATCAATCGCGAAAAAAATGAGAGAGGGAACCTAATTGCTTCTCACTTAGCTTTGACCTTCCTCAAACTCGTAGCAAGATCAAACGAAATCAAGCCGAAACCGAGAATCTCATGCATACCTTGAGCCGGTGACACAATGTGAGGAAGTCAATGGCCGAAGCCGAAGCACGATGAGCAGGCGATCCAGTCGGAGCACCAGAATAATCCGTCCGCAGCGAAGGTTCAAAACCTTCCGAAGAAGGAGAAGAATGCTTGCGAGAGCGCAAGAGAACGATCCTCGGCGCAGTTCCGAGGTGGCGGTACGGCCCGAGCGATGCGCGATCGCGGAACGACGGAGGGGCGCGAGCAGCCAGAGAGCGATGGAGACGAATCGGATGGAATGTCGAAGGATTAACCGCCATTTCTCCTCCCGCGGCGACGAGGGAAGTGGAACGGGAGAGGAGGATTTGGTCGGAGCACTGTTCGCTTCCAACGATGTGGTTTTGGCGAGGACGGTTTGAGGTTGTTGGTCCTTGTCCCCAGTTCGCATTTATACAACTGACCAGAAAAGTGCCCGAGGCATAGCTAAGTAGACTCTCCCCATTTTTTCTAAATAAGAAAAATAAAAATGCTAAAATTTATTGCAGAAGTACGATCGAGTACTAAACTTTCAAAATATGCAATTAAGTCATATAACTTATTACTAAAATGTAATTGAGTTCTAAAACTTTCAAAAAATACAATTAACCAAAATACTTGATTTCATCAATTTAATAAGTTTTAGGACTTTATTACAATTTTTGAAAGTTTTAGGACTTAGTTACACTTTTTAACAAGTTTTAGGATTTAATGGCACTTTTTGAAAGTTTTAGGATTTAATTACACCTTCGTGACAAGTTTAAGGACTTCTAATGCAATTATCCCTTATTGTTTTTTGCTAGAGAATATTTCCTAATAAAGGTTTTAGGCCACATTTTTTTATTTGGGAAAATTTCGATTAAAACCCCGAAATGCCATCATTTTCTCAAATAAGAAGCGTGAAGTGGACCTTATTTCAAATAAGAGTTTGAAGTCTTCAAATTATTTTAAAGAATGGATTCTTGAAGGATATTTTTGATTGAAGTGCTTAAATTGTTCCGGGCCATTGCCGGCCTCGGGCGAGGGTCCTCACCTAGGCCGGCGATGGGCTACCTTGCCCGGGTCGGCGTCGAGCGAGGGTAGCTAAACGCCGGCCCAAGGGAGGTGACCCCCGCCTTTTTAAAATAATTTGAAAGACTTTAGATCTTTATTTGAAATAAAGTGCACTTCATGTCTTTATTTGAGAAAATGAAGACATTTCGAAGCTTAATTGAAATTTTTGCCTTTTATTTTGCTTGAAAATACATGATTTGAAAAATAATTTTCTATAAATTATTGTATGTATGATTGAAAGTAATAACCAATGAATAGTTTTTTTATTACTAATAATAATTTATGCCTAAATATTTTCGTGAACAATGAAAAGAAAATTTGTATGTTCATTTTTTTAAATAATAAAAGCTATCATTTTTAGAAAAATATTTTTCAAATCATTAATTTTTCGAGAAACAAACGAAACCTTAATTTTTCATGATTAAGTCCATATCACGTGGCGAACTTGAGTACTTACAGATACTATCACATTATTTCTCAGCGTTATTTTAGGTTTATCAAATTTTTTTTTTTTGCTTCAAGGCTTATCAATTATGGAAAGGGTGAACTTGATTGGAGAATTTCAATATTAGCACATGTTTTTCCTTTATGACGGAGAAGGAATACTATTTTTAAATCTTCTATGCCGCCATTTAGATACTCGCATGCACATATCATGGTCCAGCGAAATCCTCGATCAAGGATGGACCATGACACGTTCAACTGGTCATGTTATGATACATTCAATGAATTAATCCATAATCGGGCGCAAGGATCAATCAGCATCGATCCAACTGGGCCAAGCATCGACCAAGATGAGCGAGCGGGTGGGTCAGTCGGACATTGATCCCATCTTCCAAAGGACCTTCTAGAACGTTCGTGGGGCAGTCCGTTACATCATTCGGCCATGGAGGAACCTAAAAGTCCCATAAGGGACAAACCTTAAAAGACAAATCATGGGAAACTCAAACAAGCAAGACAAGCAAAAAAGACGAAACTGAGGTAATAAGGAGTAATCCGATATTGTAAATGGGGATGAACCCCTCGCATTGTAATCATATTGTATTCACTCAAACATCAAGCAATAGAGTATTCTCTCTCTCTCTCTCTCTCATGAGTGCTTGTGAGCGAGGGAACGATTCTGGAGCCAAGGATATATCTTCGTCGAGCAAATAAATATATGAATGAGAAAATCATGTCATTTTTCAAAATACTATTCTTTTTTTGTGGTATGCAAATAAATAAATAATTCCAGACTCCGATTACACGAATAAAAAGTTCAAGGCTGCATTGCACGAGTAAAAAAAGTTGAAGTATTTTCTTATATCATTATGTCTAGGAAAAATGATATAAATAGTATATGAACTTTTTGAATGAATGCAATATTATCTCCGAACTGTAATCAATGTGCAATCTAGCCCTTGGACTTCCAATTTGTCCAATATGATCTTTAGACTATTGGTACATACTCAATTTAGTCCTTGAATGGTATGACAATGTTCGAAGTTATCCATAATCTTGAATTAATTGAAGGATAACATTAAATATTTTTATATTATTGACATCTAAATTTTGGCTAGTCATTCGAATTAGAGGTGTCAATATGGGTCATTGACCTACTTTTTAACTAATTTTTATACGTTTGGGTCATATATGAGTTTACTAAACTTAAAAAATGGATGAAATATGAGTCTAAGGTCGTAAAGCTTATTCGAATATGAGTTTTAATGGGTTTTAGCTCAATCTATTTTTGACATATGGGCGGTAGCTTTCCAAGCCCTCGTCGCCAACCGCCATTGCTCACCCGCCGCCGCCCGCCCACTACTGCCGCCACTGCGCACCGCAGCAGCCCGCCCCCCCCCCCCGCCACCCACCTACTACTACTGCCGACGTGGCCGGTGAGATGGCCGTGGCGCTCGCCGATGCACGCTGCCTCCATCGTGTTCCGGTCGCGTGACCGGGGCTACTCTTGGTTGCTGCTCGACCGAGCCGTTAGGATACGTCCCTGTCTCACTGAATTTAGACTGTCACTGTCTGTTTTCTCCTCTTTTCTCTATCTCATTATTGAGGAAATAGAGAAGACGACGGAAAATCAAAATGCGTCGAGCTTTTTCTTGGTTTTTGTGCACTGTTGCTACTTTGCAAAACTAAGTCATTATATTTGGATACGTGAAACATTCCTCAAGAAGCTACTTGACAAGGTTGAAAGGGACAATAACGTTACTCGATCAAAAACATTCATTGCAAACAAAAAGAAAAGAAGAAGCAAAAAAGAAAATATCGAGTGACCGTTGCAGGCAGGCAGCGGCGGCAGAGGGTGAGCGGCGGGAGGGCGGGTGGGGCAATGGCGGCGGGGGGGTAGGCAGGAGTGACGACAAAGAAGGGCGGGACGTGTCAATGGATTGGATCGGATATGGATCGGGTCGAGTATGAATTATTGAATTTTCATTACATGAATTTAGGTTAAAACGGGTTAAATGTGTCGATATGGGTCGGATCATATTTGACCCGACCCAAATCCGATCCGACCCTAGCCACCCATTTGACACTTCTATTCGAATTAATTACATTTGAAAATTGAGAACTAATCTTAGTCCCTACCAAAAAATAATTAAAATAATTTTTCATATAATCTGCCATTTTAATTTTAGCATTTATCGCATTACATTTGGCATTTAGACTGGACCGCGGTTAAGTGGACTTAATTGAAAAAGGCGTTAAGCTTAACTGAATCAATTGGATTAAGTCATAGGGCCGAAAATTACATGTGCACTGCCTATAAAAGAAGACTCGTGACAGATAACCAAAGAGGGAGGAGGACTTCATTCAATCGACGAACTACATCCACGATCCGAGACCCCGACGGCGAAGCAGCTCCACAGCCTTTATCTCACACCACTAACGATCCTGTGGCGGTCAAATCTTTTCCCGCAAGGTTTTTGGGTGAATATCCAGCAAGTCGTTGGCCGGCTCTCTAGCGAACTCTGTCCCCACGCACCCTGCCTTGACGAGCCAGCTGCTGCCCCGTTCCTCCGAAGTCGTCTCGGACCCAACCAGCGACCAGACGAGACAACGATCCGCCTTGGTCGCCCCGTGAGCAGCCTTGCAGGAAGATGAGAACTTGTTCGAGATGAGAGCCAATCCATGATATATAGTTTCAGACAAGTAGGCCGATGCTAGAGAGAGAGAGAGAGAGAGAGAGGCTGGCGCTTCCTATTACAAAGAATAAATGTTAAACTGAGCAATATGAATAATGTTGGAGAAGAACAGAGGAATCCAACCAAAGACATCATCAGTTGTTTAAGATCATACAAGGCCGAGTTGACGGAAGTACCGAATTTACACATTTCAATGATAACTTAGATTTGAAAAAGTTTTATGTTAGGAAGATAATCATATTATTTGTACTGTAATTATTCTTTATTGTTGTCATTATGACCTAATATTCTCTTAAATTATCATTTCATTCGCTTATATATTTAATGCGCAGATTCTAATTTGTTTTATCGTATTTGGGAGGCAAAAGAGTGATTTGGCTAAAAAATAAAGAAATCGTATAGCTCTTCGCCTTTGAAAAATCACACGTTAGGCAAGTGCAAACGGCATAAGAGACTCAAGTTTGACAACTAAAACAAAATGAGGATTTGGTGTTACAGTCGAAATTTCAAGAGCGAATATGGCTTAAAATTAGGTGTTTATAACAATATCGAAGATGTACCACGAGACAGAAAATTTGCTTATCCAAATTACAGTCATGTGTATAGATAATGTACATACTAAATGGTCGTCCTGATAAAATTCTGGATAGGGTAACTTTTATCCTATTCGATGTTTGGCGTAACATAAATTCCGGACATGACCGGATATAACCCGGATAAAATAATCCCATTTAGGCAATGGGATAAATCTGAATAGGATATGTGAAACACGCAAATAAAAAAAATGAAGCTTTAGAATATTGGGCCACTGTCTCATCTGGTCCAATTGTCACTTTCTTCTTCTTCTTCCACGTGTTCTTCCTCCGGCCCATCCCTCAAGTTTCAGAATATGTGAGAGACTGTGATCACGCTCCGTCGACTCTTCACATGAAGGCACCAGATTTGCTCCTCAGTTGACCTCTTTACTGGAATCGCCTTAGACCGCTGCTTCCAGCTCCATCACGCACTGCCCTGACCTCATCTCCAGTCGACCTCCTCGAGCGCGGATGAGTCGAAATCTGAGGTTCATGGTTGACCTAAACCACAGATCGAGGGCTTGTCACGTTGCCACTTCACCCTCTTGACGGCGTCGACAACGAGGCAGAGGGGACGGACGAGGGCGCGATGGAGAAGGATAATGTAAAGAGAGGTACGGGGCTGAGGAGAGGGACGAGCCAGGGACAGAGCAAGGCCATGGCGGCCGGAGTAGAGGCCGGATGGCGTCGGTGGCTTTTTGAGACGGCGGAGGTGGTTGTGGCGGACCTGGGCGGTGAAGTCGTGAATCCATGCTTGAAGATCTTTTTCAATGTCTAACCTAGTTTTGGCAATGGACATTAAACACTCATTTGGATAATATTTTATTTAAATTCATGTTATATTCGGATGTCATCAAATATCTGGTAGAAAATTTAAAATTTGAACGTATCTTTATCCTATCCGACCTTTTCTTATCCGGTAAAAATATTCGGATGACCAAAACCGAATCCAGCAGCCCTAGGAGTGAATGTATAAAACCTCAAACCCATCAACCAAAGCGGCAGAACTTAGAAGATGAAACGCTCCAACCGGAGGAAGTCCTCCGGGATGACGGACGACGATTCGATAATCCTCCCCAAGACCTATTGATCGAGATCCTAAAGAGACTCCCCGTCAAGTCCCTCTGCCGGTTCTGTTGCGTCTCCACTAGCTGGCGCTCCCTCATCTCCGACCCTCGCTTCATCGACTCGCATCTGACTCACTCCGCCAGTCGCCCAAAGCTCATCATCAGTTTCCCCGACCCAAATGCCGGCCGCCAAGGAAGCCTATGGCTCTTCTCGGCCGACCAATCTGAACCTCGGGACGGTCAACACCAGATCGCTAGACCTCTCTTTTCACTCCGTGGCGGGACTTCTTACGTTTCGCAGTCTCACGATGGCCTGATCAGCTTCAAAGTCGGCAGTCATGTCAAGATCTGCAATCCCAGCACTGGGAAGTACGTGGCTTTCAAATCGCCTAGAATAACATGGCGTTCTGGTCCTTGGTCATACTTTCAACAAACGGACTCTTTTGGGTTCGATCCTGTCGAGAGGAAGCACAAGGTTTTGAGCACATGGGTGATTATTATGGGCGTTCGCGAGTTGATCATGGAGGCGTGGGTGCTCACTCTGGGGACAAAGAAGTGGAGGCGGGTCGAGGGCTGTCCTCCCCATCATAAAAAGGATAATGAGTACTGCTTCAAAGGGGTGGTCTACTATACGGCGTGGAATTTCTCACACGGCCTCCGTCGAGACAATTGCCTGGTGGCGTTCGATGTTCGGGCAGAGAGCTTTCGTGTGATTACGATTCCCGTCGGAGCTGGTGAAGTTGGAGACAAAGCGCCCCTCATTGAATTCGAGGGGCACGTCGCGATGGTGGGCTGTCGCTGTGCTCTCTCTTGTGATGAGATTGTCATGTGGATCCTGGAGGACTTTGACCGGGAGATCTGGAAGAAGAGAGTTTTCGTCTTGCCCCCGTGTTGGAAGGAGATGATCGCGGACCGCCAAGTTTTTCCGGCAGGTACGGTTCGCTCCAGGGAGCTGTTGTTCACACCTCGAACCTTATCAAATCCTGTGTGCGTGTTTTACTACAATCTGAAGACCAACGGCTGTAGGCGGAGTGAGATTTGCGGGTTGCCCGAGCCTCCTGAACATTGTGATTTGAGTTTTTGTGATCATGTGGAGAGTTTACTGCCGACGAGAGGTTTTTCCAGTGGAAGCCAAGCCAGCCAACTATTCCTGACAGCCTGAACTTCATACAGTCTGCGCTCAAACTGTGTAATTGGCAATTTGTTTTGCAGCTGGAAGATGAACTCTGCTGTAACTATTACGCTTGTCGAAGTGTTAGCTGCTGCATTAGCAATTGATTTCCTGTTTACGGATCCAGAAACCTTGCTTTATCGACTTCCATTTAGCTCGCTCTGCGAATCACAACACTCTGAGAAAATATTCAATAACATGATACTCTGCAAAAAGAAACAAACAAATTTAATAAATGCCTTCAAAATTAAAATGGCGGCCAGCTCACTCGACAACTTTCTCCTGTTCTCTTTCGTTTCGGAAGGAGAAATGAAGTGAGAGCAACCCAAGAGAACTTCTTCCTCATAGTTTCATTGAGCACCCTACTGTGATTCGTGCAGCAGAAAGCACATGTGCGAAGGTTGAGCACAGCTCCACTCCGATTGGTGCGGCAAAGAGGTGCCAAGGTCGGGCACCTCTCCACTCCCGTTCACGCATCATGGGAGTGGAGTGCTACGCTCGAATGGGAAGTACAGTATTGTGCTCAACCTTAGGATGTTGGCTCGGTTTACGCCCGTATGGAGGAAGCTCAATAAATTGCAAGTCCAAAGGCTTGAGCCCATATGATAATCCATATGGAGAAATAGGGTTTCTCACTAATAATATGTCGTAGAAAGCTTTCGATCGAAGGTTGATTCGTACTTTCTAAATCAGGCTTTTCGTTTGTTGAATCGAACCAGCCTTTTGGTGAGATCTATCCTTGATCTCTCGTGAAGTTCATGGGCATTGCCAAGAACGGTGTTTTTAATGTATTGCTGCTCGTACCTCTAGTATCAAGTAAAGAAGACTTTTGTTAGCGCATCACAAGAGTGGAATGGTGCTCGACCTTCGCACCTCTCTGCTGAGCGAACCGATGTGGATTTTTGCGCTCAACCTGCTCATCTCTCTGCTGCGTGTATTCAAACTTCGCATACTCCTATTGCACTAACCGGAGTGGAGTGCTGCGCTTTAACTTCGACACATCTCTACGGCGTGCGAGGCGCGAACCGGAGCATCGATGCTTTCTGTCGTGCGAACTAGGGTGGAGTGCTCTACCTTTGCAACTCGCTGCTGCTGTGCCAAGCCTTGTTAAACCAAGAAAGAATTGAAGAAAGCAAATTAAAGGACAGAGTTTTCTAATGTAAAAGAGCGAGAGAGAGGAGAAAGTTGGAGGGATGAGTCGGCGGCCATTTCTGGTAGGATCAGATGAGGGCATATGCATGCCATTTTTATATCATAGGAGGACCGCTAAGAGCGAATTAGTTTTACAGTGGAGATTTTTCCGATGAAACCCTTCTTAGGAGTTTCCATGTACGCTCTGCTGAATCATGCCGTACAGAATTTTGAAGTGCCCGATGCCATCATTTCTCCGCATTTCCAGGAGCCACCGTATCAATTTGAATATCCATGATAAAGGCAACATGAAAGAGAGCATTTCTTGGGAAAAATTGTCAAAAAAGTCCTCAAATTATTGTACTTTTGCTAATTTAATCTTAAACTTTTTAATTTTCTCAATTTAGTTCTACACATTTTGCATTTGTGCCGATTCAAACCATACTTTTTGCATTTGTACCAATTCAGTCCATCCGATTAACTTTGACCGGCCGATATTGATGTGGAGGCCGGTCGGCACTTACATCGACACCGGCGCTTACGTGTACAAATTTTAATAATACTTTAATAATTTTTTCAATTCTTTTCTTTTTTTCTTCTTTTTGTTTTGTTTTTTTTTCCTTTTTTTTTTTTCCATTTTCTCTCTCATGGTTTCTCTCCCTTCCTCCTCCTTCATGTAGACCCACACCTGAAGAAGAACAAGAAGCAAGGCAGGGCGAGCCTCGCCGGCCCTAGCCTTTGGCTGGCCGCGTGCCATCGGCTGGGTGAGGCCCGATCTCGCCATGCTAGATCCGGGCGACACGGCGGCGGCGGCAATCGATTCTCCCTCATTGCTTCCCGATCTTCTTCGGGCGAGGGTTTGCATGGAGGAGAAATCATGAGAGAAAAAAAAAAAAGGAAAGAGAAATAAAAAAGAAAAATTTGGAAAATGTATTAAAATTTGTACACGTAATGTCAACGCCGACCAATATTTGCATCGGCATTGGCCGGTCAAAGTTGATCGGAGGGACTAAATTGACACAAATGCAAAAAGTTCGGAACCGAACCGGCAATTAAAATGTTTAGGACCGAATTGACAAAATTACAATAGGTAAATGATTTTTTTGACAATTTTCCCGCATTTTCCTGCAAGAGCATGTTATGCATTCCCCCAACAATCTTAAATGCAACTCCACGCATCCTTTCGGAAAAGCTGGGGAGTGGTATGAACTTTTACTGATTTTTTCACCTTTATTCCTGGAGTGTGAGAGGTGGTCTCCATGTCTAAAACAATAACCATAAGAGAGTGAAAAAAAATCAAATAAGGGCATGGAATGGCCTCATTTTCTCAAATAAAGGTTGAAATAGACATTGTTTCAAATAAGAGCTTGAAGTGCCATCATTTTCTCAAATAAGAGTGCAGGTGAACTTATTTCAAATAAGAGTCCGAAGTGGCAAAAATGACCTAATCTCAAGGGCACTTTCGTCACTTACCTCTTTGATTTTTTTTTTTTTTTTCTTTTTTTTTAAATTATAACAAGTTAAAATCTTAAAAAAAATACAAGGCGAGAGAGTTGACCCTTGAACCTATGGACGCCGCCCTCGGTGCGTCGATGATGATCGGTAGGGTCGCTGAGCCTCGATGGCCCTCGCCAAAATCGGGAGAGGGCCACGACCCTTGCATAGCATCGTTAACGCCCCACCGACGATCACAGATTGCCCCTCCCGCACAATAGAGAGAAGATCTGTTGATGGCGGTGGCGAAGGGCCGAGAGGAGGAGGGGGTGAGGAGGGAGAAACCACGTGACTTCAACAACATTGGGGTTGGGGTCAATGGAAGGAAGGAGTAGAGTGGCGGGACGAACTCTTATCGTCGATCCTTTATTTGAATTAATATCAACTTTATGCCCTTATTTAAGAAAATGAGTACACTTTGAATTCTGAAACTTTCCCTAAGACTGGAGTACTCCATTTCCAAAATGAAGAGTGCATATATAGTCTCATTTGGGTGTTAAAAACCAAGGACGACATTGTACAAATTGAGAAAGTCGAAAGATCCCGTGCCTCCATTTCACTATCCCTCTATATCTTATTTTGTAATCGTTGAGGCATCTACAAAATAACTAGAAATAAACAAACTTTTAATTCAGATAACTTGGATAATTTATTCAATAAAAGTTGCTTGTTTCTTTCGATTCTCGTAACGCTACGTATAAATTTTATTAAAATATTTTTATCAAGTGATCATATTGATGGTAAAGGATTGTTGGATGCGCGGATCTCTTTTGTTTTGTGACCCAACTACTTGCCAGCCAAAGAGGAAGCAAAAGACAAGAAGAGGAAGCCGAAAACCCTTCAAACCAAAAATGGTGGTCTCGACAACGGGAGACCTTGGTCCGTGTCGCGACCCTAAAAAAAATCAGGCTAACAGATTATTAGGTTAATGTAATGACTAACCTAATACGGATTCTTTCAAGCCCTACTAAATCGCAACTTTAGTTAATTAGAATGATTTAAAATTCGGAGTCGCAACTAACCATTTTTGGTAGATTGGTTAGAAACCTAAATAAAATAGCGGGAGAACTATTTTATTTCTACAAACCAGAGATTAAATAATCGGGGACTTAATTACATTAACTAATTAAAGCTAATGCACTTTCGGTACCTTAATTCCGTGAGATGTCCTAGGTTTGGCAACCCAAGCTTGATTGAATTTACTTTTAAGCTCGGTGTTCTTAATGTTGTCACTTTTTAGATCATGATATGAATGAAAGCGATGCAATAACACGAAGCTATCTAAAGGATAGGATGATGTGAAAAACATGCAAATTTAAAGTCGAGTTACTCTACATGCAAAAGTTAACTAATCAAATTTAAAGCATGCAAACGACATGACAAAAAGTAAAGCATAATGCAAGACAGTCAATTCTAAACCACATGCGAAAATTAAATCTATCATGAATATTATGCAAATTTTCAATCACATAAGTCAATCATGCAAATTACACTAACCTAAGATGAATGATCTTGAACATGATAGTAATGACATATGAAAATGACATAGCAAATATAATATGCCCAAAAAAAAAAAAGCATGAACATGCAACATAATGGGAATGCAAACGCTATGATACAACATGCATGATTTTCGCAAAATTGGATTAAGGACTAAATAGTATACAAAAAAAATGCATGACATGAGATAATTCAAGATCATGAATGATCAGATTTTTTATCTTATTTTTTATGTTTTCGGCAATATGAGATGCATGAGATAAAAGATGAGATAAAAGATATGCATGATATGCAAATGATATATTTTTTAAAAGATGGAATGTGAGATATGATACTCGAAAATATGAAGTGAATATTCAAGATATGTGATTCGAAAATATGCATGAGGATGACGTGAGATATTCAAGATATGCATGGAATCACGCAAGCTAAAATGAGATGATTTTTTATTCCTTTTTCTTTGAATTTTCGGCCAAGATAAGATGCATGGAAGATTTCCTTATTCAATTTTATCCCATATTATCAAATAAGATAAGTCTTCTAAGGATCATTATCTTCCTAAAAGAATTTATTAGATAGGGCTTTCTAAGAAAACTATATCTTACTAAATCTTTTAAGGAATTTTAATATTCATGGGATTCAATCGAAAATACATATTTCATTCGAGATCAAAGAAAATCTCTATCCACAATAAAATAACAATCAAGAGCCGAAATCACGGATATCCATCTTCATCTTCATTTTTCTTCGAAAATTATAATACCCAAAATCGACTCATGAATATAGCGAATCGGATTTAAATGGCAATAAATTAAATTCGCTAACTTCATGTCTTTCCCGTCTTTATTAAGTTGGAGGGTCGTACCCGAATGGCAACGGTTAAGGTTATTCAACTTAACGTAGGCGTTGCTTATTAGAAAAAAGATTTTTCTAATTTAGATTTAGTTTTTTTATTCAGAAAATTGTGCTTAGAAGATGAATCAATGCAATCAAGTGAGCTCCTTTTCCAAAGAAAATTTTGATAAAAATTGGAACTTTATAATTAATCTTGCGAAAATCATTCCTTTCGATTATCAAAACTTAAGTTCATGCTTTCAACCCTTGGTGGTAAAAAAATATGTCGATTCAAGAATAACCACGGACATCATGCAGGTTCAAATCAGTCGACTACCTCTTTGCAAATTTGAAGTGAAAAGGATTACCTCATATTTCCAATTCAAACTCGAAGTCACCAATCCGCGGGTGAGGGTTCGCCGGGATCGACACATACGCACAACTTGGAAGCTCACAATAGTGCAAGGCTTCAGACTAAACTCGCCCCGTTGCGGTCGGCTCGGGATGTTCGATCACAACTTGACTTACGAGATCAATGACAGGAGGAAACTCGCGGCAGATTTGTGTTGCCTTTATGGACTTTGGAAGTTTATGAAAGAACCAAGATGCACCTCATCCCATGAAGCACACCTGCACATAAAGACAAACCTTTTTTTCTTTTTCTATTGTGGCAACAAATCTCCAGTGAGTATAACATTCGAAATTTTGCCGTGATCAGGACTGTCCCAGCAATTAATCTGATAGTAATCGTCTTCGAGAACACCAACAAATTTGATGCTGGCCGTGGGCAAGATTTCCAGGAAACAATGGGATGTTGGCCTCTATATGCTGGGCAGCGAAGGACCACGTCGTCTTTAAGGAACCGCTGGCAAATCAGAAGAGCTAGCGCCGACGTCAGGATGCAGAAGCGACGGTGGGAGCAATGCGATATCGAAGCCAACGGGATGGCTTCTTAACCAAAGCTACCTCTCCTTCACTGTGTGAATCGTTCTCCAATTTTATGATGAGTATCACCGACGTGTTGGTGTAGATGGAAATATCGAGGACGGTGAAATAACGAAGCTGGTTCGAATGCACAAACTGCGCAAGGCTCGTGCGTACGAGGTGCTTCGCTCCTGACGCACGTCTTAAGTCCTTATTTGCTACTCTTCAAGCGCCGGAACAATTATTGACCTGTGCATGAGATCAGAGGGATGAAAAGACAAAAAATAATGATGGGAAAATTCCTATCCGCCTTCTTCTCCTTGTCGTGCGTGGACCATCCCTTCTTTAAACCTGTGGCTTTCTCATCTCAATTGTTCAGAAGGTGTACTCCAGATGGTTTGCGGTGGTGTAACAAATTAGCTACAAGCCCTCCTTGAAGCTCAGTCGGTGGAGCAAGAAGGTGTGACCGCCGGGAACGACTCGGCCATGGGACTTTTCTCTCTGTTCACTCTCCTTTCTTGTGCCGTGAGTACTGTGGCCGTGTATTGCATCCATTGGCCCCTCTTTCTCACCCTTTTGCCATGTTTGACAATGGAATTGACCTCCCCTCAAAATTCCAAGCATAAGCTAACATTTATAGAGAAATTTATTGTAAGCTTAGGGCCTAAAGTTTCTCAATTTTCACAAAATAAACCCAGGCTCAAAATACGACTTGAATTAAGTCCTAAATGGCTAAATTGCACCAAATTAATTTATTTTTCCTGAAAATTTATTCTGAGCTCATTGTGCTTTAGGTTAATTGAAATTCATGTATTACGTGGGCTTATTATGCATTTCTGAACTTAAATTAGGCTTTTATAACTAATCAAATATTTAAACTAAAGCCTTTTTCTAAATTATAAGTTCCAGAATTAGTTCAAATTTTCGGCATAAATACTTAAGAATTTGCTCGTCAATTTAGGTCTAAATTGCCCATAAAACTAAGTCAATCTCACATCACCAAGACGGATCGATGCTAATGCAGTGTATATATGACAAAAATAAAATATATTATGCATAAAAATTATTTTTAACGAGAATTAAAGTTAATTTTTATTTTTATGAAATATGATTAATTTAAAAAAAATTAAAATTTAGGTGTCAATGGTCCGATGGCCATCCACGAAGACCTTATGATGGAGATCCTCAAGAGGCTGCCCGTTAAGTCGCTGTGCAGTTTCAGGTGCGTCTCCACTCTCTGGCGCTCCCTCATCTCCGACTCTTGGTTCGTCCACTCCCATTTCGCCCATTCTGCCAACCATCCCAAGCTCGTCATCTCTCTTCCCAGCCAACCCGATACCGCCCCATGAGGCCGCTGCTTCTTCACGGCAACCCAATCCGAACCTGGAAATGGCCAAACCCAGATAGCTTTTCCTTACTACTTCGCACTTGGGGCGGCCCATTGTTATGTTTCGCAATCTCTCAACGGCCTGATCTGCTTCCAAGTTGATGGTGCTGTCGGAGTTAGCAATCCCACCACCGAAAAGTATGTAACATTGAGAACGATAAGGGCAAAGATCACTGGGGATTACGCTTATTTGCACTACTCGTTCGGGTTCGATCCGGTCGATAAGAAGCACAAGGTTTTGGGCACATTGGCGACCTGCAGAAGGTCGATGCCCGATCGTCGTCAATTGATCATGGAGCACCACGTGCTCGATTTGGGATCCAAGAAGTGGCGGAGGATCGAAGATGGTCCTCCTCATATCAAGAGGGAGAGTGAAATTTGTTTTAACAGGTTGATATATTACAGGGCTTGGCCGATTTGCGTAACCTTAAGCGTGATGGCAATGATGATTTTGTTTGATTGATCTCAGAGGACTTTGAGAGGGAGATCTGGAGGGAGGAAGTTATTGCAATTCCACGAGGTTGGAAAGAGATTCTTGCAGCTGAAGAGGTTTTTCTGGCCGGTACTGTTGGTACTGGTGAATTGTTGTTGGCATCACAGATAATGTCGCAGCCGTAGCAGCGAGTGTTCTACTACAATTCGAAGACTAACAGTTTTCGTCGGATCGAAATTATTGGGTTACCTGAATATAAAAAAACTACTGCCTCCTGCAGTTTGGCAAACGTTTACACATCATGAGGCAAGTCCACTGCATCTGACATGATCTGAAGATCAACTGATGCATTGGGTGGTTTTGAGGATTCTGCTGAAACTGTTCACCTAGGTTTGCGGTCTTACGCTGTGGAAGGCTTTAGCTAGTTGTTTGAATAACTAACTTTGGCATCGACACGTTTTACACTATGTTCCAAGATGTGAAATTAGTAATCCTCTCTGGCTTCAGCTTAAACATGAGTCTATCATTTTATTCTCTGAAGTTGTGGCTTTATGTGACATTTCCATCAGCCATCATTGTAGGAAAGAGGTGTTGCCCCTTCTTGTATGCTTAGTTGTTATTTGAAGAACCAACGAGGTATATTAACTAATAAGGCATTTTCGTTTTGTTGTTGGCAAGAAGGGATATATGCTGCTTATTGCGACATTTCTTGGAATAAAACCTTCAAGACAAGCCGATGCCTTTAAAATGCACAAACAAATTTTAATCGCAGTTTTATTACCATTCTTTTATGCTATGGTTAAAGATGTGTGATATCAAATCGAATTTGTTTTCTATGAGCTCATGTTGTCTTCGTGGATATCATATATCTTCTGCTTTATTATGATTTTATCACTTCCCTATCTGAAGTTGTGGATTTTATGTCATCAATCTACTTATCCTGGTCAAAATAGGAGAATGATAATGCCTCATTGTGCATAAGCAGGAAGAAAGTCTTGCTTACTGTGGTGAGTTTTAAAGAAATAGAAAAACTTTTAAGCCAAGTAGAAGGTTTAGAATGCATGAACGAGATCAAGGGCATATTGCTCTGGCTGATTGCCGAAATCCTGTGTACGATGATGGTAATTACGTTGTTATATGTTTGCTCGAGGACTTAAAGGGGAGACTTGAAAGGAGAAAGTTTCATCTTGCCGCCATGTTAGAAGGAGTTCATTGCAGATTGAAGTGTTTCTGGCTACTGTCATTGATTCTAGTTTAACTGTTGTTCTCGCCTTTTATCTTATTGGAGACTATTTGTGTGTTCCAATATAATCTGAAGGCTTAGCAGTTTAGGAGGAGTGGAATTGGTGGATTACTTGACTGCGAAACTTCAGTGTATCCTGAGTCATTTGGTTTATCTTTGACCAATCATATTGAGAGTTTATTGCCATTGAAAGGTCTTTGCCGTAGGAACTGCAAGGTGTTTCTTAGTCTGATCTTCTTATTCATCAGTGATTCTGAAGTTTTTTTCTGAACCTGTCCATGGCACTTATTGGCTTCTCAACTCCGGTTCTTTGATTTAGCTAGGTAGAAGTGCTAGCTCCTGCATATAGACGTTTACACCCTATGCTCCATGCTAATTAATTATGTAATCATGCCTGATTTTGCTTCAAGATGACATATGTACCTGTTACACATTTTCCTATCCGACTTTGCTATTTCAACGTGACATGTACCTGTCATGCATGATTGTGAGTGGTGTCATCATGGTCTTGTTTTATTGTTTTTTGGTGTAGCAGTACGTAGTAATTTGAGATTTCAGGTGCAGTGAGTCCGTTTGCTCTTTTTGTTGTTTGAGAAGGCCCGGGATTGATCTTGCACAAATTAGCTTCCTCATCTCAATTTTGTCATCACTATTCATAATGCTAAAATGCTGCTCGTGTTGGCGACACTTTGTTAGCCACTGTATGTATGTTACTGCAATCTGAATTGTCCATTTAGTAAGTAGAGAGAGAGAGGGAGGGAGGGAGATATTTAATGTGCATGCAAGTCATTTTTTATTCCGAGCGTACTTCTAGAACTCCAGAGATATTTAATGTGCATTATGCATGCAAGTCGTTCTTTATTCCAAGCGTACGGCTAGAACTCCATCGACGTTCCTTTTTGGTTGGTACCCTCCCCTCCATGAATGGATCAAACTCGACTCTGAGGAGACCTCTAAGGGCAATCTGCATTTAGCTGGTGCTGGTGGCCTTTTTCGTATTAGTGATGGGATCCAGCGATTTGTTATGATAGTGTGATTCAGTGAAATGAACTTGTGTTGGTTTAAAAAAAAAAATCAGTAGCCATTTCACTCTCTATTGGCTTCCCCACTTGCGTTATAACTGATGAGAATTGGAACTCTGGCTTCACATCACGGGGAAAAAACAGTTGGAAGTTGACCCTTTCCCCCTCCCTCTTGAATTACATGTAAACACATTTGGGCAGATCGTATGAGTCCTTAACAAGAGACATCGTCTTTACAGAAGACAAAAATTTCGACTTTACAACTAGGGATATATCCTGCTTATTGCGACGTTATTGGAATACAACCTTCAAGCCGAGCCGATTCCTTTAAAATGCACAAACAAATCTCTAATGTCAATTTTCTTGCCATTCTTTTACACTATGATTTTTTTTTTGGCCGAATTTTACACTATGATTAAAGATGTGTGATATCTAATCAAATTTGTGTTTCATGAACTGATCATAGAGCTTCTACTTTAGTATGATTTTATCACTTTGCTATATGAAGTTGTGGATTTTACATCATAAATCTACTTGCCCTGGTCATCCTAGATGATGAGGATAGTGACAACGAGTGTTTCCAGTAGGAATGGTTATGGAGATGATTGAGATAGTGACAATGAGAGTGATGATCCAAATTTTGAACGGACAGATGAATGAAAGCAGTGGTTTGTTGTCCTTATCAGATGATGATTCAATCGTTTCTAGGAATGAAGAGTTTGTGCACAACCCAAGGCTACTAAGGCGGCAGCACTGAGAAGTTAATGTTGGAGATACAGCTGATGGTGATGAGTTTCTAAGAGATATTCATGTTATGCTATTGCAAACAGGGGATGTTGAGGAAGGATCTAAGGACTGTTTAAGCTGCTGCTAATGTTAAAGGGAAGGGACTTATACACAACCCAAATGGCGATTACAAAGACGTAGTATTGCAGGTCGGAAGGAGGTTCACTGGAATTGTCAAATTTCAGGCAGCATACAATCTTGAATGGTCTCGAGGGAGAGAAGGATCGATGGCAGGTACCTGAAAGGTGCGAAGCTCCGATGACGCAACAAAAAGTTGAGCAAAGTTGAGCAAAGTGCAGTGCATATGTGCGAAGGTTCAGCACCGCCCCACTCAGGTTGGTGCAGCAGAGAGATGCGAAGGTGTGGAGTGCTATGCTCAAATCTTCGCACAAACAGGAGCGGAGCGATGCTTAACCTTCGCACCTCTCTGATGAGCGAACCACTTAGGATTGTTGCGCTTGACCTGCTCATCTCGCTGCTGCGTGTACTCAACCTTCTCACATTTATGTTGCACTAACTAGAGTGGAGTGTCGCACCTAACCGTTATACATCTCTACTGCCTGTGCTCAACCTTCATCGTTTTTTGCTGCGTGAGAACAGGAGCATCGAACCTTTCCGCTGTGTGAATCAGAATGGAGTGCTCGACTTCGGCAACTCGCTGCTGTGTGAAACCTTCGAACACCAAAGAGAATTGAAGAAAGCAAATTAAAGGACACAGTTTTTAAATGTCAGACAAAACTCCTCATGACATTCCCTACCTTAGGAGGACTGCTTAGAGGGGATTAATTTTAAAGCAGAGGTTTTCCCGATGACACCATTCTTAGGAGTTCATAAGTACGTTCTGCTTAATCATATCGTACAGAATTTTGAAGGGCCCAATGCCACCATCTTCTCAGCTAAAAGCTGGGGAGTGGTATGGACTTCTATTGATTTGGAAGGCTTCTTCACCTTCGTTCTTGGAGCCTCTGAGGCGGTCTCCACGTATAAAATAATAACCATAAGACAGCAGTACCGCATTTGCGGAATGAAAAATGCATATAGTCTCGTTCGGGTGTTAAAAACCTGAGACGACGTCGTACAATTTGAGAAAGTCTAAAGATCCCGTGTCTCCATTTCGCCGTGTCTGTGTATCTTATTCTGGTAATCTTTGAGGCATTTATGGAGTAACTAGAAATAAACAAACTTTAAATACAGATAACTCGAATAATTCATTCGAAGCTCATTTGGCCCATTTGGCCCATTCCGCCAACCATCCCAAGCTTGTCATCCCTCTTCCCAGCCAACCCGATCCTGCCCCACAAGGCCGTTGTTTCTTCACGGCAACCGAATCCGAACCCGGAAATTGCCAAGCCCAGATCGCTTTTCCTTACTTCTTCGCGCCTGGCACGGCCCATCGTTGCATTTCGCAGTCTCTCAACGGCCTGATTTGGTTCCACGTTGAAGGTGACGTCGGAGTTTGCAATCCCACCACTGGAAATTATGTAACATTAAGAACAATCAGGGAAAAGATAACTGGGGATTACGCTTATCTGCACTACTCGTTCGGGTTCGATCAGGCATCGATGCCTGATCTTCCTTGGGTGATCATGTAGCACCACTTGCTCGATTTGGGATCCGAGAAGTGGCGGAGGATCGAAGATGGTCCTTCTCATATGAAGAAGGAGAGTGAAATTTGTTTAACGGGTTGATATATTACAGGGCTTGGAATGGCAACATTGCCGTTCCTGGGCAGGACTACTTTGGTGGAATTCAATGTACGGAACAGAGAGCTTTCGAATGGTTAAGTTTCCTGGTGATAATGGTTCCCGTGGAGGTCATGGCAAAATATGCCTTATCGAATTTGAGGGTCACGTTGTTGTGGCCAATTTGCGTAACCTTAAGCATGATGGCAGTGATGATTTTATTTTATTTATCTCGGAGGACTTTGAGAGGGAGATCTGGAGGAAGAAAGTTATTGCATTTCCAATTTCCACCAGGTTGGAAAGAGATTCTCGCAGCTGAAGAGGTTTTTCTGGCCGGTACTGTTGGTACTGGTGAATTGTTGTTGGCATCACAGATAATGTCGCCGCCGCAGCAGCGAGTGTTCTACTACAATCCGAAGACTAACAGTTTTCGTTGGATTGAAATTAATGGGTTACTTGAATATAAAAAACTACTGCCTCCTGCAGTTTGGCAAACGTTTACACATCATGTGGAAAGTTTACTGACGCTGAAAGGTCTTCATGACAGGCAACTCCATCTGACCTGATCTGAAGATCAACTTATGCATCGGTGGGTTTGCGGTCTTAAGCTGTGGAAGGCTTTAGCTTGTTGTCGACTGAATAACTAACTTTGGCATCAACACATTTTACACATGATGTGAAATTAGTAATCCTCTCTGGCTTCGGCTTAAACATGAGTTTATCATTTTACTGTCTGAATTTGTGGCCTTATGTGACATATCCATCAGCCATGATTGTGGGGAAAGAGGTGTTGCCCCTTCTCGTATTGCGTAGTTGTTATTTGAATAACCAACCGGGTATATTAGCTAATAAGGCATTTTCGTTTCGCCATTGGCAAGCAGGGATATATCCTGCTTATTGCAAGATTTCTTAGAATAAAACCTTCAAGACTTAGCTGATGCCTTTAAAATGCACAAACAATTTTTAGTCTCAGTTTTGTTACCATTCTTTTATGCTATGGTTAAAGATGTGTGATATCTAATCAAATTTGTGCTCTATGAACTAATGTTGTCTTCGTGGAGATCATATACTTTCTGCTTTATTATGACTTTATCACTTCCCTATCTAAAGTTGTGGATTTTATGTCATCAATCTACTTATCCTGGTCATAGGAGAATGATAATTCCTCATTGTGTTTAAGCAGGAAGAAAGTCTTGCTTACTGTGGTGAGTTTTAAAGATACAAAAAATTTAAGACAAGTAGAACTATTTAGAATGCATGAAAGAGATCAAGGGGATATTGCTCTGGCTGATTGCCATAATCCTGTGTACGATAATGGTAATCACGTTGTTGTATGTTTGTTCGAGGACTTAAATGTGGAGGCTTGGAAGAAGAAAGTTTCATCTTGCTGCCATGTTAGAAGGAGTTCATTGCAGACTGAAGTGTTTCTGGCCACTTTCATTGATTCTAGTGAACTGTTGTTCTCCCCTCTTATCTTATTGGAGACCATTTGTATGTTCACGATAATCTGAAGGCTTACTAGTTTGGGAGGGGTAGAAGCTTCAGTTTCTCCTGAGTCATATGGTTTAACTTGACGAATCATACTGAGAGTTTATTGCTTCCGAAAGGTGTTTCCTGTAGGAACTGTCATGTGTTTCTTAGTCTGATCTTCTTATTCATCAGTGATTCTGAAGTTCCTTTTGAACCTGTCTATGGCGCTTGTTGGCAGCTCAACTCCGGTTATTTGATTTAGCTAAGTGGAAGTGAAAAAAAAAAAAAGTGCTAGGTCCTGCATATACACATTTACGCCTATGCTCCTTGCCATTTATGTAATCATATGGGTTTTTGCTTCAACATGACATATGTACGGGTTATACATTTTCCTATCCAAATTTGCTATGTGACATGTACCTATCATCGTGGTTGTGAGCGGCATTGCCATGGTATTTTTTCTTTTCTTATACTTTTTTGTTTTAGCAGAACATGGTAATCTAAGATATCAGGTGCAGTGAGCCCGTTTGCTCTTTTTTTTTTTTTTTGAGAAAGCTCGGGGATTGATCTTTGCACAAATTAGCTCCCTTATCTCAATTTTGTTATCACTATTCATAATTCTAAAATGTTGTTCGTGTCACGACACTTTGGAAGCTGCGGCATGTATTTTGCTACAGTCTGAATTGTCCATTTAGTAAGTGGGAGAGAGAGAGAGAAAGAGAGAGAGAGAGAGAGAGAGAGAGAGGCAGAGGTCAGAGAGGTTTATGGTAGGTTGGAATAGAAAGGTGCTGCATATGCTAAGAGACTTGTTTGTTACCGGAAAATTATGGATTTTGATTATTCAAAAGTGGGGTGAAGATAAGTTTTAAGCATCAATCTCTGTACTTGGCTCAAATGGAACCTCCAGGCTAAGAATGCTTGGAATCCAGTTTTGCGTGGTACCTGCGGCATTGTCACAATAATGGGATTTCGCAAGAGGACTTCCCTATGCCTAACAAATCCCAAAGAGTCGTCTGCATTTATGTTAGTTTAATGTGCATGCAAGTCGTTATTTATTCTGAGCATACGGCTAGAACTCCATCAATGTTCCTTTATCGTTGGTGCCCTCCTCTCCGTGAATGGATCAAACTCAACTTTTGACGGGACCTCTAAGGGCAATCTGCGTGTTGCTGGTGCAGGGTGGTCTATTCGTATTAGTGATGGGAGTCGGCGACATGTTATGGTAGTGTGATTCAGTGACATGAACTGGTGTTGGTTTAAAAAAAAAAATCAGTAGCCATTTGACTTTCTATTGGCTTCCCTGCTTGTGTTATAACGGGTGAGAATTGGAATTCTGGCTACACATCATGGGGAAAAAAAACAGTTGGAAGCTAAATTTTTTTCCATACCTCTTGGATTACATGTAAATATTTCAGGGCTGGTGGTATCGTTCCTTAACAATGAGACATCGTCTTTGCAAAAGATAAAATTCGACTTTACAACCTCAACCGTCAAAGATTTCCACACTCAGGTTAATCAAAGAATGCTCAATACCGACAGTTAGAAACCTTTTCTAGGAAAAGATAGAAAAACATAGAAGTCTCTGAAACAGAAACTTCTGAGCGACCAAGTACACCTTGAAT
Source organism: Rhodamnia rubescens (assembly GCA_021437795.1). Lineage (NCBI taxonomy): Eukaryota > Viridiplantae > Streptophyta > Magnoliopsida > Myrtales > Myrtaceae > Rhodamnia > Rhodamnia rubescens. The sequence goes on from JAILYA010000008.1 coordinate 6,501,535, forward strand.
ATTAGTGCGTTGAGACTGCCTTAGATTCTGCGAATTCAAAAAATAATCACACACGAAAATCTATGCGTTAAAGCAGAGAAAGGATATTAAAACACACATGCAGCTAAAGAGTTTGATAATCATACCTAGCAAAGATGATCGAACAGATTTCTATTGCTCTCAAATTTCTTCTTTCATATTGTTGCTTCCAAATGGAGGGAAATTTCACTGTATATTTAAACTCGGGTAGAACAATAGTATTTGGTGGGAATGCCAAGTATTAAGATGCAGGAGGTAGTTGTGTTTGAAAGTCTCACACTGGGGAGTTGGGGTGGTATGAAGGAGGAGTTAATCTATCTTAATTAGTTTATAACTCAATAGCTTAAGCTTTTGAGTGAATGTGATTTCGATTGGATTGACAAGTTTAGACTTGGGCTCCTTCTTGACTATCTCTGCAGGGTGAAAGTATCGGATTTCTGTTATGCGTTCCTAATAAATGGTATTAGAGAATGCTATGTGATGCATGCATGACTTGTGGCAGAATAGTACACGGGTAACATTAAATAGTACCATGTCAACTTAGTGTATTCCAATGGATATACAACGAATGTGATGTGTTACCGGATTCACAAATTGAGCTCAAACGAAAGGGGCTGCTCGGGTAAGATCAGAGAGGATCTGGTGTTGGAGTTGAAGGGCAGCAGTAAGCATTTTGTCGATGCGTCTTTCTTGAAGGGAGAATCCATGCCAAATGATATGGAAAAACAAAACACGGTTGATGATGAGGATAGCGACAACGAGAGTGTTCCCAATTGGAATGTTTATGGAGATGATTGGGATAGTGACAATGAGAGTGATGATCCAAATTATAAACGGGACGGACTAATGAAAGCGATGATTCGTTATCCTTATCAGATGAATGATTCAATCGTGTCGAGGGATGAAGAGTTTGTGCACTACCCAAGGCTACTGAAGCGGCAATGCCGAGAAGCCAGTGCTGGAGATGCAACTAATGGTGACAAGTTTTTAGGGGACATTCATGTTGCCGCAGGAGCAAACGTTATAAGACTCGCAAGAAGATTGAGTAATTTGACCAAAATGACAGCCAGTCCATCATATTTAACTTCAGATAAATGTTAATGAGCAAATATTGGCAGAGTTGGAGAAGGACAAGAGAAACTACCGGATTAATGTTTAGATCTTACACAGCTGAGTTGACGGAACTACCGGATTAATAAATTTAGGTTTGTCCTATCTTAAATTTGCATGAAATTTCTTTTTTATTATTACCTTTATCCTTTTAAATGAGAAATACGTATATTTGTGGGGGCCTAATACTAAAAAAACCTCCAAATTTAGCATTTGTGATAATTATGTCAAAAAAAAAAGTTTTGTCTCATAAAAAATCTTCAACTTTTACTTTCATCTTAATTCTACCGGTCTAATACACAAAAAAAAAAAAACCCTCCACTTTAGCTTGTCTCATAAAAAATCACTAACTTTTACTTTTATCCTAATTTTACTACCGTCGCCCTTCCGTCAATAATCACGATTAGTTAGTCCTATGTGACTCAAAATTTCTCGCCGAACCTATCAATGAATCTTGAAATTTAGAAATAGTAGGTTTCAAGGGCAACGAGATTTTAGATCGTCCCTCCAAGTATCTCCATGTCTAGTCGTTCTTTGCACCGTCTTGAGTGACTTTGTATCTCCTAAAGAATATGTAGGGAAGCAAACAACATAAGAGAAGTTGGGGGTTTTTTTTATGTCGATTTTATTGAGGTATAATTCATTGACGACGTGGAATGTCACGTAGGATTGACTCATGGTGATTATGGACGGAAAAATAACGGTGGTAGAATTGAGACAAAAGTAAAAGTTGAAGTTTTTTATGAGACAAAAAAAATGGATATAATTGAAACATATGCTAAAGTTAATGATCTTTTTTGGTACTAAGTCGGTAGAATTTGGAAAAAAGTCAAAATTTAAGATTAAATTGAGACAAAAGTAAAAGTTAAAATTTTTTATAAGGCAAAATTTATTTATTTTAGATATAATTATCACAAATGCAAAAGTTGGAGTTTTTTTTTAGATATTGGGCCTATTTGTGGGGGCGTTTGGCGATCATTTTCTGTAGGGCGTTTGGACGAAAGCTAGCCTTGGAATGCTGAAAGCCCAATTAACAGAAGTCCAATTTTGCCGTTTAAGAAAAGAGACCCTACACTCACGACTTCACTCCCGCGTCCGTCGCTACTGCTCGTTCCTCTCTCTTTCGCCTCGCGACTGCCCCGCTCGACTGCTCTCTCTCCCTCGCAAGGTACACTCTCTCCCTCGCTCGCTCGCTCGCGGCTGGTGTACCTAGCTCGCCGACGAGCTTTCGCTGGAGATGAACTTGCTCGACTGAGTTCTTTTGATCGATTATTTGACTTCTGATTGAAGATATTTTGATCGATTTCTATGCGATTCTCCTTCTAGGACAGATTACTATGAGTTCGTATAGTTTTGAAGAGTTAGGGTTTGTAATTTCAGCTTCGGTAGTTTTTCTTTTTCCCTTTCTTCTATGGAGAGAAGCAGAGTTTTGTTGCTACACTTTTTTTTTTGCCTTTTTCCCCTTGCGAAATTTGCACTTTCTGAGGTTTGCTGTTTTTTTATTGTGCATCGTTGTTGCTAGAATTACATGGTGCTCTTACACTGAGTATCTGGACGTCGTAGAATCTCAGCACTGCATTCATTTGCTGGTTATTCTGTTTGATCGATGTTGTTTGCTGAAAGCTTGATCTTGGACCTACCTATTTCAGTAGGTGGCACCCTGGAAAACTTCTACTTTTGATTGGCAGCACCAGAGAGAACTCGGAGAGAGGTCTGATTTTTCCATTTAGTAGTCGTCTCGTGATTTCTGGGAGTCAATTCGTGTTAGCAAATGTTTGAGCACATGATGGTTTTCTTGTATCTGATTGCACGTAGTCATTATCCAGGACAGTAATGGTAAGACGATGAGTCAAGAAATCTTTTGCAGGCAGACGGTCGGTTTATAGTTCTTATTCACTGGCAGCATGTATTTAGACACCTTTTCTTGTCTGCAAACAACATGGATTTTGTTGTAAACATGCAGGACTCAGAAGATGAAGAAACGCACCGATCGGAGGAAATCCTCCAGGACGAGGGACAACGATTCGATGATCCTCCCCGAAGAAATGTTGATCGAGATCCTGAAGAGACTCCCCGTCAAATCCCTCTGCCGATTCAGTTGCGTCTCCACTCGCTGGCGCTCCCTCATCTCCGACCCTCACTTCATCGACTTGCATCTGACTCACTACGCGACTCGCCCGAAGCTCATGGTCAGTTTACCCGACCCAAATGCCGACCACCAAGAAGGCCTATGGCTCTTCTTGGCCGACCAATCTAAGCCTCAGAACAGTCAAGTCCAGATCGCTACACCCCACTTTTTGCTCCGCAGCTGTACTGATGTTTACGTTTCACATTCTCACAAAGGCCTGATTTGCCTTGAACTCGGCAATAATGTCAAGATCTGTAATCCCAGCACCAGGAAGTGCGTGGGCTTCACATTACCTAGAATGACCACGCGTTCCGCTCGTTGGTCATATTTTCGATGCTCTTTTGGTTCGATCCTGTCGAGAGGAAGCACAGGGTTTTGAGAATATGGATGTTTAGATTGGGCAGGATCGATCCCGGGGTGATCATGGAGCCGTGGGTGCTCACTTTGGGAACGAAGAAGTGGAGGCAGATCGAGGCTTGTGCTCCCCATGAAAAGAAGGATCACGACTTCTGCTTGAATGGGGTGGTCTATTATCCAGCTTTCTCGCCCGGTTTCCATCCAGGCAGTTATCTGGTGGCATTCGATGTTAGGACGGAGAGCTTTCGCATGATTGAGATTCCCATGGGAGCCCGTGAAGTTAGAAACCATGCGGTCGTCATTGAATTCGAGGGGCGCGTAGTGATGGTGGGTTATTGCCATGCTCTGTCTTGTGATGAGATTGTCATATGGATCGTCGAGGACTTCGACCAGGAGATCTGGAAGAAGAGAGTTTTCGTCTTGCCCCCGTGTTGGAAGGAGATTGTCGCGGACCGTTGCCTTTTTCTGGCGGGAACGGTTCGTTCTGGTGAACTGTTGTTCGCACCTCAAACCTTATCGGAGCCTGTGTGCGTGGTTTACTACAATCCGAAGACCAACGGCTGTAGGCGGAGTGAAATTTGTGGGTTGTCCTAGCATGAATTTTCTATGTATCCTTCATATCGTGTTTCGACTTTTATTGATTATGTGGAGAGTTTACTGCCACCGAGTGGTCTTTCCAGTGGAAACTAAGCCGGCCAACTATTCTTGACAGCCTGAACTTCAAATCATTCATTGATTGGTTCTGAAGTCTGTGCTCTTCTTGAACTAGAAGAACTTCAATGTTGTGGCAAGAACATAAATCTGTATGATCTCCATAAAAGTTCTTCATAGCCAGATATAGAAGGACTTTTATTTCTAAGTAAGATTTGTGTTTCATGAACTAATGTTGTTCTCATGGATATAATACAGCTGCTTTAGTATGATCTTATCACTTCCCTATCCGAAGTTGTCTCTATCTCATCAATCTACTTAACCTGGTTATAGGAGAATGACATTTCCTCACTGTCGCATTCCAAAAGGTTATGGTAATTCTGACCAAAAGCTTATGGTAATTCTGAATCTGTTCATTGTGTATAAGCAGGAAGAAAATCTTGCTTACTGTGGTGAGTTCTAAAGAAATAGAAGAACTTTTATGACAAGTAGAAGGATTTAGAATGCATGAATGAGATCAAGGGCATATTGCTCCGGCAGATTGCCGGAATCCTGTCTATGATAATGATAATTACCTTGTTAAACGAGAGTTTGAGGACTTAAATGGGAAGACTTGGAAGAAGAAAGTTTTATCTTGCTGCCATGTTGGAAGAAGTTCATTGCTGATGGAAGTGTTTCTGGCCACTGTCATTGATGCTAATGAACTGTTGTTCTGGTCTTTTATCTTATCGGAGACTATTTGTGTGTGTTACTAAAATCTGAAGGTTTATTAGTTTAGGAGGAGCGAAATTGGTGGATTACCTGACTACAAAGCTTCAGTGTCTCCCGAGTCATGTGGTTTAACTTTCATCAATCATATTGAGAGTTTATTGCTTCCGAAAGGTGTTTCCTGTAGGAACTGTCGGGTGTTTCTTAGTCTGATCTTCTTATTCATCGGTGATTCTGAAGTTTCTTCGGAACCTGTCTGTGGCACTTGTTGGCAGCTCAACGCCGGTTCTTTGATTTAGCTAAGAAGAAGTGCTAGCTCCTGCATATACACGTTTACACCCTATGCTCTTGCCAATTAGTTATGTAATCATACACGAGTTATACATTTTCCTATCCAACTTTGCTTTTTCAATGTGACATGTACCTGTCATGCGAGATTGTGAGTCGCGTTGTCATGGTCTTTTCTCTTTTGTTTTTCTTTTTTTGTGTAGCGATACATGGTAATTTCAGATATCAGGTGCAGTGAGTCCATTTGCTCTTTTTGTTGTTTGAGAAAGCGGGGACTGATCTTTCACAAATTAGCTTCCTCATCTCAATTTTGTCATCACTATTCATAATCCATTTAGTAAGCCGAGAGAGAGAGAGGCGTTGATGCTTCTGGAAGTCTATGGTGATTTGGAATCGAAAGGTGCTGCATATGCTAAAAAGACTCTGTTTGTTATCGGAAAATTGTGGATTTTGATTATTCAAAGGTGTGGTGAAAAAGAGTTTTTAGCACGGAATCTCTATACTTGGGTCAAATGGAACCTCCAGGCCGAGTACGATTGGAGTCTGGTCTTGGTGTTTCGCCGCAGTACCTGAGGCAATGGCACAGTAATGGCATTTTGCAAGAGGACTTCCCAATGCCTAAAAACCCCGAAGAGTCATTTGCATTACGTTAGTTTAATGTGCATGCAAGTCATTATTTTCTCTGAGCGTAAAGCTAGAACTCCATCAACGTTCCTTTTTGGTTGGTACCCTCTCTGTGAAATGGATCCAACTCCACTCTGACCTCTAAGGGCAATCTGCATTTAGCTGGTGCAGGTGGTTCTTTTCTTATTACTGATGGGAATGTGATCCAGTGAAATGAACTGGTGTTGGTTTTAAAAAAAATATATATCAGAGTATTGGTTTCCTCGCTTGTATTATAACTGATGAGAATTGGAATTCTGGCTTCACATCATGGGGAAAGAAACAGTTGGAAAATGAACTTTTCCCCCTCCCTCTTGGATTGCATGTAAATATTTCAGGGCAGATGGTATCATTCCTTAACAAGAGACATCGTCTTTACAAAAGACAGATACTTTGACTTTACAACCTCAACTGTCAAAAAATTTCCACATTTCAGGTTTGTCAAAGAATGCTCAATACCGACAGCTAGAAGAAACCTTAACTAGGAACAATATACTATTGTCCGAAACAGAAACTTCTCAGCGACCAAGTACTGCTTGAATAGCAGTGCGTTGAGATTGCGTTAGATTCTGCGAATTCACACAATAAACACAGATGGAAATCCATGTGTTAGAGAAGAAGAGAGGATATTCAAACACATGCAGCTAAAGAGTTTGATAGTCATACAGGCCAGAGATGATCAAACAGATTTCTGTTGCTCTTGGAGAACTTAATGAGAAAGTCCACCAGGTAGTCGGCCAGATTAACCTATATTACATGAATGTTTTAGAATGTCGGTCATAATATGCATAAACCAGATGATACATCTAGGACGTAAGATCCATCAAATACCTTGTTTATCGGGTCATCAATACTTGAAAGGTCGTCATCATCGCCATCTTCCTTTTGAAGTTCATAGGACATTCAAGAGTATGACCAAGCAAATTAGGTGATAGTTCATTATTTTCCTCTTTATTTAGTGTATCGCTACTTTTCACGGGAACAGTCGGTATTCAATCCAATATATTTGAAGTAAAGGGAACTTAAAAACGGAAATAAAATTGCACCTCATCAAATAGTCTGGCCAACGCCTCAAACTGTGCATATCCTGGTCTGTCTGATGATACAGCAGCAGCTGCACGTAATATGTCTTTGTCACCATCCACTGGTTCCACTTCTTCCCACTCCGAATCCTCCTACAAATATGAGTTTAAGGTGAAAAATCCTCAACCTTTCATGATACTGCAAATCCAACTGAGTCAGAGAGATGTATCCAACCTCTTCATCACCAACCGGAGCTTGTTCTCGAATTTCAATCAAAGCATCAGCAAGCAAAGCCAGTATCTACAGTATGGAGGCAGTAAAGCAGATTTGTGATATTGTTGGACAGTATAATTTCTAGCTGGATCATGAAGGATATACTGTAGAACAGTAATAGCCATGAGTCATCACGTGACGATTAAATGACATTATTTCACCAAGAAAAGGCAAGAGGTAATAAATCGATGTATGCCGGCAGAAGATATGTCAATTCCAAGGATTTGGCAACCATGATTAGGGATTAAGGTATGTATAACAGAATTGCTTTCAAGACCATGTTCCACGTTCTCCTCAACATTGAATACATCTTAAAAACTGAAAATGGTCAAAAAGATTACTTTCGCTGGGAGTGGCATCAAAGTCCACTGGTCTGGAGCTGACTTGGCCTTTAAGCGAGTGGTTATCCCTGTGGCAGACTTCACATGAACTGCAATAAGCTAAGGAGCTAACATGATTCTAAATCAAAGTAGGCAGCAGAAATGGAAACCTGAATTAGGTGGCCTTGGACATTAATTTTCCCCAATTCACCATGCATTGTGGAAAGTAAAAGAGCCAAAGCAGTGGTAGTCACTTTGATTTGGTATGATCCCTGAATCTCCCCTGCATTTGATTTAATTGCAGATTTGGGTAATCTATCTAACTTCCTTAAAAGTAAGAAGCATCCACATAGAGTCCTGAGGCAATTTGAAAAGACAAAGGCACGAAGCAATCATTTCCTGAATTTAAGTTATTTTACAATACTGTAGTCACCTAGACACTACTAAGGAGTATCTTCTATCAACAAAGATGATAAGTATTTAGAAGGTAAGTTCTGGCAAACCAGATAAAAGCTGCCATTGGTATTTCACTGGAAAAGATAAAGCACATAAGAGGCCTGTAGAGATCCAGTTCATGGTTTAAAAGTGCCACAAAGTAGAAGTCCATGGAACAATCCCCCAGATTGCATAGAAGCGGCAGACTCACTCTGGAGATGAAGAGGACGTGCAGTTCAACTCCTACCTGAATCTCCAGTGCATTTTATTCCTAATAGTACTTCGTGTACTGTATAGGAATCCAAGAATCAGACTGAAAGAAAAAGTAGACAACTATCCCATACTCCATTTACAGGAGTGCAGTGCTGCCACTTTAACCATGCTTGGACTTCAGAATCTAGCAAGAAGTGGTTACCTTGCAGCTTTGTCCATTCAGACATCACATATGTGAAGGCATTATCATAACCTTCGGCTGGGACTGTCGTAAGCATGTCAATAAATTGTTGCACATTGGGAACACTTATGTGGACCTGCAACATTTGAAGAATGACAACCAAGACACTGCCTGATATTCAGAGATGAAAAGGCTAAAGATATTTTAAAGAAGCACACTGGCTTGTTTGAGATGTAAATTGGAATTCTCACAAGCAATTACAAGTCAAAGGGAAAAGGAAGGCAAAATCTCTCCTGGAGTCAAAATAATGTTCTTCATGAATGGCATATTAGAATTTGCATTACTTTAGATAGAAGCTTTGGCTGGACAGGTGCTGCAGGTGCACACAAATTACCTACTAGTTAACACACCACAACTTTTACAGATTAATCAATGCTTTCTTGAAATGAATAATATCATACGAGAAGAAACAATTTCAGAGGCAGTGGAGGTGGAACTACATAGCACTATCACAGAGTTTTGAAGGATGAAGTACCTTACCAATCTAGCAAATATCAGTATCAAGGAAGTTCTCAACCCAGCTATTTCAGCAGACTGCATGCGTCTGACCAGAGCAGCAGCCATGTCCCAGATATGTGGTGCAATTTGCTGGGGCAAGTGCAAAATAAGTTGCAGAATATAGTTCCCGACAAAAAGAGACCCAGAGCTTTCCAACGCAGGATCCAGAAGCCTGCATCATGATACCGATACTAGATTTGAGACCCACCAGAAGTACGAATGCACATGCAAAATCCAATAATTACTGACACAGTGAAATGAGGTATTCCAATCAGGACATGACATTTCAAGCAATAGCCAGTCATTCCATTAAGTAAGTTCAAGATCAAGTAGCATTTCCTTAAACATTATAATTTACAGAACAAGTACTGAAGTAGTTAACGGGAGAAAAACCATTGAAGCTTGACCCCCATAGATTTCACCAAAGTAAGTTTAGCTTTCATGTAGCTGCCATAAAAAGAGCGCATGCTGCAGAGTAAAGACATGTCACTGCAGTAGCATCGTCACAGCCACATGCTGCTGTTTCATTCTACATTAAAAAAATGAACAAAATTGATTCTTACAGTCAGCATGTAACATCATTAAATCTCCAAAAACCAGGATAATTGACATTCAACGATAAATTTTTATGAATAAAAAACTAAACCAAAATACTTCAAAGCTGGATCTAACACGTATGCCGTTGGTTTCTTCTATTTCTTTCTTTCTTTTTGGGGTGGCAATTTCAACTAAAACAACTAAATACAAAAATTAAACATAAAAAAACTTCGACGACTCCAAACAATGATCTCCACAATGCTGATCAATATAAAGCCAGAAAATTGGAAGGGTATATGAGAGAAAGAAAATCTCCCCAACCTCGAAGCTACATCTAGCAAAGATCTCATTGTGAACCCAGAATCACCACCCCAAGCAAGCACATCCTGCCTTCCCCCCGACACAAAAGCAGCCAGGCATTCCGTTGCGTTCTAATAAATGGCATGGCAAAGCAGAAAATTACTTAGTTACAAAGAGAATGCAATCAAGGTCCTAGCAGAAAAAGGACACAACCCATGAAACGCTTTAGCACCTGCATTTCACCATGGTCTTCACTTTGAAGTATTATACGAATGACAGCATCAAAACATGCATCGTATATCACTTTCACTGCATCAATAGGAGAATTCTGTACATTGTAGCACCAGCAGTAGCCAAGAATATAACAATTAGAAAGAACTTTCAGCAGAAAATTAAAGCTAACATATTAGTGAGAGAGAGAGGATTGAAAAATTAACCTTAGAAATACCTTTAGTAGCATGGTCAACAGATCCAAGGATCCAGCAACTAAACCATCGGGTTGTTGTTGGGGCTAAATGTTGCCATCAGGATATATCACAACCAATAAATAATTCAACCACTGAGATCAAGGCATGCTAAATTGCATCATAATAAAATGAAACCAATTAAAGTCCTACCTTATTTAGGACTGGACCTACAAAAGGCAGAACCCGGGAAATCAGTGGGTGGACGCAACCGGGAGAATTTTTTATTGCCTGGTCAACCATTTTATAGAATAGAAGGAACAAGGGAAGTTCCAATCAGCAGAGATACCAATATTAAAAGTATTATTTTGTCAATGGAGTCATCAAGGTTATTGTTTCCGCATGATGACTCGCTATAGAAAGCACCAGGACTAATAAAAGTCGAATTAAAACCTTTTGACATGTTCAGATTTCTCAGCAGTCCACTGTAGGAAGTAAAAGCACCTTGGCAACAAAATATAGACTTTACCCTGGATATTCTAGTTTTCAACATCACAAGCACCGATCAGTGATTCTCTGTGTCAATAATTTAATATGAAGTGATTGGAAACGGCTAAGTTTGGCAAGGACCACATCCATCAATTTTACAAGTTTTGATTTACATTCAAACCATCATATGGACTACCAATTAATGTACTTCATTAGTTACCAGCACCAATCCCACAGAAGCCATTAACCAATCCTTATGAGCAGTGCCTAAATGCAGAGGAACTAGAATTTACAAGCATTTTGTATGATTTTCTGACATTATCATCATACTGCAATAGTAATCAAGAATATAGGGAAAAATAATCCCGCAAGGCCACGATCCTCACGATGCATTTCAGATGTCTGAAATAAAATCATAGATTCTCGAGTATGGAGAAGATGGAAATTTCAATGATTCAAAGCAGGTATTGACAAATTTTCAGATAGAAAAAGTCGTAGATTAAAAAGACACCCCCACATTAATCAGCAGAAAACAAACTAGGTACAGCAGACAATCAATATATAAGGAAATTGGAGAAGAACCAACAAGCCATTTTTAATATAAGGCTTCACGTAATTGATGCTCTGCTCCTTACGTAGCAACTAACATAATAAACAACATCATACTGAATAACTGAATATGATTGAATAACATAATAAAGAAAATAATTATGAAATAAAGAACAAAAAAACTTATCAGGACCCAATACCTAAGGACAGCATTTCAAAATGTAGTTACCTCCAAAACCTCAAGTGCCTCGCCACTGACAAATGGATCTGAAATGTTAGATGCCCAAGTGTTCAAGAGGATGGGAGAAACATTAGGCTCCACAGCCACTATAGCTTCGCAGCCTAAAGTAAAGGGAGGAAGCTAGTGTAATGGCATCCAACATGAAAGTGTCGATTGAAAGCAAAAAATTAAATAAGAAATACCTGCCACAATTGCTGCTCTGATTGTTTCGAGAACCAAATGCAATGTCTCATCAGATGCCTGTGAAGAAAAACAAACAATTTTTGAGCTTAAACATCAGAATAAACTTTATGGAAAGCATACTAGCTAGTCTTACTTGACTAAGGAGATTTGTAAGTGATGAAAGCAATCCTATTATGTGCGGGAGAACAATTCCTTCATTTGCCTTGATTAGGAGTAGAGAAAGGGCATGGCACGCACCTACTTTGACAGGTGGGGGCCTGTTAAGAGAGTACAATTACCATTAGACAACTCAAAATTTCTCTCCCAAATCAAATTGTCGAATAGAATCACTTACACATCCATGCTAACCGTTGTGATAGATGCATAGAGAAAATTATCAAGAACTCCACGACTGATCTGAATGGTACGAAAACTAAGTAAGAAAATACTCATACATGACACGACCTAGTAATTTACAAAGGAATTAGAATAATTACCACAGAGGAGAACTTAGCAACTGACACAAAAATACGTGCATATAGAAACGGATATTCATGTACCCCTGTTACCAAAAAGAGAAAAGCTCTGTCTGTTCCCTGAATAACAGAAAGGTAGGACGAGGAGCAAAGGATAGGATGTTCACCAGCCCCAATGTCCTCAGAGATCATCTGCTCAATCAAGTTTCCTATGTTGCCACTTGCCAATCCAGAAACCTGTCACAACACATCAGCAGAAAAGACAAAATCACACTAAAAATAAATTACTTTTAACATGCGCAACAAAGCGATCACTGTGTTCACAGGAATGTAATTAAATGTAAAAGATGGTGCCACACACGCGCGCATGAGAGAGAGAGAGAGAGAGGGGGGGGAGGGGACAAACCTCAGCTTCAAGCAATTGTTCAGATAGTGACGCCAAGGCAAAAAGAATGGCCTCCCTCATCTGAAAAAAATGAATTCCTACAAGAATTAAAGGGTGAATGAAGAAAGCAAAATAGGGATAGTACGAACGTGAAAGGACATGGACCGTAACTGGAGTTGAGAATATGAGAAAGGTACTTTCCAAGAAAATACTGTGCAAAGAAAGGACGATCACATGACAAATTAGGAAAAGAACATCACTATAGTATAGCATTGCTCATCTCTTCATGTCACAAATTTCGCTGATTTTCCTCTCAAGGTTCAGAGTGATAATTCTCCTATCCAATTGGGTTGTGTCTATTTTGCTTTCAACTACTATAAAGCAGGTTAAGGAAGATATTTGTAAATTGGTAATTAAGCTCACATGGTAGTCTGTTGTCAAATGCAAATTTGTTACCTACTAACAAGGCGGGTGCAAAACTGAGATGCGGAAAAAAAAAAAAAAAAGAGGACGTAAAATGTATTCAGGTACTTAAAACTGTTTTTTCGATCCAAATAAAATTCAGAAAAGAGACGACAAACCCTTAAAACTTGCAAATAATAAAGACCCAGCGCATTAACAAAGTAAATTACTTCTTCACCAAGTAACAAAGAATAAAACGAAAAGAGCTTCAATCTTACTCTCCACCAATCAGCAGAACTAGCACCCTTGTCATGCACGGACTCAGCAAATCGTCTTTTTGCAGCCTCAATAATGGCATCAACACCTTCTCTGCCACAGGAACTAACCACCTCTTCTAGTAAAAGTGCACCTGCAGACAACAGGTCAGGGAATCCAACTGTGAAGTTCATCTAACTACGGTAACAATCATAAATGGAAAATCACATTCAGGTATACCATGGTATAAAAAATTTAGTTAAGGCATGAAAGAAACAGCTAGGTCTTTCTTGCCACCGAAAGTAGCCGACACTGTGTAGTTGATACAATTCATAAGCAGACCGTCATCATTATCCCCACTCATTTAACCACACTACTAACAATAGCAAATGTAACGGTACTCGGGAGAGAATATCATACATAGGCTTCATAATACATCACTTTAATTATTATAAACAGAAGTTTAGCATGGAACACAGCCTTGTTTGCCACATTTTACATTCGCAAATAGGGGCTTTTAAAGCGTGTATGACAAGTGCATATAACTATATATGTCACACTTGTTCCAAAATAAACAATTTACAGGACTCCACCCCTCCTCTGTCACTTTTTTATAATAGTAACATTTTCATGAAGCGATCCATGCTCTAGGGAACTTCGGTTTGACCCATCGATGCAAGAGACACAGATGAGTGTCTACTGTTTTTCCTTCAATGTTTCATATTTCATCCCAATGTAGTTTCTTATGACGAACTGAGCTTACGCAGAATCAACAGACAAGGTAGGAAGATCTTTTTACTCCATTGGGTGGACACTCATGCAATCAACTTTTTCATGTTCTGTAACCACTGAAAGGCACCAGTAGAGTGAAAACATGGAATATGACATTGCTTTCAGTTTGCATAGTTGACAAAAATCAAAACACAACGGCACTTAAGTGACAAAAGTTACACCAGACCCAAGATCCAGCATGGACAGCCACCTACCTATAACTCTAAATCATTGTAAATGACATGATCCTCGTAATATAGGGAAACATTTGGTCAAGCTCAAGTACCATAATATTGTATAAGAGTCAATTTACCAGGATTCCACAATTTTACATTGTCTGGGAAAATATGAACCGCTTACCAGAAACACGACAGCTATAAGTAAGATCATCCTCATTAGCCACGAATTCATTGGCATCCTCTGACCAAGTATGAACCTACAGAAACACAAACGCAAAGACAAGTACTTAGTTTAATCTATATATATAGAGAGAGAGAGAGAGATCAAATAGACTAATGAGGTCATAGTTATCATGCAGCTGAAGGATCTCTAGCGATTGAAGTTTTCTATTCGGAATCACACTCAGATAGACGATTAATGGAAAAAGTGTACACCATCTAGGTTTAAGCAGAAAATGCACAAATTGTATGTACCTGTTGTTCTGTCATTTGCAGGAAAGCCAGAGTGTAATATACCAACTCGTTGATATTATTCATCATAACCTACAGGGACAAATTCGCAAATATACAACACGGAAAAAATAACGGCAAAAGAAATATCTGACAACCACGGGTGTTTAGGTTGGCAAACCTTTACAAACTTCCTGCTGCCCACAATAGTCAATAGAAATTCAAACAACTGTAAAATCAAAAAATGAAAATGAGAATTTGAAGTCAAATGATAAATATGTACGCAAGACGCAAGAGAAAAATATATGAAAATAGAAAAATGGTTCTTGCACAACGTTGGCTTTGATTGAGCTACTACATTTTGAAAAATTAGGATGTCCGTTGATATTTCTCCATGTGAAGTCAAAGGCGAGACACTCCACCAACATTTTCTCCATTATTCATGTCTCCCATGAGATAGCAAGTTTGGGAATGAGGCAGTTAGGACATTGAAACATCTAGACATGTAAAAGTTAACAATAACATAGAAAGACAGTTAACCTGAATGATAAAGGAATCAAGGCTCTTCTCTGCACCATCCGAGTCATATCTTCCCTGATAAGGATCTTCTTGACCTTTAATTGATGATTGCAAATACACTTCAAGAGTGGATACAAATGTTTGCCACAAAGGTCCCATGATAACTGCATGAGAAAAGAATGTTTTGAGTCAAGTCAATATAGAATCAGAGGAGCTGACAAGGCTAAAAGATACATTCACAAGATAACTTTAAGTAACATACCCACGAATTCACCTACACCAATGCTGGGAAAATTCTGAATTAGCTGATTTAAGCACTTAAGAACCTGGGTGGAGAGATGCAGAATATACGCAACAGTTAATTGCTCATTCAACTCAAGAAGATACACATCCGGTCCAACATATCTCATGCCATTTCCAAACTGACCTCCATTCTAATGCTCCAATCATCAGGATCTTCTGATGGCACTGGCTCTCTTAAGATAATATTGAACTCATCCATCCATGGCTTGAGAAAAGAATTTATCATCTCAGTGGTCTCACTCTGGAAAAAAGAATAAACACTCCCCAGCTCAGATAACCAACAATAGAGTCAAAACTAGTTCTAGCATATTCCAAATGATGAGAAAACAAATGAGGTCCATTATTACCTTATAAACACCACTCATTGCCCCCAGCACAGAGACACAAGAATAAACTATTGAAAGGGCCTTCGCACGCAAATGTTTGTCATAACTCTGTAACAAATTCACAAAAAGCAAAAGACACATTATAGAGACAGAAGATTTTCATCATCTTTTGAGAGAAACGTGCCTTTTAATTCCCAAGGATTTAATGAAAGCCCTAAATGAAGTGATGGAAGTCACAGAACTTTAATCACCTTAAACATAGGAGGGAAGTTCAAAAATCTTTATGACTTCTGTAACTTACAAGTCCCAGCATCAAATTTAGAAAGAAGATCACATGCTTGCTCATAAGCACTATGTGGCTTCTTAATTTTCGTAAAACACAAGATTCAAAGGTTGATAAGTTATATATTTCGCATGAAGAATTAGTACTTGCCAGCAACTAACCATGTGCAAATGAAGTCATCAAAAAGTTGATAAGCAAAGTTGCCCAATGACGCCATCACATTTGAACAAGTAACAACATCATACAGACATACGCTACCAGTAGAGGCAAGCAACACAACAACAAAAGCTACTGTAATCCATAACCAATTCTAGAAATACTGGTATTTGCTGATCAAATTGAAGATCTGCAAGCAATGAAAATCAGTTAAATTAAGGCATAACTCGAAATGCATGCATTCACAATTGCAACAGGGTTTTGGAAAGCTAAGCTCAATGGACGGAGCATCCCACTGGTCCTTATTTCAAACTCCAAAAGTGCCTACTGATTAAAAAAACAAAAGAGGGCCAAAGTCTGAGAACAACTTCAAGCAGAACATACAATAAAACAAACCTGAGATGAAGATACAATCTTATGCAAAGTAGGGAACAAGATAGGAACTAATGTCGGCACCACCGTATCGTCAAGATCTTCAGACAGAAGCGACAGGCATTTGAGAGCCCCTTGCACTACAACATTCAGCAAAATCCTTGATGTCGATCAAAAGTTTATAAGACCAGGAGTACCAAAATTTACAAATAGAAAGAACAGGAAAGTAGAAACCTTATAGAACTTCCAAAAAGAAGTAACTATAATTCTTTCTCTAAAATTGCAATGGGTTAACGTATAACCTCAAAAAATATTATCCTGTAGAAGCTTTTAAAATTCAAATACATTCATGAAATATGTCTCCTAATTTGAAGGATAATTAACAACTCAGAAGCCCACAGCATACAGGTAAGCAAAAAGAATTCACATAAAAATGATGATGGTGCAAAAATGGAACACCCACCTCGTTTCATGTTAGTTTGATCATTAATCAGCATCAGAAGGTTAGGCAATAACTCAGGCCAATCCTCTGGCCAATCATAAACTGCGATGGATGCGACTGCCACACTAACTGCCGTGCAAATTTTTCTGTGAGAGTCATCCAGCGTCATCAGAAGATATTTGCGTATAACTGCCTGACAATTGATCAATAATGTTATTAGCTTAGACATTCAGAACATGGCATTTATCGGTTCGATATCATCTTTGAAATAACAATTGGTTCATCATCTTATATCTTCCAAAGACACGTGCTGAAACAAGTATTTCCTCCATGTCCAACATGCATATCACAGTTATTAGAGACATAAAGGCACCCCACCTCTACCAAGAGGGGGAAAAAACTCCATTCTTTGATTAAGTGAGAATTTTGGTGACCTAGAGAACTGAATAGAAGAGACAGAAGCAATCAATGCGATTGGCCAACCTGACCTATGATTAAGGACAGCTTTCTTCACACACCCACTCTAAATCTACGACCAACTAGAGACATCATCTCCCAAAAACAGGCCCATCTGCACCCATTCATCTCGCCATTTGCAAAGCAACATTTGCTAATTGAAGAACGCTAACTCATGACCCAACCTACAACATCTATGAGAAATGGATTAAGTTAGTTTTGCAATATTGCAAATGACGATGGCATTTCTGTCCCAATCTCTTTGGTATCACCACAGGTATTGCAAATAAAAATTTCCTGCTCTATTGTTCCTTAAATCTTTGCTCATTGGGTCAGGTGGAAGATTCACTAGACAAGCCAAAAAGATCGGAGTAGACACCTGTCCTTGGGCCAAAAACTCGAGAAATCTAGTAACACTACTCAAGCACCTTCTTTAGACAGTAATGCCTCTTCAACTCATGCTAGTGGGTTGGTAAACCTTATAAAAAATTCTAGACATGAATGGTTGAGTGGACCTACTCACAGAAAAGAAGGGTTGTGCAACCTAGGGAACCTTCTAAAATGAGGAGCCAAAAGGACAAATATGAGTTTATTAAGAAGGGTTATGTAGAAAAGAACAAGAAATAAGTCTACTTATTATCGTTGGAGTAAAGATTACCTTTTCGTCACTTGAAACCAAAGGATGCTCAAAAGAATCCTCACCTTCTTGCCAGTGTTTCTTAATGAACTGCTTCAACAGGACAGCAGCTAGGTAGAAGTACGTTAATTTTTCACAACATAACAGCCCAAATAGAGGTTTGATCCACAAAAAAAAAAAGACAGCCCAAATAGAGGTTACGATACGCATTGGATAGCTAGAAGCAGAGAAGAAAGACAACGCTGGAACAGGATGCAAGGTTTAACACCTCGTTTTCTTCATACACAACTACTCATTGATTTCCCTCTTTTATGAATAAGATGTTGTTAAGACAATAATTGTTGATCATTAAGGGCATTTCCTCTTTCTATGAATAAGAAAAAAAGTAATTTTGCTTTCCTGTCAAAATCTAAAATATGTACGTGTCAATAGTTGTACGTTGTAGAAGTTTCAGATATTTCGGATACAAAAGAATTCACAATGTGTGAACCACAAAATACAAAGGAAGCAAAAAGCAAAACGTACAAGTCATTCCAGACACGCATTAATTAATTAGCTAGTTAACTAAGATAACACGTATTTATTAATACGTGATGATGATGATAAAATAAACTAGCATGTGACGCGAGTACTAATATTAGGATATCTGGCGCAATCCAAACTGGAGCTCCCGGTTGGCTGCGACTTTTGATAATGCACTTCCAAAACCTGTAAAGTACAAAGATAAATGCTATCAATATATAACCTCAAATGGTGAGAGCTACATAAGTTATTTAAGAGCCAGAGTGAGGAAATGAACACAGTATGGAAGTTATTCACTCCTCCTAATAGCTGACAGTAAAAACTTAGGCAGGTCAACCGTAGGTGAGATTAAGGAAGATGAAACTACGACTTCACCAAAAAGGAATCTTCTTCGTTTGGCAAAATAGTAAGTATTCTTTTTCTAGAGATGTGTAACTAAATTAATCCTTTTAGATGTAAAATTCGTAAACGGAATGCTTCATTTGCCTATGTTATAGCCGCCCCTTTGAAATGAGCCACTTGCACTTATGTCTCTTTACTTTCATCTGGGTATACTTATTACCCACAAAAATTCTATAACTTCCCTAGCAGCGAAGGATTACCAGAATCGTTTGCCTTCTCAAGCCGTGCCTTCCCCATTTGACATAAGTGGCTTACAACTATGTCTCTTGACCTTTAATGAGGTATACATATTTCCACAAAAATACTATCACTTCCATAGCAGTGACTTACTTAAAAGAAAATTCCTAGCTCTCCAGGCCAACGGTGCAAAAGAACACATGACTAACCAGTGGACCCACAAAGCAAACAAAATCTGCTGTACAATGGATCCAACAGTGTTGATCTCTCTTCCCATATTTCTCCTAGGAGTTTTCATAACAGCCCCCTCACACGATGCCCAGCACATCTCGACAATTTGATTCATGCTCCATTCAAAATAACACAGATTCTCGAGTTCTTCTTGCCACACAACAATTTTGATATCTCTTCCCATGTTTCTCCTAGGAGTTACTTACTCATAACCGGCCCCACCCAATCAGATGCCCAGCACGGTAACACCTTGACAATTTGACCACCCATGCCCCATTCAAAAATACACAGATTCTTGACATCTTCTTGCCAGGGATAGTTCTCTCTTCTGATAGCACATTAAAACGCGAAAACTAATGCGGTAAATGACCCACCAGCAGCTACTAAATACATGGACACCCACACACACACAAAACCAATGCTCGAACTCATCCACGCGAGCATTCTTGAACTTTTATCAACCCAACAAACATCAGGCAGGCAAGCAAAAACCCAGTAACGGGGCGAACAACTTCTGCACAACAGACAACACATGACGAGAGACAGAGAGAGTAGCGAATCATCAGAGAATACCAGGTTGCAAAGACGCTTGCTGAAGCGAAGCCTCGGCGAAAGCGCGGACGTCGAGGCTGGGGTCGAGAGTAGCGGACAAGCAGTTCAGCAACCATTCCTGATCCCGATCGATCGTCGATGACGCCATTAGCTTAAAAGAGAGAGAGAGAGAGAGAGAGAGAGAGAGAGAATTCGCTCGAGAAGAATGGAATTCAACCGTTCTTTCAATTTTTCACTTCCTTCTGTCAGACGAGGTTGTGGTTTCGTTGCTCTCAGGCGAAGGAATCGCTGTGGAGGAGGCTGAGAGCGGTCTTGTTGGGGATTGTTTTGGCGGGGGTTTTGGGAAATGACAAAGGAAGTGGAGCGATGTTTCACTTAGGGTTCAGATTCAAAAGAAGGAAAATAAAAATTGAATCTTTATTCTCATTAGTACAAAATTTATGAATTTGTTTTGTCCGAGGCGCCTTCCTTTTGTTTTGCGGTCGGACGCGGACCGGGATCATGATGTCCGGCGTCCCTCTTCGCAGATTTTCATTTAGATTTTCGCATAATTTGTGAAAATGGTATGCACGAATTGTGCATAAAACTATCCATATTTCAAAATAGAGAAAAAGCCACGAAAAATCTTATATTATGTCCATTGTAATATATTTGGCTCAATCTTTTTTTGTTATACAAAAAATCTCAAATTTATTTTCGCGTGACACATTTACCCCAAAGTTTTACGGTGTGACACATTTGCCTTAAACTTTTTTATACTAAAAACCTTAAATTTGTATTCGTGAAACACATTAACCGCAAAAATTGGAATAAAAGTATCACACGGGGTATAAGTTTGAGATTTTTTATGTCACCAAAAAATAATTCAGAGTAAATGTCTCGCACGGGTGTAAGTTTGGAATTTTTTTGTGTCGCAAGAAAAAAATTTGTGATAAATGTGGCACGGTGAGCATAATTTAATGTTTTTGGTGGTTTTTTTTCCTTAAAAATTTTAAAAAATGCCCAGCACATTTTGCAAAATAAAGGAAAAAGTGGAAGTGCCGCAAAATAATAAGCAAGGAACCAAAAACTAGGATTAATGTTTGGATTCACTGTTAATATAACATAGAAGAAATCATCGTTCTGCGTTTGATACCGTATTAGAAAAGCCCAATTCAAAAGTTTTAGGTGATAAGTGGATGGAGACCGCATTGAATATAAAAACATACAAGACATTATTAAGTGATGTAAGACAACAACTTCAACAAGTTCCATCCCACGGGTAAAGGGTCGAGACCCGAGCATGCTAATGGTGGCTACTCGGCTCATGCACTTGTATAGCTCGTCCAAAGGGCACTTTTATTTGGCGGTCATTGGTCAAGTCTGGAGCATTAAAGGGAGAAATTGTTAGGAAGCTATCCTATGGTCTGCGCTCCCAGCGCGCACACGCTCAAATATTTGGCCATTGCACCCTAGAATCTACTGGCCTTCTGTTCAAGGCATGGATGAAGAGCATGTACAACACCCCGAGGCTGGCACGGTTGGTCAGGGGTGCTCGAGAATTTCCCCCGGTTGCGTGCAAATTAATCTGGATCAGTGCCACTTGCATATATCAAAGGTCTGGACATAACGAGCTCCTGATGCTTGTAAGGCATTGCATGGGCTTTTGCATAGCCGCATCCATATGGCCATACACCCGAATTATTAAACAAAAGAAAAAGTATATGCTCTTCACATGCGGTAGCCGTACCTCTAATCTTTAAAAAAGGCATACTTCAAATTCAAAGTGCTATCTCGTCTAACCTTAACCTAAACTTCTTATCCTTACTTCTTCTTACTCGCATTTCTCCATTGATTATTCTTTCATGGATAGACGGGGACAACATAAAAAGTTCTCCCTCATTGATTTATGTCAGCAGGATTAAAAATTACAATAATTTTTTTTTTTTACAGCGTAGAAGAATGAACAGCACAGGACGGAACAAGTTCAAACCAGCGAGCATGTCTAGCACAAGAACTTAGCTAAAGCTTTTATGGACACCAGTCACAAAAATATCAAAGATCAAACCCACAGAAAACAGAACAACTGATGAAG
Organism: Rhodamnia rubescens; assembly: GCA_021437795.1. NCBI lineage: Eukaryota > Viridiplantae > Streptophyta > Magnoliopsida > Myrtales > Myrtaceae > Rhodamnia > Rhodamnia rubescens. The sequence continues at coordinate 6,523,513 of JAILYA010000008.1, forward strand.
AAAATCCGTCACTCCCATTTGCTCCTCACTTGGTGAGTGTGCTTGAAGTCGTAGGCCAACACCAAAGTCCCATCCATTCTCTTCAGCACGAAACTCTCCACCAGCACATAACACCCAAACCTCTTCCAACCCTCGTTCGACCCGCTCTTCATCAACTCCCTCACCCTCTTCTCTCCCTCCTTCATCCAACCCACCCTCTCTTCCTCCCACCTCATCCTCTCCACGATCGCCATGCTCAGTCCTATGGCCCCTCTCTTACTCCTAAACCACATCACTCCGTGATCAGTCGCATCGCCCTCCCCGGCTTCATCAGCAAACACTGCGATGGCCTCCTTCTGAACGAGCACATCCACTTCCACATCATTGCCTTCGTTGCCGTAGTTCTCGCAGGCATGGACCTGTTCCCATCTCTGTTGCAGCGTCATCTCGTAGAATGGCGACGTCTTGATCTGGTCCCCGACCTCCCCATCCTTGACGAACACGAATGGGCAGTACCACTTCCCCACCACCACCGGGTCCGACCTCTTCCTGTCGATCGAGATGTCAAGGCTCGGGAGCTTTGACCTCTGAGAGTCGTCGACTCCCAGCGCGTCGTCGTCCAATAAGAAGTTCTTGGGCGTTTTGCCATGGAGGGTCCAGCCTTTCCTCTTCAGGAACCTCGGAGGGTGCCCATCCGGGGCGACGGATTTCGCGTGGAAGCCACCAAAACCGCACATAGTCTCACGCCGGTAGATCATGAACTGCTGGTATATGTCCTCGGGATCCAAAGGGCTCGGCTTCTTGTCTTTAACGTATCGGAAGCACAAGCAGGTGCCTTTGTCTTCTTCCCTCGAATTAGCGTTCGCTTCCCTACACGGCCATTCAAAGATAGAATGATTTAGTACTTTCTGAGAACTGCCATGGACATAAATATGCAATAAGCAGCTGAACTTTTACTAAAGCCTATTTGCTAACTGACGTGATAAGACGTAGCTTCAATTATTGCAACAAAAGCGAGTTCTTGCATAGATTTTGTCACACCCTCAGCATCATCCATCCGATGGTATTCCCCTGTCCTATTTATAAAAACCAACAGATTCTTGACCTCATTCAAGAACAGACAGGAAGTGAAACTCTTCAAAGTACTCAGAAAGATCATACCCTTTATGCTTCCCGCGACGCCGAATCACATAGTACTGATTGGAGGACAAGGGCCGGCCAACGACTGGGATCATGAACACCTCATCGCTGTCGACGGTCGTGCTCGAGCCGCCCTGGCCATCACTGCGGCTCTCCGTGTAACGGATGGTGAGGTTCCTGTTCTGAGGGAAGGGGAAGTCGTAGAGCTCGTTGTCCTTGCACAGCCCGAAGCAGCAGAAGTTCTGGGCTTCCTCGTCCTGGATCACCAGGTATCCAGAGCCCGGCCCCGCTGGCGGAGCCTCCGAGAGAGCCTCGGGGCGCTTCCGGTACATGGACAGAGGCCGCGTCACGTACATCTTCCAAGAAAAGAAAAAAAAAGAAGGAATTTTAGTATTCTAGTATGTAGTCTTGAAGCGTCGGAGATTTGTTCATCTGCGTGAGAAACATTAGTTTCATTTCATGAAGTACTGCCTCCCGTTTATGAGAATGTGGGGTTGAAATGTCAATGATCAAACCGGTTGTTTTGTATCACAAGGGAAAGTGGGCAGAAATTTCTGTCTCGGATTCGTGGTCGGTCATGATCAGCTCGGTTGACCCGGCCAAATCGATTGGATGTTTTGGCCAGCAAGCGAATCGTGAGATAAGAGTAGATATTTTCGTTGTGATGCACATCATTGCGTCGCGGGCTGACCCGTCTTCTTCGACTTGGCTCCACCTTATTCCTCGGTGGTCCTTGAAACTTCCACGGCATGTTCGCGTGGTCCTGAAGGTTTCTGATTTTTGGATTAGTTTTGTCCATTGCCCTTTTGTCGTTGCATGTGCAAGGAACGAATAGGACGACAGCCCATAGGAAGATCTAAGCTCTCTAGTGAATTTTCACCGTTCCAAGGTCTTGGACTGGCAGTTCAGCAGCCATTGCTGATCCCGATCGACTGTTGAGGACGCCATTCATGGGAAAAAGGAAAAGAAAATTCGTACACGAAGAAAGAAAATTCAACCATTCTGTCAATTTCGCTTTCTTCTAATGGGATTCGTCCAAATATTAACATTTGGACAAACAAAGATGGGCCTGCCAGTTCTGTGTGCGATTAAGAGTGGTTATTTTTTGGAGAAAACACTGACAATGAGGATTAAAAGTTTTACGTGAGTAGTCAGATTAGTGCGATAAAGTATATTATGATGAGATAACGTAATCACACAGATCAAGTTGAAATATTCAATTGCGTAAGTTGAAAGTTTGAGGATTTATTTACACATGCAACATAAGATTAAGACAACAAATGATTTCCTTTCTTCCATTTAGCGGATACGTTGAGTTGCTCGTAACGACAACAAAATAAAGATGTTTCTTTTGATTTTTTCTTGTGAATGATTCTAAAACAACAGTATACTCTTGTGCTTTTCTTTGTAATGTATATATCTAACTCGAGTAGAATTCCATTCACTAGTAACGTAGGTCATTGCTTGCTTTTTGGCTTACTTAGGTATTGGATAATAGTAAATAGGATCACGGGTTACGATGCTTGCACATGTTATCATTTGAAACAAACGTGAAAAGTCACGTTGTTTCAAGACAAAACTCTTCTTCCCCCTACCGTTTTTAGAATATATATAATTTATTCTAGAAAGAAAACCCTCCTCCTAAAAAAAATTAAATTGCGCTCGACGACGAAATTCCGGATCGCATAAAGGGGTTTTAATTGTGACAAATAAGGTACGTTTCGTGATGTACTTTGACGATCGGTGATTCAAGTGATTCAATAGGGCATGTTTTCCGCAAATTAGATTGAATTAGAACGGGAATCCATTTTCCCAACATTAGGGATACTTGTAGCGTGTACACACACTCAACGGTTGGCCATTGCACCCTAGAAGCTACGGGAAAATTGTCAAAAAGTCTTAAATTTTTTATAATTTTATCAATTCAGTCATAAACCTTTTAAATTTGTCGATTCAACTCTATTGGCCTAAATCATTGACGTGAAGGGACTTGTCCTACTTGGCACCGTCAATGTTGATGTAGATAATTTTTAATAATATTTTAATTTTTTCAAATATTTTATTGATTACTTTATTTTTTCCATTTTTCTGTTTCTCCTGTTCTCCTTTTTCTTTTTCTTTTTCTTTTTCCACTGCTAGCCTCGGGGGAGGGCCGCCCTCGGCGGCGAGGACCGCCCTCGGTTGATCCGGCGAGTGCGGCCCCGAGGTTGGTTGAGGGAAAAAAAGGAATAAATAAATAAATAAAATATTTCAAAAATATTGAAATACTATTAGAAATTATCCACGTGATGGTATCTACATTAGTGATTTTCGATCAATAAGAATGAATCGACAAAGGCAAAAAGGTTTAGGATTGAATCGACAAACTTAGCTTTAGGACTAAATTGGTAAAATTGCAAAATGTTTGATACTTTTTTTGACAATTTTTCATTGCACCCTAGAAACTATAGGTGTTTCGAGGCATCGATGAAGAGTGTGTACAACAATTCCAGAGTTGGCACATTTGGTTGTGGTGTTAGCTTCTAACTCAAAAATTGGAGATTGTTCCTTGAGTCCACCACCTATTTGCAAACCGCTGCGGGTTAGGCGACCTGCATAGGCCAAATGTCGAATTGATCCGTTTATGATGCTTGCAAGGTGTTGAACAAGCTTCTAGATAGCTGCATTCTTCAGGCTTATGCGCCTAAAATGTAAAAAAGAAAAAAGGTAAGTGCGTTGAAAGTCCTAAAACTCATTTAAAAAGTGCAATTGAGACCTAAAACTTTCAAAAAGTGTAATTGAATCCTAAAATTTATCGGAAAGTGCAACTAAGCCCTTAGGCTTTTAAAAGCGCAATCAAATTTTGGTGAAATCAAATCCTTACGTTGATTGAATTTTTGAAAATTTAGGACTCGATTGCACTTTCGTGATAAATTTTAAGACTTGATTGCACCTTTTGAAGGTTTTAGAACTTAATTACACTTTCTTAATAAGTTCTAGGACTAGATTGCACTTATTATGACTCAATTGCATTTTCGTGACAAGTTTTAGGACTTTCAATACACTTATCCCCAAAAAATAAAAAGAAGAAGAATGCCCAACAGTTTCAAGTGAATTGTATATGCTCTGCAATGGCCGAACCTTTAGTTTTAGAAGAAAGTATCCTTTTGATATTCAATTATACCTTTTGGTTCGGCTTTGAAAAAGTGCAAATGTGAAAAGCCTAAAGCCCTTTAGGGGAAATGCAAATTGCATTTAATAAAAACTCATTTGTGAAGCTAACTTTGGATTACATAGTGTTTGTCAAACTTCTTACAAAGGGCTTTGGCTGCTTTTTTTATACATTTTTTATTTAAAAAAACTCAAACCCTTCGTAGTAGTTGGTGAGTCGATTTAGTGCCGGCGATTGTCTCGAGGTTGCCGACCTCAAGTAACCCTCAGAAAGGCAAGAGCCACCTAATGTCGCGTGACTCGAACAAGGTCAATCGGGTCATTACCCCAGGTGGCCCTTGTCGGGACGAGACCTCCCCAAAGGTCGCAAGATCCAAGCAACGGTTGCTTGAGGTTGCGCGACTAGGCAGTGGTCACTTAGGGTGGCGCGACCTCTTTGGTCTCTAGTGGGCCTCCCGGCCCATGCCGATTAGATCTAACCTCGCCGGCCTCCTCATATAAAGAATATTGTACAATAAAAACAAGGGCAAAATCAGAAAGTGAAAAAATTAGTGAGAGTAGTCTTGCAAGAAAAAATATCATTTAACCCTAGAAATGGCCTTTGCAAATGTTGAAAGCCAAGGCTACTAGCTTGGGCTTTCAGCTTTGTCAATGGAGCATTTGGCCAATTTGAACCAAAAGCTGAACCAAATGCTTAACTTTTCCGAACCTCTAGGAAAAGTTGAACCATACGCAGCTAAATGTAATTTCCTATGGCCTTAAAAGAATGAAACTCTTACCCTTATTTCTTAATTATATTTTTCCATCGGTTACTCTTCACGGATGGACATGCATAGCAACAAAGCCGAAAGCCAATACAAAAATACTGCTCGTATTCGGTCTATTTGGTTCGGCATTTGGAAGGGATTTTGGGGTCAAAGTTTTTGGCCAAATACAAATAGGTTTAATTTGTTTTTGTCAATTTTAGGAAATACAATTGTATTTCCATAGGTCTTTAGCCTAAAGTAGTTCTAGAGGTACTTTGGAAAGTTGCATTTTCGGAATACAACTACAATTATTTTTTCTTTCAATTTTCCCCTCGCTCAACTTTTATTAATTCGAAAATATCCTCGAAAACCCTAATTTTGGCAAAAAAGACTTGACTGCCGGCGAAGGCTCCACCAGCAGTAGCCAGCCTCGCCTTTTGTTGCGCCACCTCAGAAGCGAGGGGCCGATGCCTAGATCGGCCAACGAAAGGGTTGGCGAAGGTTGGATTTGGCCGTCGGTGGTTGGCGGGCGCAAATAATTTAAAAGTTTTTAAAAAAATAGTAAAAGTCCTTTTTTTTCAAAACTAAAAGTCCTTTACAAAGTGTAGTTTTTATCGAATGGAGTTTACGTCAAAGTTGCTTTTCAATGTGTTTTTAATATACATTTTATCAAACATTACTTGTATTTTGAAATTACTTTAACCTAAAGATACTTGATTTTTCCAAGGACATTTCCTAAAACTTGATCAAGCAGGCCACATACGTGGAAACGATTACAATAATATAATTTACAGCATAAATGAAAGGAACAAGTGCAAACCCAGCATGTCTAGCATAAGAACTTAGCTAGGTTCCCATGGACACCAGTCACAGAAATAGCAAGCTCAGACCCACAAAAAAAAAAAAAACAGAACAATGATGAGGAAATATGTCACTCCCATTTGCTCCTCGCTTGGTGAGTGTGCTTGAAGTCATAAGCCAACACTAAAGTCCCGTCCATCCTCTTGAGCACAAAACTCTCCACCAACACATAACAACCAAACCTCTTCCAACCCTCGCTCAACCCGCTCTTGAAGAACTCCTCCACCATCTTCACCCTCCCCATCTTCTCTCCCTCCTTCGCCCAACCCGCTCTCTCTTCCTCCCACCTCATCCTCTCCACGATCGCCGTGCTCAGTCCTATCCCTCCTCTCTTACTCCTAAACCACGTCGCTCCGTCTCTCACGTCGCCCTCCCCGGCTTCCTCACCAAACACCGTGATGGCCTCCTTCTGAACGAGCACATCCACTTCCACAGCATTGCCTTGGTTGCCATAATTGTCACAGGCATGGACCTGTTCCCACCTCTGTTGCAGCGTCATCTCGTAGAACGGCGATGTCTTGATCTGGACCCCGACCTCCCCATCCTTGACGAACATGAAGGGGCAGTACCACTTCCCCACCGCCACCGGGTCCGACCTCTTCCTGTCGATCGAGAAGTCAATGCTCGGGAGCTTTGACCTCTTCACATCATTGGCTCCTGGCGCGTCATCGTCCAAGAAGAAGTTCTTGGGCTTTTTGCCATGGAGGGTCCAGCCTTTCCTCCTCAGGAAACTCGGAGGGTACCCATCTGGGGCGACGGATTTCGCGTAGAAGCCACCAGACCCACATATGGTCTCGCGCGGGTAGATCACGAACTGCTGGTACATGTCGTCGGGATCCAAGGGCCTCGGTTTCTTGTCTTTAACGTAGTTGAAACACAAGCAGGTGCCTTTGTCTTCTTCTGTCGAATTAGCATGCGCTTCCCTACACGGCCATTCAAGATAGAATGGTTTAGACTTTTGGAGATATACATAGGAAAAAGAAACGTGGTAGAAGCAGCAGAACGTTACTCAAAACTTATTTGCCAAGCAACGTGATAAGGTGTAATTTCAACTATTGGAACAAAAGCGAGCTCTTCCATTGATTTTTTGACACCCTCCCAATATCCATGCAATAATGTTCACTCGTCCTATTTGCAGTTATCAACGTATTCATCGCCTCATTAAAGAACCGACATTGGAAGTGAAGCTATTCAAAGTACCAAAAGAAGATCACACCCTTTATGCTTCCCGCGGCGCCGAATCGCGTAGTACTGATTGGAGGACAGGGGCTGGCCGATGACTGGTATCATGAATACCCCATCATTGTGGACCGTCGTGCTCTCGCCGTGGTGCTCCGTGTACCTGACTGTGAGGTCCTTGTTCTGAGGGAAGGGGAAGCCGTAGAGCTGGCTGTCCTTGCACAGCCCGAAGCAGCAGAAACCCTGGGCTTCCTCGTCCTGGATCACCAGGTATCCCAAGCCTGGCCCGGCCGGCGGAGCCTCCGAGAGGGCCTCGGGGTGCTTCCAGTACATGGACAGAGGCCGAGTCACATACATCTTTCAAAAAAAAAAAATCCTTAGTATTTCTCTACGCAGTCTTGAAATGTTGGGAGATACGTTGCTTTCCTTTATGCGGGAAACAATAGTTTCTTGAATTAACGCCCCTGTTTATAAGAAGGCGGGGTTGCACTGTCCACGGATCAAATCCGGTTGACTTTTAGTACGAGGGAATGTGCGCAGAAATTTCTCTACCAGTCCCGTGTAGGCGTGTACCGTCGTGATCAGCTCGGCTGACCTCGCGAAATTGATTGGAAGGTGTGGCGAGCAAGCAAGCAATCAAGAACCAGAGTAGATATTATTAATTAGGAGGGAGAGTGACTCGTCTTCTTCCAAGAAAACCTCGTGCTATGTTTGCTTGGTCTTTTAAGGTTTTCTTCAATCTCGATTGGTTCTGTTCATTGACTTTTTGCCTTTCCAAGCAGCTCAGCAACCATTGCTGATCCTCATCGACTGTCAGATGACGCCATTCATTAAACAAAAAGAAGAAAATTTGTACGAGAAGAACGAATTTCGACAGTTCTTTCCATTGACTTTCTTTGTGATAAGGTTGCGGTTTTATTGCTCTCAGCGGATTGAACCGCTGCGGAGGCTGACAGCGGCTTTGGAGTTTTCTTGTGGGGGCGGCTTAGGAAATGCCAAAGGAAGTGGAACGATGTTCGGACATGGACTGTGATGTCCGCTTGGCGCAGATTTGCGTTTAGTTTTTCCCAAAAATTACGAAGATGATATGTATGAATGTGAAAACAAATATCGATATGTGAAATGAAAGCTTTCAAAAGTTGCAAATATTTGTTTTACGATAAAAGATAGGGATCATTATACAAAATGATTCATGAACTTTGACTCAATTTGTAATTTGTTCAATATGGATTATGAACTTTAACCGAGCTGCTCATGAACTTTTAATGTATTTGATATGGTAAATACGCAATTGAGCCACTGAATTATATGAGAATGTTTAATATTATCTTAGATGGTCTTTGAGAATTCATAGAATGATTGCTTCAATCATTGCCTTTCCACTAAACTTGGCCAACCTTTGGTTTTGCCGTCACTGTTGATTTTTTTTTTGGTTTCTTGGGAGCAACCGAGGCTGGAGAACCTTGAGCAAAGTTGAGATGCCTAGTCCTCTGTTATCCGATATAGCATGTTGGCTGGCGATTATGGAAGGTAATTATCGCTCTTAATTGTGATTAGAGTTCTTACGAGAGCGACTTTTGGTGAATTGGGATTATATGTCATGCCAAGAATAGAGACCTGAAACAGAGCGGGCAAATGAAGAAACCAGAAACTGCAGAGGAGAGCAGATAGAACTTTGCTACTAGACTGAGACAATGTGTGCGAAAGCACTTTTGGTGAATTGGGATTTCAATAAGTCTTTGCCTAAAATAGAAATCTGAAACAGAGCGGATACACCGAAAAAAACCAGAACTACAGAGGAGAGCACGTAGAATTTCGTCTAGAGATTTGACAAAATCAATCAATTCTCCTCATCATTCCCATTTATTCCTCAGTTGATGAGGGTGCTTGAAATCGTAAGTGAGCACTAGACTCCCATCCATCCTCCGCAGCACAAACCTCTCCACCAGCACATAACACCCAAACCTCTTCCATTCGCCACCGCCACCCAACTCCTCCACCCTGTTCACCTTCACGTGGTGCTTCTCATCTCCATTGACCCAGCCCACCCTCTTCTCTTCCCACTTCATCCTCTCAACGATGGCCAAGCTCAACCCAACTCTGTTCTCTCCTCCCCCCTCGCCAACACTCCTCCACCACACCACCCCGTCGGCCACATTCCCATCCACGGCTTCCGTCCCGGCCACCGAGACCACCTCGTTTCGGATAACCACGTCCACAGTCACCCTATCGCCGCCTTTACCGCCGTTTTCGCGGGTGTATATCCGTTCCCATCTTTGCTCAAGTGACATCCCATAGTACCTGGACTTGTTTATTTGGTCTCCTACCGCCCCATCCTTGACAAACATGAACGGACAGCACCACTTCCCCACGACCACCGCGTCGGATCTCGCTCGTGCGATCGGGAAGTCGAAGCTCGGGAGGAGTTTGCGGGGCGTCGATCCCCGGCGCGTCGTCCAAGTAGAAGCTCTTTGGGGCTTTCCAATAAATCTTCCAGCCCTTTCTCTCCAAGAATCTTGGAGGGTACTCATCCTGCGCGAGGGATCTGGCGTAGAACCGGCCCGAGTCGAACATAGTTTCGTAGGGATAAATCGCAAATTGTTGATACGGGTCGAAGGGATGAAGCGGCTCCGGATCACTTAACAAGTGAAAAAAAAAAAAGGAGGGGTCCTTTTTTTTTAATTTAAATTTCCTAAAAAAAAGAAAAGGAAAAAAAAAAAATTAATATAAGCTGCATCTTTCAGAACCAAGACTACATCGTCCCTGTTCGTTGTCGAGCTCGAGTGGTTGTGGCCAGCTCCTCTGCTGGTCCTGTATTCGATGGTGAGGTGCTTGTCCTGAGGGAAGGGAAGGGAAGTTCGTAGATCCAGGTGTCTTCGCACCGCCCGAAACAGCAAGTGTTCACGGCTTCTTCGTCTTGGATCACCAAATAGCCAGAGTTCGGGCCCTCCGGAGGTGCCGACAGGGCGTTCGGGAATTTCCTGAGCATGGAGAGAGGCCTCGTGATATACATCTTCTTCGCTTAATCCGCACTACTTAGATATTATTACTTCATCGCACAAATGCCCGGTATTTATATTGCAGAGCATGATTGAATTCAAATGCCGTGGACATCACAAACAAGCTAACCATATCCCTTGTTGACCAATCAGCCCTTTGACCATCTCTTCTCTGTTGTTGACAGACTAATTCTTATGCAGGAACAGAGAGAACTTTTCAATCCACCGTGACCTTGGAAAAATCTTTCCGGTCCTACCAGGAGAAGTAATCATAAATTCTGCTTCCTCTTTCCCTTCTACTTTTCTTTTGATGTATTTTATGTATCATTTCAGCGGCAAGGCTGGTTACAAACAAATGAGCGTATGCCCTCCAATCAAGTCCCAGCACGCGGATCAATCGCTTGTACCAATAATTTCAAAACAAATGTGATAGATTGTGAACAAGCTGAGAATTCATTCAAAGCCATGCTCAATCAGTATCTTCCCATTTTATCCTAATTTCATAAACGAATTGCTCCGCACCAATAAAGTTGATTAGGCGTTCATTCTTCAGAGCAGAGGCTACAGGCATCCTCATTTACAGACAAAACGAAGAAGATGTCGAGTTTTATTTAAGCAAGTTAAAGCGAGGAAATTACTTTCCACACAACCAGGTGCCTATCATTTACAGATAATGTGAACTGACCAAATTAACCGGTAAATAGAAACAATTGCAGCGCAACAGCATAACTTTTCTTTGTGGCGCAGGGATTCGATTCATTGCACCCCATATGCAGTTCAATGGCATGGTCACAATTGGAAGATGACGGCTGATTCAGAACCAAAATCAAGACGACATCGTTCCTGTAAAGGTGCATGTTCCTGTCACTGGTGATATATTGGATGGTGAGCTTCTTGTTCTGAGGGAAGGTGAGTTGGCGAATTAACTGAGAAGCTACCTTAAACAGCAACTTCTCCGCAGCAGCGGCAGCGTGGTCGTCTTAAATTACCAATAGCGTGAGTTCGGTCCCTCTGGAGGCGGCGACACAGCGTTTATGATTCTTACTTGGCACTGAGATAGGCCTGGTTACATACATCTCTTGGTTGTTGTTTCCTTTTACTCTGATGTACTCAATTACTTGCTAAGGTTCTCTCTTGTGTGCTTAAGGTGGCACCAGAAGATCACTGAAACTATCATCAGGCCAGATTTACGTTATTTCTAAGATCCTAGGATTTTAGACTATATAGATGAAATTACACAACAATAAAATGTTATTATCTCAAATTTCACATCTTTTATAGACAAATTTTCTCTCAATAAATTATCTACAATTTCAATGAAGCTTGAAAAGTAGATAGACCAAAATATCCCTCTCTGATTTGAGTGAATAATCACAGAAATCGCTGGCTTACATTTTTTATTTCCATCGTTTCCTAAAATCTAGCCGCAACTTTTTTCCTTTACCTTGAAACTCATTCCATTTCTCGATAGAATTTTGTCTTTTATATTCCTTTTAGTTTGTTGATTTTGCAGTTCTTTTCATCTTGCTACCATGTATACTGATGCATTTGATCATTTTGGCATTCTCCAACACAAACCTCCACCACAAATGGTACCAACAGTTTGTAGATAATGATATGGCTAAATTATGATTACTCGTGAAAAAAGTATGTTCCGGTACATATATCATTTTTTATCTCTGGATAAGTTTAAACTTGTGAAAATGGACAAATTAGAGAAAGTCTCTAAGGGGCAAAGTCGTGCTAGAGAAGTCCAATAGAGCCACTTCAAATGTACTCTTAGTTGATATGGTTTATTTCAAAAATAATTGTTTAAATGATTTCCTTAATGATGTGATTTTAACTTAAATGATATGATTCGTAAATTCATAAAACATCCTTTGACAAAGCATAGAAAATCTCCCTATAAACCTAAGCAAGAGTAGAACAAACTAAAGATGAATATTCTAGGCATTTGCCCTGTGTATTTACAAATATATATTCGTGGGGCATATTTGATAAATCCAATAAGTGCTGAAAATTCGTACATCCATCACTTGATAAAATTAAGCACGTTTGACAATATAATCAGTTTCGTTCAATTAAGCAAAAATCATCATTTAGTTCGCTAAGTGAGGTTGGGTGACTTAATTCATACAATAAAATATATAAAAGGAATTCAAATCTTGTCTATGTCAATGCTAAAAGCCTAAAACCTAACAATAACAATCATCGTTTCATACTTGGTAAGAAGTTAACATTATTTAATACTCCATATGCATTCTCAAATAGAATTATATTTTCATCTGCAACAGTAAAGGTTTTTAACGCTTAAAATTCAGTACCTAATATTTGGCTTTATCAAACAGGCCCTTTATCAATGATCTGTCATCAATTCTCATTATAATTTGATTCAACGCATTAAAATCTAAATGAAAAAAGAAATGCATTGAACTTATTACTTTAAAAACATTGAGAAGGACAAAGCTCATAAGTTTTGCGACACTACTTGTCTTTTTTATCTACAATCGAAATAATTGAGTCTAAACTTGAAAGAAAATATAGAAGACTTCAAATATATTATACACTGATATGCCCCATTTATTAATATATTTCAATAGTGAATTCAACTAAAATACATTTAATCTTAAATAATATGCCCTTTATAATTACCTGTAAATGGGGCCATACCTTTGTTATATAGCTCCACAGTCCCGGGAGCCGAGGTGATAGGGTGGTGGCCAAGATTCTTGCTGTAACGATCTTCAGTTGTCTATGCAAGTAGTTGGAGTGTCTTCAGGGTCATGGATAGGAGCTAAGTTGGGTAGCATGACCAATCACCAAGTACTTATAGAGGGAGCATTCTAACATGGGCGAGCCAAAGCATTCGGGACCCATCATGTTACCATCATTGAACCAGCATCCTTTGGAAGCTGGTATCTGCTCCGTGAGAGAGCTGGCTGCAGATAAATCTTTTCACAGATGAAGCAATTAGCAATGCTCCACGTGCAATCAAGCAAAGTAAGAGTCTTATGAGGGAAGTAATACAAAATTCTCTAAACTTCTTAAAGAAAAGTGAAATAAGAATTTGTACCTTACAAGTAGGATGTCAAGAGGTAGCATCATGAGCAAACAGAAGGTCACATATTTTTTCCTCTGTGGAGACTCTATCTTCTGCACGACCGTCAATTAACCAACTCTTCCTCTCCTTCTTGAAGAGCTCCACTTGAAATCTCTTCTGCTTTTTGTTAGACCAGCTAACAGCAAATCATAAGTTCCTGATGTGGGACGGATTCCTTTCTTTCTCATGCTTTTGTACACTTTAAGTGCTTTATCAGCAGCCCCCGCACAGAAGTACACACCCACCAGAGCGGTATAAGAAGCAACAGTTTTAAGATCCTGTGGCAATAGATTGAACACCTTCACAGCATATGTAGGTCTTCTGGCACGGCCTAGTCGATAGATTAGAAGTGTAGCTAGATAGGAACCTGGAGAATGTCCAGCTCTCATCATTTCCTCAATGGCATCTACTAATACCATCCTCCCCAATACATTCGATCTAATTAAGCAACCTATAAGTGAAAGATATGCGCCTTTCTCAATACCAATCCCCAACTTCTTACTGTATTCAAATGCCAATAAAGCACCATCTACTCTACACCGCCTACAGTTTTCCTCAATTATGGTGGAGGTAATTGCCGCATTCAAGTGCATATTCTTATCCTCCATCAAAGCGAGTAGAAGATCAATAGCAATGAGACTTTGCTTCTTCAACAAAAGCAACAGAATCCCATTTTCAGAAGAAACAGAAACATCAGAAACATCTATCAAGGATTCAGCCGTCTCTTCTTTTGTCACACATTCATCAGAGAAATGACGATTGACTTGCTGTAGAAGTTCATCACTCTCCCCAGCACTATTCAAGAATTCCATTGCTTCCTGAAAAACAGGACGACGAAGAACGAGACAGTTTTCTTTCATGAAGAGAAGAATTTTAATAATCGTAGTCACTTCCCCTACTCTGCAACATTTCTCGATCAATATATTGCACATTGCTTTATCGGGTGAAACACCAGCTTCTTGCATGTTGTTAAATATCTCGAGAGCTTCTTCATATTTTCCTTGAATGATCAAGATGAGATGATTCATTGAGTATAAAGCGATAAATCCCAGCAAACAAAGCTCAAATTTACACAACAATGCACAGGGATAAATTCCTAAGTTAGAAGTTAGACAGAAACTAAAAATGTGCCACAGCACAGCAACAATGATTGCAGAAGGAGTCAGAATTACATTGTGATTCCTAGGCATCGAACTCCGATGTGACAATCTTAACTCATGACAGGAAACATTCAGAGAAGTTTTCATCTAATTTGATAGGATACCAGAATTTAGCGAAAAGCTATTTCCCAAACTGAATCATAAATCAGAAAATAGGCAATTGCACGCAACAATGCAATATCACTGGATCAAGATACCAAAAGTATGGTTGTTGATGGGATCTCTGCGAGGAAATCCAAGACAAGTCAGCACAATGCACATACATGCTCCGTCGCCACAAACATGAATGACTGATTGAAAAGAATGCACAGAGGCAATGAAGCAAACACATCGAGGGCATCATAAACACAGTCCAATTGCACTTACCACAACCCACAAGATACTCCATCAAAACAGTGTAAGTGTGACAAGTCGGGGAACAACCGCATTCGACCATCTCCTTATACACATCAGTAGCCTCCTTCACCCTATCATTATCGAACAAAATCTTCATATAAGCAGTGTAGGACACAACGGTAGGACAACACCCCTTCTCCTTCATCTCTCCCCAAATCTCAACTGCCTTATCGACATCCCCGGCACTGGAATGCCAATGCATCCGCGACGTGTACGTAACCGCATCGACCTTAATCCCCTTGTCCACCATCTGCTCAAACACGTGCTCCATCGACAATACCCTCCCCGCTTCCCCGAAGATATCGAGCATTGTCGTGTGAGTGTATTGGTCGTGCTTAAAGCCCCTCAATTTGGAGGCCCAGTTGAAGAAGAGCCAGGCCTTCTCCATTGGCGGGTGGGTCTTCAAGACCCGGTTGACCGTGTACGAGTCCCACTTCACGGGCAGCCTCTGAAGCTGCTCCTGAGCAGAGTCCCAGCTGGAATACTTGAGGATCTTGTAGACATTGGCGATTCTGTCCCTCATGTACGTCTCTGGGTCGACATTCTGGGGGGCAATGGGCTTGACCGGCTTCTTCGGCCCTCCGCGGGAACTGTTGGCGCGACTCTGTCTTGCGGATCGATGCGAGGAGTGGAGGCGGCATTTGCTCGATCTTCTCGAGGGAAGAAGGGAGAGACCGTCGAGGAGGATCGGAAAAGGAAGAGCTTTTCTCGAGATATAAGCCAGAGATTTCAAGGAACTGCGCATCGCAATGAAGCGCCCGAAAGCAGAACCCGACGACTGGAGCTCGGCAAAATGTGTTGAGAGCGAGCCAGAACCCAGAACGATGGTGCACGAGCGAGGGAAAGGAAAGTATCAAGTATTAACGAGTTGGCACTTGCGAATATTGAGTAATATTACAGTCCTTATTTATTTATTTTATAATCTTCCAAAGACTTCAGTCAGCAAAATCAAACGAAAACTAATAATAATTTTACGTATAATTTGTTATATTCATCATAGATATTTTGTGTGCGCATCGGTTATGTCATAAGCCAATCGAGAGATTTAAATTTGAACGCAAGAGCGATCTACGTAATCATAAAATTGACACAAACACACACGCATAGGGTTAATACCACCAAAAGTCTCAAACTGGTATACATGTAACAAATTTACCTTAAATTATTTTTTTTACCATTAAAAACTCCAAACTTGTATATTCATAATAAATTTACCCCAAATTAGTGTAGTTGTGATAAATTTACTCTCCATTAATTTTCGTTAAATTTTATCGTTAAATTGTTGGATTGAATAACACGTGACAATTGTCATGTGGACACATTATCTTCTATTTGTTACGGATTTATCAAGTTGAGATTTTTCGTGATATTAACTCGATTTAACGCAAACTAATAGAGGGTAAAATTTGTCACATGTGCATCAATTTGAAATTTTTGTGGTAAAAAAATTAGTTGTGGGTAAATTTATCACGGTCATATCGGTTTAGGGTATTTGGTAATCAAAAAAATAGTTTTGGGTAAATTTGTCACAAATGTATCAATTTGAGATTTTTAATGGTCAAAAAAATAATTTGGAATCACGATGTACCGATTTGAATTTTTCGTGATATTAAATTATATATTTATTTATTTATTTACAGGTCCATCGAATATTTTTGAGATAATCTTACGGATGGTGTGCTTATCTTTTTGCATAAAACCTTTGTTAATATCGTCCTTGTATTTTTTACAATGCTGCAAATCAATCCTTTAGCTAAATTTTTTTTTGGCCGGTCAACATTAGCTGACATGGATTATCATATTGCTCATGTGGACATCGAAGTACGCATGTTACCATCAATTCAAAACTATTATATGAAGCCAAATAGGTACCACGTCAATCACCATAAAAACCAGAAAAAGATGATATATTTATCGAGATAGAGAAAGCCCGTCGAGAAGCCATATTATTATTGTAGCACTAGCTAGCACTCACCACAAGATTAGCGGTCATGGAAAATTGCCAATGATGAGTGAAACTAATAAGCTATAAGTGTTTTCACCGCTCGTGCTCGCCCTCACAGCCACCATCTTAATTAACTCAAGCTCAAGCTTGAATTTTGTGGGCATGATCGTTTGAATTCAAAGCTTGCGATCGCTATGGCGACTATCGTGACTTCTCAAGCTCGAAGCTCACGATCCTAACCACTTAGAGCTTGAGATTTAGGATGGCAGCCATGAAAAAGCCTGAGTGGTCATGACTGTAGCGAGCCATGGCGCCGAAGGATGGTTATGAGCGGGTATTTATGAATCACATTGCTTATGCTTCTTTTCGAAAATTGTAGGATTCCAAAAGGAGAAGAAATGCATGTGCATTCTCATGGTAAGTGTAGAAGAAGTAGTTGAAACATAATTATGTTTTAATGGTAAGTGCGTAAATTAGTTTCTATTTTGACATTGGATTTAATAGAAATCCTGGTTAATCTTAAGTCGATTACTGTTAAGATTCTTCCTTATTTATATCGATTTTGAACCAAACGGGACCGGCGCTAGAATTTCTCGAGAGGGAAGGAAGTCGTTGAAGACCGACCGGGGTGGTGGACCAAGCATCCTCGTCATTCCCACGTAATTGCCCACATCCTCCGAAACCGCTAGGAAAAATAAAGAACAACACCCATCCTTCAAGCCAACACGACCATCCTCGCCTTCCGCCATCAATCCCTATCCTTCATCGCCTGCTGGCTATTGATCTTGCCCCTTCTTGCCCCCCAGAACTTCCAATCCGCACGTCTTCTCTCTCCTGCATCGATCTACCGCGGCGGCTTAGAATTTGCAGCTCTTCGCACAGTTCTAGGATTTGTGGGAAAGTCCTATTTGGTTGACAGCTACAGGGGTTTCGATTTGGTGCGTATTCTTTCGTTTATTCTTCATTAAAGACCCGACCTTTCGTGATGCCGGGCGATTGTCGATGTTTGGTCTGTTTTACTTTATTTTGTTTCTTGGCTTTGTAGTTGTGTCATCTGGGGCAGTCACTTTGTGTTTTAAGCTTCATTTCTGTGCGTTGCATTGTTTGAGATCTATGATGACATTGGTGTATGTGGGAGGCTCTGGGGAAATCGTTGTGCGTGTACAGTGGCTTCGTGGATTTGTCCGGGCTTGGAAAGGATTGGCCTTGAAGAGCATCATTGGTTCTATATTGGTCGAAACCAAGAATTTGAAATCTTATGTTGTAATTCTATGCACCTATTCCCAACTAATCCGACCTTGACTCCCGAGCATTAGAAAGTCTCTTTTGGTAGTTAGACGCAACAGTCTTAATATTCAACAGAGCTGTGATTAGTTTACGCGGTATTGATCGAATCTGCAGTTATTAGTGTTCCGTTATTTGCGGTAATCAGGGTGATTTGATAGTTCTATTGCCTGCTCTTTTTCTGTGCTTTCATTTCCATAACATCTTCCATCAATCTGGCATCTCATCTTGTGCATACTTTATCCTTGCTTTGTTTATTTGACTGTTTGGGCGGTCTCTGAAGCTATTTAGACAGTTTTCAAATGACTATAAAAAATACTTGGGGATAGTTTACGGGAATTATATGAGGTCTTTCTTTTGGGCCACTGGAAATCAATCGAGGTCGATCGATAATGATTTTGAAGGTTGTAATATTTTGCCTTGTAATATAAAAATTAGCTGTGGCTGAAATTAAGAACAGTATTCTGTTTTTAAGTTCTCTGGATCTTGGAAGTTAGAAGTTCGCTTGATCCATTCTTTCGATTGTTCCTTTTCTAACTACACTGTCCAATACTCGAATAATGCTTCATTTCTTTGATCAGGAAAGACTCGATGATCTAATGGAGTCAAAAGGTGGCAAGAAGATGTCTAGTAGTAAATCTTCATTCTATGAGGCTCCTCTTGGTTACAGCATTGAAGACGTCAGACCCAACGGTGGCATCAAGAAGTTCCGATCAGCTGCTTACTCCAACGTATGTTCTTGTTCAATTGCACATACATTGGTCAGAAGTATTTACAATTGTAAAGAACCTTACATTAGTTTCAACATATTTTGGGGCTTTGTTCATCATTAAGTTTTTGTTCATTGATACTGAAGACACGTCATTTTCTTCTCCATGCAGTGCGTGCGCAAACCATCCTGACATCCCCCATTCGGATTCTCGACCACTTGAGTTGGTCAATTTCTGATCTCAAAATAAGTTCATTTGTTCTTCTCCTCCAAGAAAAAGTCTTTTCTGTTCCTCTCTCCCTCCTCTCTGCGACTTCAATCTCTCTGCAAGCTGGGGCATCCTTGTTGCAGCAATGGCTCTTGAAGTTTCTGCAATTGGCTTTGAAGGTTATGAAAAGAGGCTAGAAATATCTTTTTATGAACCCGGACTTTTTGTTGATCCAAATGGGAGAGGTCTCCGGTCGCTCTCTAGGGCTCAGTTGGACGAGATTCTGAAACCAGCCGAATGTACCATAGTCTCGTCGCTCTCTAATGACTATGTCGATTCCTACGTGCTATCAGAGTCTAGCCTCTTCATCTTCCCCTATAAGATTATCATTAAAACCTGTGGGACGACGAAGCTACTTCTGTCCATTCCACCCATCTAGAATTTGGCGAGCTCTATATCCCTTACTGTAAGGTCTGCAAAGTACACTCGCGGTTGTTTTCTATGCCCTGGAGCTCAGCCATATCCTCACCGTAACTTCAGCGAAGAAGTTTCTGTCCTTGACCGTTATTTTGGAAAGCTTGGCTCGGGAAGCAAGGCCTATCTGTTGGGCGGATGGGACAAAACCAAAAATTGGCACATGTATTCTGCTTCTGCAGATGAAGTCAATTCTGTTTCCCCTGTTTTCACCATGGAGATGTGCATGACCGGTCTGAACAAGGAGTCGTCTTCTGTGTTCTTCAAATTCCAATCGGCCAGTGCAGCTGCTATGACCATCGGTTCTGGAATCAGAAAGATTCTTCCCAATTCCGAGATTTGTGCTTTCGACTTCGAACCTTGTGGTTATTCCATGAATGCTATCGAAGGCTCTGCAACGTCCACCATTCATGTCACGCCAGAAGACGGGTTTAGCTATGCCAGCTTTGAGGCAGTGAGCTATGACCCAAAGAATATCGATTTCAACCAGTTGATTGGGAGGGTACTGGCTTGTTTCCGGCCAAAGGAGTTCTCCGTGGCTGTGCATGCCGATGTCGCGGCTAAGTCACTCGAGCAAAGCTGTTCTCTGAACGTTAAGGAGTACCGCAGTGGAGAGCGGTGCCTTGAAGAGCTTGGAGCAGGCGGTTCCATCATGTACCAGAGTTTCATGATGACGGGTTGCCCTGCGCAGCCTATTACGTGGGTTTCTAAAATCTGAACGCCGCCGGAGGGGGAGGAACGGGGATGCTTCCTGTTCTACTTTATGTTTGCATTTCTTAGTAGAATAAAATCACTTCGTACTTGTCAAGTCTACTGGGTATTTTGGTGTTGCTGTATTACTTATCATACTTCTTTTTCATCATCGGAGTATTATGGACAAAATTTAAGAATTTGTTGTGTTGGTGAGGCAGGGAACTGATGCCATCTGTCCTGCTGTCTCTGGTCTGACTTCTGTAACATGCATTACTCTGGGCAGTTCATCGATGACCTTCTTTACTAGACAAGAGCTCGATATGCTGAAGTTGGTGCTCAGCCTTTTCGTTTTTCTCTTCTCCTAAGCAAAGTGTCATCTCCCTAATCGAGCAAAGATGCGTGTACGTAGTAAATAGCCATAGAGCAGAGCGCTTGCCGGCTACAAGCTAAGCCAGCATTGCTCGAGTGTCAAGTCAAAATCCAAAGGATCCCAAATCTCCTGATAAAGCCTTTTCGTTTGCCGAATGGGAGCTCTATAACATAATAACATCTTGTGAGGATACAAAATTTGACTCGCCGAAATCGAAGTCGCCAGGCTAGCTAGGTCCGAGGTAATTCAATTTGCTAGTCCTGAGGATTGGCCTCCATTGGTCGCACCACAACGCCACCGGCACCAAGGCCCAATGTCATAAAATATTTTTATATCGGTGGTCTCGGAACTGCTATCATTTAACACGACTTTAATTTCGTGGCACGGTATGATATCTTCGCAAGTTAATGAATCCGACGACATTACATTTCTTTCGTTTATAATAGATAACCGACGGACCCGAATGTCTAAAGCTTGTGGCTGTAGTTTAGTGGTTAGAATTCTACGTTGTGGCCGTAGAGACCTGGGCTCGAATCCCAGCAGCCACAACAAGTTTATGTCTTTTACCTTTCCCGCTTTCAAGTTTTTAACGGCCTCTCTCCTTCTTCTTCTTTTTCCCTTAACTTGTACTAACATCACGTTTAAGGAAGCGCAAATCTCTCCCAGAAGACAAAGCACGGTCAACACGCAAGCGGCGTTAAAAAAAAAAAAAAAAAAGTACTAAGGCAAACAAAGGGGTCGGTTCTGGTCAACCCCGATTCGACCCACCTTTTTTTTTTTTTTAAAAAAACCTTTTGAATGACTTTTTGGGGCTCCAAGGCTGATTGGCAATCAGAGCACAATACAAAGTTGCAAAGGGAGGGTAGGGACATGTCGTAATTGGAATCGAGCCACAAAAGGTTTATACCGACAAGCGCGATGGCTTGCTTGATTTCAAAGGGAGGGAATAAAGAATCCGCCTAATTGATGATGCTCCTAATCTTGTTGGCTTTGGCTGTTCAAGAAACATATTCTCCGTCCCTTAATTTATATAGCAATTCAGATCACCACACGTGTTTAAATTAATCGCATGGCCTCAATTGTAGCCATAGTAAGTGCTTCTGAGCTGGGAAAAGAAGGTTTGCCCTCCATTTCCCTCTCTCTTTTTTATCCTTCTTTAAACTATAATAATGTTGGCCTTAAGGATTTGAAAAAAAAATCGCTAAAAACCCTACATTATGCTCACCGTGACATATTTACTCTAATATTTTTTTTTGCAACACATTTACCTCAAATTTGTATTGATGTGGCATATTTATTCTAAATTTTGTTCTTGTGACATCAACGGTCGAATCGATTAATCTCTTGGTTGGTTTTATAGCAAAAGAAATGTACTGCGTTGACTTCATGCGATGCTCTTGAAATGTGAAGGCAACAAGCTTAAGAAGAGATGTATGTCATTCACGTACTTCCGGTAGCTTTCTAATGGGAAAACAACAAGAAGTCAAGACAGACCCACTAGAATTTTTTGTATGGAACGATGATCCTTTGGGTTCTGTTCTGCCCTCGAATGATAATCATTTGTACCGTGCCGGACTATGTACCTCAGTTTGACCTAATGATGATCTATTTGGTCCGAGGAAGGGCATTGGGATGAGGAGTCAACGGCGACATGTAGCGCACGATGATGATGTGGCGGCGATGTTTGGGATCTGCACTTGCACCGTTGCACGTGCATTTCCCCCGTACACCACCGTTAGCTCGTCAAGATTGTTGCCTCTTTGAAGGGAGGAATAGGAGGGTCCCTACGAAATCATGTTCACGCACGCACTGGCTTCTTCCCACATACGGGCGATTGCTTTCCATGGTGATCTATTCTCGTTCCATCCTTTTCGATTTGGAAAAAAATTATCCAAAAAATCTTAAATTTATTACAATTTTATCAATTCGATCATAAATTTTTTAATTTTATCAATTCGATCCTAAATATTTTTTAAGTTTTGCCAATTTGGTTCATAGAGCGGTTAATGAGGACGGACTAAAAATTCGTTAACAATATATTTATACAAGTTGAAAGTCAGCTTGGCCCAACAATTCGGCTCATCAAACATTGCGAAGTTGGAATCTTGTAGGAACCATTTCTTCATCAAGTGCGGTTCCTTCCAAGTTAAGGACACGATTAAGTC
Source organism: Rhodamnia rubescens (assembly GCA_021437795.1). Lineage (NCBI taxonomy): Eukaryota > Viridiplantae > Streptophyta > Magnoliopsida > Myrtales > Myrtaceae > Rhodamnia > Rhodamnia rubescens. The sequence continues at coordinate 6,546,071 of JAILYA010000008.1, forward strand.
GTTCAATTGCAGACTTTTTTTTGGTAGACCAAAGTTCAAAATCAACCCTCACGGAGCTTGTTCAATCACGCTATCAACAACTACGGTGGTCAACGCACTTGTGACTCCATGCGCAGTCGCCTACCTGAAGAATTGACTTTGAACTTTTTCAGGATCCTATATTGCATGAGAGAGAGGCTTCGAGAAAGCTTCTTGCTTTTTTGAAAAATCTCCCAACTGCCCTTTGCTTTTAAAAAAATAAAAATTAAGTTAATGCATTATTAGTTGGAACAATCAGTCACCGTCGGATCGTCCGAGGGGACGTTGGATAATGCCATCCAACTAAGATTTGATCTCAGTGGGAGGGACGAAAAGGGTTTGAAATAATTGGACGAGGCAAAAGATCTCACGAGAGCCCATTGCTGCACCAATCTCGAGCTCCCATGTCTCGAGATTCTCACCCCCTTTTCCCCCAATTATCGAATTCACCGGTTAAGCTTTGAAATTTTTGGCACTGTGATCTCATGACCCGGGGGTTGTCGGATTCCTGATAGTCATCATACGAGGTTTTACCATTTGCCGCTACAATCACCCCGATGCGTGGATGCCCCCGATCGGCATGAGCTCAGATCATGTTAGCTCCATATGAAGTTCGCATGATACGACGATCGACATCGGTCTAAACCATCTTTAACATGACTCGTTCACTATGAACATCCGACTTTTGCTTTGCTCTTAGGATCATTCAATTGGCCCTTTTCAACTGGCTATGTTAATATTAGTCTTCAATGAAAAGTCCTCATGAAGACAAGAAGAGCAAATAAAGCAACGCGGCAGAGATAGGGAAGTTATGCGCGTTTCCTTTTAAGGCATATGAATCAACAAACCGTTTGTTGGCTCTCCATTTTTCTATACTTAGTTTTTTTTTTGGTTGGACACTAAACCTAGTTGAAAGGGTGAGAAATAAGATTTTATTGTTTGAGTTGAATTAGAGGGTTTGTCCCCATTTGGACTGCTTTCTCCAACTAGTTGATGTCATTGAACATATTGAAATGGTTAGGAAATCTAATTTAATCAATTGAAAGTGCACAGATGATATTAAACGTACGACGGGAGTTCAGAGACTAAATTAAATCAACTGAAAGCGTATGCAAGACACTGCACATATTTGGACAGAAGTTCAGGGATCAACATTGCCCTTATAGGTGATAAAAAATCCCATTTTTTTTCCTTTTCTCCCGAGGGGGATCGATTCATAGCGACTTGAAAAAAAGCTTGATGCTTCCACGTCCCACCTGCTTTACAACACTGATGCTCTGATGGAACAAACGCCTTTTCTAAACATATATGCATGATTGAAGGGATTTTTTCCTGTATCCATCTTTTGGGAGATTATCTTGATTTTGTTTAAGTGTAGTGCAGCTTTGCTTTGTTAATATTCTCCCTCTTTTGCCTTTTTGAACTAGTGGCAGGCATGGTGGTGCCCCTTCAAGTCATTCACTACCAAACACATCTGATTCTCCCTTGGCTCTTGAGTCCCAACAAAGAGCTCAACAAGTGGGTTCATATGTTTTTTTTGCTTTCTTGATGATATGACGACATAAGCAAGGAGGACCAGAGGCGAGAATCGTTTTGTCCCGGGTGGCATCACCCGTTTTCCTCAGTATTGCTAGATCAAGAGAACAACCCTGAAGCTGTGTTTTAAGCTTCTCGGCGTCTGTTGTTTTCTCCGGCCCCGGTTCCGATGGGAGTGAAGAGCGCGAGTTCCTCCCTGTGCGGGGCGGTTTTGCTCGGCTTGTGGGCGAGTGTGCATGGGTTGCTCTCTCCTAAAGGTGTCAATAGCGAAGGTAAATCAGGACACATGCTCCAGCAAGTCCTGCATCATGTTCATCTTTTTGATTAACATGTGGCTATAGAAATGATCGCTTTCTGTTGCCGGGGCAGTCCACGCTTTGATGGACATAAGGAGTTCACTAGTGGATCCTCACGACGTTCTGAACAATTGGGACGATAACGCGGTCGATCCTTGTAGCTGGACTATGATCGGATGTGATGCTGGTGGTTTCGTCACTGCTCTGTAAGTAGCGCTAGCTCATAAGACCATTAAAAGAACCGAACTTATACGAGTTAAGTTCGTGCTATCAGAAATTTGCACTAGGAAATAAGTTTCGAGGTTTACTGAAAAGAAAGGATGGTCTTTTGATGCAGAGGAATTCCGAGCCAGAACTTATCTGGAACGCTTTCGCCTAGCATTGGGAACTTGATTAATCTTAAAAGTTTGTGAGTGATCAACTGCTGCTCGGCACGAGAATCTCAATTGCGAGCTTCCTGTTGGGAATATAATGTTCTGATAAGGGTGTTGGTGCAATTCTTCTTTTCCGCAGGCTCCTTCAGAGCAACAACATTTCAGGATACATTCCTTCGGAGCTTGGGAAGCTCCGGAAACTTGAAATGCTCGACGTCTCCGATAACTCCTTCTCTGGTGAAATTCCTAGCGAGCTGTCCCATCTCAAGAACCTCCAACACCTGTGAGTAGATTTCAGATCAAACAGCAAAAAACAATGAGAGAGATTAAAGAGACTAGCACTGTTATGGAGTCATTAAGACATGTTTTCTGATTTGTGTCTGAACTTTGTGTTGGTGACTAGGAGAATGAACCATAATAACCTATCGGGTGCAATCCCAGCATCCTTCACGAACATGACCCAGCTTGCTCTTCTGTAAGTTTCCAAAACACCAATCAGTCCTTCTAAACGAAAAAAAAAGAAGCAGCAGCTTAAGGTAATTTTATCTCTGGAATTCTAGGGATCTATCTTATAACAATTTGAGCGGTCCGATGCCAAAATTGCACGCGAAAACATACAAGTAAGCCGATTATGTCTCCCATTGTGTAAAGAGCTTATAAGCGACATGTTTGAATTACTAATACTCCTTTTGTTTTACTGAACAAAGTCTTCTGGGGAATCCAATGTGCGGCTTCGGACACGAGATAGAGTGTTTCCGGACTCCACCGACACCAGTTACGTTTAGTGGGAACGATTCACTAAGTAAGGATTTTTCGCCCTGTTTTAGCAAAAGATTATTTAGCTTTTATATCTGCCATTAAGATTTAATTTCAGCTTCCGTGATAATCTTCTGCTGTTGAACTATGCTTGCTGCAACTGTCTTTTGATTAAATCAGCTTGTGAAAAAGCTCAGAAGGTTTAGCGACCACTAGGTTTGGCGTAGTGCTAACAAATGGTTTTCTTCTTTCGCGTGTTAAGATTCTCAGCCTTCGGGTAGACCCAAAAGCCACAAACTAGCCTTGGCCTTTGGTTCAACCCTTAGCTGCATCTCCCTACTCATCTTTGGATTCGGCTTCCTTTTCTGGTGGAGGCGAAGACACAACCAGCAGATCTTCTTCGATATAAACGGTTCGTAATGCATCTAATGATTAGGAACACTAACTTGCTGATGGCATTGACTAACTGTTGCCGACATGAACATCGATCCTGAACTTTTGTCCCCTCTCTGAATCATCAGAGCAACATCATGAAGAAATCAACCTGGGAAACTTGAGGAAGTTCCACTTCAGGGAACTTGCAAGCGCGACGAACAATTACAGCAGCAAGAACTTGATTGGAAAGGGTGGTTCAGGGAACGTGTACAAAGGGTGCCTCAGGGATGGGATGGTGGTTGCAGTCAAGAGGCTGAGAAATGTCGGCGCCATTGGAGGCGAGATCCAGTTCCAAACAGAGCTCAAAATGATCAGCCTAGCGGTGCACCGCAACCTTCTTCGGCTCTACGGGTTTTGTATGACCACAACAGAGAGGCTTCTTGTATACCCCTACATGTCCAACGGCAGCGTTGCTTCTCGTCTCAAAGGTATCACACTCGCACTCATTAGCCTGTTAAACATAATGTCTGCGGAAGATTCTTCTATGACTATATGCGAAAGAAAGAAATTGTGGGGATCAGCTAAACCCTAGAATCTCGCACGTATGACAATTTTTGTTGTCTTGCAGCCAAACCAACCTTGGATTGGAGCACAAGAAAGAGAATTGCATTGGGCGCAGCAAGGGGACTATTGTACCTGCATGAGCAATGTGACCCCAAAATTATACATAGGGATGTTAAGGCGGCGAATATATTGTTAGACGAGTACTGCGAAGCTGTGGTAGGAGACTTTGGATTGGCAAAGCTCTTGGATCATCGGGATTCCCACGTGACCACTGCCGTGAGGGGCACGGCAGGGCACATTGCTCCAGAGTACCTGTTAAGCGGGCAGTCCTCCGAGAAAACGGATGTTTTCGGGTTTGGAATCCTTCTGCTCGAACTGATTACTGGCCTGAGAGCTCTTGAGTTTGGTAAAGCAGCGAACCAGAGAGGGGCCATGCTTGATTGGGTGAGTAAAATTTTGAAGCGGCCCTGGTAACAGTAAAATCTACAATGTTAAATCTCCTTGTGATTTCTGAAGGTAAAAAAATGCCGACAAGCTCGTCGGACATTTGCACAAGGTTGGCGTTATGATACTTAAGCTCGAAAAGCCATCTTGCACTCTTAATCTGGTCCCGTGGCCGATCAATTTATGTCTCATCTCTTTCCTATGCTAATTCAGAGGCTTTAACTGCAGGTCAGGAAAATTCACCAGGAAAAGAAGATAGAGATGCTAGTAGACAAGGACCTCAAAGATAATTACGATCGAATCGAGCTCGAAGAAATGATCCAAGTAACTCTTTTGTGTACCCAATACCTTCCAACTCATCGGCCCAAGATGTCTGAAGTCGTCAGGATGCTGGAAGGCGATGGTCTCGTGGAGAAGTGGGAAGCTTCTCAGAGAGCCGAATCAACGAGGTGCAGAGCAGCGAACGAGTTCTCCTCCTACGAGCGTTACTCCGATCTCACCGATGACTCCTCTTTGCTCATACAGGCGATGGAGCTTTCAGGACCAAGGTGAAGAAGTTACTTAAGATGGCAAAGAGCTATGGAGGAATGGAAGAAATATGAATAACACGATCATAGCAAAGTCATGTATAGCAACATTAAAACCAACACTAAGAGTGTACTGATGTTTCACTGTATAGATTCTGATCCGATCTAAACTGTTCTTAGCAAAGAGAAAAAAACTCTTCAGCACGCTGCCATGACTCTGCACCTAACCCAACCAAAACAGAAGGGTACATAGAGCCAAAAGACATCATAACCCGTGCATAGATTTTGATTTAGGATGCGAGATATCAGAAGAAACTCTCTGAAAAGAACCGAAAAACTGATTCACAGCATGTAATTAGGAAGTTTAAAGTACCTATTTACATTACACAAGGAATGCTACAAATATCCAACGATCCAAGAAGACTGGATCCAAGCAGAAACCCAATCTTCTCAGAGAAAGGACAAACCAATACTCAGTTGCCGAATTGAACGCAAAAGACATAGTCAAAGCTCATTCTTGAAGAAATATGATTTCTGCTTCAGAAGAAGCCCTGCGGAACCTCAACAACTCAATTAGCATATCCATTCTATCATGCTTAAAATATGTAGAAGGGCTTATAGTCATCGTCTTGAGCACCAGAGAGCTGCCAAGCAAGAATTTTAAAAGTTCCATCTCATGTGGTATGCCATCTACATCAGTCATCTTGACTACTTTCAGTTGTTTAAATGTCCAATCCGCAGGGCATTCTCTCTCCCAAATATCTAAAGAATCAGGCGCTTCTGCAGCTGATGTGTTCGCACCAGCCTAAATAGAATAAAAAGTAAATAGGATAATAAGCTACTGCATACTGTGCAAAGACTAACAACTAAAAGGAACTCGATCACTCACCGATATACAAAGTTCTTCTAAATTAGGAGAACTCGTTATCAACCGCAGAAGCACAAGAACCTCTTTCATGTCTTGAAGCTCACCTCACACAACTCAATGATTTTCAGACGATCAAATGTGATGGGCAGTGGTCCAGGATCATCACCTATACTCAAATACTTTGAAACATAATAATAATAATAAAAAAAAACACATAAGAATGCAATAGAGAACAACCAAGAAAGTAGTCATACCAGCTTATACTATAAAACCCACTTCAATCTCTTAGCTAGAGGTCGAATACACACAACGTGAAAAACAAAATTTGTAGAACAGGTGGTACCTTTGCAAAGTAAGCACGTCCTGCGAGACTTTCAAGACGAGGCGCATGACTAAGGAACTTCACAAAGTTGCAATTCGAGCTTTGCTCAAGCTCAAATTGCTCTGCCATGTCGTCAGCCATGTACATAACTACAGACAGGCTACAAAGGAGAGGAGTATTTTCGAGGAAGATGTCCGTAAAATCGCCCTCCAGATACAAGTGCCTAAGATTCGGAGCACGGATAGTAATAGCAAGACTGTCATCAAAGTATGATAATGCCAAATTTTCAAGAAGAGGGCAATTCCAAATGAGATTCTCAATAGCATCGGCAGCAACCAAGACCCGATGAAGACTGAGGCTCCTCAAACCCAAGAATCCCTTAAAACGAGGGGGTGGATCCAATTCACAAGAAGATAGCTCCAAATGAGTCAACTTCTTACAACTAAAAAGACAGGAGGGTACTCGTACCCATTCAGCCTCCCCTAACTTAAGAATCAATTCTCTGACATCACTACTACGGGAAAGGAAAAGTATCCATTGATCGATATCGGGGCAGCTATGCAAGTAGCGCGTGGAGACCTGAAACTTATGGATAGGCCCTTGATGGAGAAACAAAACCCGTGTAATGAATTTCACGAGACTCCCCTCGATTATGCTCCCGTCGTGCAACGAGCTGACACATTCGTCATCAAATACAAGCTCAGTAATTGAAGCCCATTTGTACCTCCATTTCCTAGACAAAATGCTAGTCTTCACAGCATCCCTAATCGGCAGCCGAGTGAGGATGCTTTCCAGAATACTCTGCGGCAGATCGCTTATGAGATCATCCATGTGTCGTAACCAGCAAGATCAACAAGAACCCTATACCTCGGAAATCCAAAAGGCCAAAAAAAAAACCGTCAACTAAAGCCTGCGAAGATATACTTCAACATCTAAGATCCACTCAACTTCATTTAACAACATCAAAGGAAACTTAAGAAAAGCTTAATCAGCACTGACGTTTCAGCAGAACGACCATCAGCATTGTAAATACAGGCACCGACAGTTGACAAAGCTCGAGAGAATACGACTCCACATGCAGGTAGATCGATCGGACTCCTACTTTCAAAAGAATGCCCAGAAACCAAAACGAAAGAAGAATTAGGAAACCCCATTCATACTTCTCCCGAAAATCGTGCACACAGAATCCAAATGTTCAAACTTTCGGTGCCCGGAAAGCATTTGAAGAAACATTACTCAGCCAAAAGAAGACCAGCGATTTCGACACGCAATTCATTTCTCGGAATTCTCAGAGGACAAATGAAAGGGGAACGATCACTCGCGAGCTGCGCAAACATCGCGATTCCTGCCATGATCGGGGCCAAAAATGACACGCCATGGGCAACATCGACCAAGCAGACTGAGCGGAAAAAGAAGAGAAATCGAAAAGAAGAAGGAGCGAACCGACGGGAATGCAGCGCACGAAAGACATACCGTGACCGCGAGTGCTATCTCTACCTACGTCGGCCTGCTGTAACGGGACGTCGCTCTCAGAAGTTCGTCGCCGACAGGAACAGAGAGCTTCACTGATAAGGATACGTTTTGAGGTTTTGTCTATTATATTGTACCTACCTCGGTAAGGAGGTCCCGATTCGGTGCGGACCAGAGCAGAGCGGTATCGCGGTGCTCTCATGTTCTGTCCGGACATGTCCAAGCCCAGCAAGGGAGTTCTCCGGTGTGAAAAGCCTGGCCCACTAAGCCTCTCGATTAACTTCGTCTACGCTTGGTAATCAGGATAAAACTCGAGATAAGATTAAATTTATCCTATCCTGCGATTTGGTTCCTGATCAAGATTGTATAAAGTTAGATATTAAGGGGATATAGCTCAGATAAAAATATCTCATAGGAAATGTGTGATAAAGGTGGATATGATTTCTTATCTCTATAGTATAAAAGTTATTTCTCTTAAATAACAAACTTCTTAATTTTAAAAAAATACATAATCATTAAAAATAAAATAATATTAGGGTTCTAATATAGAAAAGATCATTCACAATAACAAAAAAAAAAATTGATGGACAACTTTTTCTTTTATTATATATTTGAATTTCTTTCTATCCTATAATATATTTTTTTTATGTATGTACACATGTATATTATCTATATTTATTACAAATTGTAGGTATATTAATATATTTTATTATTTAATAAAATTTTTATTAAGGAACAATGGAAGGGAATAAAAAGAAATAAAAAAGAGAGGAACATTAGGAAATAAGTAACTAATAACGAAGGAGAAGAGTTCCAACTTAAATGAACAAATTCAAACTTGAAACAAATATTTCTAATTCTCTCCGTCTCCTTTTCTTTTGTATTTTTCGTTGATGTTGAAGTTTCATGACTCATTCATAGTTCTTTGATCACGCCAAAATTTCACAAAAACGACGAGAGAGTCGACACTTCTTTTCCTTCATAGCTCTTTAATTCACGTCGAAAGCCCATGAAAGCAACAGAAAAGTCAAATCCTTATTGTCCGTAATTCTATAGTTCATGTCAAAGTTTCACATAAGTGTTAGAGAGAGTCCAAACGGTATATTTTTCGGAATGCAAGTTTTACAATTCTTGTCATAGTTGAATATGTGGCTATAGAATGCTGCAATAAGCTCCTTTTATGTTTAAAATTTCAATCGCACAATAATTATGAATTAATAGGTGGATATTCTCTTCATTTGTGCATGTGTGATTTCTTTAGCAATAAATTTTCTTCTTCGTTTATTGAGCATAATCGATGCTGCAAACATATTTAATGTATACGTCGAATTACACATGAAAAACGGCCTAATACCTAAAAAAACCTCCAACTTTAGCATTTGTGACAATTATATCCAAAGTTTTTTTTGTCTCATAAAAAACCTTCAAGTTTTACTTTTGTCCCAATTTTACCGGCCTAATACTAAAAAAATCCTCAACTTTAGCATTTGTCCCAATTATATCAAAAAAAAAATTATCTCATAAAAAACCCTCAATTTTTAATTTTATCCTAGTTCTACCATCATCGGTCTTTTGTCCATAATCATTGTTAGTTAATCCTATATGGCTCGAGTTTTCTTGCCGAACTTATCAATGAATCTTCGAAATTTAGAAACAAGAGGTTTTAGAGATGATGGAATTTTAGATCGTTAGTCCAAATATTTTCATGTCTAGTAGTTTTTGGAATTTCTTGAGTCTTGAAAAGAATATAAAACATGCCATCTTAAATGATTATATATCTCTTGGCAATATATAGGGGTAGCAAACTACGGAAAAGAAGTTCATGAATTTTTTCATATTCTTTTTATTGAGGTGTAATTCATTAATAACGTGGAAATGTCACATAAGATTAACTAATAATGATTATGAACAGAGGGTTGACGATAGTAGAAATTGGGACAAAAGTAACAGGTTGAAGGTTTTTTTAGGAGAAAAAAAAGAGTTTTGGATATAATTGAGACATATGCTAAAGATGAGGGTTTTTTTGGTACTAAGCAGATATAATTGAGACAAAAGCAAAAATTTGAGGTAGAATTGGGACAAATGTAAAAGTTGAAAATTTTTTACGAGACAAAAATTTTTTTGGGTAGAATTGTCATAAATGCTAAAGTTGGAGATTTTTTTGGGTATTGGGCCCATAAAAAAAATAGATATGACAATATTTTGAACGTTATAGCTCGTGAGAAGGACGATTTAGTGGTTGCATCTTTCATTGCGTCTATTCTTCTTGGTTCATTTAATAACTGATGGACAAGCATGAACGAGAAATTGTACGGTTGTCAGAAATGATCGATTTTCGATTTGTGCGAGCGATCCAAGGTCTAATCGATACGTGTTTATTATACGAATAGTTAATCTCCCGAATTGCAAGCAAATATATCAATTCACCAAATCTGCCCTTTAATACGTATCTATCGACTCAAGCATAACTAGAATTTTTGGTTGAAGATATATGCTATAATTCGATAGTTTCAAAATGATAGAAAGTTTTGCACTCTACATTGCAATAATACAGGAAATGGCAGATAAATATGTGGTTCATATTTAAACGTCATCCTGAACTCAATAAAACAACGGGAAGTTGTACTTTCTTATGTCATGTGCGATCCTAATACCTACTCCTTGCCCTCTTTCAGCCTTAAGAGTGGGAAAAAATGAAGGCAAAAAGATGGAAGTCAGCATGAGTGAAAGCTTTCATTGTTTAGATCCTCATTCTTGAACTCCAACAGCAATTCATGATAGCAATGGAACCTTTACATTAAATAAGATAGTAGCTCAATCAGTTAGGCATGAGATTGCACAATGGACTCCCCGTGTACTCCAGCTATCATCTCATAGAACAATTTAAGGAATTTATGGACTTTCATTTGTTGTATCGATGCTTTCAGAATGTCAATGAAAGTAGCAAGTAAACTATCGCTACTTCTCCTGAAAGGGGAAGAAGAAAGGGGAAAAAAAAACAAAAAAACTCCGGCCTCAAGGATACAAAAATTGCTAGACCAACTTTCTCTTTTGCAACAAGGAACTTCAAGATCAGGGCGCCCTCCGTTCCCTGAGCAACTGCTTTCCAGGACAGAACAGAACGATGGACTGCATGGCACTCGAACTCTAGTTAGAACAGGACTTTGAAATTTACTATCTGAAAAAATCAATTAGAGAAGCATAAAGAAAGATCAATTTCTGTTTGAAAGACCCCTGAACACGAGAATTCCTAGACCGCCGAAAGCCAGGGTGCAAATAAGAGGAATTTTCACGCGGTCTGTGTCAAGCACACTTTTCCTGCTTGTGGTTAGATGGTGGGATCTCTCCCCTAAGGTCTCCCGGAGAAGATTACTGAGGTTGTCAAGCTGATGCATGATTTGTCTCTGCCCACGTGCGACTGTTGATATCTAATCAAGGTATAACAGGGATCAGAAAACAATATGAAGAAGAAGAAGAAGAAGAACGTTACCTAACTCTCCATTTCAAATTCTGGGGTACATTGGATGGCAGAAAACTTGCACGTCAAGAACATTAACTAACTCTCCATCTCAAATTCTAGGATATATTGGATGGCAGAAAACTTACACACGTTTGTTCATTCAATAATATACCCGGAACAGTCAAAGTACCAACAAAGAAAGAGAGTAAACTATAGCATAAGACATGTAAACAAGATAAAGTCTACCTCTTCCACCAAAGAAGACTCCTTAGCAAGTTGGGAGGATGACGAGGAATTGGGCATTATGGATCCAGTCAAAGAACCGTTTCCCAAACCAGAAATAAAATAAGAAGTTGGAGCTGATCCATTGCAAGCCTCAGGATTAAGGGCCATATTTTGTTGGCTCAAGGAATTTTTCTTTATTGATAACTTGGAATTCAATTCTTCAATACGGGTGGTAAAATCATCCATTCTTTCATTCAGAGAGGAAATTTGATCTGAAAGCTGAGTAATGATACCCTGCAAGGAGAAAAGGAAACTCAATGAGATCAGGATAAGATAAGGCTTTACAACAACATAAGAGAACAACATTTCCAGAAAAGTCACCTGGTTAGGAAGTATTGTTGATGCACCCGAGACTCTGTCATCAAATCTGGGATTGCTGATAGCGAAGCCAGCAAGCTTCGACAAATTCTTGTCCCTTTGGGTTGAATATGAGTGTGACATACCACTGCCCAGAGAATTTACTTCATTCCAATAGTTAGCAAGGATAACAGAAGGGCTATTTTGTGAGGGTTTACTTTACCGATGCCACATAAATTCAACCATGTTTATCCTCCTTGAAAACAGATTTCAGCTGATCTAATCAATTTGTGCATCGGAATGACATGTAAATCATTACATATGATTCCGGAGTACTTCATGCAAATATGAGGTCCAAAAAGACAACTAGGAAAAAACTGTCAAGCTATTACTCGAGTCTCTTCCTTTGTAAAAGAAAGCATAAAGATGTCAATTTAAATACAGCAGCAACAAGCCACTTAATGTGGAATATATGTACTAATTTACTGATCTAAGAAGGACGCTCAATGAAAGTATCCAATGAAAGAAACTTCATCTACAGCACACATCCTATAGCATCGCATAGTGTTCTGCAATCTTTCCTTCTCTCTCTGTTACACATTTATCGTGATAATCAATCCAGGAATTCTGGAAATCCTTATACTGTCCTATCAAACTGGAGCCCTGAACATGCACATGAAATGAAAGAGTTCACAATCAGATGGATAGGTAATGATTGGATAAAGAGTTTACTAACAAGGGAGTTATCCAGGATGCCTCTGTAGGAAGCACTACCCAGATCTTTAATCATGTGGAAATGCATACAAGGAGAAATTGCCAAGCACAAGTTTACTCAGAAGATTATATGACAGTTAGAAAGCAACCATCTCTGAGAATGCAAAGAGCTCAAACTGGAGAAGACTGAAAAATAAAAAATTTAAATTTAAAGGATTAGACTATTGCACCTGTTCAGATGCTTACTTCTCATAGCTACCCTATCAGCAGATGCTCGAGAAAGGGCTTCTTTTGGACTTGCAACAAGATCCTCATCTAGGCTAAGTTTTGTCTTCAAGTCTTCTGGCAGTGCCTATAAATGCCTAGGTTTAGCATACGAATAATAAGGAAAAACATTGTGAACTTGGGAAGTTTCCATACCATAACCTCATTAACAAGCTTTTCCAGTTGTATTTGTTCTATATACGTGCGGGCAACATATGAGCCTTCCAACCCAAGCTGCTCGGCAACACTTCGAACGACTTGGCGTTCTTTTCCTTGCACCTTTTACAAATGCCTACGGTTTCAGTTCAAATATCAAAAGGAAAAAAATTGACAGATGCAGACTATGTCACCCACAAACAACTGAATATGAAAACACTTCACATGACCCCATCTCTTAAATTGGCCAGATCAGCAAATACAGCCCTAGGACATCCTACTTGTCTTAAAATTTCACAGAAGATATCTAAATTCTTGGCAGGTCTAGTTATCAGAGATACTTTTAAATCAGATTGAATACTTCAGTTTCACTCCAAGGAAAATCTCAAGTAACTTCTTTTGTACAACTGTTCGATTTCGATGGATTCATGTTGTGAGTTCTCATAAATGCATTTCGGAAAAGAATACACGATCGCATCAAACAAACTGCCGCAAGTTGATAGTTAAACCAAGGACTTTCCAATTAGATATCATAACTCAGTGGGCGGAAGATAAAGATATTAAAACTGTCATCCAATGATCAACATTGTGTGAAAGGAAAAAGTACAAGACAAACAAATAGAGCACATGCAAGCTTGCGCTATGTTTTACATGCGAAAGCACTCGAAGAGAACAATGGCTCATGTCAGGATATACAAAGTTACCTGTACATACTGACGGTTCAATTGTTCTAGCCAATCAATCTTCACAGTCACCCTATCGTCAGAGAACACATGGCTGCTTCTCTTGAGAATAGTTGCTATTGTGTATCCCAAGGCCATCAACCCACCTAGGAGGCGGACACTCACTTCAAACGTTATTCTAGGTGATATCACAAAAGGGTTGTCAGTCACCCATTCCTGAAGGAAAAATTTATCAGATAAAATACCATGTCAATATTTCTACCAATGAGGAGTGAACTTCTAATGAATTCACATCTCAAAGAAAAGTTGGTATCAAGAGAGATGGAAGCAGTCATGTTTTGAAAGCTCAATGCCTAAAATTCACAAGCCCGGAGATCAAAGCAGATGCCCAAATGATTCATCCAATGATAGCCTCAACTGAAGCTTTCTATCTCATATTAAGCTAACAAACAGTCACAAAACATATTCTTTTGCTGATGGTACCAGAAGCCGAAGTTCAATAATATAATAGTGAAAGTAGAGCTCTCAGCCTTAAATACAAACCTCAAACATGAGACTGTACTTTCCATCTTTATTCCGCATCCTCAAATACGATTGGCAAGATTCTGGATCTTCACCTGGGGGTAGAAGATAGATATCATATGTCTGCTCGGAAGTTTCAGCATGTTCTTCAGAAATCACAGCCTTGATTTGATCCACCGCGAGATTCCTCGATGACTATAACAGCAGCAAATACATGATATGGTATCTCAATTTGTAAATTAACAGTAGCAAACACCTCCAGAACAAGGTGACGGAGAGAAGTAGCCAACAAACCTGTCGTCCAAATAACAAACAAATAAGGAAGATGCATACCTTCAATATGTAAGTGGGATTCTGGAATCCCGTGAATGGGTTGAACTTGTTGATTATCTTAATGTGTGCTGTTTGAAGGTCAGGCTCAATGAAGGCTTTGTACATTGGATATACCTGTTAATCATAAATATCATGAAGAAGTGTTGCAGACGTACATGTGGCTAAATACACAAGTCTATTAAGTTTTGACATAGGAAAAGCAAACCGTTTCAGATATTTGGTGGATTATCTCTTCTGGTTCTTGACCAGCCCGCTGTATATCCCTCAAAACCCGCTTGACTAGGTCAAAATGAACTCCACCAGTGACAGATATATGAAGATCCAGAAAAGGTCTCAATTTTTCATTCAGTGCATAGATTCCCTCAATAATAGCAATTCTGGAACTTGGTACTTCAAGAGTCCTGCCAAAATTGCTCCATATAGAATGACTTATAAAGTAGGTGTAGGTTGTGTTTGAGAAGGTTTGCAAAAAAGAGGAAGAAATGATTAAGGGAAAGCCGAACAACAAAAATGCTCACAGATAAAGCGCTGCAACAAGACACCACAGCTTAAAGGTAGCAGAACTACAGAACCAACTATCATGATCAGACCATGATGACTGTGAGGAATATCATTTTTCTCACCTAAAAGGCAATGGAAAATGCATTGTGGACTACATGTGAAAGCATCAACATGAAGACATAACTATGTCATGCACCACAAACTCAGAGCTCCTTCATTCATTCGCTATGTTAAGCACTTGCAGAAAACTTGAAAGCTGGTAGGAACTGATTCCCCAAAGTTTCTTCTATGGAATGGCATATATAAACTCAGAAGCCATATTATTTAGTAGTGAGGATCTTTCCACCTGTATCCTGTGCGAGAGCTAGTCTTGAAGTCATAAATAGGTACTTGGATTGGTTTCCCTGCTTTTAACTCCTCGACATCCCTGAGCAGAGTCTCATAGTCTGTTATGCGTGGATCTGTACGAAAAGAAATCACTATTCATCTTTAGAAAGGGAGGTATAGTGAACAAACTAGCGAGTTACAACTTCAAGTCAAAATAAAGATGTTGGATTATTCACAGCTTTGAGAAAACAAAAAAAACTCCAGTAACAATTGACAGCTTCTACAAGCATGCAGCACGCCCTTTGATCAGCCGTACCATTACCATTCTTCTTAGTCCCGTTATTATAGTAAAATGTCCAGAACACCAAAAGCTAGTAATCACTCAATTCAAAACACGGATTTATTGAAGTCAATGATCAAAGAAATTTGTGTACGCAGATTTTTTTATTTGGGGTAGAGGGTTAAGTGGTGAGTCATAATAGATGACCCTCCCCCAGCCCTCACATAGCAAGAAGCCTTCTGTACTGGTGATTCCCCTTTTCATCTCTCCACTGAGGACAGATATTGTCAAAATAATAAATAAACAAATTCACCAAATCTCTTCAAGCACAATGCACGATGAACTGTAATTATATTTCCTATACTCCTTTCACACAAATATGAAGATGATGAGCGATATGAAGCAACATAAAGCACGACGCTGAGGTAAATTTACCAGTCAACAAGTTTAAATATTGTGTGTGACTCTCGTCTACAATATAAGTACTAAAAAAGCCATTAACGTAAGCTCATAGGGAGTAGTATTTCACAAGCTGGAGTATAAGTGTGAAAGATGTTGTAGTGACTGTGATCACTGGTCATAATAGTTGCCATGCCCAGAGTGAAAACATGCCCCACTCAAAGCTGTCGAAGAAGGTTTGACAAAAAAAAAAAAGCTGTAGAAGAAGGAAAAAATATAAGGGAAAAATTTATTTACCATCAAAATTGCCATCAACAATTCGACTAGAATCATTGTAGTTGTCCATTGATATAACAGATATGCTAGGCATAAAGTTCAGAATCTTTTCTGTAAATACAGTCTTTCCAGCACCAGAGGGACCAGCCAAGCCCACTAATATAATTCCTTCATTCTTCTGAGCTAGTAATTGGCATGCACGAATGACTATGAAGAACCCCTTCTCAAATGACAAAGGATCTTGGATGGGAACTATCTCGTGGCGATTACAGTCCTTCCTCTTAACTAATCTGACCTGATCTTTCAGTAGTCCCTGCTTTTGTTGGTGTGATTCGACACTAGAACCATCTTGAGTCATTTTGCAATTATCCTGACTCCACAACTGAAAATATCCATTTATAAGTACAGTATAAACAATATAGCCGTGGATTGGCACAAAATTATGCTTCTCAACAAGAATCTACAAGAGAATGCTTATCAAGCGCCTCATGCTCAATAGAGAAAAAGCTGATGGAATAAAAGTTATGACGAGAGGGAAAACAAATCTTCTGGAAGAAAGGTCAGAGCAACATAAATTTCCAACAAAGTTGCAAAATGGAAAAAAGAAATTGGCTGCAGAGACCACTCCATGCAGTACAAAGATATGATCACCAAGCACTTCATTAACTTTTAAAAAGAAAAAAAAACCAAAAAAATCATCAGCAGACTATCACAAACATCTTAAATTCCGTCAGATTCCGCTGAATTACAGAGTTGTACTAAAAACAGCATCTTGCAAGCACCAACGGCAAAAGACGCCTATGTTTCACCTTTAGCAGTACTAGCTCGCAAACCACGCAAGTCAATGGAGACATTTGGGACATAAGAGAACATAGATGCGAGGAAAAGAAAGGTTCAGAGACTGGATAACACGGCAAACACTTATGCAACTTGTGCAAGCGTTAATTCAACTTTCTCAAGAGAATCACACAACAAAACAGGTCTAAGAAAACAGAGCACAATCCGAGCATCTAACGCAGTCTAACAAATAAACACGATCAGCTCTTCCGAGACTCCGAGCGCCTGAAAACACTCGATGATCAGTGCTGGGAGCACCACTCCACACAGAAAGAACTTGAGCAGGGCAACATTCACACACACACACAGAGAACCCACCAGAACGAGGTCAAAACCTCCGACAAAAACCATTCGGTCCGATCCGCCGCCAACGAGGCGCAGGCAACCGACTCAGCAGATACCGAATCGAAATCCCGACGACACGAAAAGAATTCGCTCGAACAAGCATTGTGAAAGAAACAAACCGATCGCAAACCGACCCAATGCGCCGATTCCAAGCAGCCGGAACAGCAGGTTGCCGAAGTCGCGGCCGCCAGTCAGTCACTGAGCGAGCCGAGGAGGAGAGAGAAGGAGCATGGCAATTTCTGGCGGAGCGAGCTCGACTCGCTTTTATATACAGACTCCAATGAGGAGGGTGGTGATTTCGCTCTCGCTTTGGAAAGATTATCAGATTTTTCTGGGGGGATTTTATTGGGACGTGGGAATTTTGATTTCTGGAGGATTTTGCACGCTCGCTCGAACTCTCTCTCCTCTCTCTCTTCAGAGAAGAGAGAGAGAAGAGAAGGCAGAGGAAGGTTGATTTTTAAAAAGGATTCTGCAATAATCCTATTTATTTATTTAACGTTATTTTTTAAACAAGGGGCACATAACAATCATAGGCAGAAATTAGCAAAAGGACATTTTTAGTATCAAAGTTATGTACGAAGATTATTTTGGTGTCCAAAATTCTAATCGGATCACTTTAGTGTCAATTTTTTTGAAAAATGATCATTTAAATGTCAACTCCAATATTCTTCGTCGAAAATCCGATACTGACACTTTTTTAGTAATATATGCACTGAGATGGCTCGCCTGGAAGTTCATCGTGACATTTTCTTTTTAAATTCAAAAATTTATTTAAAATAATTTGAAACATAAGTAGAAATTAAAAAAAAAAAAGGGAAAACTTTGATTAAGTGGCAAGGGCTGTAGCCTCAAATGCCGTTTGCCCCCTACCATTGCCGGCAATGGCCAATGAGGGTCGCCGAGCCCTAGCCAAGGGCCAACGACCCTCGTTACCATGCCCCACCGTCGTCGGCCATTGCCGACGATGGTAGTGGCGGCGCTGAGGAGGGTTACGCAAAAATTCTGTAACCCCCTGTTTAGTCTTAAAGTTTTATTTTAATTTTTTTTGTTAATTTTTCTTTTTTTAAAATCTAATTTTTTTTTTAAAAAAAAATTCTGAATTTTGAAGTCCACATGGAACCCATGTGGACTTCATTTTTTTTAAATACCAATTAAAATTCAAAAATTAATTTTAAATGCCACATATTTTTTCCATCGAAAATTATCGAAGGTAGCAGAGTGATCCTTTTATCTCCAACTTTGCACTAAAGTGATCCGATTGAAACTTTTGGCAATCAAAATGATCTCCATACAAAACTTTTGGCACTAAAAGTGTATTTTTGCCTACGAAATTACTAAAATATTAGGGTGAGGGCCGGCGGGGTTGGCGACCCCTGGCCGGCCATGCCCCACCGTCATTGGCCATTGCCGACGATGTTGGAGCGGCGGTGGCGAGGGTTACAGCAACCCTCGCCGCCTAATCTTTTTTTAGCTTAATTTCAAAATGAATTAATTTAAAAAGCCCATATTTTTTTCATAATAAATTATCGTTGGAGGCACCAAAGTAATTCTTTTGTCTCCGACATAGCACTAAAGTGATCCGATTGAAACCTTTGGCACCAAAGTGATATCCATACACAACTTTTGGCACTAAAAATGTATTTTTGCGAAATTACTAAAATGTGTCCCTCGGCATACTTTCTTCTTTTGGTCTTGCATTTGAATCCTGAACTATTGTCTGGACTAATCTTTTCCATAGCGATTTAGATTTTGGAATTGTGTGGGTTCAATCGAAATATGTTGCTCACGTTGGGGGTGAGTATGATCCGGATGGGTAATTCTCACCTCGAAATCGAGAATCGTCCACTAAGGACCAATTGAAAGATTGAAATCGGAAACCTCCATCGTTGATTCCACCCAATTTCGGGCGAATCCATGGAATCGATCCCACCAAATTTCACCTACCAAATGGAGATTGAAAATTAGGGATTGCGTGAGTAAATTGAAGATATAGATATTCGAACTTACAAAGAAAGGAAGACGATCGAGAGTAAGAGAGGGAGGTGATGAATGGCCGGAGGCTTGATTGTGAGTTGATGAGAGTCGATAGATAGAAACGGAGATGGAGAGACCGAGGTGAGAGTGAAACAATGAGAGCCCAAGACAAGAGAGAATAGAGATGGAGATGAGAGTGAGAGCTTGATATGAGATGAGCGAGTTTCAATTTAGGGATTTAGGATTTTTCATTCTTTTTAAAAAATTATAAATTATATAAATTATACATGTTACCGATTCAATGCGGATATACGAGTGGGCGGTTCCACACTTGGAACAAGGAACAGGGAACCGGATCGATTGCCTTAGGCTCATTTCAACGGGGAACATGGAACCACATATATGGATTCAAACTATGACAGTAGATATTCATGAGGCCAATCATTTATCATATGCATCATCAACTTTCTTCATTCATCCCATATTTGTGGATAGGCAAGGCAAATTAATGCCACAATTCAAAACCTTTCAATTGTACTAATTTAATTATAAATTTTTTGCATTTATGCTAATTAAGTCCATCCGATAAATTTTGGCCCGAAATTACCTACGCGAACGTTTTTATTATTTTTTGATATTTTTATGTATTTAATTTTTTTTGTTTTTTCTTCTTCTTTTTCTTCGCCGGCACTCGATAAAAAAAAAAGTAAAGAAAAGAAAAGAAGAAGAAAAAAAACAAAAACATTATTAAAGTAAATATTAAAAATATTAACAATTATAAGAAAAAAATTCATGTCGGCATTGACGTGTCCACGTAGGATGATCGAAATCTATGTCGGCGATTTCGACCAAAATTGGCCCAATGGACTCAATGGTACAAAAGAAAAAAAAAGTTTAGGACTAACTTTACATAATTAAAGGTTTACCATTGAATTGGCATAAATGCAATAGATTTATGACTTTTTTGATACTTTTCCCCACCAAAATATAAAGACCCAAAGAAAATTCTCTTCTCCTTCACAAGTTTGACCCTCTCTTTGACACGAGTTTGATTCCTCACATCACCCTCGGGTTCGAATAGCTCTATGTGTAAGGCTGTTGAGGTGTGGTTTATATTTTTTATCAACGGAAAGACATGGGAGCCCCACTCCCAAGCGAGCCGGCAAGGTTACAAGGAGGAGGGCTTTTATATATTCTTATCGTAGTTTGAGCTTGAGCTCATGAAGTTCTACTATTATATTTAATCTACTTCTTTGGTAATTGAGAATTGTTACAAAAAGATGAAACATGCTAAATAAAAGTAGAATTCTTTATCGGATGTTGCTATAATTTAAGGATGAATTAAGATAAATTTTACGTCTCGATCTCTTTTTTTCGCATTTATATTATATTTCGTTGTGCTTGTACATATAATCTTAACACGAGCCACTCGGTTCGAGAGTTTCAAATCGCATCTTAATCTGCTTCGTAAAGATAGCGGGACAGGTCTGAGCAACCATAGCGACGTGTTATCTATCCACGTACGATCAACATCTCCATCTGGCAAAAAAATTCCCCATCGAACGAGGTTAGAGAAATCTGCCCTGAAAAGTGAATCCCCACTTGGCTATGGCGCTTTTTGAAAGATCTACACATCAGCTTTAACGACCTCGAGGCTTGACGCTCTTTGAACGCAACCCCAGCTCGCATCCACGCCGCCGTGTGGGAAAAGAGCCGGTCAAAAAGGTCGGCGCTAAATTCGTGCTCTTTCCCTAAAATTCCGCATCGACGGCAATCATTCGTACATTTTCTGGCGGAACCACGATAATGGCCGTTGCCATGACCATGGGACGATACCACCAAATAGAAATGGTGGGTTCGAGAATGCGTAAGTTTCGGACCTGAAATTTATAACCTACCTATCGGGATTGATTTTCAATTTTTGAAACTTGAAATCGATTATGTTGGTCCGATTTCTTTTTTTTTTTTCGTTGTTGGTATAATCGAGATAAATAACCGTTACAAGTAAATAATATGAGCAAGAAAACGGCTCGAAGTAAGAAATGAACTACAGAAGTCTCTATCCATGAAGAGTAATAATCCGTAAAAGATGAACACGTCGAAACAACAAGTAAGTAACATGATTGGTGAGATGATAAAAGCCATAATTGGTGAGGTGATGATAGGAAATCTATATCTATGTAGGGCCCATATAATAGAATATTATGAATGGAACTTTATATATTTGACTTTAGAATAGAAATAAAATGTTTTTAATTAATATCTTACCAACCTACCCAGGCACCCGACACCAACACAACACATGGGAATTTCGTCTAGACCTTTATCTTTGAAGTTAAAATTAAAATCTATTGAAGTTGGAAAAATTAAAAATTTTAAGATCGAATTAGCAAAAGTGCAATAATTTTTGACCTTTTTTTTTTTTTTTTAACGATTTTCCCTACGTAGAGTTATAGAATAGAATATTATGAATGGAACTTTATATCTTTGACTTTACTTTATGGTCGGAATTTAAAAAAAAAGAAAAATAAAAAAAGAAAACTCAAATTATTTATAGCGTCTCATTGCTCACTCATTTTCTTTTATGGTTGATTTCCAATAATTTCAAAAGAGGATAAATTGAGTAGTATATACTCCGCCGAATGGAAGGATCTCCTTCCATCAAAACAAATTATTCATTCCAAGTTGGTTTAGTTTATTTCGTTAACTATGTGTACATAGCTATGCATCCCACTATAAATGCTCTTTGATAGGACTAAATGTAGTGAATGAAAAAAAAAGGGTAGTAAAATAGTTTAATCGCGTATCTTTCAAAGGGTTTTTCCGAGGACCCCGCAAGATGATGATGTTTAGTAAATTGGCAAAGCTAATCCACTACTACCTTGACTAGGAACATTGCTTTAACTTATGTCGGAAATTAATAAATATCTTACCCACCTCGACACCTACACGACACATGGAAATTTCGTCTAGACCTTTATCTTTGAAGTTTACCAAAAAAGTAATGAGCATTCCTTATACTTTGACTTGTAATATAAACTTATATTTTGTTAAATGGTATCGACTCGATCAGTTGTGGCTAGACCCACCTGCATTGGCCAAAAATGAAGTGGGCAAGATTTAAAGAAGCAATAAATTAGTGCTTCGTTAAGATGATTAAAATCAATGTGGATGCATTGTTGGTGAAGAAGATGATTTGGGGGGAGAGAGACCTGACGGAGAAGAACGAAAGAAAAAGGACGCATAACAAAGAGAGAGAGCGAATGAAATCGCTTTTTTTAAGAAAAACTCTACCAGGGTGTGTTTGGTCATCAAGAAATTACTCCATTTTTTTGAAAAGGGTTTTAAAATGACTTTCCAGAAAATCATTTATTTGGTGATATGTTACAAAAAAGTTTTTCCAGTGTTTGTTTCTTATTTGTAAAATAATTTCAAATTCATGACTTTATCTAAGAGGGCAAGAAATAACAATAAATTAGTTTTTAAGATGTTTTTTTGTTGATGTTGGTGAAGAAGATGATTTTTTTATACTATTTATACATATATACATATATATAGTTTTTATTTTTTTTATTTCTCTTTTTCCTCTCGCCGATCGATGGGCCTCAAAGAATGGTTGACGACCCAGCAACATGAGACAGCCGGCGAGGATTGAGCTCGAGCTCGAGCTCGCCACGTGGCCGGCCTCGCCCAAATCTCGGTGAGGCTCCACCTCGTGTGGCTCGTCGCTAGCCGTCACCGAGGCTCAACCACCATATTATTTTCAAATGAGACTAAATGAATAGCTTATTCGCATATTTTCAAATGTTTTACTTGACAAATAGGCTATGAGTATTTAAATAAGTGTGATCCATATGTACACACATATTTGCTTAGATATCTCTTATCCCGGCGCCTTATAAATAGACTTCAATGTTAAAATGAATTATTAAGAAAACGCCCTTGGGATATTTGTTAATCAACCGATTAAGAAAAGTTTGTCATTTTCAATGTGATACGATCATCCCTACGAATAATCCACCAATTTTATTGGACTCGCTTCGAAAATCGACCGGATCGAGAACTCATCGATCTCTTGGTGGCTTCGTTGGCCTCGCCGGAACTTGTTGCATTATTCAAGAAGTAAGGTAATTTTGTTGGCAAAGTAAAGAGCGAAAGAGGCATTCAAATCCAGTCAATGGATACATTTTGATTCGGCCACTTAATCGGCAGGTGACAAAAGCCATAATTGGTGAGATGACAATAGCAAATCTATACCTATGTATAGCTACAGAATAGAATATTCTGTGGAACTTTATATCTTTGAGCTTTTAGTTGATGGTTGGAGCTAGAAAAGAAAAAAAGAAACCTCAAATTATTTATAGCATCTCACCACTACCCCCATGTTCGGTTATAAATGCTCTTTGATGGGGCTAAATGTAGTAGTAGTACAGCTTATTCGCATGTTTCCAAAGGTTTTATTTGAGGACCTACAAGAGGATGTTTAGTAAATTGACAAAGTTATTCCAAGAATGCCTTGTCATAATTCATAAGAAACAAAGTGAGCTATATAAACCTGTACCAACTCCAAACTTCTTGGGCCGATTCGGTAATGAAAGTGAAGCAGTCGAGATAACATTACACTCACGACACATTGAAATTTTGGCCGGACTTTTATCTTCGAATGTAAGAATAAACCGATAAGTATTCCATATTCTTTGACTTACAAAGTGTCGGTCCAGGGTCTACCACCAACCAAATATCGAGAGCATTATCTTTCCATTAGGGAAATTATTTATAGTTGCGCGGAATATGTTAACAAGTGCTTAAATACACTTGATAAGTAGCTAATTAAAAGGCATTTCTAATAACGGTCATATTAAATATGATTAATGGAAAAATATCATTTTTCAAAGGAAAATGCTTGAGGGGCGGGCGTATAACGGTGCTTTCTACACCGCACAATTTTAGGAAATCGATGACTTTTTGTCCGATTTCGTTAAATCAATCCCGTAAATAACAAATTTTGCTGAAGTAAGATCTAGAATTATTAATAACCAAAAGTTAGATAATTAAATATAAAATGGTGCTTATTTTCACTCTTGTATTACATTTTAGGGTTTTTTTTTTTTTTTTTACTATATTTTGTACTTGCTACGAATCGATGTATTTTATTGCACTAAAATAGAACATTTTATAGGCGTGGTTTTCCAATTGTTAATTTTTCCGTAAAAATTTTTGGATCGCACCATCGTCACAACCGAATTGACTTAACTTACCATTGTCTGATTTTACCCCTTTTGACTCTAATTATTAATATTTTATAGATATTTATATTTTCATTTTTTATTTGTTTAGAATTTAAAGGTGGTTTTTTTTTTTTCAATTCTTGAAAATGCAAACACACTAAAATTATGTCTTATTTTATTTACATAATTTAGGAAAAGGTTAAAAAAAAAATTAAATTTAAAAAAAAAAATAAAAAAAAAAAAAATATATAAATTTTTTTTCGTCCTTATACATCTGGATCGAAGGGTTTTTCCTAATAGTTAGTCATACTTTTGATCTTCTTATATTTTTTTGGCATGATTAATATCACTCTAGAGGATTTTATTTTCTTTCCACATTCCAAGAAAGTTTTTTTTTTTAAACATAATAGATCTCCACATCGGGGATTTTTGAACTTTTGATCTTCTATATTTTGGAATTTAATTCACTTTTTTATTTCTCCATTAAAAGTTCGCTTAAGGGGTTTAGGATTTAATTTAGAATTAGAGGATTTAATTGAGTCTTGCCAGCAATAGCGGAACATCGGTGGGCTTTCCTCTGGCTGTCGTTGCGTGAATACATGTAATTTGGAAATGCCCTAAGAGACGAAACGTCACAATGTCATTTCTATACATCTTCCGTGCCCCGCCCTGGCCCCCACTTTGTCAACTCTCTTGCATCCGACGAATTGTACGATGATTGGATTCATCCCAATGAACAAAAACAAGAGGAACCACTTGGAGCAAAGAATTTAGAAATCCGAGAGTCAAAATATTCTTTATTAATTTAACAAACATCCGGAAAAAAAAAAAAGCAACAACCGTTAACGACAACCAATCCAGCCAACGAAATTTCCTGACAACTTCCCGGTGGAGTCATCTGATTTGGACAACCTGGTCGTCACTCGTCACCAACCAAATCACCGACCGAGCAATGATATTCCTCCACGAAATGATTCACGGGCAACCTCAGTCAACAAACTCACGACCCTTTTCTTCAGCAACCCCACATCCCAATATGCTTCCAGCCATGGACCATTCCCCTCTAGTTTTGATGTGGAAAGGTCGAGCAAACAGTAGACCAACTTTTCAAGAATCAAATCGACAAATCCAAAGAGAAGAAGAGAAGAAACCCAAGAAAAGTCGTGATTTTCCCACGAGTTTACACATCCCCACGAGTTGCTTTCCATTTCGCTATTGCACGGAAGTCGATTTTCTCAGATCTCTGGGGCCCATGTATTGATGAACCTACAGTTCTTCCTCACTTCGCCATTGGCAAGGCTTTCCGGGTTCGTGATGTTCCCCATCCTCACCATCGACTCCGAGAACTGCTCGAAGAAGGCGATCTGGTCGGCTGCGTACTTCTTCATGATCCCCCCGTCTGCACCGCCAGGATGCTCGAGTACATCTCCTGGTCCGAGCTGAGCAGGCCCTCCCCCTGTAAGAGCAGGTGGTAGAAGGAGTTGTCGAATAGGTCGGGGTCACGTGATCCATGGGCGCGATGTTGTTATCCTCTCCCCCTATCGGCGGGCAGATCGACCTCAAGTGGCCGAGGTTCGCCTCCGAGGCTAGGCTCTTCCCGGACGTCGCTCGAAGTCCCCATAAATTCTGGCCCGAAAATTCGCGCACCGTGCCATCCCGACCGTATGAGCCCCTATCGATTACACACGTCCATCAATTGTTAAAATTGCATTAAAATTATAAGGGACATTGTTAATCTTTTTAGGAAAATTCCAATTAAGGGCCCAAAATACTTTTATTTTCTCAAATAAGAGTATGAAGTGATCATTGTTTTAAACAAGGGCTCAAGAGTGATTATACCTATTTCAAATAAGGGCTTGACCTCATTTGGCCGATCAAGGGCATTTTTGGCAAAATACAAATTTTAATTCAATTTTTAGTAAAATTAAATTAAAAAAATAAAAACTAAAATACAAAAAAGGAAAAACACAGGCATGAGCTTGTGGTTGT
Source organism: Rhodamnia rubescens (assembly GCA_021437795.1). Taxonomy (NCBI): domain Eukaryota; kingdom Viridiplantae; phylum Streptophyta; class Magnoliopsida; order Myrtales; family Myrtaceae; genus Rhodamnia; species Rhodamnia rubescens. The sequence continues at coordinate 6,572,491 of JAILYA010000008.1, forward strand.
GGTCCCATTGCCATTGGGGCGATGACTATTGCCGTCGGGATCTTCGGCGACCCTGCCGACCCGGTGGCCAAGTCTAGTAAGCCCTCGCCATAGCCGGGAGAGTGTCGTGGCCCCGCCTAGGGTCGAGGGGAGGTCCGTGGCCCCGGCCTAGGTCGAGAGAGGTCCGTGGCCCTTGGCCGGACCGGGCGAGGGTCACCGCCCTCGCCCAAGGTTCGGGTCGCCTAGGTCAAGCTTAGGGCCACGGTCCTTGCCGAGGTGCCGGCGACCTCGATAGCAATTGCCGGCGGCCCCAGACAACAATTGCCTCCACGACCTCTCGCTCGTGTTTGCTTTATATATATATATATATATATAGAAAATATAAAAAATCAAAAAATTTAAAAAATTAAATGACGAAAATGCCCTTAACCAAATGGTAGGCCATTTTGATATCGATATGGTCACTTCAGGCCTTTATTTAAAATAATATCTATTTCATGTCCTTATTTAAAATAATGAGAAAGATTTCAAACCCTTATTCAAAACAAGTTTCATTTCGGGCTTTTATTTGAGAAAATAATGATACTTCGATCTCTTATTTGGAATTTTCCCTTCTTTTTTTTTGGGATTTGGTTTGGACCGGAGAATAAAACTTTTTAGAGACAGGGATGCACATGTGTCGGGGGAAAATTAAGCAATTTTGATTGACGATTAGTCGCATTCAATAGCAACATCACCCTGCAGTTTCGAGGTGAAATCGATTACGTAGCTGTCAGCGTATTCATCCCGAACGCGAGAAGTTGCCAAAATCATAGTACATGAAAATTTACTAAAGAGCTTAGTTGATTTACCAGCGAGAGCGACCATGTCGGTGACGGAGAGGCCTTGGTAGATGAACTTGGAGATGATGGACGGAAGGCTCTCATCAGCTGTCGGGAGGTTGGCGGCGGCAAGCTCGTAGCTCGCCGTCCTCGAGTCCTTTCTTCCCACGGGAACGTCCCAGTAAGGTCCACCAACCTAGGCGAAATCCGAGAAATTTACCACGTTACTTATCGCATTAGAACTTAGTCTCCCCAGTATAGATCGGCTAGTAACATGGTAGACTGAATCAATAGTGTTTCGAAGGTCATGATAGATCCGCTCCACGACTAGCGATGGCACAAGGACATGAAAGACGAAGTTCGTGGACATACCAGAAGAGTAGCATCTCTCGCAGCAACAGTGAGTATATCGGCGCAGGACACAACTCCGGGGCACTCGGATTCGAGCATGTTCTTGATGTGGTCGATGATCCTGAACCCTCCTAGAGAATTTATGTTGGTGGGAGCTTTCTTCTCTCCTTGGAGGGTGATAGTGTCATCCAGCAAAACCGACCCGTCGCATCCCTACTTTCGTCATCTTAATCATTAGTAAAAAAAGAAGGATCCATCCAGCGTTTACAGGTTCTAATCTGCTAGTTTAGCCTCTATTTAGCTTAAGAGAGGAACTCCCGAACATTTGGAGATCTCCGATGGGTCGATATCAACGATGACTCATTATTTCGATGTTATTCTAATTGTGGCTCCTAGCTCGAGCTCTAGACTTTTTGATCGTGTCTCACGTGTTCAAACCTTCCTGCTCAATGCACGATTAGTACTAAAACATTTTCGCATGTACATAGTGAAGTTGATTTTTGAAAATGAAATTGGTAGCAGCCCATGTTCAGAATTAACGATTCACGGGGCAGAATCAGAAATATAATTACCAAGATATATAGACACATAGGTCCCCCCGAAAGCTAAACTAGATACACCCGCTGCGTCTTCAAAGTTTAAATCTTAGAAAACTAACAAAGATGGCTAGTACAGCACACGCCATGGTACCACACAAAGCGAAAATGAACCTGAACGAAGCAGTCGTGGAAATGCAACCGAATGATCAACGCGGCGTTGCGAGGATTGGAGAGCACGGCGCATTCCATCTCCTTCCTCACGATCTCGAGCACCGACGGACACGAGGATTTGTAGTAATCCAGAGTCAACGGAGGGTCACTGGCGCGGGATGTTTTGGCGAAGCTCAATAAGAGAAAGAGAGCCGTGAATTGGGAAAATCGGGTTATTGAACGAGATGATGAAGTCGCCATCGTCTGTAATGGTCTAGCGCTTCACGGTGGAGACTTCAGCGGAGAGAGTGGAGGAAGATGGGTGAGAACTCTGAGAGATATATAAGAGAAAAGCATGTGGACTCTGCACTGCATTAGTGCATTGAGTAACGATTTGAGAAAAATGTTTCGAGTCAAGAGAAGATGCAACTAATATTAGGCCCGGTTGGTTGTGACCCAAACAACACAAGCAAATGCTTGTAAGAATTTGCTTGTGCTTGTAGCACCAAGCTTTACACGCGTTCCTAGAAAAACCTTGGAGAAGTTATTCAAAGTGTCAAAAGCTTTTGTACTTTTACCAATTTAGTCCTAAACTTTTTAATTTTGCTAATCAAGTCCTAAATATTTTCACTTCTTACCAATTGAGTCCATACAGTCAAATTGGCTGGAAATCGCTCATGTGAATGCCGGCCATCTTATGCGACGTCGTCGGCGCCGACGTAAACAATTTTTAATAATATTTTAAGTTGTTATGAATTTTTTTTCTCTTTTTTCTTACTTTTTCTTTACTAGTCGGTGAGGGAAGAAAAGAAAAACAAAGAAAAAATATATAAAAAGTAACATTTATTAATATATTATTAAATTTTGTCCACGTCAGCGATGCTAGTCACATAGCATGACCCAACATCCACATCAGCGATTTTTGACCAAAATTAACCAAATGAACTTAATTGACAAATTAAAATATTTAAGACTAAATTGGCAAAAAAGTAATAAATTTATGATTTTTTTAAACAATTTCCTAAAAACCATTCAGTATGGATTGCATAGGACTGCAAGTTATTTCATAAATCTACCAATAGGTATTGAGATAATCCAATGTGATCTTCGATAAAAACATATAATAAGAGATGAATAGCAATATGTAAGTAATTTGTGTCTGATGGGTTCTTGTGCAATAGTGGTTGTTCTTTTCGACACTGCCTATCAAAACAAATCAAGGTGACAACTTAAACTAGTGAAGGCCGGAGGGAGAACCAACGAATCCATCCCCGCAAATGCCCAGCCAAAAGAAACGCACATCCGAATTTGCCTTAACCAATTCTAGTTGTTTTCAAGCACAAAAGTCATTGATGAGGGGAAAATGGGAGTCAGATGGTCTCAAGAGCGTACCAAGTTATGACGCCCTAAGAAGCAATATCACCCGTCAACATTGTCCGTGACCGATTGAGGGGATTCAGGTGTGCAGTTGAGAAACTTGAAGCTGGTAGAATCCCCATATGTTTGTGTGGTTCTCCAAGCAATATTAACAGGAGTATTGTTTGACGAACTGATTAAACAAATGATGGTGGATGCAACACTCATTGTTCATTTTGGCTTGACATAAAGGAAGGCTATCAGACAAATATGGAAGAAACAAGAAACCAGGTAGAGGAAAGAATCATATCTAGATGAACGACCTTTTAGACCATAAAGATTAACATTAACACGACAACAGTCGACAAGATTCATAAGATGAAGGTAAAACATGGAGGCTAAGTAACACAAGAGGTAGAGATAATCTGACACGAATCCATACTCCGCATAGTCGAAGGTTCAATCGTCTAATTTCCACCCTTTCCTTTGAGAGCGAACTTCTTCTTCTTCTTCAACATGAACCGATACTCACATTGACATGAACCTAAATTCAAGTGAAAAAATAAAATCCAAATACTTTGGCCAAAATAAAAAAGAGGAGGAAACTCTAAAGCATACTCAAATCTAATTTACAGTCGCCTCTGGCAAAGCCCAGCTTCACATTTCAAAGGCCATGAGCAAGACAAGTGGATATAATCTAACCCATTCTAATGGACTAATAGCAATTTAAAGAAACGTGAAGCCTAAATACTGCATTGGGCGACATAGACTTTGCATGTTTTTGCATTGTGGTTGATTCTGTTTATGGTGTCAGTAATAGAATGAATATGAACCCTCACATTATGTTCCCAATGAAAATTATGAACCCCGAATGATCAAGGATAGATTACGTGAGACGGATGTCCTTTGCCAAGAGATATCGCATGAGAAACCTCATCCTTCTGAGATTAAAAAAACCAAAACCCGTTCCAACATGTTGAAGGAAAGATGACTCATTCAAGTTATAAAAGTGTAGGAAGAGTTTCCTGCTAAGAGGTATCCTCTAGCATAAAGTCTAAACCTGTAGTATTACCCCTTCTAACTTCTGTAGGCCATACAAGAAAGAATCAAAACTTGACATCATTAAAAAATTAAAGCACTTGACACAACAGTCCAATGTCAAAGACAATCAACATTACAACTGTACTTTTTTGGAAGAGAAGAGAAAGGAACCAGCCTACCAGAGTAGACATTTTTGTTGTTTTCGTTGCTCGTGTTTGGTTGTCGCATGGATTTTCCTTTCCTCCTTTTAGATCTCTACTTCAATTTTATAGTGAGAAGGTGTCAGGTATACAATTCAGGATCAAATGACTGGTCTCTGTAAAGAGTAGACCTTGATAGCTGCTCCCCTCCATCGCAATTTAAGCGGAACCTAAAGTGGGGCAACACATTCTGCTGCAGGATAGATTTTATCATGGCTACGACAGAGCCATCAAATTCAGGCCATGAAACACAGAGCGCCCCTCTGATATTCATCATCTCACATCGTCCCAACAGAGCAGCAGCCAAGCCATCTATCATACTTCCTGATGGAAAATAGTCTAAGCCCTTTAGCAAAGATGAATCTCCAGAAACAGTATCTGCACCACTTCTTTCACGTGATGTCTCCAGCTTGAAAGTGAAGGTTTCATCTGGGGAGAGCTTCCCTCTGAAGTTCTGGCTCTGAATTGAAGCAAAAATTAGAACCCTCTCAGCAACAATACATTGACCGATCAACATCTTTGCAATGAGGTGACATCTTTCTGCAGCTACAGGACACTGAACAGTGACCAGTAGTATCGAATTATCAGCAGCATCATTGATAGCATAGATGTTGCAGGACTTATCTCCACGAGAAGGTTCAACTGAGATGCCAGACAAGGCAATCTCGGGGAGGATGAGAGTGCCAATTAGATTTTTAGAAGGTACTTGATCGAAGATGAAGAGAGATGGAGAAGATATGGCAACGATCAGGAGAGATGGGTGAAGAGGTCCATCATGTTTAGGATTTGAGAACACGAAGAAAGGATTAGGAAGAGGTGGCGATGGGGATATAAAGTTGTTGAGGTCTTCCTGGAAAAACCTTGATGGTGGAGGTATCTCAGTGAGCACATCTTCCATGGCTATCTCGGCCCACGTTGCGCACCCTGAACAATTACCACAAAATCACATTGTCAAGTCTCATCCCAATTTTTGGGTTCTCTAAAGAAAGAGAAGAAGACCACAACAAAATGTTGGGCCATAGTGACCATACCAAACACCACATTTACAATATCAGAGTTCCTACACCTACATCCTGAGTCTATATGTGTGATTATGTTTTGACTTAAACATTAATTCTCAACCTGGTGACCATACATTGTAGATGTCATCAATCAATCAATTCAATACTTACCAATGCCTTTGATTGTGGTGTCATAATCCACAAAAAAAAAAAAAAAACACAAAACTTCAAATAGCATCAAATATCATTGTGCGTGAATCATGCAATATCCATGGTTGCAACTCACCAGTCCTTTATGTGAAGAAAGTAAGTACTAATTCTAACATAACAGAGTAGGAGACGGTAGCATCTATTCCTACATGATATAGAGCAAAATATAAGGGACTTCTACAGCAATTCAAGTTGTACGGCAGTTGGTAGAATCGTCGGGAGCAACATCACCTTTGGCCAATGAATGAATCATACTGTGGGAGAGAAACCGTGTGATGCATCATGCATCCAAGAAAAACTAAAACCTTTTTTTTTTACTTCTTTGCCTACTTAACTATGGGTAAAATGAATATATGTTATAAATGACATCTGCACTTGAACAACTATTAACCGTAGAAGACGAATTACATAGGACGAGAGGAACACCGAAGGGACCGATTAACACGAAGAGTCCTCGCTCGTTCACACTTCCCTAACGCCAAGGCACACCAGAAGAACTAGATCTATTCAAACGAAAGCCACCGCAGTCAACAGCTTCAGCGAAAGCCGGCAAATGCAGGGTCGACTCAAAATGAAACATACAGTAGGAGGAAGCAAATTCGCGATGCTTGAGCTAAACCAAAATTCGAACAAAACCACCACCAGCCGAAACTAGTCTACCATGGAAGCATCGCCCAAGCTAAGCAATTGCGCAGGAAACGAAGAACAACAAAAGAGAAGTCGCTTGCTAAGAGAGAGAGAGAGAGGTACCTCCTCCGGTTGAATAAAGCAAGCAGAGTCAGTGGAGCGAGCAAGAGAGGATTGGAGACGAAGCAAATCGCAAAAGATGTAACCCCAAAACCCAATTTCTCTTCTCGCTCACGAAAACCGAAAAAACACAATCTTTCTCTACAGTTATTCCACCATCATGGGCTGGGTAAAGCCCATAACAATTTCGTATTCGATTGACCGGACCCGGCCCAACTTGCCCCCATTTAACAGTTCTTCCTCTAATTCATGTCTCTGCGTCATCTTGTGGGCCGCCGACACTGAGAGGCGAAAGTTAGGGAAGCGAATAGGATTAGATACCTTAGTAGTCCTAGCCATAGACATTATATTCTTGTTTGACTTAGGCCCAACACGGATACATCATAATTTTGAAACTTGATCACAATAAGTTTACTTGATCACAAATAGCTGATCAATATGGGTCCATGACCCATATTTTGAATAAATGGATTCTATATGGATTGTTAGTAGGGGGTGTTAACGGGCCGGCCCAAAATTGAACAATGCCTAACTTGACCCGGCCCCAAGCCCAAATAACATATGCCCCATTCTTTCGGGTCGAGTTTAGTTGGTAGTTTTTTTTTTTTTTTAAATCAAGATTTCAAATCCAAGAGATTTCAAAAATTGAATGTTTCTATTATTTCCATCATATAATTTGGGATCACCTACACTTGAATGCGATTAAATTCACGAGTTTCAAAACTAATCACCAAACTAATATCCGAAATGAAAAAAAAATTAAACAAAAATCATTGAATCTCGATTAACTCTTTCACGAAAATCTATTAACAAGGGGAAAAATGGAGGCAAAAACGGTGCGTGGAAAGAAAGATCGCCTTATACATATATAGTTCCGCTAGATCCAATATAAAAGAAATTTCGACAAAAAAAAGAAAAATAAAAGAAAAATAAATTGTATTAAAAATAAAAAAGTTCAAGGTCATGAATTGGAGCTATTAGTCATTTGATGCATCTCAAATTCGCATGCATGCAAGCCATCAACCATAATAAAAATTTAAAAAAAAAGGTTTTTAATGCATGATTGAAGGGGATAAGGGCCGGGTCGGGCCTGTAGGTCGGGTAGGCGCGGGCCTTTTGACACCCTAGTTGTTAGCTTTTAGAGGACCAAATAAAAATGAGCCAAAAAATTGAAGTTAAATTTGACTGGGTCAAAAATGGATTACACATAGAACCCACATAAAATTCATTTTCGATCCATTTTTTACCCATCAAAATGTTAAGTTATCGTCGTACTTGAGTTGGGTCACGTGCCGTCGACCACCACCGCCCACCTCTAGCCTCCATTGTTGCCGCCTGTCGCCGCCACCGATCACCACCGCCGACCACCGTCCTCCGTCGTTGGCCATCTTTGTCTCCGCCATTGCCTAATTTATTTTCTTTTATATTCCACCTGCGGCCGCTGCCACCCATCGTGGCCCCGCCCCCTCCGACCATCCACTGCTCGCTTTGATCGTGTTAGGCCCATCCACGACGGGTGCTTCATTCTTCGTGTTTTATCAATGTGTCCAAAATTAAAACTTTTCGGGAAAGAGCTCTTGGACCACGTGACCTCCGAAACTAGCGGCTTATCCCATTTTTTTGTTTTGTTTTTTTTGTTTTCGTTTTTTATGGTTTCTTCTTTTGGGTTAGTTTTTTTATGGTTTAGTTCAACACGGGATTAGTGCAGTTTTTCGGTGGGTGCTGCCACTTGGGGGAAACTTGCGGGACAAGAGCCGTGTACGTGGCCCAAAAGGTAAGCATGCCTGCTCAATAAAAAATATTTTTTTTATATAAAAAAAAAAAATACGAAAAAGAATTTACTACATTTTTATTGCAAGAAAGTTTTTTACTAATATCATTTTTATTTTATTTACTAATTTTTTTTATTATTTAATTTTATTTTTTTATCTCGATGTTAAGTTTTTATCTAGGTAACATATATATTTGAAGAGCTTAAAATAGATTAAATGAGCAGCATAATTTTTTTTAGCATATTAGTGTGTTTTGTTAATAAGGGTCAAAACGGGTCGGGTCGGGTATGGATTAGTTGTCGGGTCAAGTATGGTAATCAAATATAAGTTAAAACGGGTTAGACGGGTCAATATGGGTCGAACCATATTCCACCCAATCCAAACCCGACTCAACCCACTCATTTGACACATTCGATCACAAATATGTACTTGTGTGCATTGACACGCCGGATGTGCTAGTTTATATAATCGAAATCTGTCTAAATGTGTCACAAACAAATTAAAAACATCCATCTGCATGCGAAATTTGTCACTCATATACAAATTAACAAAATCAGGCTCGACAAGAACATGGTTGATTACGTGTTGATGCATCGGAGATATATCACGTGAGTAGGTCTTGTAAAACCTCGGTGAGATCACGACATAAGTTGCGAAGATAATATGTTTCGGATTCATTGAGTGAAGATGTCACGTTGGATGCTTTGTAGAAATTTCGCCGCTCCCCGTTTGCGCATAGATTATGTTAACGAGGCTGCTCCATGCCCGACCTGACCTGACCCGCACAGGAGCAATGACTTTTTAAGCGGGCGGGGATAAGGGCATTTACCCCCATGGCCCGGAGATCCATATGAAGAAATTTTTCCGAGCAGCCTCGCGCGAAAATTTTGATCTATCCAGAGGCCGTCCAATGATCATCTCTAAAGAGATTATCAAAAAAGTACAAAACCAAAAGCGGAGAGAGAGAGAGAGAGAGAGAGAGAGAGAGAGAGATTCTTCAGGGAACATCTCAGCCTAGATTCTGTACAAGGTTTGAAATCAATGAACAGCTTGGTAAATTGTATCAACAAGAACTCTTCTCTTTTTCTTTTGCTGGAATTGCACCAACAAGAATTCATTTCCTCAAGAATCCACTTTATTCAAATGATATACAGGTGAGAGAATTGCATCCAAGTCAAGAATCAAGTTTTGGTTAGAAGAGAGAAGTGGCCAAGAATCAAGCTCTCTGGTGGGCAATTCAAATAAATCTTCTGAAGAAAATGCTTCCGATCCAGGCCTAAAAGAATTCGCACATCCCTTTGGGTTGCAAAAAATCAACTATACGGAGAGGCGCTTGGTATCAGCAAATGAAAATGTCAAGTAAATAAACTAGGCCGATGTTTCCCATCTGCGAAACAAAAAAATCATTAGCCACCGTTCCTGAATAACAGGTAAACATAAAGCCCCGAAACATTTCAAAAATTCTAGCAACAGACCGAGCCATTAACGTACAAGGATCCCCAGAAGGGGAACTGTACATTTCAAAGAACCAATCGTCCCATGTGATGTTACATAGAATTTCGAAATGGAAATCCTACGAGCTCATTATGTACCTGAATTTAGTAGCAACTTAACCTGTAGAAACCCCTTCATAAATCTGAAATCTGATACTAGTATGTTCTGTTGAATATTTTGTTGGGGACTTACGTTTAAGAAGTTATATGATGTTAAATTTTTTGTAATTTTGAACTCAAATGTATCTAACCAACCAAACATAAGATAGGATAGTAAATGTTTATATCCTGTCTCTTTTATCCATGATTTCTCAAACAATGCACGTGACATAAGAAATGTGGAGATTTCTTCAGCTATTTTATCCTATCCTCCAGTAGCCATATCCTATAACCAAATGCAGCTAATTTCTATAGCATTCGGTGGCCGAAAAGAGAGAAGAGCATCTACAGCATTCCCACCCACATTAGAGCTTAACGCTTCTGTAAAGAAAATCCAGTTGTCCCAAATGATAAACCAAGTTGCTGCAGTATACCAGCGTAACTCTACTCTACAGTTGTCTACATATTTGAAATTTATGACCATTTCATACGCAAACTTCATAATGCTTATGTGATTTAAACTTGCACACAAAGCATCCAAATGGCTTTGGCAGTGATCTTCTTTGGATGCTGTGGCAGCTCACCTGTTACTTGATCAATCTTCATGTCCATCTTCATCTTCAGAATCTGCAAAGAATGAAAGCTTTTGAGAGAGGCAGAATAAGCTCCTACGCCTTTTGTAAGCCACAAAGATACATAGGCTTTGCAAATAATGTTTTCTTAAACTCCTAAAACACCCTGCAGTGAAATTAAGGAAAACAACCCACCATCGCGTCTACAGCATTTCCACAAATTGTAATTGTGTCAACTTCTGCTTGGCTCTTTACAAGTTGCAAATCAGCTAACAGTAACCAAAGACAAGGAAAAAGAAAAGGAAATCTAATGAAGTTTCTGTTGAGTGCATCAAGAAGGGAGTGGCAAGGGGTCATGAAACCACCTAAGCGGATCTCTGTAGAAGGTTTCCTGATAAACAAGACCCTTACAGTGTATAAATCAATTATGACAACTGGTGAAAAGATGGACATCTACACAATGTGTCATAAGGATGTTATAGGTCAGTGGCTGCCCCAAAATCCTGCTTGGACTAATGAATATGCGATTAACGCGATCTTTTGAGAAATGCAAACTTTTCCTATTGTAAGTAATTTTGACTTGGGAATTTGCTAGATATGCTTTCTGTGCCTTTTACCCTGAGAAAACTTCAGATTTATTTTTTGTCAAAAGAAAACTTTTAGCATAGAAAACACAAAATGATTATGTTTTTTGAAGATCAAAATTAACATAGAAAAGCCCATCCTTTATTGTCTTCCAATTCCCCAAGCTCTCTTATCATTTCATGCACTCTGATATCATAATTATGATTCTCATGCATTGAATGACGACAGCCATTGAAGATCACGGCTTCCATTTCAAACTCTATCCATACTGATTATTAGTTTTCCATCAGATTGGTAATTTTGTCATTGTAAGTGGATGAATTAAATGAAATAGAAAATGAAACAAGGGGTATTGTGGAGATATATCTCCAGAGAGAGACTTTGGGATGCTATTCCTGAAAAATTCACGGCTGAGATGATATTGTAAAGCAGGTTATTCTCTTTCTTCCATCAGGAGGCATTTTTAATATTAGACTAAAGAAGACTAAAAGTCATGAAAGTCGTGAAACAGGAGGGAAAAAAATTTGGAGTTCCACCAAGGGAATGATAATACAGCATATTCTCTATTGAAATTGTTAAAAAGGCCCACGCTTCGACTCACCAGATCTGACATCATCAGTGACCTGCCCTCTGGCTTGAATTTGCTTCACAAGCATCCGGAATATCAAGACCCACCAATAGACATGAAGAACAAGCAAGCAGAGCAGAAGACTATTGAACACATAATAATAAATTGGGCCATCCACTCGGTGTTTGTTCTTATCCAATGTCAAGAGAACCTCATAGCTGGGATTTACAAATGAAAACAAAAAGTCAGATATTAACTCCCGTACAGGAGGCAGCAGCATAGCAAAAGGCAGTCTTGTGGATGGCTAAAAGCTTATAATTGATTATACCTAGGAAAGCTAAATTCTACGCTAAACAGTGAAGGTTTTCCACCATGATGTATGTTGATACCATCTAAAAATGCCAAAGACTCACAGAGATCAGCACAATTACCATGAAGCAGCCTTTATTTTCCTTTTTATACAAAAATAGGACACAGAGCCATTGCCTCGATTTGATAAAATGCAAACAGATTTTGAAGTTTGGACCATGCAGCAATGGCGTGGAGCCATCTTCTAAAGAAAGATGGCAAGTATATGGTGGGAGTCAGGACCATGAGAAATTTCAAGAAGGAAGATACTGAAAGCTTCGCACTTTAAGAATACACAAAGTTGCTACCTTCTAGGAGAAACTAGAAATAGCATAAAAAGCAACTTCAGCGGGGATTAAAGTCAGGTGGTTGAGTGATCATGTGCAATAAGTTTCATTGTCAGCACGTCCCATCATGTGCCTACGTGCCTCCCCCTTATCCTGTAGTCTCTGAAGGACTTTGAACTATGAATTATTCTTCTGATGGAAAGCCCATTGCCCCAAGTAAATGCACATAGCTCTTAGCTTGTCATTCTTGTACAAGTTAGGAATATAGTCATTGAATTAGAGTCGCTGATTATTCTGTTGGGTTAAATAACCGGCGTGTGTTTTTTTTTTCTAGCAAGTATGAGTGCAGCTTTACAACAGGACTTACATCCACACTGACTGATTATTTCTATTTGGCTTATACAATTTTCACAACAGGGAAGGATATGTATCAATTAAAACTACAGAACTTTGAAACCAAACCTGAAAACTATCAACCATACTAACATGATCACTCTATAGGTGACTAATCCAATTTGTTACTCATGTCTCAGATTCAAAAGACTCATGAATTGCGGATATGGAAAATGATGGGAACGCTAAGATCTTGCAAAAGACAAAGCAAACCAATGAGCACGCTAGGTGATAAATGTTTACCTTGTACTCCAAATGATCCAGAATGGGTAATAAATAAGACGCAAAATGATCCAAGACAAAACAAAGAGTATAAATGCACCACTGGCAATCATCTCTGCTTCACTGTACTTGGACATCTTCCCTATTTCCAGAAAAATATCACTGGCATCATGAAGAGCTAATACAACAGAACCCACTCGGGCAAACCTGCATAGGATAAATTTGGAGAAAAAGAGAGAACTGTCATATGACATCTTCATTTGAATAAAGCGTAGAGCCAATGATGAAATAACTTTCTTATAGAATGAACCAAGAAGCATGCTATCTATCACAAGTGCCTAATGCATCTAAAGAACTAAGAAAGAAAAATTTTATAAAGAAACTATGAAGTGTTGTCCTGAAGCAAGAACATACCTTGCTATGCACGGGAACCCAATGCATCTAAATTACCAAATAAGAAAAGCCTTCTGCTACTCTGTGTCTGCCAATTTACACAAATTAACAGGTGAACTCTCCATCAAATCTTAAAACATACCTACATATGTAAGATAGGACAATTAGAATCACAGTCGCAACATGATGACTCATTGACACTCCAAAGTCGGATCTTCGTGTTTCCCAGAAAACCAAAGCAAATATGGAGTATGTGTAAAATCCAGCAGCATACATGTACAACCCCTTCAATTTCAATCTGAAATTTCAAAAAGAAAGGTCATTAAGCCAATAAGCATACTTTCTGGAGGAAAACAGGATTAAACCCATTAGCATTTCAGTATGAGACTCATGGAACTCACTTAATCTTCTGGTCAGGCCAAACCTGATCCCCTGGTCCTACCCAAAAGCATCTAGTATTCGTGAACCAAGGTTCATCATACGTTACGTATAGAGCCAGAAGCTCAGCCGAAAGAAAGTAAACACATTTCCATGCCGACTCCTTGAATTTTCGAAGCTTCTTCCTGCTGTCCGACTCTATATCCATCATTTGCTTCCCCTTCCCCAAAATCAACCATCTACCAACTGTCTGTAACATAATCAATTTTTTAGATGAAGCACAGAGATTTAGAAAGCAGGCTAACTTATCAAAATTCAGAAAATAAGGCTATAATACCATTGAGGGCAGCAGTTAATAGCATTTTCTGTATGTAAAATGCTTTAAAAAAAAAAACAATTCAGTAGACCAACTGATATACTCATTATTCATTAACCAACCAATGCCGAATTCCCCCAACACCCCAAACCCCTCTCCACAAACCGGTAAAACGCAAACTTGATTCTCCAATAATGGTTCAGTTTGCACAACCAAAGTAAATATCCACAATCACATAAATTTAATCCCCACCCGGGAGACATGAAACGGAAATGCCAGAGCAAGTGTATGTTCGTTGCAAGAGGAAAAGACCACAGCCTCTGACGTGAACCCAGCGTCCCAACAAAAAGTGAACTCCTGAAATTCAGCCTCTTAAGCCAGTCAACGCCCAAGTGAGAACACGGCAAGGACAAGAAGTGAGAACACGGCAAGGACAAGAAGAAGCGATCGATCAGCACAAACAGCCATCTCTGCGCGGCATAAACGCATGTAACACATCCGTTGATGTTATTTAATGCTCTTCCAGTCGAGGCATAACTATTAAATCGCACAGAGAGCTCGGCCCAGTTATGCCCCCGCTCGAACCATCCACAACACCCCCCGACACACACGACTGCGTACTACAACGGAAAAACAAGTCACTTACAAGCTCGAATCGAAGTCAGGGCTCGCGATTGCGCGAGCCGTGAAAGCGAGGCCGAGCAATGGCATTGATCTAGTAGACCCGAATTCAACCACACGCATCCACTGAGCAACGTACGGGGGTGGGCAGGGCAAGAAAAAAAAAATCTTACCTCGAAGACGAATCTGTCGAGGAAGAATCTGACGAAGGGGAAGAAGAGAGCGAAGAAGGGGAGGGCGGCGAAATCGCCATAGTCGGGATACGAATCTCGCTGCCAATCAGCGCGCCTCATCACCCTCGTCAATGTGCTCCATGCCCGATTCAATTCGAAAAAAAAAAAAGAAAAAGAAAAAAACTCCAGTCCTACGTCAGTGGGTCCACTCGGATAACGAATTACGACGCCGAGGCAATGCGTTCCGGCGACGCCGATGGGGATGATGCCAGTGATGACGGCGATGGTGATGCTTTCTCTCTCCGGGCGCGTGGCGTTGAAATCTGAGAACTTGGAAAGGGACGGGTGTCGGGTCAAACGATCGGAGAAAGAGAGTGGTGGATACCTCGAAGGTCGAGAACTGGAGGTGGGAATCATTATTGTAAGGAGAAAGTGCCCCCGAATCGCAGCGGTTATCTCGAAACTGCCACTGCTTCGGTGCCGAAGCTTCGCAACGAGATCGACGACCCGCCATAACGAACGATCACTTGCGCTGACCCGTCCCAGTCGCGCGGGGCACAGCGTCGAGGCCCACGCGCGGGCACGTGACCTAGGCCGAGATTCGCGGGACGCGGCAGAGCTCGAGCCAGCTGGCTCTCGAGTCGAAACTTGAGAGAAGGTCGCGACAATTTGGCTAGCATGTTGCACTTTATATGCGCTTCACTTCTCTTCTCGTTTCGAATTGACAAACAAGCCTCCTGACGAGTGCTCGATTAACTTCGCAGGCCGCGCCCTAAAAATTCCTCGTTCGGATTCCATCAATTGCATGCAACTCGCTTTGAATTAACTCATTAAGGGTTCGTTTGGTAATGCAAAAAGTCTTTATAATTTTTATTTAAGTGACCTCATTCCAATTTTTTTTCTCATTTCGATGAAACACATTCTTATTTTCACAAATCAAACATGTTTTCAAAATTAAGAAACGAAAATGATTTGGAAAATGTATTTCTTTTTACTTCTTTTCAATTTAGTATTTGACCGTATCTTCACTAAACTTAACTTTAGCATTTAATTTTTTTTTTTTTGTTGTTGCTAAAACAATCATTCCATTCCGGCATTCCATCAAAGCAGTCCAAATGTTGCAAGGAGAAACTAGAGCCTCGTTAAGATGATGAACTAAGGAAGAATCCACTAACGCTATATTTTTAACCTTAGACGGGAAATCATTAAAAGGAAAAGAATTTGCGTTCCTATTTGATGAAAAACTCACTTTGCAAGCTCATGAGCAACAACATTACTAGTTCTAATAATTCACTTCAAACTCTGGGCTTTTTTCTAAAATAAGATTAATTTTTTTTTACCAAAATAGGTTAGAAATTTTTTTACCACTTTGGGTCCCGCTCAAAGACCGATCTATTTCTTTTTATTTTCTTTTAATCATTTTTTTAAATTCCATTTTTTGTTTTTATTTAATTATTTTTATTATTATTCAATTTGTTTCCTGGAATGGACAAAACATTAATGGAATTCATATATAATACCTTGTTTTGTAATATTCACGCGAATTAACAATGGGTGTAACATTTCTATATTGAGAATTTATTTGCGAGATGATGTTCTAAAAACTCAAACAACAAAAAAGTAGAGATCGGCACGGGATGAATGATGTCGACGCCACTCCGCCTCCCACCTCCACCGGGGCCTTTGAGCAACGAGGCGGCGTCGAACGCCATTTATGTGGTAGCCTTCATCAACCTTGGGATGAATTCAAGTCGACATGGATCGATCTTGTTCGGGCACGCGTCGGCTACGAATCAACCCTAAGTTGGTCGTAATTGACTAGGGATTGGTTCCTAAATCGATAGTGAACTTGGCACCAACATGAATTCGTCTAAGAATAGATTTTCAATTGAACTACCGCATCCAACACTTGCCGGCCATGGACTAATCACCCTTGGGTGTGCAATATGTCATGGAAGGATTACGGATGGGATAAGCTAATCTTGTATCAATTATAAGTTGGTCATGAAAAGCTACCTCAATGGTGTTCAATTAAACATTCGGTTTGGGATTAGGTGATTTCGATCCTAAACGAAGATAAACATGAAAGTGCTCAACCATGTTAGCGATAGGACACGACCAGGAGGCACCATGCCATGCGCCCGGCCGTGCGTTGTGACTCCTCCAGCGGGCTTTTTCCAAAATAAGATTTAATTTTTTTAAAACCAAAATAGGTTAAAAAAAACATTTACCACTTTGGGTCCCACTCGGCAAATGATGTTCTAAAAAATCAAACATCAAAAAGTAGTAGATCGACACGGGATGAATGCTTGTCAACGTTGCTTCGCCTCCTACCTTCAGTAGGGGCCATGGAGTGACGAGGCGGCATCGAACGCATTCATCCTGTGCCGATCTCTACCTTTTTGCTATTTGAGTTTTTAGAACATCATCTAGATAAATTCTTGATATAGAAGTGTTTCACCCATTGTTAATTCACGTGAATATTACGAACATGGTATTATATATGAATTTCATTAATATTTTGTCCATTCCAGAAAATAAATTAAATAAAAAAATTATTAAAAGAAAACAAGAAAAAGGAATTAAAAAAATGATTAGAATAAAACAATAAATTTTTTTAAAAAAATAGATGCCTTTGCTCGGCACTCAAAATGCCGAGCGGGTCCCAAAGTGGTAATTTTTTTTTCTAACCTATTTTGGTAATTTTTTTAATCTTATTTTGGAAAAAAGCCCTCAAACTCTATCCTAGGTTGTTTCTCATTACGAAACGAGAGTCCAAGATGAAAAGATGAATGCACCAAGAGCAAAGGCCATTTTGTTGAATAGCATCAATTAACATCATGCAATCACTTTTAAAGATCGCTTCACGGATGCCGAGGAATTGAGTAACTTTGGATAAAAGAAGAAAAGTTGCATCTTCCACTTCCATTGGCGAGTTCTATCTTCCTCATCTTGTCCATGCTTAGACAACGGAACCTCTATCTTATCATGCAATAATATCTATCGCCCCTTTTTTATCCTTCCACGGACCATCTACATTAAACTTCAGGTCTTGATTTGATGGAGGAATCCAAGAGTTTGTCCTTACCTCGATAAAATTTGGTTCCTAGCTAAACTCAACTTTATTCTCCTTCCTAAACATATTCAAATATTTCATTAAACATTTTAAGCGAATGAAAGTAATTAACATGACTATTTTGGACTTGATAGATCAACTAGTTAATTTCAACAAGTCGAATTTGGCATATATTCTCAATCTCTCCTGTCTTGAAACTTGAAATTATCTTATATTTGTGGGGAAAAACTAATTAAAAATGAACATCACAAAAACTATTTGTTTACATAAATATCATGATAGAATGTCTTATATTAATTTTAAGAAATAATGAATCGGTATGAATAATAGGAGTAAAGTAAAAAAATATGAAATAATGGATCTTTATTACATAAAGTATACTTAACTTGGAATAGACTGTCTTAATGTTTCGATTTTCTAGGTTAGATTCTCCAACTGCTTTCTTTTGCCTCCTTTTGTTTGTTTGTCCGCTTTAGCCACTGTAAAACTTTGACAACCACGAGCTCCAGCAGACGGGTTGGCCACCCACGAGCGAACGGATTTCTGAGAGGGCGGGCTTCCGTGATCGACGATAGTCACCGGCGCCGAAAGAGGCGATGAGCTTCCCCTATTTCATACAAGCTGAATGACTGTGGGGTTTACGGTGAGCGATGATTGGCGCCATTATAACCCTAAACGACTTTTAGTTTTATTCCATGAAAAAATTATCTATTTGATTTCAAACAAGCGAGTGTTGTTCTTTCAAGAAGAAAATACATACTGCTGTTTTTTTTTTTTTTTGGGGTTTCATAGATCATTTGATAATCGTCTCAGATCTCTTGTCGTCGTCAATAAGAGTAATACGTCTACCCCCACAAGGAATTCTGTATATGGAAAGACGCAGATGCATCAGCTTCAAGGGCCTCATTTGAATGTGTTCAAATGCATATGCTTCCAGCTATAACAGTTTAACTCCCAGCTAACTATAAAGCACCCGATTCGAGTGAAATCGACTGCATACGTGTCTCGCTAAGCACCAATCATCAAATCGATGTTAGAAAAAAGAGAGAGGCCGATCAATCTATGATCCCGGACAAGGGGGCATGCCCGGGGGCATGTCGCGCATGCTCGTTTCCTTCGTAGGACCATTCGAGACGATGAAAGCCATGGCCATTCCCCAGCTCGCATGGCGTTCCAGATGACAGTGCATGAACCAGACTCCTATGAAATAAGCCGAATAAGTTAGCTTGTACATGAAAACTGAATGGTCAAAAGAGAGTTTTATCCAACTCGATATATTCAAAGCAAGTATCACATTGATGTACGTTTATATACTTTTCGCTTTCCTATGCTTCTGTGTGTTTTTGAACTAGTTCATGTTCCTAAAAACCACAACTTGATGATAAAATAGTGTCTATTGATTAGTGCATAAGCACTGCCGTCGTTTTGATAGGAGAACGTACCAGGATTATCGGCTTTGAATCTTATGGTTGCCCATCCATTTTTCGGAAGTGCGACCGTGTTGATTTTGGGTGGATGGGTCAAATTGTATGTCGGTATGCTCATGTTCGGAGAGAAATTCCCGCGTCCGAAGCCGACCAAGTAAAAGCTATAACCGTGTAGGTGCATTGGGTGGTTCTCCGCTGCCGGAATATTAGTCCCCTGGAAGGTTATTTCGACCTCTGAACCGTAGTCGATCGGCTCCACCACTGTTCTTCCCACCACGGGATACGTCACATTATCACCTACGTCTCCCGTGAAGTTGAAATAACGCGGAGGCTGATCTGGAAAATCTGTATAGTAGATCCCCGGTAGCTTCCTGCAAATTAATTGCATAAGTTCAAACGCACGGTATGTATCTTGCCGAGAAGACGACTTTGCCAAATAAGCTATTGGAATCCAAGGTGCTCGAGTTCAAACGCGTCAAAATACCGGTAGTACGCTTGTAGAATGTCGATGTTTGGAGCCGTCCAGCTTATGTTATTTAAGCTCGCCGAGTGCCTGTTACCATGTGGACCTTCACAAGTGTCGCCCTCGGCGCATTCCACGTTGTTCACAGAGACGGTGAGGTACAAGCGTTTCGTGATGTTCAACGGGACCGTAATAGGATGCTTGTCATCGGCCAGACTCTTCAAAAGCCGCATGAAGCTCTCGGCAGAATCCCTATCTGTTGAGCCTGGAAGGGTGATAGAATTAGAATATTTACGTGGTTCGTAGCCTCCATTGTAATGGAGTATCGCCGAGGGCGTAGTCGTATCAGATGGAGCTTGAGTGTCCGCAAAAGGGCTGCCGAGCATGTAATAGCGACCCGGTTCTTGGTCTGTCGTGACTAAAACATCCATGGTTTGTCCTGGAGCTATCATTATGTAGCTGGTGTTCACTTGATCTAAGTAAGCCCCATCCATCCCGACGAGGGTAAGGGTGTGGCCGGCTATGCCGAAGAACATCTCTTCGTTCATAATAGCGCTGATGATCCGTAGTAGGTAAGTCTTATTGGGAACTACCGTCATCCGGTAGGTAGATTCTGCATCGTAATAGTGTCAAAGAGTCGAGTAAGGTCCTGCCTATTTATCGAAACTGCGACTAACGTTAGCTAGGTTAGTGTTTCGCTTATATCATGTGGTTGTAGCTTTTATTGCCATTTGAAGATGATATAGACATCAGCTGTAACGAATGGAACATGTGAACGAACTTAGTACTGAGCAAATTAATACCTTTGGAGCACTGATAAAAGTCACCGGGTTGGCCATTGATGGTGTAGGCAACCGATGTGTCCACGTCTCCGCCAGTCCTCGTTGCATTAATGACCATCTCGGTGAGGTTCTTTTCATACCATTCGCCTGCCCAAAACCGGCATGGAATTGTTCTCTGCTTTAGTTTGTGTACACATTAACCTTTAAAGTGACGGTCGAATCGTGTACACAGGCCTGGCCTCACCGAGTATGATGGTTCGCTCCGCGTCGTGTTTATACGGGTGCTCATTCCCAGGTTTAGGGTAAATAATGAGAGCGCCGTGCACGGATGCTCTAGTCCAGTCGCTATGAGCGTGCCACCAGAGCGTCCCTACTTCTCTATCAAGCACGACCGTTTGAGTGAAGTTTTGCTTGGGTTGGATGGGGCACTGCGTCACGTACTCCGGGCCATCGTGCCATGGATTGCACATCTGCCTTGCGCCGTGCCTGTGCGGGCGATGCGATTCAATCTTGCCTTTTTGCTTAGGTTCGAAAACAAAACTCATACGCCCAATAGACTATATAGATCTCATTTTCTAGTCTCTATGATTAAAAAAGAAGAGCAAAGAAGAAAGGCGATTTTACCAGTGAATTGTGACGCCGTAATTTCCGTTGTTCACGACAGTAACGACGACAGTATCTCCTTGGTGCGCCCAAACCGTCGGACCCGGGAAGCTTCCATTGGCCACTAGAATGCTTTTGTTCTCACATAACCTCTCAAACTGGGTCTCTTGCAGCTGCATCGTGCATCACGATCCATGTCGTTTCAAGCATGTAAGTATGGCGGTCACAGTTGATGGGCAAAGCTTGTAATGATGATGGTCAGAACGTCATAACAATTAAAAACAAAGGAAAGGCCAGAAAAAAGAAGAGAGATTCCCAAAACGACAGGGACGAATCTGCACAGATGGTAGATGATGTTCACTCACCACGAGCGTGTAGGTGTGGACGTCCCCTTGGGCCATGCAGAGAAGAAGGCCGAAAGTGAAGAGAAACCCTGAGAACACAGGCCAAGAGCTTCCCTCACAAGCTCCCATTTTTCCGAACACAGAGCACGACAGAAAGGAAAACTCTTTTTCCGTTTGATTTCTTTGTCTTAGTGATCCTCGACGCTGCACAGAATGAGCGCAATTTTTAGGGGCTGTTCATGTCTAGTACCATTAAAAGCAGGACATCTTCACGGATTTATCCAAAAGACGGCGACAACCCCCGCGGCGAAATCTCGTACGCCCGTCCGAAGAAACACAGCATCCAAACAAGAAGACCTCAATATGATCGATGGCAGAAATGGTATGAAAAGAGCAGCAGCAGAAGAAGAAAAGGGCCGGGGGCGAATCAATTGACGAAGAGGCCTATCTGGAGAAGGATCGAGATTTCCCAACTGCGAGAGCGTGCGAGCATGGGGAGAGAGAAGGTGGAGAGAGAGGGCGGCGGCGGCGGGGCGGCGCCTCTCCGACTTCCTTCTTTGGCTTTCTTTTCCTGCTTCGCCGGGAACCGAAGAAAGAAGAACGAGGAGGAAAAGAGAGGTGTTGCGTTGCGGGGAGAGGAAGTGGGCTAGAGAATAAAGAGAGAGGCCGCGCGCTTTGACTTCAAGTCAACGGGAAACAGCGGGAAGTTGAGAGAAGAACACGACAAGTGCGGGACCCACCTCCTTTTAACTATCGTCTTTTTGTTTCTTCTGTCCAGAAGTTGCCATTCTAATGATATTTCTTCTTTTGTTAGTTCTAATCATATTCACTTAATATGAATAGTGAAGATCTGCCAGTACCCATGTGGAAAGTGCCCCCGAGAAACATGGGACCTCATAAAAAAAAAAAAAAAGTGACAATCTTCACCTGAAAAAACATGGTTACTTTGGTTTGTTGTTTATTCGTATTGCAATGTTAATATTTGCAGTTGGCTCATCGATGGATGATTTCATTCGAATTGAATGTCACATATCTCCGTTCGAGTCATGGCACCATTCATTCAGAGCAAACGGTTGTGATTGTACCACTCCCAACCATCAATCGGGTACTTATAAAAGGATCGGCTTTGGTTTTGCCCCGTCAATTAGAAAAATTGAGGTGCGCGATTTCGAGTCACTGACTAGAAAGGTGGCCCCGGCGCAGCTCAATTAGGGTAAAAATATAGGGAGGACATGAGGCCAAGGAAGAAAAGGAGAAATAAAGGATAAACAAAACGAAAGACACATCAGCCCTTGAATTTGAAGGGGCTGATCTCAATTTCTTAATGGGATAAATTGAAGATGTTAGTTATTTGCTGCCTAAATTGGGAGCACCCTAATTTTTCATGATCACCCGGAATAACATACACAACAAACAAGAGAGAAGGTGCTTGCTCTGTTTTTCCACTTGTATTGCTCTTTTTGGATCATTTGGTAACTTACGGGGAAAATTATCACAAGAGTCTTTAACTTATTGTAATTTTGCCAATTTACTATTTAATTTTTTAATTATGCCGATTGGGTTCTAACCCTTTCACAACCGAACAATTTTGATCAAAAAGCAATGATATGAACGTTGACCGTCCTATGTCGCGTCTATCTATGCCGACGTGATTTTTTTTTTATACATTTTCTTTGAATATTGTATTAGTTTTCTTTTCTTGTTCATTTTTTAAATTCTTTTTTTTTGTAAAGAGCCGGCAAGAAGCCACCGATGACCGCCATAGGCCACTAGGTGAGGCTTGCAAGCTCTCGCTCAACTCTAAGCTGTGGTGCTAGCCCTCCCCCAATGGTTTGCGAGGGCTTGGTCGTCTATCTAAGCTAGGGCTACAAGCCCCCGCCTAGCGGCTCGTGGCCTCCTACGGCCCTCATCAATACAAAAAGAAAAAATTAATAAAATTAAAAAAAAAAAAAGATGAGGGCCAGCCACCGTCCTAAGTGGCGGGTGAACAAATACCAACCACTAAGTAAATGATAATCATATTAAGTTTGTAACAAAAGCTTTATTCCAAATTAATTCAATGCCCACCTCTAGTCATATAACCTACAGAATTGCAAAATGTCACATTCAAAATACATAAGATTAAAAATCATAAACGAGGACGGCGGGGATCGGCGTCGCACCTCACCCCAAATCTAGGCAAGGTCGAGCCTTGCAAGGGCAGCATTCTTTGGAGGAGAAGGAAGAAGGAAGAAAAGAAAAAAAAAAAGGAAAGAGAGAAAAGAAAAATAAACAAATAAATAAATAAAATAATTTAATTTGAAAAATATCAAAGTCTTATTAAAAGTTGGTCACGTCGGCGTTAGCAAATTGGCTAAATGAACTGAATTAATACAAATATAAAATATTTAAAATTGAATCGACATAATTATAATAAATTTTTTATTTCTTTTGGAATAATTTTGTCATTTTCCACGTTGCAGATGTTGGCTCCTATAATAGAAAAGATGGAAACACACTGCACAAGTATCCTTCTCTCAACAAGAAAATATTGTAATGTCAGCCACACAAATCTCGCAAAAATCACAACGTCACAACACTCTCCAACTTCTTCCCATATCCAATCTCTCCCTCTCAAAAGATGCTCCTACGTAGCACCACCTGCATCCCTCTCCCCACCTCCCTCCACCTCCCCACCACCACCGCATCCCGCCACCAACCCCAATCCATCTCCATATCCGCCTCCTCCTCCTCATCATCATCATCGGCCACCTTCCCCGCCACTGCCCTCTCCATCTCCGACGCTGAGCTCCAGTCCCGAGGCTTCTCCCTCCACCGTGACACCGCGTCCCTCAACCTGGACCAGCTCAATGCGGTGTTCGTGGCTGTCGGGTTCCCGCGGCGCGACCTGGGTAAGATCAGGGTGGCGCTGGAGCACACGGACGCCATGGTGTGGGTGCAGCACCAGAGGACAGAGAAGCCGGTGGCCTTCGCGAGGGCAACCGGCGACGGCGTGTTCAACGCCATTATATGGGACGTGGTGGTGGATCCCTCGTTCCAGGGGATCGGGCTAGGGAGGGCCGTCATGGAGAGGCTGGTCAGCGACCTGTTGGCCAGAGGGATCAACAACATCGCGCTGTACTCGGAGCCCCGCGTGCTCGGGTTCTACCGGCCATTGGGCTTCGTTGCGGATCCAGATGGGATCCGAGGGATGGTGTACTCGCGGAAGCAGAATCGAAAAAATAGTCTTCAGGATCAAAAGGGAAAGGGGTTGATACCAAAATCATTCACAGTAAACAGTTCGAGAATGACTTCGTTTTTGTACATGTTATGGTTAATTTAGTTGACCGTTGTATTCCCCCTTTTTTTTTTTTTTATATTTCCTCCGAGGAACCGTAACTGACCGGGCTCAGGTAGTTACGTCCTTCCTTAAGCATGATGAAACAACATATTCCTTGAAATTGGTTTTAAGTGAACTTTATTGTTGCTCACGGCTAACCAGACCTAATTCAAAAATTCAAGAAGTATCGAACTCGCTTCCCGGTCCATTTCAAGAGTAATTTTTTTTGTCTATCGTCCCGGGCCAATGGCGGGAAGCGCACAAGATCATAGAACTGAGTTATAAAGGATCACTTGGTGAAAATATCCGAGTATACGAACTCCAGTTATTCTAAAAATGCTGAAGACGGTTGTAGAACTATGGCGTTTCAGCAGAGAAAGACAGCAACTAAGGACCCGAATGATCTACTTTCAGGAGAAGAGGCTACTCTAAAAATAAGAGGACTCGTTCAGATTTGCATGGTCTAGAGTTTGACCAGTACAGAACAAGAGGTAACTGGTAGATGAAGAAAAGACCAATCCTGGAGTGGAGGCCTAGCAAGACAAGCCAGTGCCAATCCACCAAGGCAGGTTACAGGCAAAGAAAACCAAATGTGCAAATCATGTGAATAGATTCAATCACTGAACCCTTAAAGAAGTTTTGGTTGCCTTGTACCGACGACTCAAGAACCTGGACTAGTTGCACAACCATGCGCATAGCGCTATGAAGACAGAGGTGTCCGAAACGACAAACTCACTACAGTGTAAACAACAGGAAATGCTGCAATTTCTTCAAGGAAAAAAAAAGAATGAGGAAGTACGTCAATTGAACTTTTCCTAGCAATATGTAACAGCATGAGAGGGTTTGCTGGCAAGGCTATTATTCAGCATAATCGGCAAAACTGCATCAGAAACTCAAAACTCAGTTTCTCACAAGCTTTTCTCTGTTGGATGCATGAAAAGATCGTCCATAGTCCATGGGCTATCTGAACACAAGGCTCGGTTTCAACACAGCCTACTGCTTCCCAGGAAGCACAGGAATGCTGTTCAGATCTTGTTCCCGCATGGCTCCATTTGAATATCTACACATAATCAAATTGGACAAAGCGTTACTTCCTTGCACCATTATGCCGAATTTGAAGTGTCAATCAGAAAAAGCAAGAAAAGGATGAGGGGCTTCATTATTTTGACACAAGTTATGTATGCTATCAAAAGATGAGGTCAAACCCAATGACTAGGCCTTTCTGATTTTTTAACAAAAGCATGTTTCAGACGTCGCTTAAATCAACCCTTTCCTCAAGCTGCTTGCACACCTTTATATGTTATAAAGTAAGAAGAAAGAGAAACCAAACCATGGATCTGAAATAACATACAACAACGTCCAATCGAAGACATTGAATTTATATGCAGTTGAATTGATCTAAATAGCTTCTCCACTTGACATATGATGACACAATAGTTTACCCGGTACGCAATATAAAATGCAGCCAATTTGGTAGGCAGAGCACGGGTAAAAAAAAAAAAAAAAATTAAAAGGTCCAACTATCTCCAATCTTGATGCAAATGCCCTATTCAAATGCAGCTAATTTGGTAGGCAGAGCACAGTTAGAAAACAGAGCAATAATTCAAAGGTCCCAACTATCTCCAATCTTGATGCATATGCCCTATTCAAGCTGATGCCACTTATAGTGCCAAATAGAAGTGTGCTCTTTTGATTTCACATCAAAACTTGTAATCCGTCCTTATTCTCCCATAAAGAGAAAGATGGCTTCCGGAATCGCCACCCCTTGCATCTGAAGATGAATTTAGAGGACCCTTCTGCGCGGTTCTCGGAAACAATACAATATGGTGTGTACATCCTCCTTTGATCAAAGGTTCGCAAACACCCGGAAAATTAGCTGTCTTAAATGAAGTCTTTGGCAAGAGAACGGTCAACCACTCTAGAGATGCCTCAAGAGGCTAAATGTTGACAGAACCAGAAAACTGCCTCGTCAACCTGCGCAAAGGTGAAGGAGAAAGGGAAAAGGATTCAAGGCGAGATAGGTCGGTGACACGGTGCTAGGATCACTGGATTTGGCAGTAACGCCAGTACCAAGATGCAGCTAATGGAAGCAAATGTAGGTCAGCAAAGCACAGATTTCTCATTTCTCAAATGCTAATTGGATAATCCAGTTTCAAGCATGCTCCCTGGAGAGTACGAACTACCTGAAAAAGCCCCTTTTTTTCCTTCCCAACAGAGCATCATCACTTAAAGCATCTCTCCGTCTCTCTTTGAGAGAAGCAAGAAGAAAAATTTTCGGATGATTTCATGCGCTCTGTGAAGGATCCACTTAATCCTACATCGAAAACGGGAGAAGCACCACGATTGCGGACCCAGAAGACGGAAAAAACCCAAACTAGACCACATGCTTCGAGACAAATTCACCATGAATTTCGAGCGGATGTTTGCGAACCTGGGACAATTGTCGATCAGGAGACGTCCTTGACGTTGTTCAAGAAAGCAGCGGAGCAGAGAATGGCGGCGACGAACGCGAAGAAACCCAGGCCGATCACCAGAGAAACCCCCGCAACCGCCAAATCCATCACGCACTGCAAGCTCACGCCCATCATCGGCATCGAGAATTTGGAAGGACGCTTCGCAATGACGCTTCAAAGTCCAAGCTTCTGCGAGAAATCGATCCGAGGAATGAGGAGATGGGCTCAGTTCATGAATTTGAAGCAGGAAGGAGGATCGATCAATGGCAGCAGATTGCAGATTCGGCCCGGACCGACCCGAACTGATGGACCTGGCTCTTTTGGGCCTGGCCCGAGTTGAAACGGTTCGAACAAAGCCCGACTGTTCATGAAGATTTTCCAAAAATAAAAAGGATTACCTGGATGTCCTTTATAATTAAAAATTATTATGGGGTCCACTCCTTCAAAAATTGGTGACTCACAACATGTTATTAATCTCAATCACCTAAAAATTGTTATGCTAGTAAAGCCTTTTTAACAAATGTTTCTGTCCAATTTCATAATTCAAACATACTACCATCAATTTGGCCAAAAAAATGTTACAAACCTTAGTTGAAAAAAAAAAAAACATCGGAATAGTGCACCTTAGTTTTTCGGGAGGTACAAACTTCGGAAAGCAAAAAAATGTGTTCAACAGGTATAATCCGGAAAACTCATTTTAAAATGCTTCAACGGTAATCTCCTTAACCGAATTTCGACGCGACATGTTTGTTTAGCTCATTCAATATTTAGCCATTAATAATTCATGGCTCGACAGGAGTTTCTAAGGTGGGGAAAAATTAAGTCCAAACTTTTATTCCTAAAAGTTTTTAATCCCTAAACATATCTTTCATCCTTTAAATTGAAATATATTTAGTTATCAATGGTTTGTTTTCCCTGAAACTTTTGACTTTAAATTGACGATACCTTGCTTGTCCGAAAAAGATTAAGCTATCTAGATAGACAAAATGAGCTAAACATAGCTGGAAGCATGCGTTGTAGACCTAATTTTTCGAAAACTAAGCGGTTCCAGTAGTTATTGCAGATTCCCAACATTATCCCCTGTACAGGGAAACTGTAAGTAGGATCCGTGGGTTTCCTGTTGCTATTGCAGATTGCGTTTGCATCATGAAAGAAAAAGAAGTGGTGGTGGTGGTGCCGATGCTTCCTGAAAGCAGAGGAGCTGGGATACTCGCTGTTCAAGCGACACCTGAAGCGTAAGTGTGTCGTGCTGCGCAATATCCCAACAAGGTGACAGCACCACCTCTTCAGAAGAACAATGCCTGGACCAAGTTTGGCAGCCCTTCGTTTTCTTAGAGAAAGCCAAAAGAAGAGCCAACAGTGACTCTCTCTGAGTGTTTTGGTGGATAGAGGCCCAATTTCCAGCAGTAGAAAGTATTGAATGATGAGCCACTACCACCAGCACCTCCACCACCTCTCTCTCTCTCTCTCTCTCTCTCTCTCTATATTTTACATGGCGATGATGACCATATTGATTAGTCCCTCGTATGGATTTCATGGATGACATAATGTCATCATTCGTGTTCGCTTCCGGTTTCAAAAAAAAAAAATATATGGATGATCTCTATTATGTTCCGATGTTTGCATCATCCATGTTGTTATATTATTTAAATAGTAGATCATGTTTTCATCTAACAGTTTAAACTTTTGAAATAGTTAACGGTGGTCCCACCAAATCATACATGGTAGCAGAGTGACCAACTGTTTCCGAGTATTTGGTGAATATCTCTCAAGGAATAAATTTGATAACCAACGCAATTTTCGGACGATGGGCATTGCGATGTAGCGATTAGGCACGATGGCGTCTTCATGTTTCGGTTTGGCGGAAGAGACTAGGAGTGAAGGTGGATATCGATAGAGATTCAAGTCTAGATATATTGGTGCAGATAGATACCGAATTAATTGGAACAAACCTAACACGGAACTCTCACGTGACGGGGAGGTTCTTTGAGATGTATTGTGAGTTGTCTTTAGAGAAGTCTCACTCTGGAGAATTGGTGTGGTCATCAAGAATTAATATAAAACTCATCGATTTAGACTTTTGAGTGCAGGTGAATCTAATTAGATATGTTAATGAATTTGAAATTGGGCTTCCTTTTGGTATGGCAGTGGTCCAACCAAATATCACGCATGCATATTCATTATGGATATAGTGTCCTATTATAAACATATGCCTAGTGGGTCCAATAATGATTAACAAGGATGCGTAGCCATCGCGTGCACATAATTTAGGTCAACATTAAACATGTCTCTAGAATGTTGTGTTGGAATGTCGTTATCTTCTCGTGCCGGAATGTCGTTATCTTCTCGTGCCTTATCTTCTCTTCGTTTGATGCGGCGAGGAGAGTTAGAAAATGGTTGCTGGAAAGTACGGATGGATAACAATTGGTGATATAAGGGAGTGTCCTTAGGCAATCAAGATTCATCGAATTAAGGTGCGAAAAATAAAATAATTAGAGATGCTTTTTTATGATTATTATATTGTGAAAACTTCGTCCGAATTCATTTGCTAAATAGGACAAATAAAACTTGCAATAAGCAAATCAAAAGCAAATGATTCTCGTTTTGAATACCCCGCATTTTATTTAATTTTTTTATATGGCGATTTCTTCCCGACAATTTTATTTAACTCACATAAGTTCATTCTCAAAGTTGAAATGCTAATCAAGGAACACGTCGTTAATCATCCCTCGCATATGATCGCGGGACTAACTCTCGCTGTTGCACGCGACCTCTTCCAGATCTCTAATGCCGCCACTTGCGTCGTCGTAAGGGCTGTCGAACCTCACGTCCCTCAGCAGCTGCCGCAGATCCGACACCTCCTCCCGGAGCCTCGCGATCTCCCGGACGGCCCTCTCGTGGCTCTCCGCGGCCTCGCTCAGCTGCTCGACCAGGCTCTGCTTCTCGCCCTGGAGCCTCAGCACCTGCGACCACAGCTCGTCCAGGTGCCTCTGCTTCCGCATGCGCGAGCGCCGTGCCGACTCCCGGTTCGATATCATCCGCCGCCGCCGCCGCTCGTCGATGAGCTGGAGCTGGCGGTCGTCGGCCTCGTCGGAGGTGCTGCTGAGGCACGACATGGCCACCGTCTTGGCGGATAGCGTCACTTGCTGGAGCATCTGCTGAGGGTTCGGTACGTCGGCGAAGACTCTGGCCAAGTTGAAGGGCGATGCCGACGGCGGCGCGTTGTGTCGCATGGCGGGGAAAGGGGCGTAACAAGGGTCACGAATCATTTCGGTGATTGCTTCGCGGGGAACCATTTTGATGGATCTTTTTCTTTTGTGGTTTTAGAAGGTGTGCAAGATCAAGAAACGGAGGGTTTTTATAGGATGAAGATGACGATGAGGAAGGCAATCAAAGTGGAGAGACAGGACAAGTTTCTTCTATGGAGAAACTGTGTATCATGCGCTTACGTTAGCTCATATTAAAATATAGCAACAATGCTAGGCATAGGATAAGAAAGGATTTCTAAAAAATTCGATCTCAAGTGAAGTATAAGGACATGTAGATATTCAAAATCTTCATAAAGATTAGAGCATAAGAATATATGCAGCCACTGTTAAATCACTTTCTTTCGCATTACAAAAGAGTATCCTCGATGGTCGTCTCACTGCTGGATATGGACTCTTTAAACTTGGGGAGTAAAATTAGTATAAATTTTAACCGGTTTAATAAGATGAACACGTCAGTCTTAATTATCTTGAAGAGTTGAGATTCCTTATGTACTCATGTTTATGCTATTTTTCTCTATGTTTTCCCCCTTCCTCTTTCTAAAATGCCCACCGTAGGAACCGCCGCCGCCGCCCGTCACCAGCCACTGCCTCGTCGTCACTGCTCCTCCTCTCTCGCAGAACAACCGAACCTTAGATTAGGGGTCACTGACCTCGGCGCCGTGGTCCCGTTGTGTACGACCACGAACCATAAGACGCCACTTTAGTAACTCGGGTTTTCCAAATTTTGTACATATGTGCCTAAGCCTAAGTCTGGCCCGGACAAATAATGACACCGACAACAGCGACGTGCCGCCCTACTATTCGCAGGATTTTGCTAATTGAACCTGGTCATGCCGAGACCCGGGCCCGGCCACTTCCTTCACCATTTCTTCGTACATATGATGTTGCTCTTGCATGCGTTTTGCTTTGAATTAAACTATTAACATCCACAAAGAAAGAGAGAGAACGATGACGACAACGACGAAGCAAGGTCACCTTCAAGGGCGACTCTTGGCAATATAGAATTCGCATTTGATGGTAACGTCATTTGTTTTTATAACCACAAGCCTAGTCACGGGGCACTTCAGTTGAGACAACTAGGGCAAAGTGAAGACGCATATCGATCTCGGTATATTCAATTATTTCCGTCGCGTACCTAACTTCCATGCATATTTTCGAATGTGTCGCCTCTTCTTTTCTTTTTTTTTTTTTTCTGAATTTTTTCCCGGGTTGATATTATTGTCACACGACCCTGTTGATTAAAATCACTAATCTCTTGATTTAATTAAGTCATTGAACAATTTGTCTACCCATTTCCCTCATTAACATCCAAAAGATGTTGCCTTTAATTTATCTTCACCAACTATGGGACTTGTAGAAGGGCACGCAGCAACTTGCAAACGCATCGGCCGCACCAAGTTTAATTATGAATAGATTGGTGGGCAGTCCCGCACTAATAAAGCGGCAGTTTAGATCACTCTCCACCGTGCCTTCGCCGTCAAGCGCAATCTCCTTAAATTACTATTTATAACTAGATTAAAAAAATGATTTATACAATGACCATAATTTATAATTTTACTTAAGTACATAGTAGTAATGATATAATAATCATTGCGGTTTAGTTTGATGTAGGGAATAGATGACTTCACAAAGAGATAATTCTGTCAAATCTCCAATTAGGTCCAAAGAGATAATTTATAATCATTGCGGTTCAGTTTGATGCAGGGAATAGATGACTTTCCAAAGAGATAATAGTTGTCTTCTTTCGCAAACTTTAACTATTATCTCAATTTTAGCTTTTATCTCATAAAAAATCTCCAATTAGGTCCAGGTTTCCATCCTACTCTAAATTTCCTTTTTTGTCTCATAAAAATCTCAAACTTTATGTCCAGTTCCCATTCTACTCCAATTTTTTTGTTCCATAAAAAACCCTTAACATTAAGTTATGTCTTGATCCTATCCTAAACTTTTCATTGCCCTATGAAAAGCTCCTCAACTTGAGGTCTTGTCTCGATTTTGTTGTCTAATCTCAAATTTTTCCTAAAATTTTTACAGTCACATAAAAAATAATAAAATTTTACTTGAGTTACAAATCTGTCCCTATTAATCTGCGGGCCAATATTTCTCGTTGACAACCGAGAAATGGCTATTCGAGCGTCCCGAGTGCGAGCTCTCCGACCACGAGAGATGGAACATTCCCCGAGAGATGGAACATTCCCAAGCACGAGAGATGGAAGACCGAGATGAAAATCACTACAGGACGATTTCGACGAGGGGTTAATGGAGGCAGATTTAGGACAAGGTGGTCGTCTTTTATGAGACCAAAAAATTTAGAGTAAAATTGAAACTAGACCTGGAGTTGGGGTTTTTTTTATAATGCAATGAAGAGTTAGGATTTTTTATGGGAACAAAAGAAGTTTAGGGCAGAATTGAGACTGGACTTAATGAGATAAAAAAAAGTTTAGGTTATAATTGGGACAAAAAAATAGAATTGAGATACGAGTTCAACACGGGGAAAAGGAAAAGGACAAAAGAAAATGTCTTTATTATTTCCAACAAGCTAAATTAATGACAAGGTGGAGGGCCAAATCAATTCACGTGGTGTCCATCCTGCTTTAAACCCTGATGAGCAACCGAACATACACGGATTTGATAAATTTTCGGCTCGATATGAGTACATACCTTGTCTAGTAATCAACTTCGTCTTTAATAATCTTGTCCTTCTACTCATCCCCTTAACCGAGTGCCCTTTTGACGTCACTTGCAAGAGCTTGACTTCATGATTTTTTTCATTTATCAATCACCCGATACTCGTCGACACGAGAATCATGCGCTCAACGGAAATTAATCAAATTTCCAAGGCAAAAATATAGCAGGAGTGCCAATATTTGTGTACGGCGCTCATTTTGATGCAAATATTTTTTTTTATCACTTAAGTGCCAAATCGAAGAAAAAACGATCATCGAAATGCCAATTCCGATCAAACAATACACGTGATTTTTTTTATTAATTCTTTAATACTACGTGTCAATTTTTTTAACAAAATCAACTCATGTGGTGTCCACGTGGACGCCATGACGCCACGCGGACTGTTCAACTTAAAAATAGTTAATTTTTTTAAAAAATTAAAATTAAATAGAAAAATAGCATAAAAAAAAAAGGAAGCGTGGGTTTGCAGTGACGAGGGCCGTGAGCCCTCGACGTCACCGCCTCCACCATCGCCGGCGATGGTCTGCGATGGGTGGGGGATGGCCGAGGGGAGTCGCCGAGCCCTCACTGGGCATTGCCGGCGATGGCGGGGGCGGCGGTGATGAGGGCTCACGGTCCTCGTCGCTACAACGGGCCGGCTTATTTTTTCATTTATTTTTGACTTTTTTATTTTTTAAATGTTTTTAACTTTTGGCTTTTTTTTGTTTTTGCTGACTTGGAAGCTTCGGCGAGCCACATGGACGTTATGTAGAATTTTCGACGAAGCTCACTGAAATTGGCATTGAAATAATCGTTTTTTAAAAAAATTGACACTTAATTAATCCGAAAAAAATATTAATACTAAAGTGAGTACCGTACATAAATATTGACACTCTTGCTGTACTTTTGCCAATTTCGAATGACATGGAAGAAAAGTTTCGTGAGAGAAACTGTTCTATCCCGTGCTATGCCCCCACTGTTTCCCCGGTATATGTCAAGACTTTCATGCTCCACTCGAAGACAGGGAAGAAGCTGCACAGAAATGGCGCGGCGACATATGAGTACGGAGGGAGACTGAATTTAGCAGCCACACGTGGGAGAGAAACATGATCTGATAGATGTAATTTCTTGAAAGGCAGAATAATGGAAAATTGTACGAGCCTCCGTTTATGTATTTCCTTCATGACAAGACAATGGTGCATGGGAAATTATTAAAAAAAAAATTTATCTCGATTGTAATTGTGTCAATTCAATTATATGACCTTTTTTATATCAATTCGATCTTAAATATTTTGTATTTGTGACAATTCAATCCGCCTGGCCAATTTTGATTAGAAATCGCTAACGTGTACGTTGATCGTCCTACACGGCATGACCGGAACGGATATTGATAAATTTTAATAAATTTTAAATTTTTTTAATATTTTTCCTTTTCTTTTATTTTCTTTACTTTTTTCTTGTTTTCTCGGGCTTAGGGCCTGTGAGGACATCCAACCCTTGCCTGTGGCCGACTATCCTCACCGGCCCTAAGTGTAGGGGGAAAAAAAGAAAATGTAAAGAAAAGAAAAAAATATATAAAAAAAGTTAAAAAAAATTATTAAAAATTATCACGTTGTCGTCGGCCACACCTGTTTAGCAATTTTCGACTAAAATTGGCATACAAACCGAATTAACACAAATGCAAAAGGTTTAGTACAATGCTAATATATGTTTATCCCGAAATAGGTCAAAGTTGATTATTGAAGCTTTGCTTCATCCCCTATTCTTCCAGTTTACTTTCGTCTTAGGTTATGATGCGACCGTATTTAAGACCAGCTTGCTGAGCCAAGAAGATCGACCCGCACTCAAGCTTTAGGAGCCTCTCATCGATAAGTCTAACATTGATAAGCCCTCATCGGCGACAGTGTCATCATTCATACATTAGAAACTTACAACAAGAGACTTTGGGACAGCCACAAACATTGTAAATATTGAACTTTTAATAGCTCCTAGGTTTTATATGTTTTTTTTTTTTTTTGGTCAAACGTTTCAATGTGCTTTAATAACTTGAACTTCTAGTTTTTAGATTTGACTTTATTCTTTTGCTTTTTTTTTTTTAAAATTTTGTTTTAAAAGACCATCAAGTTTCTACGGGAAGGGCATCGAATTTGATCGATGGAACTTGCTTAATGCAATTCACTTCAATCTCAAAAAGTTTGTATCCCTTAGTTGCAGACATCAATCGAGGAGAATTGATGCCTTTTCAACTTCCTGGAGGCTTAGAAGAGCAATCATTGAAATTTCTATCTTTTTCTCATTCTCTCCATTCATGTTCGTCCACTTCCACCCCAATTTCGACCTTCCTAAACTGCTCATCCTAGAAAACTCAAAGCAAAAAAGTTACGATATGGTTATTATAATCTGTATCGAGAATCATTTTCCCGAGCTAGTGCAGAAATGCATAATCGAAATTTCCACTCGTTCATGTGACGGGATTTTCATGTGTATAAGTCACTCTCCCGGCCTATTATCTGAGTAGCCGATCTTGGACTACATGAGGCTCGCCGACCACCACGGCGTGGTCTCCATTCACGCCACTTCCCAAGCTTTCCCACGATCAGAATTGGCCATCGAACTGTACGTAACATGTGGGCGTTGTCTCCACTCCATTGCGCCCCACTGAGCTACCCACGCAAATCACAACTTTTTCTCTTCTTCCCCTTTTCTCCAGTCATCATTGGAATTTATATTCTCATGATGTCATCGCATCGTTGCAAATCCATCCAAATGTTTATATCATGATTTGATAAGTGCGAAAAGCATTTTGGATAGGATATGTTAGATATTATAGTGAAGAAAAATATTTATTCCGTCATCGATAAATAGTATTGACATGTCTAACACCAAAAAAAAAAAAAAAATCCATCATGCGATTCATGCGTTAGCAGTCATTGCAGGCATGTCGACACCCGATGCTTGTACGCGAAAATAATTCTTTTCTCCTCGAAGAGGCGAGGAACATTTGATGTTTTGTCATATCATAGGATAGGCATGAAGAGCCTTTACCTTTCGCCTTATGTTTATGCGGATAATCATTCAGTTAAATATTCGAGGGTGGGTGGTTCGATTTGTTTAGTAAAATTCAGGTTTTGCCTAAGCTCACTTTGGTTTATAAAGAACGTTTGTCCCACTCACGATGTGGGTGTTAAAGTTGGCTTTTCGTGCATTCAAAAGTCCCTTTTGTTTATCTTGTCAAACTGGCCCCTCGCTGCCATGCATGCATGTGTGGCTGTGGCTCTGGCTGTAGTTCCGTGTGTGAGTTCTTCTAGCTACATGCATGAGCCAAGATCACCTAAAGACTCAAAGATCTCTCGATCAAAAATTTCTTTATCCGTTTTTCTCTATCAGTTTAAACTGTTAATAAGTATGTCGGGCCGATTCGCCGAGACTTGCAAAACTCGAGTCCCAAAACTTTCAAAAGTGCAACTAAATCCTAAAATGTATTAGAAAGTACAATGAATCCTAAAATGTTCAAAAAATGCAATCAAGTCCTAAAATTCTTCAAATTAGTGAAATCAAGTTATTTCGTTGATTGCACTTTTTGAAAGTTACTTGGTTTCATTAATTTGATAAGTTTTAGGACTTGATTACACAATCGTGACAAGTTTTATGTCTTGATTACACCTTTCAAAAATTTTAGGATTCGATTGCACTTTCGTGATAAGTTTTAGGACATACTTGTAATTTTTTAAAGTTATTGGACTCAATTACACTTTCGTGATAAGTTCATAACAAAGTAAATGCTTGAAGGCCAACATGCTAATTTGAAGTCTAGATGGTTCCATTCTTATCTCTAGTCCTTTATCTTTTGGAAGCCTAATCTCACAAACTTACTTATCTAATGGGGACATTAGGTAGTTTCATATAGGATCTGTCTTGTTTAAGTTAATTCGATCATGTTTTTTCAAGATCTAAGAAACTTGAGATCTTAAATACTTGATTTTCATTTCTTTCAAACTTGATTTTCTGTTGCACTTCTTAGAACCCAAGTAATTTTTTAAGAGTAAAAACTCATTAAGGGTGCATTTGTTTATGGAAAAATGAATGATTTGAAAAAAAAATTCAAAAAATGATCGTTTGCATTACTTACAAATATGAATGAGTGAAAACTATTGTTTGTCGATAATGAAAGCATTTATCATTGATTAATTATTTCAAGTATATAAGCAATCATCCTTGAAAAAATATTTTTTAAATTATTCATTTATCGCGAAATAAATGGAGCATAGAGAAACAATGATTATATGATTTAGACCGAGCAAGCATGCTTAGAACGGATCCATGAAGCTAGACGATTTTAAGATCGCTGATGAGCAATGAAAACCACGTGGAACGTGCCCGCACCGATCAGTCCTTATCAATCTGAATGATTCTGGACAAGATGAACATCCGTGTCTCTCTCGTCGCCTCATCCCGTTGCGCTTATTTGGTTATTAAGGTTTGGTTCGGTCATCAAAAAGTTAACCGAGCTTGTCTTCTCTTCAATTCCTAGTGCCCTAAGTCCTAATGGCATATTTTTTTTTACAGACGTGCCACTCGAACTGATCACACACCATACACGGAACGCGGGGTTCTATCCGACCAAAGCAGATCGAGCGGGGTCTAGATCCTGATCGTTACCTATCTTGTATCCTAAGAACAATCTGTTTTATTAACTTATCCCAACTTAGTTTTTATCCCAAATGATAGTTGGAACCTAACGATATTGACCGAATGATATGCTTACGTCAAATGTGCTAATTAAGTTTTACGTGCGGTAAATGACCCACCCTACCTCCGGTGGGCTTAAGTTGCGTTAGAAGAATACATATATTGCACTCAAATTAACTCGTCATTTGGAGACTGTGGGCCGGCAAAAGCATGTCTCTATATGGCAACAGATGTCTGGCCCAACCTTGGAAGCATATTACTTTTATGCGTTTATTTCACAAAAAATAAATTATTTATACAATTATTTCTATAAAAATATCACTTGCAAAAATGAATAAACAAAGAATATGTTCATTGCAAAAAAAAAATATTTTATTATAAACTAATTATTTCGAGCGGTACAAATAGCCATATTTGAGAAAATATATTTCTAAATTATTTAAATTACGCTAAAAATATAAATAAAAAAATAGAACCATTGGAAAAGTAAGGTGGGGGAGGATTGACCAACGCGGTTACGCTATCGGCTTTATCATAAGGGTCTCCTACCTTCTACAGAATGTTCGGTTTGACCATAGTTACTTAGTCCACTGGTTGAAATAAGTCAATTACTGCAGTCCCACAAGCGTGCCACAGAAGGTAGCAAATGCCATTAGTCAAAAGTTTTTGCTCACGAAGCATGTCATTAATTGCTCTATAACAAAATGAGCGAGCACGCGTTTACAAGAAAATTGTGGGTGGAGTGTGGGCGTCTATCTTCGGGCGTGGAGTTCGACTCTCGTGTTTTGCAAAGAGACAAAGTAAAACTCCGAGAGAAAGAAGAGGGAAAAAAAAAATTCTATTTGATCATTGTCTTTCATGCTAAGGAGATTTGTTGATTTTGTAAAATCTCATAATTTGGAACAACAAAATGGATCTTAATGTTTATAAAAAAAGGAGCAAAAAAATCCTTTAAAAACAAAAAGTCGAACCTTTTACACCTGGGATAAAAACACTGTAACATTTTAAACGTTCCAAACAAAAACCTAACCTTGTGCACCTTGGACAAGAATAACCCAACGCTCCAAAAGTGTATTTTGTTAGAAACTTGTACAAGTAAGCATCACGTGCTGATTTACGTGTGATGCGTATTTTGTTATGTGTCTTTGGACGAAAACTTAAAACTTTGTCCTTAAATTACTGTCGGAGAGAAGTTTGGAGGACCCAATTGTAACCAATGGTAATACATGGTCAGGTTCGAGTAGTAGTATGATGGCGATTTTTTTTGAAATTATTATTATGGTTGTTGGTGTTGTTGTCATTGTTTCAATCGAACAATAAAGTAAACCCAACAAGAAAATAACTCGAACACTAGATTTACGTTGTTTGGACGGTGTAACCTACATTTACGGCGAGGTTAATACTGAATTTCATTATAGATCAAGCGATGCAAAGGAGATTACAATCTTACTTGAATCATTCAAAAGTTGAGACCTCAAAATTAGGAAACCTATTCTAATTAAGAAACCACTTAAAAGGCTAGGGCGAGGGTCGACCTAGCCGGATCCGGTGAGCGGAGTCTCGTTGGCGCTCGCTCTCGCCTTGGCAAGGGCCAGAAAGGCCGACCCTCACCTGTGGCGGGGCGAGGATGATAGCGGCCAAGTGAGACTAGCCTTCGTTGGCCATTGTTTGTGGCCGATGGCAAGTGCCCGGCGATCGACCACTGGCAAAAGAAAAAGGAAAAACAAAGGAAAAAATTAAAGGAAAAAAAATTCAATTCTTTTTTAGAAATTATGAAATAAATTGTTCATGTCAATTCGGCCGTGTCACGTAGGACGACCGATATCAATGTTAATTATTTTCAATCAAAATTGATCGAATGGACTATATTGACAAATCCTCAAAAGATTTAGGACTCAATTGATGAGATTAAAATATTTAGGACTAAATCGGCACAAAGGGCATAAGGTTTAGAGCTTGCTTGTAAATTACCCTTGTAGATATCCTATAAAAAGAAAAAAAGGTTAATGTCACGAAACATCAAAACTGGTACACATGTGATGAATCTATCCCAATTAATTTTTTAACCACCAAAAATCTCAAACTAGTATACCTACGATAAATCTATCCCAAAATTAATTTTTTGACTACAAAATTTTTTAAACTCGGTACACCTATGATAAAAGAGGGTAAAAACTTCAATATTTATAAACTGTCACGTGTCATTCAACTCAATAATTTGATGGTAAAATTTAACGAAAATTAATGAAGAGTAAATTTATCACGGATATACCAGTTTATGGCGTTTAGAGGTCAAAAATTAATTTAAGATAAATTTATCATATGTATATCACTTTAAGGTTTTTTGTTATCTTAAACAACAAAAAAAAAGAGGATGAAGGTGGCGTTTTACTTGTTTAAAGTACCCCGAAATTTCGTGGCTCATCTATCTCGATCTAGAAATTCGGGCCTTAATGACGCGTGGCTTTTGGTGTTATGCGTCTTTGCTTTGCTGTCTCCACTCTGAGAGAGAGAGAGAGAGAGAGAGAGAGAGAGAGAGAGAGAGAGAGAGAGAATACAACGAAGGAATTAAATATGAGGGGAAAGTAAAGTGAGAAAAAAGTCATAGCCAGACTCCCCATTTGACTAATTTGACAGAGCAAAGTCAAACTAACCACACGTTGAGAAATAGGGAAAAGCCATGGGGTGGTCTGTACATCACAGTTCTCCTGCAGTAAAGAGAAAATTGTGACGATGCTTCTGCGAGGGAGAGCTTCTCGAACGACAGATGAGGGAGAGTATGCACCCTTGCGCACGGCAAAAAATAGAACTGAGAAGCCAAACCGCGTGCCCGAAAGCAGAACCAAAGGACTACACCACTCCACCACCCGTTCAAGTTCCTTGAAGTTCTCCTGTATTTGCC
The DNA here is from genome assembly GCA_021437795.1 of Rhodamnia rubescens. Taxonomy (NCBI): domain Eukaryota; kingdom Viridiplantae; phylum Streptophyta; class Magnoliopsida; order Myrtales; family Myrtaceae; genus Rhodamnia; species Rhodamnia rubescens. Next base: position 6,613,100 of record JAILYA010000008.1, read on the forward strand.
TCCTCTCTTCCCTCCCCCATCTTCTCACGCCACAAACCAAGAGAATGCCCGAGCCCCGAGCACCCTCGGCATATTCAGTCAGACTCCCCACCACTCGAAAATTTATATTGGTCCACACTGCATAACATCCCCAGCGGATGGCTTAACCTAGATTGCAAAACGCTTTCGATTAATGACAAGGTTGACTAAATGCAGTTATTGAGACAAGAACGCAAAAAAGTCGACCGCCTAAATAAGGTCCGTCTTTTCTCGTTATTGTTCGTTGTTCCTGTGTGAGCACGCTCTTAACATTCTCGGAACCTACACAGACGTAAACTTTCGACTCCTCCTTTCCTGGGAAATTCGTGGGAGCGAACCTCTTATACAAGAGTCAAAGCCCACACTCGTCACTTTTAAAAAAGCCGGTCTCACATGTTCCGAGAACACATACTCCCTAATTGGCATATCCTTGCCCTTCTTGCCATCATGGCGGCTGTCGAGCGGCCAGCTGATGCTGCTTCTTCTCAGGGGGACGATGCCGGACCTGCACCGGCGGCCCAGGCTGCGACCGAGGAAGACATGCCATCGGCTCTCTTTGATCGCGATGCTGTCCCATTGCCGCTCCCTGATGGCGAGGCAGCCACGTCTCCTCTCTCCAATGGCGATGCGATCCGCGGTCTGGATCGTGTCCCTCCTTCGCAGCACCAAGTTCTCCACTTTGGGCACGTGAGGTTCCACATGAACCCTCCACCGGAAACCCTGCTCAACTATCACACCATCGACATTGAGCTAATACGAGCGGCCGACGACGGCGAGGAGGCGGGAAGGAGGAGGCTTCCGCCGGTGAATATGGGGAAGGTGTTCCTCGGGCCGACCTACCAGGCGATGGTGGCTTTCATGGTATTCCACTTCTCGTCCTCCGTTGACATAGCTAAACTACGCCAGTCGGCGCTTCTTTCATTTCTCCTGAACTTCTCCGAGGTCTCCGTGGTGGTAGGGTTCACGGCTTCCCTGGTTGGGGTTTTGATGCGCGAACTAGGGTCCATGGAGATGGCCATGGTTGCTGAGAAAGCGGGGTCAGCTTCTGCCGCCTTAGGGTTCTTCCTGATGATGAGCATGCTCTTGAGCAAATTGTCTATAGGCATTGGATGGGCTTGTGGTGTTGTATCCTTTGCGGCTTTTGTCTTCGTCTTCGTGAAGATGAGAAAGGCAGGCTGATTCCTAGGTACATGACAATAATTAGGTCGACTTTGGTCTCGACGGAAATCAAATCTAGTTACAATGAAAAGAATAGGAGCCAGAACCAACTCTCTAACTATAGTTAGTGGAGGGCTATAGGAGAAGTTTAGTGGATAATCAGTGATGATACGAATTTCCATTTGCAGGGTTGCGCATCTTCTTTTTTCCAGCAATGAGATGTATAAATGTTTTCATACGTAGAGTATGGAAAATTGTAATAAAATTTTCGAGCTTGAGCTCCGAAGGATATTTGTTTAGATCTCATCAACTGCATACAAATTACTTTGAATCAAGGTCGCATTTATAGCTTGAAAGTCTGAACCTAACCTGTTCATGGGGTTTGAGCAATTTAGGAGCGTTCCATAAAATGAGTTTTCGGGTGGCCGAGTTTATGCATGGTGGTCTGCATGGCCTCCATTGTGCACAGTTGACACTCTCCTTCTGGTGTTTTTTTTTTTTTAAGTCCAAAATCCTTTTTTCCCCTTCTTAAACAGTACTAGCTATGATAAGATTGATCTTTAAAATTGGTATAATTTGCGACAAACTGTAGTAAGTGCGACGCTAACAGTACTAGATATGGCTCCATTTAGATCTCCAAATTCTCTTTCTCCTTTGGATGATAGCTTCTTAGATATTCGTTGACACCTCGAGCAGGCGGGTATGTTTTTGTTGCCGACCTTGATAAATAAGAAGCGATTTAGCCCGCTTAAGACATGCTGATTTGTGTGACACGTGAAGTAAATTCGCATATCTATAGGTACAAACTTTGAAATTCTTACAACTCGTACTTAAAAAGTCTGATCATATGCGCAGTACCTTAGTAGTTACTCGCATCCAAGACCAAATAAAACTACAAGAGCCAATCATACACCCATGTATAGGCTTGACACACAAATAGTCATCACTTAGCTACATTAATTCCTACAACACCATCAAGCCCCCGGGAAGCGGACCTGGGACCCGGCCAAGACTAAGAAGAAGGCGACCGCAGACGTCATGGAGATCACGGAAAAGTAGCAGCAAGCACTGGCGATCCCGGGTATGTGGTAGACCATGAGGGAGGAGTAAGCCCCGGCAAAGGCGGCCATGAGGGAGAGAACGAAGCCTTGGAAGGTCGAGGAGGACGGGTGGCCCTTGAGAAACAGCGTCGGGATCGGATTGCCATCGACGAACTCGCACGGGAGCTGCACGAGGGCCGTGGCGGCCGTGAAGGACACCCAGATGATGCACTGCAAGATGGTGATCCTGGTGGTTTGATGAGCGGTCGATGGGCCATGCGACATGGTGACGTGTGCGGATCAGAGGAACTACGCTGGATGGGGGAGGGTGCAAAAATCGCAGAGTGTTCACTTTCCGATTGAGTGGCATCTCTCATATTAAAGGACATAAAAAAGTTAGTCAACCAAGTATGAATCGACCAGTTCATGGGAATAGCATTCTCTCTTCTTTGAACTTTCCAAGTAATGGAGTCGCATCACTTTTGTTCTTGAGGGTTTATAGTTGGTCAAGGAAAATCTCCATCGACCGTGTCTTAGGAGTTGCATTCTCTTTTCTCTGAACTTTCCAAGTAATTGCCACTTTTCCTCTCTCCTTTCTAGGGTTCTTTCCGCTCCCTCTCGTGTTCACACAGCTGTCTTCTTCGATCTTCAAGGAGTGGAGGGGAGGGTTTGAGTTAGATCTCTTCCTTCCCTCCTTTTTTCCCTTTTCTTTGGCTAATTTGGTTCTCCCATTTTCGTTTTATTTATTTGTTTTTTTGCTTTCCTCTCGTTTTGAGATAACTTTCTCTTTTGATCTAGTTTATATCTGAAAGATTCTCTTTCCCATTTCGGGAAGCTTTCCACCTCGATCTAGTCTAAATTTGGGGATTCATGTGTGCATGATTTCGGGTTTCGTGATGCACAAATCCAGCTTCAAAGGAGATCGGAGAAACTTTGTGAAGATTTTCCTCTCACAAATATTAAATTTGTGCTCGTTCAACCTCATTACTCTAAACGATAATGGTAAACCTTATTACTACGAACGAAACTAGTGTTAGGGACATCGAACCTAGGAGAGCACCATCGAAAAGCAAAGCCATAACAACGGTTGGAGATCTCGGTGTGTGCGCTCATTCTAAGAAGATTTGATGATCGGTAGCCGATTGTGGTTTAAAGAAATCACGGATATGTTCTTTGAGCGTGTGACCCCTAACATTATTCGATGATTTATCTTGTTATATGCAGTTTGTTTTGTTTTGAAATTATTTGGAATTTGTCTTGATTTGTAATTGAATTACGTCCTTTCTTTCTTATATTGCTATGGAAACGAATGAAATGTTATTTTGATTGACTATGTCGAGTGTGATAGCGTATTGAAGGAGTCTATCTATGGTTGGAAAAGGCAAAGCGGTTACATTAAGGGCGAGACGAAAGTGTTTCATATAAACTCCAGCAATGCCATTCATTGATGTTCACAAATGAAGTGATCAACCACCTTTCTTTTGAGTTTGCATGTGAGCATCATCTATATGGTCCGGTGGCAAATGGAGTTCCTGACAAATTTTCACTCAAATTGACTAGGTTAATAGGTTGTATATGGATAAGTAAGCTGATGGGTCTTGAAAAGAAAAGCGCACGTTTTAATCGAAATGGTGTTACAGGAAAAGGTTAACAAAAGAGTCTGAGTTTAAGAAAGTCTTAAGTGGTGTCGGAAGGACGACAATGGCCGCGTCGATGTGCCAAAGAGAGAGAGAGAGAGAGAGAGAATTTGACCATGGGTACGTTCTAGTTCACCTACGATACAATCAGTGCAAAAAATTGACCAAAAGCCACACAATTTTCTATCGCCTTAGGTCCATATTTCGTTCCTTTTCCGTTTGCTCCGTCATGTTTGCTTAAGGCTAAAAAATTTTGAGAAATAATTATGTGATTGTCCTTAATTCACTATGAGATTACTAACATATTTTGGGCCACAAAAAATAAATAATAAAAAAGGAAGAATTATTGTGGGGCTTACTACTTCAAAAACTTATAACTCAAAACATATATGAGAACCCAAAGAGTTGTTGTGCTACTGAAGTCGTAGAATTTTTGTAATTTTCACGTCCTTTTGGTCCGTCTAGGGCAACAAACTTTTGTCGCTTTTGCCAACTCAAAAGCGACGAAATCTTGTCGCCTTGGCGTACCCCAAGGCGACGAAATTTTGTGGACTTTGCGTTTTCTAAGGTGATGAAATTTTGTCGCCTTGGGGTGGCCTTTGGTCTTTTTATTTTTTAATCTTTTGCCCAAAAAAAGGTATAGGGACTAAAATTTTTGTCGCCATTCACTCATTTTATGTTTCTTTAGGGTGATATTTCAATTTTCAGACATGTTGCAGCGACAATGTGCAATGTCTAGCTATCGATAAACCTCGTCGCTTGGTAAGGGCCTCCTCTATCGATAACTTTGTTGAATCTACTTGTCAATAGTTCTGTTAATGAGTTATGGATTCTCATTCAAGTTGTCGACCCTTTTGTCCATAGATAAATTTAATCAAATTTTGCTCTCATCGACAGAACTTGATACCCGTCGATTTCAAAGGGGTGGTCGCCTTTTTGGTATCAACACAAGTGAATGTTGCAGCTGAGGATCTCTCATCCACGGTTTCCTTGGCCGTCTCCAAACCGCAATCTGTTTCTGCTTCTTCCATCCATGTCTGGTGGGAATGAACTCCGTGATCTAAACCTCACATCACATCCACCTCTAACAGGAGTTGTCAATCGGTCTCTGTGGACTTTCATCTTCCGTAGCATCCATCTGTGTAGGTTTTTTGAATTTAAGGGTGTAGAAGCATGTGATTTTAATTTGATAATCACTCCGAAGCTGGAGTATACATGACGTAATTACGGAAAATGTCGTCCCTAGAAGCTTTTAATTTATTCAATGTGATCCATGAACTATTAGTAGATATTTAATCTAGGCCTTAAAATATATGAAAATGTCCAATGATGTCTTTCCGTGAATTCAAGTTAACGGAATCTGCCGACATGGCTTTTAGTCCGATATGTCTAAGGGTGGATAAAAAGAAAGTTAAAAGTAAATTATTTAAGTAAGATATTCATTGCAAATCAAGATATATAAACTACGTCATCAAATGATGATGTATATGTTGATGCCTTTTCCTTTTCTAAAGTAGATGGATGAAAAGATGGACATGTTGACTCGTCATTTTTAGAACTCTAAGTCAGTATCTAATAATTTACTTAATCAAATAACGTTAAATTTATCTTTTGAGCGAAGGGAAGAATTACGTTGAATATTTATTACTACTTCGAGGACCGCATTAAATATGGGTTCATGGGTCGTGGACTTACTCTCCTTCTAGAAATTTCCGAGGAACTTGTCGGAGAAATATCACGAGCGGAAAGTTCACATAAGTTGGACGTGCTACTTGGGCGACCAAAGCTAATTTTCTATTGATTTGCTAAAGAAGTATGTCTAGGAAAACTTTTACGTCACGCGAAAAAAATTTGCTGTTGCAAACAGGTAAAAATCGAGGAAGAGTGAAAAATGGTGAACACTTATATTATCACTTTTGTAATGGACAAAAATCTGATCATTAAGGGAGCAAAATTGAAAAGATTAGTGCCCAAGAAAATGTAAAAATGTTCCGCGCGGATAAATTACAGTTAATATTCGCAACTTTCGAAAATTGATGGTAAAAGAAATGATCGGTGGCTTGGCGGTAAATTTCCGGTTCAAATTTCATGGTCGGATTTTTGCAACTGTGTTAAGTCGTGCCTTTGAGAAAATCATGTTTAGAATCTTAAATAGCCTCTTCATAGCTAAAGATTCACTTAATGGTGGCGGAATCGATATTATCTTTTAACTTTAAGAGATCGAGCTTACTCGCTTCATCAAACTTTTAACTTTACTTGGGAAAGGTGAGAAGGTCGAAGAAGGGCAATCATTCTTTCTTAAAAATTAAAATTAGTATTCTTAAGACCAAAGAGTTAGGATGAAAAAGGGGGATAGCTCTCCGTTCCTGGTTCTCCTGAACCACGACATTGAGTTATTACGAAAAATCAACTACTACATAATTAATTCCAAACTAGAAGAAACTTAAATAAACAAGGAAGGCATCATATGAATTATCAACTCTTACGAGGAATGAGTAATGACCAATTACTGCTAATCAAAATTAAAGACTCAATTTTTCTTTTAACTTTAAGGGCCAAATAAAGAGTTGAAATCTTAGGGCCTGATTATTCTTGATTAAGCTTAAAAGTAAGCGATAACTCTATTTTTTTTGATAAAAATTTTAAATTTATCAAAATTCCAAAAAAATAAAATATTAGGAAAAGAATTACTACGAATTTTATTTTGAAAATTTTGAGTGCTTTTGATTAGAAAAGTTAAGGTGCGCATGCACCGGGGGTGAGCATGGTCCAATTCCCTTAGGAACCGCGGACCAAACTAGACCAATGGGTGTGGTGCGATTCTCAAGCGGTCTAGTGGAACCGAAGTTTAACATAAATAATAGTGAATTTAAAGTAAAAAGAAAAGGAAAAGAAAAAGAAGTTCATTGTTTAACGCTAAAAGGCTTAGTGACTAGTATTAAATGATTGAGAAAGAACTATGCTCCCATTTGCAGAGCATGGTACAAAGCCCCAAATTAGGTTTTGCATTTAAAAAATAAAATAATAAAATAAAAATAAAAAAATGGTTGGTCTGGTGTAGGCCATATATCGGTTCGGTTTCATCCTTAAAACTCGGAACTAGATCGTCCTATTATCGATTTCACTTTTTGGAATCGAAAACTGGATTGTGGACTCCCAAAATCGAAACAACCCATTTAGTTCTATCCATCTCGTCCATTATGCTCAACCTTAGCAGACATGGTGCTAGTTTCAAATAAGATGATAAGTCAATTCAAATGGGCGATAGTGCAATATTCAGCCAAACAAATATAAATGGAAAAAGAAAAAGCAGAAATCGTGAGCCTATTTGGTAACGTTTATGTTCATCGATTTTATTTCTCGAAATAGAAAAGAATCATAAATATATTTGATAACGCAAATGATTCTGATTTTGATTCTATTCTTGTGAACACTTTTGGACTAATTTCGAAAAATAAAAAAAAAGTTTCTTCTCAAGAAAAAGAACACTTTTGGTCCGAATAATTTTTTAATAAAAATCTAGAAAATAAAAAAAAAAAAATGATTAAAAATCCAAAAATGGAAAATTCATAAAAATTATTTTAAAAAATTGGAAAAAATAAGAAAAAATTCCATAAAATATTTATATAAAATTAGGAGATGTGCCATTTCAACTGGTCAATCCTAGTTTTGTTGATTTTTCCTCTCATGGACAAATCGTTCAAAAAAATACCGAAATTTCCACAAAAAAATAATCAAAAAGTAGGAAATTGGTCCATTCAACTTGGCCAATCCTGTTTTTGGTTGTTTTGCCTTACGATTTTTCCTAAGCCCATCATGATTTATTGCGCAGTACCATGCTTGCATTAGTAATCATCTGCATGTTATCTAAGGGTAAAAACCGAGCCACCTATATGGCAAAGATGGATTTTATTTATTCGAGCAATAAAAAATAATCGAGTAGCCTCTTTCATCCCTGGCATATGCATAACCTCAATAGAAGTATGAAAAAATAACAATTTTAGCGTATTATTCTTCCAATAAACAAATCTAAAGTATCCTCATGTTGGCCAAAAACATGTCATGGTGCAAGAGGATAGCAATTGTGGAGTATGAGGAAAGTTATCAAATGTGATTATATAATTATTTGATTTAAATGGCAAATTGGTAAGAGAAATTATTTTTTGAGCAAAAATGTTACCAAATAGGTTTCTATTTCGGGAACAAAAATTTTATGCAATTACCAAATGTGTTCGATTCTCTAAAACTCATCCGAGAACAGAATAAAAAGATTTATTCTAATCGAATCACTTTTGGAATAGAAACGTTACCAAACAGAGCCTTAATTTCTCAAATATTAGTTGATCTTATTTCAAAGAAAAGCTTGAATGTCATCATTGTCTCAATAAGAGCGTGAGTGGTCATGAGTTTCATATAAGAGCTTGACTCGCGGTCGGTCGGCCAACCAAATACTTTGGCCGATCAAGAGTTTTTTTTGCAATTTTAATTTTAATTAAATTAAATTAAAAAAAAAAACTCAAAGTTAATTAAAAAAAAAAAAAAAAGCATATCCGAAGGGGCTGCCTCCTACCTATGGCGGTTGCTCCACTACTAGTGGGGCGGCGAAGATGGTTGGTTGGGTTGTCGGTGCCTCGATGAGGAGCAGCGACCCCCGCCAACTAGAGGCGAGGGCCGTGACCCTCTCCCGAGTCCGGGGGAGGGCCGCGACCCCTCTTTGGACCAAGGTTATGGTCACCGCCCTCTTCGGTCCCCATCGGTTTCAATGATTCTAGACAAGATGAACGTTCACGTCTCTCTTGTCACCTCATCCTATTGCGCTTGTTTGGTTATTAAGGTTTGGTTCGGACATCAAAAAGTTAAATCAAGCTCGTCTTCTCTTCGATTCCTAGTGCCCTAATTTTATCCCACACTCGGAACAAAAGAGAACTTGCAATTGGTTAATGGATTTTTTTTTTTCAAACCCGCCACTCGAATTGATCACGCTCTTCGCGGAATTCATGGTCTATCCGATCAAAGCAGATCGAGCGGGTCTCGATCTAATCGTTACCTATCTTGTATCCTAGGAAAAATCTATTTAATTAACTCAATCAAACTTTGTTTTTAACCCGAATTATTGTTGCAACCTAACGGTATTGATCGACTACGATATGCTTATGTGAAATGAGAAGTTTTCTGTGTTGTAAATTACTTACCCTACTTTCCAGCGGGCTCAAGTTGCGTTAAGAGGATACATATATTGCACTCACATTAACTCGTCATTTGGAGACTGTGGGCCGGCAAAAGCATTTCTATATTAGGGCAAGAGATGTCTGGCCCAACCTTTGAAGCAAATTAATTTACTAAACAAAGAATATATTCATCGTAAATGAAAATATTTTTGCATTTAAATTATTGTACATAATAAAAATATTTTTTATAACCTAATTATTTCGAGCAATACAAGTGGCCATATTTGGAAAAGTATATTTCTAAATTATTCAAATTCCACTAAACAAATAGAGCCGCCCGGGAAAATAAGGTGAGGGAGGATTGACTAATGCAGTTACCCTATCGACTTTATCATAAGCGTCTCATACCTGCTACGGAATGTTAGGTTTTTCCATAGTTACTTAGTACACTGGTTGAAATACGTCAATTAAAGCAGTACCACGAGCGTGCCACAGAAGGTAGCAAATGCCAAAATAGAAACTTGTCAAAAGTTTGGCTCACGAAGCATGTCATTAATTGCTATATACCAAAATGAGAGAGCATAAGTTTATAAGGACATTGTGGGTGGGGTGTGGACATTTATCTTGAGGTGTGGAGTTCGACTCCCACGTTTTGCAAAGAGACAAAGTAAAAGCCTGAGAGTTAAAGGAGAGTTAGAGAAAGACGGACTACAAAAAAATTCTATTCGATCATTTTCTTTTGTGCTAAGGATATTTGTCGAGTTTGTAAAATCTCATAATTTGGAACAAGAAAATGTAGCTTAATGTTTATCAAAAAGGAGTAAAAGAATTTTTTATTTATTTTTAAAAGTCCAACCTTTTACGCGTGGGATAAAAACAATCTAACATTTCAAACGTTCCAAACACAAAACCCAACCTGTAGCACCTTGGACAAGAATAACACAATGCACCAAAAGTGTATTTTGTTAGAAACTTGTACTACGTGATCCATATTTTTCTATGTATTTTTGGACGAGAAATTTAATTTTGTCCTTAAGTTATTGTCAGAGATAAGTTTGGAGGACCCAATTGTAACAAATGGTAATACATGGTCAGATTCGAGTAGTAGTATGATGACAATTTTTTAAAATTATTATTGTTGTTGTTGGTGTTGTTGTCGTCGATGTTTTTATTGCCACACAACTTCATTGCAATACACATGTTTTTCCACACTATCTTTATCACTTTGTCAAATTGTCACATTCTATACATTAGGATGAAAGGGATATCAATCGTAAATTGGCGACGTGGTTTCTCGAGGAATTTATAATTATGATTTTTTATCTGTGATTTCGCACTTTACTACTTGGAAATTAGTCAAAGATAACTATTACCTCCGGGAAAATATTGATGAATATACTAAATTAATAGACAAAAAAAGGAAGAAGAGGATATATTTAATAGTTTTAATATATTTTTTTCTAATTTCACACCTTACTAATTATATTGTTAGTTTTAAATGTACTATTAAATATTTTTCATGTTCTTAGTATTAAATTACTATTTAATATTTCACTATTTTATTGGAATAATCTTTTTTATATTAGATATTTGAATTGTGATTTTCTAATTGGTATTCCAATTGCAATATTTATCATAACGTGGTATCAATATATCAAAAGAAAATTAAAACGATAGAAATAGATGACGTGGTTACCTTAGGGATTATGAACGAATGTTCCTATTTGAAAAGTGAAAAAGGAAAATATTAGTTGTGGTGCGGGCAATCAATCGAACATTAAAGTAAAGCTGAACAAGAAAATAAAATCGAAATTCAGATTTACGTGATTTTGTCTGTGTACCAACATTTACGGCGAGATCAACACCGAATTTCATTATACACAAACAATACAATAGAGATTACAATCTCACTCGAGTCATTCAAAAGTGGAGACCTTAAATTAGAAAACCTATTTTAATTAAGAAACCACTTAAAAGGCGAGGGCGAGGGTCAACCTCGCCGGATTTGGTGAGGGAAGCCTCGTCGGCGCTCACCCTCGCCCAAGCGAAGGCTAGAAAGGCCGATCCTCACCTGTGACGGGCAAGGACGATGCGGCCGAGGCGAGGCTAGCCCTAGCCAGGCCATCGCTTGTGGCCGACAGGCTGGTGCACGACGACCGCCACTGGCGAAAAGAAAAGGGAAAAACAAAAAAAAAAATTCAATTTTCTTTTTATAAATTGTAAAAAAGTTGTCCATGTCAATCAAATGCGCCATGTAGGGCGATCGACATTTATGTCGGCTATTTTCAGCCAAAACTAATCGGATAGACTACGTTGATAAATCGTCAAAAGATTTAAAACTCAATTGATAAAAATGAAAATAAGGTCCATCTTGAGATCTTTATTAGAAAAAAAAATGCCATTTATTTTAAAAATTTTCCCCAAAATTCTTTCCCAATAAATCACACCCAAAGAAAGGGATTCTCTGGCCGGGCCCCACACGAAAAGCAGTCTGTCGTCATTATTAAATGTAGTTGGGGGAATTACGTAATTGAAAATAAAGCGAAAAAACGCAATGGTCGCGAGCTCTTTCACTTGCCCCCACCCCCGCGCGACCCCAGACAAAAGCCAGTGGCGTCGAGTGGGACTGTGGGAGTCGCGAAGAAGGCGATCCCAGACAAAAGCCAGTGGGAATTGTGGTCGTGTTTCTCTCTAGTCACGTGTGGTCTGTACTCGCCCCGCTCAAACCCTCGCTCCCTTTTTTTTCCCTGTCGACACCGCCGCTCGTCGACCGGGGTCAACCGGTTTCACGATCGCTTCCGGGAGCTTCCTCGGATTTGCCCGCGGTTATCTCCGGCGTTCGTGTTGTGTACGCTCGACATCCCAATCTCAAAATGGACTTTATTTTAATTTAACGAAAATCAATTGAGAAGGCATATCAGTTTGTAGTGTTTGGATATCAAAAAATTAGTTCGAAAATAAATTTATCCTAAATATATTATTTTAAGGTTTTGCGTTATGTTAAACCAAAAAAAAAAAAAAAAGATCAAGGTGGTGCTTTACTTGTTTAAAGCACCCTGAAAATTCGTGGCTCATCTATCTCAATCTGCAAATTCGGACCTTCTCATGTAGTACAGTGAAAATTGCGACGATGCTTCTGAGAGATTATGGGATTCTTGCGCACGGCAAAAAGTTGAACTGAGAAGCCAAACCGCGTCCCCGAATGCAGAACCAAAAGACTACACCACCCCCCGTTCACGTTCCTTGAAGTTCTCCTGTATTTGCCTCCTCTCTTCCCTCCCCCATCTTCTCACGCCACAAACCAAGAGAATGCCCGAACCCGAGCACCCTCTGCATGTTCAGTTGGATTCGCCTCCGCTCGAAAATTTGTATTACTTGGTCCATACTACTATACACACCGCATCCCCAGCATTTGGCTTATTTCGCCTAGCACCTCAAAAAAAGAAAGATCTTTGAAAACCTGTGGAGTTGGGGAGGAAAAAAAAAAACATTTCCTTTCAAAGGGTTGAGGATACATCCGAAGAGCTAAATATTGTGTGTTTTACTTTGAGAGGATGCCTTAATCTAGATTGAAACCCACTTTCCATTAATGACAAGACTGACTAAATGCAGTTATTCAGACAAGATTGCAAAGGAGTCGACCGCCTAAATAAGGTCCGTCTTTTCTCGTTATTGTTCGTTCTTCCTGTGTAAGCACGCCCTAACCTTCTCGGAACCTACTCAGACGTAAACTTTCAACTCCACTTTCAACTCCTCCTTTGCTGGGAAATTCATTTGAGCGAAACTCTTACTACAAGAGTCACAGCCGACACTCGTCGCCTTAAATACGCCGGTCTCCCATGTTTTAAACTCGTGCTTCCTAATTCACATAACCTTGCCCTTCTTCTCATCATGGCAACTGTCGAGCGGCCAGCAGATGCTGCCTCTTCTCAGGGGGACGATGCAGGACCTGCACCGGCGGCCCAGGCTGCAACCGAGAAAGACACGCTGTCGGCTCTCTCCGATCTCGATGCGGTCCCGTTGCCTCTCTCTGTTGGCGAGGCAGCCACGTCTCCTGTCTCCGATGGCGATGCGATCCACGGTCTGGATCGTCTCCCTACTGTGCAGCACCAAGTTCTCCGCAGTCGACGGGTGAAGATCCGCATGAACTCGCCTCCGGAAACCCTGCTCGACTATCACACCATTGACATTGAGCTAATACGAGCGGCCGACGACGACGAGGAGGACGGAAGGAGGAGGCTTCCGCCGGTGAATCTGGGGAAGGTGTTCCTCGGCCTGACCTACCAGGCGATGGTGGCTTTCATGGTATTCCACTTTTCGTCCTCCGTGGACATAGCTAAACTGCGCCACTCGGCGCTTCTTTCATTTCTCCTGAACTTCTCCGAGGTCGCGGTGGTGGTAGGGTTCGCGGCTTCCCTGGTTGGGGTTTTGATGCGAGAACTAGGGTCCACGGAGATGGCCATGGTCGCTGAGAAAGCGGGGTCGGCTTCTGCCGCCTTAGGGTTTTTCCTGATGATGAGCATGTTCTTGAGCAAATTGTCTGTAGGCATTGGATGGGTTTGTGGTGTTGTATCCTTTGCGGCTTTTGTCTTAGTCTTCGTGAAGATGAGAAAGGCGGGCTGACTCCTAGGTATACGACATTAAATAGGTCGACTTTGGTCTCGACGGGAATCAAATCTAGCTACCATGAAAAGAATAGGAGCCAGAAGCAACTCTCAAATATAGTCGCTATAGGAGAAGTTTAGTGGATAATCGGTGATGATACGACACGACTTTCCATTTGGAGGATTGCACATCTTTTTTCCAGCAATAAGATGTATAAATGTTTTCATACGTAAAGCATGGAAATTTGTAATAAAAATTTTCAGCCTGAATTCTAAAGGCATTCGATCGGATCTCATCAACTGCATACAAATTACTTTGAACCAATTTCGCCTTTATAACTCGAAAGCCTGAACCTAACCTGTTTATGGGGTTTGAGCCTTTGAGAAGCGTTCCATAAATAAGTTTTCGGATGGCCGAGTTTTTGTGTGGTGGGTTATCCAAAAAAATAAAATAAAATGTGGCCCCAAACTTAAGATAGGTCCTTCTGGCCACTATCACGGATAGTTATAATAGGTGGTTCTGCATGACCTCGATTGTGCACGGTTGACACCCTCTTTCTTGTCCTGAATCCCTTTTCTCCTTCTTAAACAGTACTGGATATAATAAGATTGATCTTTAAAGTTGGTATAATTTGCGACAAACTGTATAGCAAGTATGACGCTAACAGTACTAGATATGGCTCCATTTTAGATCTCCAAATTCTCTTTCCCCTTTGGATGATAGCTTCCTATATATTCGTTGACTCCTCGAGCTGGCGGGTATGTTTTGTTGCCGACTTTGATAAATAAGAAGCAATTTAGCCCGGTTAAGACATGCTGATTTGTGTGACACGTGACGTAAATTCGCATATTACAAACTTTGAAATTCTTACAACTCGTACTTGAAAAGTCTGATCATATGCGCAGTACTTTAGTAGTTACTCGCATCCAAGACCAAATAAAACTGCAAGAGCCAATCATACACCCATGTATAGGCTTGCACACAAATAGTCATCGCTTAGCTACACTAATTCCTACAACACCATCAAGCCCCCGGGGAGCGGACCTAGGACCCGGCCAAGACGAAGAAGAAGGCGACCGCGGATGTCATGGAGATCACGGATAAGTAGCAACAAGCACTGGCGATCCCGGGTATGTGGTGGACCATGAGGGAGGAGTAAGCCCCGGCGAAGGCGACCATGAGGGAGAGAACGAAGCCTTGGAAGGTCGAGGAGGACAGGCGGCCCTTGAGGAACAGGGTCGGGATCGGATTGCCATCGACAAACTCGCATGGGAGCTGCACGAGGGCCGTGGCGGCCGTGAAGGACACCCAGATGATGCACTGCAAGATGGTGATCCTGGTGGTTTGATGAGCGGTCGATGGGCCATGCGACATGGTAACGCGTGCGGTTCAGAGGAACTACGCTGGATGGGGGAGGGCGCAAAAATCGCAGAGTGTTCACTCTTCGATTGAGTGGCATCTCTTATATTAAAGGACTTAAAAAGATAGTCAACCAAATCTGAATCGACCGGTGCATAGGAATTGCATTCTGTCTTCTTTGAACTTTCCAAGTAATTGAGTGGCATCTCTTTTTTCTTGAGGGCTTATAGTTGGTCAAGGAAAATCTCCATCGACCGAGTCTTAGGAGTTGCATTCTCTTTTCTCTGAACTTTCCAAGTAATTGTCACTTTTCCTCTCTCCTTTCTAGGGTTCTTCCCCTCCCTCTCAGTGTTCACACCGCTGTCTTCTTCAATCTCCGTGGAGTGAAGGGGAAGGTTTGAGTTAGATCTCTTTCTTCTTTCCTTTTTCCTTTTCTTTGGCTAATTTGGTTCCCTGATTTCTTTTTTTTTTTTTGCTTTTTGCTTTTTTCTCGTTTTGAGGTGTTTTTCTCTTCGATCTAGTCTATATCCGAAAGATTCTCTTTCCCATTTCTAGCCTAGATTTGGGAATTTGTGCGTGCGTGATTTTGGGTTTTACGGTGCATAAGTCTAGTTTGGATGGAGATTGGAGAAGGTTCGTGAAGATTTTCCTCTCGCAAATATTAAATACGTGCTCGTTCAATCTTATTACTACGAACGATAATATTGTTGGGGACGTCGAACCTAGGCATGTATAGCCGAAAGGCAAAGCCGTGATAGCGATCGGAGATCTCAATGTGGGGTCATTCTTTGAAAGCGGATTCGTAATCGGCCGTCGATTTTGGTTTAAAGAAAGTTACATATATGTTCTTTGAAATTATCTAGAATTTGTCTTGATTTGCAATTAGATTACATGGTTTCTTTCTTATACTTGCTATGGAAACGAATGAAATGTTATTTTGATTGACGATGTCGAGTGTGATAAGACGTATTGAAGGAGTCTATCTATGGTTGTAAAAGGTATGGACAAGGCAGAGCGGTTACATGAAGGGCGAGACGGCAATGGCCGCGTCGGCGTGCCCGTGAGAGAGAGAGAGAGAGAGAGAGAGAGAGAGAGAGAGAGAGAGAGAGAGAAAGAGTATCCAACCGTGGGTACTTTCTAGTTTATCGACGATCGGTGCAAAAATTGACCAAAAGCGACAGAATTTTCCGATCGCCTTAGGTCCATATTTCGTCCCTTTTCTGTTTGCTCCGTCGTATTTGCTTAAGGCTATAAAATTTTGAGAAATAATTATGTGGATATCCTGAATTCATTATGAGATTAATAACTTATTTTGGATCATAAAAAATAGATAATAAATAATTTAAAATTATTATGAAGCCTACTACTTTAAAAATTTGTGGCTTATTATTATTATTTTCACGGTCACTCAACAAAAATTATTGTGCTGCGATTTTTGCAATTTTCGTATCCTTTTGGTCCGTCTTAGGCAACAAACTTTTGTCGCCTTGGCCAACTCAAAAGCGACGAAATCTTGTCGCCTTAGCCAGCGTACCCCAAGGCGACGAAATTTTGTGGACTTTGCGCATTCTAAGGTGATGAAATTTTGTCGCCTTAGGGTGGCCTTTAGTCTTTTGCCGAAAAAAAAGCTATCGGGACTAAAATTTTTGTCACCATTGGCTCGTCTTACGTTTCTTTATGGTGATTTTTCAGACATGTTACAGCGACAATTTTGCAATAGCTAGCTATTGATAAACCTCATCGTTTGGCAAGGCCCTCTGTCGATAACTTGTCTAATTTTGACCTTCCGTGAATTCAAGTTAATGAAATCTATCAACGTGACTTTTAGTCAATTAAATCTAACAGCAAATAAAAAGAAATTTAAACATAAATTATTTAAATAAGATATTCATCGCAAATCTCTTTCTATATATATAGCACACACACTACGTCATCAAATAACGATAAACATATTGACGCCTTAATTTTCCTTTTCCTTTTCTAAATTAGATGGATGAAAAGATGGTCATATGTTGACTCGTTATTTTTAGAACTCTAAGTTAGCATATAACAATCTACATAATCAAATAACGTTCAATTTATCGTGTGAGCGGAAGGGCTACATTGAGCATTTACTAATTAATAGTTTGAGGACCGCATTAAATACGGGTTTATGGGTGGTGGACTTACTTTCCTTCTAGCACTTTATGAGGAACTTGTCGGAGAAATATCACGAGATAAAGATCATATAAGTTGGGCGTGCTCCTTGGGCGACCAAAGCTAATTTCCTACTGATTTCCTAAAGAAGTATGTCTAGGAAAGCTTTTATGTCACGCGAGAAACACTTGCTGTTGCAAACAGGTAAAAATCGAGGAAGAGTGAAAAATGGTGAACCCTTATATTATCACTTTTGTAATGGACAAAAATCTGATCATTAAGGGAGCAAAATTGAAATGATTAGTGCCCAAGAAAAGGTAGAAATGTTCCGCACGGATAAATTACAGTTAATATCCGCAACTTTCGAAAATTGATGGTAAAAGAAATGATCGGTGGCTTGGTGGTAAGTCATGCTCGGGATTTCGGAACCGTGTTGAGTCGCGCCATTGAGGAAATCATGTTTAGGATTTTAAATAGTATTTAATGATGGCAAATCGTTTGCCTTTAACTTTAAAAGTCATCTTCTCAACTTTAACTTCTTGAAATGGAAGGTCGGATAAGCGCAATCACTCTTTCTTAAAATCAGTATTCTTAAGATCAAAGAGTCGGAGGGAAAAGGAGGGAAAGCTCTTCGTTCCTGGTTCTCTTGAAGCATGACATTGATTTTTTAAGAGAAATCAATTACTATATAATTAATTCCAAACTAGAAGAAAATCAAATACAAATAGAAAGGCATCACATGAATTATCAACTCTTACGAGTGAGTAATGACCAATTACTGCTAATTAAGATCAAAAACTCAATTTTCTTTTCTTTTTTTACTTGTAGGGCCAGATAAAGAGTTGAAATCTTGGGGCCCGTTTATTCTTGATTAAGTTTAAAAGTAAGCAATACCTCTATGCTATTTCGATAAAAATTTCAAATTTATCAAAATTCAAAAAAAAAAAGTTCGAAAAAGAATTGCTACTAATTTTATTGTGAAAATTTTGAGTGCTTTCGATTAAAAAAAGTTAAGGTGCATACGCCCCGAGGGTGAGCATGGTCCGATTACCTTGGGAACCGCGGACAAGAGCGGACTAGACCGGACCAATCGGTGCGGTCCGATTCTTAGGCAATCCAGTGAACTTGAAGTTTAACATAAAGAATAGTAAATTTAAAGTAAGCAAGAAAAAGAAAAGGAAGTTCATTGTTTATCGCTAAAAAGGCTTACTAGTATTAAATGATTGAGAAAGAACTTCCGTTCCCATTTGTTGAACATGATAAAAAGGCCCAAATTAGATTTTGTATTTAAAAAATAAAAGAATAAAAAAATAAAGAAAAATGATCGGTCAGTTTGAGCGATCCATCGGTCCGATTTCATCTTTAGAATTAAAAATCGACCGCCTAGTTATCGATTTCATTTTTAATAACTAAAAACTAGATTAGAGCTTCCCGAAGTTGGAACAACCGATCTAGTTTTGTCCGATCTGTCTATTATGCTCAGCCTTAATAGGCACGGCGCAAGCTTCAAATAAGATGAAATTATAAATCGATTCAAATGGGCGAAAGTGCAATATTCAGCACAAAAAACATAAATGGCAAAAGAAAAAGCAGAAATCGTGAGCCGAAACTTTGAAAATTTTAACGTTGACACGTCAGCCCTAGTCGAAGAGAGAAGTTTCTCTCTTGCAAGGCTCAGCGTCAGGCTGGCGGCTGCGGAGATAAAAAGGAGAGATCTGCCTCCCGACTCTTCAGACTCAGGTCTGTCGGTCGCCGACCGAGCGGCTTCAAATTTGCCGATTCGAGCGTCCATGTATCTCAATTTCTGTCCTAGTTTGATGCACCCACAAGCCCCTTGTTTCTCTAATGTCTGGATTCAAGGAAAAATTCGAGAGAAGGTGTAATCGAAGGTGCAAAATTCAAAGATTGGCTGAAACAGAGTATGTGCTGTGCATTGGATTAAGATGGCATCTTTTGCACAAAATCTGCTTTTGCCAACAGATCAAAGTCCCTTCCTTTAAGCTCGTGCCCCCGTTTTTTTTTTCTTGGGTTCCCCTTCATTTGCCTTGCTCGCCTAAATCTTTGTCCTGTTTAATATCTTATTCGCCTTCGGAGTTTGATTTGCCACTGCGCATGCTATGCGCATCCGAAATGTTGGCCAAGTCGATTGATGATGACGTCGTTTGATCGGCAGTGTGTAATTTGTCGGGCAGTGTTTTGTTTTATTTATTTTTTTTCGCTTTTCTTTGCTTGTCTGATCGGGGAAAAGTGCCAAAAGTTCCACTTTTGTTTTGGTGTTAAGCTTCTGAGATGATATTGATGCAGTTTATGATGTAGTCGATCGCGTATAATCGTCTTGGTTTTTTGAAGCCCGGGGGGTCTTTTAATTTGACTAGTTGTTTGGTTTCATGCCTGTATTTTCATTGCACTAGTTGCGGTTGAAGCAAGATGATGAGTTTCTTGTATCTGAAAATGGTGTGGATTCCCATATTATACAGGTCTTCAAAGTTCTCTGATTGCTTTCTTGATATGTCAGAAGTTAATGATAAATACTGAAATTTCCCACTAATCATTTCGTTTTGAGTGTTGGTGTGAATAAATGGTTGTTCCTGATGTATTTATGTTGGTCTACGGCCTGTGGTTGCCTGAGTCGGTTCAACATTTCAAAGTTCTTTTTTTTCTCCTTTCTAATTCTCTGAGTGTGAGTGTATCTTCCCTCGATCAGATGTACTTTGCCGTGTTCAGAGTGTCATATGCTGCTATGTCTGAGTAGTTTTTGTACTCATAAAGTAATGCGGATGCATAATAGTATAGTCAGTTCATGTGTAAATTAGTGGTGGTAGCAGTGTTTTTGACGTGTTTAAATTATTTAATGCTATTGTTCTTTTCGAAAATGGTTATAATCTTCTTAAATGGATGTTGATTGTAAGAGCTATTATGCAAGATGTGCAGGATTTTTAACTCTTGCTTTCTTTTTTGTGGTTTTCCATATGGAATGGGACTTATGATGAGGCTGCAGTTCATTTATCGTAGGGTTATCTGTCATACTAGTTTCTTATTATCTGGGTGTTTTCCACTTATTTTGCTCCCAGATGTTCCTGAATGAAAATAGACAGTAAATCGAGTTGGAGATGAACATTTCTTGCCAAGTGACACTAGTGTCCTTTTTGGTCCGAATTAGAGTTCAGTGCACAGTTGCTATATCT
Organism: Rhodamnia rubescens; assembly: GCA_021437795.1. Classification (NCBI taxonomy): domain Eukaryota; kingdom Viridiplantae; phylum Streptophyta; class Magnoliopsida; order Myrtales; family Myrtaceae; genus Rhodamnia; species Rhodamnia rubescens. The sequence continues at coordinate 6,633,406 of JAILYA010000008.1, forward strand.
ACAATCTTTTGTTGCTGCTGTCAATTCACTAGCTCTTGCTAAGCTAACAAGTCTTTCTTGGCTACTTTCTAAAAGCTGTATTTGTTACTAAATCTGTTCACAAGATCTTGGCTCTCTTGAATCAAAGCAAATGATGAGCTTATGAAACCGAATTTCATGTGGAAATCAACATCATATGGTCTTCAAAGTTCTCTGATGCTTTTTCTATCTTCTATCGTCATGGCTCATGCTTCTGTAAGAGCTAGTACATTTTCGCGTGGCTGGGGCCACTGGGGTGACTCTGTCACGCTTCTTGGTGGTTAGTATGTGTATGGATTGGGGTTTGAGTGTCCTATAACTTTTCGTAATATTGGGCGGAATCCAGATTAAGTCCCTGAAATTCTGGTTGAAGGTCTGATGAGATTCCTTTCAGAGCCTAAATTCCAACTGTTTCTTTCTGTTCAAGCTTACTGATTTTCTTACTACAGAGCTTTTATTTGCTCGAGCATGTGTCTTCAGTATTTGAATATGGACTTTTTTTTCTGATGGAAAATCAGGCACCATTATTCATAGTCTGTGATGCACTTGTCTCACAGGCTATACGAGCATGGTGCAAGAGCAAAGAGTCTCCCTTCTTGTTCGGTTTTGCTCAATTGATCAGCTGACAGATGCAGCAAGAACTGGGAAGGACATATCTTTTGTTGTATTTTCGCTTTCAAACATGCATGCTCCTATGCTTTACTCAGTAGTTCTTCTGGGTACTAGGTAGCATTTACAATGCTCTGTAGAGAGGAAGTCTTTCTGCCCACTGGAGTAGCACAATTTTAACTTTTCTTTGTTGGATTTATTTGTTTTGCTCTCTTCTACCTGCTGGGAAAGATGCTGCCTCTTCTGAGGCAATTTTTCTTTTCTGTCATTGGATGTGCTTTTGGGTCAAACTTTGATGTCAACAGTCAATTTAATTGCTAAGTCGTCAAAAATATCATTTAATTGCTAAGTCAATCCAAACATGGGGAAAGGGACTGGAAAAAAGTGGAGGGGTGCACTGCACAATGTCTATGCATTGATTTCTCAAACAGGTTCATCATAAAGCATGACAAGGATATGATTTTGTGGCATATACTTAGTCCATAACTGTACAACACCGTGCGCATGCGATGATGTTAGGACGGCATAATTAGCATTTAAGGACAATGAGCGCCTTTGTTGAACATAAATGTTTCCTCTAACCATCATGGAAGTTCTTCAACAGGCGTGTACTGTAATCAGGCTCACTGCAACTGCAAATGCATGTGATCGCAGATGTGAAGGTGACTGGCCGAACATTCTTATTGGCGAATGGTATATGTGTTGCTTCATGGGCTTATGTGAAGATGACGATCGGAGTATCGATTGAACCCCTTGTACCTGTACATTTTACATGTAGAGAGAGTGAGCTGTGTCATTTTATTGATTTGGTTATAAACTTTTCATATCAGCTGAAAGTAGATGAAATATCGCAGTTTTTGCGATCCTTTTGGATAAGATTGTCTTGTTATTTATAAAAGGGTCATGTTAACGGATGTCCCGTGCCATTTGTCAAAGAGGGTCACATGGTTCTAAGGAGGAAAAGATTGGATTTTACACGCCATCTGCACTGCAGTGTGATTGATCATGTCTACGTACTGCGTCATCCGTAGAAATGAACTCTGTTTTATTAGTTCATGAAGCTCGATCATTACTCATTAGGCACAACATGCCATGACATACTCACACCCATTTTGAGTTCCGTTGGAAACTTTCGGTGAATATTTTATTAGTAACATTTTATTAACTTTTTAAGTTATTTATTATTTATTGTTCTTCTTTTTTTTTTTTTTCTTATGGTTGGTTGGCGGGTCGCCGCCACGCCTGGCCTAGGTTGAGTCATCAGAAAAGGACAAAAGAAACGAAAGAAAACAGAAAAAATTGAAAATAAAATAAAAAAGATTTAGGATTTAATTAGTAAAATTAAACTATTTAAGATTGAATTGACAAAAAACATAAATATTTTAAGACTTTTTGGACACTTTTCCTCACACATGGCATACCCTATCACGTTTATCCTCATAGAGGTGGCATCCAAACCTTATAAAGAGAGATCAAATGGCTTATGGAGAATAAAAGAACTAACAAATTTATTTTATTTTGGCAAGTCCAGCCCCATAGAATTCAAAATCATATGTACTTCCAGCAAACATAGGGCTTTGTATGCCTAATTGAGTTTAGCATTGAATTTGTATTTCTATTAGAGGCCAATTCTCCAATACACCTATAGAAAATTTGTCTAAAAGGTCATAAACTTATTATATGTTTATCAATTTAGTCATAAATCTGTTAAGTTTGCCGATAAAATCCTAAACATCTTCATTTTTTCGCCAATTGAGTCTTAAGCCATTTCATTTTGGAAGGACATCAATGACGTGGATGCGAGCCATCCTATGTGGCATAACCCAGCCTGGCGGAGATAGTTTGTAATAGTATCTTAACATTTTTTTGATTTTTTATTAACTTTTCTTTTATTTTTTCTTTCCTTCATTTCCTTTTCCTCATAGGTAGGCGAGACTCACCTTATCCTCACCGGTTGCGGGGGAGAGCCACGATGCCCTCGTCGGACGCTTGTCGAGGGTCAAGATACCTCGCCAAGATCCGGGCAAGGTTTGGACAAGGTCGGCCTCACCTTTAGCCGCAACCCTTGCCCACACTCGGCGAGGGTCGACGACCCTCGCAAAAAAGCAACCGACGAGGGCCTGGTGACCCTTCTTGGCCGCGAGGATAAAAAATCAAGAGAAAAAAATAAGGGAGAAAAGGATAATAGAAATTAAAAAAATTATTATAAATTGTTCATGTCGGCAATTTCTGGCTACAATTGGTTGGATGGACTTAATTAGCAAAAAAGCTAACAAGGTTTTTTTTAATTGGTAAACTTAAAAGGTTTAATTCAACAAGTTTAGGACTTTTTGAACACTTTTTCCTACACCTATAGTGATCCATTATTTGTTAAATCGAACCCTACATAATTAGGAAGCTAATGATAGACGAAATTCAGTGCCATGTCAAGGAATTTGTATGATTCTTTTCCTAGTAAAATGCTGGCTAATTTAGAGAAGGAAAACGCAATTATTATGAATGGCTTTCGAAACGTGCCGAAAAAGACCGCAACTTTAAATGCCATCGTTCCCCTCAAAATCGTTGCGAATTCCCCCGCACACTTTCACGACGATCGACTCGTAGCAAACCCTCTCTTTTGCACGTTCTAGAGGAGCCACAAGTGAGATATCTTGCCCTTCATTTGATTCACGTAAGTGCCACTCGAAAGGCCTTCCCAAAACAAGAACGTCTCCGACATCCGAGGAAAGAATGCTTGGCGATGTGGGCAGAGAAAGGTTTTTTTTTTGCCCTTTAAGCGAGAAAAACGTGCCAAATAAAGGACCTTGGCCTTACTTAATATGGTACGTGAACTATGCAATGCGGGAGGAAAGGACGCACGAGGTTTATCCAAAGTTCAAATGCAGTCGCCAGAGAAAATCTTCAGAGTAGATGGGTGGCCAACTTCGACCACGCCCACCTATCGTGGCTAAATTGGCTAAAACCGGTTCGTACTCGAAGAAAAAGGACACCATACTCGTCGCCAAATCAAGACTCTCTGGAGATTTTGGTCTGTCCAAATTCCGCCTTGGGCCCCGCTCGATGGTTGACGTATGTCTTAAAAGTTAATGCGGTGTATGTGTTTTTTCCACCTAGGGCACGTTTGTTTCGCAGAATATTCAAGATTTAGAGAACGTTTTTTCGAAAAATAATCGCTTTTATCGCTTACACAAATAAATGAATGAAAAATATTTTCATTACCCACTAAAAAAATAATGAAAATATTTTCTATTGACTAATCTTTATAAACAATATAATTGATTACTTTTCGAAAATTATTTTATAAATATTAAGTTTTTCGTGAAAAACAGTCGCACTTTTAATTTTGTTTGAGGTTACATTGGAATAGATACTCCTAGTGCACGACTAAATGAGGTCGGAACACATGAAAGTACTTAGAGATATTCCAATTGGGGGAAGGAGGAGGCCAACTTAGTTTGAATTTGGGATACGATGAGTTTGGACTTTGCTTTTAGTAAAAGGAACCTCGACTTAAAAGTGTTTTTATTGAAAGACATAGCGTTTGATATTGGTACTTCAGTACTTAATTCGACGTAGCTTAAATGAAATCGGCATTCACCAAAAAAAAATGAAGAAGTGAGCGTGGTATTGAGAGCGACTGGGGCGCCTCGGCACAAGAGGTACATTGCAGCCTCACCAAAACCGCATAGACGGAGGAGGAGTCCGGCGATATCCGGCTGGTCTGGAGTGAGGCGACACTAGGTCGAGCGAGTTGCCTCTATTAGGTCAGATGATCACCGGCCCTTGGTTGCGGGAAGATAATCGTTTTGAAAAAAATTGGGATTGTGTATTTCCTATTGCAATAGACTTGATAAGCTTTGCGTAAGATTTCCTTAACAAGAGTCTAGCCCACATGCAATGGACAATATCCATGGTAACTTCAATAATCAAATCAACCACAGAATAGGATAGACAATATTTTCTTTTGCAAAACTTCTGAAAAAGGATGACTTTATGTTGCCTTAGTTTTCCTTGATTTTATTTATATCACGGACAGAGATGGGTACCTAACAATGATGGCCACCTTGACGGGAAATGGTTGAGAATAAGTAGCAACAACCATTCGCTAGACAAGTGACATTTGCCCGCCCATGTGTCTAGTTTTCATCCGATTAGCTCCGCAGGGGAGATGATCGAGCATTAGGGCTTGTCCTTAATCGATTAGGCAATCTTGACCCCAAAGAAAGGACGATGAAGAAGGGAAAAATTTGATTAGGCAATTATTAATCCCTCGGATGAAGATCAGAAACGGAGGACAAATACGGGGCCACGAATTTCACACGTGGCATTAACTTTACCAATGACTACATTGGAATCCAAAACATGTACCTGGTATCTTCCATAAGTTGAGGGCCTGATTTTGCTTCGCCATGATTTTGCTTCGTACGGGCGATGATATATCACGATTGATAAGCTAATGGGTCGAGCGTGGGCACGACGTCCAGCACGTTGTACACGGATTAAGCCTTCCAAATTTGGAGAACTTGATAAGATGGTGGTCGTTTGAAGATGAGGTTTGCTCATACCCACTTCGCAAGACGCGTCCCGTTCGATCGGGAATTTGGGTTGTTACCGCTATATGTACTCCATCTCTATTGGAGTTCACGTATGAACCAACGCTCCATTCGAGTCTCGAAGTTGTACGTGGTTGAATTTATCCTATTCAGAGCGAGTGATAATTTCATCTCCACCCACAAGCTGCGGTAGGTAGCCATGGGCATGCTCTCGTTCTCTGTTCAGGAGTAATCCCGAGTTCGGAGCATTTCTTGCGGATATCCTGAACCAACCCAAACTGAATCGAATTTTTTTATTTTTCGGGATCGAGCTCGTCTCGACGAGGGCATTAAAAAAATAGGTACCTTGATAGTTCGGTTCGTGTCGTGTAACCGGACGGAACCGAAACACGTTAAATGTTGAAAAGAAAACCTCAAACTCCCTCCTTCGGAACCTCGCCTCCTCCATCGCTCTCTCCACCAACATCCTAGCTTGCTTTAGAACAGCTCTCTGCCCGACTCCTTCCCACCGATTCTTCGTCTTTTCTTGCGTCTAAGGGCGTGAGACAAGTTTTTCGGAGCTGGAGGTAAGAGAAGGGAGAAGATGAGGTGTCCAAGCTCGCTGCGATGGTGGGCGGTGGCGGCGGAGGCTCTTTGGAGGCGCTGCAAGGCTGGGGATTTGGCGCCGGTGGCCGTGGAGTCTTGAGAACCTCCATGAGTGAGACCTCGGGGGTGATTGTTTTCGATTTCTTCACGTATTTGGTCATTTTGGCGATGATTGCCACTGACAAACATGGAGCATCATCGCCTCCAAATTGTGAGTAGACACTCCAGATCTTGAAGAAGACAGAATGTACCGAAAGCCTTAAAATTTATCACGAAAGTACAATTAAGTCTTTAAACTTTGAAAAAGTGCAATCAAATCCTAAAACTTATCACGAAAATGCATTTGAGTCCTAAAATTTATAAAAAGTGCAATCAAGTTCTAAAATCTTCCTATTAATTTCATCCAACTTGACAAATGAAAATGCTAACAAGTTTTAGAACCTAATTAAACCAACTTGACAAGTACTAAAACTTGATCGCATTTTTTAAAACTTGTAGGACTCAATTGTAATTTTGTAATAAGTTTTATGTCTTGATTACACTTTTTAAAAGTTTTAGAACTCGATTACACTTTTCATAATAAGTTTTAAGATTTTCAATATAATTATCCCAAATAAATAATAAACAAACCCAGAAATCCGAACAAAATAGAATGGGCCATGTCTCGGTTCGGGTCATGAAAACTCTACATCATTCATATTCATGTATTGTTAAAAAAAAACCCGAATAGTCATGACCCATTGACACGCCTAAAATTAGAATTTACTAACACCCAAGCAATCCTCTTGCTAAAGAGTCATTTAACTCTATGTTACGTCGATGAGGAGAAAAGTGTCAAAAAAGTCTTAAACCTATTGTATTTATGCTAATTCAGTTCTAAATATTTTATTTGTGCCAATTCAATCCTAAACCTTTTGTTCTTGGTGCTAATTTAGTCCTAAACATTTAATTAGTGTCCATTCAATCATAAACTTTTGTATTTGCGTCAATTCGGTACTAAACATTCTATATTTATATCAATTTAGTTCTAAACCTTTTGTATTTGTGACAATTCAATCATAAACCTTTTGTATTTATGGCAATTAAGTCAATCCGATCAATTTTAATAGGAAATCGTTAATGTGAACATCGATTGTCCTACGTAGCATAGTTGAGACCGACGTAAATATTTTTCAATATTATTTTTAATTTTTAAATTTTTTGAATTTTTTGAATTTTTTTCCTTTTCTTGCATTTTTCCTTTTTATTGGGGGCCGGCACGGGTCATGGCCGACCCTTGCCGGCCCTAGGCAAGTGCACCGGAGACCCTTGCCGGTCCCCAATAAAAAAAAGTGCAAGAAAGAAAAAGAAGAAAAAAAAAATCAAAAAAAATTAAAAAATTAAAAGTTGACACTATAAATCTTGACATAAATATAATAGATTTAAAACTTTCTTGACACTTTTCCCGATGAACGAGACTAAAGCAATCTCCCATTAATCTTTTGCTTCATGTTGGCCACCACAAAGCGGGAGATGGTAAAAAGGATTAGGTTTATAAGGGAAAAGTGGACAATCTTTATACACTATTAGGCAACATCATTTCTGCAATAAGGTAAAAGAACTTATTATATGGTAAATGAAGAAAAAGCTAGCTAGTGAAAAGGAAAAGAGACTGCAAAAGCTTGCAAGACGTAAATAATCATTCTTCAAAATCTTCTCATGATCCGCAATGATGCTTTGATGAAATTCATGGAAAAAGGAAGAAGATATCATTGCTTGGTGTATAATCTCTTTAATATCCAACGGACATTCCACCTCTCTACCATTCAATTCGACATGTCTTTGACAATCTCTCGTTGATATATTAGGAATAATCGAAACTAGACTCTTGTTTTAACTTATTGAAGAGGTCATAAAGAATATATAATTATTGAAAATATAGACCTATCATCACTAAGAAATAATTAGGAGCTAACCATACTTTCAAATACCCTTTTCCTTGGTGAAAAATAGAAAAAAGGAGAAAGTAGTATTAGACTATCTATATGTATTACTCCCTATAGTTGAGTTTTGGGCAAAATTAGGGAGAAAAGAAGTTAAAACCATGGGGGTTAGACTAAGTCATCTCCACAGTTACGGTTGTTATGTTATATAATTGTCCCTCGAAATGATAGTCTCCCTTCCTTTTTAGCTTAGTCTAACTTATGCAGATTCACTTTTGTTTAACTGTGAGGTTCTCCTTTATTATGCGTTGGACATCTTGGATTATAACTTTTCAAACTCGAAATCAGGCAACTCCATACCGATGATTACTTGTCCAAACAATTGATTTGATTTTCCACGTCGTGCGTGGTCATTTTACAGCACGCTTTGTGAAACTTTTCCATGTTCTTGATTTCAATTCTTCAGTCGTGGAACCTTTTCCATGGGCACGCTGTAGCTGATTCGAACAAAATGGAACAATGCGAATTAATTTGAGCAAGTATGGTAATACTAGCTAGATTGAAATAAACAAAAGCGGAAAACGTGCATCTTTTTCAATTGATTAAAGAGCTGATTATGACCAAACTGCCTATTTTTTCATTGTGCGGGAGAGAGAGAGAGAGAGGGTAATGATCAAGGAGTTAGATTAAAGAAATACTAAGCTCTTGTTAAGAGATCTCGAATCCCCTACTTCATCCCATGTTTGCTTTGGTGATGTGACTTGGTTTTTGCTTGGGTTGTTTTGCATAGCTTTTCCCCCAAAAAGCAGAGCCATATGCCAACCATGAACCAACCCTCACCAATTTAAATATGCACAAAACCTGCTTAAACAAAACACTAAAGAATTCTGTGATCTCTCATCGTTTACCTATAGGACATCAAACCAGTAGGGCCCTCCCATGAAAGGGCGCACCACCACACGTGGCACTGCCCTACTGGCCAAGCTCTTGGCTTTCCTCATAATCTAATTGGAGAAATTGGTACAAAAGGAATCTGATCCTCTTTTCTTTAATAGGGGCTGATGGGTCTCTTATATCATTATTGTCTTCTTCCTTGGACTCTTCTTTCCTCAAAGATCCCTGTCCAGGGTTTCTTGTACAGTGCACAGAATTGTAATGATATGAGACTGCATGCATGGGTTTGTGTAACACACACACAAAAAAAAAGATAATAATCTTTACTTAGCTTTCTTTATTCCCCACTTCTTTGTTAATACTCCTAGTGAAGCTAACCCCAATCAATACAAATCATTTTGGGTCCTTGCTTATTCAGTTTTATAAAGGGTGTGCGTACAAGTTAGGGTTTTGAGAAAGAGAGAGATGAGAGAGAGATTCCATTTTTTTTTATTCAAAAAGCTTAGGTCTCTGTGATTGCAAGTCCCTATGCCAACTAATAATGACATGAGAGAAAGGGATGGGGGAAAAGGGACAGGTCCTACAGTGGCATGAGATGTAAAATGCAGGTGATTTTGGAGAGGAATAATCACCCATGAAAAGCTTAGTTTAAAGAACCCAAAATCATATTAAAACAAATAGGAATTGATATGGCCGAGCCTGAGAGTTGCAAGTCAAGCTACTGTGCCATCATCAGATGTGTCCATCCATTTTGCTGAGGAGAATTGAAAATTTTCCTAGCTTGGGCAGGTCAAATATAGTAGGTTACCTTGTTTTTTTATGATTAGAACAACTGACGTAGAGTTGGCATGTTCAGATTCACTAGAAATGCCACACACACACACAAAAAAACACATTTGACCTGTATACAAGTGGACGTTAATGTAATCCAAGTTTAAGCAGACCTACATGTCTACTGCAGAGGTTTATTGCACCTGACAATGACACTGAGAATGTGATTAAATAATTTATGGGGAAAAAGAAAGAATCATAAAACGAGCACCTAATTTCCCCGGGCATCATTTGTTGATGCTTCCAAATCGCGACATGTACTCTCTATATGAAATCCTCCATGTGTTCTAACGTTGATTGTCGTATACGTGCATTCCATATTGGGTGTAGGACCCGTATGTTAACACTTAGAGGGAATCATTAACGCTGCCCGTCTCTTCCTACCGTTTTCAGCCTCTTCCCACCGTTTAACTTGACAAAAGATACATATTCATATCTAATAATGACGTTACCCTAAGATATGGTAACATCGAAAGTAAAAAATAAGTACGTTTCTCGTCATTTCATATGTTTCTGTAAAAATTTATCCAAGAAAGCGAATATCGTAAAGAGTTCGTTTCACCTAAATATATATGGTACCAAGTATCTTTCCACAAGATCGATGGTGGTACGAATCCAAATCCTAAAACCTACTTGTGATTATCGGTTGTATTTTGAGTATGAAGCCCATTGATTCTAATACACATCCTCATCTTTTATTGCAGTGTGAGTCCAGTTCCGCGTTCCACATGTTTCCTTGCACATCCAAGAGATACACTGCTGTAGAGATTTTAGAAGATGATTTGCTTAATCACTTTCGGATCAAAAATAATTATATAGGCGGTTATTCTGTGTTTTTAGTTGGAAATTTTAAAAGTTTTAAACATTTTTGCGCTTTTGTTAATTCAATCCTAGACATTTTAAGTTTGCCCATTTATTTATAAATCTTTTTCACATTTTGCCATCAAGTCTTATTAATTGGAAATCACGATGTGGAAGTCGGCCGTCAACGCATCCAACGCCAACATGGATAATTTCTAATAATATTTTAACCATTTACAATATATTATTTTTTTATTTTTTAATAATATTTTAATCATTTACAAATATTTTTATTTATTTTTATTTTTTATGTTTTTATTTTTTTTTTCGTTTTCTTTTTTTTCCCTCACCCCCTTTGGTTGGATTGGGCGAGAGTAGCCCTCACTAGCCCTTGGTGACGGTTGCCCTCACTTGGGTGAGCAATGGCCGCCCTCACTAGGGTTTAACGAGTTAAAAAAAAAAAAAAAAGGAAAAAGGGAAAAACATGAAAAAAAATAAAAAATATAAAAAGAATTATTTGAAAAATATATATAAAATATTATTAAAAAGTATTCACATTAGTCTGCAATGTGCCACATATGATGGCTAGTTTCCACGTCAAAGATTTTTGATCAATAGGATTGAATTTGTAAAAGATGAAAATGTTTATGATTGAATTGACAAACGTAAGAGGTGTAAGACTAGATTAACAAAAAGTGCAAAAGTTTTAGGACTTTGTTGACAATTTTCCCATTTGTAGTAAGGAGTGATGAAGGTGGGGTCACTCACTATGGCAACGAAATGAATTTCTATTCGAAATCTCTTTTAAATGCACGAATAACCTATATGAGATTTTAGTGAGACATTTTTCATCCTAAGTGTGTTGCCAAACGCTGGATATTACCGCCAATTTTAAATAAACCCATTAAAATGAGTCATAAACTTATTTCTTAACCCATATATGATGAATTGAGTGATTATATGAATTAATTATAATTAATAAATATATTTAAATATTATATGAGTCTTAAATGGATCATAAATGGATCGTAAGTTGGTCATAAATAGGTTGACAACTTATTTAGACCAAATCAATCTCTATGATTTTTTCTTCATTCTCTCTCGTCCTACTTGATCTCGTCTTCACTTATTTCGCACTCTCACCTTAGTTTGGGTTATGCTATAGCGGATGTAGTTGATTGTGGACCAAGACAAAGAAAGTGCTTGTATCGAAGAGGCCCACCCTTCTTGTCTTACATCGGTTATGAATTTTTCCAGATTTGATTAAATATAAAAGTGTTTTATGAATATGTGTGAGGTCGGTATGTGTTGCTTATGTGTCGGGACAGGTATATGTCGCTGAATTTGCATTGTATGGAAAATGGATCAAAAAAGGTTATATTAAGTCGGATTGTTTTCAATTGGACTCAATCAACCCATTTGACGGGTCTAATTTCAACCAATCCAACTGCTTGCCAAGGCTAGGCATGGATTAAGCTAAAGAGATTGTTTTTTGTAGGAAGATTCTTTCTAAACTTAGAAAAAATAATGCATCGGTTAGCAAGAGCTGTTCGGACACTAATCACGCGGACAAAATTGCCATCTCCACCTCCAGTCAAACAGAACCAATGAGGACAGATAAGACGGTCAAGCTATCATCATGTCTGGAGATATCACCAGATCTCTCCCTGCTCACAGAGCGTACAGATACGCTGCGTGACCCGTATGGCAACCTGGTCGTCTTCTCCAATTTAATTAAGTCAGCAATCGGGGCTTTCATTTAATAAGCCAACGAAGAAGAGCTAGATTTTCGGTTCCTCATGACCAGCTGAGCTAAAAAGCAAAGAACACCCCCACCACAATTTAAAAAATGAAATGCAACTTTGTTCTGCACATCTCCCGAGACAAGTTTTGCTTTTTCTTTAATGGCAGGACAATGTGAAAAGGATAGATGAACGAGGGGAAGCCCCTAATGGGCAGAGTTGGCACTGTCAGTTGCTTCTCTAGCTCGAACTGGCGTTAATACCATTTACATGTTTTAAAACAGAATTCCCCATTGCTATTATGCTGGATACAGTTAAGAAAAAAGGACCACCCTCAAAGGAAAAGCTGAAACGCAAAAAGTAGAGAGTGGTGAAGAAGGGCTATAGTTAATTGTGCATTAGTACAGTTGATGAATTCTTAATTTACAGTAGCAGTGGCGGTGGTTAATCATCAAGAGCTCTCTTTTTATGCAAGCGTGGGTATAAAGGCAGGGAGTTTTGCTATTGCTTGCTTCCCCCTCTCTCTCTTCCTGCACTTTCTCTCACTTTCTTTCTTGTGTTGACAGTGTCCGTGACAGATTTTCCTTTCCCCCTTCCCTCTGAGCAAGAAAAGAAAAGAAACAGCAGGGGAGAGTGGGGGGGTTTCTGAGTGGCGAAAAGCTCGAATTCGATGGAGTGTTCCGTGAGAAGATTTTTGGAAATGGGAGAGAGATCAACAAAAGCAGAGCAGAATCTGAAATGGGTATCTCTCTCTTGCTACTTTTGGCTGATTTTCTTTTGAAAAAGAAAGGTCTTGGGGCTCCCTGCTTTAAGGGTTCTGTTAAAATCCTGACTAGGGTTTTGAATGCTGCATTTATTGTACTGAAATCACTGCGTGGCTTTCTTTTGTTTTTTCATCGATTGACTGCTTCCTTGGACTTTTCCTCTGTGTTCCCCTCAGGCTCTGTGTCTCTGTGTTCATCATCTTCCTTTCTCTGAGTTCGCCTATCTTTTTCGTGGTGAGGGCTTCATTTATGTCGTTTGGTACTTCAATGTTTCAGTACATGGCTTTTCAAAAATGTTTGCACTCGAAAGTTCGCAACGAGTCTGTGATCTCTTTATACAAGTCGGTCGTGTTTCTTTGTAAATTTGATGCATATGCCTTCACAACCCTTGTCCCTTTGGTTAGCTTCATCTGGTTACATTTCTTGTTTGTTCTATTGTTCTGGGTATGCTCTGTCTCCATGGAATATTGTCCATCCCATTTTTCCAGCGTCATTTTTTCCTTTTCCTGAAATTCTTGTTGCTCCGTTGTCTGGTTGAAGCTTAATTAGTTGTTCTTACAATGTCTTTTTTCCAAAATTTCACATCCTATGATTTGTCTGTGGGTATCGTTAACTGGGTGGTAGTCTACTTTCCAGGTTCACCGTTTGTTCTGGTAGAGGCCTAGATATAAGAAACAGATTCCGGGTTTTCTCTTAACTACAGAAACCTTGGAGGTAGAGAGATAAGAAATAGACCTAGGGTTGCTTAACCAGAAAAACTTCGGAAGGACAGAGACCTCGTGCAGGCTGCTGCTCATTTGATCGCCCAGCAGTGATGGACTCAGATGACAAAGATAAGTTTGAGCCGGCTAAACAGAATGAGGACCCTATGGACTTCAATTCAGCTAGCATTTCCTCAGACTGGCAATTCTGCGGTGCAAATCTTTCAAGCGTGCCAATGAATTTGATTAGACCGAGCAATTCTATGGCTGTCTGTAGGGAAGATCTGATTGGTTCCTCTTCTTGTTCCTCTGCTCCAATGGCAGACTCATTTGGCCCAGCCTTATGGGACCACCCCTCCACCATGGAAAACTTGGGTTTTGTTAGTGTTAGTGGCCAAAACAATTTAAGCACTTCAAATCTTCTGGGAATTAGAAAAGTTGGTCCTGAATCTGTTAGAGGTGATATAGAATGGAATCCACCGAGCTCAATGCTCAAAGGAGGCTTGTTTGTGCCAAGAGGACTCGGAACATTCCCAATCCCAGAGTGCTTACCTCATTTTCCTACTGACTCTGGATTTATAGAGCGTGCAGCTCGTTTCTCATGTTTTGGTGGAGGAAATCTCAGTAGTATGGTGAACCCTTTCGGAATTCCTGAAAATGCTGGTCTTTACCCAATTGCTGGGGGTTTGGTGCTTGGACCACAGGATATCTTGCCGGTTAGCTGCCCAAAGCCAGTGTCTGGTGCACAAAGCGAGAAGAATGAGATGAACCTTGAAGCTTGTAGAGATGTTCATTTGGCTGCCACTCGGGGAACTCCTCAAGGGAGCTCCTTAATAAATGAGGGTGAAAGTGAAAGCTTTGCTAGACCACGTGGTGAAGCAAAACAAGGTGCCACCGCTGGGTCCAGTAACGAGTCTGATGAAGCTGAGTTCAGTGGTGGTGGACGTGGTGGTCAAGATAATCCGTCCATGTTAGAGGGTACTGGTGGAGAAGGTTCTGCTAAGGTTTTTGACTGTAAAAAGAGAAAATGGAGTGGAGAGGTAATTTCTGCTACTGATACTTATGATTTGTTTCATATGAAAGTTGTCTCACCTGCATGGTTTAATTGATCTGCAAATAGGATGCCGAACTTGATAAGGGGAAAGGGGCCCCTCAGCTTGCTGAAACCACGAAAGATGACGGTAGAACTCAACAGAAACTGGAAAATAACCCCAGCTCCAACACCAGCAAGGCCACTGCAAAGAATAATAAACCGGGAAGTCAGGGTTCAGATCCCCAAAAGGAAGAATATATTCATGTCAGAGCCCGAAGGGGCCAGGCAACTAATAGCCATAGTCTTGCTGAAAGAGTAAGGTTCCAACAAGGAAGTAAATCCATCAAAGCTAACTTTTTTCTAAAACTTGGTTGGACTGATTAGTGTTTATGGGCGATTGAAGGTGAGAAGGGAAAAGATCAGTGAAAGGATGAAGTTTCTTCAAGATCTGGTACCTGGATGCAGCAAGGTAAAAAATTTTCATGGAAGTCGCTTCAACAATTATTTAACTCAAAAAATGCCGCTACATTCTTATTTTGCCATTCCGGCTTGTAACAAAAGAACTGTGTATTATTTTTTTAGGTCACTGGCAAGGCAGTGATGCTGGATGAAATAATCAACTATGTACAATCACTTCAACGACAGGTTGAGGTACTGGAAGAGGACGTGTTGACATAAGTTTTCTTTTGCATTACGTTTACCGTTGTCTCTTTGACATATGCTTTTCTTATATTTCTCAGGATTAATCTGTCTTTGCATGTAGAAGCATTGACATTAAGTGGCTTGCTCTTAGGATGAAAGTTAATACTTTTTGAGCTCCTGCAAATGATTGATGATTAATGAATGTCCTTTAGATGAACTGGGTGTCTGAAATTTTATGGTTTCCTATCTCATACTTGGTTTGGTTGTCTCCTGTTTTGCAGTTTTTGTCCATGAAACTTGCCACGGTGAATCCAAGGCTGGACTTTAACATCGAAGGACTCCTGGCTAAAGATGTATGTGATGCTATATCAGATGCTGCTGTACTGTTACTGTGATTCAGGGATCTACTCAATTCTCTTCAATAACCTTCTTTCCTCTTATCCGAATATGAATGTTCCATGCAGCTTCTTCATTCAAGAGCTGGTCCTTCATCTAATTTGGGACTTTCACATGACATGCCTATGCCCTTTCCTCCAATGCATTTGCCACCACACGGACTTATTCAAGGGGGGCCTACAGGTATCGGGAGACCTGCTGATCCATTGCGGAGAGCCATGCAGAACCAGATGACACCATTGGCTGGAGGTTTTAAGGAGCCTTCTCAGGTACTTACTCTCTCAGGAAGTTCCATGATATTTCACGTGCTTTCTTCTCTTGACAATCATGAGTGTTGACCGTGGACTATAGAGTATAATGAGGGACAATAATCAAGAAAATTATCCCTGAATTCGCCCCTTGATTAGTGGGAAAGGCTTTGATATTGCTGTTGTTTTCATAGTGTTCTTATAGTGTAGAAGAGGCTTGATAATTTTAATTTCCTACCAGAAGATGCCCAACTGCATTTTCTGCACTTGAATCTTATCGTTTGTCTATTTCCAAAGAGCTAGGTGTCCTATCCTGTAGTTTTTAAGTTCATAGGCAGATGGGGAACATACGAGTAGCTTTGAGTCGGTAGCAATATCTCTGTCCATCTATTGTAAGAGGGCCTCAACTGCCAATGAGAAATCACCTGTTAAGCTTAATAATCTTGGATCTCCTTGACGTATTTCGAGAAATTTGTGCCCCTCATTTCAATGAGATCCGTGTTTAGAAAAAAGCAATATCCATGTTCCAAGAGTCTTGTTAGTTTGAACCTCTCAGGTTACTCTACTTGTCTCCAAGGTCTCCATGATCACAATTCGGTTAGTCTTACTCCACGACGATTTTTATTGCAGCTGCCACACCCATGGGAGGATGAGCTGAACAATGTTGTCCAGATGGGTTTTGTGGGCAGTGGTGGTTCTGCTGCTGCCCCAAGTGGTCAAGATGCAGAGGGTATTCTTATGAGTTCATCTCAGCTAAACTTAATCACTCTCACCTCTTTTCAGCAAATTACGAAGTTTTCAATCTTCATTTTGCAGGGCCTCCCCCGCCACCGAGTCACACGAAAGTAGAAATGTGATGTGATCGCATCTAAATTTTATGTCATATAACATCCTGTACAGCTTATCCTACACTCATCAGCAACCAC
Source organism: Rhodamnia rubescens (assembly GCA_021437795.1). Taxonomy (NCBI): domain Eukaryota; kingdom Viridiplantae; phylum Streptophyta; class Magnoliopsida; order Myrtales; family Myrtaceae; genus Rhodamnia; species Rhodamnia rubescens. The sequence continues at coordinate 6,650,071 of JAILYA010000008.1, forward strand.
AGGAGGTGGATGAATTTGCTAGGCCTCCCTGCTACGTGGGCTTCACCATTATGTAGTCCCATATTGGAGGATCGAGCTTTTGAAGTTGCCTCACGCAAAACAATGGAGGATCACTATGTAGTTCAAGCATATGGCCTCTAGCAGATTGTCAGTGAAGTGGTTTCCGATACTTCAGCCCCACAAAGTGCATCAAGTTTTTGATTATTCGTCAGATTGGGTGGTCGTCCTACATTGATGCAATGATATTTGCCGTCGGGAGCCAGAGAGTGGATACGAAGAGGTTATGGTTTTATCTTCTGATGACGTTGGGAGAATCCGGACTCTCAAGCGCTGGGCTTCTCTACTCCTTGGTAACAACACTAAATTTAGTGACCTGTGGCCCATTCTACCAGATTGCTATGCAAACCATGCCCATCTTGGTAATTGTCAAACGATGATTATATATATATATATAATGAGAGATGCATTTTGATTCAGCTGACTGATTACTTTTACATGATTGTTTTAAGACACTGCGGTGAAGACGGAGATCTTTTGGTATGGTTTATGGAGGATGTCTGTAAATCAGCTTCTCTGCAAAGAGCATCCCTTGAATACTAGGACTCCAACCATGTTGGCAAGATGACATTGACCTTTGCATTTTGGAATGTTTTCAAATTCAATTTCAAGTGGGTCGAAGGAATTCCGATTCCGAAAAGGTAGTTTTTTGCGGAGTATACAGATTCAACGTCATGGTGGAGCTTGATTGCAACTGTAGAAAGGATGAAAAATTAGCCCTTAAAGTTAGCATAAACCTTGTTAGGTACAATGAAGGTGAAAGAAAGCTTATCCTTTTATGTGAAACAAGATAAGTGGAGGAGAGAGATTATGCTTGGAAGTATCTTTATACGCCAGCCACCAACTTGGCCAAATTTTTTCGGATTCAAAAGGGAAAATTTCAACTAAGTTCTCAAAGTGAAAAGAAAAAGAGAGGTTTAAAGTAGACCTCGTTTCAATAGTCTGACCAGACCACACCGAGGGTGAGTAAGTGCGTATGTAACGTTTTATTCCCGAACAACTTTTAGAACGAAACACTTTTTTTGTTTTGTTCAACGATTTTTGAGAACAAAAACGCGTTGAATCGCAAAAAATCGTTTCGAACAATAAAAGAAGAAATGCGTTTGTAAATACATAAGTTTATGTTCCCAAAATAATAATAATAAAAAGAAATACGTTTGTAACTGCAAAAAATTGTTCCTAATTTTTTCATTTAATTAAGGGGACTATATATATATATTAAAATTAAGATGTCTTTATCTTTTTAACTTGCTAAATCAAATTAAATCTCATTATTCAATTTACTAAATCAAATTAGACCAATATATGTATAAGTAATTTATGCATGATTTATCAAATTACAATATGGACGAGATCAACTATAAAAAATAATAATAACCTTTAAACGGGACCTCTAGAAAAATATTAATTGCACTTTGAGAGAAACCATGGATTAAAATGAAAAATATTTGTGCATTTAGGTCCTTTTAGTCCAATTGTGAATTTTTCCAAACATGAGGACTGAAATGAGATGCGGTATCAAAGTCTCATGTCATTACTCTAAAAGTAAAAAATTTAGATAAAATGATTTTAAATGAAAATTTTTAGCCAATTTAGGATTATGTTCAATGAAGAGGCACGTGGTCTCAAGCTGAATTTTTAAAAATTTAAGAGGTAAAAATGAAAGGGAATTAAAATAAAAATTTGGACTATTTTTTCACATTTGTTTTACTACGAATACTATTTTTCCTGATTTTCAGCTATTTTTATAATTTAAATAAATCCGAAAAATGCCAAAAATTACCAAAAATATTTTTTGTTCAAAATTGGTTTCTAAGGCTAGGCCAAAGATTCTGAAATTAATTTTTTAATTTTATGAATTATTTTGGAATTTTAATTAATTTTCTAAAATAAAATAATTAAAAATCAAGTTCAACATCGCAAGAACAAAAGAGAAGAGAGTTGTTCAAAACAAAATTGTTCCTAATTGTTTCTAAAAATGTTCCAAAAGTGTTTTTAAAAAGTGTTCTTAAACAAAACTTTTTTTTTTTTCCCAAGTTTTGTTTTTCAAGTTCTTTACCTAAAGGAACCTTTAGTAACCTTTTACCTAAACTTCTAATGCCACACTCGCGATATGCCGTCTTCCATTTTCTTCTCGTGGGGACCTATTTCATGTACTTTTTTTTCGCATTTTTTCATAATTATTTATGGATCTTAAGAGTATTTACGTTATTATTGGTCTGGCATTTTCGACATAATATAATACAGTTCGCGCTAGCCATGTTTCAAATCAAATCACCTTGTGAATAGAAAAACAAAATCTTTTAACCAAATATCAAAAAAGAAATAATGGAACTGCTAAAATAGGACACATAATGATAGCCTCGCTATAAAAAAGAAATGATGGAACTGCTAAAATAAGACACAAAATGAATAGCCTTGCTCCCAAATTTAAGTCCCATCTTTTGATTTTCTCCAAAGACAATTGGAAGAATGGACATATCTTAATTTTTTTTTTTTTGGGTAGCGGGAAAATTACTCGATCAAAAATTTATTTCAATCACTTACGGGCAACAAATAAGACATTTAATGTAGCCTCGTCATCACCGTTTTATTATTATTATTATTATTATTATTATTATTATTATTATTGTTGTTTTTTTATTATAAAAAAGTAAACGGACAAATCTCAACGACCGTCAAGAATACTGGTAAATAATATGAATTGCAGAGCATCGAATAATTAGGTAATTTCAAATTTAAAATATAAACAGTTTTGGGTTGTTTAATTAGACTTCACATTTTCAATTTTTTTTTATTATTTAATTTTTATTTAAGGGAGAACATTTAATTTTTTTCAAAATTGGTATATCAATTCCATGATAGTTTTGGTATTTCTTTCTTCCGCCTCAGCGGGCAATAAAATGACTCGCCGGACTCCAACGGACAAAGAAAATGTCCGGGAGCTCCAACCACTACTGTTCCTTACTGAAGCTCTGCTTCGACACCCGCAACAAAAACCAAGCCAAGAAGCTTCATTGTCTCATCGTCAAGAGCTTGACCATCCCCGAGACCATCCTATCCAACACCCTCGTCAACACCTATGCTAAAGTCGGCAATCTAAAGTACGCACGCCATGTGTTCGACCATATTCCGCAACCGAACCTCTTCTCCTGGAACACCCTCCTTTCTGCTTATGCCAAATCGGGGGATATGACCAGGACGCGACAGGTATTTGAATCCATGCCGAACAGGGATGGAGTGTCGTGGAACTGTCTCATTTCAGGGTACGCCAACAAAGGGCTGGTGATTGAGTCGGTGAAGGGCTATAATGATTTGTTGAGAGGTGGGATCGCGAATTTGAACAGGATCACTCTCTCGACGATGCTCGTATTGTCTTCAAGTAATAATCTTGTGGATTTGGGCCGGCAGATACACTGCCACGTGATAAAGTTCGGATTTTGGGAGTATGTGTTCGTGGGTAGCCCTTTGGTGGACATGTACTCGAAAGCGGGATTGATTCACGATGCAAAGAGGGTTTTTGATGGCATTCCTGAAAAGAACGTAGTCATGTATAATACAGTGATGACAGGGCTTTTGAGATGTGGGATGGTTGAGGAGTCCGAGCGCATATTTTGTGGAATGAAGGAAAGAGATTCGATCTCATGGACAACAATGATTACAGGATATATCCAGAATGGTTTAGAAAGAGAATCTATCGACTGGTTCAGAAAGATGAGTTTTGAAGGCTTGGCAATTGATCAGTTTACGTTTGGGAGTGTGCTAACTGCTTGTGGGAGTCTGGTGGCTTTGGAAGAAGGGAGGCAAATCCACGGATATGCCATCAGGACTGATCATACCGACATTGTCTTCGTAGGTAGTGCTCTCGTTGACATGTACTGCAAGTGTAAAAGGATCACATATGCTGAAAAAGTATTCAGAAGAATGACCATTAAGAACGTTATATCATGGACAGCAATGCTTGTGGGGTATGGTCAGAATGGGTTGAGTGAGGATGCTGTCAAGGTTTTCTGTGATATGCAGAAAAATGGCATTGAGCCGGATGAGTTCACACTTGGGAGTGTGATTAGCTCGTGCGCGAACCTAGCAAGCATAGAAGAGGGTGCACAGTTTCATTGTAGAGCCTTGACTTCTGGATTTATTTCATTTTTAACAGTTTCAAATGCTCTCATCACCTTGTATGGTAAATGCGGAAGCATAGAGGACTCTGATCGGCTGTTCAATGATATGAGTATCAGGGATGAGGTTTCCTGGACAGCACTTGTGTCATGTTATGCTCAGTTTGGCAAAGCTAAGGAGACCATAGATTTGTTCGAGAAGATGTTGGCCCAGGGATTGAAACCAGATGCTGTCACTTTCATTGGCGTTCTTTCAGCGTGCAGTAGAGCAGGATTAGTTGAGAAAGGACAAATATATTTTGAATCGATGGTCAAAGATTATAGAATTACCCCGATTGCTGATCACTATACTTGCATGATTGATCTTTTTAGCCGATCAGGAAGGTTGGAAGAAGCCAAAAATTTTATACACATGATGCCCTTCCCTCCTGATGCAATTGGTTGGGCCCAGCTGCTGAGCTCATGCAGACTTCACGGTAACATGGAAATTGGGAAATGGGCAGCTGATTCACTATTAGAATTAGAGCCACAGAACCCAGCGAGCTATGTGTTGCTCACAAATATCTATGCAGCAAGAGGGAAATGGGAATTTGTGGCCCAATTAAGGCGGGGTATGAAAGAGAGATCAATAAAAAAGGAACCAGGATGTAGTTGGATTAAGTATAAGAACAGAGTACATATCTTTTCGGCTGATGATCAATCGAGTCCTCATTCAGAACTTATAACTGCTGAGCTGGACAAGTTGACTGCTAGAATTATAGAGGAGGGTTATGTGCCAGACATGAGTCCAGTTCTCCATGACGTTGAGGAGTCAGAGAAACAGAAGATGCTCAATCGCCACAGTGAAAGGCTTGCAATTGCTTTCGGATTAATATATATTCCTTCAGGCCTCCCAGTACGCATTTTCAAGAATCTTAGAGTTTGTGGAGATTGCCACAATGCAACAAAATACATTTCTAAAGTCACTCAGAGAGAAATAATCGTGAGAGATGCGGTTCGTTTCCATCTTTTTAGAGATGGAACATGTTCATGTGGAGATTTCTGGTGATATCTTCTTGGTGTGATTTTTGTCTGAGGGATAAGACTACCTTTCAGGTTACGATTAGTGACAGAAATTTTGTTTTACATGGATAAAAAGGTTACTAAAGCATTTAGCTTCTTCAGCATCATCTTCATAGATACCACACCAAGGGCAGTGAGTATTTCCTGAGAAAATCTGCAGAGCTTTGATGCCAAAGTTGGGTTTTTCTGCAAGATCCTTGCGAAGTACTTGATCCCAGTAAACCGAGGTAACCTTTTGTGTGGAAGGAAATCTTGATAATGCCCGTTAATCTTGATTTGGTGAGGAAGTGCATAAATTATAGAAAGCTCTTTGTTTTATCAGGAGTTGTGCTGAGAAAGAGGAAAGAACTACTTTCTTCAATCAGAGTTTTGGCTAGCTCTTGCTCTCTCATAACATAGAGGTACTAAGGAAAGAGGTCATCGTTTTCAAATCAAAATTACTTGCATTTTCTTTTGAACTCATTCACTGTACAGTTACAACGGCGATTATTGTTCTTTGTCAGACCATGGATTTACAACATGGACCCAGATGTGCCTTGAACTCCTTACGGATGTTCAAAGCCGACTCAGACATCAATTTGAGGCGTTTCATTTCCATGTCACTGAAAACACGAAAGCTATAGAAGGAGCAGATCAAAACAATGGGCTATTGCTGGTCATGGCAATTTTCCTCCGGAGGAGAGAAGCTATCGCAGGCCGATTTGTAGGGGAATGTTTGGTCAGAAGTTCTCAGGTTTGGGAGTTTCTCTTCTTTGTCCAAGGATTAGAATGATCGTAGAGACAATAACTATGAGTCAATGAGGCCGTCTACCGCTTTCACGTCAGAGGAATTGTACAGCAGAAATACACTCAGTAACTCTTGCAAAGATGATCACCTATCAGTGCCACAACCAACACAATTTTGGGTAACTCTTCTTCTAGTGCACCAAGCAAAGGCAACACCATAAGCCAGATTTTTGGTCGCTCATTATTGAGTCTCTCCGGGAGAGTAATGGTTAAGTTCTTTATTTATTTTTTATTTTTTTTGGGAATAAGCACAAATGAAACGGAAAACACGATATTGATGAATAAAAGTGAGCAAACAGAAACATATTGTGGTTCTGAATTTCTTCACCAGTGATTTTAACTTGTGCTTGCTGTTCTATTGTATGGAACATGGTTGGTTTTTAAGTATCGCTCAACCCTCGCAGATTACCGGATGGATATGTTAGTTTCACTCTATGGTGCACTTACATTCACTTTCTGTGAGTTGGAACATGGTTCGCATTGCTTTAGCTTACTACGATGACACCCACAGATCCCCAGACTTCAACCAACTATTCATTTTGTCCCTGACCAACTATTTATTGTTGTTCCTTGGAGGCCTGAACTTTGTTTGGTCAAGCGACTACTTGAGCTATGGTCCTTTTTCATTCACGATCCTTTGAAATTAAAATGGGCATTCCAAAAGACGAGGTTCCCAGCACTACAGGTGTCTGGAGAGGGATTAATATACCGACGCCAGAGAGGACTTGTGCTGTCCAAACGCAAGCGCTTCTGAACTGGTTTTTATCAACCTTGGCAGTGGCGGTTCCTATGAATGCTGCTGCTTCTGGAGTTTTTGCTGAATTCGTTGAGATCTTGCCGCCCCAAATTCTTGGAAGAGCTGATAATTTGCTGGAGTCGCAACTGGATGTTGGAGGGGGTGTGATTTTGGATGATATGGTTCCATTGCTCCCGCAAACACCATTAAGTTACCCCAACCCTTGTAGGAAAATCAACCGGCGGAAAAAACATTCGCCCAGGGTAGTAATTCAGACTGGATAAGTTTCTGACGAACACCATCATACTGCAATATATCCACTCCCCAACTGACTTGTCGCCGAACTATTCTGCTAACAGGACAATGTCGAATGAAATGCAATGACGTCTCTTCCAATCCTTCAGATAAAGAAGGAAGAGAATTCCTCAATTGACTTTTGGTGGTCAAGCTTACCACGGAGAGGAAGCACACTTACAGTGAGATTTGGCAGAGATATTAGTCCCGGATGTTTCCATACAATAAACTCTACGTCCTTCAATATGTAAGTTTCCTTTCCTTGTTCAAAGACCGTAAAGAAGGATTTGAAGTTTAGATTTAAAATGCATGGAAGTTTTATAAGATAATTCCGTAACTTGTTTTGAAGGTGAGAAGTCAACTCTATAGCATTACCATGCAAAATCATTACCTATTTTAATATATAGGACTTGGAAGAAACTTATTCGTTGAAATTTGAGATTGACGGTCGCCTTTGAACAGAGGCTAGAGAAGGAAAAGAAGGAAGAAAGAGTGACGGGATCATATCAATGATCGCGGTCGGTCATGGTTTGTATGTAATCAAGGTGGTGCTTACATTCTACAGACTTTTGCAATCCTCGGGTCTCCCTGAGTTCTACGTTCGGACTTAAGCTTGTTTTAAACTTACTAGGGCCGCTTTTCGGTCCCCATATGAAAAAACAGGGGCCCATCTTGGGTGCAAAACTGACAAGCTAAAGACAGTTATTATTCACTTTGGCTGTAAGCTTAATAATAATAACAACAACAGTAAGAAGAATAATACCAATGTTGCCATGAAATTAGTTATTACTTTTAATGTCTACATAGCCCTTAGATAACTTCTTATTTGTCCCGATTGCAACACTTTATCTAGTGATATTTAAATCATTCCCTGTTGTTTTGCAGCGTTCAATGATCCTTGAACATCTAAACCGATGGTTTTTCGCTGTCCCTTCAAATTTCTGCAGCATTCTTCCTGGTTCCAACCATGACTTCATCAGTCCAGCATAACGCGCCGTGCTTTCTTCTCCTTTGGCATAGTGTCTTAAACTTGCATATTCAATATGGATTCTTAACTCGAGGAATGTTCATTTTGTATCGACCTCTTTTTATGCTAGTCAGTTCACGTGTTCTTTTCCATTCCTACCTACTCTTAAATTGCTTCGCGTCTGCCTTCCTCTAGATGTTGCGGTATAGTCGAAGATTTCACTCCTGTACGGATTTAACTTCTTAAGTAGCTAGATATCTTTTGATTTGAACACATTCTCATTATGTAATGCCTTGTTAGGTGAACTTGAATCACCGTGAGTTTCTAGGCCTGCACCCTTTCCCCTGAAGAGTGAATTTAAAGAATCCCCAAGTGGCTGTATCTTCTCTACATAAGATAAGCATTGGTTAATCTTTTTGACTTTATGTGAGAGCAAAAGCATTGACTACATTCCTCTTCTAACAAGAGCTTTTAATTCGTTCCCACTCAAAAATGATATTGTGTCAATCTTTCGGTATCACAAAGTGCCTCGAACTTGCAATCCTAGTGCCGAAACGAAGGCTTTAGGTTCTCAAAAGTATGTTGGCTTCATTGAATATGATACTTGTCCTGTGTGAAGTGTAGATGCCTCATGTTGCCTACTGTAATCAACCGTGGTTGGGTTGTTGCTTTTTCCGGGGCACTATAATCTGTGGATCTGATTAATCTCCTCAATAAGTGAAAGCATAAATAACTTGGTTAGACTTGAAGCTTCGTGATTAGTATATTGGACAATCATCCGATGCTCTTGAAGGTCTCTTCTTTCATCGTGGAGGATCATCGCGAGAGAATCATTGAGCCTCTTTATGCACATCAATATTGGAGAAATGGCCGACAAATGAGATGGCTCTTTCAGAGCTGAAATGGGGGAGAGAATTAAAGCGCATCAGACATAACCTAATTGAGGATATTAATTCACTAAGTTAGAATTCCAAGTAGCTCTACTTCTCAACTTGTAGCTATAGAAGCAGAAAGCCCCACATTCGTTTGTGTTTGTTAAGAGAAAAAACCAAAGCGGCCAGAAGAACCATTAGGATTTGGGGTTGTACCAATGGAAAGTGAGTTTCAAGAGTTCGACCCTTAAGTTAATTTCGAAGGGTCCGATGAATCTGCTATTTCCAATGTGAGTTAGCCGCGTTGACAAATGAATTTAGCTTAGTGGCCTGAATGGTAACTTGAACTGTGAATGGAGTGCAATGCCACCCCCCTTCAAAAGAGTAAGAAAAAAGGTGTTTCAGTTCACAAGATCTTTTTTTTTTGTTTTTATCAAGCAGTTCATAAGATTGAACGGTACTAAAGGTTGGGAATAACTTGTCGCCCGTGTCTCTTCAAAATGGAGTCCAATGCCCTTGCACGTACTTGACGAGGGCAAGTGGCCCTTGCTCCATGGGTGAATCTTTGCACTTTTGAGCAAGCCTTTACGTGATCGTGTAGCATCGACAATCCTTTGCCACGATAATTTTTTGGCATTTGGTCGGTCAAGGACCAAAATGACTACCAAAAAAGAGCTCAGTGATTTAGTTGCACAACAAGAAGATTCATGGACAACATTTAACAACTAATGGAAGTTCATGCACTTGGATTCGTCCGTCCTTCCTCACTCACGAAACTGGAAGATTTTGAAGTGCAAAAGTTAAATATTTCGAATCGAAACGGGGCTTATTGCTTCTGTACATTTGGAGTGCAAGAATCACACTGTGATAGTCAATTCAATTCACACATCCACATGCAATGTAGTTGGAGACAGCTTTAAATGTAATGTTGAACAAAAACTGAAGACTAATCAATTCTCATATTACAGTGGAAATAAATCAAAATGGGTGTATTTTCTGTGCATGGCAGCAATTGCCTCGTATCAAAATCTAGAGGAAATAGAACGTTCGCAAAGAATATAGATTACAGGTACCTATCGAAGTTGGTGCGCTAGTTTCCAATTAAAAGAATGGTACACTAACGAAAACTTCTGAAACATCACCTACGACTTGGTGAGAAACCCATCAGTTGTTTTCCGTCATCATCTGCAGGAAACAAGTATAGGACCGTCCATAAGTTATCAATTTTTACATACCAGTAGGATCCTTCAATCAAAGTCCATCTGATTCAATTCTTGTCATTTGCAACACCACAATCATCTTTGAGAAGTATGAGCCTTCTTTGAAGTTGCTCTTGACTGATTTCGACGAATTCTTATTGCAGACCAAGAATGTCAAAGTGGCCCTGGAGTTCTTCAACAATAACCCCTGTGGTATATGCATCATCTTGCATCCCTCAAACCTCCGAGAACCTTAGGTCCAACAGGGATACATGTGAACTTCAAAACTCAAGCTCGAAATTTGAAGATCCTTCGCGGGCATTATCTGTATCTTCCTGGACATATATACGAGGAAGTCGTCATGTACATGCTTCACGAGGCAACATTCTGGTCTCCTTTCCTCTCTACCACCTCAATTATGTGCAAAGAAATTGCAGCACAGGCCTTCAACCAAATGCCAAACTACTGTCACCTTCGCTTGAATGACAGTTGCTGAGAACAAGTGATACCAGTACACGTGCGTTGCTTTAGTTGAAGAAATAGGGGGACTTCAGGACCTCTTTTAGATCAAAGTCTCCTCTCTCAGGTAATGGAGGGAAACGTGATTCAGGAAAAGATTTCTGAAAACTCTCCAACAACTGCAGCCACAGACCCAAAGAACAAAAAGAGAATCATCAAAGAGTATACACAAGGGGTTGTCATGCATCTAATATGCTCTTTAACTCAACCAAAAGGAATTCACCCACAAATCGGGGTGCATTTGCTATTCAGAAAACTAGAAGCCTGAAACACCAAACTTTCGGAAGATCTAACTTAGAATATACTACTGTTGAATGAAACAGATAAAAAGCACGTTCTAGTTGTAAAAGGACCTGCAATAGTATCTCAAAAGAAACCTTTAAACACATCAATGTCAGTCATTAATGCTAGTTAATCCCAACCAAAAACGGAAAGAAAAATTATAGTCAGATCCTGGTATCAAACTTCTCCACCGTTTCGGTGGCTTCTTGGTATATAAAAAGATGCTGAGGAAGAATAGTTTTTGCAATTTTATCCAAATGTCCATCTAAGTTGTCTTTCAATTTGATAATCAATAGCTACATATCCCTCTTTCCTGAAAAATTTACACAACATTACAACCATTGTGCTGTATGTTACATATCTATTAACTTTCTCAAATTCCTGAACTGAGCTATCTGAATTCAGCATAGCTGATAATACCAGAGAGATTGACAGATATGAATGCATAAGAACGAACATGTACTTACCTTTTATCTATCAACGAACATGCACTTACATGTAGTAAGCATTGTTTACCAGAGTTCAAAAAACAGGACCGGCAAATGGACTGTTCAATTGATAGACCATATGATTAACTCAACTGGTCCATCAGCTTTCGTTTAAACTGCTGATTCACAGTGACATAACCAAAAAGGCTAAAATTGTTTGGAACCCCATAATAGTATCGCAAATATAAGATGGCATAGTGAGCTTTACCCAACCTGGATCAACAGAAATTCGATTTTTGACATTCTGACTTAATTCTTTTTCTTTACCTACCGGAATTTATATGTATAATATCGTGACCAATTTAGTTATGTTTTGTGCCAGGGTACCCTGCCCATTTAAGTAGTAAATGGAGCAATCTTGATTTTAGCACCATTTATCATACAACATACAGAAAACTGCAAAAAAACAAAAGGGAAGAAATGCCAATACCTAATAAACATTATAAGATAGCATTTCAGGCTTGTTGAAATGAAAAAGGTACTTACATTCTCAAGTATAGGTGCCTCATACAGTTCAACAAACTTCTCCCTCAGAATCTTGTTCATTTCATCCACATCGCATGCGTGTGTCCAGTAAGAATCATGGACCCCTGTCACCAGATTACAGGTAAAGAATGAGAATAATTCTCACAGACGTTCAAAAATTCACAAAAAACAAGTAAATATGTAAGACCTGCAAAGTTTAAGCCAGCATCTTTGCATGCAACAGCAGTCATCATCATGTGTGAACCATCGAGGGAGTGGACAAAGTTCGGAGGAAAAGCCGTCCTCTGCCGCTTTACCATGACCTGGGGAAAATTACAAAAAAGAATGTTGCATTTCACTACAGATTGTTTCATATGACCGGTGACCGTACTTTTGTAAAAGCACCATTGGGCGGTGGTGATCCCACCTTCCCTCCGGGTGTCAAATCGCAGCCTATCCTAAGAACTACCTTTGCTTCATATGTCTTTGTCGGATAGTTATTTCCTACTGGTCCTTAATTAAATCACAGTTGAAAAGGAGCTTTTGCAACAACCTATTGCATGGTCAGGCAATTTAAAAGGTTCTTTACAATAGCATGCTTGACATGTGAGGTCAACGTCCACAATGGTGCCGGATGCAAAAAGCAGCTCATATACATTTACTGGTGGTAAGCCACTTAATTCAAAAGGCTATTAATTCAAAAGAAAAAGTAAACACTACACCTCAATTACCTGATCAGTTTCTCTTCGTAGCGTCAACACCTGGAGGGAAGTTCTAATCTGCAGGCAATTCATAGTTGGATCATTCGTAACTGATATAATATTTATGGGACTGTCTGGAATAAAACATTCCTTCATAAGATTACCAAGTGCCTTCCCAGCTGTCTATAGGGTTGTACAACAGGCAGTCCCAGAGGAGTGGTCCACCTCACTGGCTTATTTTCTGAGGCTATTACCTGTTGAAATTGGACTTCACCATCAGAACTATAAAGAAATATCACACAAACTAACAAAAACATACAAGTACTGAAAGCAAGAAAAAGTCTTGAATAAGAAATGCAACATGAAACTGAGAGAGAGAGAGAGATCTTCTATCATGATTTACAACTTGCTTGTAATTGACAGTTGCTGTTATTTATCTTATAGCTCTTACTGGTGCTTTTAACAGCTGACTAAATTGATTGCTCTAATTGACGCATTGATGACCAATATATCAGTTCAACATAAGAACACTAACAAAAGTTTGTTCAACATAGACAAAAAAAAAAAAAAAAAGGAGAAGAAGTCCACAACCCACCGACCAAATTATTTTACATCAATCTCATCTTGGCTCATGAAAATCTACTTCATCTACTTTGCATTTTAATCTCCATCGGACTTCAAGCAGACATTAAATGGCAATGAAAGCAGTGAAATCTGCATGCAGCACACACCTTTGCACATTCCCCCAACCAGCCCATAATGCCTCTTGCAGCTTCAAACATCTCTCCCAAGGCAGTCAGTGTGGTCTGCTCATGCATAAAATCTCAGTGAAATTGAAGATTAATTGAAAAGACAACCCTTAAAGTGTGAGATTACTTACTTTTGCTACATAGCAAGATGCAGCAAACAGCTCATCATCATCTGCAATAGCGTTGCGTTCCATCAACCTCCTCTTGATTTGGTCACGAGCACCAACATAGGTGACTCCATAAACTGAAGTCATCACAGTCTGCTTTACCAATTTTCTGTCTACCTGAAATAATTCAAGTCATGGTGAGAAACCATTAGTCTTAGCATTTAACAGAATGACCCCAAGAAATTTAAGAAAACGGGAATAGCTTGTTCATAGCCTTCTTAAAAATCATTGAACAATCATTTCAGGCAATTACTTCAACGATCCTACAAGCAGAGAGGCATCCAGTCTGGCAAGTCCTTGATAAAGGTCTCCCAGGGAATTCCTTCACAGAGTCATAGTGGAACATCTACAATTAACTATTCTCTTCTCATTTTCCACTAACTTAACTGTCTGCGAGGTTGGGATTTGAACCCTTAACTTCACATCAGGCTGTCCCCAGACTCCCCAGTCTCTTTCCCACCACTTGACAGCTCAGTGGCTTAGATTGTGACGAAGTCCTTAAACATTGCATTGGTTTTCAATGAGTCCGTTGGCCTAATTATTCATGGCACAGCTGACATCTGGCGCCTAGCTTTCCATTAGAATCTGTTGTTGGATTATGGTTTCTTTTCAACAATGTATGCAACTGTTTGCATTGCCGCCTATCTTAAAACATGAATAAAAAGATCTACCAGATGAAAATAGATGATTGAGTTTTTTTTGCGTGGTATGAATCTCCACACATACATCAAAGAGACCAGACCATGATTTTATCAATCTAACTTCTAGTCTGTCCAAGCGCATTGCTTCAACTAGCATTCCCTGCTCAAACCTTAGTCCAGCCATTTCAGAATCATGAACCCATGATACCTGATTGATTAATCGCCTAGCATGACGGGCATTTGGATTTGTTGCTGGGTCTTTCTCTGCATCCCTCTTCATGATATCAACAACCCTGAGACATGAAAAGAATAGGATGTAAGTCACATTAAAATTTTGCTCCGATTATCGCATAATCATATCGAAAAAATACTTAGCAACAGTTACGCACAGTGCAGAATGTTCGGGTGAACCAGAAAAGGGAAAAATAGCAAACAGAATAAAAGCGACACCAACATCACTATAGGCATTTTTAGTGATGTTTGGGAGTGCTTCAGAGGAAAAGTGGATTTCTTCTGAAAAGATAGAACAGCTCCAGCACAGTATCTATAAAGTCTCTGTTAGAAAGTCCAACCTAAAAGCTTAAGCTAATAGGTGGAGGGAGACCACATGAATATAAAGAGTATTTAGAACCCTTTGTCAAGCAATGTAGGACATACTTCAACACATGTTTGGGAGTGCTGCAGAGGAAAAGTGGATTTCTTCTGAAAAGATAGAACAGCTCCAGCACAGTATCTATAAAGTCTCTGTTAGAAAGTCCAACCTAAAAACTTAAACTAATAGGTGGAGGGAGACCACATGAATATAAAGAGTATTTAGAACCCTTTGTCAAGCAATGTAGGACATACTTCAACACCCCCACTCACGTGCAAGCGGGATTATAGAGGTTGGTTTTTTACCACGCACATTCGTGAAAGGGATATCATTGGCTCTAATACCATGTTAGAAAGTCCAACCCAAAAGCTTAAGCTAATAGGTGGAGGAAAACCACATGAATATAAAGAGTATTTAGAATCCTTTGTCAAGCAATGTGGGACATACTTCAACAGTCTCAAAAGCAAGAGCAGTTGGAAGACAAAATAATAAACCTAATTTTCAAGAAACAATTTGGTAGTGGTCAATTCCCACTCCACAATTGCATTACAAGCCAATCATTATGAAAGCACTTTCTAAAACCATGGCATTTTGAAATATCATCTGCTAAACCACTTTTATGGCCACACCTACAGCACAACAAAGCATCAAAGATATCTTAGGAACCCCGAATGCATTCCTTTCCACGATGTCACCACTGTTGGCAAAAGGAATCTCATTTCAGATCTTTATATTGCCATCTGAGATAACTCTAGTTGTAGATGTGGTTCTTGCTATACTCACAAGATTGTGCTTTAAAAAGGTTTTTGCTTGTCCTATCTGTAAGATTGCCCAGTTCAAGGGCCACTGAAATAGCACCTCCAACTTATTCAATCATTGATGAAGGTTCTGAACATCATGCTAACTCACTAACCTTGGCCTATTTCTACAGTAGTCATCAATCTCATTGTTGAGAGAGAGAGAGAGAGAACCTGGAAGCAATTTCTGAGTAAACATCTGCAGGTTTGTCTCCAGCGACCAGGTTCACTGCAGCAGCTCCCAGCTACAAAATAAAGTGGTATATCTTCATGGAAACACATCCCGATGAACAGGACCAAATAGCATATTATATAGATAGCAAAGAGCAAAGCCAAAGCATTTATTGTATCAGTCATTGGCTACTTCTCCAAATTTGAAAAAGAATAAGTACTACTTCCACAAAAATGAGCTCATTTTATACGACACGTACTACATACTTTAGGGGAAGAAGATTGGACTGAAGACAAGGTTATGTGGTACTCCAAATCCAATAAGAATTTTAAGTAAGACATTTCCGAATCATCTGTGAAGCTGATTGTTATGGACAGGTAGATGCATAATGTAATTAATAGCATTAGGAGTTATCATGGAAAGCGCAATGTGTGTGCTTCCATTTAGGAAATTCTCTTGATTTATTGCAGTAGGTTTCTACATATGATAACTCCAACCGCAAACTCCAGATAACTTCAATTGAAGTATATAAATTGCACAGAAGCATACATGGTACAGTTTGTCATATACAACACAAAGCCCTCAAACAAACAGTTCAAGTTAGAACTACATACAAAATTCACTTTAAAAGAGATACAGCTAGGTGCCTACACATAATAAATCCAACTGCAAACTTCAGCTAACTTCAAAATTGAAGTGTATAAATTGCACAGAATCATTCATGGTACAGTTTGTGATATACAACACAATGCCCTCAAGCAAAGAGTTCAAGTTAGAACTACACACAAATTCACTTTAAAAGAGATGCAGCTAGTGCCAGCCATGAAAACCAAAACACATGAACACTAGTGGGTCTCAGGCAAGGACAATATGGAAGTATGGCATGAAAAATACTGCAGTCTTTAAGCGAAGAACATTAAAAGATCTTGTTACCTTATCCCTCCCAAGTGCAGCATAATGTTGCAAGCCATTGCATGAACCATCCTTGTACCAACAACATCCCAGGTTAAGTTGCACTGTATATGTAACAAAACACAAAAGCATATACTATACTATATAATCAGATCAACTTCCAACTTCCGTGGACAGACTGACAACATATTAATTGTATACAGACAGACATGAATTTCACAGACAACGCCAGCATCTAGTTAAGAAAAAAGGATATTATTCAGTCAAATGAAACTTAGATCTCAAGATGCTTAAGCAAGATAGAGAGATGTGGCTCTATGGTGAGGGTTTCTAGATGGCTTATGCAGTAAACAGCTTGATGCATAATAATGATGCCATGGCCTCGTGATATCAAATTAGATTGCTATTTCATTTTGAACGAAAAGCCCACTAATAGCAATTGCCACAACCACTACTGAACTACTACTCATTGTTGTATGTCAATTCAGCAACATGCACCGGATTTTTTCTCAAGTCCGATCGAAATCTAATTAGTCACCCACTCTATTGAATATGGGGTTAAGTTTCTCCAGACTGGAGAGAATTGATGCAGAATGCTTAATAGATGGTTTGAAGACACTAGGAAGGAGTGTTAAATTTGGAAAGATTGATTAGATAATTGACCAGAAGTCTTTTTTTTAATAAATTAGGAGTTAAGTTTCCGATTTCAGTTTTAGTAGGACATTACATTCCTATTTCAATTACGTTTCTTTCTTATAGATCCTCTATTTCTACTAGGAGTAGAACGTTAGGGAGTATACAATCTTTCGGTTACAATTAAACTTTGCAAGAATTTGCTTCGGGATTGAGAGATGCAATTCTTCTATTAAGTGTGATGCTTAAGAAATCCTAGGTGTGATACTTGGCAAGCTTTGGGTTTAAACCTAAAGATTTATGCTTCACTATGGGACACATTGTCCTACACCACTGAAAAACTTACACAATCAAACTGAGTGCCTTGGGGGTTCTTTTTCCTTTGGTAAGTACCAAGAAAATTGACTTGAAATAGAATTTACCAAGATCTGTTTGCACCTAACTCATATGAAGATCTAATATACAGCAACGATTATTATTTGGCATGTGTCTTGCCAGTTTGAATAAGGTCCGTAGTACAAAGCGATATTTTGGAATTATACGAATGGTGCAACTATTTCTCCATCTCGATGACATTCTTTGCTTTATTCATGCTCCAAGATTCAATAATGAAACACTCTAATGAGTTCTAGACACTACACAGATCAGCCATCAAATCAGTCTGTTGAAGTGAACTTGCATCAAAAGAAAGGCTGGATCTAAAAGTTCACAGTATTTTCAGTTTCAGAAAAAACTCATTCCCACTGACAAACAAATAATTTGCATTAAAATTTTATTTCTGGCATGGGAATAGTTCATTAAATTCAATGCACAGCTAAAAAATCTTTTGCATGGACAAATCATACCAATCATGACTCAACACCCAATTACCCACATGATTACGTATATCCATAAAAATGTGCAGCATTCGAAGTCTTGAACCTCAATACTCACTAAAGCAATATGTTATCCCTTCTCAATTAGTACCTGGTGAATGGGCATATGTGAAAGATATGCCTCGGGAGAGGAACTTCGTAATGCTTCTGTAAGATTAATACACACTGCCAAGCATTGAAAAGGGTCCTCTGCTTTCAACCACCATCGTCTTCCTTCAAGAGGCCTATCCGCAGAATCGAATATCTCATCTAAATGCTTTTCAGTGAATGCGATTCGATCCTCATATGACTGCTTGTCCACACCAGCAGCATACAGATTTGCCAATTGAATCTTTAGCCAGCGTAAGCCAGACTTTCTTAGAGGGCGTCCCTCAGCAAACTCAAGAATGCCTCGACACAGATCAGAGCCAAGATGGTTTAAATATGGATGCATTGGGTATGCACGACCACGGAAATCGAGGCTGTGCGGGTAAAAGAATCCCTCTTCATCCTTCATTTTGCGTGCCACCTTCTCCCACCAAAAGCAACAGGGTAAGAAGTAAGCCAGATGGCTGGATAATCAATGATGAGTGGTGAACTCAATTTGCAGGTGAGATTCTTACCGCCAATTTCAGCTCAATATCACATCGCTGTGAATGTCTCTCAGTGTTCTCCTTTTTCACGGTTTTTACTTTCCATTTCCACTTTCGCAATACTGTTTCATCATCCGTGTCAGGTTTTTCTGGCAAGGGAACCTTCACCAAGGAAATGAAAAGGGAAGATTAATATCTAAATATGATTATGCTCGTAGAAAGGTAGATAGAAAACGTGAACAAGTGTAACACACATCTTCGCGGTCAACCAGGCCTCCCACACAACCTCCACTAGCCCAAATCCTGTCAACGACAGCAAGTGCTCTTTTGTTTACTCTCCACTTGGTGTTTCCAAGGGTATCCAGGGCCTGATACACAGGATTAAAACAGGAAACAATAACTAAAGAGAGATCTCCACAGATTAAGACTTTGTTAAAAGAGTAGCTGTCTCCGCAAAGGGGATGATAAAGGTGTTTGGTGAAAGATTGGCATTTGCCAAGCAAAGCAGAAGCATTCAAGGTTATCAAATGACAGATATGAGGCTTCGCTTTCGTAGAAAGAATATTCATGAAAGAGACTAAATAAGATGTCTTTTAATTCCCTACCTCAAAAACATGTTGTAACTGATCTGTTGGCGTCCTCTTGATAGTTTCACGTTGTTGTCTCGCCCCATGTGTACGCATAACATACGATGGTAAAAAGAAATATGCTCCTTTATCATAACTGGAGAAACATTGGCATTTAGAGAGAGAACAACTAACAAGCAACAATCAGCACAGAACTCTCAACAAATATATCCATGCAAACAAATTTACTGCATAACTCCAAATAGGCTTGTCGTTCCTAAGAAAGGGCAAGGAGAAATCTACTCCTTTCCCTTCTACAAAATTGAAAGGGAAAATGACAGGATTATAGAATCTTACCCTGTCCATTGTACTGGCGGCACCAACATCGGCATATAAGGAATCACCATATGCCTCGCCTGTCGTGAAAAATTAGGTGTCACTAATTTCAACTACTAAAAACACACTTCAAACTTCACATTGAAAATTACTGAAGAAAAGACATGCAGCAATGTGAAAAACTCTATAGGTAGTGTTATTCTTACACTTATCTCAAGACCCCCTACGAACCAGCGGGTCACATTCAATAACTCCGTATCTCCTGGTACCTTTCCTAGAGAAAGGACATCCAAAATATTAGTAAAAGCACGTGCAACATATATAATATGTATATATATATATATATATATATATATATATATATATATATGACAGCATTCTTACTGAGCATCTTTTGTTAGCGTCTTGAGGACGTGACTGAATGCAGGACGAACATCAGGCGGCCCGTCTCCTAATTGATCTATTGGTGGTTGTATATACGCAGTTTCCAATAATAACTGAATTAGACGACAGCCAATCTGGAAAGCACAATAACCAGCATCCACTCTTAAGGAAAAGGACCTTCACAGTAAGTACTTAAACAGAAGAGATTCTTCGGATGAAACTACACAGACCTTGACATGGTTTTCCTGACCCCAAGGCTTCGACTCATCCTGTGCCTTCACTAACCCTCTTACTTGCAACACCTTCTGCTTTTTCATCAGAGTAGACACCCTTTTTCTTAGCTTTCCCTGTTCTTCAGTAGGCTGACCTTGAGATGTCTGAAGATCAGATTCACCTTCAAGATCCTTACTTTTTGTGGACTTTTTTTTGTCTTCTCCAAGAACTTTTGTAGCATAGCCTGTTCACACGAGGATGATCAAAGTAACATCCAACCACCATATAGGCACCTGGGTGTCAGAATTAAGCTCCAACCAACTAGAAGGAATATGACCTGTCTTTTGCATTCCGACAGCTTAACATGATTTGATGATGACAAGATGAAACGATAGCAAACTAGAGGGGAAAAAAGGGCCTTTTCTCCTTGACTGGTTCGGTAGATGAATCTAATTATAGCGATGCCCCCTAAATTACATATCATGATATACAGACAAAATTTGAAGAATTAGAGACTGCCAAGCGATGAAACTCTTCCAAAGGCTTGTAAACACCAAAGCTTTGCCTTTCAACATATGAACATATCCCAACATTAATTAGTCTCATGCAATAGACTTTGAATGCATGAATATTAGACAGTGAGAACTTGTGTATATAAGTATGATATAGCAATTTCCTGAAGAACTATCTCCTATTCTATTTTTTTGGCCAGAGGGAACTTTAATGGTTTGTACCGAAGTTTTTTTCTCTTTTCCCCGCTTCAACACTAATAAAGTCGCATAACATTATTTCCCACCCACCTCATTTTCAAGGGCTTCACCAATCTGGCAAGCAGCTTGAACAACCCTGCAGCTGCCATTCCCTCCATTGGTAGACAGCAAGAGTCCCATAAGCTTGTGCATTGTGATCACAGCCATCATATCTGCCGGCAACTGATCGACAAATGAAGCATGAGATGGCTTCACCTTCTTTTTCTACAAAGCTCCTGCTCCGCCAGTATCGCATCCCTCAAGGGCTCAAACCAACCGAGGAACAGAGACTTCACGTACGGCAGGTTGGGCGCCAGCTTCTGCTCGCACATGTCCGTCAGGAGCTCTTGATACTCCCTCGCCGCTTCCTGCCACGCCTCAGTCTCCATCTTGATCTGCCTCCTCTTGAGCATGAAGTACTTGGACATTGCCATCCCGCCAATCCTCTTCTGCGGCGGCAGCGGCGGCTGAGGCAGCATCCACCTCTGAAGATCGGGAGCAACCTCAATGTGCTTCTTCATCTCCTCCATCAGCTCCTGGACTTCCTCTGATCCCGACAGCTCCTCCTCCGTGGTCGAGACGATCGCCTCGGCAGCACCGGCATAGTTCCTCCAGCAACCAAAAGGCTCAGGCGCTACGAAATCGTCCCTCCGCAAAGGCGTCGGCCACGCCATCGGCCGCAGAAGCGGCGACAACGAGAGCCATGAATTCAGACCCTTCTGAGCCTCGAATGCGAATTTATCGGAGGAATTGGAGCTTGTAGGAGCTAACGACGAAGCGGAGACAGGAGTGGAGTTGAATTTCCTGGAAGGAGCTCGTCTGCCCAAGTTCCTCCACATCCTGTTTTTCCTCTTGTTCGGGTCGAACGAATAGAAATTGAAAGCAGCTCGAGGAAGAAGAAGAAGAAGAAGAAGGTTGTGGCGATGGAGTGAGAGATGATGGTGGAATCGAAATCAATAGCGAGACTGGTCGAAGAAAGGAGAGGAGGAAGAAGAAAGGAGGCTGTGACGCCGCCTGGCTAAAACCCTGCATAAACCTATGCTCCTCTTTTTCTTTTCTCTTCAAGCGTTGTAATAAGTATACCCCAAGCGACGTCGTTTGGCAATCTCGCTATAGATTTGTTCTATAAGCCTCCCGTAAATTCTAAATTTAAATTAATTTTCCTATTTTCGAAGAATATAAGACTAATTATGAAAAATAGCTTGAATCAGAACTTTCATTTTCTAAAACCATTCCCTATTAAATTGCAAAATAGGGATAAATATGTAAATAATCTTTAACAAAAACCAATCAACGACCAATTTTCTCACTCTCCTTTATAAATTCACTCTGTTTTCTTTAGTAAAAAATCAGTTATTTAAATTTGAAAGTATTCCTTAAAATGAATAAAAAAAAAATAGTTTCTCTCAACTTAAAAAAATGATAATGAAAAAGTCCCTCAACTTTAAAAAATGGCAATGAAGAAGCTAAACACCACATTACCTTCAACTGCCTATTACTAGCTAGGCCTATATAGTAAAGACTCGCGCCTAGAATAAGTCACCGAAGGTTCAATTCACAATACTTATTAACCAGCTTGCTGACAACGTATCCCTAATTAACAAGCACTGTGCGAAATAGTTACTCTCTCTTTTAACTACTACTCTCTTTTATCTATATCGCCTGTATAATCAAAGGTAAAATACTTTCTTTTCACAAAGTAGGTCAACATGAAAACTGATCCCACATGTAGTCAAATTGGTAAATAAGATGAAATTTTCGACTGAATTAGGAATAGTAGAAAGGATAATAATTTGTAAAGTGCATAGAACCATATTTTGCTTAAGGTGAACCATCTATAATCTCATCAAGACCACTGGTGTTAGCACCATGGAAATTTAATTCTTTCAACTGGCCAATAAGTACCTAAAGAAGATGCATAAAGTTCCCCAAAAACATATTATCAATAGCAAAATTTCATAGGCCATTCAATCACCTAATCTGTGGGAGTACAAGTGCAGGGCGACACAATTCCACTAGTCTTTGCCAACCCAAAAGTTGTATAGATCTCTTATTTGCCTTTCCAATCCCACACCACTTTGGTCCAAAGTGGCACAATTTTGCCTAAGAATGTGGTATTTCCGAAAATCTCTTCAATCCAGAGATCCTTAGTCATTCCAAGGATCACTATCCACCTTTACTTCCAAGGGCTCTACCACCTCAGCCTCGGCGAACACAGGTTCCGCGGCGCTCGATTCAGTAGAACCTTCCTCTGACGACTCCATGGCTTCTTCTTCTTCTTCCAGTCTCCCCCATCTCCCACCAAGAGCCACTGCCATCATCTCGTATATCTTGTTCCCCAACTCGGCTGGGCTGTCGGGCTGTTTGATGGGCACAAATAGGTTGGAAAATGTTAAAAGATAAGTGAAATGCCCAAATGACTCCTATTTTGTCACGAGTTCACAAGTATGATGTCTAGAACATAGTTCAAAACAAAGGCGGAATACGAGCTTACAGTAAATCCACTGGAGATTAGTGCGGTATCATATAGGAGGTCCACTGCTCTCTTGGCGTCGGCGCTGTCTGGCGCATTCTTGCAGGCAGCCTGCAATCAAAATTACCACCGTCAAATTTCTGGTCTTCATACATATAAGACTAGTCTCACATACAAGAAAATTGAAAGGAATGGTTACTCTTCCTTCTTGTCGAACTAGATTTAGAGAGAATGACAAGTAGAGCCGGTTTCAATGAACACGTTTAACAGTAAACTTGAGCTTCAAAGATATTAGCAAGGGAGATGGATTCTTTAGGATTAACTTGAATTACTCATAAGAATGTATGAGCATTCAATAAAAGTTCAGTGTTACGTTTAGGTCTTTCACAATGGGGTGATCGGGGTTGATCTCCAATATTCTTCTGCCCCTCATGAATTCCAAACTTGAAGTGTCCCCAAGAGCCTGAGCTTTCATCAACCTGCGAACGGAGAATCAGTATCTCCTCATATACAATGATATTGGGAACTGACTCTTTCAGATCATACACCAACCTTTCCATATTCGCAGACCATCCAAACTTTCCAGAGACAAGAACACAAGGAGATGAACTCAACCGCTTCGACACTTGTACTTTTGCCACTTTATCCCCAAGTTGTTGCTTTATCCAATCGCACAGCAGATTATACTCTTGTTTGGTCTCCCTCTCCTTGACCTCATCCTCATCACCTACAATGAGTAGCAGTCGATATCACCCCAAAGAATCTTACACCTAGTAAAAAGAAGCCACGATAGAGAGAGTGCTCCAAAAAAAAGTTTTAAAGGGCAAGCACTAACCAAGCTCCAAGTCTTCCTTGCTAATGTCGACAAACTTCTTCTCTTTGTAAGTCTGCAGATTCTGAATTGCAACTTCATCGATAGGCTCAATTAAGTAAAGAACCTGCAGCAAAAAAAGCATAAGCAATCTCTAAAAGGGAGATGGAATAAGGAACAGACTGAAGGAGACAGATTTAGATTCAAGAAAACGACAAAATGTAAGTGAGGAAGGGCCCAAGAGGAGGAGGAGGAGAATGGAACAATGAAATAGGAATAAAAGGCCCTGTTCATAGTAGCTATCCATTTCTTGACGTTAGACTTTCCACTTACAATGAAATATCTGAAATCGTTACTTTAATCTTACTGAAGGGTTACCACAGGTCCATAACTCTTTGTAATCTCCACTACCCCTATGGCAGTCCAAGACCGGAAAACACTGCAATTCAATTCATCAAGTTCCCTAATTTATCAAGGGGAAAAACTTTCACATCCAATTGCTGCACAGATTATTCAATTGATATTGCTTAGATCAACACTACAGCATTGCAAGAAAAGAAGGAAACAAAATACTTCTTCCTATTCTTGTAAACATAAGAGTTAGTCAACCAGTGATGAAGCCAAGACTAAACACCGTCCCCATCCCCCTTATTTTATCATTTATACAGTGCCAATTCTTTTATGAGGTCCACTGCATCAGAACAAATGAACTAGATAAGGCTCAACGACACTACAAGCAAAGACCAGGTACATACCTCAATATTCTTTTGAACCAACTTCTCCAAGAACGGAGCACTTCTTGCACTCTTCAAGCTGTCTGTTGCCAAATAATAGATGGCCTTTTGGTTTTCACCCATGTTTTCAACATAATTGTCCAAGCTCGTCAACTCCTCCTCACTTTTGGAAGTGTAGAATCGCAACAGTGGTGTTATGCGTCTATGATTCCCTGAATCCTCAATGCATCCCAACTTCAAAAATCTCCCAAAGTTTTCCCATAATTTTTTGTAGTCCTGAAAGCACATGAATCAAAGTTTTCAAAATGCAGCAAGCAAATCAAACAAATAGACACGAGAAATCTCTAAATGCTTCCCACCTCCTTATTTTCACTTTCTGAAAGCTCTTGAATCATGTCAAATGTTTTCCTTACAAGTCTCTTCCTCATTATTCTTACCTGCAAACATAGTCAAAGAGACAGATGGCAACCTATAGATCCTGAAACTGAAACAGTCTGGGCAATATAATGCTCATTTGTTTTAACAGGTACTTGACAAAATACTATGCACACATAACGTTGTACTTAATAAGTAGGAGCGAGCTGTCAGCACAACCAAACAAATGACATGTGGATGTTAATGCCTATTGAGTAAGTCAGAACTGACAAACCATACTAACACAACAATACGAGGAAACAAAAAACTTGACAACTCAACACTTACAACTCGGCTTTCTTGAAGAATTTCTCGCGAAACGTTGAGTGGAAGGTCATCTGAATCCACCACACCCTTTACAAAGCTTAAGTAGCGCGGAAACTGCAGATACAGGATGTAAATTACTCAAGGACAATATTTCTTCCAAACAGAATATTTAGACACATCAGACAGGCAATGATGGAAACATACCATCAGAAAAAAGATCCAGAATAGTTTTTTACTGTGGTTATCAACTACTACACCGCATCTCCAAAACATGGGGCTTTATGTCCAGCATACAGGATGGCTTGGTTAATCTAAATTGTGGCATAATAAGTTTAATCTCTGCTACTTACTAAAAAAAGCATAAACTGTCCTTAATAAACACCACATCTCAACATAGTAAACCTAAGACCAATCAGCTCATTGATTAAAAACATGGAGACAGACAGACAGGAAGGTATAAAGTACGGGGGGTTTGCATGTGTGTCTAAGCAGCCTCGCCCTGAAACTACTAGAATCGTGATAAATAGCGAGAATGCTCAAGAGCTGTTTATGTTTCATTAAGCAAGCTTTTGCTGAGGAGAAGAAGAAGAGTTTCTCTATTCAGTTTGAAGCTGCCCTTAAACTTACCAGTTCACCATCAAAATCATCAGAAATGAACACACGCTTCACATACAAGCGTATGTTCTTTGTTTTGGGGTTTACTACGTCTTCATTGTTGAGAGGTCCCATTCCTGGAATATATAAGACACTCTTGAACTCCACCTCACCCTGCAGATATTTTGAGTCAAGCTCCACATGAAGGAGAGCATTATGCTAGATAAAGGAAGAAGATTATGCATTACCTCGGTGGTGAAATGAGTGTATGCAAGTGGATCAAGAAATTCATTGAAAGTCTTCTTGTAGAATTCTTGATAGTCTTCTTTCTCAACTTCTTTGGGGCTCCGCATCTACAGCAGGCAAAGGACTATAAGTTCAGCAGGACATTAGTAGCAAGCACATGTTGACATGGCACAAGAGCAAGCAACAACACCGCACTCACAGAAAATTTCAGCAGAAAAGAGTAATTTCAATAGCATCAAAATGTGTGATCAAAAGACGTAATAGAAGGAAAAACAACTAAACACTACTACTTACCCATATCGGTTTTGTCTCATTGGCCAATTCCCAGTCCCAGTACTTCTCAGTTTTAGTTGTCTTCTTCTTCTTTTTCTCCTCCTGCATCAAAGAAACAAACCCACTTAAATGTCATAGTAGCAGAAAATGGCCCATATAACATGAATGAATGCGCACAAATTACATCTGGCTTTGCTTCTTCTCCCTCCTTGGGTGGCTCCTCCTCTTCGACCTGGCCAAATTCAGATGCTGACATCAGTAAACTGAATGCCACCATTTAAATGAACAAAAAATAGAACTCGCATGAAAGTACTACAGTAACAGAGCGCCTTCTAGCCTAATAGCATATCCCTACCTTATCTCTATGCTAAAACCTGCATAAATTAATCAGTGCAGGTTCAATTTTTAGTAATCAGGGTCAACCAGAAAATTGCTCAATCAGTGGCATAATACTGGGCAGTCCACCAGAAAGTTGTCACAGTACAAACAAATGCATTGTTGACATTATACGCCTATAATTATCTAAGCAAATGAATCAATTTCAGAGGAAATTAATACCACAAAATTCCTAGCATTATACCAAATAAGGAAAAAACAAAGAATTGACTGGGCATTCATGGTTCTAACCTTCAATTTCCAAACAACTCTCAAAAACATAGAGAGCATATATTCACAGACTTCAACCCTAGCAAAATCACAGGAAAAAAAAAAACACTTTGCATACAAAGGGGACCCACCTCAATAGTCCTCGATTTTTCTTGCCATGTATAGATGGGGAAGGAAACAAACTGCGAATAATTTTTCACTAGATTCTGTATCCTTGTTGGCTCTGAAAACTCGTATTTGTCATCCTCCTACAACAATAAAATTGATAGTGTTAAACTGCCATTGCAAACAGCAAAAATTGAACAAAAACTTTTCGGGAGCTAATAAGCTGATTGTTAAAAAATTATAACAAGGGGAGTATCATATAGTTCCCAAGGGACATGAACTAGTAGACAGAACACTC
The DNA here is from genome assembly GCA_021437795.1 of Rhodamnia rubescens. Lineage (NCBI taxonomy): Eukaryota > Viridiplantae > Streptophyta > Magnoliopsida > Myrtales > Myrtaceae > Rhodamnia > Rhodamnia rubescens. Next base: position 6,677,796 of record JAILYA010000008.1, read on the forward strand.
TATCATTAACTGAATTAAGAAAAAGCAAAACCAACGCCATCACATGCCATCTATTATCGACATAAAAGTTAGTGCCAAGGTCTTTCTCAAAGACATACAAAGAGATCAAATATCTGGGATAAAAGGAGGATGCACAGAAATTTTAAACCACAAGCATGTAGCTTACTAAAGTGATTCTACTAGTTACCCATATGAAAGTTCAAACCAAATCAAAAAATGAAAAAGTCAGTTGGTTTTCATGCACCAAATATGCTCCAAGACATTAATTTGCACAGAAAAGTCGGAATATAAATTGTTCTACTTGCATAAGATATGCTTTGACTCTTGACTCTTGAGTACGATAACCTCTTATGTTGACTCCTTAGGCTTTAGTATGATTTATGGACACATATTAGATTCAAACGTCAAACTCTACAAAACTATTTGCGATAACCACAGTAAATCCTACAGGCCCAAAATTTAATGGAAACTAATTAAGGTGGATACCTTGATTTTAATGTCCAATAAGTAAACAAAGTGCGCAATCAAACTATCACAATACCCGCAAGTAAAGAGTAATTTGTGTTCCACGACGAAGAAGATTCTCAGGATCTGTCTCCTCTCTGATCACATACGAACTGCTATCAGCTACTCCTTCCCACACGTACTGCTTATCTGATCTTGGGCTCTTTGTCGAAACAACAACCTATTAGCCAGGAAGATTAGTATAGCCTCAGGAAAATCCTCGCAATTAAAAGGAAAAAATCACCATGCCAGCGTAAAAGAACATATAGACGAAGGTTTATTAATGGTTAGCTAAAGGAGACCTTCTCAGCCACTAAAAAAGGCAGAGTAGAAGCCAACACCAAATTGACCTATCAAACTATTGTCTGCACCAAGATCCTGATTGTCCTGAAAGTAAAAGATCAACGAGTTAGGTTCAAATTTTTGGATATCAATTGCATAACAACCAAACTATCATATGATGAAATTCAAGGAGTGGCAAGAGAAACAAGAACCTTCAGAGCCTTCAAGAATTTTGAGGTACCACTCTGAGCAATAGTTCCAAGACAGTCAATGAGCTCCTCCTTTGTCATTCCAATACCAGTATCTCTGAAATCTCATATATCACCGTCCACATCCTATGAATTCCTCGGATATTATAAATTAAATCGCTATTGAACTATAAGCTATAATAGGCTTACGTTATCGTGACGGTTCCATTGTCAGGATCTGGTTTAATTCTTATCTCCAAATCACCAGCATCTCCAAGAAGTGCAGGCTCAGTAACACTCAAGAACCTCAACTTATCAAGGGCATCACTGGCATTGCTGACAAGAGGAAAAAAAGGAAACCAAATTCAGCCATAAATCACAAATAAAGGCGAACTTAAAATCTTCACGGAGAATTTAGAAGCCGTTACACATAGAAACGGAAATATATGTTTGAGTGAAATGCTCACCTGACGAGCTTCCTTGTGGCTGTATAAACTATGGACAATCAAGTCCAATAGACGACTGACCTGCAAAAAATGCAAAGTTTAAATTTATCAGCACAGAAGCGGAGGGTGCAGTCCTACACAATTATAATAAAATCCGAAAGTCACACTCAATGTGACAAATGCAGTGAAATCACAAGTCCTTCGAAACAATCAACCAATCATAATACCTTTCAGAGAAATCCTTGTGTACTACTCATGTCATTTTAAATATTTTACATGCCCATCTCCTTCGATATTTCGCAATGTTCAGCAACAATCATTCCAAAAAAGTAATCAAGCTTCCATTTTCAATCATCAAATATGCTCTCAATGTCAGAAATACAGGACATGTAAACTCAAGAAGTCAACTGTGACGTTAAACCTCAATTCTTACATAGCTCACACCAAACAACTGCAAAAACTCAGAATCCTGCGTGACCAATCGAAAAACATGGCGACACCCACCTCAGCTTGATACTGAAACTGCTCGCCCGAAGTCTCACCAGCCTCCTTCTCAGCGACCGTGGCCTCGCAACGGATTGAAATCCGATTGTTCCTGTTCTCGAGCTTCCACTTCAACCCGCCGCACGAGAACCCCGTTCTAAGCCCATTTTGCGGGAAAAAAGCGCTTCTCAAGCTCAAAACTTTATTGCTGCTCTTCAGTGAAAACGAAGATGAAGATGATGGGAGCGAGGCGAGAGAAGCATTGGCCAAGCCTCTGCTAAGTGCTGGAGCCATTTGGGACTGAGAAACCCTAGAGATTACGGTTCAGGAATTGCAAAGTTCTTATCTTTTGAAGTGGGTGTGACAAAGAGTGAAGAAATAGGAGGAGGGTTGAGAGAGGGTTTAAGAGGAGGGTTCTAGAAGTTGAGACATTGGAGAGAGGGAGGCTTTGCTTGGCAGTATGTCCGGAGAATTGTAAGGCCTAGATGCTGCCATTTCAGCAGTGACAATATCCTCCAGAAAGTTTTCTATTTTCTCCATTTTGGGCAACAAGGAAAGATTCCAATTAAATGCAAACCGAAGATGCTTATTTTCTCGAATAAAAATTTAAAATGGTCAAATTATTTCATAAAAAAGATCTTACTGAAGTATATTTTCGCCCTTCACTTTTTTAATTTTTCTTTTTTCCATTTTTTTCATTTTACCTTTTCTTTTCATATTTTATTTTTCTTTTTCTCCATCCCCTCCTCTTCTTAGGCCTCACCATCCCAAGCGAGGGTTTCCCTCGGCCGATCCCGACGAGGGTCGCCCTCATTTGCGTAGGCGAGAGGACCCTCGCTCGACATCAGCATGGGCAAGGGTAGCCCACCGCCGACCCAAGTGAGGGTGGCCCTCACCTCGGGAGGGGAGGGAGAGGGACAAGAGAAAAGTGAAGAAAAGAAAAAAAATGCTAAAAAAATATGAAAAACAGAAAAAAAAAAAAAAAAAATTAAAGGACGAAAATACCCTCTGCTCAAGTCGTTTTTTGAAATAAATTGAGTATTTCAATCCTTGTTCAAACAAGATCCATTTGATCCTTGTTCAAACAACATCCACTTCGCACTTTATTTGGGAAAATGATGGCACTGCTCCTTAATCGAAATTTTTCCAAAGAACTATTTTGGCTCCTCTCTATGTTTTTTTGAGTGGAGAAAAAGACCCTTTACTTAGAATAATCAATGCATGTCAGCCGACTTCATCAAGAATTAAATCAAGTGGATCTCACTTCATCTCAATAATGTCTAAAGATAAACTGGTTGCTTTTTATTTTTCTACCTTTTTTCTGTAAGTGCAAGGTTTGCTGTATCCTAGGATTTCCTTGCATCATTGCACTTAAAAAAGTTCATTTGGAAGGAGTTTGGTGGTCAGTGAATCATTGATGGTCATCCAGTCATAACTGAAAAAGTTCATTTGGAAGGAGAACGAAACGAGAGAATAAGCTTTGCACAAAGGTCTTCTCCGTTTGTTTTTTCTTCGGTTTTCCATTAGGTTGCACAAAGCTTTTGATACTGTGGATGCACGTGACTCAATCTTCTTCACAGCTTCTTGTGCATAACAATAGCAACTCAGTGGCATGTGGTTATGTTGGCAGATTTCACACATTTCCAGTGAAGAGAACCAAGTGCGTGTAGGGGTTCAAGCAGCTACCTCGTACAGTTTAAATGTTGCGAATGCCACATTCTTCCATACAGCCTTGCACGGCAGAACTTCCAGCCAGCAGATAGCAGAAACAACCGGAAAACAGTAAAAAAGAGGCCCAGGAGGTGTATAAACAAAAGATGCCGTGTACTCGTATCAGCAAAAGATGCGCGAATACGTGGATTATCAAGTACTTAAAATGACTAGAGAATCTAGAGATCGCCTGATCTCTGGATCCCAATCTTAAAATGAAAATACAGTCACCATAGCAACAACAATGTGCAAAATCATCTAATCCTTCCGCTCTTTATTCTTTTGCACTGGATAGCCGTGAAGATATCTGAATATCAAATCGAACCAGCTAAATAAACTCGATTGGGAAAAGGGGGTATCTGTACACAAGTTGTCACAAGCATTGGCACTTCCTTCAAGCTCAGGCTTCTAAAGCTGTAGGCTTCAAGCAATCGGCATTGCACAACCCGACCGACCTCACCATATCTCCCAATCTGCATAATCAATTTCAGAACCCAAATACTATAAGACCAGTCACGAACAGTAGTCATTAACTACTAGGCATGCAATTTCACAGTAAACAAGATAAAAAAAAAAAAGAATCAATCTAACCGGTCAAAGCTGTTCCTAGCTTTCTCCGGCTGATCTGTGCTGTTTCTTGATTTCAGCAGTCGATCCACACTCTTTCTCGATTTTTCTCTCTTGTCAGTGCTGGATCTCGACTTGTCTCTGCTGTCCGTGCTTAGCCTTGCCTTATCCTGCTGCCCAGTGCTCGGCCTCGATTTCTCCCTATGATCGGTGCTTAGACTGGACTTATCTCTATTCACTTCAATGGCAATTAGAGGAAGTTCAGAATTATCTGTACTTTGTACAGATACATCGCGAACACGAGGTAGTTTCTCGATGGCAGTTATGAACTTCCTGAGATGCCTCAAGTACTCGGGGAAGAGCTCCAAATTAGAGTGGTTCCCTCCTTTAAGCCATAATGGTTCATACTTCTCTTTGCACTGTTCCCACAACTGCTTGCCGTGGGAGAAATCTACTACATCGTCTTCAGTTCCCTGCATATAAAACAAGACGCGCAAAGCCAGTCATAATGCTTCAGCAAGGTGTTGTTCATATGAATTCATGTTTGTGTTCACTGCTACAGCACATCAGAAAATAAAAGAGGAACACAGAAAACGCTACTCAGTGTCTATGTCGCACGGTTTAATATGCAGACAAGGTTCGGATGATTTTGACATATCCAAGAGATAAAAATCATAAAACTGGTGAGTACTTATCTAAGAGAGTAGATATGAATATCTGAACAAGTGAATTGTTTCACAAATTGTGGAGTGCATTGACAAATTGAAAGCACTGTATAAACTCACATGAATGACCAGAACCGGGCAGTTAACCAGAGGAATTTTGTCGATGTTCTGCAACAGAGTAAAATTAGTAGCTCTCAAGTAGACGAGGCGATCTATCTCGGCAAGTTGAAACGATTCTTTATGAGTAATCGAGAAAAGAAATCAAATCGCAACAAAGGCAACCTTATATATGTCAAACCAGAATGTTCTCTTCACGGGATACATGACTCGAAGACCGGACAAGATCGGACTGTGAAGAATTACAGCCCTCAAACAAGGCAACCGGATCGCAAGCTCTAGAGTAGGTCCACTTCCGACCGACTGACCATACAGTATTACGTCTTCCTCCTTCATCCCGTACGTCTCTTGAAGGCACTTGTAAGCTGCCTCTATGTCAGCATATGTGTCCTGCTCGCTTGGCTAATTCAACGGATACTAAACTGAATCAGCTCAACGGGCATTCAGATCTCGATAAATCTCAGCCGAACAAAGAGAAATTGCATTACAACTCAAGCACCACGCTAGTGGACCACAATGCTTATGTCACCCTGTGCTTTGAGCAGAAAGGATAACTTAAAATGGCCATGGAAATGGAATGCTGGAAATCTGTCCACGAAAATGTCGATAGTGGTAACAGATGAATAGTTGATCATACAAGCAATTGCAAAGTCAAAGTCCCCTGTCTATCATTTGACGACAGACAAATCAGAAGGTTTGACGTACTCAGAAGCCTACTATTTCCTAGACAAAGTCCATCACATCACCATGCACTCTACACTGAAAGACAAAAATCGTACCTTTCCCGAAGATTGTCCATACCCTGAATAGTCATACCTGAATTTGGCACAAGAAGCTCATCACTTCCCACTTCGCTTCTCTCTCTAAAATAAAAAGATGAAATCTTCTCGACGTACCCAAGAAGATTGATGCCCAGATGGAGACTGAGCTCGACAAAAATGTGATACATCTGGCCAATATCGGCCGCGTTCCCATGGGAATAGAGGAGGGTCGTGGAGGCCGACGGATTCTTCACGTACATGGCGACGATCTCGTTCCCTCTCTTGGTCCTCAGCTTCATCACGTCCACGTCGTCTCTCTGACTTACATCGCTCATCCTCAACCTCCCCGTCGACGCGTCCTCGTAGATGCCGTAAGAGGGCGGCGTCGGAGGAAAGAAGGCGAACTTCGCCGCCATTGACGACGTTGCAGAACCCATTTATTCTCAGAAACAAGAAAAGCAAACCGAGAGAGACTGTGCCTGCTTACTTCTGGGTTGCCAGCCTACTTGGGTTGGATTGGAAAAGCCGAAGGACGAAGACGAAGCATGATTGACGTCTGCTATTCGTGTGGGAGTTTGTGTTTCTGAACCAGCGGAGTGGACAGATTCAATCCATATGAAAAAGGACAGTGGATTGAGCAGAAGAGAAAAATGAGAACTTTTTGGTGCGGACAGAGAGAGAAAGAATGTTTGTCGGAAGAAGGAAGAGTGATTTCCGGCATAATAATTGTTTCGGAGCTGGCTGGAAAAGGAATGCGTCCCTATTTTCCAGCTCAGCAATTGGGCAATAAATGATTCTATTTCTTTCTTCTCTCTTTTATAATTGCAATTATAGCATGATTGTTATAATCACTTTTTAAAAATATTTCAAAGGGCGATTCCCATTCTAATATTAGGAATGATATAGCATTGTCATTCATTTAAAAAACATCAATCAATAAATCTCGCAATTTTGCAAAATTAAAAGATTAAGAGGGGATAAAATAAAAGGGGAATGCTTTTCTTCCCGTCTTGTCAAAAAATGTATAATTTCACAGTAAATCCATATATTATCACAACGGATTTTTAAATAAAGCACTCATTGATTGACGGGTCGTATGATTAGAAATAACCGATCGTCTTATGATTGTGAGACTGTTAGGGTAACAATCCTCAAAGTAAGATATCTTACTATTTACACTTGAGAGGGGCAAAACAAATTTTCTTCTTTGACCCATCACCGGTCACGACCCCTATTATACACTTTCGCCCTTTCACTACTTATTAAAATCCAGTATCATTTAAAATCTAGTCTCTTATTATATTTTGACTATTCTTCTATTTTCTCCCAGGAACTAACTAATTAGCCAAATTATTGGAGTACCGTTTACAATTTTCAATGCACATCGATTGGGTGGTAACATGCATCTATTGCGAGCTTTTAGGGTATACAAATTGGTAAAGCACGGCATTTTCACCTAGTTGAGCCAATCAATGAACATGAACTTTACTCGATTAGAAGGAAAAAAAGAAAATTCATAAATACTCAATATCCGATATTAGTTGGAATGAAAAAAGACAATGTATAATTCATGTAATACAGTGTGCACGATTTGTTTGGAGGGACAAAGACATCGTATACTAAAGGGGGCATGCAAAATTTTTTTTTTGCACCGTCGAAGAATAGCCGAGTGAAAATATATATACCTCGAATTACTTAAGGTGAAGAATTGATTTTGCTAACGCTTGCTTAAATGTATTATGATTCAAATAGTTTCATGAAAAATTAACGATTCAAAAAGTATTTTTTTCTAGAAATAATCGATTATATCACTTGAAATAATTAGTTAATAATTTTTTTTGTTATGGACAATAATTTATGTCAAAATATTTTCGTGAACATTGAAGATATTTTTCATTTATCATTTAAAATAATTAATTAATGAAAAATATTTTTATTATCAATAATAATTTATGTCAAAATATTTTCGTGGACATTTAATTTATTTATTAAAGTATTTGATTTTTTGTGAAATAAATGGAGAGTGAAGTCCAACTGTTCCAAAACATGACATTTGACTGCAAGATGGCTCTAGAAATTTAATGAACAAACGTTGGACGGAGAGAGAGAGAGAGATTACTGCCGTTGCAATTGATGAGTTGGTGGGGCCCGCCTGCCCTTTGAAACCCCCTAATAAATAAATTAAAGCATAATTGATGAGTTGGTGGGGCCCGCCTTCCCTTTGAAACCCTCTAATTAATAAATTAAAGCATGAATGTGATACTAAAAGCTCACGAATACAGAGCAGGAGTGTTATAACTTTTGTACGACACTTGCTTAAGTGTAATATTTTTTTTTTATCACTCGAGTGCCCGACTTATATACGGAGCTTACTTGAGTGTTATAATTTTTTTCCGTCACTTACGTGCTATATATTTTTTCAACATATCGATCGAGTGTCATAATTTTTTGAAAAAAGTTTACCGTAAGTATTATGCCATGTCGGATTTTTGGCACTTGGATGAACAAATTTAAATAAGTTTTGGTATTTAAGTGATCGATTGAAAGTTATGGCATTCAAGTAAACGTTTTTAAAAGTTGCGGCACTCAAGTGGTCGAACAAAAAGTTATGATCTTAAGTGAGTGCCGTACAAACGTTACGTCACTTGTGGTGTGCTTATTCCAGTTGAAAAGATATTAAATCACATGCAAAAATCATTAACTGCTTGAACATACCTTTTACATGCTACTAATATGGTGAAAATGTTATTTAGCAATCAGTAAAATTACTTAGTATGCTGTTACTCGATTTCCATCAAAATATTGTCAGCCAGCTGGAGATGTTGCCAAGTAGTGATTGATGGATTGCAAGTTACCTCTTCTTAATTTTTTTTTTTTGGGGTTGAAATCTTCTTAAACTTACTAATCCGTATGACAGATAGTTTAGTTGGAAATTAATTTTAATCTCAAGAAATCGTTTAGCAACATTTAGAAACGGAAGCAATTGTACATATGTTTTTTTTATTTTTCGGCCAACAGAAGTATAGGCTGGTTGAAAAGTATAAAAATATATTTTCCCTTCAAAGCTCAGCAATCATTAAATAACATGTCGGCGTTGAGTACAGTGATTTGCCGTTCAAGTCACTCAACGCACCTCGCCTGACCATTTCTTCTCGATTGCCTTCTCTTGCATCATAGCTTTTATCTTGGACTTGGACCACCACTTACGGGTAGGTCTGTCGGGGGAGCATTTCACGTTTTTCGGCCAGTCTCACCACCTTTGGATGCAAGAAACACATAAAGGGCTTGGTATGAACATAGTGTTGGATGATCTATGTCAATTCGTAGCCCGTATGCGATTCGATAACGAGCAAAAACTTGAAGTATTACCAACATTGCTGCCAATTTCGGGTCGGACAAGAAAGAAAACAGAATGTCTTTCTGCATAAGTTAGGATTCTCGCACTGAGGTTATGTTTTCCGTTCTTGTCTTGATGTATCTAATCACACCAATCTGATTTTCGCATATGGCTTCAGACATTATTGCTGAAGAGATAAGTGCAACAAAAAAACTTATCGTGAAAGTGCAATCGAATCATAAAACTTTCGAACGGTGCGAGTTAAGTTTTGAAACTTGTCGAACAAATGCAATGGAGTCCGTTAACTCCATCTGATTTGGCTGACCGAAGAAGCTAAAGTGACTTCTGGTATTAATTTCTTAAGAAGCCACGAGGAGGAGGAGGAGGAGGAGGAGGAGGGGCGCCTGGGGAGTTGGAGGGGGCTGTGTGTGTTTCGTTCTGTCGTCCCCTCACGCTGACAAGGTCATCCTCGACTTTCATTGTCATCTGCGGTCCTCTACTCAAAGTCGGGTCACAACAAACTCGAACCTGGTGGAGCCAAATTTGGCTCTACCCATGTCGACGGAGCTAAAATCTGCCTTGTTTGAAGGCCACCAAACTAGATTTGGTCCTTTGCCGAGTCCACCATGGTGGAGTTAGATCTAGCTCTGAGCTCGTCCATCGAAACTTGATCAAGTCGGAAAAGGCTTTAGCCAAAGTCAATGAAGTCGGTTTCATATCCTCCATCGACCGGGGTGAAGCCAATTGACTCTGTGAAGAGAAATAGAGGGAGAGGGTCGAGAGGAGTGGATAGGAGTGCTGGGCACCGAATTAAGGGAAATTTCTAAATAAGAGCTTGAAATATTCTAAGTTTTCTCAAATAAAGGCTTGAAGTGAACCTTGTTTCAAAAAAATGACGTGAAGTGTCGTATTTGTTTTAAAGAAAGATCGGGCGAATGGTAGTTTCATCATTTTCTTTTTCCCATTCTCTTTCTTTTTTTCCTTTGCTCGGCCGGTGAGCGTCGCCCGAGCCCTCGCGGCCGTCGAAGGCGGCCTTGCCTCGACGGCCACAGGCGAGGCAACCCTTATCTAGACAGGGCAACGCTGCCCTCACGGTCGTCAAGGCACGAAGATCGCTTTGTCTTTGAGGTTTGGGAATTTAGTATCGGTATCCACAGTTGGTTAGGCCAAATCCCGGGAAAACTTCCACCATCTTCGATTTGCCGAAGGATCGTATGGAGAGATTTAAGTTGTAAAACCCATTCCATAGATGGTGAGACAAGGATGGGACGAGAATGGTAATGCTTAACAAAGAAGAAGGTGCTAGACCAAGGAAGAACATGCTAGATTAGCATCTCTCTTTTCAAAAGATAATAAAAAAAATGCCAAGTCAGTTTCACGTGTTATAACATTTTCTATCAACCAAGTTGGACAGTATTAACGTAAAGACTCGATTATACTAATTTGATAATTTTTAGGACTTGATTGTACTTTTAAATATTTAAGAACTCGATTGTACTTTTACGATAAGTTTTAGAACTTCTGGTGCATTTATCTCTATCAAAAGAAAGAGTAACCTTACTGAGCTGGAGCTCCCCTATGTTCATGGGGCGACAGTAGCTGAATGGCGTTGAAACATTGTGATGATCTTGGGCGCCGCTTCGCTTGGGTGAAATGGATCCCAGAATACAAGCGAGTTCCTACAGTGGCACGCGATCGTACTGGGGACTCACGGCCCTTTTCCGTTGCCGGCGACTGCACAGCATGACTTTCTCAAATCTGTTAATCCTGAAAAATAGATTGTAGCCACATCTTTTTAAATCAAGAGTAGAGATACTTATGTGTAAGAAAGCAACATGCATCGAAAATTGAGTTGCTAGACCCCGCTATTCACCGTATCGAGCAAGATGCTTTCCATGCGATGGTTGAGCTTGTACATGTTAGCAGAAACGATGGAGAAAGTATCCGCTGCGGCGGAACAAGAACGCCGCCTGAAACCGGGACGGCGACATGATAAGTGTAAAACTTTTCCATGAGCTTGAAAGGTTCCCTTTCCTCATCCGGCAAGGGAAGAGATTTGGGTTTCAGCGGAGGGCGAATCGCTCCAATGGATTTGGATAGATGGGCGGGTAAGGCTTATAGGAAAGACGAATTTCTGCTTCCAGCCTCTGTGTGTGTCCAAATACCGCAACAAATTGAATAAATAGAATTGCTGAGAAAGGACGGTCATGCATAAACTAAAAAGAAGCTGAACCGACGAGGTGACGCTAGAAGTTAGGCGCCGTTTAAAATAGGAACGATTGGTTTTCGAGTTGGGTCCGTACCACCCTAAAACCGAAATCGGACCGGACCATTCGGTCCCTGTCAGTTCCCAAGTTCGACCGTTCCGGTTATAGTGGAAGACTGATTCCCAGGCCAAAGGCCGATTTTGATACGGATCCGAACCATTGGTCTAGACTCAGCAAAAATGGGACAAACTTGGACAGCAAGCGTACAGATACACCCACCCACGTTCGGGAAAGACCACTCCACTATGTCGAATCTTTGTAGTTTGGGAATCAACGATTCGATGTAAGAGACTAGGAATATCCATTAGCCATAACTACAGAGGTGAACAATACCCGAATAGACCCGACTTGACTCATTGACACCCTTAGCCATAACTCGGTCAATTTCCTTCTCTAAAGCTCCAACTGACTTGGGCGTCGAAGGGCCCGGAGGACTTTTTTGGCCGTGGGGTGCGTCAAGTGCATAGAGCCACGAGCCGGTCAAACGAGGAATTCGCGTGAGGGAGCTTGAGCTGCAGCTGCTGTCACTTCTTCTTTTATAAAAGTCTATCTCAATCAACACTTAATAGTCTGGCCAAACCATGGCAATGGGTTTTGGCTTTTGACAGTCTCCTTGGCCAAACGGGGTCTACGCATCACTTTGACGATGCCCAATCGGGTCGAGTTTGCCCGGATGCGTAATGGATCATCAACCCTAAAAATCTTCAAGTTGGGTGAAGCATGAACGTAGAAAAAGAGAACTGGCATTTAGCCCAACAAACAGGCCTTTGGTTCTCCTTTTCAGCAGTCATTTGCCTTCTCCTAAAGTCCAACACCATGTGTAGAAATGGTCATGCGCTCATGGTTGCGACGGAATTCTGCTGCGTGACGGAACCGGCAAATTCACGCCGCACGCCGCCCTCGGATTCATGGCTCTGGCATCTGCCAAAGTTCGAGACTTTGCAGACCATTTGTTCCAGAAGCCCGTCGCGGTCAAATGGTTTGACAGTGGGAGGGAATCCAGGAAACCATGCTGATGGATGAGATTTCTTTATCTGTGCAGACAAAAGGCATCCCTCAATCCTTTGTGGAACTTTGAATTTATGAGTAGGGGTTAAGAATTCAAAATGGACCCAGTTCACTTGCATTGAGACAAACAAGACAACTAGAAATCTCTCTCTTCCCTTATTACTAAACTTCACCTGTCATTTGGAACAATGGGACTGCAGTTAACACTGCAACTAAATTCTGCAACTCCCACCCCTTGCGCCTTTCACCTTTAGTTTCATTATCTTCTTCACCCTCTTAACTATTACTCTATCTCAGTTTGGACAATAAGACCAAAAAAAAAAAAAAATCTCAGTTTGGACAATAATGAGCCAACAATTCGAAACCCAAATGGGCGAGCGGTGCATTGTAACCCGAGGAACCAAAAATTGTAGCCATAAGGCATTTGACGACACGCTAAATCGACGAAGCGTTACATCAAACAAGCAAGTATGCAAAATATGACGAGATCGTGCAATCAAAAGCTTGAACCTTGAAGTTTAAACCGTTATTCTAGTTCAATAATCAATCACTGCAGGTGCCGAGCTGATGAACTGTAGCAGCAAAAGAAAGCGACTTCTTCAAATACGTATTAGCAGTACTGTTATCCCATCGATGACATGACATCATTCTAACTTAAAAAGGTCAGATGTCATGCATTCTTTTCCGCATTTAATTTAGTGATCTTTAGAATCTTCAACCGTAGCTGAGGTGCAATGGTTGGCGAGTCTCGATTCGTTCTCAATGCAGGTTCCCAAGCATCTTCTAGCTATTTTAATTTTGCTTGAAATTTAAGTAGCAAAAAGGGTTCATTCACAAGGAAACATACCCTCCACCAACCTGCTCATGTTCTGATTTTAGCAACCCACCTTTCTTCCTTCACTTAAAATCCCCCAAAGCCCTTTATAAGCCCCCATTGATAGCCCACCGAGATACTTTCCTTATCCCATCCGAACAATGTCTAGAGCTAGTGTGAGGAAAAATGTTCTGGAGACGAACAGATATCTCAGTGAGAAGGATAAGTCGAGCCAAAGCTTCTTGTCCAGGCACCTGAAGAAGATATACCCGATCGGCCTCAACCGAAGCAACTCGTCCCTCTCGCTCTCGTCCCTGTCCCTGTCCTTGTCCTTGTCCCAGAATTCCAACGACTCGTCCCTCACGGAGCCCACTTCCCCACTGGATCACAAGATATCGTTGGCGCTACGCCTCATCCGCCCACCGGAGAGAAGATCAGGAGTTACTACGCCGTTCCCTAGGAATGTTAGGTCAGCACAGAACCCGAACATCCAGCCCGGAAGCCCGACTCCAAGTGACGGTGGGGAGTTGAGGAGATGCAACTGGATTACAAAGAGCAGCGGTATGTTTTCATGTCACATTGCTCATGAGAACGCACCCGATAGACCAGTGAAGTTTTTAAGCTTTTTACTTGCTGAAACATTGACATTGCTCATGTTACGTGTTAACACAGACTCCCTGCTGCCAGCAAAGATAATGCATGAGAAGAGATCAGCTTCGCATGCCTAATTTAATACTCATTGTCACCATTTATTAAATGAAAACCTTATTGCAATTCAGTGTTTTGGATGAGTTCATTACATCGACGATATCCCAGTTTAAAGACCTCTTTCTTCACCCATTAGTCGGCGCTTATTGCGCTATTTCCTGGTTTCTGTACTTCCGAGACGTAGATTTAGTCTCCTAATCACTCATTATCGACTAAGCAGCACAACCCTCTTCGTCATATGCCTGAACTGAACCTGCCTTACGAAGAGCGCGAAAATGGGATATGACAAAACACAATTCCCCTAGGCAAAGTCTAAGCTTTTGGCATAGATGATATGCCATCTATAAATTTTACCAGAGTGCAGGGAGTCGTAAGGCCATGTTTCTATTATGATAATTATTATTTTTGACCTTGCGTGGTTCCCAAACGTTTCAAAGGAAGAGCAGCTCGTGGTCGTTAGAGATGAGTAATCAACTGCACAGAGGACAGGGATGGTCAACCTTATATTAAAATCGACAACTTCCCCAAATTTAGAGTTGTCGAGCCTTCTTTGCAAAGCACTGTTCTAGCTGTTGTCTTGTAACCTCATCTTGATAGGAATATTGCAACTTCGTTGCACCATGCCACCAACCGTGTAGCATCTTAAATTTTATCAATGATTCATAACGACTCGTCTTAAATCTAGACAAGATACCAAACACCGATAGGTCATTCTAATATATTCTCTTGCACCTACTTCATGGTGTTAAATATATGCATCCGTCTCAGAGATGATAGCGACTATACTAGACTCGAGTCAGAGGTAATTGAGATTTTTGAATGACAAATATGCTTTGGATACAGATGAAGTCTATGTGTCGTTTCATGATGAGTGCTGGGGAGTCCCGGTTTACGACGATCGGTATGTTGAGCCTGTCTCCGATTGTTGATTCCATTGCCAGCTAACATTTTTCGTTACGTTGATTATCGTGGTACCCTACGCTACGCAGTCAGCTGTTCGAACTACTCGCGATGTCGGGCATGCTGATGGACTACAATTGGACAGAAATTTTGAAGAGAAAGCAATTATACGGGTAATGATCATCGAGTATTGGCTCATTATGGGACTCAAATTCAATCATACTAAGCAATTATCGTGTCACTGATGCAGAGAAGCTTTTGCTGAATTTGATCCCAACTCCGTTGCCAAAATGGGAGATGCTGAGGTTGAAGAAATATCCTCCAACAAGGCAATGATGTTAGCAGAGAGCAGAGTAAGGTGCATAATAGACAATGCCAAATGCATATTGAAGGCAAGCAATTTGAAGAACATTTACATTGGCCATGTACTTTTGCCGGTTCCCATTATACCGATTATCGGATTAATTAGCCGGACATACGGACTGGAACTAATGCAGGTCGCAGGCGAATTCGGATCGTTCAGCAACTACATGTGGAGCTACGTGAACCACAAGCCGACGATCAACCGGTTCAAGCACCCGAGGAACGTCCCTCTCAGGACTCCCAAGGCGGAGGTCATAAGCAAAGACCTACAGAGGCGAGGGTTCCGGCTCGTCGGCCCCGTGATCGTGTACTCCTTCATGCAGGCCGCAGGGTTGACGATCGACCATCTTGTGGACTGCTACCGGTACGACGAGTGCATAAACTTAGCCGAACGGCCGTGGCGGCATATATGAACGGCGTTGGCGGGAGGTTGCCATCTTCTTTTTCCCCGCACGAAGGATCTGGCTTCTAGGATTTGGCCAACTAATGTGGAGACAGTAAGCGACCCTGTGAAACTGAAGTACGTTACAAGGTCCTTCATGGAACACTGGCCATGTCAAAATGTTGTCCTCCCGAGTAAAAATGCGCAGGGCGCACGTGGCCCATCAATTCGTGCCGGCAACAGGACCCGACAAGATAGACCACTCACCCTTTCTGCTGCTCGAACGAGAAGTGCAAGTTAAATTATAAAACGCCAATGCTTCGTATAAATTTGTTCAGTGATCGTGTGATACAAGTGTAAGCTTTTTCAATTAGGATCCTTTTGTTTGGCGCAAAATTCGTGTTTTGGAAAATATATTTTCCAAAATACGATCATTTGTATGACTTATAATAAATATATAAACGAGAAATACTTACGTTGTCCATGACAAAAATTAGTCACATGAGGTTGTTGATATGAAAACATTATTTTTTAGCTATCAAGTGATGTAAATCGGTCTTTTTTGTTAGAATGCACGTGTGAGCGGGTTGTGTTAGAGAAATCTCGCATTGAAGAATCGGTGCGGTGTGGATTAATGTATTAATGTATCACTAGTTGGACTCATTAAATCAAGTTTAAGCCTTTTTGGGTGAATACCTTCCAATTGGATGTGTTGATGAGGATGGTGGTTCACCTTATTCGTCGTTAGCGATCTTCAAACGATGGGCGGGGGTGATCGATTCCACCGGGATGGGTGGTTTCCATCCCGAATGGACATTAAATCGTCCCTACTAGGGACCAACATCAATTAAAATACAAACAATGAACCAGTCCATGTTGTCTGAACATTGGGGACGTTGCCTTGAGTTGTTTGCGGTACATGGTTGAGTTCTTGCTTCGGGTGTCATTTGGAATGTTTGGGGAGCAATTTCAGACGAGATCCGATGAAAATCGATAAGAGTGGAAAAAACACCAACATCAATTAAAAAAGAAAAAGGAACCAGTCTATGTTGTCTGAACATGTGGAGGACGCTGCCTTGAGTTGTTTGCGGTACATGGTTTAGTTCTTGCTTCGGGTGTCATTTGGAATGTTTGGGGAGCAATTTCAGACGAAGATCCGATGAAAATTGATAAGAGTGGAGTTTCAGTGTGCGAATTTGTGAAAAATTAGCCGTAATTCCTCTGTTCTCATTTGATTTGAGGGGTCTGGTTTATCTTTCATTGCTAAAAGTAGAAAATAAGGGAATTTTGACTCTATTAGGAAGACTCTGATGGGCTTTCGAATACATATGGTACCAAGTAAGAATTCGAATTAATGCGTCTTATGATCCTTCCAATTTGAATAGAAGTGGAAAGTTTCCATTCGTTATAGAGTTGAAATTTTGATGACAAACTGGACTGATGGATCTGTCCTTCCTTCCGTGACAAATACATACTTTGTTCATGTCCTTTTAGTGTGTCTTATTAATTATCGTGGGTCAGGCAGTTTAAATGGCATGCTTTCATAATGTTAGGCATCGGGATTGTCGGATGATATTCATGCAGCCTCAGTTTGCGAAGGCTTCACGGTTATTCGTGGTCTGAAAATCTGGCTCCTCATCCTACGGCATTTGCAAATTCTGTCGCACACTTCCTTCCTTGTAACACAGTGGACATATATCTATATTATATAAATAGGTCCGGTCAGGTTGGGCCGATTGGATGGTCCGCATCCGAAATCGGGAATCAAACCAAGTCACCCACCGGTTCCAGAAAATTGGAATCGGGAGCGGGACCGGTACCCGCCGATTACCATCCAAAATCATTTGGTTGGGTACGGTTCGGTCCGGTTTGGGCGGATCACGTTTTTTTCTCACCCCTAGCGACCGGTATTGGACTTCATAATATTTTTTGAATAAATTCATTTTTCACGAAACAAACGGACCCACCGCAAATGTATGGAATTTTCTCGTTTAGTTACGCGACAAGGTACTCGAAAATTACATCTCAATAAAATCCTGTTAATTATTGTCGACTGCCTTAGCTATTGATATTGCTAAAAAGATAAAACAATTCTTATAGAAGAAATGCCAACCGGAAGCTTTTGTCAGAGAGAATATATTATGCTCATACCCGCCAAATCCAGTTACCATTTCAAATTAAGAAAGCTCTCTCTCTCTCTCTCTCTCTCTTTAGAATTATTCTTGCAATGAACGATAGCTAACACATAACATATTGGCGCGACACTCCACGAACAACTACATAACATACTCAACGATATAAAAATCGCGTGAGGTATCTTTTTGGCCATTTTTTTTCGAAAAATTATCGAGGTGGTTAGGCCCGGCACTTAATGGGATAACACCGGGCGTCGGAGAGCCACCTTCCATGGCGCGATCTTAAAGGGTTTTTGGCCTGAAAAGTATCTGATTATGACTTTATAGTTTCTTTTATTTTCTGGATCGATTATATTAGAGACGGAGAAACAAGCGCACCCGACTTGTGCATCGCTTGATATACATGCTCAACTGCGATATGAAGCCGGAGCCCCGTACTCTTTGGGCGGCTTCCCGGCATGCCTTCGTGGCGCGACCCGTCGACCGGCTGCTCGGAAATATCTGAGCATAGCGAGTAAGGCAAAAAGAAGAAAAAAAAAGGATTTTTTGTGAATATCTCGGGATGGCAAGTAAATTCTTTTCGATTGATTGTCGAAAGTTTGTGAGGCAGAAAACGTGAAAAAGGGAACCTTTTTCCCCCAAAACGTCTGTGAGCTCACGGGCACCGCGTGAGCTCACCCGCACCGTATCGCCGCTCCGCCACCTTCCTCTCTCTCCTCTCCCCCGAATACCCACTTCCATAGACAAACCCAGTCATGGCTCCTGCAACGCAATTTTCGTGCTAACAGTTGCTGTCCCAACAGCGTGCGCAAGAGCCCCATTTCTTGTACTTAACGAACCCTCTGTGTGTGTGTCTCACTCTCTCTCACCGCGTGTCTTCGCCGATACATCAATTTCATCGATATCGCGGCGGTGGAAGTTTTTTCCTTTGGTTGCTGCGTGGCTCCCGCGAATTCGAGCTCGGTGGGAGGATGAGATCGGGCAAAGGAAGCCAGGAGTACGAAGAGTACGAGGAGGAAGATCTCAATTCCAAGAAAGATGGCCCGTGCTCGAACGTTTCGAACAGTAGCAACAGTGCGAATCCCAAAGGTGCGGGCTTTACCGATCGTGTCGCTACCTGTTTTGGGATTTTCGCTCCCCAATTGGATAATTTTTTCGGGGGACGGTAATTTCTTGTTCAACGTGCTAGTAGACGCTTGCTTGTTCCACCGGTTTCGAACCCAGTAACTCGGTATGCGTTGTCAATGAGTTCTTGATCCGGAAATGGCTAAACTTTGGGCCTTTTGGAGATTCGCGTTTCATTTTTCACTTCACTTGCTGGAAATATATGTATTTTTTTGGCCTCTTTCGGATATGTTGACATGTTGAGTTTGGTTCGTTGCTGAATTGTAGTTCTAGCAAGCGGTATTGGTCCACCCTGATTGTGGAGATTTGCAATTTTGAACTGCAGATAAGAGCTGCGATAAAGCGAATGCCATAAGATCGAAGCATTCGGTCACAGAGCAACGGAGGAGGAGCAAAATCAATGAGAGGTATGTCCTTTTGCCTCCTTATCAGAGTGCTCCATTTGATTATGTTGTGTATGATCAACCTCCACTGGTGAATTTTGTAATAGCCTCGTGGTCTTGTCAACAGCTTGACCATGATGCACTGTGTTCGATTGGTGATAGCAAATTAAGTTGTATTGTGTTATGCACAGAAATAGGGTGAACATAATCTTGGTCCTACTTTTCTGTGACATTCAAATTTCTTTGCCTTATCAAGTATTGTTTTGTTCTCTATTCCTCTTTTACTCCATCAGGATTTATTGTCAGCTCATCTACTATCCCATGACATATAAATTGCTTACCATGAATGAATGATAACTTTTGGATCGATAGGGAGCCATTTTTTAATGATGGAACTTTGATTTCAGATTTCAGATATTGAGAGATCTCATACCCCATAGTGACCAAAAGAGAGATACAGCATCTTTTTTGTTAGAGGTAAATCGAGTTCTTGAAGAATTTCCATTGCTTGTGGTTCCTTAAGATGGTTTGCCTAATTGGTTGATTCTCACTGCCTGCAGGTAATTGACTACGTCCGCTATTTACAGGAAAAGGTACATAAGTATGAAGACTCCTACCAGGGTTGGAGTTCAGAGCCCACCAAGTTGATGCCGTGGGTCAGTCATTGTTCTGGCTCTTGTATTTAACCAAATATAAAAAATGTGGGCTGGTGTGTGTTTCCTTCAGTTTGCTTCGTCATGGTGTTCTGTTTTGACATATATTATTATCTGGATATGCCTTCCGTGTGTTCACTCTTCTGTTTTCTGTCATTTCTTTGTTAGACTTGTATCTCTTCACTACCACAATTAGGATCCTGTACCCACCCAGTTACTGTCAACAGTTGGTTATGGGTCTTATAGTTCTACAAGACAATCGTGGGGGGCATCTGTTGATGCACCTTATTATGGAAAGTTTTTCCAAAGTTTTCTCTTTGAGCTCGAGTTACGATTGTTCTTATGGGTAAGTTTAATAGTTGGGGTTTCGTGCCCATTCTACGAGTTGTCTCCATTAACTGCATTATTTGTTGAATTTCTGCAAGGCAGCTTTTGATATAGTTTCTTGATGAATATATTTCGTTAAATTAGAGGGACTGCTCTTCATCTTGTTCATTGCCACACAATGCAATGAGAAAAGTTACTGGAAGTGTACTACTCCAGAAGCAGAATGGCAGAATGACAGATGTGGAAATTATTCCCTGAACTATGTGTTGAATATCTAGTAATCAGTCTCTTTTCACACTATTGTGTGAAAAAGCAGCGCAACAACATATATGAAATTTTGTTTTCTATTATGAACATGTGTGTTCTAATTTGCTTACTGAGTAGACTCCTCTCGGTAACTTTTGGTTCTTCCTCAAAGCAGAGAAATAGCCATTGGCGCGTTCAAAGTGTTGTTAGCCCACCTCAAGCCATGAAAAATGGTTCTGGTCCTGTGTCGTCTTATCCTGGAAAGTTGGAGGAAACTAGCACTGGCACAACCTCAAACATGCTTGCAAGCTCACAGAATACATCAGAAATTGATCCTGGAAGAGATCTCACAAGCAAATTCATGGTTCAGCAATCGGAGGTAGCTAAACAGGCAATGCACGTCGCCGTTCCTGTACCTGTCTCAGTCCGAAGTGATGATTTGATTTCCAATCATCTTCAGAGACCGTTTCCAGATGCTCAACCAACGGAGTGCACTGCAGACACGGCACCTGATCAGCAGGAAGATCTGACTATTGAAGGGGGAACAATCAGCATTTCAAGTGTTTACTCTCAAGGGTGAGTATGGATCTGTGTCTTTTTTCTATATGTTTAAGTTATCAAAGATGCGCCTTGTCTTCCCACTATGTCAATATGTCGCTTTTCTCAGCACTGTGATTTCCATGGTGGTAGGTTTTTTTTTTTTTTTCCTCATGATCAGTTTTCCCTCTTCATGTCAAGAAACTGTTGAATATTTGTTTCTCTTCATGATCAGTTTTGCCTTTTCAAATCCTACAAGCAACCGCATAAAAGAAATCTTCTATGATTTGTTCGTCCAGTTCTCTTATTTCCCAATGTTGTTGATGTCAAGATTTTAGTGAGGAGACCTCTTGGAAATTTAGGTTTATGATGACCGACATTTTATGCGATCCCATTATTGGGTTTTTAATTTCTATGTATGAAACTTATATGGGCTGCATTATTATAGGCTTTAATATTGCAGTTACTATTTTATCCGCTAAACTTATATAAGCTGTGATATTCGACATGGGCAGTTGCTTTTGTCTTTTACATTTGGAGGGTGTGCACTATTCTATGTCCTGGTTCATTTCAAATGTTCCTATGCAATTGCTTCCAATTTCTCTTCTAGGCATCAAATTTGTGCTTTATTCATTATGAGTTTGCAATTGCGCTGACTCAAACTTGGAGCGAGTACCATATCTGAATTTGCACGTTATTTGTTGATTATTAAAGCAGTACCCTTGAGCCATATAATTATGATGTTATATTTTATTTTGCCAAACTGTTGATCCTTCTTATTTGGTGTTTTTTGTATTCGCTCAGTTGTATGTCAATTAGACAACCAAAACTTATCTCTCTGCTCACCCATCTAAAGTGGTAGTCTTACTCCATAGCTGCTGAATGTTCTAATCATATCATTATCAGCTGAGTTGAGGCTGATTCTTTGGCATACCGTAATAGCACCATCTTCTTGGATTTAGATTTATGGGTTGAAAAGTTGATTTCGAATTCTATAATGCACTCTGCAGGTTATTAAATTCACTGACAAATGCACTACAAACCGCTGGTGTGGATCTATCACAGGCCAGAATCTCAGTCCAGATTGACCTAGGAAAGCGGGCGGATAGAGGAGGGCTTGGGACTGGAACTTCCATTCCCATGGTACGATGCGGGCAATAGACTCGGTTCTTTTCCCTTCACACTGGTGGTTATGCTTGTCTTGTCACCTTCATTTACCTTAGCGATCTCACTCTCGCTCTCTCTGTCTTGTCTGTCCTTCCTTCTGGTTTTTGTTTCCTAAATTTTCTGGTTTGCTCCTCAGGATCACGGTAGCCCCAATCCTGGCAATTCAACAATGGCCCATGTTACAGATGCAAGAGGTGAAGAAGGGTTGGATCAGGTGCAGAAGCGCCAGAAGACATGATAAGTTAGATATTCCTTCCATCCATTTTTACTACTTTACTTTGTTTCCATTTGACCTCTTCTTCTCTCTCTCTCTCTCTCTCTCTCTCTCTCTCTCCGGCTCTTGTTTCTTCTTTTCCCGTTCCTTCCTTTCTTTCTTTCTTCTAGGGGGAGGATACCGTCTTGTCATCTCTTGTGGATATTCTTGATCTGATATGGCATTGGATCCTCACTGTTTGATGTGGCTAATGGTTCAGAGATAATTCCATGATGTGTGCTACATATGGTCCTTCTTGGTTGACTGCGGTTCGCTGTAACGATAAACAACAGTCGCCAAGGAGCCTGTATGAATGGCTATTAGACCCACATTCTGCAGAATATATCACTAAAAATGGGACAGTGAAACTAATGGCGAACGAATGATGTGAGCGTATAAAGTGGTGGGAGCTTTTCAGAGATAGAGGTGAAGCAGCCGGACGCTCGTTTAAGTTCTTAACCAAGTCGTGCATGCTTGTCAAGCAACTGTCTTTTGCATTGTAAGGAAATGAGAGGAACCGTACGTATCGCTTCCGTTTTCCTATCTACCGGCATATAGATACGCGAGTGGACCACGGTCATTCAAGAACCAAAGTCGAGTTTTACGAGACAATTTGTCGGAGTCTGGCCGGTCTGGGGTGTACTGTTCAGAAAACAAAAGCTCCAGGCATCAACTGATTTATTGGTGGCTCGAAATCACTCTGGGATTTTTCGTGGAACAAGAAAGATGACAAACTGCTCCTTTATCGACCCACAATTCTTACCGGATTTGACGGCATTTGATAATAACGATGATGCATCTCATGATTAACGTTTGACTTCAATTGGTGGGATGCGCCCGGCCATTGGCTCTAGTGCTGAGGAGAATAGGTCAATTTACCCATTTTCTCCCCCACATTTGTCGGATCGGTTTTCAAATTGGTGGCAAAAGTACCAAAAAAAATTCTAAATCTATTATATTGATATCAATTTAGTTATACATCTTTTAATTAAATCATTTTAGCCTTAAACGTTTTCGTATTGACATTAATTTAATCCATTCGATCAATTTTGGCGAAAATTCTGAGTGGATGCTATTCGTCCGACATGGTGCAATTAGCGTAGACATTTTTCATTAATATTTTTTATTTTATTTTTGTGCTTTTTTTTTTTTTTTTTTGGTCAAGGGCTAACAAGGGTGTCCCAACCCTCCCCCGTGTAAGCGCCGCTAGCCGAACCTCGCCGGCTATGGATGAGGCCGCGACATCCTCGATGATCACAAGCGAAGTCCGGACGCCCGTGATGCCCTTGCACCGCCCGGATTGGCCCTCGCGTGGTTTGGGCTAGGAGCCATGCAAGATCGCAATTCTGTATATTCCATTTACTATAAAAGTTTTTGCCGGCCCATAGGAAAAAAAAAAAAAAAGGTAATGCCCAGAAAATAACAAAGAACAAAAAAGTAATAAAAAAATTTAAAATAGGATTAAAAATTTTCATGTTTGTGCCGACCATATCACGTTGGCATGTTAGCGACTTCCAATCACAATTAGCCGGATGGACTCAATCAATACCGATGCAAAACGTTTAGGATTAAATTAATCTAATTAAGAAGATTAGGACCGAATTGGTACTAATACAATATGTTTAAGAATTATTTGTTGCTTTTATCCAAATTGGTTAGTTGGGATTTATGAATGGGTTGAAATGAGTTACAACGAATAGAAATAAGCTCAAACGAGTTTTGCCTCAAACACATCGTTTAAAGAATATCATCAAACTCGCTCCCAAAAAGGGAAAAGAAATTGCGTGCGGCCATAACACATACAATCTCGAGCACGTGCATTTCTCATCGTAGCGAGCATCAACGCTGTGATAAACGTGTGATCATCGCTGACAAGATCGAAGTCACGCCAACCTCGGAGTCTGAACTCGAACTCGATTCAAGAGTTCCAAAACTCAAGAATTTTTGTACTATCAAATTCATTCTCGACCTTTACCGTTATTCCCCCTCTATTGGCCCTTCACGCTGGATCTGGATCCGATTTGACGAAAAGAAAGACAAGCCTCGAGTTACTACGTAGCATCGGAGATGGAGTAACTCACATTTGACCCTTTTTTACTTCCTCGGAGGACATACGTGGTTTTGAGCCTTGTCCGTGCCGATGATAATTTGTTGTCAAGACTATGAGTAAAATTTGAACTAAACACCAGCCGATATCGGCATGGTGTTGAAGGGTTTGGGGCATCGGAATTGGTTTCTACCTATGATAGATCCCGGGTTCAATGCCTTGAGAAAACAAATATAGCATTTGAAGACTCAGATTTGCGTTCTTGCTCAATAAACCCAGATTCGCATTTATAATAACTGAAAAAACATGGCTTAAGTTGATCAGTGCTGAGTTCATTAGCTGGGGGGCCATGTACTTATCCATAATGATTCACTATTGAAGACTGGACAAAAAGACGGTGATAGCTGGTGGAATTCGCCATCGGATGACTGCCGATGAGGACACAGGAATAAGCAGATGCAGAAGGCATATCCAGCTTCTCGGGGGCCTTTCCGCTTTGACCGTCTGCAAAAGAACAAGCTCCGGCAATGGCGGTGACGAGATAAGTACGTAAATGCAGCTCTCCTTTGCAGGGACGAACAAGAAAACACATCAGCCACCGCCAGTCCGGAAACGGAATCACAAATAGAGAGGACAATTGAGCGTTTAACTGGCCTGTTTACTCCAACTTGCTCGCTGCAAAAACGATACCCAGTTGATTTAGCAATTGAAAATCAACCGCCCCTGCAATTGCAGTCACAGCTTGGACAACAAAGTGCAAATTAGAGCGACGAGGTGCAAGAAAAAGAAAAAAAAAAAACAGCAAGGATTGCGAATGTTCCCCGGGCCGAAAGTTGATGGATGCATAGCACATGTAAGACTAGCTGCATAAATTATGTAACAGACTCGGAACAAAGTTCCAACCAAGAATGGGTCTGAGATTTGAGGCATGCAATCCCGCATAGAAATTAATACGTAAAAGGCAGGAGGCTTCAAAGATTCGATAAGCGTTCAAAGATGGCAATCCCACTTCCCAGAAAAATGAAGGGCGGGCAACTGCTCAGAAGTTCCAGGTGACTGCATATCAAGCAGCCCTACGTGCTGAAGCTCGGGAAAGGGACTGGAATTCCTGGGTGTCTTCACATACAGAACTACCTGCATTGTGACAATCAACAAATCGAATCGGTATACTTCAATTAAAAAAGAACTTAGGGCTTCCTATTCTGCACTAAAGTAACTGCAGGAAAATATATGAACAAGTGACCAGTTCCCCAGGTCAACCGAAGATATATATTCAAATCTTGATAATGAACACATCAATTTCACAAACTTACTTCACTTGAAGTCACTACCACCATCCCAATAAAACTTATTAAAATGAAAGATCTTTCATGCATCCACAGAACATCAAGACATGTTAGCCAGAGAAGTTTTTCCAGTAAGAATATACTTAGGTAAAAATTTTGCCTAGAAGGAAAATAATTCACATGAATGAAACAATCAAACAGACATAATAAGAACTGACTAGGAGGGGATAGCTTACCCTAGCCAAAACCCCGTAACAGCATGCACCAGTCCCTTAACGCCAGTGACAAACGGAGGAAAAGCGTGGAGAAGGAATTTGTTAGTTGAGCGCAAACCATAACACATTGTTTTTACTCACCAATAGGATTGACTTTTCAAGCCATACAAAATCACTTGTTGAAAGCCCCAGTAACTTTCATCAGAAATGCATAGTCAAAAGCCGTTTCCTCGAGATGCCTATAGTGTCCCCCTTCACCAAAATGTCCCGCACTCATATTTGTTCTCAATATTACCGAATGTGAACAGCGGGAGCACCCAACTTCTCTCACTTTAGCCACCCACTTGGCAGCTTCCCACACTCCAACCCTGGATCAGCAAAATCAAAGAAAGCCACATCAATCCTATGAGTTGAGTCGTGAACAAATGCATTTGTACAATAATGAAGACACGCTACCTTGAGTCAAGAAATGACGCTGAAACAAGGGTTGATGGATGACATCCCCCTTCCCGAATGTTGTCATAAGGCGCATAACCCATGATGGATTCAAATTGCGGCAAGATACGAGGATCTCCAAACTCTTCATGGTCCAATATGGAAAGCGGCATAGTAGGATCCAACAATGTATTGCATATATCAAGAAAAGGTACCTGGGGCACATTATCTTGGTGTCATCACTCTGAAGTAATCAAAAGCAAAGGTTCAGCATGATCTGATTACTCAAACTCGCAAAAATGAGCAGCGTTCGGTAGAATTTCTTTCCAGTTTGAAGCAGATCAAGAGACGATTACTCAAGAAGAAGATTTAAAATTGTGAAGCTGCTGCAGCAGGTGACAGGATTATGAATCACACATAATGATGTTAAACCGTTGCTGCCATTGTTTGAAGTAACTATGTCTATCAGGGGAAACTGATGCTCCATGAGCATCAACATCAACATCATCAACATCAACTTCATCCCAAACTAGTTGGGGTTGGCAATCGATGAACCCAAAAATACATAAAATAAAAGCAAGACCGATTGAGGGAAAAGAAATAATTATCTAAAAATAATAATTATATAAAAATAAAATATATAAATATATATAGGGAAAAAAGGAGTAAAAAGGACAGATCTGGAACATAGGAATTTTGCCCTTCCACAATGCTAATAGCTTTCCTCCACTCCGTCCTAAGACAAACCGTACGCCAATCTATTTCCCACTTCATTAAATCTTGTTTTACTACTTTCTCCTGGGTAAGTTTTGGCCGACCTCTTCCTTTCTTCATATCATGCTCTCAATAACAAATTTCTGTTCTTACCGGAGCATCTAGGGATCTTCGAAAAATATGCCCAAACCATCTCAATCTATGTTCTCTCACCTTTTCGCCACCGGTACTACTCCAACTTGTTCGTCGAATATCTTCATTTCTTATCTTATCCATCCTTGTATGACCACACATCCACCTTAACATCCTCATTTCCGCTACTCCCATTTTATGCTCATGTTGCCTTTGTGCTGGTCAACATTCAGCTCCATATAGCATTGTAGGCCTTACTATTGTTTTATAAAATTTTCCTTTTAGCCTAAGAGGGATTTTGCGATCACAAAAAACCTCGATGCATCGCGCCATTTCATCCAACCTGCTCCGATTCTATGGCTTACATCCTCATCAATCTCTCCCCCTTTTTGCAATATTGATCCCGGATATCTAAAAGCATCTTTCTCGATGCTCCATGAGCAACGAAAAGATAAATATTGGTGGAGCCGTTTGAAGTCCATAACTCACGTAGAATTCACTAATTTTTCTTCAGGAATCCTAAACAAGGAACTTTGAAACCCTAAGCAACGTGCATAAACCACTGTAGACAGACAACATAATAGAATAGATGTATGATTTGTGAACCGCACTGGAAAGTGCTTACCTTCATAATTGCAGCATGAAAGAGACCTGGATACATATTTATAGCAGCCCCCACAAGAAGACAGCCCGCGCTATGTCCTATAGAACAAAGCTGATCATCACGAACATAACCCTCATGAAAAAGGTACTTAGCACATGATGCAAAGTCATGAATAGAATTCTGCTTGTATGCCCCATGGCCAGAAGTATGCCACATGGAATTAACACCACCACCACCTCTGCTACATTGAAAATGGTATTCAAAAGATATATTAAACTGCAATATGTGACAAAACACAATTGTTAAGTAGATCATTCAGATGCCAGCTAACTTACTGAAAATCAGAGCCTGGACTACAACAGATTATAAACAGACTGAGCAGACTACATTTGTTATCCCTAATCCAAAATATAAATTTCGGCAGATAACAAAGGCAGTAATTAACTTTGAAAGAGTTCTTATTCCTTAAATTTATCTTTTTCCCTTTAAGTTTCTATTAGAGGAAAAAATATCCTCTTTCATATTTTTCTAGGATGGCTAGTTGTTGCTGTGCTTTGTCTAGTACTTTGATCGCCATAAACCAGCACATCTGATATAATCAACAGACAAGCCATTATGTTTATGCAAGGATGAAAATTTAAACCTTCAAAATCATTTAGACAAGCCATGTCGACAATCCTGACAAGAGCTGTTTTCTCCTAATGGATAAGTATCAAAAAAGACAATCGATGAACAAAAATCTGGTTGAACCAACCTCACATCCGCAAAAGCAACAACCCAACCACGGTTGAGTAGACTCAGACGATTTGGACACCAGCTTATGTCTAGAACTTCACCATATGCTCCATATCCGTGCAAAAGGCCTGGACACTTCCCCTTCTGCCACAATGTTTTAGAGTAAAGAATGGTCAGAGGAATCCTGACACCATCATGGGAAATAACATCCTTCCTTTCACAGCAGTACACATCCGAGAAGTCCTTCCAACCTTGCATTGCACTGTTCTCGTTGGGTTCCTCCTTATCGTTCTCTACATTTATAGGGCTGACAAAGTTTTTGACATAGTCTGTGGTAGACGATCCAGTGTCAGCTGAAACACACCTCACTTCCTCCTGTTGGATGGTGGAGAAAGTACGTCTTGACATATCATACTCAACAACTATATCAGGCATCTGCACTTCAAATATGAAAAGTATCATATGCAAGGAATCCATCATAACTTAGGCCTTTGTTTTGGCACCACAATTGCAAGTTTAAGGCATTTAGTGATACGGAAAGATTGACAAAAATATTTTGAGTGGAAAATAATTAAAAGCTCTTCGTTAGATAAGAAATGTCGTCATTGCTTTTAATCTCCCATTATGTCAAAAAGAATAACGAATGCTTAATTTACGTAGGAAAAATACAGCCACATTGGAAATCCTTTTCAATTCACTATTTGGGGAATAAAGGATCTTCAAATGCACACACATTACTATGATTAAGCGCATATAGTATTATTAAATTTTTTTTTTTTGTGAGTTTAGCAATTAGGTAGTGTCCGGCCTATCTTTCACAACTCCCCATATTGGCTTGGCGCATTCAGAATTTGACTTCTAGAGTGCTCTCAACAAGACTTGAACCCAAGATCATAAGGAGAGGAACAAACTCCCCCGCCAATTAAGCCAACACCTTGTTGGTAATTATTAACTAATATTGCTCAACAAGTCGAGAATCCACATTTGAAATTAAATCTCTTTCAGCCTATCGCCGCAGTGAACATATAACAATTATACATTTTCAGTTCGCAATGACATTCCAGGAAAGGTTTGAGCACAGGCTGAGGAAGTGGCGTGATTCAAGTTCAACTAACTAGGCATAATATAACCAGAATGTGCTTAGATCAAAAGATAACTAGCTACTTAGAAGTTAAATCATACAAGAGTGAAATATCCGACGACATCAGCATCTAGAGGAAGCAAAGGTGAAGCGGTTTAAGAGTAGCGAGGAATGGATAAGAATACATAAACTGACTAAGCATAAAAGAGGTCGATGCAAAACAAACATTCTCTATACTTAATATGCAAGTTTCCTCTTGGGATAAGACAGTATACCACAGGAGAGGATAGCACGACACAGTATGCTTGACTCGTAAAGTCATGGTTGGAACCAGGAAGAATGCTGCAGAAATTTGAAGGTACAGGAAAAAACCACGGGTTAAGATGATCAAGGGTCATTGCATGCTGCAAAACAACGGGGAATGATTTGAATATTAGTACAAAAAGTGTTACAATCGTGACAAATAAGAAGCTAACAATAGAAGTCAATTTATCTATCCATGTTTCACATGACAAGAGCCGTCCATCTCAACGGTGGACACTGAGCTAGTTATCTACGGCAATATACATATGTTAAAAATAAAAATTACTTTATTATAGCCACATAATTGTTGTTGTTGTTGTTGTTGTTGATGATGTTGTTATGGTCATTGTCGTTATTATATGCTACACCCCACAATAGCTAATGCAAGACATATATAAAAGCCCCCAATTTTCTGAAAATTAATTGCATGTAAGCTGTATGATATACAAGAAGTGCAGTAATAGTACTTATTCTTCCACTGCATACAAAAAGTGCTCACACAGACCAACAACTCAATGTCGATGAACTTGCTAAATGAGACCCAGATAACTAATCAACTAATTTTAGAGTGCTTTAACTAGAAATAGCGCCATGATTTTTTCTCGTCTTTAATGCACTATAGATCCTGACAACAAGAATCCACAGGAACATCAGACAAAGGTTCTGCAGATTCCTAGGCATGACATACATAATCATTAAATGAGCTTGTATTTACAAAATGCCGATACTTACCTTCACCAGAAAGTGAAACATATTCCTACTTCTGCTAACAATTCACCAGTAAGTCTAAAAGATGTTCCCTCATATCAATAGCATCCCCACTTTTAGGGTACTTTGCCACCCTATTTTTCATGAGAGAACATTTACAGAAGCTACGAAGCTTTTTAGCACAGAGGAAAACCTAAATCAAGTAAAAAGCAAGCACACTTTGCAAATGAAGAAAGAAATTGAAAAAAAAAAGAAAGTCAAGAGGCTGGGCAATGGCATCAAATCAAAAGATGCAACTCTGAAGTAAAAGCCAGCTCGTCAAAACAAAGAAAGACAAACAATTGCCAAAAGAATTCAATCAAGGCAAAAGGCCAAAAAGAAAAGACGCACCAAACAAGCTCCAATGACTGTATTAAAATGAACCAGTTTTGTATTCCCATCCACGGTAATTTTTGCAGATTAAGGTGAACGTAAGAGAAAAGCCTACACAAGATCATTAAACTTGTGCCAACGGCAGAATAAGAATAGTACCACATACAATTATTTCAGCCAAACTTTTACTAAGATTAAAAGTTGTACCATGGACAATAATTTAATAAATATTTGGAAAGGAGAAGATAATAGATATGCAACATATTCATATTTCTATTGTTTGTCCGAAAATGTTTGATATTTTGCAGCTATCTATAATTAAAACGTATTTCTTGTTTGTACTAGAGAAATGAGCAAATATACATTGAGTGCAATCATTTTCTTTAATTTTTTGAACAAAAATTCATATAATTGAGATATCGTCAAAAAGTTAGAGACATGACTAATTAAATTTGATAAATTTAATATATAGAGATGTCTTCCATTAGGAAAGAGTTTAAATGCAGTAAAAAGATATGACAGACCTCAGAATTAACATTGATGGGCAAATTGATGGAGCATAACATAGGTACACCCTGCTTATCAATGGAAAGCACCAGATGTCCATTGAAAACATCCATGTCTTCTATAGTGATACTTTCACCAGGAAGGATGACATTCTGCCAGGAACCAAAAGCAAAAGATAAAAGATTTGCAGACAACAGAAAGAAGGAAAGAAATAACATACTCTGATGCTAAATTTACAATAAAATAAAATAAAACAAATTTAAAATTAAAATTAAAATATTAACTTATAACATCCAACATCTAACTTGTAGCACACCACAAAACAGTCACCTGAAACTTTCCCAGCTCTGGATCCTCAACCATTGATCTTGCCAAGTAATAACCATGACCATTCCTGGCATTCCATTCCACACTTAGAGGGGCATTTGTGAGAATATAGAAAGAACCACAGTGATGCTCCACGAAGAACCTCACATCAGATACACGCTTACATATTCTTCTCAAGCCACCAAGAGGGTTCTCAGCATCTATCACATAAACCTGTAGAAAAGTGACGGGCTATATTGACAACACTGTTGACGACAAAAGACTTATTAACATCTCTATATATTCATAGAAATAGGATATTAAATGAAAATGGAATAGGTAAGGTCCTTCCTCAGATGAATTCCTTGAGCTTGAATTAAGAGATATAAACTTGCCATCTTTCGTTCCTGTGATGTCCACACAGTATTTAGAATCTCTTTCTGTGAAAATCACTGCATTCTCCAGATTACTTGATCTTAATTTAGTGCAGAGGACCCTGCAGGCAAACACTGATAATAAAATTCTAGGACACCGCAGAAATTTGATCAACTTCAGCAATCAATATAACTACCTATAAGGTCGTTGATGCTCGTCGGATAGAGTATAGAAGAGAGTGGAGCCATCCTTAGCCCACGCCACGCTAACAACCCCTTCAACTTGGATATTTGGAAGTATACATCCCCTATTAATGTCCTTGACTTGAAGCTTAAACCACTCACTTGCATTAGTGTCAACGGTATAAGCGAGAAACCTGTGGTCCGGGGAAACTCGACACATACCCACATGGACGTAACCTAAAGATGAATAGGAAAATCATTTCAATTTAAAAGAGATGCTTACTGTGGGAAGGACACACTATCTGTAAGAAAAACATGGTGAATTCCAACTTAAACAATCTTATACACAACTATGTTTCATTTACTCCAGAAGTTGGTCTCTGACATCGACCAACTGAAACTTAGAACTCGTATGAATCAAATTATCTAATGCATCAATGGGAAGATATCACCCAACACCGAGTCAAAGTAAAAAGATACAAAGGGGACCTTTGCAAGAGTCACTATATTTGTAAATATATACCTTGTCTGTCCTCTTTTCCATCTATATATACTCCGGGTAGCCTCTATTTCATGGACCAACGGGAGGAAAACAATAAAATTCTTGCCCTATGCTATAGAGCTCCTTTGGAGGCGCGTTTGTCCCAGCCATTTGGCATCAAAATCAAATTACCGAGCCAGCTTGTAAAAGACAAGCAACCACTGCTCCCCCATCTTTTGGCTAATGCTTTTTTGGGTTTTCGGTTAACTTAATAGTACTACCAAAAATGACTTTTATGCTCTATTTGGGAGCTCCTAGGTGAAGAAATTGGGAGGAAAATACTCACAAATTTAAATTTTCCATCTTTTTCCATCTCACAAAAAATTTAAACTTTCCACTCAAACTTTCACAGCCCCCATCTTCCCAATCCCCCAAAAATAGCATTAAAGTGCGAAATCTAATGTAACAACATATTTTGATCTACATTATTATAATGATGGGAATAAGTCAAAAGAGATTAACTTCCAATGTTACACCTTCTAAACACTACCACTACTAAAAGTCACCCAGATTTAAAAACCAAATGCAGAAAGCCATAAGTCAAAAAACTACGGCCAATAGCCTAGACCCCCTAAAGTAGTTAATCAGTGCAAAAAGAAAAGAAGCAGGTTCTAAACAAGTTGATAATCAAAAGGAGATATCCCAACGGACTGACATTCTATTAATAAAAAACTATATCAGGCAAAGCAAGACGGACAGTCACTAATCTTATCCTATAAGCTATTAATGAGCATACAGAAAACTCGCCATGTCGCTCTGCTATTTCATTCCAGTCAAGTAGGACCTGCTCTCTTCCTTGTTGTCCTCTCACATAGCTAAGAATTGCTTCTGCCCAACCTTTTTCGGCTTCCAACCTCCTACATAACACTGGAAACTCCTTCCCTTCGGGTATGTATTGGTAATATAGCCTGTTTGACCACAATAATGATGTAATTAGAGTTCACTTATTCAGCTTTGTAGCTTCCAATTTCAACAACACCAGGAACCACCCAAACGGTCAAATTAGTACTGTCCAAGGCATGTTCAGAAAGGACTAGTTTGAGGTGAAGAATGTTAACCGACCCAAAAAAATGTGTAGAAAAACATGCAATTTTGAAGCTTGCGGAAGATAGGGCAGTGAAATCTGGAAAAGCATGTACCTTGTACCGCGGGCGATCATAATACTACAAAACACATCAATGAGCTTGAATCATCGCCTAGAAAGCTGATTTTTTTTCACTAAACCATATAGGTGGGACTAGGGAGCAAACACAAACACAATTTTCAAAGCAAGCTTTCCCAATTCGCATTTGTGCCCTGGGAAACAAGAAGCAACATTTGTCCATGAGCTCGCGTAGCATCAAGCAACTAACCAACCAAAACACCCAAACGAAGTAGACAAAAGTACGAGCCCAGGACAAAGAACACTTCTTGGTCGCCCAAAGCCCTCAATTCCCGCTTTAAAACATCAGTCGCACCAAATGGTTAAAAAAGTAAAACGAAAAGATCAAAACCATGACGAACAACCGGTCGGGAATCACGATCGAGTAATCAATATCTATAAAAGACAAAAAACAGACCAGGGACCCCATCGCTCTGGCGGAGTACGAATCTCAGCAGGGACTCGACTCTTCATTTCGGAAACCAGCTGGGTCTGCAGGTCCCTCGTGTCGGCCATGAAAGCTTGAGCGTAGGAGTTCTCTCGGCGGAGGTGCTCGACGAACTCGGGGTCGTCGACGTCGGACATCCAGTGAAAAGGGTCTTGCCACGTCCGACCGTGGGCAGAGACGGCGAAAGGGACTCGCTTTGCGACGGGAGGGGGTGCTCGAGGGAGAGCGAAAGAGGTTTCTTTGCAAACGGTGGACATGAAGCGTTGGCGGCATGAGCGGGTGATGGTAAGGATGAGGGAGGCCCTCGTTCGTCGGATGGAGGGGAACGCCATTGCGTGTCCCCGACCTTGAGCTCTGTCTAGCTCGCTTTTGCGACTATGCTATGAGCCTGTTATTAAATACTAAAGGTACCTGTCCTCGCACTTCGCAACGTTCGCCCTACGATGCGGCCATGTCCATTCAAAAGGGGCGGCAGTGTTTGAAATCCCACCACCAAGCACGATTAACGCTGTGATGCTCGTGCTCGCCGGTTTTGCACGAGAGTGCGAGTTCAAATCTCGACAGCTGAGACGGATTTCTCGAGAACTCTTCTACCATTGCGCGAAGAGACTGGAGACAGCCGACGGCCAAACCCAAGCTGGGGCATTAGTAAAGAACAGCAAAACTGTCATAAGTTTTACGCGGATCTCACTTGAATTTCATAATTTTTTTTCCAGTAACTTAAGAGAAAAACTTTAAATAAGAGCCCACAAACCTCTCATTTTTTCCAATAAAAGCCTCAAATAAATATTATTTTAAATAAAGGTCCGAAGTGATA
The DNA here is from genome assembly GCA_021437795.1 of Rhodamnia rubescens. NCBI lineage: Eukaryota > Viridiplantae > Streptophyta > Magnoliopsida > Myrtales > Myrtaceae > Rhodamnia > Rhodamnia rubescens. Next base: position 6,713,073 of record JAILYA010000008.1, read on the forward strand.
TAATATATTTCAAATAAGGCGTTAAGTGATCATAGTATTTAAAAAAACGGTCTAACCTAAGAGAATTTTCGCCGTTTCCCATTTTGGTTTTTTGTTCAATTTTTCTCTATTTTTTCCTTTTTTTCTATTTTTTAAAAGTAAAAAATAATATAAAATAAAAAGATAACAAAAAGCTACATAGGCGGGAGGGTGTGGCCACCGGTGCCTCGATGAGGGTCGACGACCCCGCCAACCAGAGGCGAGGGCCTCCGGCCATTGCAAAAATTGGGAGAGGGTCTCGCTAGCCTTCGCCCCCGGCGGTGGAGCGGCGACCACGGACTCTTTCTTGAGATTTTATATTCATTTCAAAATCTTATTGGAGACAATATTCACTCTGAAACTCTTATTTGGGAAAATGAAAGCATTTTTGCCCTTATTTGAAACATGATTCGCTTGGGGCCCTTATTTGAGAAAATGAGAGGGTTTCGAGTGCTTTTTTGAAATTTTTCCTAACTTAAGTGTCATTAATTTGAAAAATTAATCACTTAAGTGCCACTTGCTCGACATGAACACTAGAAAATCTTACATGTACATTTTTGTATTTTTATTTTCTTTTTTCCCGAGCTAGCAAATGCCGCCTCGCCCAAGGCGATTGCAATCGTCGATGACCCTTATAGACATAAGAAAAAAAAAAAGCATAAAAAGAATTCCATGTCGAAATGGAAAATTAAATAAACAATTCACATATGACGAATTGTCGAAAATGACACCGAAATGATCAATTTTAATCCAATATTTCACTTGAACTATGCCACTCAAGTGAGCATCGTATCAAACTTATAGCACTCGTCTTGTTCTTATCCCAGCGTTAACTATATATTTCTCGAATAAATTGTTGTTAACCGTATATTTTCTTCGACATTAAGATTTCAATTGACAATTTTGAGACAGAGAAAATGGAATGAGAACATAAGCATCTAACTTAGGCAGGCGAATTGAGCCGTCATCATATTTTTGCCCAATAAGGAGGGAAATATTCTGGATAAATGATCCGATCGAGCAGTCATTCCCAACATCTCTTCTTAACCAGGAGTCGAGCGATAGAATCATGCATCTAATAGCTAGAACAATGACTTTCGTTGTATCCCGTGATTTTTGTAAACAACGAATTTATCTTTGTCGATCGATTTTTCTTAAATGATATAAATGAACGGAGCCTCCCATTTGTACACATGGATATTGATCCCCCTACCAAGAAAATAAAGGGCGCGCGAGAGACCTTGTTATAATAAGCAATTCTCTCCTCCGGATGAAATTACCGCATACGATAATTTCTTATCCATGAAACCTGTGAATAGGTAATACTTGTTGAATTAGTGAAAGTATTTGTTTGTTTTTTCAATAAAGCCTAGTTGGTTGTCCTAGTTTATAGGAATATGTTGCGAGCATGTTTGTTCTTTGCACACACGTTCGGGATAGTGGGTAGATAGTTCAAGCATAGTGGGTCAATTGTTGTGGCTATTTTTCCGGGATTTTCTGTTGGTGTATGGCCTATCTAAAAGGCTAAGTTGTTAATCAATTAGGGTGTACGAAGGCAGTAAGTATTTTTCACGGGTGTGCACTCTCTACTCTCGACTCTTTTTTTGTGTTTTTTAGTGCTTGCAAAGCACAGCCAGCTTTTGCAATTTTTTCGTAACGGTGGTATCGAGCCATTAAAGAAGGAAAAGTGAGTTAAAACACAAGAGGATAAAGTGAGAGTGAAAGGCAATAGCCAAAAAGTAAGCTTGAGTTGAAAACACGTGAGGAAAGATTTTTTCTTGGTATCCAAGCAGAGGTGATGGCTTCGAAACCTTTGTCCAACCAAAGAATTCCACGCTTTGATGGTCATTATGATCATTGGAGCATGCTAATGGAGAACTTCCTTAAATCCAAGGAATATTGGGATGTTGTTATCTTTGGAGTTGCCGAACCGAGAAGAAGAAGCTACGTTGACAACAAAGACAACGGACGGCCTCCGGAAGCAAAGAAGATTGAAAGATCTCAAGGCCAAAAACTACCTTTTTCGGGCCATTGACAGATCTATCTTGGAGACAATTCTCTGCAAGGATACCTCCAAGCACATATGGGATTCCATGAAGAAAAAATATCAAGGTACCGCAAGAGCAAAAAGGCAGCAACTTCAAATGCTTCGTGGAGAGTTCGAGTTACTAAGAATGAAGTCGGGAGAGTCAATTACCGATTTCTTCTCTCGGACAATGGCAATTGCCAATAAGATGCGAATTCATGGCGATAAGACGAAGGATGTCACCATCGTTGAGAAGATTCTTCGATCTCCGACACTAAAGTTTAACTTTGTTGTCCGTCTCCATACAAGAAGCCAAGGACATTGAAGAACTCTCAATTGATGAACTGCAAGGGTCGTTGTTGGTTCACAAACAAAATTTTCTTTAGCAAGAGCCGAAAGAGAAGGCGTTGAAGGCAATCGCAGATCACTTTTCGTCACCAACAAGAACGAATAGTGGTAGAGGTAGAGCAAGGAGAACCAATGAACGTTGCAATTTCAATCAAAAGCCTAATGGTCATTTTTCTCGTGATGCTCAAGGTGGAGGACGAGGGCGTGGAGGTCAAGACTCAACCTGTTTTCAAACCAAGTTCGGTAGACAAATCTAGAGTAGAGTGTTTTAGATGCCATAGGTATGGACATTACAAATCTGAATGTCGTACCAACTTAAATACACAAAGCATGGAAAGGATTAATTTTGCGGAAGAAAAAGAAGAAGCAAGTGTCTCTCCTAATGGTGTGTCAAGAAACGGAGAAAATTTCATCGAACCTATGGTATATTGACACCGGTTGCAGCAACCATATGTGTGGAGACAAGAAGGCATTCTCTCGCATTAGATGAGTCGTTCCGCACCTCAATCAAATTTGGAGACGACTGACCGTGTCGGGCCAAGGGTAAAAGGACAATTGCAATTGTTCCTAAAGGAACCTCGGTTCGGATGATCAAAGAGGTATTTTATGTTCCTGAGTTAAAGACCAACCTCCTAAGTGTTGGACAATTGCAAGAGAAGGGATATGAAATTACACTCAAAGGAGGTGTTTGCAAAATCCATGATGAGAAACAACATCTGATTGCTCAAGTTAATATGATCGCCAATCGGATGTTCCCGTTGCATCTTCATGACACCTCTCACTCATGTTTCTCTCTGCAAGATTGAAGGATAAAGCATGGTTATGGCATTTCGGATATGGACACCTCAACTTTGGTGGGTTGCGGACGTTACATCAAAAGAAGATGGTGGAGGGACTTCCCCCAATCACGGCGCGATCCGAAATATGTGAAGAGTGTGTTGTTAGCAAACAACACCGAGATCATTTTCCAAAAGGCAAAGCATGGAGAGCCAAGAAGCAGCTCGAACTTGTCCATTCGGATATTTGCGGACTAATTTCCCCAATTTCCAATGGAGGTAAACGATATATCATTACCTTCATTGACAATTTCGATTGGAAGGTTTGGGCTTACTTTTTGCAAGAAAAATCTGAAGCCTTTGAAGCCTTCAAGAGTTTCAAAACTCTTGTTGAAAAAGAGAGTGGAAATCTAATCAAAGTTCTCCGTACAAATCGTGGTGGCGAATATATTTTAACTGCGTTCGCAGATTTTTGTGTGAAGCATGGGATTAAAAGACAACTCACTGCAGCTTATTCACCGCAATGAATGGTGTCTCGCGAACGGAAGAACCGCACTATTCTGAATATGGTGCGAAACCTCTTGACGTCAAGTGGAGTTCCAAAAAGCTTCTAGCCGGAAGTAGTCAATTGGAGTGTTCATCTTTTGAATAGAAGTCCCACTCTCGTTGTTTTAAATAAGACACCCGAAGAAGCTTGGAGCGGGAGAAGACCCGTAGTTGATTACTTCGGAATTTTTGGGTGTATTTCATATGCCCATGTTCCTAACTAGAAGAGGAAGAAGCTAGAAGATAAAGCAGAAAAATGTATTTTTCTTGGCATTTGTGATCATTCAAAAGCCTACAAACTTTTTGATCCTATAACCAAGAAAATTACCATTAGCCGTGATGTGATCTTTGATGAAGAGAAATTCTAGTCATGGAACGAGAAGAATGGTGGTGATGGTGGTGAACCAATTCCAGCAAACTTTGAAGATGATCTCGAGTTGGAAAAGCAGCCCTCTACAAGTGAAGTCACCATAGAAAATACTGAAATTCAGCGATTCTCTGCAAGATTCGAAGAAAGACCACAACGCATCCGACGAAGGCCGCATGGATGGAAGATTATGAAGTATCTTGAGTTGAGCAAACCGAAGACCCACTAATCCATTTTGCTTTGTTTGTAGATAGTGATCCAACTACTTTTAATGAAGCAAGTACAAAATAAAATCGGAGAGCTGCAATGGATGCAGAGATCAAAGCAATTGAGAAGAATGGTACGTGGGAATTGATAGATCTTCCCGAAGGGCAAAAGACAATCGGAGTCAAGTGGGTATACAAGACGAAAATGAACAAGAATGGTGAGATTGAAAAGTACAAGGCGCGCTTGGTGGCAAAAGGTTACAAGTAGGAATTTGGAGTGGATTACAAAGAGGTGTTTGCGCCGGTTGCGAGACTCGATACAATCCGATTAGCGATTGCGCTAGCAACACGTAATTCATGGCCCATTTACCAGTTAGATGTGAAGTCAACGTTCTTACACGGTGATCTTCAAGAACAGTATTTGTTCATCAACCTTCCGGATATGTCAAACCGGGTAATGAACATAAAGTCTATAAGTTGATAAAGGCTTTATATGGGTTGAAGCAAGCTCCAAGAGCTTGGTACAAGTAGGATTGATGCTTATTTTTTGAAGGATGGATTTACAAAATGTCCCTATGAGCATACGCTATTTATTAAGATTGGTCATGGTGGAAAATTGCTTCTAATGTGTTTGTACGTGGATGATCTTATCTTCACAGGGAATGATAGTGACATGATCGACACATTTAAGAAGTCTATGATGGAGGAATTTGACATGACCGATCTTGGGTTGATGCATTATTTTCTGGGTATTGAGGTAAATCAATTTGAAGCTCGAATTTTTCTATCTCAAAAGAAATATGTTCAAGAGATTTTAGAAAAATTTCAAATGAAGCATTGCAATTCGGTAACCAAACCAACCGAGGTTGGATTGAAGTTATCGAAGGATCCCGGTGGAAGAAAGGTAAATAGCACTTTCTACAAGCAAATCGTGGGGAGTTTAATGTATTTAACAAAGCAACAAGGCCGGATATCATGCATCCTGTGAGCCTTATTAGCGGTACATGGAGAATCCAACTAAAAAACATTTGCAAGCTGCAAAGCAAATTCTTCGCTACTTGAGAGGGATTGCAACTTTTGGGTTGTTCTACAAGAAGGGAGAAAAATCAGAGTTGCTTGGTTTCACCGATAGCGATTACGCTGGTGATATGAATGATCGAAAAAGCACTTCCGGTTATGTATTTATGCTTGGTTGGGGCTGTCTCATGGTGTTCGAAGAAGCAACCGATTGTTACTTTGTCAACAACTGAAGTTGAGTTTGTGGCTGCCACCTCTAGTGCTTGTCAAGCTATTTGGCTAAGGAAGATTCTTGGAAAACTTCAATTTAAACTGGAAGATGCAACTACAATCTATTGTGACAACAAACTCAGCCATTAAATTCTCAAAAGATCCAGTTCTACATGGGAGGAGCAAACACATGGATGTGAAGTATCATTTCCCGAGGGATCTCACGAAAGATAAAGTGATTGATCTTGTTTTTTGCACGAGTGAAGATCAGCTTGCTGATTTGTTCACCAAGCCTCTCAAAGTATCTGCATATTAGAAGCTAAGAAAGCTTCTTGGTGTTTGTTCGTTGGAAGCTATAGGTTAAGGGAGGGCTGGTTCTAGTCCTTTAAACTGATTGTTTGCAACATCAGTTTAAGGAAGGGTGTTGAATTAGTCAAAGCATTTGTTTGTTTTTTCAATAAAGTCTAGTTGGTTGTTCTAGTTTATAGGAATCTGTTGCAGCATTTTGTTGCTGCACACACGTTCAAGATAGTGGATAGATAGTTCAGCATAGTGGATCAATTGTTGTTGCTATTTTTCTGGGATTTTCTATTGGTGTATGACCTATTTAAAAGGTTAAGTTGTTATTCAATTATGATGTACGAAGGCAGTAAGTATTTTTCACGGGTATGCACTCTCTACTCTCTGACTCTCTTTTCTGTGTTTTTTAGTGCTTGCAAAGCACAGCCAACTTCTGCAATTTTCCTGTAACAAATACATTACCTCGAAATTTGTCTAACTTTTTTTCATTTGCGTCACCCCCTTTTAACACAGACACTCAGCAATACTCATATCATTGGTAACCGAGCACGATAAGATTTCTATGTAGATGAAGAAATCCTGAATCAATCTCTTGGATAAGCCTGCTTCTGGTCAGTGTACCGTTAGTGTGAGCCAAGCAAAAGATTAGTTGGCCAACCATATGCTCCACGCGCTAAAGTGCTAAGAAAGTGTGCAAGGCATACCAAGTTATTGCGGCAAAGCTGCACTTAAAATCTTCCCAGCAAAAATCTGAAATTCCGGGATGCAAGTCCGCATCTTTCTTAGTCACACCACAAGCTAAAGGTACCAGAAGTAAAACTCTTACAAAATATCGCAGCAGGAAGTCATATATAGTAAATCTACATGTGCTTAGAGTCCCAGACCAACCGTTCGGCCATCCCTCCTTCGAAGTCCAGCAGTGTATTGTTTCTCTAAATCCAATTGCAGCTCCTTCTGTTTTTCGGCTCGCAGAAGGCTGTTCCCATTTTCGCTGTTCGCTTGTGGCTCCACCTTGAGCTCGCCCTTCACACCCTACAATTGGCCATAGGTACCAAGGCAACCTCAGACTCTAAAAAAGTGTTAGTAAGTGAACTCTATGAAGGAGAATTAACTTACTAAGGCAAAGCAACACGAGATTCTTAACAGTACTCATTGGAAATTTAGGACAAAATCTACATTAAGAAAGGGGAATGGGGTTTACCATGAGCTTGCTAAATTTTTCTTGCCGTTCACGATCAGCAATCAGAGACACATCCCAAAGGTGAGCAGACTGCAAAGACTGAGAGGCATGAGTATAGAATCTACGAAAGCAACAAAAGCAGGTGTAGAAAGTTTCATCCACTGGGCAAATCCAAACATATGAAATCATCGCCATACCTCTTCAGTAACTGTATTTTTCTTGTTCCCCCAAAGTAGCTTCTTCTTTTGTTCAGTAGATAAGTAGCCAGTTGGTCCAAACCCACCAGCAAGATTCTTATTGACTGAATTCAAAGAGATGATACGATCACCGCAGAAGCAATTATAGTTACAGAGATCAAAACATCATAGTAACGCATCAACTTGGAAAGGAACACTGCATATATTATCCCAATTGCCAGGTATCTCAAGACACATTGATCCCCAACTACAGAAAATTCAACTAATGTGACGGAGGATAGCAAATAAGAACTTCTCATCAGATAACATCCTTAAATAATTAACAGAAGAAATCAACAAGTGCATATCTTTGTATAGAAGGCAGGGATGGAATTGTGCTGCTACAAGAGGGGGCCGGATGATCACTTTTCCACTCTTCTTGACAGTTTTCCTAAATTATTTGACTGATAAACCACTCCTGCTTCCAGGAGGGTATGACAAATGAATCAGATTTCACAGGTTTTGTAGGAGGTTGCATGTTTCACTATCTACCCAGTTCAGGGAAACTGTGCACAAAAAGACATTACTAGATCATTGAAAAGCAACTTAAGGTATAAGGCCCCAGAATAACCTTGCCTTCAGAAGAAACCCGAAAAGGCTCATCACAAGTCGAGCCCTATATGATTGACAAGATGAGAAAAATACAGAATGACAACAAGCATCAAGAGAAAGCTCCGATGAGGGAACAACAAAACTAAGAGACAAGTCAGTCTAGACAAGGGTGAAAGACCAAGTAATCATGCTTCAAAATCATCTTCCAAAAAGTTTCAAAATAAATTAATGCAATTTTCCCACAAAATGGAGTCATAAATGTTACTAACATGAAACATGAGGGAAAAGATCAATTAGACAAACAGTGGAACAAGTAACCGAGCATATGTCCTTGAACTCATCATCACATTTATTATATTCCTTACCCGAGCACATGCTGGGCATCACAAACCAGATTTGACAAAGAATCAACCAGTTAATTGACAACAGCCAAAGTCCATCTCCCAGGGCCAGGAGGATAGAGGAGAACATTTGTATTTCATTAGAAGAGAGAATTAGCTGAAGCATTTTTTTGCCTCAAAAACGTATCAATCTCAACTACATCCAAGTCATAACAAAAACCATCCCCCTTGAAAATATAGAAATAAAGAAAGGTTATAGTTTTAATGATAAGAGAGGAATATTTGAAGCTTGCCTCAAGGAGATATAATTGTAAGAGGATATTCCAACAGGAAATTAATGTTGTTTACAAGAAGCCAACATACGCACATCAACACAACCTTTTCAAAGCCATACTTCAGCAAGATAAGTCACAACCAGAAATACTTAGAAATGCAACAAGTAGATTGTAATAAAATTAAGGCAAAAAGATCCGAACATATGAAGTTAAATGTTAAACAAAACAATGAACAAAACATACCCATTTCAGCAGCCCTCATAGCAGCAGATTTTGCAGCACTCAGATCATTAGCAGCCTCAGTTCCACAGGCATGGGGCTGTGATTCATTTTCTTTGACACTGGTCTCCTGAGATTCCTTCAGACCCAATGAGTGCTTCGCATTATCTACCACGACAAATAATAAAAGCAACAAGGCAGTATAAGGAATAGCAAAGAGGGAAAACCCACATTTACCAAACCTACTGAAATCAGACCATCTTGAGGGAGAGTGATGAATGATGCTCAATTAACAACTGACAAAAATATTACCATCCTTGTTGAAGATAGGGTCCCTTTCGGAGCTGAAAAGCCTCGGTCTTTTGGTTGGGGAACTCTTGTCACTCTTAAAGACAGTTGAATCATCTAAATGCTTCTCTGCTCCTCTTTTCTGCTGATCCTTGTCCTTCTTCATGAGGCTGCAATCATCAGGGCTCTTCTTTTCTTTGGCAAGCTTTTGACTGTCCCTATCCCTCACATCATTTCTATAACCTTCTTTAGTTTGATGTCCATCAGTATCCCTTCTAGCTGTACAAGAACTATGGTACCCCTTGGATTCTTCTCTAGAAAGAGCCCTATCAATTCGGCGATCTCCTGAACTCCTGTGATAATCCTTTCTCTCACTTCGATCATCTACATCCCGCTTACGACGATCCCTCTCTGACTCTTCAAAATTATCATTTCTCCTCCCAGACTCTTTTTCCCTATCTTTACTTCTGTGACCTAAGTCGTCATACTTATCTCGGGAATATCTGTCCCCATCCTGTGTACAGTCCTTCGATCTGCTATAATCACTGTCTCGCCTTGTACGATCAGAATAAGAGCCCCTTTTTGATTCTCGAACCCCATGAGTGGACTTGTGATGATCCCTCTCTTCTTCATCCATGCGATGTCTGGTCTGCTCGTCAATTCTAGAGAAACCACGAGAACCCCTGGAGGCATGACGATCAGAATACTTATATGAATCACCGCCCCTGATGTAGTGGCTCCGTCCAGAATCTTTGTATAAATCCTTCTCATCGACCTTCCTTCTTTCTCGATATTCAGGGGGCTTAGAAGCATCATACCTTCCATACTTTGGGCTATATGCCCGGTCGTGCTCAGGACTCCCTGAAGAACACGAAGAGACAAGTTTCCAAGGGCAATTACTAATAAAATTTTGTAAAACACAAATTCCTCATTAGGAAGAATTGCTTTGTAAAAACTGCTTCACCAAGAGAAGTGCTTTTTCAGCATAATACTTCACTAGGTTACTTTTGGTACATAATACAGCCAAAGAAACAATTCAGTACTGACATATCTGGTGAACAATGTGCACGAATGCTTCAGAAAGCAGATTTTCTTTTGAATGTAAAAGATATCCACCAAAATTTGACAAATATTGCTTCTCACAAGCTTTCCTCTATTTTGCCAAATGTAGACACTGTCCTTGGCAGTAAATTTTTATGCAAACCTCTCAAGTTTTTTCCCTACTTATGCCTCTTGGGCGACACGTTAGATAATATCCTAATGTTGCTGAAAATGAAGTGCACACATGAGCCATGAATGATCAAATGCCAACCAGCCATAGTTGTGCCAATGTATTTCATATATTACACAAACAACAATAAAAGCTCAAGCGATGTAATCAAATTAGTTAGAGACATCTCAGCCCAATACCCTTTGGAAAGTGCCACACTGATCTAAAAAAGTGATATAGAGCAGTGAAGCTTCAATCAAACTAAAATTTCATCGTGATCACAACACAGACCACTGTCCACTAATTCCAACATAGTCAACATCGAGCAGTTCCAGAATTACATATACAACAGACAACTATCGAGACCTCACAATACCATAAGCCATCCGTCAAAATATGGAAAAGGAACAGACCATCGGATGAAGATGAGTTGCTAGCCGGAGAATGACGTCGATAGTTCCTATTAGATGCGTCATTTGATGGCTTGTGGAATGCTGCCTTCACATCAGCAATATTTGGAGGCGAAGACTGAGCTTTGGGGTCCATGATCGATAGCAGCACCTGCTAAAAGGGTCATCGTTCTTAGCATAAGCACATGAAAGAACACAACACAAACTGATGGACACGCTTCGGTCCTGTCAGGATTCCAAACTCCCATCATACCTATCAAAGTAAATAACTCAAATTTCGCCTTTCATACATTTTCCAGTCAACGAAACACCAAGCAACTAAGAAACGTCACTCGCGCGCTTCAGAACCAGTAAACGCAGCTCAATTGTCCCACATAAGCGATCGAGCAAAAAAAAAAAGAAAAAAGAAACGAACCATTTCTGATTCAGGAGACGAAAAGACCTTAAACCTAACTCGAGCTTTTGCCGATTGAATTGAAACGAAAAATAATTCAACGACGAGAACAAGGCGAAAAAATCGTCCCCGATAAATCTCTCCCCCTGAGCAAATAGCTCGTGCACCCAACAAATCGATCTAAGCCTCGAAAAACCAAACCGCGACGCCATCATATCACAGAAATCACGATGGATCGATACGAACAAGACACGAAGAGGAAGGAAGAACGGAAGATTCTCGAACCTGATGTTCAACGCGATCAGCTCGAGAGAATCGCTCGGAGAAGAACACGAATCGGTTCGCCTGGCCTTCGGTCAGCTTGCAGGTTTTTGCGACATGGTGGGGGGTCTCTGTGTGTGTGAGTGACAAATATCTTCGTCCTCAGCTGGTAGGCTTTGTTTTGGATAAAGCACGCATTTGGGCCGTTGGGCCGTATTAATGGGCTTATTACATGCTTGTCTAAACAAAAGGCCAATGAGCCCTTGCCCGCCGTCGCGGGGGCCGCCGACCCTCGTTCGACCACTAGCCAGCGGCCGCTGGCTAATGCCGGCCGGACCGGTGCCTTACCTCCTCGGATCCTCCCCATCTATCCTTTCACTTATTTTCATTTTTCTCTCAAAATTTCAATATTACTTTCATTGATATTCTTTATTTTCTGATTTATTTATTTATTTATTTTTAAATGCCACGCTGAGAATGGAATGTCAATTATTTAACAGTGAATTAATGATCACGCCGTAACTTTGTCGGAAGGATCGACATAAACAGATATGTATAGTTTAAGGAGCCACTTATACCAAAAGAGAACGTTGGTCGGCCTGATTGAACATTTTGAAGGAACAATTCAAGAGCTACGAAAACTTTTTAAGTGACGATATACTTAACTTGAATAATTTTAACCCCTAACTCTAGCAAGTCTAAACATTCGTAAAGTTCGTAAGTCGACATTCAAATAAGATAAATTAGCAAGATATAAAATGCCCAGCTCAAGTTTCACCACACATTTTTGCGTGCCAACACATTTACACCTTGAGTTCTGTCATTCGACTTCGACTTAAATATAAATTTAGCTACTATACTGAAATTATTTACCCAATGTCCCCTATCCTCGAAAAGAAAAAGCAAAAAGAAAGAAAAACCTCGACTGAAAATGTGTATGGCGCGTAAAAATAAAATTTCGATGAAAACATGTCTGATCATGTATATTTTATGATACGTATTTTTGTCATGAAATATATTGGTTGCTGTCGGTCCGTCGCCTAAGGTAGAAGTGTTCTTTCGCAACAATGTCGTCGCTTTTCCTTCTCTGAAAAGGCAGAGAGAAAGAGAGAGAGAGAGAGAGAGCCTGGAGTGGAGTGATGGGGGACCGGACCAGCTCATGAAAACCACCCGGACATCGTTGGCAAATTGGGTTTTCACGTTTTGTGGTCTAATTGGAAGCCTTGGATCCAGGCAGTAGGACCCGGATGGTCCACCAGGCTCATCACTTGTCCCCTTCAATCTGCATCGCAGGTCCATGTGGTATTAATCACGAGTGCCGTGTCTTTAGCGAGAATCGCGCCGGACCGAATCGGCCGGTACCAATCCAGTTTTCAATTCCAAGTATCGGACTAAATTGGTATTAATATACATATATATACAAATATTTCATATTTATGTTTGAAAATCTTAAATCTCTAATTGCTAATTATGATCATGAAAAATCCTAAATCAATGAAAAGTCGCATGAATTGGACACGCTCATCAATGGAAAATCGCATGCCGAAGCTCCACACGAGCGATTAGTTGATGCGCCACTATCCACATGAAAAAAACGTCCATTGACGTCGCCACAATCATAAATTTAGCTGTTTTTTTTTCAGGAAGAACTAAATTTTTTTTTTGACCATAGAACAGAATCATAGTTCACATGTTGTCACCCCAGCGATACCGAGAAATTCAATAACTGAATTTGGTATTGGCAGAATACCGAAGAGATTTATAGAAATTAAATCGTGTGATATTGGTTGTTTTTTTCTTCACCTGGTGACGACCGTTGCCCCCAAGACTCGCTCAATCCTTGTCTCCCCATGCATTTAAGGCTACATACCAACTTAGGTCGGGTAAACATTAATTATCCTCTCTGGGTCTCAGCTCGATCATGATACATCCAAAAAAGATTTAAAAAAAAAAAAACAAGAGCACGAGGAAATACAAAGATGACCTGTTATTAGTATATTAGCTGGGGTTTTGTCACAACACGAAAATTAGTTTAAAATAAATATTGTATTGACATATCAATTTGAAAATTTTTGCGATAGAAGTCCTAAATAATTTCAAGTGCGTGCGCTATTTTTTTATTTTTATATATAAAAGATCACGAATGATGCATTGCAATGGATTAAATTAGTTTAAACGAGACATGGCACTGCTGTGTTGACATGACAACAAAGAAACATTATCGAACATTTTCAAGTCGTGAATTGTATTTACAAGGATTTTGAGATAAGACAGGGATTCTATAGAATGATACTGCAAACCAAATGAAAGGGATGTAATGTAACTTGGTAGCGCGTTTGTTTTGGGTACAAGATAACTTGCAAAAAAAAAAAAATAGAGAGAAGAGAATAAATAACATGCTAACGAATACCTTAAAGGTACCAAAACCTTTGATGGACCTTACGAGTCGCTTTAAAGCAAGAGTCGATCCTCATAATTATCTTTCGCGGTAGGAAAATATCTTCCCTTTGTAATTTTCCTAAGGTGTGGTCACTATTCACGTGACGAGGAATATGGTTTTCCAAGCCTAAGTCGTCGTCACTAGACAAGCGGGGCTTCGGCGACGAACATGGAGACAAAAGAAAATCTGACCACACGCGATTTAGAAAGCAATAACTATAGTTTAGTCTTAATTTGACAAGTGTTTTTCACGACCTTTACTAAGTAAGTTGTAATTTACTGAAGAAGACAAAAAAGAAGAAGAAGAAGAAGAAGAGGAAGATCTTCACGAACACTGACATTTCATGGTAAAAAAGCAGCCTTTAATCCAAATGAAGAAGATCTCCTGAAATCCGCGTCCATCCGTCTCCCGTCTCACTCCGTTGCATTCATTTCGTCTTCTTCCCACCACCCAACCCTCTTGAGCGCTCCTCTTCACCAAGAAAATCAAAGCCCTCTTTTCTGTTTCTCTCTCTTCTGTCAAAATTGATGCCAAAAGAGCAAACTTCTCCGGAGAGAAATCAGTAGAGAGAGAGAGAGAGAGTGAGAGAAGCCAAACTTTTCCAGAGGAGATCAGTAGCGAGAGAGAGAGAGAGAGAGAGAGAGAGAGAGAGCAGAGGCATTTGCTTCCATCTTCGTTTCATTCATGGGCTGCTCTGCTTCAAGGCTCGAAGCTATCCTCAGCAAGTACCCAGAAGAAGACCACAAGTCTCCGTCTTCTTCTTCAGTGGACTCCACCGCCACCACTCTCTCCCTAGACTCATCGCCACTCAAGAAGCCCCGAGCCCTCTCTCTCCCCTCCCCGCTCGTCCACCACCCGCCTCTGCGGAAGGGCGACACCCACCACCTGGTCTGTCTCACTTCCACCACCTACGGCTCCCTCCGCCTCACCAACCCGGCCAAAACCCCGACCCTCGCCTCCGGAAGCCCCGATTTTTCTGGCCGAAACACGGGCCACGACGACCCCGCCCCGGCCGACGGCGATGCGAAGGAGTCGCTCTCGCCGGACTCCGTCATCAACACTTGGGAGCTCATGGACGGTCTCGACGACTCCGATTTCGTCTCCGAGAATCCCTCCGGTAAGCTGCATTCTTCGGATTACGGCTTTGCAACGAAACCCAGTTCCTGTAGGTACACTAGCTTTGATGGGTCTGTTAGGAACGTGCGTGATTCGTCATCTTTTCCGGTGAAGTTGTCGGAGATGTTGGCGATAAGCCCCTCATGGGAGACGAAGCCGCTGTGGAAGCATTTGTCTGAGGAAGCTCTGTTGGCCAAGATGGACCCCAACGTGGTTTATAGTTACAGGCGTGCGTTGTGTTCTAGGCAATCGGCGAGCAATCCGAGCCAAACACGAACGGTTAGGCCTGTGAGACCGGCCACTGTTAGCACTTTGGCATGTGATGATCAGAACTGGATGAGAGGCGCAGAGGATAAAGTCTTGTTCTATTTCACTAGTTTGAGAGGAATTAGGAAGACTTACGAGGATTGCTGTGCTGTGAGAATGATACTTAAGGGGTTCAGAGTGCATGTGGACGAGAGGGACATTTCCATGGATTCTTCGTACAAGAGCGAGCTGCAGGGTGCGCTTAGAGGGAAGGCGCTTAGCTTGCCTCAAGTTTTTGTTAGGGGGAAACGTGTCGGTGGGGCTGAGGAGATTAAGCAACTCAATGAGGCTGGTGAGATGGCGACGCTCTTGGACGGATTGCCCATCAAAGATTCGGGATCCGTCTGTGAGACTTGTGGGGATGCGAGATTCGTGCCCTGCTCGAGCTGTGACGGTAGTAGGAAGGTATTTGACGAGGACGAAGGGCAGACTCGGAGGTGCCTGGATTGCAATGAGAACGGGTTGATTCGGTGCTATAGTTGCTGCCTCTGAACTCGGGTAATCACTTTGATGTGTAAATTTTTGGTCCTAATCCCTGTTCTATTGCTCGAGCAATGTTGAGATATGGCTGGACTCTGTCGAGAGTTGTAGATTGGCAGTGTTAATAACCAATGGTGGTTGATAGAATTGTTCATTTGCCCCTATGAACTCCGTGAATAAGACTACTGGTTTTTCTGCCATTTTTTCTCGTGGTCCTTTGGAGAGGTTGGCTTGCATTTTAGGCCTCTGCGTTCTTTCCTTTTCCTGTTTGGGACATGAAATGCGATGAAAAATTGAGATATGTTCCTGCAAAGAATCATAGAACAATTCACACTTGCATTACACAGTCATACACGTTTTGTCACCGATACAGTCTTGTGGCTATCCTGGTTTGTGTTAGCAGACAAGGACCATACATCCAAATAGTCCATAACCACTGTCTGATTTGATGCTGCTGTATTCCTTTGATTGGAAAGTATGCATGGTTAAGGAAGAAAAATATGTTTTCTGCATTAATGTCTTAACTAGTTCTTGTTGTAAGGCGGTCTTTTGTAGTGCTGACCCGACTGCAAATAAAACTCTTTACTCTGCTGCTATGAAATGTTAAGGAAGTCAGTATTTTCACTCTCTGTGGGTAGGCCGGGGTGCCAATCGCGAAGAGTTCAGTTAGAAGAATGTTTCTGAATATCTGATTCACAAAAGGAAGTGTCGCCTGAGCGTCCGACATGTTCCTACCTACGTGTGTAGCACGATGTGCACGTGTTCTATTAGCTTAAGCTTAACGGTTATGCACACACTTTTGACATGGTATTAACGTAGGAAAGTGTATTTCCGTTCTATCCATTCGTTGATTTGCATGCTTTTCCTTTCAGAATCTCACTGACCTTCGCATGAGGGCAAGCATTCAGGTCTGCATTCTTCCCCACTGTTCCCAATCAGTCCGGACCAATTTTCTGCTCATTCTTGAATTTAATGGACACAACATGAGCTGGGTAGGCGGCTCTCAGCTTTCCTACGCCTGCTGCAACAAGCATGTGTGCGGAAGGATATGCTTGTCTTTGGTCCCAAGTATGAACCAAGTGTTGTTCTGGGATTCACTTACGTGAAGCAAATTCTGTGATCACGGAATATGCTCTTAATAGATGAATTAACCTCGTCATGAGCAGTTTCAATATGTTTTCTTCATTTTGTTCTGCATGATAAACTGAGGAGTTCTCTTTCTGGAGCTTCTTCGGTGATGGCATACTTGCGCCGTGCCACTGCAGTCAGCTTCCGCTAATGTTGGCAGCAAGCAACCCTCGCACGCTGTGAAATATCGGCTTCTTCTTCTTCTAACGTTGTAATTCTGTAATATTCACACCACCCTCTGGGGCCATGGCTGTGACTTGAAAGCTCAAGTGGCGACGATGCCTTTGAGCCCCAATCTCAAACGTGAGCGACCATGGCTATGAGTTTCGGAGTTAGATTTGGCCATGGTGGGCGCGACCTTCAAGCTGACATGTTCATGGCCGTAAGCTTTCGAGCTCGAGTGACCACTGACCAGGGTGGCCGCGATGAAGAACACTAGTCACCGATCAATTTCACTCTCAACATCAAGAAATCCTCGTTGCTACTTATTTTTGAGATGGTACTGCGATATGACTTCTTAATTGGTTCTCTCTCTCTCTCTCTCTCTCAATATTGTGTGCGTGTGTTTTTTTTTCTTTGTTTGTAGCGTTTTATGTCACCTGATGTGGCACATAATAAATTTGAGCGAATAATATAACATCACACGGGACTTCGACATCCCTATTTGCAATCTCGGTCCATGTTATCAAAATTTGACTGGTGAAAGAAAAAAAATTAATGGATGAACTAAACATTTAAAGAGTATAAGAATGTTTTTGAATAAAAAAGAAGCAGACAAACGATTTTGGATTTTGGACATAAGCACAAAGACTACGGAAAAATTACCAAAAAAGTCGTAAACTTATTGCTTTATTGTGTCAATTCAATCATAAACTATTTTTTTTGGCTGATTAAGTCCTAAACCTATTGCTATTTTGCCAATTTAGTCCTAAATTATTTTTTTTGCCGATTAAGTCCTAAATCTATTGCACTTATGCCAATTCACCCATTTGACCAACCGATGTTGATGTGGTGTTGCCGGTTCGACGTGGTAATTTTTTTCAATAATATTTGAATATTTGAATTATTGTTAAAAAAATTTTAATTATTTTTTTTGTCCTTTTTTTTTAGGGTTTGGACCGACGACCTTGCGGGCCATAAGTCAAGGGCCGGTGACCTCGTCGGTCCCCTTGGGCGAGGGTTGTGGCCCTCCGTTGGCAATTGGGCAAGGGTTGCGGCCTCCGTTGACCAAGGTGAGGAGTTGCTAGCCCTCGCTTGCGGTTGGGGGGACGGCCGTGAACCCTCACCTAAGGGGCCCGGTGGCCCAAACCCTAGAAAGAAAGAAAATTAAAAAAAAAGACAGGAAAAAAAGTTACTAAAAAATTGTCACGTTAGGGTTGGTTGGCTAAATGGATTGAATTGGCAAAATTATAAAAGGTTTAAGACTCAATTGGTTAAAAAAATGGATGTAGGATTAAATTAACATAATTACAATAGGTTCATGATTTTTTTTATAATTTTCTCAAAAGATGACTTGAACTTACCCGGTTGATCTCAACTAATAAACAACGCAACAAAAATTACCTACTCCTCTTTCTTGTCCACGTTCTAAACGCAAAACTACTCCTAATTTTCAGGCCAGGACAAAGCCCATGAGGGACAACGTAGGATTATCATATGTTAAGACCCTGGCAGCCTCAGGGATATTTGTTTTTTCTGCAAATGCCTATTCACGAAACGATGCAATCACATCGACCATTGAAAATCAAAATAAAATTAACGATCGCATCTCATGCAAGTCCCAAGGACTCTCAAAAACATGAATCCCACTTCACCATTTCGTGGCGTTTGAGAACGAAACTAGCTGTGGGCTCTGTACAATCATCGGAATTTTCAGAAGACATCACCACTTCGTGTCAAGCATTCTTGCACCGGAGTCCCCATGCACACGTTCCGAACCATACGGCAAGCAAAGATTGCACAAAAAGATGACAAACGAACACAAAATTCGATCCATTCTCGTAATTCCATAAGCCGAAGAACGCTTGACGGAGCTTGACTGGGCTCGGACCGGGCCCTAATCTGTACCTTAAATTAATTAAACAATGGAAACTTCTCCATGCACGAGCCACCCACCATGGGAATGCTCGTGGTCGGGGTGCGGGGTCCAAAGCATTAGGGTTTTGCTCGACAATGTCGGCCACGAGAGAGATGTTTTTAAGACACTTCCCTCATTTCCCTACTCGCAGGAAAAGACACGGCTTTCCTGTCTTTCACAAAATTTTGTAGGGCGAACGAGGGGTCGTTTTGTTTGGAGTGTCCTTAAAAAGAGAGACTCTATATATGTATAAACATATACGTTCTCCTAGGGCAAAAAAATTTAAGGGGACAAAAGGCTTTTTTTTTTTTTTTCATGGACCAACCGGCAAGGACTTGTTGTGAATCGGGCGTCGTCTTCGGACTTGGGAATAATCCATGGTAAAATATTGGGTCGGGTCGGTCCCCTCCACCCATTCTCTCCATGTCCCTCTCTTGTCCTTCCCATGCATCGTCGTCGAGCCTGGTTCTCTGCTGCGGGCGCCATCCCCACCTGGGACATGTCACATCAAAGCCCAAAAAAAAAACTTGTTTAGCTCGTCGTTTAATCTAAACCAGATCATTAAGTTAATGATGTCGATGGAGATGGTGTTGGGAGTTGGTACGATGAGGTCCGCTCCAAACACGTTCCTCATGTTATGTTCGTAGCCTATGGCTCTCGCTCGCTTGTCCTCGGAAGGAACCGTCGCCCGCTAAAAAGAATGATAAGACAATATGATCTCATCGATCGCAGCAACGGTTTTCCGGGTTCTAGGTTTAGTTAATTACTTGTTGTACCTGAAGTGTGCTCTTAATCCAACCTATCCCCATGCAGATCTTCCAAGTCATTGCCTTATTCGTAGGTTAAACTAATCTATAGCTGTCTGGAAGATGGGCCCTAATCATGGATGCGTAGTGATAAGGACCGATGATGAGAGCATGACAACCTTTTTCGTGTAGGCGGTTTAATTGTTGCGTTTGCTTATATCACGTTGTTCCTCATTCTGATAAACCATACATGTCATTTGTTAATGAATAACAACTTTGTTCCTATTTCTTTGACGAAAAGTCAGCAAAAAATAGCATTTGTGCTTCGCATTGATGGTAAATTAATGAACGAGGCCTAGACGGAAACTTATAATATTCACAAGCTAGACTTGAACTTTCGATGACATGCCGTAAGATGGTTGATTTCTCTTTGAAGGAAAACAGTCAATGCCATGTTTGTAACTGGAACACGGTCATAGTACTCTACGACATCTAAATAGAAGCAAGCTTCACATGATTCTTTATAAGTGGATGAAGGCCTAAACCCCTCTCTCTCTCTGTCTCTCTCTCTCTCTCTCTCTACATACACAAACGAACTCAAATGAAATTATCGGTGTGTGATCGGACTCTGTATATTTCAATATTTCCACATCTTTATCCTAGTCATGTTCTAATTAGGAGAGATGGCCAGAATCAAATCATACAGTCATTTAACCACACATACAGCTGCGTAAGCTTGAGTCCTGAACATGTAAATAGATTGCTTTCTACAGTGGTGTGCTAATTTATGAGCGAGACTATTCACAGGTGAACCCCATTTGACAATCTAATAAGTCTTGTTACATCGACTTCTTCGGTCGATGTGCTTTTGCATCCCTAGGTTTCTTCAGTGATTCTAATGTGAAAGTAACGGGAGCAGAAAATGTGGAGATGCTTCACAAAAAGGAATTTAGCAAAATGCTGAGATGTGATCCGTGAAAATACTAATTACCCGATTTATCTTCTTTTTGCTTTGGCACCGCCGTGGGAACTTCTTTGCCACGTCCTTTTATCTATTCCCATTCAAAGCGAGACGAAAAGATGGACGTTAGAGGTTTTAGCTTGCGTACGGTAAAGTACCATTAATGAAGTTGGAGAAAGGAAATTACGTGAACAATGAGCTTCTCAGCCAGTTTGGCAGGATTGCTTCTTACAGTTACAGTGACTTGCTCGAAGGGTCTCAGCTTTCTTGGCGAGTTGAGAGGAGAAAGCACCCGAGCTTCTCGTGCTGGACAATATCACCAAGCAAAACCCCAGTTCACATCGCGTCAGTCAGAGAGAGAGAGAGAGAGAGAGAGAGAGAGAGAGAACCTTGTTGAAGAGAAGGCAGTGCATGAACATGGTGAGAAGCGTAGGACAAGGTGGTTAGAATAAGCATGCTCAGGTTGAGAATGCAAAGCCTCGCAGGAACAACCATCGGTCCCATCTCTGTCTCAACGGCAGACTTGCACATACGAGAGAGCTTCTTAAGCAGGCGTCTGGTTTGAATATATACTGGTATGAGAGGGGGAGAGAGGGAGAGAGGAAGAGACCAGAACACAACACAGAACACAAAACGCAGAGTTCGAAAAGAACAAGAAGAAAATCTACGCCCTGGCTTGGTTTTTTAGGAGGTTTTCACGCAGTTTTGAGTCGTGTTTTGTCGCCTGCTCATTGGTCGGGGACTCGGTGGCCTTAGGTACGCGCGAAATATTTTTCCTACACACTTCCCTATCGACGCGATATGCCCACGTTCGCTACGTCACATTTGGTGGGTCAGTCATATTCTCTCTTGATTCTAGGTTTTCACTAGGATGTTGTTCACGGATATATTGCTATGTATCAGCATCCTCTCATTTCTAGGGGCAAAGATCTAACTGTTTAGGTTTGTTCATTTGTACGTGTATTTATATGTAGACACAAAAACGTGACCCAAATAACCCCCTTCGCATCGCCAATAGCTCTGGTGAATGTGACCTGTACTACAACCCCTCTCTCTCTCTCTCTCTCACTAGAATGATCACATAGATATTGCCGCCGTCATCGACGTCCTCGGATCGAGGCTGTCCGTGGCTTCCGCGACCTAGATTTGAGGTTGTGGGCTCTCAATGATCTCAAATCAACGTGATGGACGTTGTGGCAACGTTAGGACGCGTATGGCAACGCTTGTGCTTTAGAAATCAAATTCGGTCGGAAGTTGATTTTTTTACTTATGGAGAAAAGCAAATTTTTTCACTTCTTCAAATGGATCCAAAACTACTACGGAACAAAAAATACTTGAAGTAAGAAAATGAAGTTGTTTAACCAAATGAATTTCTACTTTGAAATTGCGTTACCAAATGGATTTTTGCTTTAAAAGCATTTATGAAACATAAATTTTACTCCAAAAATGTTGTAATGCGCACCCTTAGATTATCGAGGTCGCGGATGGTGCTCTATTCTTGGACACACACGCATGCGCAGCAACACACACTTGCCCCTTGAAGGGGTGAGGCAACGGGAAACGATCGTGGTGGTCGAGCGAGGGTTTGGACATTTGGGTTCGGAGGCTCTAGGTGGTCGGGCAGAGGATGCGGCAAGGGAGGGGCATTTTCGGGAAAGAAAGTGCCAATTTGATAATTGTGCTACCCCGAGTTGATGAAATCGGAGTCTAAATTGTGGTTGCCGAGCAAGGGTTTGACATTTCGGTTCGGAGGGTTTAGGTGGTCAAGCGAGAGGATGTGGCAGGGGACGGGCATTTTCGAGAAAGAAAGTGCCAGTTTGATAGTTGTGCTACATGTGTCGATGAAATCCGAAGTCTAAATCGTGGGGAAAATTGTTCAAATGGATTGAATTAACACTAATGCAAAAAGTTCATGATCGAATTGGTAAAATTAAAAGGTTTAATTTGAATCGGCAAAAGTGCAACATGTTTATGACTTTTTTTTTGACAATTTTCCCAAACCTATTGCATTTTGGTTAACTCATTTTTAAACCTTTTAATTTTGCCAATTGAGTCCTAAACTTTTTGAGAAAATTAAAAGGTGCTGGGACTGAATCAAGGGTGCAATAGGTTTAGTATTTTTTAGACAATTCTCTCATGCGTTTGAAAAATGAGAATGCAAAATCTGTAATTTGAAATGAAAGGGTGCAACATGGCTAAAAGAGAAAGTGAGGGTGGTCATGGCAATCTTTCCAATGCCCACAATAGACGGGACCAAGCTGTGCCTATCAAAGGTGAATTCCAGGCTGTGTCTAGGGAGACTTTTCAGTCACTTGCCAACTAGCGTGACCACACACTTCAACGAGGCTTTGGTCGGATCCCTGTCCATTTTCGTGCAATTTCAATTGCGCACCCGATCAACCCTAGAATCAAAGTGAGCCCTACTCAGGGGATTGCGCTGTACCCAAGAACAAGAGCAATCACAAGAAGAAAAATAGCAAGGAATGGTACTGAATTTTCAAATTGAAATGGAGAATCATTGCTCGCAAGTAGGCTGCTGGCTATCGTAAACCATTCAACTTAGGAAAAAGAAGTAGAAATTTGATGCCGGGGACAGCGAACGAGGCTATTGATGGATTGAGAATGGCTTAATTACCAATTACGTTGGAAACTTAAAGAGCAAAGAAGGATCATATGAACTACTAGACTATTGATGGATTAAGAGCTTTTTGCCAATCGGAAGTTTAAGCATTATCCACATAGGAGGAAAATTACCAGCTGGCTGGCGGCCGCGTGAGGTGCTGTGCTTCTCTATCTCTGTTTAGACCACAAACATAAATTATGAGGTTTTACCTAAGCAATGCCTATTGTCCTATCTTTCTAAGCACGTTCTGGTTTTAACTCCGAGATTTTAAGATCCAGAGGAGGCGTTGTTGGGTGAGGTCTTACCAAGATAAGTGGCCGAAAGATGTCTATTGTGATCTAGCCTAATCCTTCTCCTCTACTGAAAAGAGAATGGCACACGGATTAGGCACATTCTCTATTTAGCTCTTGTTTTACCCTATTGGGCACTCGAGCGTTCCCGTCTTATGTCGACGGTCGGACCACCGTTCGAGTCCTATTTGGGTCCCGCATGATTCACCGGCTAAGGTCCATTGAACTCGCGCACGCCCGGGTGCACAGAACAACGAACAGCCGAATTAGATGTCTGAGATGTTCACCACATATGCAGTTAGAGAAGGAGAACTTGCTCTCTAAATTGATGAGTAAATCAGTGATGAATAGAGGACGCCAAGGACCAAAAAGAACTCAGCCTAGACATCATCTTCTCCATCTCAGTCCAGCAGCAGCCAATGATAAGATCCCAAGTGGGCAAGGAAAAGGGATAAACACAAGACGGGGTGTATATGAATATCTACAAGTAAACCTCAAACAATGTAATAAGCTTTTTAGAATCTACAGCAGAGAAGTCCATGCCTCCAGCCCCTGTGCCTCCGGAAAATCCTCCGGTCGGCTTTTGCCATTCGCACCGGACTGCTGTTCCATTCGTTCTGCAATCTGCACCCAACAATTGTAGTGCGTTAGAAAGATTAGTTAGTCATGGCTCAAGTAATGAACCGAAAGGAGAACAAAACAGATTGTGTAACTTGCAGACTGTTTACACGGGGAAGGCGAAAGATCTGTTGCTGGTCGCGCTGCCCTCAGATCTCAGTGAAAGGCTGCCCGAATATGCGATGGCCCCCGAGTAAGTTATGAGGCTGGAGACGCGGCCTGCCATTGAGAAACTTGATTCCCCGCTAAATGTTTCAGCTTGACGCTCTGTTTGACTATCAGAAACCCCGTCATGTTTCATCTTATTTCGAGTCTCGGTGGTGTATATTTCCTCTCCACTCGTGGATGCAGGGGCCGAAGCATCGGAGTTGGAGGCAGTGCTCCTGCATTCTGCCTCGCTAGCATCGCGAGCATCCTTGTCAGATCCTCCGGAAGCAGGCGAGCTTGCCACTTTGTCGGCCTCGCAATCATCAGGCATTTTCTCGATGTGGCTGTGGTTCGGAGAATTTTCTGAATTAGAAGCTGAAGAGGGGTCTCCAGAGGTTGCACTTCCATCTTCCAAGCTCCCACGAATTCCTTCGCTTGCTGACGACAGAGTGGCGGCATCTGTGATCTGTTCTGAGTTTGACTCCTGCAGAAGCGCCGGCCTAACTGTTATAATTAGGTCACACGGCATAGGGCAATTATAGCTGAAAGGTAATATGCTGATTCTCGGTATCAAGATCTAGAGATCATGCCTTCCAAATAAATCAAAACTACTAGATTATCACAACAACATAACATATGAATAAGTCACATCGGTGTTGAACAGGCTTCAGCACGAGAAAACATAAATATTTTAGGAGAAAAGCGGCGATTACACCGCATCGTTGGACCAGAAGAATAAGAGTAGCAAGTGATAATCTTGTGAATGTCTTGCTCTTGTCTTGCAAATAGTCTTCACATCCGAGTTTCACATCCGAGCACTATCACATCAGTGAAGATGCTGCAGAAGTTTTTCTCCGAGGAGTACAGGACTACATACCTTAGAAGAAGGTTGTGTGATTCCATAGCAGACATTATCAGATGAATCGCAGGGTAGAATTTCCAAGGGAACATCTCTCACTTTGGACTTGGCATCCGCATCGTCATCTGCCTTGATTTTGGTCGGTACTGAATTTGCACGAACATGTGGCTCAACAGCATCCTCAAAGTAATGATCTTCTGAATAGTTCAAACAGTTTGCAGAGGCGAAATGATTGTCCATCCTTCCATAAGATAGATTGCTCTCTTTATCCTCGCCGCCGAGAAAATTGGTACCCGGGCCTTTGTCCCTGTCGGTTTCAAACAAGACATTTTCATGAGAATTCACCCCATCATCAATGCAGATGTCCTTGACTTCGAGGAAAGAGCTCTCTCTGTAGCAGATCATCAACTCAGGAACCCGTAAATCGTCATCATTTCTATCCACGAGATAGTCCATGTCCTTCTTCGCCGGGCAAAACCTTGTTTCTGCAAAGGAAGGGCCACTCAGCCCACTCCTACCAAGGATGTCAAGTTGCTCCAAGTCACTCGATTTCAACACCGACCAGAAGCCATTGTCGTTGCTGTCAATACTCAACAAAACGGAACCTTTTTCACTGCCCTCGACATCACGTGGGACTTCTCGAGCGCTTGCCATCGTGATTTTCTTGTCCTGTTTCATCATCTTTTCAGCATTGCTGTTGAAGACTTCATTCTGTGGAGTTGAAGGGTGGTCCAGACTATTTAAGTACGATGAAAAGTGAAATGCCCCATCACCACCACCATCTGCGAATGAAATCAACCGTCAAAACACGGTTCAATATGCCAAATGCCCCAGAATTAGAATTAAAACTGTTGGGAAAATAACCAAAAAATCAGGCTCTCAAGAGAAGGCCAACTGGATGCAACAAAACACATAATTTTCAGAAGGAATTAAGATACCAATATCAGGAACGCATTTAGTAAGAGGGTATCGACTTTAGGACAATGGACAGTGCAGAAACAACAAAAACAGAGCAAGAATTAACAAAGTGAAACACCAAAATCCATGGTTCACATAGACAATACAGTAAGAATTGTGCAGAGCGTCAAAAGATATTGCGACTCCATTCATCAACCATGAAGGCAGGCTAGAGCAACAGGGGATGTAAAATTAGGTGCACTTTCGAAACAAACAAAAGGCACTGTTAAATTAAGTATGTTCTAATACTCTCTATGTTTAAAAAAGAGCACAACGTGCAGGGGTTCTTTTTTTCAATTGCCAATGAGTAGATAATACCAAATCCTGAAGCCATCGCCTCGCAGACGTGCACTCCAAAGAAGACCAGAGACTGCTTTAGAACTTCAAACTCAATTCTAATACAAGAGGGAATATCTACTTCAGGGGGGGGAGAGAGAGAGAGAGAGAGAGAGAGCACAGCAGTGACAGCACGTAATACCTCATTGTCTTCTGACCTTTTCTTTGGATTGTGCAGGTTGACACTAAAGAATTGGCATTTTAGAAAGAGGAAGATCTCAGGGAGACTTTCAAAATAGCAAAAAAAAAAAAAGAACATAAAGTGGGGGTCCAACTAATTTCCAGCAAAAATGTCAGAAAGAAAATAAACTAAACAAAGATTCATTACCCTGAAAATTTAGTGGTGGTTAAAGGATTATCAGGGCTAAAACCGATCATCACCATTACAAATGAATACCTTAATCCAAGTTTGTAGACTAAACTGGTCTTTTAGACTTAAACAGGACAAAGGAATAATGACTTTGGCAGCTTTCCAGAAAGCCACCTAAGCGGGTCAAAAAAGAACGACAAGGAAAACAGAGTCCAAAAGCTATCCACAAACAAACTTTCAAAGATCATAATCAAGGACTTTGTACTGATTTTCCGAAAGGGAAAAAAAAATACCCACCAGCCATGTTTCGATTTTAATCAACAAGTACGATATGTTCATCGAAATATGAAGTAGAATGAGTACAAAGAAAGCTCCAGGACAAGCAGAACCTGATGATTCGGATATCTGAATGATGAGACCCAATATCAATGCAAATCATATCTTCCCCTTTACCTTTTCCTCTTCCATTTTTTCAGTTCTTTCCTGGGTTGCATGTAATCTTAATGCCCAAAATATGCAACTTGCCGAAAAATAAGCCAGAACATATCTTCCCAGAAACCAAAAAGAATCGAAAAAACGTGGATGCAAAGAGAGAGAGAGAGAGAGACCTTAGAAGGAAGAGGAGACATGCTGCTTGATGATCCCGCCAAGGGAGGATTTGATTTGACCGAGAGATGGCTCTTTGTTTGATGTTCTCTGATCCATCTTCTACGTGAGTCTAGGCTGTTCTTGTAGCGTGGAGGAGAGAGAGAATGGCGGCAATGAGAGACAAAGCAGGGGTGGCACTACAGAAAAAAGAAAAGAGGCAGTGGTTTAGAGACGAAGTAATAAATGCCCAAAAGACAGATGGCTAAGGCGTCTCTCGTAATTTATTGAGGTATATACATGGAGAAATTCAAAAAGGTGACGAGAAAGATTTTTTTTGACAAGTGCATCGAGAAGCTAACAATATCCTGAAAGTCAACTGGCATACTGCTGCTGCTTCTTCTTCTCTAAAGGAATTGAAATTACAGTGAACCCAACAAAACAACAGATTATAATCAGTCTCTCTCCAGAAAGTTGCCAAATTTTCAGCTATCTGTTTATTGTTACATGGAAAGTTTACAGCTTTATGTAATTTGTCCCCCCACCATATCCTCTCATTACTTTTTCGTCCCACCTTCCTTCCTCGTATTCTCAAAACTTCACCGTCCAATTTCCGTCACTTTCCACGCCAACCCCGTTTCGGGGGTTCCGGTCACATCGGATTTTCCCAGCTGGGTTCTCGATCACAGCGCCCGAGATTAATCACCAATCATCATTTTATCTGCCGGTGGAAGTGCCATTTTTTGAGTGGGGTTCTGCTGATATCGATTACTTCATCTTTCCAGAGAATCATTTCCCTGCAACAGAGCCGCGAAGGACGTTGACTGACCCTCCAATCGATTACTTCCACGGCAGAAACATCAGAGAGAGAGAGCATGTTCATATTTCATTGCGGCCATTTCTTCTTTTTTTTTTCCCCTGTTTGAGTGGCCATTAATGGTTAATTACAGGCATGTGATTCTCTCTCTCTCTCTCTCTTCTCTCTCTCTCTCTCTCTGTGTTGACGTTAATAGAGAGACAGTAACGTCGCAGAAACAGAGCCATGTGACTGGGGGTAAGACAAGAGGGCGAAGAGTAATTGCATTTGGTGCGCTGCGACAGGAGGGTGACCTTTCTTTGGCCGGAAACAGCGACAGCAAAGTCAAACGAGGAAGCAGAGCAGTAACTGTTTCCCCCTGCGAAGGCTTGAACCGGGCAAGAGAATGACACTCCGCGGATTAGTTTGACCTGGGTCCGCTTGACCAAATGAATCCCTGCCTTTGATTCTGTGGATCTCACCTCATTTTCTCACGCGGCTCCCACGAAATCAGCGGTCATAATGAACTTGGCCTAGTAGTTTCGGGTCTTGGCAAAAAATTATCATCCTTAAGAAAATTTTCGATCTCTCTCTCTCTATTACATCCTTTTTGTTCCCCAAATATCTTGCCTTTTCACAAAGGTATGACACAGATTTAAAAGCCGTTGTTCGATAGACATTAGTACGAGTATAAATCGATACGGATTTGAAATGAATCACTTCTTTAGCACATTTGACTGACATAATATCTTTCGATAATTCGAATCGAACATGTGAACAAGCAATCGATTACTCTTATCTTTTTCCAATAGTAGATGAATTGAAGATGAATCGAATTGTTCTTCCGCATAATAATGTAACAGCCCCATATCTTTCGTTCAATGGAGTTGGAGGCGAAATTGGTGTCAAAGACGATGATTTGTGCAAGTAATTTTATTTTAGGTCCTTGTCATCGTGCTTACTCACGAATAGCTTAGTCAACTCCCTTCGCGAACTTACTTGGATTTGAAATTTCTGTACACTCAAGAATTACATGAGAACTGAACTAGCATCCAATAAATTTAAGATTGATCGGACAGACAAGGGTGGAAAAAGCAGACGTGGCGTCCAGCCGGCATCTAATTCGGGTTTGTTTGACCGTGGACAAATTGTGTGACGTGACGAATACTCCATGAATTATGCATTTTCGCATCATCTCATGGCCTGCAATATCTTTATTTTATTTTATTTTGCACATTTTTTTTATAATGATTAAAAGCTGCCAATACGGAATTTTGGGCTGACATGATTCGGGCCGGCACTTAGCACGTTTGCCGTGGTCAACTTTGGCTTCTCATTCCGTTCTTCGGACATTTGTTTCGCCTCATCAGTCCGCCTTGTCGATCATGAGAATTTGCTTAGCTAAGAGTTCATAGTTTGGTTAGGACAGGACATGACATGACAGAACAGAACAGAACACAAATTCATAAAACTAAAGTAACATCAGAACTTCCAGAATTCTTTCTTATGGAAAAGGAGCGAAAACTGCACAAGATTGGCGGCAAAAGCGCGATGCTTTCATTATTTCGACATACCGGTTATTCATATGTTATCGACACTGTTGATCCATTTCGATGGCTCCTAAAAATCGTGAGCGAGTCCTTTTTTCATCCCTTAAATTCTATCTTCTAGAACTCGAAGCATTCTACCGAGATCTCAAGAGTCAAGAGGCTTAATAAGGCATGGACGTCCACCAAGACAACAAGATAGAAATTCAAAATTTCAACTTACAAGAAGTCATTTGGCTTGCCAATTTTGATGTTCTGGTCAGCTAAGAATGCCGTGATCGCATTCTTCTGCCAGCTCTTGAAACTCCTGGCAGACAACATTATAAGCAATGGTCAATTCATGGCTTGAATGTTACCAGCGCTTTGCTAGAACTAAGCCTATTAGGTCCAAATGCTTTTAAAAAATTGCCTGATGCTCAATTAATGTGCGCCCCAGTTATATCGATTAATCTGCTCCCATCAGGAAGCTGAAAAATACGCTGTTTCTGTTTGGATGACTTACTTATGATCAAGATGCGCCATAATGTCGCCCCCGGGGAAAGCCGACTTCGTAGTCTTGAATGCCACTTCAATCGCTTGCCTCCAGGTCCCCCCGATCACTGCCGTATTAGCTTCTGCTTTTGACTGGCTAGGATCTTCCATGGGTAAGCAATATCCAGAAAGCAGATGCCCTACCCACACATCATCTTTCCTGAAATTATCATGAAAATGCTATGAAAACTTCGAACATCTCGAGAGCACCTAATAAACTTGGGATGTTGTAACTTGAAAAGATTGTCATCTTTTTTCTGTCTACAAATCTAATCCGAACAGGTAGCAAATTTATAGATATCAAACCCACGAAAAGATGTTAGATTGTAGCATTAAGGAGGACAGAAAAAGTTAAAAGACGTCTTACTGGACAATGTCCAGGTGCCGAGGCGCGTAATGTCCACCACCTATCCCAAGCAAGACTTTTTTCTTGGCAACATCCCTGAGACAGTATCAGAGGCAAATGTATTATTTCATGGTCCTGAGCAAGCAATGATTTATAGTCATGAGCACTTGTGCTCTCTCAGTTTTTTGTACTCAGCATTTCACATTGACGACAAAAGTGAAACACAGAGGTTATACTGCTTCCCAAATAGTCTTTCGATGGAAAAAAAACACATCTACAAAGTACTGAATTCAGTCACAAAGTCACAGAAACAGCCTTGAAATAATATTGGTAAAGAAAGGCTAATTTCTTGTAACATCAATTAAAGTATGAGCGTATACCTGCTCCAGTTCCCAACTGCAGGTTCTCCTCCAAGCCCAAGACCTTCCCAAGCTAACTTCATTTGAACAGGTGATATGTCAGACTAAGGAATTAAAAAAATCTTAAAAGACAATCAGATTCTGGACTGCCGTCTCGTCACATGGTATCAAATTACATGTCCTTTTCAAACATTTGAAAGAGGTGACCTTGAAGTTTAACAGGAAAATTATCCCGTGAAAGGAATTTCCTTTTCAGTAAATTAAAGTTCCATGTACTCAGGAGCCAGAGATAATTTTTTTCTCTGATATTCAGGAGCAAGAAGATTGGTACTTTTACACAACTACAAAAGGAATTAATAATAAGACCCCCTGATACCCCAGGGTACACTTACTCTTCCTAGGGTTTGAAATTATGTACTGATTGTTCTTCCAGTGTTATTGGACCAATACAGACTTTCACCACACGAAGAACTAATTTTGTGCGAGAGTTACGAAAGGAGGGGTTGCCATAGGATTTGTTCACAAAGACCCACAAACAATATATCAGTTAGTATAAAGTTAGTACGATGAAGGCACTTGTCGTGGTGATTTACACTAGAAAAGAAAAAAAAATCCATCTTGCATACAGTCAAACCACTATTGCACCATATCCACCATGACAATTGCAAATGACATGCCGGAATGTGCAAACCAATCCCTACAAGAGGCAAATTAAAAGCAGGGACATGCCACTCAATAGTACTCTATATAAAAAAAGCTGTGAACTCAACTTGAGCAATGACTTTAGCAGCATCCAGCCTCATCCAGTATTCTTCGGTACTCCCTAAATCAAGCACAAAAACACCACTGCGGATCATATCTATTTCTCATAGCTAAGGACATCATTGATAGGCAACGAAAAGACTGCGGCACACAGACTACAAAGTCCACATTCTAAGTTAAAGTCAACCATAAAATGAGCATTTGCACAGCAATCTACATGAAGAATTAGTCAAAGGAAAGCAGAAAGAATATACATACTATCAACTAATTACAACTATTTGTACCCCAAAAAGGAAGGAGCTATTCGCTGAAAGCTTGGTTGCTTGATATGAAGTGGAAATCAATTTGATAGTGTTGTCATATGGAATAGGACAGTTCAGAGAAACTAGACTACAGGAAACACAATCAGATCATCTATTAGGGGAGGGGCAACTTTACAATGATATAGCAACCATATGAACGACAAGCTTTTGCACGGTATATACTTTCCCACTATTGAACCAAAGATATTATGGAAGGGGACGGTCTAAAAGACTTCATTTTACTTAAATGTCCATCACTTTGAAAGAGAAGGTTTTACACATGATGGCAAGTCATTAATTGATGGATGACCAAGGAAAATAGATGAAAAGTCTAGACGGTGAAAGTGCAACCATCTTTAGTTAACAGGATGTAACCAGTGTCCATCATGTGGAAATTGGAATATGAGTAAAATGCTGGTCTTTCGACATTCGAGGAACTCAATCAAATCATTCCCATACGAGTTCAATATGGATTGAAATAACACTAAAGCAAATACAGGGACAACACTGATCTAGTTTGAACAATACAATTGGAGAATGAAATGAAAAGAGAGTTATACATACCAATCTCCACAAACATGGCCGGCTTGTTGGTCTCCGGTCCATGATGAGTGCCCTCCAAGGTAATCTACTCATAATCCATGAAAACAAAAAACCATCAATAACCATATCCACAATCATCTCTTACAATGCAACCACATGCCGCAAAATAGACCCAACATATTGATGAACAAGACATCATAAAAGGACCCCCAGAAACAAGAATGTACCTCAAACTCTGGAACCAAATTATAGGACTGAGCAATCCTCTTCAACAATCTCAGCCATGGCCCTATTCTCGGATTCGGCGGCGCCGCCCACCCTGGCTTCCCTCCTTGCGGTGGAACTTCGCCTTCACGCAGATGAGGTACACCTACAACAACAACAACACACGCACGCTCGCCAAGAGAAGTGAAAATCACGAAACACTCTCTCCTCAAAATTTAACGTCCGCCAACTGCGACACTCGATAAAGAAAAGAAGGACAAAATTACCAATTGGGTGGACGGTCAGAGCCGGGCGACTGGAGACGGCAGTGTGCTTGCTGAAGAAGATTAGCTCGTCCACCACCTCGCCGGTGGCTTCTTCCCAACGCACGTCGAGATGATCTGCTTCCACGATGCCTTTGTCCTGTTGCAGCAGCCTCACTTGTTGATTGGCGAAACTTGTCATACCCTTCAAACCCCAAATTACAGAAAACCAGAACATTGCAAAAAAAAAAAAAAAAAACCACTCAAATCAAACACTGTTCAAGACAATCCAAGTCGAAGAAGAGAGGCTTAAAAAAAAAAAACTGATTTTGATGACTCGATTGAGGCGTGGATGACCTGAAGGGAGGGACCAGGGGTCCAACCGGGCATGGCCAAGAGGGCATTGGCGGGATTGATGGACGCAGGGTCGGTGGTTGTGGCCACCAAAAGAATCACCATTTCTCGCTCTTCCCTTCTTCTTTCTTCTTCCTCCTTAATCGCCTGCGTTGTGCTCTACGAAATCGATCTCCGCAAGTGCAACTAAAATCGATAACGCATGGAAATTTCTTCAAGCAAGTGATCCGCCAAACGCTGTGGGCATCTCCATTTCCAGTTGGCGGCCGCAGCTTTGGCTTCTCCTTCCTTTCTTGAGCCGCCACTCGGGGGTGGTGGCAAAGGAAGGTTCGAACAAGTCTGTCGCTCACATTAAACGGATCACAAATTGATTTTCTGTAATTTATTGATTAATGCATCAACTTTTATTAAAATAATTTTACTGTGTGTCCCTCGTTTTGCTTACAGATGTTGATCTATTCTCTATTCTCCTTTTCACAAACAGAATTACACAAATATACATACGCGTGGGAAGAAATTTAAAAAAGGGAACGAGAAAAACTATGGAGGAAACAAAAATATGATTAACATTTAGTTTTGAATAAAAGTTTAAGTTGTTGTAAAACCGCGAAGAAATTGAAAAATGAAATATTGTTTAATATTTCCTTTGTTAATTACCATTTTTCGATTATTTTGTAATTGATCGCTAGTATTCGTTTATGCAGATCTAGACTATATCAACTTTTTTTTTTTTTTTAAGGAGCACGAGCTTGAAGATTGTTTTTGGTTTGTTTAATCTTGTATAGATAGAAATGGATATGTACAACGATGATTATCCAAAGCAAAATGAATTATCAAATCAGTTGTAACCTCAAAGAAACGATTAATGGATCTTATAATAACTCCTAAATTATGGTTTTCCCTTCACAGAATCGGGTTACTATAAAGTAGGATAAGAACTATCATATGTGGAAAGAAAAGTTTTGCTTTGGCCGAATGTTTGGAAAAAAAATCTAAATGTAGGACTACTTTCGATAATTAAGATAAAAAATAAGATATGATGGAGTTTATCCTATTGTGTATTTGGTTCTTACTCAACACGGGTTAAAGTTGGATATAAGATGGGTACAGCCCGAATAAAAGTATCTTATGAGGGAAGCGGAATAAAGATCGATAAAATTTCCTTGGTATGAAAGCTATTTTTCTAGAATAAAAAACTTATTACATTTAAAATTAAAAAAAATTAATAAATATAACACTTGAATAACAATATTAAAAATTTCAAACTAACAAAATGTAGGAACAAATTTCGTTTATATCTTTGATTTATGGAAAAAGTCACATTAACTTCAAACTATGCATATTGTGACATATTTATGTAAACTTTTTATATGACATAAAAAAATCCAAATTATGTCAATTGTGACACATTTACCTTAATTTTTTTTTGTGACATAAAAAAAAATCTAAACTACGTCTACTATTACACATTTACCCTAAGCCTTTTTTATTGTGACATAAAAAATCTCAAACTTGTACATATGCAACACATTTACCCTCATCCGTCAAGGTTTTGTCGGGATGATTTTTCAACCAAAACAACGTCATTTTTATTTTGCTTTTCGACATCTATATGCACAGATTTTTAATGATTCCCATTGATGGAATTTTGATAGAGCGTAAATGTGTAATATATGTAAAAGTTTGAGATTTTTGGTGTTGTAGGGGATAATTTGGGCATTTGGTGGATTTTGCCCTTTTATTTACACAAATTAATTCCTTCTATTCTATAATATAAATTTAGCATGAATATTTATGGGACGATGAAAGGGAATAAAAGAAATAATAAGAGAAAAGAAATAAGAAAAGAGAGGAAAATAATAATAAATGCTATGTATTTTTGGGAATTGAGAATGTGAATGATCATGTTTTCTTTCTTGTTATATTCGACATTTGTTGGCTGGTCTAGCTTGTCGATGTTATTGTAACTCATTTACATTTCTTGTCATAATCGAACTTATGGCTCGGGAATGCTGTGATAAGCTCCTTTGCTATTTAAGATTTAGATCGTGCAATAATCATGGATTGATTAGATTGAAGTTATCTCCATTTGTGCATTTGTGGTTTCCTTAGTAGTGAATCGTAAGAGATTCTTACCATCTTTATTTGTGCATTTTCAAGTTCATTTTAAACCCATATTGTTTGCGCTTCTTTTTTCTCTTAAACTCATATATAACCCATTTCTTAGTTCTAATGTGACTCATATTTGGCTCACTTTCATAAATGTAGGTTAAAATATGGGTCTTTTACCCATATTGACGGTCCTAATTTACATTGGTATGCTTTTCATACCAAACAATGAACAAAATTGATAGATTTCATATCCCAAAATATCTCATCATATCCTAACTAGAAATCCATTAAACACGGCCTAAATGTATCACATGTGAAATTAGATTCCTTAAAGGCACGTGAAATTCAATTACTTACCGAACTTTAGTATCGAGATTTCATTTCCACCATCCTATCGTCACTAATGTAGAAAAACCCAACTCCACCATCTCGTGTTGTGTGGTTGGGTGATCTGGCAAAGAAGAACATTAGGGTAAAATGTCGGAAAACGGAAGAAAGAAAGACGGAAAGGAAAGAAAAGAGTCAAAAAGGGAAAACACGTCCAAATCTCCGATCAAAGCCTCCGAGCCATCTCGTGGCTCACACACTTCGTCCCAATCTCCGACCTCGCCTCTTCGGAACAGGGCCTCGTTCTTCACTAGGCTCCGATTCGCCTATTAACTTCTTCCAACTCCCGGGCCGAGACTGCACAGTCTCGCGGCCCTTGTCCGCCATCCTCCGCCGCCATCATCGGGTGACGCACTACCCAAAAAACCCAACCCCCATCTCTTCCCTGCCTCGCAAAACCCTCCACTACACTTCCTCGCCCCTCAAGAACAACACCTTACCTCCCGGCTCGCCTTGTGGCTCTCCGGCGATGTGGTCTCAGTAGTGCCCGCATAACGTAACGCCGTCACAGAACTTCTTGGAAGCTTCATCCATGCATGGGGAGCGCTCTCCTCCTCCTCCTCCACGCTCATCTTATTGGCAAACTGCCGCATTGAGATGAACGTTGTCCACCTTTGTCCACAAAATTTGGAGTGAATGAAGTACATAAAACATAGACTATGGACATCGGGATGAGTCAGCCTCGGAAGAAAAGTAAATTTCTCAGCTTCAGAAATGATTTAAATGACCAGGCAAAAAGCATGTTGGAAGCGCTTATCTCACTACCGTTCCCTTAATTGCACCACAGGATGGATACTTGCAAATTATTTCTTAGGGGAGAGAGAGAGAGAGAGAGAGAGAGAGAGAGACTATTTCAGATGGGCAACATTTCAAATCCATTTTGTGCGCTTAATCCATACGCACAACTTCGTTACTCAGATTTTTAAGACAGAAAAATTGTCCAAATTTTTTTAATATAATGCACTTTTCGCTAATTCAATCTTAAATCTTTTAATTGTGCCAATTGACTTCTAAACCTTTACATATTGTGCCAATTGAGTTCATCTAGTCACTTTTGGTTGGAAATCGCCAATGTGGATGCCCGGTCGACCTACGAGGCATGACCGTCTATGACGTGATTAAATTTTATAATATTTTAGTATATTTCCGAATTTATTCTACTTTACAATATAATTCATTTACTTTTTTTTTTTTTTTTGACAATTGTGGTCTCGGGGGCGGGGTGTTAGCCCTTGCTTAGATCTAGGCGAGAGCCGCGATTTCCTCATGGGTTGGTGGCGAAGGCCGCGATGCCCTCCCCCAAACCAGGCGAGGGTCGTTGGGCCGGCATGTGGTCGATGATGATTGGCCGGTGATCTCGCTCGTTATGGCAAGGTCGCCTGTGGCCACGAGAGAGTTAGTGTAACAAAGATAGTCCATAGTAATTGCGAAGTTCGCGAATTGGATTTGGAAGATCTCGTGGGAGAGTAACAAATAAGTTCGGATTTTCATATAAGTAATTCTAACTTGACTTAGACATCGAGCCAACGTGGAGATTGATGAAAATGAGTCTCTAATTTAAGCCCGTACGACACTTTCCTATGTTTCGTAGTTTTGGTGGTTTTTTAGATTGGCTCATGAAAAGAGGTTCTCTTATTTTGGATGAAATTCTTGTATATATACATAAGAAGCACCACTTTTTTTTTCCTCTTCTTTTTTGAGAGCCTTTTTTTTGGTCGAGAATTTTGAAGTGCATGTTCCATTCACGTGTCTGTTCTTATTCACGTGCTTATTGACTTGCAAACTAATTTTGGCCTCAACATCTTTTAACATCGTTTTTCACAATGCAAATGTCATATTTTTTGCCGTAATTATATTTCGACAATCAGTCCTCCGTTTAAGTATACTATAAGTATCAAAATTTATGTACGACGTTCACTTTTGCGTTAAAACTTTCAAAATGATCATTTAAGTATCCAATTTTTTGAAAAACGATCGCTTGGTTTCAAAACCTTCAAAACCATCCTTAAGTGCCCAAATTTTTTGAAAACGCCCACTTTAGTGCAAATTCCGACTAGCAACGTCAGCTCAAATATTAATAAAAAATAGTCCACGCTCGATTTCCGGTTAGCCACGTCAGCTCAAATCGGAGTTGGCACCGAAGTGAGTGTTGCATGTGTATAAGTTTGAGTTAAAGTTTGGACGAAAATTTAGGAACTGTTTATATTATTATTCCTGAAAATAAAAGAATAGTATGTACACCTTTTCTTGAGTGGTGCGTGCCTTGGCCAGGGCCCAACCGAGACGAGCCGGATCATACAATTAAGGCCCTGTTTGGTCAAAGATTTGGCCAAGGGACTTTGAGAAAATGCAAATACCTTTAGGCTAAAGGCCTTTTCAAAATGCAAGTAGTGTTTGGTAAAGTGTATTTTAAAAACACATTTGAAAAGTAACTTTGACGTAAATGTTGTTTGATGAAAAATGAACTTGGTAAAATATTTTTTCTTTTTGAAAAAAGGGGGGCGGTGGACGACGACGGTGGTGGCGGGCGGCGGGCGGGCGGTGGGTGGGCGCGGCGACGGCGGCGGCGGCGACGGCGGCGGCGGCGGCGCGGGGCGGCCTCGCGCCAACCGGCGATGGGCGGCAAGCGAATGTGATAAAATTTTTTTAAAAAAATTAATTGCATTTCACCAAAGTCTTTTAGCCCAAAGTACCTCTAGAGGTAATTTGGGCTAAGGGACTTTGGAGAGCATTTGAGATGCAATTACATCTTCTCAAAGTGACTTAAAAAAATAGTCAAACAACATTTGCATTTGGCCAAGGGACTTTAGGGCCCCAATGCTCATCTCAAATCTTTGAACCAAACGGGGCCTAAATGTCCCTTGCCCCGGCCTACATCCCTACCATCACGCACAAGCCTCGCCTCCTCGCTCTTGACGAGGCTTGCTGTCGACGATGAGATCTAAAGGGAGCACCGTCCCCTCTAGATACGTGGAATCTCGATGGTGATTGCTAGCAGTAACAAAAATAGAATTTGTGCATTGATCTTTAGGCTATGTTTGTTCGGCGAAAAGCTATCAATCATTTTTCCGTAAATGTTTGTTTTTGGTTATTTGGCGATATATGATCGAAAACGTTTTTTTGGGTGTTTGAATCTCATTTGAAAAGTCATTTCAATCTCACGGTTTTATCCCGGGCTCAATTTTTTTTTATTTTGTTTATAATATTTATTATGTATATTTTTTCTTCTTCCTCCATTGGTTGCCGAGCCTCCGCGATGGCCGGCGACCGAGAAGGAAGAGCAAAAAAAAGAAAAAGAACAACAGGAATAAAAAAGAAATAAAGAAATAAAATAAAAAATATTAAAAAAAATATCGAAAAATTTGAGATAAGGAATTCCAAACAATGTTAAGAATTCACTTTCCTAATTTTATGCATGAATTTTTTTGTTGAAGTGTTTTCTATTGATTAACTCATGTTCGGCGAACCAAACGGGTAAAAGTCCACAAAACCAATTTCCCCCCCCCCAAAAAAAAAAAAAAAAAAAAAACACTTTCGCTCAGACAAATGCACCCTTAACAAACATTATGTTGGTGAAGAGCTGGCTTACTTTTCCACCAAAATAACGTGGGCTTCATTAAAACTTCAATGACAGTTTCAATGAACGGAAAATTCCCAACCAACATATATAATGCGAAGAAAGAGATAATAGAATAACACAACCTAATGTCTAAGAGAATATAATATCAAACGATTGTTCTGCTAAAACATATGACATGCGCAATTTGCGTGCATTGTATTGATGTGCATCATTCGAAACTAGAATAACCAGCACTCATTCTATCTGTGCAATCGAGTATTAAAAAAAACCTCAGCATACATAGAGGAAGAAGATTTAAAGGTTTCCATTCTTACAATTTATGGATGAGGAAATCATCGTTTAGATCTGAGGATTCCATTTTCATCGTTTGTATTTACATTTTCGTCCGGTAAATACGCAAATGTAATTGCAGTTCCTGTTAAATAAAGCGACACGGCCCCGCTTTTCATGGAATTCATTGGGAATAAGAGTTTGAATTCACAACTGAAGATGCGATGACTTGGTATGCAGTAGAGATTCGTATTTTATTTGGGAGGAGGGGACAAATTAGCTAATGAATTTAAACCCACAAGAAGTTGATAGGAGTCGCGATCTTGTAAGTACAACACGACATGAGAACATAGGCATAATTATGTTAGTTGGCTGGTGACTGTCGGCCATGTAGTTGGATCGATTGGATTATTTTAAGCTTTCTGGCCAACTAGGGTTACCTTTGTTTTACGGAAAACATACTTTCAAGGAAAAAAAAATTCAAAATTTCTCTGCGTTTGGTTCATGGAAATAAATTAGTTAAGGAAAAGATACTTCACCAATAGAAAAAACAAATTTGAAAGTAGAGAAAATCATTTCCCCTCGTCTTTCCTCCTTACACTCCTTCACATTCTTTTTTCATTTTTTAGATTTTTCATTTTTTTTTCTTTTTCCTTCTTCTTCGGCAGGTCGCCGATGACCCGCCATAGGCAAGGGACGAGCATGCCCAAGACCAACGAGCTCGAGCCTTGCCAAAGGTCGTCTAGTTGTGGCGAACTCGAGGAGGAGGCGACAAGCTCGAGGCTTCGCGGGCCGTGAATTGGCGAAAAGCGAGTTCTCATATTTAGCGAGCTAGAGGCCTCTCGAGTCGTGGAGAGCTCGACCTCACCGAGTCACCAACCTTTAGAGAGTTGGAGGCTCGCCGGCCTTGGGAGTCCTCGTCTCTCGCCAGTGGTAGGTTGCTGACCGTCTCTATGGTTGGCTACTCACAAAAGAAGAAGGTAAAAGAAAAAGGAAAAATAAAAATAAAAAAAAATTGAAAATTCAAATTTTTTGGTAATTTCCTTCAAGAGAATCAAATGAGATTTTTCATATGTACGATTGCTTGACCTAGCCAGACCGTACAGGCTTCAGCCTGTGTGTGTCAATTGTCTGATGGGTCCTTTCTTCTTGATCAGTAGCTATTTTCTGTTTAGAGCTGGGAAACAAAACCAAATTGAGCTGTCTTCTTTTGGACCCGAGACGCACATGTCCGTTGTCCTAGCAACTGAATCTATCTGACGACATAAAATAAGAAGTAGAATACCCATTAAACTAGAATACATGTAGAAGACAACATGCCAAGAAGCTTCACACAGCAAGAAGAGAAAAAGGGATTGAACAGAATGGTAGAAGATAAAGCCCCATAAGCTTTATCTTCTGCAAACAATGGAATCGTTTGTCTTTCTGTTTTTTTCCCTAACATTTCGAAGGGGCTAACTCATAACCCACGGAAATTATTGAACGAGCGTGCGCGCTATGTGCACTAAAACTTCAACCCAGAACCATGCAGCTTCTCTTCCGTTACTCGGTCAATCCTGTCGGCCATCTCAACGTTCAGGAAATTCACCCAATCTCCAACCTCGCCTCTCCTGAAGAAGGATTCCTTCTCTTCCCCTGAAGCCAACTTGCCACTCTTGTTCACCTCCAGCGCGCTCAAATTGTCGAAGCTACACAGCCTCAGTATCTCCTCCACGGCTCCATGTCTCGTCTCTTCTTCACTGAACGGACACTCCATGAACTCAGCCAGCCTCCTCAACTGGGGGTGCGGGTCTTCCTTCATGTCCTCGAACTTCAAGAACAAAGCCCTCTCGGGCATGGATCTCCGAGCTCGCCCTGTGGTATCCCAGCACGTGGTCCCAGTATGGCCCGCACAAGCTCACGCCCCGGCAGAACTTGTCGATCGACTCCTGGAGGCAGTTGTCGCCCTTGTCCTTGGGCCTCAGCTTGTTGGCGAAGTGCCAGAGCGAGATGAACGTGTCCTTAGGGTTCCTGCACAGGTACACCAGCTTGCACTTGGAGTCCCTCACCGACTGCGGGAGGGATTGGTAAGGCAAGTGGGTGGCGAAGAGCCTTGGGGAAGGGAGTGAGGCGAGGTCGGGAGCATCTTCCAGGAAGTAGAGTTTGAATTCCAGGAAGGGCACCAGGTCGTGAGGGTTTTGGCGCAGCAGAGGGTGCTGCTGTTTTGAGGAGCCCGAGAACTTGGCCCGGTTGAGGAGCGCGAAGAGGAGGGCCTTGAGCCAGGTGGTGCCGGACTTCGGGGTGGTGATGAGGAGGATGTCAGTGTCTCGGGCTCGGAAGTGGCTCTGGCAAGCGAGGACGCCCTTCAGGTGGCTTCTGCTGATCCAGAAGCATTGGTACAAGTGGAGGGAGCTACCCACCCATCCATCTTCGCGGGGGAGAGAGGGAATGAGGTCTCTGCATTCTTGAGGGATGTCATCTTCTTGCAAGTACTTTGGGATGGATGGAGTTTGAGCCATGGTTTTTCTAGCTCCTAGAGCTGAAGGTTGATTTGAGGCTTCTTCTGTGGTCTTATTATATAAAGGAAAGTTGGAACCGGTTCATGTATGTCTATATTGACACCTAAATTTTGATTTTTTCTTATTGTATAAAAAAATTAGGGATTAACTTTAGTCCCTATAAAAAATAATTAAATCATTTTTTATTTCGTATAGGATATTCGCATTACACTTGCATTCAAACTAGATCGGTGGCAGACGAGCTCGAGTGTATAATACCTAACAAAATTAGTTGAGTTAAATCCGTATAGATATCAATTTAGCCGAACGGTTCAAGATTATCACGCGGGATATTCCGTGGAGGATTTCTTTTGCTCAACAGCTTAGACTCTCAAGCCTATAAGGAAGATCCTGCTTTCGCAGCCAGAGAGAGATCACGATTTAGAAAAACTAGATAGATAGAGATCGTGAGGGGGCTTCACCATTGGATATCTCGTTCTGAAAAGAAGTGAATACAGCCAAAAGCACAAGGAAGGGAGGAGACCTTGGAGCGGTGGTTTTTGTCTTGAAGGCCAATTCAAATTGAAATACACGACACAAAGAAAAAGAAAAAAAAAAAAAGCTTCGTCAGGGAAGAAGAAGACGTGCGAAGAGAAGCGGCTATAGTTTCATCTCCCTGTCTACAACCCAAGCTAAAGATTGGAGATTGAGGTCCCAAGAACTCTTAGTATCTCCTCTCCACTCCGTGTCGGCAGCCCAGGAAGACCTTCAACGAAGACGTGCCCCACATGCAAGCTCCTTGGTAATATCTAGCAATTTTTTTTTCGTTTTGTGCAGGTTTCTATCCTACGAGGCCATTGATCCACGACGGCTGTCCAGCCACAGTGAGCCTACCCGAGAACCGTCGACCACCGCCGCCATCGGTCCACCCGTGCGCGAGGATCCCCGCCGTTCTCGATCCGTAAGTCCCCCAGTCCAATCCCGATGCAAAACAGGAAACAATTTGGCGAATATTGAAGATTAGGTAAAATCTTATCTAATTTTGATTTCATGGTATTATGGCCTATTTTTAAATCAATCATATTTTCAAGCCTATTTTTTCTTAGATTAGAAAATCGGTTCAAATTAGGGATTTATTTTCCTATTGATAACGTGGAATTTGAACTAATCTCAACCTCGAGATTTTTTTGGGGGGAGGGGGCGGAGTGGGACTAATCAACCCTAATTTCTGGGAATGGGAATTCAAATAAATTCCGTGGATGCCGAAATCATTGAAGAAGAAGCCAAAATTGATGGAAACTGAGATTTTGGTTCTAGAGATTTTGAGGGGGTCATGTCACAACATCATTCTCGATGACGACGGCATCGTATTAGGAAGATATGATTTATTAGAAATCGTATCTAATAGATTGGGTGCATTCATATTAGATACAGATTGCATCTTCATTTAGATAGGATATTATAAATTAAAACATTTAGACTTAGGATTAAATAAGTGAAAATCCATAAAAAAATATTGCATTAGACTAAGTCTTACGCTTGGGAGATAATTGTTGGGGTTTAGGCTACAGTGTCCAGGTACGTTCCCTCTTTCCCTATCTTGCAATTTATTTGATGCTTTAATTATTTGATGTTATTTGACTTTTTGATATTAAATAATGTTTGTACACCGCATGATCACCCCATATATTAAGACTTTAGATTAAAATCAATCCAAGCTGCCAGCTTAAATATTTTCATTGGAATGAAAGGTTCGAAAGTGCGTTAATAGAAATATTAGCGTAATCAAGTCCCCGGACTCATTATTCTTTGATTCGTAGGAGTAAAGTAATTTTCCCGATACTTTATTTAGGTGTCTAATCAGCCTACCATAAATTGATTAGTAGTGACTCTAAATATAAAATCTTTGTATGGCAATTGAACCTTAAGTTGCGATTTGGTAGAGTTTGGGAGAGCTCGAACTAGGTTGATTAATTTAACTAACTTGGTAATCCATTAGCCTAAAAACTCGATTTTTAGGTCGTGACAGTCTACACAAGTTTGATGCGAATTCTTGCGTTTTAGGATCAATATGGATTAGATTCTCTTGTTTCTTCAAGAAAGTTATACAAAGATATAATTTTTTTTTTGTTGGAGTACAAAGATATAATACAGAGGTATAATTGAATGAAGAAAGTCTGCTAGTCTTATAGTTTGACAGTATTGTTAGTTATTTCTAACCACAATCGAGTCCTAAAATTAAGGAAATTTCAATTTTAGATTAATGGATTGCTAAACTAATTAATTAGATTAATTAACTTAGCTCGTACTCTCCCCAAATCCTATCAAATCATGAATTATGATTCATGTAATTATCTTGCAAAAGATTTTTTAGTTTGAAGCTGCCACTAATCTGTTTTGGTAGGTATATTAGATACCCGAATAAAGTATTAGGAGAATACTTTATTATCTACAAACCGGAGATTTAGGTTCACTGACTTAATTACATTAACTTTTTAATTGATGCCCTTTCGGTACCATTTTTTTTATATGGTGAAAGACTTGAATTGTCAAATTCAATTGATTTAGCTTGAAGATCAATGTGCAATTATTTTTAGGGTTTTCTTGATGAAATGAATGCAATATGCGAATGCAATGCAACTATGACATGAATGAAACACAAAATCTAACTACATGTTGTTATGACAAAGTATTCTAAATTACATGACAGGAAGATGATATTGCATGATGATTTTAAAAAAATCAAATTTTGATGCTAATAAATATGAATTCTACCATAGATGACATGTAATATGAAATCTAACCTAGAATGACATGAGATATGATTTAGTTAAACTATATGACATGATATAAGATATGAAT
Organism: Rhodamnia rubescens; assembly: GCA_021437795.1. Taxonomy (NCBI): domain Eukaryota; kingdom Viridiplantae; phylum Streptophyta; class Magnoliopsida; order Myrtales; family Myrtaceae; genus Rhodamnia; species Rhodamnia rubescens. The sequence continues at coordinate 6,757,927 of JAILYA010000008.1, forward strand.
GAAGATGAAGTGCAAGGATATGGATTCCAGTCTAAATGACATGCGAACAAATGAAACAATTGGAATACCTACGATCCTATCTAAATGACGTGGACATGTGAATTATTTAGCATACTAATCATATGAGAGGCAAATAGCTATGCCTAGAGTTCGTTCACTAAAGATGAGGGCTAAACTTTAAATTAAAGATCCTAACGTAACTGTGCCCTAAATGGTATGATATGCATGAACATAACTGACATGATATGATGTGAAAGAATGACCAATATCTAAACGCTGTGAGATGCAAATGAATGACTTCCCCTTTGGAATTTTCAGTTTTATTAGATGTCTAAAGAACCAGATTCAAAATGTTAACGACAATTAACATAAATCAAAAATTGATTTCTCAAAGTTTAATGTTATATTAAAAGCAATCTTGATGTTTGATTCCCAAAAATTCATTCGAGACCAAGACATAATGTTTTTGTAATTTTTAGAAAAATGAATCGAATAAAAGTATAATGAACCTTGAACATAATACACCTTATAATCCGCATTTTCTGATAAATTCACATCATACCCAAAGGTTAGGGTCGGAAGGGGAATTTTATTCACGTCATACCCAAGGATAGGGTGAATGGTGAATTTGGGTATTGGATTAGAGTCATACCCAAACATTACAGGTTGGATAGTAAAATCCAATTTCATGAAATTGTCGGTGCGATCCCAAGGGTGCGAGATGTGACGAATACTTTTATTGTGCGGATGAGATTATACTTTGGGGTGAAATCAGATGGTCCACATATTTTCTCAAGACTTAGGCCCATGGGAGCATGCATAGATTATAAAATTATTTGAAAAAAAAAATGAAAATAGTAAAAAAATTGAAATTCTCAACTACCTAGTGAGATGAAAAAATCGAATTATAAAGCGCAAGATTGCCCCATCCGCAAAGGATCACATCTTTAAAATACTTGCAAAAATAATCTTCGAAGATATGATATATTCAAAAGATATGTTCAGGATTTTAGAAGATTTCAAATTAAATCACAAGATATACCAAATATTCCGAAAAATATGCAAAATATTTGAAGGTATGCACAGTATCCACAAGATTTATTCACAATTCAAAATTTCCAGTTAGGCAACTATAATCTATACAAAAATTATTCATATTCATCAAATATTCACTCGATATTCAAATCATGCAAATATTTTCGAATATCTTGAGATAAAGAAGTTTCATAAAAAAAACCCCCCAAGGAAAATTTTTTTTTGGGGGGATCTCCTTTTGGGGTGAGAGTTCAAATTACAGGTATAGGAGCTCGGCCCTCTTGGTGCTTGGCACCGGGGGCCCGTGGTGGGATCGGTTACAAAAAAAAAAGTTACCTATTAGGATGTTATCCAAATTTTGAAGATGCAATCTTAGATCATTGAGTTGCTTGCCAACCAAGAAATCTTGTGGATGGAGGCTCACGATGGTGCTCAACGGGTAGAATCACAGAGTAAACTTAAGCTTTACTTGGCACCAAACGACAAGGACTTCGCACAAAAATAGTGTAGGAATCGCCCCGAACTGTGGCAAGAAATCGACTGAAATAGTTAATAAAACACTCGAAAATAGTGTTGTATTAGACTCCAAAGAACAATAAAACGGGCCTCTGTCAATTACAAATTCCGACGCGGAATAGTGATTAAATTAGTCCTTGAACAGCGGTGAATTAGGGACTAAACAGCAGTAGATTTGGTCACCGAGTAGCCGGTGTCAGCAGTTGCGTCAGGCTCCAGCGGTTCGACAATAGCGAGCTTCACATGGCGGCAGCACGACGAGTCAACGGGAACAACGGCTATGTGTTGACACCTAAATTTTGACAAGTCTTTTTCAGTTTTTTTTTTGCATAAAAATTAGAATTAATTTCAGTTCTAAACAAAAATAATCTCGCATATTTATTTTTAGCGTACATTGAATTGGCATACAATTGGACCAGCAGAGTATTTGAGCTTAATTTCATAGGCATTTGACTAGACATGGGGTGAAAAATGCACCAAGAAGGTTTGGACTTGAAAGAAATATTTTTTCAGGGATTGGATTGCAAATACTTAGAACTTTAGGGACTGGATTGCAAATACTTAGAACTTCAAAGATCGAACTGCAAATACTTAAAATTTGAGGGTCTATTTTGCAAATAATCAAAAGAAAAGAAAGATGGAGAAGGGAAGATGATGAAGAGAAGATGGAGAAGGAAAGATGATGAAGAGAAGATGAAAATTTCTCTATAAAAGGGGAGAGTTCTTTGGAGAAGAAGAAAAAAATGCTCTGTGAGTTCCGAGGGGCAACCATTGAAGTCGAAACCCGGAGAAACATTTTTTGAGCTTTGGTGGTGGTCTCTTGTTTACCTTCGAGCTTCCAATTGATTTCTCAAAGCATTGCAAGTTTTAGATGAGCACTAAGAATTATTTGGATCTTCATTTTATCACCGATCAAAGTAAACGCCGTTCACGCCTTCAAGCTCAAGTTTCCATGGCTAAATCTTAGTTTTGTGTTATTTCTCGATTCTCTTCAACCCGATTGAGTCTAAAACCCTTCATAAGCTTCGTTTTATCTTCTTTTTGCATCAACTTTGCATGATACTCTATGGTCGACCTTCACATGTCGTTAAATAAACCTTGAGCTATCAAGCTCGTTCCCGATGTTATTCAAAATGATCGGATCATAAGGTAAGTACCTATGAACTCCAAGGAAACTAGTTGTAGCTTTAGTTTTGATTGATATCATGAAAAATGTGTACCCGATCGACACCGCGACCGAACATTTTGTTGTTGTTTTCATATAGGTTTCACCGTTGGATCGTGCTCATTTTTTTTTATGTGATAGCCGACGTTGAGACGATTCCAACGATACCTAGATTGCCCAAATGTGATAAGATGTCACCATTGATCGTTGTCGTGGAAAGCTCTCACCGTCCATCGATTTTCTTCAACTTTAAGAAGTTTTACTAGTCAACGCCCATTGACCAATCAACCGTCAATGTGGCGTTGATGTGGTGTCACGTCAGTAGGGGCTGTTTTAAATCTTTTTTTTTATAAAAAAGTTTGGATAATTAAATATCCAAGAAATGAAAAATTGCGGAAAAATAAAAAAATTTAAAAAAATAAAGAAATTTTTTCAGAAAATCCAAAAAATTAGGAAACAGCCACATTCAACTAGCCAACCCTATTTTTGGGATTTTAAATCCCAATCCATTTTGAAAATGACGATTTTAACCCTTAAGGGTAAATCGTCCTTGAAAATTCTTGTAAATTCGAAAAATGCCGAAAAATAGGAAATGACCACGTTCAACCTGGATAGTCCTATTTTTGGGTTTTCGTGTCTCGATTTTTTCTAAAAATGACTATTTTACCCCTTAAGGGTAGATTGTTTCCAAAAATTCCGGAAAATTCGGAAAAATGTCGAAAAATAGGAAATAGCCACAATCAACTCGGCCAATCCTATTTTAGATGCTTTGGGCTCTCGATTCTTTCAAAAATGAAAATTTTATCCTTTTTGACAAATTGTCCCCCGATTTCTCTCAAAATTACGATTTTGCCTCTCATGAGCTAATCGCTTTCAAATTACTATTGTACTTTTCCTATGCTTTGAATACCAATTCTCTAGGCCAATAGGACTCTACTAGGAATGCCATGGTTGATTTAATGCGATTTGTTTGTACGTTATGGATTCCTTGATTGGCGCATTTATTTCATTAATTATGATTGCTAGAGTAGTCACTCCTATCGCACGAACTCCTAGATTTATGATTTGTACCCCCTACTCATTTGCATGAAATCCCGAGGTTAGAAAATCCATTCAACTTAGGTATCAAAATGGCGTCAATTACGATAATTAGCGTAACTAAGTCCTCGATCCCATTTCTTTGGTGTTCGTAGAATCGAATAGAGACTCACAACTATTTGATAGGGCTTTCCAATCATACTTTCCAAGAAATGATTGGTGGCTACTCCAAGGCATGTACACGTATTTACATGTCACTAGACCACACCGAAAGGTCGACCCCGTTTTTCCTCTATTGCGATTTGGGTAATGAGCATTGGGAGGGGCCCGTGTCTAAAATCCAATTATTGCAAGTTGGACAATGACGATCCACTAACCCTCGAGGGCGCTTCGAGAGGGTCGCGACACTATGACGCAAGATTGAGCGGAAATCGCCATATCAATCGGGGTGTGGTTGAACCGAGCACGTCCGGATTCAGCGGGATAGCAGCAACAATAGATAATCTCGAGCAGGCACCGGCGCGGCAACTAAGTGTAATCTAAAATTTATGAGCAAAAATAGCTGACCCCTAAACCCTTGACTTAATGATGCTTATATAGACAAAAGATTAACAAGTTGGGGGCTCAGGGTTTCTAATTTTTGCTAAATAGCCCATTTGAATAAAAATCTGATTTGATTGAGTCGTAAAAGGTCTAAATTGCACTAATCCAAGCCACAAACTAGTTGAAATTTTCTGTGCAGCCATGTACATAGGCTAGCCGAAATTCTCAAACCAATTTGGACCTGGATTGTGTGTCATCGGGCTCAATTAAACTTATCTTTGAATTAGAAAGTATTTAAACAAACGCTTTTTCCCAAATTGTGAATTAAATGGGCTGAATTAAGCTCAAGAATAGACCTAATGGCCTAAGGATTTTTGGCACATCCTCTCTTTCATTGCCGAAAATTTTATGTGGGCTCAAGTTCAATGCTCATCAAGTTTTGCTTCAATTTTCAATCGCCGGTTCAATGCAAAGGATGCAATGTATGCTAAACTAAATTAATTATGCAATGCATGAAAATCGAATTAATTATTTTTGGTAGGAACTAACCTAATCCGTGATTTTTATGCAAAATAAATGATTAAAGGAAAATCAAAATTTAGGTGTCAACACCACACGATCTCTCAATCAATGAGTGCTTTATGCAAAACACACGGTGATGGAATATGGGTCTACAATTGAGATTGTACCATCTCTACAAGATCTTGTTAAGGAAACATTCCCTTGAAGGAAGTTGCTAACCTGACAGGTTTGACAAGATCGTTAGTTATTTTTTACCACACGATCTTCCAATCAATGAGTATTTACGGATCTACGGTTGACATTGTACCATCATTGACAATGCCGACACCGAAACATTTTCCATAATTGAAAAGGCATGAATAATAAACCCACACAACTCCCGATGAGGTTCTTCTTCTATTATCATACACTTCATTAAGCTAAGATATATTTTAATAGAAATATTGAAATGTTCAATGTTACATGTGCGTATGAATTTGGTATCAATTATTCACGTTATATATTCTCCCGTAGTATACGAAGTCGATTCTTCTCACCGACCAAGAATAAATCATTTCATGTAGGGCCAGCCATTCTGATTTCGACTTGCATTTTCTTTGGTGGTTGTGGAAGACTGGTGTTCGGCATTTAATATACAATTAAAGAGCGTGAAGTTCGTGACGGTGGATATGCAAATTATTGTAATGTCAATGGAGAAATTAACGGGATCTTGCAATTAAATGAATGCGAAATCACTAGAGAAATAAACGGGGAATGATAAAGGCCCTCACGGATTTACGTGATTCGATCCTAGTGTCTATATCAATATCCACAATGAGAGCCATCAACAAATAACGCACTATGCTTGGAGAATCGAATTATAATTGCTCACACGTTTGAGTATTTCCTACACTTTAGTAAGCTCAAACCCAAAATGTTTGCAAATAAGCAACTCAAATAGATGTCAAAACTCACAAATTGTCGTATATTCAAATAAGATGCACCAACCTTAGGTTGGGTCTCAATTCTGGCCCAAACATTTTTTTTTGTCTCATAAAAAAGTACAAACTTTAGGTCATGTCTCAATTCTGGCTCAATTTTTTTTGGTCACATAAAAAAGCACAAACTTTATGTAATGCCTCAATTTTGGCTCAAACTCTTTTTTGTCTCATAAAAAAACACCATCTTTATTTTGGATCCCAATTTTGGCCCAAATTTTATGTTTTCACAAAAAAAGTACCAACTTTTTGTCAATATGACCCCATCAAGTTTTGGTCCAATGATGCCATGATAAATATTCGTTGTGTCATTACACGACTACTCAACAATTTCTCAATGGAAACTCGACGGTGTTTGAATTTGGGCACCAACTAAAAATTGGTGTATTTTCATGAGATAAAGAAAGTTCAGGCCATAATAGATACACGATAGGCCTAAGATAAAGTTAGCGCTTTGGAATTGGTACTCGGATTAAAATTGATGCTTTTCGAGAAATTGGGCCCAAGAATTTCCTTTTTTGGTGGGTCCTAAAGTGCTCTTTGCTCAACTTTTCGGACGTAAACCGTGCGGCCGTGGCTTTTTCAGAAAGGGATTTGCTAGCTGGCGTCGACAAGATTGTCGGTTGTTTCTAATTGCACGATATTCCAATTTCTGAGTGCTTTATGTAAAGCACACGATAATGATGTGTGAATTTACTATTGAGATTGTATCTTGTCACTAACAGTATTGTTAGGAGAGCATTTCCCTTTCGTAAAGGGAGTTGCTAGCCTAAGAGTGACTATATCTAAGCTATTTCGACTCCACGGTCTCCCAATCAATGACCAATCAATGAATTCTTTGTGCAAAACACGCAATGATGATATATGAATCTACGGTTGAGATCATACTATCACCGACAAGTATAGTTAGGAAAGCATTTTTCTTTCGAAAGGGAGTTGCTAGCTTGACAATTTGATTGTCTTGTCGGTTATTTCGACCGCACGATCTCCCAATCAATTAATGATTTATGCAAAACACGCGAAGATGGTGTGTGAATCTATGATTGAGATTGTACAATCACTAACAATACTATTAGGAAAGTATTTTCCTTTAAGAAAGGGAGTTACTAGCATGACAGTTTAATAGATCGTCAATTATTTGTGATCGCACGATCTCTCAATCAATTAGTGATTTATGTAAAACACACGATGATGGTGTGTGAATTTACGGTTTGAGATTGTATTGTTACTAATAATACTATTAGGAAAGTATTTCCCTTTAAGAAAGGGAGTTGCTAGCTTGATAGTTTGACACGTAACTTATTAGTTTAAACATTTGAGTGAATGTGGGTCCAACTAGATATGTTGACGGGCTCGGATTTGGCCCTCTCTTGGCGATTTTTCCATGTAAAGGTATCAGACTTACTGCTGCGCATTCCCATCAATTGGTATCGAGCCGATGGTTGGTGTCCCATGCGGTTCTCGAGTGGGCCCAATGATAGACTTCATGGTTATGAAGTTGAGCCTTGATAGAGATTCAACTTGGGATAACTTGATGCGGAAAGATACCCGAGTATTGGGGGAGTGGACCTAACACCGAGCTCACACGTGAGGGGAGATTGTTATGATACATGTGTGAGTGAATTGTGTTAAAGAAATCCCACATCGGAGAATTGATGTGGCGTAGAAGCAATTGATATATCCTAGTTGGCCCATAACTCATTAGCTTAAGGTTTTGAATGAATGTGGGTTTAGCTGGATATATTGACGAGTTCCTAAGGTGGGTATCATATTAACATTGTTGTCTTTTATCTTTTCACACTAGAATTGCGAAGGGAGACATGACGACCGATGCCAATGATGCTTGGACGTCATCACAGGCGTCGCCATCCCGCTCTCAGGATCCGAATGTTCAAGGCTGGCGAATTCGTCATGGCAGCATCGAGAAAATGCTAGCCCGGAAGTCTCCCCACAAAACGTATGTCGCAGTAAGGCTTGCCCATGATGCAAATCGAACTCGGTGGCCTCTTTATCACTAGGTGCCCCCATGCACCACAACAAAAACTAAATTAAACTGCGATTTTTACGGTTCCACCCGGAGGTTTAAGCTCTGCAACTGTACTTATGTAGTTTTTGTCTGCCTCTAGGGGAGAATGAGCTACGGAAAACAGAACTGTGGGGTGTGGCTTTGAGATCCTCCCATCGTTTCCACATTCTAGTATCTTTCGATTTCTTTGTTTCGTGTCTTTGTTCGTTGAGCTTTATTAGCATAACAGTTTTTGAGTAATCGTGAGAGTAACAATATGTTGCACAAATTCTTGAAACAACGGACCCTATAAGGATTTCTAATTATTTTCTCTTTATTTTAACTTTTTTGTTAATCTCATAGGGGATCAAGTTCACATAATCGTTTCTCTTCTTCATTGTGTGCTGCTAAGCTTTTTTTTTTTTTAATGGCCAAATGTGCTCTAAGTTAATCGCAATTATCGGCAAAGGAGCCTTTTTAACCATACCGAAACATGCAATTGGCTTTTAGCCAATGACAGCCATGTCCGCTACCATTTTAAGCTCAACTTCTGGCTACAACTCTTCAGCTTTGACCCCAGCAAGAAGTTGGCAGCACTCCACCGAGAGAGAGAGGAAGTTCCTGCCGCACACCACTTGGTTTGGTCACCATTTTGTTCCATCTCTTTTGTTTTCGGGTGGAGTCTGATCGGAGCGAAGGAGCGGAGAGAGAGAGAGAGAACGGTGAGCCAGGGGAGAGAACAGTTGTGATTTGCATGTCTCTTTTGTTCCATCTTCTTCATCATGAACTTTTTTTTTTTTGCTTTTCAGAGCTTGGAAACAAAACAAATTGAAACCAGAACACTCATCAAGCTGCAACACAGATAAAAGACCATATATCTCGAAGCTTCACACAGCAAAAAGAGAAAAGAGGGAAATGAAAAGTATTAAAGAAGATAAAACCATAAGTTCCAAGCAAGGCAGCTTTGTTATTAGCCAACTACGTGTTGGCCAAATTACATCTGCAAACGCCAATAGTGCAACATAAATGAAGACTAGAATCACAACCTTGAAGCGTCCCATTATGGAGACGAAACCACGCCACTGAAAATTTTCGAAACTAACACATAATGCCGGGAAATTATTGGATGAGTATTATACGTGCTAAAACTTCAATCCAGGACCATAAAACTTCTCTTCCATGACACCGTCTATCCTCTCCCCCATCTCGGCACTCATGTAATTCACCCAATCTCCGACCTCACCTCTCCTGAAGAACCACTTCTTCTCTTGTCCGGTCGACAAATTCCTGCTCTTGTTCACCTCCAAAGCACTCAAATTGTCGAAGCTACACATCCCCAGTATTCTCTCCACAGCCCCGTCTCTCAGTTCTTCTTCGCTGAATGGACACCCCAAGAAATCGGCCAACCTCCTCAGGTGAGCACGTGGGTCCTCTTTCATCTCCTCGTACATCACGAACAACACTTTCTCGGGCATCTCTGAACTCGCCTTGTGGTAACCCAGCACGTGGTCCCAGTGAGGCCCGAACGGGCTCAGCCCTCGACAGAACTTGTCAAGACACTCCGGGAGCGGAATCTGGCCCTTCTCTTTGGGCCTCAGCTTCTTGGCGAAGTGCCATAATGAGATGAAGGTGTCCTTAGGGCTCCTACACAGGTAAACCAGCTTGCACTTGGAGTCCCTCACCGACCGTGGAAGCAAGGGATAAGGCAAGTGGGTGGCCAAGAGCCCTTGGGGACGCGAAAGCAGTGAGATCGGGATTTTCTTGCTCGAGAAAGAGCTTGAGCTCCAAGAAAGGCACGAGGTCATGCGGATTTTGGATTAGGAGAGGGTGACGTTGTTGTGAGTCGGAGTTGGAATACTTGGCACGGTACAACAGGGCAAACAGGATGGCCTTTAGCCAGGTGGTGCCCGATTTCGGGTTGGTGACGAGAAGGATGTCAGAGGAGTGAGCTTGGAAGTGGTTTTGGCAAGCGAGGATGCCGTTCAAGAACCGGGAGGGGAACCAGAAGCCCTGATACAAGCAGAGAGAGCCGGCGATCCAATCTTCTTCCGAAGGGAGAGAGGAGAGCAAGTCTTTGCATGCTTGCGACACGTCGTCGTTTCCCAAGTACCTTGCATGGGAAGTTGGAGGAGGTTGAGAGGCTTGCATGCTGGTGGTGATTGTGGAGGAGGTGGAGAGTTTGAGTGAAGGTATTGAAATTCTGATCAATTTATCCTAGAAAAGTTCATCTGTTACAAGCTTCTATATGCGGCTCCAAAAGGATGCCTCTATATATTATCATCCAACAGACACTCTCGGCATGAGATACACTACAAGAAAGAATATCAAGGCACGGTAAAGGTACGCGCCGTTACACTTTGAACTCATCGAAAGAAATTTGAAAATGCTATATTATGAGACCGTTTAACAATACTGTAGAAGATCGAAAGAACTAATAAATGGAAATGAAAGCTTATGGAGATGATATCATTCACCAAAGTGCAGTTGCAAAATATTGGTAACTCTTACCAAAAAATACAATCCTATTATCGCCTCTGCAGAAGAATCTAAGGATTTCAAAATTCTTTCAATAAGCGAATGAATTGGCTCTATAAAATCGCAAAATAAAAAGACCGATTTCATAAGATGAAGACTTAGTTGAAAGCGCCTTTCCATCTAAAGTAACGGTCTCATATATCTGAAAATGGTGAAGGAGTTTGTGGCAAAATAAAGGAGGAGAAACCTCTCTAAAGGAAAAAGTATCCACACTGCAGTATTTGCGAACAAACAAGTCACTTGGAAAATATTGTTGGAAACATGCTCGACTATGAAAGCATAAGTTGGTGATTCAAATAGCTGGCTAGCTACAGAACTCGATTGGGAAATTTGTGATCGTGTGGGCAGGATCGGTAAACGCAACATCCGTGAGGAAATCAATTAAAATACTCAGTATTTTCTTCTTTTGTGTAATACTGTGAGATAGTATTAATGTACCATGCGTATTGGTAACCGATATAATCTGCGAAAGTTTAGACTTGTTGCAGTCGTCATTGTATTTTGGGGGTAAATAGATAATCGTATTCATGTTTGAGTTGTGACATTACAACGTACCGTATCAAAAGTTAATATTATTAATACAATCACGTATCTTCCAAAATAATAACATTAAAGAATTATCTATTTATTCGATTGTTAGAATTATTTAAACATCTTCTAGAGATATTTAAGGTATTTTCACTGATTTTCTATTTTTATTTTGATTATGCACAGCAATCAAACAGTGATATCATAAAGCCTATAAATAGACGAATATAATGTATCGAAATACAGAGAAAATTTCTTCAATTCGCATTTTTGCATTATTCTCAACTTGGTAGCGAAGTTAGATGGAGGTATTGATTGACTCATCAATGCCATATCTAGATAAGAGTCGGTAAAAATTATGAACTGTCAAATAAGCCGTTGTCTTTGACACACACACCAAAAAAAAAAAAAAAAGGGAGCCGATGTCCGGCATATAGTTATTAAAGGGAAAAAGTACACTTTTAGTGCCAAAAATTTCAAACGGATCACTTTAGTGCCAAGTCGGAGAAAATGATCACTTTAGTGCCTTTGGCAAAAATTTCCGGCCAAAACAAATACGTGGCTTTGTGAATTAAAAATAATTGCTGACCTATAAAATATTGGACACGCCCAATCCATGTGGACGTTAAGAAATGACGCCGTTTCATCCGACGTGGCACCGCATCTAAAAATGGTGTCGTTCCCTGCATGGATAAAAAAAAGAAGGAAACTTTGACACCAAAAGTGTCGCTTTTCTAATTAGCAATCTTCTCCATTGCGAAACATCCGGGCACGCACACTTCATAGTTCCGTCTCGCCCGCGAGGTTGCCCTTCACGGTTCCGTCGCCATGCCGGCCCATCGCTGTAGTCACTGGCCGTCGCCGGGTATCGCTCGCCATATCACTCCGTCGCACTCCATCATCGGAATGTAGCTTCCCCCATTGCTCGCAAATTTCACTTTGGAAATAGAAAATTAGGGCTCCAATTGAATTGAAAAATGAGGGCTTTTGGAAGTGGAGCAAAATTAAGGCTCAGTAGGGCTTTCTCCATCTCTCGTAGTAGATTGAGACGGAACGATTGGGCAATGGGAGAATTGTGCATAGAAGTAGGGCCCGGTGGGACGTTGATGCCAAAAAAATAGGGCTCGGTGATACCCCAAGCTGTTGCGCAAAAAGATAGGGCTCCGTGGGGACCTCAACATGACTTTTGTGGCGGTTGTGATAAATTATTGGGGATTTGAGGCTCGGTAGGGACCTCCATGTGAAAAAAAGTGGGTGTTTTTTTGCATTTGGTCAGTGGGACATCAATGTTAAAAAATAGGGCTCGATAGTACACCCAATATGTTGCGCATAAAAGATAGGGCTCGGTGGGGGCCTCGAGATGACTTTTGTGGCTTTTGTGATAAATTATTAGGGATAAATATACTCGGTAGGAACTCCATGTGAAAAACAATTGGGTGTCTCTTGCATTTGGTCTCTGTTGTGTATAAAAAAGGGCTCGATGGGGACCTCGACGGTGCATTTGTTCGGAGAAGTTGTTCGGTGGGGACCTCCATGTTATAATTTTTTTTGTCTTTATTTGCTTTGTTGTCTATTGCTCGAGAGAAGTTGCATTGTGGTCCTAACATACAATAACTTTTTCTTCCTTGGTTGCAGTGTTGGCATGGGGGACAAGCAACATCTTGTAGCCATCATTGTACGGTATGGTGGGGAATTTGTTATTGGCACCAATGAGTTGGAATATGATGGTGGGCTTGAAGGTACCATCTTTGTTGATGTAAGCAAGGCATCCCATATTCAATTCATGAGGGAGATATTGTATTATTTTAGATGCAAAGTAGATAAGTTGCATTCTTGTGTTCCTAGGAAGGCCTTGTTTGACGGGTTGCGATTCTTGGAGGATGATAATGGTCTTAGGGATATTATTTGCCATTATCTACATGGTAAGGAAGTGACGGTGTATATTGAGCATGGCTATAGTGGTGAAGATGAAGATGATGATGAGGGCACGCAAATAGCGAAGTAGGAGAAGAATCTATTTTAGACCAAGGGCAATTTGAGAGGCAAGAGCTAGCAACTAGTAATGTTGATGGAGTTCAAGAAAAGGACAGATGTCCAAAGTATTTGGTGAAGACAGAGACGATAAAGGATTAACTGGATTAGCCTGGGAATTTGCGGAAGAAGATGAAGCTTTGGCGGTTGCCAATGGAAAGTAATTCGTTTGAAACTTTTGGCACTAAAGTGATCTCCGTATACAATTTTTGGCATTAAAAGTGTACTTTTGCGGTCATTAAAGTTAGAACTGGGCCTAGATTAGACGTCTGTTTGGACTCCTCACATTACCCTCGAAGAAAGTATTTAATGTAGGGCCAACTATTCTAATCTCAACTTGCTTGTCATCTAGCTGTTCTTGGAGATTAGCGTTGGGCCAGCAATTCCGGTTGGAAATTGCATGGTATTTTGGCTATCCACGGAGCTTGAACTTTGTGTCTGTGGATGTGCTAAAACCAAAAAGTAACTTATCAACACGGGTGTGCAAAAAAAAAAAAAAAAAAAATTAGGGGTGCGCAACCGGACTAGGTTTACCTGGGACCCAGATCGGACCACCCAAAAAATAAATTCGAGAACCTGGTTCTAAATTTTGGAAACAAAGTTGGAATTGGACCGGTTCTCGGCCCAAGTACTTAGGAACCGGACCGATTTTGAAATCGAATTTTAACAACCGATAAAAAAACCTAGTCGCATTCGTTTCACCTTCTTTATTTTTAATGGAGTGTAATTTCTATTGCTCATATTCGGGATTGTTGTTTTTGGTGGATAGTGAGTTTTATTATTCATATTTTACTTTGAATCGTTTCATTGCTACTTATATTATTTTGCTTTGGAAAAAATGAAATAAAAAAGAAGAAAAATAGGTTTTTGGGTAGACCCTGGAATTGGATAAAAAAAGGATATATTTCAAAACATGTTCCAGGACAAACATGACAAGTTCCAGGTTCCAAAAATTTTGGAACCGGTTATAACATGGTTGGTTTCGTGGTCTAGGTTTGGAATCTACCCATCCATGACCCATGCTCACCCCTACTTTTCAATGCGAGAATTTATTGTAATACTTGAGTTTTTGACTAGGTCAAAATAAGTTGTGGGACCCATTGTAAAAAAAAAAAAAAAAAGAGCAGATGGTTTCTCCAAAAGGGGGCATCGGGAGTCTTCCATCGCATAAAGGAAGGAAAAGAAAACAGAGAAAAGAGAGAAAGAAGAGAAGAAAGAAGGAGAAAGGAGATAGGGAAAAATAGAAGAAATAGTCACATGCGCACGCCAACCGCCACGGACTCCTCGCCGAGCTCGTTTCACTACGCGCCGCAACGCTCGGTAAGTGGTCGCACCTCTCGTCCCTCCTATTGAAGTGATTTTTTTTGGATTTAGGGCAAAAATTCGAATTTTGGGGAAAACTGAGTTGTTGTGTCTGATTTCTTGGGCGTTTGGCTGCCTTTTTACTTGAGAATGAAACTTTAGGATATTATGAAGCTGTAGGATTCGACGGATCATGATTTCGTGTTACGGTTTGCCCGGAACGAGCAATTCAAATCTGCTGCGCAAACTTACTGCGCGAACAGTGGTCTTCGAGGGCTATTTCCTTTAGTTTCTGGTTGTCTGCTGAGGTTGGTCATGTTGGGACTTTTGTAGTATGTCGAATAAGCTTCGTTTTGACTACAATATTGTGTTAATCGGACTTCGTTTGATCAAGTTGAGGAAGTTCTCGCAAATAGGGCTGGAAAATCCGAGTTTTAGAGGTTTTGATGTCATGGGGCCTGAAATTGGTATTGGTTAGCCATGATCATTGTACGAAATAAACTTAAGGATGTTATGGAGCTAATGTTTTTGATGGTTTGTGAATTGGATTTACGGTTTGCCCGAACGAAATTTTTGAAGTTCGGCGCGCAGGCTGTCCAGCTCGCGACCGGCAGTTTTTTCTTGGCCCGTAGGTGTCCGATTATCGACGTTTATACGTTGTTTAGTCTAGTTTTTTCCATTGTAGTATTTCTCAGCTTTTAATGTTGTTTTTCAATTAATTTTTAGGATTTCAAGCTTGCGGTTCGAGTGACTACTATAGATTGGATTGCGATTTTTTTAAGGTGAGATGTACCTTATCTTCTAAGAATATATAAAACTCATGCTTTAAAGATGAGCACGTGTGCGAGGTTGATTTTCTTGACAATGGGAAGAAAAGTGACGTTTAGAGCATTATTTTTGCATAAACGAGGATCGAGCTATTACTACCCTTTGATTATTTGACATGGTTTGTTAATATTTGTGGTAGTGAAATGCTATTTGAGAAATATGTTTCTAAGGAAGGTTATGTATTTGGTTTATAGCCTTCGGTTTGTGAAACTCGGATTGTTGTGGTTTTTCCTGGATTTGGTATTGGGATTAATACTCATGTCCCCGTGAATAGAACCCACCGAGGTAGGGAGTAGTATGCATACTTGTTAGGACATCATTAAGCCGAACCACTGTTCGAAATGGGTGCTAGACCTAACGAAGAGGGGTAAACTTGGTCGCCTTGTCACGGCGTTAAACGTGACCATGGTTGACGATGAGTATGAGATTATTCGATGGATGGACCATCGAAAGTTGGTTTAATGAGATTAATCAATGGATTAAACCATTGATAGTTTATTATTACTATGAATTACTATTTGATTTACTTTGACGATTACATAGTGATTTCTCGATCCGCTTTAAAAGATATTGTACTTTTCTTGAGCTGTGGTTGCTCACCCCTTATCCCCTTTTGTCTTTCGGGTTCATCGGCGAACCGCAAGTAGGATCGAGCGCATGTTAGGCTGCGGGACTTTTGGGATTGTGGAGTATATTTTTTGGATAAGTTGTATATAGTTGGTGAGTTTTGAAATTTGGATGTGGAAAGATATGAATGTATATCTTTTTGATATAGTAGATAAGCTCCGATTTTGTGGACATGTGACCTTTTTATCAAATATATATGGATGTATATATTTCGATATCGGAGTTTTGTTTAAGGCTGCGTCCTTTGATTCAAAGGGACGGGCCGTGTCATGCCTTTTTTTTTTCTCCCGTAGAATCGGGGTGTGACATTTGTTGGTATCAAAGTCATAGGTTATGAGTCTTGGGAATAGATATGGGACGTTGTGAGATTGTGTGATAGATTTTAATGCGTTATCTTTTTAGATACTAAGGTTATGTTCTATTGGTGGTTCTAGGTAGTTATGAGCTCCGACTCGGATCCACCACTTGTCTCTCTTCTCGGAGATGGAGGTAAGAGAGTTGTTGACTTCGATCCCGTAAATGTGCCTCGAGGTTCTAGAGGTAGGCCTTCGACAAGACGTCGGGATGATACGGGAGCGAGACTCACAAGAAACAAGAGAGAGCGAGAGCCAACAACCAAGGACCCAAAACAATGTATCCGGAGTTATTGAACCTGGTAGTGATCGAGGTTACACCTTTGCCTAATTCGGGAAGGCGAAACCACCAACTTATGATGGAAAAACGGATCCTCTTATGGCTGAACGTTGGATTAGGAAAATAGAGGGAATATTTAGAGTTGAAGGGGTCCTCGAAGGGAAGAAAATTGATTTCGCTACCCAATATCTAGAAGGCGAAGCTGAATATTGGTGGGAAGGCACTAGACCAGCTCTTGGAGGTAGGGATGCAACTATTTCTTGGAAGGACTTTGTTGAAGTATTTGACGCTCAATTCTTTCCGAATTCATTCCAGGCGAAGATGAGGAGCGATTTCGTGCATATATCTCAAGGTGATTCTACGGTATTGGAGTATGCGGGCCGTTTCAACCAGTTGAGTAGATTTGCGGAACAATTTGTTGCTAGTGAGGAGGACAAGGCTGAACATTTTCGAGAGAGGGTTTCGACCCGAGATTCGTTTCACACTTATGCCTCTTGCACTCACAACTTACGGAGACGTGCGGAGCGAGTGATGAGGGTTGAACAAGGCGCTTTAGAATGCGAGAATACAAGGTGGCTCTCAACCTAAGAAGTCGAAATTCACTTATTCTCAAGAAAGCTACGCAAGTGAAAGCACGAAGAGAAGAGGCATCCACCTATTGGGCATGGGTAAAAATCTCACTAATCAAGGCCCTTGCACTACTTGCGGAAAACACCATAGCGGTCAATGTTATTGGAAGACCGGGGTCCGCTTTTTATGTGGAAAGGCAGGACATATATGACAAAATTGTTCTATGTAGAGGAATCCTCCGGCAGATAACGAGATCTTGTTTTGTATGTGGGCGACCCGGACACCTAGCACGCACTTGCCCTATGCGGAAGAATGCACCTCCAGTTGATAGGCTACGGGAGAATCAACAAAGACCAAGGACACTGGGAAGGTTTTTGCTATGACAGAGGAGGATGCAGCGGCGTCTAATGTAGTTGTGGCAGGTGATATTTCTATTGTCTCACGATATGCTTACGCCTTATTTGATCCTGGTGCCACTCATTCTTTTGTTTCCATGGAATTTGCTAAGAAACTTGATGTGCTACCCGAGTCACTTGATTATGATTTGCGTGTGGATACTCCCATTGGTGATTTCTTGATTGTTGATCGTGTGTATAAGAAATGTATGCTCGGGATTGATGATGTCGAGATGCCTGTGGATCTTGTGGAATTAAATATACGGGATTTCGATGTCATTCTAGGAATGGATTGGTTATCAACAAATCATGCTATCGTTGATTGTTATGCGAAAAAAGTTATTTTTCGACCTCTAAAGCAAGTTGAATTCTCTTTCTCGGGGAGTTGTAAGGTTAACTTCCCAAGATCGATTTCAGTTTTGCAAGCAAGAAAGCTTTTGAAGAAGGGTTGTCATGGTTATTTGGCTTATGTGAAAGACATTAACAAGGAGGTGGTAAAGCTGGAAAATATTCAAGTTGTTCGAGATTTTCCAAATGTATTTCCTGAAGACTTGCATGGTTTGCCTCCCGATAGAGAGATCGAATTTTCCATCGATCTAATGTCCGGCACCACACCCATTTCTAAGGCACCGTATCGGATGGCACTAGCTGAATTAAGAGAGTTGAAAACACAGCTCCAAGAACTCCTGGATAAGGGATTCATTTGGCCCAGTGTTTCACCTTGGGGTGCTCCTGTTTTGTTCGTGAAAAAGAAAGACGGTAGTATGAGGCTATGTATAGACTACCGAGAGCTTAATAAGGTAACGATTAAAAATAAATATCCTTTGCCGCGGATTGACGATTTATTTGATCAACTTCGGGGAGCTCAAGTATTTTCTAAGATCGACCTCCGCTCCGGGTATCATCGTTGAAGATTAAAGCAGATGATGTGCCTAAAACCGCTTTCGGGACGAGATATGGCCATTATGAATTTCTTGTTATGCCTTTTGGATTAACGAACGCCCTGCTTGCTTTTATGGACTTGATGAATAGGGTGTTTAGGCAATATCTTGATCGATTTATTGTAGTATTCATTGATAATATTCTGGTGTATTCAAGGAGTCTAGGGGAACACGAGCAACATTCGAGGGTTGTTTTGCGGACTTTGCGCGAAAAGAAGCTCGTGCGAAATTCGGTAAGTGTGCATTCCGGCTTGATCACATTGAATTTTTGGGCCATGTAATCTCACAAGATGGTATTTTAGTTGACCCGAAGAAAGTCGAGGTGGTTGTTTAGTGGAAACGCCCCACTAATGTCACTCGAAGTCGAAGTTTTCTCGGTTTAGCAGGTTACTATAGGCGATTTGTGGAGGGATTTTCTAAAATTGCCGGTCCACTTACTCGCTTAACTCGAGAAGGGAGTTAAATTCCTATGGACGGATCAATGTGAGCACGGTTTTCAAGAATTAAAGAGACGATTGGAGTCGGCTCCAAAGATTAACCTCGCCTTCGGGTAACGGTGGTTATATTATCTATTGTGATGCATCTAAAGAAGGTTTAGGTTGTGTTCTTATGCGGGATGGGAAAGTTATAGCCTATGCCTCTAGAAAGTTGAAGCCACATGAGAAGAATTATCCGACTCATGATCTAGAGTTGGGAGCGATCGTGTTTGCCTTGAAAATATGGCGTCACTATATGTATGGTGAGAAATGTGAAGTCTTTACCGATCATAAGAGTTTGCAATATATATTTTCTCGGTAGAGAACTCAATATGAGGCAGCGGAGATGGCTAGAATTCCTGAAAGATTATGACTTGTCCATCAACTATCACCCGGGTAAGGCGAATGTAGTAGCCGATGCCTTGAGTCGTAAATCTTCCGGAAATATGGCAAGATTACTTACTTCTCGAAGCCCATTCTTGAAGACATGCGGAAGCTGGACTTAGAGGTATTGATACATCATCTTGGTGCCCAGTTGGCTATTCTTAGAGTACAGCCCACGTTGATAGATAGAATTAAAGTAAAACAGAATGATGATCCCCAACCGAGAAAGATTAGAGAAGGCGTCGAAGCCGAAAGGCAAGAGGACTTCGGTATTCATGCCGATGAGTCATTGAGATTTCGTGGTCGACTACGTGTTCTCGACGATTCAGAATTGAAAAAGGAGATATTGCGAGAAGCCCACAAGTGCAGATTTTCTATTCATCCAGGGAGCACTAAGATGTATAGAGACTTGAGAGAAAACTTCTGGTGGATCAACATGAAGAAACATATCGTCAAATTTGTCGACCAAGTGTCTTGTTTGCCAACGGGTAAAGATTGAACATCAAAAGCCAGGAGGACAGCTACACCCACTTGAGATCCCTAAATGGAAGTGGGAACATATTACTATGGATTTCATTGTCGGTTTACCGAGGACACCAAGCGGTAAGAATGCTATATGGGTTACTAAGTCCGCTCATTTCTTGTCATATAGATTTGGCCTTTCACTTGAAGATATGGCGAAACGGTACGTTAATGAGATAGTGAGGCTTTATGGGGTCCCAGTGAGCATTGTTTCGATAGGGATCCATGGTTTGTGTCCAACTTTTGGAGGAGTCTTCAAAGAGCGTTGGGTACTAGACTCAACTTCAAGTACATCATTTCATCCTTAGACCGATGGCCGATCGGAGAGAGCCATTCAAACTTTAGAGGATATGCTCGAGAGCATGTGCTATTGATTTTGGCGGCTCTTGGGACGAGCACCTCCATTTCGCGGAATTCCCTTATAATAACAGCTATCATTCTAGCATCAATATGGCCCCTTTTGAAGTTTTATATTATCAAAAGTTCGGGACACCGTTTGTTAGGACGATGTAGGTGAAAAAAGACTAACCGGTCCCGAGTTTATACAAAGAATCGAAGCGAAAGTCGGACTTGTTCGAGAGCATTTGAGGACAGCACAAAGCCGCCAGAAAAAGTTACGCCGATATCAAACGGCATAAGTTAGAATTCGACGTGGGTGATCATGTATTTCGAAGGTCTCTCCTATGCGGGGTGTTATGAGATTTGGCACACGTGGCAAGTTGAGTCCAAGATATGTGGGACCGTTCTTGATATTGGAGAAGATTGGCGAGCTTGCTTATAGATTGGCATTGCCGCCGGCACTATCTGGAATACATGACGTGTTCCATGTGTCTTTATTGCGAAAATATGTGTCAAGTCCCGATCATATATTAGATCATACTCCTTTGAGGTTAAGGGAAGACTTAACTTATGAAGAAGCAGCCTTTACGGATGGTGGATAGGAAGGATCAAGTGTTATGGCATCGTACGATCCCTTACGTGAAGATTCAATGGCAAAACCACACGGAGAGGGAGGCCACTTGAGAGCTCGAGGAAGAGGCAAGGCGCAAATATCTTCACTTGTTTGATGACTAAGGTACGTCTAAATTTCGAGGACGAAATTTATTTTAAGGAGGGTAGAATGTAATACTTGAGTTTTTGACTAGGTCAAAATAAGTTGTGGGACCCATTGTTAAAAAAAAAAAGAGCAGATGGTTTCTCCAAAAAGGGGGCGTCGGGAGTCTTCCATCGCATAAAGGAAGGAAAAGAAAACAAAGAAAAGAGAGAAAGAAGAGAAGAAAGAAGGAGAAAGGAGAAAGGGAAAAATAGAAGAAATAGTCACATACGCACGCCAACCGCCACGGACTCCTCGCCGAGCTCGTTTCACTACGCGTCGCAACGCTCGGTAAGTGATCGCACATCTCGTCCCTCCTATTGAAGTGATTTTTTTTGGATTTAGGGCAAAAATTCGAATTTTGGGGAAAACCGAGTTAGCGTGTCTCGATTTTGTCGCGACCTAAAAAAAAAAAAAAAGTCATCATTTCCAGGCTAATGGATTATCAGTGTTAATTAATTAACTAACCTAACTCTCGGACTCTCCCAAGTCCATACCAAATCGCAACTTAAGGTTCGAATGATTAACATGCAATGTGATTTGAATTTGGAGTCGCCACTAATCATTTTCGGTAGGTCGATTAGAAACCTAAATAAAATAGCGGGAGAAAACTATCTTATTTCGCGAACCGGAGATTAAGAGTCGGGACTTGGTTACATTAATTACAACTAATGCCCTTTCGGTACCTTAAAATTCATGAAAAAAATAATGGATTTGACAAATTTGATAAATTCTACTTGAAGATCACAATTTTTTTGGGTTTTTCTTCCCTTGACATTTGTTTGAAATAAAGAAATTACATGGAATTGGAATGAAATAGGTTCTAGATTACTCCCCAATTTGAACTCGTGCACCAAACTTGTGCTCCGGGCTTGCTTGACCATTGGACCGATTTGGTGACTGTTAGACCGAGAAATCTCTTGGTCCTATCTCTCATTCACGCTTCTTTCTCATCTCATTTGGAATTTCATGAGACCGCAATCTGGGCGTTGATATTTTTCCCTTTTGCTCTTCTTCTATTCTTGTACCATTGATGTCTCATCGTTGATATGCAAATGTTATTTAATATAAAAACGTAGAGAGAAAATCGGTGTAGAAAATCGGGCTAATTTGTATCCGAACTTAGAGGAAGTTGGGAAATCACTTAGCTTTCCTTTTTTGCGGCGAGCTTGAACGATGGTGATGAACTTGTAGCTTGTGTTGATGGGTGCGAAATTGGCAATGGTAGCACCGAGCTTCAAAAACACTCAAGCCCTCTCAAAACTCTCTCAAAATTTTTCTCAAGAATTCTCTTTTTCCTCTCTAAAGAATTTCTCTCAAAAACTCTCTCAATTCTCTTCCACTCCAAAAAAAAACTCTCCCAATTCTCTTTCACCCCCCAAAATTCTCTATCTCTTCAAGAACTCTTCTTCTTTTATAGGCAAAGTTCTTCATCCTTCATTCTTCATCTTCATTTCATCACCTTCCATTTTCATCTTCCTTTCTTCATCTTCATCTTCTTTTCTTCATCTTCATTTCTCCACCTTCCATCTTCATCTTCTCTTCTTCATCTTCATCTTTCTTCTTCACCTTCATTTCTCCATCTTCCATTTTCATCTTCTCTTCTTCATCTTCATCTTCCTTTCTTCATCTTCATTTCTCTATCTTCCATTTTCATCTTCTCTTCTTCATCTTCCTTTCACCATCTTCCTTTCCCCATCTTCTTTTGGTATTTGTAATGCAGTCCCCGAAGTTTCAAGTATTTGCAATACGATCCCCGAAGTTCGAGTATTTGCAATACGGTCCCTGAAGTTCCGAGTATTTGCAATACGATCCCCGAGAAAATATTTCTTTCAAGCCCAAATCTTCTTGGTGCATTTTTCCACCGCATGCCTAGTCAGGACCCTGTTAAATTAAGCTCAAATTGTATGCCAATGCTAAATGAATATGTGAGATGATTTTTGTTTAGAACTAAAATTAGTTCTAATTTTTATGCAAAATATATATTAGTCAAAATTTAGGTGTCAGCATGCCCCTCTTTGAGTGGAGGCTCGTAGAGGTTCCGCTCAAAGACAAAATTGAACCCTAAATTTTGATAGTGCAAATGATGGATGAACTTTTTGGCGGGAGTTTTAGTCCCATTTTTTATGTAATGAAGTGATGCATGATATGCAAGTCGTAAATAACATGTGTCATAATTTCTCTTTTCCATGTTAGAGAAAACCGCATGGATCGCATACGAGAATACTGTTTTACCAAATAACTCATAAGTTGGTGATTCCCTTAATTTCCAAGTTTCTTGCAAACACGAGGACCTTAAGGTATTTGGCCTATCTGTTATCGGAGACTTTTCCCTAATGCGAGACACGAAGATATGTGTATCCTTCCGGATCACAAGAGCTACGTCTTGTGAGTCGAAAGAAGTAGAATCAAGTTCACAAGAGCTACGTCGTTGTGAATTGATTAAATGTCGAAATCGCCGGTGCATATGTCTTCACGATTCGACAAAGGGGAACCAAAGTCTTAAGAGCTACGTCGTTATGATTTGGTTTGGATCAAAATCACGGGTGCTTATGTCTTCGTGATTTGATAAAGGAGCCGAGAATCATAAGAGCTATGTCATTACGAGCCGATTAAAGGTCAAGATCACGTGCATATGTCTTCGTGATTCGAGACCGAAATCATAAGAGCTACGTCGTCATGATAAGATGTCAAGATCGCCGGTGCATATGCTACACGACCGACAGAGAGGCATATTCTGAATTGAATCGTAACAACTATCATCGAGGAGTTGTTAATTTGAAAATGGGTTCGAAAACTTACCCGGGTTCTCCGAACGATTAATCAAAGAACGAAACGGATCGCTCATATCATACATGGTAGGCATTTGCCGGAGAACTTGCTCATTCAATAATCCTTAGATGAATTTCGAGACCTTGGGAGGGACATCGAACATCGGGAATGTATTACCCATCAGGAATGTCCGAGGTAACATGCGCAAACATATTCAACAATGAGTTCATGCAAAACTATCCTACCGAGCTTGCAATGATGTATATAATGCAATCACTCATACCATGGTTTATGCATAACCATTCTATCAAATTTGCATTACCAATCCTGTCCGGGGATGTTCTCACATTATGAATACCTCGAATGTGAGCTGAATGGGGGACTTTGGTCGAAAGGATTTTCTCTCACTCTCAAGAAAAGTTATTTATCCTGTCTGCAGGATTCAAAAGAAATCACTCAATCTTTTCATCATCGCATTCGATAAGGATCCGAGTAATCTCGCAATTGATACGACCGAGCCGATCCGGAGGTCTTGATTAGGACCGTAATGAGGGCTAGGTCAACGGTTTACAAAGGGGACTCTAGTTGAGTCAAGGATGCTTGAAATGAATTTCTTCGTCATCTCTCTCGGGTTTACAAGTCAAGAACCCTGCAAAAATGAGAGAGAAGTAATCTTGCTCGAACTTCTTCGAGTGATGCTTAAAATCATTGAACTCCACATTAATTCAAGTGCCCTAGTCGAATGGAGGTAATGATTTGGGGACGAGAAACGAAAGGGTTCGTTTTGGCTCGAAGATTTTTGAGAAGGGGCTTGATGTTGGTGATCATTACAATCTTGTCACCGATCGTGGCCTTCTAGGATACCATCATTGCTCGAGGATGGTATGAATCAAGATTGCATTTGCAATTTGACACTTCATGGAGATTTTTCTCTCAACCCTTTTAGGATATACGGGAAAATTATGCATTCAAGTTCGAAATATTCTACAAATGAACAATGAATTGAAAGGGCATTGGCCTTGCTTTTTGGTAGGCACTTTGCTTTTTAAATACCTAGAAATTGTTTTGGAATCAGCCTTTCCTCTTTCTTCTTTTTTTTTTTTTACTCCCAACTCTTTTTTACTATTGCATCTTGATGAGTCCATTGGGAGATTTTCTTTTGATCCAGCTTTTCGGGTCCTTCTACTCAAAGATGGGCCATATTCGCTTTGGGACAACAATGATCACCAATAAGGGCTTTTAGAAACGAATTTTGCAGGCTCAAATGGGTTGTGCAAATGGATATAGATGTGTGGGATAGAAAAGAAATGCTCTTCGTCATCCTAAGGCACTTGAATTAAAGCGCAAGTACAATGCAAAGAACCACCCGAAGATTGATGTTAGTCCAAGCAAGAAGATTTCTAACCATTTGTCTCGTGTTGATGGAATTGCTCTGTTTTGCCCCAATGTGAGGTGGTTCTTGATGGGTTGTGGAAGTGAAATCTCCGCTCGAATGGGTTGATAAACGGATAACTTGCAGTGTTTAGGGTAGAGAAATGAACGCCTCCATCACTTCGATTATCGTACCTTTCGCGAGAAAACTCTTTACCTCGGGGAATGCGGAATTTTGCCACCGTTCATCTCGCCTGAAAAAATTGGACGTGTTTGGGAAAGGATTGCCTTTCATCATCCTGTCATGCCCCCTCCCCGTACATTCGATGTACCTTATGTAGTTCATGTTCCTTATTCGAGTTGGTAAATTAAACATGAGGAACAATCATGTGCAAACCATGTGTATGAGTGTGTTTCGAGCATATAAAATGCAGCAACTTTTTAGCTTGGCGGACAAAGTTCGCAAGTACATAAAAATTTCTTAGGGCGTGGATCGTGAGTTGCCTTTATTCATGCAATGCGTTGCAAAACTTCATTGTCGCTTCGAGACATGAGATTGTCAAAGGCTCCGGGAATTTCTCATTTCATTAATTTTTCGGGGAGATGGGATACTTCTCTATTTGGATGAAGTGACCCTGTAAAAATCAAAAGAGAAAGCATCAATGTACGTCCTCATGTTCTAAAAGAATTGAAACGATACCACTTTACTCATGCACGTATTCCTTGCGAACTTTGAATTGAAAAGATCGATTCATCCGGATCGGATTGTATGTCCGGGACGTTATCTCTCCTGGTTCTATAACCGCGGCTGAGCTTGATCTGCGAAGCAAAAATGTTTTTATTAATCTTTGTACATTGATGCCAAATCCCAAGATCGACCCGGGTGCCTCGGACCCCTGTCATTCCCCAACCACTATCTTTGCGGTGTTGTTGGCGTCCACGGGTGGTTCGCTTTTTGTTATATGGTTGGCAATCCTGTCGAGAATAAAATAAGCTTAACTTAGAGTTTGAAATGACTGAAAATCAATTGGGACGATACGGAGTTACCCATCTTTGAGCTTGTTTGGTCTTTTACTTGCATTCTCCCAAGTAAAGCTATTCGAATCTCTCTTTACGGGCGTTCGGGAGTGTCGTCCACAAATTGATTTGCTATAGGCCTAGCTTAATAAGGAACTTACGCATTTGATAAGAGAGGAGAAAATTCGCCCTTTAACTCTAGGCAAATTCTAGACAACTAGAAAGTAAAAGTATCCCACGTAGGGGAACTATACATGGAATTAAAGGAGTATTTATGCGAGATTGGTTCCACCTCTTTTGGTGGCTATTCCAATGATTGGCTGATTTTGTCTTGGATCATACACCAACGATCGTTGTTTGAGGATCCATGATCACTTGCTTCGGATCACAACTCGGAGGTCTTTCGGCTCGAACCGGTCGATCAAGGCGGTGAGCTCATCATCAAAGTAACCTTTTGATTTTTCGGGCAATTGATACTCGAATTGGGCATTGCTACTTGCTAACACGCGACGGATTTTCCACTTTGTTTTTGCCGTGAACGGTCCGACTCCTTGAGCTTGAGCCTCCGCCGTCGCTCGGGAACTCGTAGGGATGATCAACCGGTCCGCCGCTAGAACCACCGCGGAAGGTCGGTATGGCCGGTATTCTTGATTGGGAAGTGGTCGGGTACTTTTTGCTCCGTAGGTTTTCCCGGGATTAATCTTCCAACTAACTTTACTCCGGTCGCCTTGGTTCCAAGCTACATCGTGCTTCTTACTTTTCTCTAAATCGTGAAGGTGATTTGTGACACTTCGTAGAGTGAGCCCGTTTATATTCATCATTTTGAGTACGGCCATTGGTCGTCTTGAATTGATTCCTAGCTGTCGAATCGCCTCGATGAATATAGAGTGAAGCTCGGCGGACCAAAGGGGCCTTTTCTTTCCGACAAAATCGTCGTAGTAAGTTTGGCCATAGTTCTTTGTTCGAGTAATTGCTTCCTTACAAAGATGCTGCCAAATATTTTGGAGCACTCGAACGTTGCACGCGGCTTCTTTAGGATGTCCCGAGCACCATGCATATGGCCCTCGTTATGAGCTGGCGATCATCACTTGCGATGTTATGATCACCGTATATCCAACTCCGAATCGATGATCTTTAAGGGACCGAGACCATCCATATCGATCCCTACCATGGGTGTGACGACGATGTCGAAATCATATTTGTACCGCCTCGCTCCTCTAAGGCTTCCGTTGCTTTCACATAAGCTGAAATCTTGTACATGCACTTTCTCGGCATGGCAACGAGGATAGAGAGGGAAACGGGGTTGCCATCAATGGCCATGACTCGTAGATCCTCGGGATAGGAAGCTTCCCATACTTCGCTGGAATGGACGCATACTTATTTTCCTTTCAAAACCTTCCATATGTAGACCGAAAAATGGGTGTTTCGACTAAAGATGGGCTTTAGATGTTCTTTGGACTTGCAAAGATATATTGCCGTAAAATCACAAAGCGATGATGGCCTTTCGTGACGAGTTCCGGAGATGCATGGAGACTTCAAGTTCTTTATAAACTTTTTTCAGTTGTTAGTCTCGCAGCAGCTTTTCTCTCCTTTTCGCTTAGTGCCTTGAATCCATTTCGTAATAACTCTTACCTCCCGCTCAATCCGTCGTTCTTTTTTTACTTTTTCGATATGGAGGAGCCCTCAAATCTTTTCACTTTCTCTACGAACGAGGCGGTTATTTCCTCTTCAAATCTTTTCGCTTCCTCCTACGAACGAGGCAGTTATTTCCTTCCTCAAATCTTTTCGCTTTCTCCACTAACGAGGCGTTATTTCCCTCCTCAAATCTTTTCGCATTTACTTACGTGAAGGTTTTCAATGCTTAGTCAAATCGCGAGGAATTCACGCATTTAAACATGATGATGTTCGTGGATAAGATCGTTCTTTGCCCCTGGATTAAAAGAAGAATGTTACATGGGGATTTTGTAACAAACAAGACATTCATTCGTACATGTCACTACTTCTCTTGAGGATTCGTAAGGGGTGGCTAGTAATGCTCAAAGAAGAGATATTTTGAGAGCCCATGATAAAAAAAAACTAAAGCTTCATGTAGGCTACACATTCGGAGTTCCATCGGCGTTGAATTGGTTGGTTGTGACATCAAGGAAACTCCAATTGTAGTGATGCATGTCTCTTCCCTCGAAGGGCATCGGTTCTCGCTCTGCAAGACCGACTTTCTGGGATGTATCTCCAACGAAATCGGATTGTACGAGAACTTGCTCGGGGATGAATCGGTGAATGAGCATTTTCAATGCTCGGATGTGGCTCATCGAGGGACATGTCACCAAAGGAGATGGGGCCGCTACGGACATGGCAAACGGTGGTGTTGATAGCATCCCTATACCTCTTGTTCTCTGCTCGAAGCTTTTCACTTTCTTCCTCGAAACGTAAGTTCATGACTTTCATTTTTAACCTTCAATCGGGTCCGCTTGTTTTGAAACCAAAACTTGACCTTCAAG
This sequence comes from Rhodamnia rubescens, assembly GCA_021437795.1. Taxonomy (NCBI): domain Eukaryota; kingdom Viridiplantae; phylum Streptophyta; class Magnoliopsida; order Myrtales; family Myrtaceae; genus Rhodamnia; species Rhodamnia rubescens. Next base: position 6,786,251 of record JAILYA010000008.1, read on the forward strand.
GGCTCCATTCCTATCATCCGGCTCAATTCATTTTTGCGTCTCCTATTCACGTAAGAGCACTCCTTGAAGGCAGCTTGAGCACTTTGATTTGATATTTTCTTTTCTGGGTTGATCATGTGCCGGTTGCCATTGTTTTTTTGTCGAAATCTTGAATTTCACTGCCAAGAGAGTTGGGTTTTACGGCTTCGGCGTTGGATCCGGTCTCGAAATCCAGGTTCGCTTTCGGGGATGTGCAGGTTGGTTGCCTCCAGTAAGTGCTGATGGCCTCTAAACATGTTGGATTGAAATACCTCTTACCGCCTTTTGTTCACTCTATTCTCCGATGTATGCTTACTCTCTCCAAATTCTTTTGAGTAATCGGGTATGTTCCAAAGCCTCCCTTTTAACGCGGATGAAAATCACTAAGCCGACGTTTTTTCAAGATTTCGTGTTTCCCGCTTTGTCTTATTTTTTCAACGTGATGGGACCCCAAATCCACTCGCACCGATTTTCTTTTCTTGATAACCATGCTTGTCTTCCACTCGGTTTTCAATCAATGGGACTCCAACTCCTTTCGTAGCTTTTCGGATTTGTGGGGCTCGAGATCACGGATTGACGATAGATCCAGGATCCAATGAATGAAACACCCGTAGTTTCACCCGAGTAACTAACGTGGTTCGCAAGATTTTTTCAACGTGATGGGACCGCGAATCCACTCGCACCGATTTTTCTTTTCTTGATAACCATGCTTGTCTCCCACTCGGTTTTCAATCAATGGGACTCCAACTCCTTTCGTAGCTTTTCGGATTTGTGGGGCTCGAGATCACGGATTGAATAGATCCAGGATCCAATGAATGAAACACCCGTAGTTTCACCCGAGTAACTAACGTGGCTCGCAAGAATTGCTGTTTCTTCTCTCGAAAATATGCTTGTCTCCCACTCGGTTTTCAACATGGTGGGGTCCTCAAATCCTTTCGTAACTTTTTCGGATTTGTGAGACTCGAGATGGTAGATCCGTGATTCACGGACAAACGTCTGTAGTTTTGCCCAGATAATTGACTCGACATCCACAATAATTATTGCTATAGCTTTTCTTGCCCTTTAAATTAGGATTTAACGCCGAGACAATTATCGCTTTCATATCTTCATCTCCAACCTTCTAAGCACTCTTTGCATCCACTCTCTTTTTAGCCGCTTCAACAACAATGGCTTCCCCTCTGCGCACGCCTTCCGGCTGAAGTTTTGGCCAAATGGGAGAAACTTTATAATCTCCTAGGCCAGGGCTACTCTTATATAGCCAACCATCCGAGGCCGAAACCGAGATTCGTCTTATGTTTAGGGATATGGGCACCGCTCCCATTGAAGGTACCAAGTTAGAGGAGGAATACAGGATCTTCCCCACCCTCTTTACTAACTTGGAGGCTTACCATGTTGCTTATCAAGATGTTACTTTGGCCCACCTTGTGAAGGCACGCTATCGGATCGATCGGACAGCTTGGTGTTGGCCGTCTTGTAGCCGACAATTATAAGAAGGCCCTCGACTACGGTAATGAACAAGTCTCCCGCTGATTCGTGAGAGGGGAAACTTGGTGGGGTGTTTGGCCATGTCCTGACCATCTTCGACGCGATCCGCTCAATATTGTTTTAAAATTTCAATCGCATGGTGGAAGAAAGGTTGGACGATTCGACCCTAGATATAGCCCGCGGGAGAATGCGATCCATGATCCGGAATTTCTTGCCGAGCATCACGAGGACAAGGTAGCCAAGCTCAAAGAGAAATGTGAGCTCCTCATCTTTAAGTTGGCGGATCTCGATTCTCGGAGCGATCAGTGTAGGCGGAGCATCAATCGTATGGAGAGTCGGTTAAACTCCTTTGTGATGCTCATTAGGGCTCGGTTGGCTTTACGTTCCCACCTCGTTGATCTATTTGTAAAGCTTTCCGATGAATGAAATGAATGCAAGTTTTTACTCATTTCATCTTGGTCGTCATATTTTTTTGCAAGATAACCCCTTTTACTCTGCGAATAAGTAAATCTCACGCTCCCGATGGTCAATCCAATTGGGCCGGAGAGGCTCCCCATTCGAAACAATCTCTCAAGCAAAGATTAGTAGCGAGAAAACAAACGAATGCTCAAATGTGAACAACTCGTGAATCAGATTAATATTATAACTCGATTATGAAAAATCGAGTGAATCAAGCATAATATTTCTTTACAGAGTCGAATTGATTGGATTGGTAAAGACACGACCATCCATCTCGGCCGGAATCAAAGCACCACCAGGGAGCACCTTCTTTACTATATATGGACCACCGTAGTTTGGAGCGAATTTCCCTTCGGGAGTGGGACTATTGGCAATAATTTTCTCAAGACCGGGTCATTGATCTGAAAATATCGAGGCCGAACTTTTTGTTGAATGATTTAGCAACTCTCTGCTGATAACAGCCATGACATACGGCCTTAAGTCTTTTTCGTCGATCGATTCAATTGGCTTGCTCTCTTTGGATCCATTCGGCTTGTCGCTTAGCTTGAGACAGTATACGTAAGGAAGGAATTTCCACTTCAACCGGTAGAATGGCCTCCATTCCATATACAAGAGAATACGGGGTTGCCCCAGTAGATGTCCGGATTGAGGTCCGATATGCCATAAGTGCGAATGGCAACCTCTCATGCCAATCGCGATAATTTTCAGCCGTCTTCGCTAAAATTTTCTTAATATTCTTATTGCGGCTTCTCTGCTCCATTCATCTCGAGGCGATATGGGGAAGAGTTCGAGATGCTTGATCTTGAATTCCTTAAACAATTGTCCATTAGTTTGTTGTTTAAGTTCGAGCCATTGTCGGTGATTATGGCTCGGTGAACCGTATCGAGCAATGATATCTCGGCGGATAAATTTTGCGATATTTCGTGCCATAACCGCTAAATAGGATGCGGCCTCGATCCATTTGGAGAAATAGTCAATCGCCACCAAGATGAATCGATGCCCATTAGATGCTTTAGGGTTGATAGGACCGATAACATCAATGCCCCACATAGAAAACGGCCATGGTTCGGATAATCGATGCAACTCATTTGGAGGGACATTAATCTTGTCACCATGAATTTGACATTTGTGTGACTCCGACATGCCGAATACAATCTCTTTCGAGCGTGAGCCAATAATAGCCCAACCTCATAATCTTCTTAGCTAACAAGTGGCCGTTCATGTGTGGACCCAGATCCCTTCATGTACTTCCATTATTAGACGAATCGCTTTGGCCGAGTCAACACATCTTAGTATGAGAGAATCGAATGACCGCTTGTACAAATTCTCTCCATTCAAGAAGAACTTCGAGGCCATTTTCCTTATGTACTTTTGGTCGATACGGTACTTTTTCAGGGAACTCGCTTCGAATATAAGTCTTGATGTCATGGTACCATGGTTTACCATCGGGTTCATTGATCACGGCCATACAATATGCTGATTTTTTTAATACCTCGATCTTGTGGTCAACCTCAAGTCCATTGGCGACTTGTAACATTGAAGACAAGGTAGCCAATGCATCGAATCGATTATGAGTCCTGGGGGATACTCAAATGAGATATCCTCAAATTCTTCTACCAATTCATCCAGATACTCATGGTAGGGTAGCAATTTGGCATCTCTCGTCTTCCACTTTCCAACGATCAAGGATAATCAAAGCGGAATCTCCGAACACCTTGAGTCGGGCTATCCCCATTTCAATTGCAGCTGCGACCGAGGATGCATGCCTCATATTCTCGCTACGTTATTTGTGCAAGGGAATACCAATTTTGCTGCCACGGGATAATGCCGACCACTTGGAGATATGAACCGCACTCGTGCTCGACCCCGATAAATTGACAGCTCCGTCAAAATACATAGTCCGGATGTAATCCTCCACCGACATGATTCGATCCTCGGAATGATAGGCATCATCATCTTGCCCGGATTGTCGGCTAGGACATCTTATGGCTCGTTCTCTTCCATCCTCCTGCTTCTCTTGGGCTAGCATAGCACCCAAGGATTCACTAAGGATTGTGAGGTAGAGGATTAAAGGTTACCCGCGTCGGAGGAATAAGCACGGGTGGATTCATGAGATGCCGCTTTAGTTTCCCAAAAGCTTCTTTACATTCTTTCCCATTGGACTAGCGCATTCTTCTTTAATAGCTTGAGGAATGGCTTAAGCTTTCTAATAACCGAGAGATGAATCGAGCAATATAGTTTAGCCTACCCATCAAGCTTCGAACTTCTTTAACCGTGTCGGCGGCCTAAGCTCACAAATAGCCTTAACTTTCGAAAGGTCGACTTCAATGCCCTTACCGCTACCACGAAACCGAGTAGCTTGCCCGAGCTGGTTCCAAAGACACACTTGGCGGGGTTGAGTCGTAACTTGTACTTTCTGAGTTGTCGAACAATTTCTTGGTTTCGACGTGATCTTCTCCATGCCTTGTTTTTGCTATCATGTCATCGACGTAAACCTCAATCTCATTATGCATCATGTCATGGAAAAGGGCAACCATGGCTCGTTGGTAAGTGGCTCCGGCGTTTCGAGACCGAACGGCATTACCCGGTAATGGAACATTCCCATGTGTGGTGAAAGTGATTTTCAACTTGTCATTGACATTCATCGGGATCTGATTGTACCCGGAGAAACCATCCATGAATGAAAACAATTCAAACCCCGAGCACCGAATGCGGCCGCTTTCTTCATGACGGGGACTATGTTAGCGACTCAATCGGAATATTCGTAGTCTCGATAAATCCTACATCAAGAAGCTTCATGACCTCCTCTTTGATCTTCGCACTAGTTCCGGTCCGGCCCTCCTTGACTTTTGCACCACGGCTTAGCCGAAGGATCAATCGGCAAACAATGCTCGACAATGGAGCGGTCAAGACCGGGCATATCCGCATAGGACCGTGCGAAAACGTCCCGGTAATCCTTCAAAAGTCCGACCGGGCGCTCGGACATTTCTAAGGAAAGGCTTGCCCCGATCTTAACTTCTTTAGGGTTTTCCGCATCGCCTAGGCTGACCGAGATAATTTGTTCACCGATCAAGGGCTTGATCTCCTCATGTCGTTCGAAATCTTGACGAACTTCCTCATAATCTGGATTGAACTCATCTAGGTCGTATACTTCGAATCCACTAGGTTTCCTCATCATATATCCCCTATGATGACAAACTTGTTGGTCGTTGGTTATCGTCATCGGGTTGGTTTGGGAGATTGGGACTACAAGCGGCGTGCTCGAGCCCACGCCTGTGAAGATCACATCTTCCAAGGCATTATTTAATAGAGAGCAATTTCCACGGCTTTACGGAGTTGTCCGTAGGAGGAACTAGAGCAGGCACAACTAGCGGAGGGCTTCATTGGACGACCGAAACTTGGCTATGAAGTTATCCATCATCTTGTGAGACATCATCCCTTCAAATCGCTTCGGTCGAGACCGAGCTATTCATTCAAAGTCTCATGGACAGCGGCGTTAATGTCGGCCATTCTCTTCGCCACCAATCGAGTAATATGCGGAGGATCCGTGATAAATTTCCTGAAAGCGACAAGTCAAGAGTAAGTACAACGAGCAAGGATAGAGAGCCGGTCCATGACTTCCTTCTAGACTCAATGAACGAACTAGACATGACCAAAAGATCGCATCAGCAATTTTCAGTTTGTCGATTTTTTACGAAACAATCTGTATTAATTCGCACGTTGGTCAAAATACGTCCAAATTTTACGAGCCTATAGTTGAGAAGATGATGAACAACTTTTATGTTGGCCAATCGGACTAGAAATGAGCGGATCAAATCAGTTTAATGTGTCTTTTCGAAAAATCGCATTCAAAAACTGTTATAACCGCAGGTAGTTGAAAAAACGAAAGGCCATCTTAAACTATGAATTTAATTCTGAAATTGTGTAGGATATTAGTTGAAACATAGGTCTACAACTTTCATGTTTGGCACTTACTCAAAGCTCGATCGTAGAATTTAGTAAAAATCGTACAACAGGAACAAGCCAAATCGAATTGAGGACAACCGATGAAATTGTAAAAACTACGAAGCAAAGTGTGAAATTGGAAACAAGACAATGAGATTCATAAACAATCAACCTAAACCATGGACCAGCCCAAAATAAAAATGAGATAACGGGCGTAAGAGACAAGAAATTACCGCTCATATGAAGAAAATGTCAATCACAAAGACATGCGCATGAATCGTGGATTCGATTTTAGTTCTTTTAGCAAAAATGAAATGAAAGACGAACGACATGTCGCAGCCTCGCGCACGTTCATCATGACTAGTTGCCGCCTCGCATACATAGTCATGACTAGTCGGGTCCAATCATCTCGGCTTGGTTCGGTCGACAAGGGCAACTCTCATGCATAGCCTTCACGTGCATGAGAACAACCCTTGAGCCATTTTTTGAAGAACTCGGGATCAAGTGGGATAACCTTTAGCGAAGCCTTACCGCCAAGGTTAAAGAACCACATAAATACCATCCTGAAACTATCGGGTGACCCGGGTTCGGTCACAAGTCAAGGTGGTGTAGTGCAATTATATTAGGGGCATGCACGACATTTTAAAGGCAATCAGACTCCGATAGTTCAAAAATTAAAATTCTCATCACCAAGCTCGCAAAATGAGGTTAGTGGACTCCTCCCCTTATAACTCCATTTCCTACAAAATCATTTAACACATAGGGATTAAAATTCAAGCAAGATTGCCAAATCAAGTAATTTTCCTTTTCATGAACTTATCGCTTAAGTCCTCTTTGGTCCCCGGTGAGTCGCTGTGTCGCGACCTAAAAAAAAAAAAAAGTCATCATTTCCGGGCTAATGGATTATCGGGTTAATTAATTAACTAACCTAACTCGGACTCTCCCAAGTCCATACCAAATCGCAACTTAAGGTTCGAATGATTAACATGCAATGTGATTTGAATTTGGAGTCGCCACTAATCATTTTCGGTAGGTCGATTAGAAACCTAAATAAAATAGCGGGAGAAAACTATCTTATTTGCGAACCGGAGATTAAGAGTCGGGGACTTGGTTACATTAATTACAACTAATGCCCTTTCGGTACCTTAAAATTCATGAAAAAAATAATGGATTTGACAAATTTGATAAATTCTACTTGAAGATCACAATTTTTTTGGGTTTTTCTTCCCTTGACATTTGTTTGAAATAAAGAAATTACATGGAATTGGAATGAAATAGGTTCTAGATTACTCCCCAATTTGAACTCGTGCACCAAACTTGTGCTCCGGGCTTGTCTTGACCATTGGACCGATTTGGTGACTCGTTAGACCGAGAAATCTCTTGGTCCTATCTCTCATTCACGCTTCTTTCTCATCTCATTGGAATTTCATGAGCGCAATCGGGCGTTGATATTTTTCCCTTTTTGCTCTTCTTCTATTCTTGTACCATTGATGTCTCATCGTTGATATGCAATTTGTTATTTAATATAAAAACGTAGAGAGAAAATCGGTGTAGAAAATCTGGGCTAATTTGTATCCGAACTTAGAGGAAGTTGGGAAATCACTTAGCTTTCCTTTTTGCGGCGAGCTTGAACGATGGTGATGAACTTGTAGCTTGTGTTGATGGGTGCGAAATTGGCAATGGAAGACCGAGCTTCAAAACACTCAAGCCCTCTCAAAACTCTCTCAAAATTTTTCTCAAGAATTCTCTTTTTCCTCTCTAAAGAATTTCTCTCAAAAACTCTCTCAATTCTCTTCCACTCCAAAAAAAACTCTCCCAATTCTCTTTCACCCCCAAAATTCTCTATCTCTTCAAGAACTCTTTTCTTTTATAGGCAAAGTTCTTCATCCTTCATTCTTCATCTTCATTTCATCACCTTCCATTTTCATCTTCCTTTCTTCATCTTCATCTTCTTTTCTTCATCTTCATTTCTCCACCTTCCATCTTCATCTTCTCTTCTTCATCTTCATCTTCTTTCTTCACCTTCATTTCTCCATCTTCCATTTTCATCTTCTCTTCTTCATCTTCATCTTCCTTTCTTCATCTTCGTTTCTCTATCTTCCATTTTCATCTTCTTCTTCATCTTCCTTTCACCATCTTCCTTTCCCCATCTTCTTTTGGTATTTGTAATGCAGTCCCTAAGTTTCAAGTATTTGCAATACCCCTGAAGTTTAGTATTTGCAATATCCCCGAAGTTCCGAGTATTTGCAATTCCCCGAGAAAATATTTCTTTCAAGCCCAAATCTTCTTGGTGCATTTTTCCACCGCATGCCTAGTCCGGCCCCTGTTAAATTAAGCTCAAATTGTATGCCAATGCTAAATGAATATGTGAGATGATTTTTGTTTAGAACTAAAATTAGTTCTAATTTTTATGCAAAATATATATTAGTCAAAATTTAGGTGTCAACAATTTCTTGGGCGTTTGGCTGTATTTTTACTTGAGAATGAAACTTTAGGATGTTATGAAGCCGTAGGATTTGACGGATCATGATTTCGTGTTACGGTTTGCCCGGAACGAGCAATTCAAATCTGGCTGCGCAAACTTACTGCGCGAACAGGTGGTCTTCGAGGGCTATTTCCTTTAGTTTCTGGTTGTCTGCTGAGGTTGGTCATTTTGGGACTTTTGTAGTATGTCGAATAAGCTTCGTTTTGACTACAATATTGTGTTAATCGGACTTCATTTGATCAAGTTGAGGAAGTTCTCGCAAATAGGGCTGGAAAATCCGAGTTTTAGAGGTTTTGATGTCATGGGGCCTGAAATTGGTATTGGTTAGCCATGATCATTGTACGAAATAAACTTAAGGATGTTATGGAGCTAATGTTTTTGACGGTTTGTGAATTGAATTTACGGTTTGCCCGAACGAAATTTTTGAAGTTTTGGCGCGCAGGCTGTCCAGCTCGCGATCGGCGTTTTTTCTTGGCCCGTAGGTGTCCGATTATCGACGTTTATACGTTGTTTAGTCTAGTTTTTTCCATTGTAGTATTTCTCAGCTTTTAATGTTGTTTTTCAATTAATTTTTAGGATTTCAAGCTTGCGGTTCGAGTGACTACTATAGATTGGATTGCGATTTTTTTAAGGTGAGATGTACCTTATCTTCTAAGAATATATAAAACTCATGCTTTAAAGATGAGCACGTGTGCGAGGTTGATTTTCTTGACAATGGGAAGAAAAGTGACGTTTAGAGCATTATTTTTGCATAAACGAGGATCGAGCTATTACTACCCTTTGATTATTTGACATGGTTTGTTAATATTTGTGGTAGTGAAATGCTATTTGAGAAATATGTTTCTAAGGAAGGTTATGTATTTGGTTTATAGCCTTCGGTTTGTGAAACTCGGATTGTTGTGGTTTTTCTGGATTTGGTATTGGGATTAATACTCATGTCCCCTGTGAATAGAACCCACCGAGGTGGGGGTAGTATGCATCTTTGTTAGGACATCATTAAGCCGAACCACCTCGTTGAAATGGGTGCTAGACCTAACGAAGAGGGGTAAACTTGGTCGCCTTGTCATGGCGTTAAACGTGACCATGGTTGACGATGAGTATGAGATTATTCGATGGATGGACCATCGAAAGTTGGTTTAATGAGATTAATCAATGGATTAAACCATTGATAGTTTATTATTACTATGAATTACTATTTGATTTACTTTGACGATTGCATAGTGATTTCTCGATCCGCTTAAAAGATATTGTACTTTTTAATGAGCTGTGGTTGCTCACCCCTTATCCCCTTTTGTCTTTCGGGTTCATCGGCGAACCGCAAGTAGGATCGAGCGCACGTTAGGCTGCGGGACTTTTGGGATTGTGGGGTATATTTTTTGGATAAGTTGTACATAGTTGGTGAGTTTTGAGCTGGATGTGGAAAGATATGAATGTATATCTTTTTGATATAGTAGATAAGCTCGATTTTGTGGACATGTGACCTTTTTATCAAATATATATGGATGTATATATTTCGATATCGGGTTTTGTTTAAAGGCTGCGTCCTTTGATTCAAAGGGACGGGCCGTGTCATGCCCTTTTTTTTTCTCTCGGAGGGGTGTGACATTTACAATCACAATATTCTGATTTTCAATGGCTAACGCACTCTAGCCCTTGACCTTTAGATTCGAGATTTCAATCCCTCAACTTCTGTAAGTACGTGATTTTGGACCAAGACCCTTATTTGCATTGACCTTAGGTCACAATTTTTGCGCATAAAGTTCATGAGAGGGTTTCATATATTCTATAAAACAATCCAAAAGCAATCCTAAGTATCTTCGAAATCAAGAAAAAAGAAAGAGAAAGAGAAAGTTTTAAACCTATTGTATTGGTACCAATTCGGTCTAACATGCCAATTTTGAACGAGAATTGTTGACGTTGATGCCAATTGTTTTACGTAACATGACTGGTGCTTACGTGAACAATTTTTGAATAACTTTGTTTAATTTTTTTTAAATTTTTTTCCTATCTTTTGTCTTCCCCTTTTCTTGTTGCCGATGGCGATTTGGCACACTGTCATAGCCGATTTTCAGCCTAAATCTGCAATATGGACTGAATTGGTATCAATGTGAAAATATTTATGATTGAATTGGTACCATTACAATTTGTTTAGGACTTTTTAGGACTTTTCCGATGTATCTCGTATATATTTTGAGTCAACCCTCAAAGAAACGAATTTTTCTCGAGGATTGAGATCTTCTGAGGTCTCTAGGCTTCAAAGTGCAGCTCTCTGCCTTTCTTCTCTCTTTCTTTTTTCTCCACAAAACGAACTATTTCTTCATTAACGCTCCATGGATTCATAGAGGAACACCGACCCACGGTATGATTTTCTCCCTCTTTTATTTTCTTTCTTTCTTTGTGCTGTTTCAATGCTTTCTTGCACGTTATGGCGGGGGTGGCTGTGGATCTTTTCAACCAAGCCTCTTCGATTTGATGAATCTGTACTAAGGACGTAAATTAGGACATGTAAACTTAGCCGGCCGGCCTATCATTTGGGTGCGTAAGCTAGTACCTGTTAGGTAAGGACTCAAAATAAACATTTATGGGAAACCTAACCAAAGAAGAAACGGCAAGGGATGATACCTAATTTGTTTTAAATAACCAATTGTGGTTCTTCATGGGATTAGGTCAATATAATTTGGTGGAAAAATTCTTACTATGCACGTCTAGCATTACTCAAGCTATACTCCTATACAAAGAAAAATCCAGGAGAAGGATCCCTTCTATGTTCCCATTTTCACCTTGATTAATTAGTTTCTACCAAAAATTCAAAGAAATATTGACGGACAAAATTTCGATAGCATAATGACGGTCATGCTCCACGGATCTACTTCTTATCCACTTCCGATCTTATCACCTTTTTATTCCCTGTAAGATTTACTAGATTGTTTTATTGAAGGGGCTGTATTGCGTGAGAATTCAAAGATATTGTACATGACATATTAATGTAAACTAGCTAAACGCTTGACTTTGGGGAGTTGGTATGTGCATTTTCACGTTCTATCATTTTATCTTGTGGTATTAGTCGCTATAGAGCATAAATGTCAGCTAAAAATAATTAAGGACCATAATCTTCTCACTAGAAAAAGGAAGAAGGACGATGCATTCTAAAAAACGCAAGTAATTTTTTTTTTTTATAGTTTTAACATGGGAAGATTACACAAAAAGTTCTAAACCTAATATAATTGTACCAATTCAATCTAATTTATTTTTGCCGATTTAGTCATAAACTTTTACAATTATGCCAATTCAGTCCATCCGATCAATTTTGGCCTATCGGCGCTAAAGTGAATTTGGCCGGCACTAGTAGTTTGGCGACATAATTTTATAATATTTTTTTGAATTTTTATTTTATTTTTTTTTCTTCCCCTCCTTTTCTTCTTCCTCCGCCGACTAGCTAGAGGCGATAGTCGAGTCTCGCCATGGCCAAGCGAGACTTGACCTCACTAGCCTAGATCTAGCGAGGTCTTGGCCGGCCTCCCCAATGACAGGTGAGGCTTGCCCTTGCCGGTGGCGGCGGGGCGAACTCGCTCGAGGCCGTAGCCTCCGGCTAGAGGAAGAAGAAGAAGGAAAAAAAAATGAAAAAAGATAAAAATAAGAATAAAACATATTAAAATATTATATTGCTCGGACCACCAGAGTAGGCCAACGTCCACATTTGCGCCGACCGACGAAAATTGATTGGATGAATTAAATTGGCATAATTGCAAAACTTTAAAGATTGAATTGAAAAAAAAAGTTTAGGGTTAATTGATACAATTACAATAAATTTAAGACTTTTTTGGTAATTTTCGTGTTTTAACGTTGCGATGAATTTATCCACCACACATGACACCGATTTACTCGCGCAAATCTAAACCTCATCACAACGACACCTCCCCGAGGTCAACCGTAAATTGGCCACAGTAATTATTGTTGGCCACCGTCGTAAACCCTAATCGGGACCAAAGCTTCAACCCCGAACCATGAATCTTCTCTTGCATGACCCGGTCAATTCTCTCCCCCATCTCGATGCTCGTGTAATTCGGCCAATCTCCGACCTCGCCTTTCCTGAAGAACCCATCCGTCTCTACTCCACTTGACAACTTCCCGCTCTTGTTCGCCCCCATCGCGCTCAAACTATCGAAGCTGCACATCCTTAGTATTCCGTCCATTGTCCCATCCATCAACTCTCGTTTGCCGAGCGGACACCCCAAGAATTCGGCGAGTCTCTCGGAGATGAACATGTGGATCCTCCTCCATGTCCTCGTACCTCAAGAACAACGCCCCTTCGGGCATCTCGGAGCTCGCTTTGTGGTATCCCCTGCACGTGGTCCCAAGTAGGGTCTCGAATGGATTTGCCCCACGGGGAATGCGTCGAGGCACCATCCGAGTGGCATCTCGCCTATAGCTTTGGACCTCGCCTTGTTGGAGAAGTGCCGAGAGCGAGACGAAGGTGTCCTTAGGGTTCCCGGACGGTACACCAGCTTGCACCCGCAGTCCTTCGCCGACGTCGGGAGCAAAGGGTAAAGGCAAGTGGGTGGTGAAGAGCCTTGGGGACGTGAAGGATGTGAGGTTAGGGAGTTCTTGCCCGCATTAGAGCTGAATCTCTAAGAAGGGCACGAGGTCGTGGGGGCTTCGGGTGAGAGAGAGGGTGGTGGCGCATCGAGCCCGAGAACTCAGCCCGGTTCAAGAGATAGAAGAGGATGGCCTTCAACCAAGTGGTGCCGGACTTGGGGGCGGTGATGAGGAGGACGTCGGTGTCTTGGGCTCGGAAGTGGTCTTGGCATGCGAGGATGCCGTTCAAGACTGCGGGGAATACCGAAGCCTCGGCACCGGTAGAGAGAGGTGGTGATCCGGCCCCTTTTCGCGAGGGTGGGAGGAAAGGAGGTCTCGGCATATTTGGGAGATGTCATCTTCTTACAAGTAGTGTCACGCCCGATCTCGCTGCGGGTTACGAAGGATGGCGTCCCGGGCACACTATCGATCTATATACTTACGGCGCATGCCGAAACGTAAACTCTCCCGGACAAATAACAACGGGAATAGTAAAGTAGGAAATCAACTCAATCATTCAAACAAAAGACAATTTCATTCATACAATCAAGACAGTGAGTTTTAACCCTATAGAGCTACGGAAGATATATACAACCCCATTCTTCGGGCGGTTCGCTAAGACCTCCAAAAGACATACGGTCGGGTAAGGTTAAACTCTCATCTACTCCCAAAAAATCCTACAACGACCCTCGCCTTAAAATGTCAATGGGCTCCATCACTTGGGACCCGAAATGGTTAAACGAAGGGGTGAGAAATAAATCTCGGTGAGTTAACACCTAAGCCCGATTAGGGCATTGATTTGCTTAGATGTTCTAACAAACAACCACAACATCATAGAGCATATATCTCAACCACATGTAAGCTTACTCTCCGGAAGCCACACATAATGCAATGCAGACGACTTAACAGATCAAATCAACCAATCCAATTCATTGGCAAAGCATCACATCACTTGCATGCACATGACACCACACGAAGTCTATTTATTAACCGGTGACCCACGGGACCGGCGTCTTCAAGACACACGACCCGGTGTGGCCCTAACACTACGGCCCGACGGTGTAATTGCCACCGGGACCAGTACATCGTCCCTTACTTCCAAGCAATGGCGATCGAAAGCTATGTATCCGGTGCGGCGGCACGACATAGCAAATAGGCATTCCAAAAGGAGCGTTGGTCCGTCATAAGCCGCAACCGGCATCCTACAACCCATGTGATTCATACGGCGGCACGGGCAGAGATTGAAGTGCATCTCGACTAGTCGTGTGGTTCCGTACGACCGACACCGGTACAAACTTGTCGGGATCCCGTACGACCGGCACGGTTTACACCCATCATATGACCACTCAAGCACACCCGACAACCAACCGGTTCATTTATTTGAATTAGGTCGAGTGCTCATACACGCATGTTCAAATACTTGGCCTAAGGCCATTTTCGTGCTAAAACATGCAATTTGATCTCATATGTGGTCATATGAATGCACAGTTCAATCGATCGACATCTCAAACAATTCAAGGCGATTAACCTCCAATCAAGTATCCACGACAATCAACAGCCAATTCCGGCGTTTAATTTCAACAATTCAAGAGACGATTAATCAAACGAAGCCTGTCGATTTCTATATCAATTTCTAATTCAATCGACAATCAATCGGGCACTCGTCTCTAACCTATCGCTCGCTCGAGATCAACCAAGCACCATCAATCAATTCTAATCCACAATTAGCCACGAGCAACGAAATCGGCTCGGCTTGGCGATGACGATCGGAGACTTGTGGTCAACTAGAACCTTGGGCTCCCAACTCGGTCAAGGGTGGTCCGTGTGACGTGGCGACACCTCGGGACAGCGGCACGAAACTCGAGGTAGCAGCTAGCGGTTGCTCGATAGTCGAACAGTGGTGGTTGGGCCGCGGAACAAGGGTGCATAGAACAAGGTAGGTGGTGTAGTGGCTGTTTTGAGGGGGGTTTCGGGTGGTTCAAGGCCGGGGGAAAGGTTGGCCAAGGTCGGGGTCTCCGGGCATTTGTAGGTGCTTGCCGGTGGCGGATGGCCGGAGGTTACGGAACAGCGGTTGGACAGAACCGGCACCAAAACAGGGGCGGTGGTTCAAAAATAGGGGAGGTTCGGCCAGGGGGGTAATCGAGCTCCACGGACTTCAATCGACTTCCAAGTGGCCTTGAGGGCGTGAGGGGTCGAAGGCGGTCGCCGGGGGTGGTGGCGAGCGGTGGAGCTAGGTGGAGGAGGTCGGCACGAGGCCTGAACGGGACCGGGCGCCAAAACAGAATACGCCGGGCCGAGGGAGCTGCACACGATGGTCCGGTGGGGTACGGGCGGCGAGATGTGGTCGAGAGGGTTGTGGTGAGGGTGGAGGACGATGATGCGGTGGCTGGTGGTAGTCTAAAGCGACGTGAGGCGGGCGAGCAGAGCCGCGCCTCCCAGGGGCCAAAACAGAACAGATGCATGGAAGGGCTGAACCACGGCTCTGCGCGATGCGCGACGGTCGGAGTGGTGGTGGTGGCCATGAGTAGTGGCGGACGACGGGGTGGAGGGCGCACGGCGGGGTGGTCGAGCCAACAACACCCGAGGAGGGAGGAGGAGTGCACGGTGGGGGAACAGGAGTCGCGTGAGAGAGAGAGAGAGAGAGAGAGAGAGAGAGAGAGAGAGAGAGAGAGAGAGAGAGAGAGAGAGAGAGAGAGGAGGATGGGTAGGTGGGGGAATGACAAGTAGTGTCTTTTCCCCCATTAAAACTTTCGTCTTCTAGTGATCGAATGGGAGGCAAAAAGGTAATTCAATAAATCGGGAATGATAGGATTTTTAGCTCAATCGGGTGGGGATAAAATTTGAATTTTTACTGGTTAGGCTCGGCCTAGACTAGGCTTAGGTGTAAGGATTAAAAATCCTAAATTGCGGCTACTAAGATTTTCGAGACCTAATCTAAACCGATCGACATTTGGGAATCGTCCAAAATTCGTCACTTATGTCCTTAAGATCCGAAATTTTATACCGATTGGAATTCCAATAATAGTCCTTTTTATTGAATTCGGTCTCTGTACTGAGGGTCTAATTTCCAAGGCGTCACAAGTAGTTTGCTTGGTGAAGTTGAGAGGGTGTCATGGTGGAGGAAGAGACGAAGAATTTCGGAGTGAACGGTTGTTATAGCTACTTAGGGCTCGATGAAGGGAAAGAAAGGGGTTTAGCTTAGGATATCAGCAATTACTTTAAATAGATTACGTTAAATAGAGAGGATTATTGCGGGAGAATATTCATATAGTCGGTTGTTGAAGATAGGATTTGATTCGATTCGATTCCTTAGATTATGGGATAATTGAATCCGGTCAATCCGTTAGATAGGATATTAGTCAATAAAAATAGGAAAACTTTATCTTGTATATTTTTTTCATATTTGTATTTTCTTGTGTCATAAATATCCTTATGTACATGTACAAACAATACAGAAAATACAACCCACCACGGGCATGGCGCGTTTGGTGAGCTTTGAGCTCTTTGGCCCTAAGGCGTAAGCTAGGTTGAAGGTTCTGTCGCGACCTAAAAAAAAATAAACAAAGTCATCATTTCGGGCTAATGGATTATCGGTGTTAATTAATTAACTAACTTAACTCGGACTCTCCCAAGTCCATACCAAATCGCAACTTAAGGTTCGAATGATTAACATGCAATGTGATTTGAATTTGGAGTCGCCACTAATCATTTTCGGTAGGTCGATTAGAAACCTAAATAAAATAGCGGGAGAAAACTATCTTATTTGCGAACCGAGATTAAGAGTCCGGGGACTTGGTTACATTAATTACAACTAATGCCTTTTCGGTACCTTAAAATTCATGAAAAAATAATGGATTTGACAAATTTGATGAATTCTACTTGAAGATCAAAGAATCAATTTTTTGGGTTTTTCTTCCTATGACATTTTTTGAATTTTTGAGTATTTTTAAAATAAAGAAATTACATGAAATTAGGATGAAATAAGTTCAAGATTACTCCCCAATTTGAACTCGTGCACCAAACTTGTGCTTCGGGCTTATCTTAACCATTGGACCGATTTGGTGACTCGTTAGACCGAGAAATCTCTTGGTCCTATCTCTCCTTCACGCTTCTTTCTCAACTCGCTAGAATTTCATGAGCCGCAATCCGGGAGTTGATATTTTTCCCTTTTGCTCTCCTTCTATTCTCGTACCATTGATGTCTCATCGTTGATATGCAATGTTATAAAAACATAGAGAAAAATCAGTGTAGAAAATCCGGGCTAATTTGCATTCGAAATTAAAGAAAGTTAGGGAATCACTTAACTTTCTTTTCTTCATCGGCGAGCTCGAACGATGGGGATGGACCAAGTAGCTTGTGTTGATCGGTGCAAAAATTGGCAATAGTAGTATCGGGCTTCAAAATTCTCATACCCTCTCAAAACTCTTTTCAAATTTTTTCTCAAGAGCTCTCTCTATTCTCCTTCTCCAAAAAACTCTCTCAATTCTCTTTTCCTCCAAAAAAAAAACTCTTCCCCTCTCTTCAAGAACTCTTCTTCTTTTATAGGCAAAGTTCTTCATCCTTCATTCTTCCTCTTTATTTCCTCACCTTCCATTTTTATCTTCTTTTCTTCATCTTCATCTTCTCTTCTTCATCTTCATTTCCCACCTTCCATTTTCATCTTCTCTTCTTCATCTTCATCTTCTCTTCTTCACCTTCATTTCTCCATCTTCCATTTTCATCTTCTCTTCTTCATCTTCCATCTTCATCTTCCTTTCATTATCTTCATCTTCCTTTCTTCACCTTCCATTTTTATCTTCTCTTCTTCATCTTCCTTTCATTATCTTCTCTTCACCATCTTCCTTTCCCCATCTTCTTTTGGTATTTGCAATCCAAGTCCCGAAGTTTCAAGCATTTGCAATATGGTCCCGAAGTTTTGAGTATTTACAATACTATCCCCGAGAAAATATTTCTTTCAAGCTCAAATCTTCTTGGTGCATTTTTCCACCCCATGCCTAGTCCAGCCTCGTTAAATTAAGCTCAAATTATATGCCAATGCTAAATGAATATGTGAGATGATTTTTGTTTAGAACTAAAATCGCTCTAATTTTTATGCAATAAATTAGTCAAAATTTAGGCGTCAAAAGGTTCAAAACCCTCCCAACGCGTTTCTCGGCCCTAAGTGGTGGGCCCTTGGCGGTGGGCTGCGGGGCTAGCCTCCCTCCGGTATAGTAGCCGCAGGGGCTTCGGCCCGACGGGGCCGGTGGATCCTGGATATAAAAAAAAACAATACAGAAAATACAATTACTATTCCTCCAAACTCTTCTTTGATTTTCGTCATGGTACCAAAGCATTCTTTCCCGGGCCGAGCTTCCACAAAAATTTTCTGGGTTGCCTCGGTTAGTTTTCTAACTTGTTATTGCAAGCCATAATCTCCAAAACGAAGTTAACGAAGTTAGCGGGTAGGAATCCACATATTTCTTCATCAACGATACCATAACCAAGAATCAAAATTGAAGTTCCGGTGCAAATTGTGATTCGATCATACCTGCGTTGGAGGAAGCTCCCAATTTTCCGAAGAAAAATGCTTCTTTGAAAGTACTATTAGGGATTATACAATCTCAACTGTAGACATACACACCATTATTGCGTGTTTTGCATAAAACACTCATTGATAATTAGTGACGTGCATGATAACATTTCTCTTTCTCTATTTTTCTGTTTTTTTTTATTCCGGAGAATAGATTTGGAATAGAAATCCGTTTGTTAACGCAATTTTATTTTTCTATTATGGAGACAAATATTCGATTTAGAAATAGATTTAGAAGAGAAATCAAAAGTAGAAAGAAGTTAATTTTTCGTTTTTGGAACAAAAAACAGAAATAAGTTCGGGCCATCCAAAATTTAGGGTGTCACTCGTTAGGGCTTCTTCTTCTAAAGTGCAACCGAAGCTTTTTTCTCTCTCGCCTAGAAAACGTGCGACGCATACCTCCATCTCCAGATCTCTTCACCACCAACGACAGCTCGTTGTCCGTCTCTCGCCTAGCTCTCGGTCTCTCTCTTTCGTTCTTCCTATCGGATCGCTCTCGATCTCTCCCTTTCGTTCTTCCCGTCGGCTCGCTCTCGATCTCTCTCTTTCTAAGGTGAATGACCTCTTGATCCTCTATGATTTGTGCGCCTACAAAGAACCGTTGATTTCGCTTTGATTTGTTGGAGTTTTAAATAGAATTTTATGTGGAAACCTCTTCAGTCCTCTATGAGTTTTAATTAGCTGTAAGGTAGGAATCCTAAATCGCTTGCCAATGCCATGAAAATCGGAGCCAAAGGAAGAGTCATTTTTTTCACAATCCGCTTGAAGATAATCAATTTCAAGGTCACACTTGCTTAGTTCAACGCTTAATGAGTCCCTTTGGTTGAGCTTATGCTTGCAACAGCTTTTTGATTGTTAATGGGTACATGAATGAGGATACATTGATTCATCCCTGCTCGATTATCTAGTTCTCTCTTCGAGCTTATCTTATCTAGTTCCCGATACTTTGTGGTTGGCTTATCTAGTTCCCGATACTTTGTGGTTGAGATAATCAATCCATTGATTGTTAATGGGTACATGAATGAGTCCCTTTGGTTGAGCTTATCTAGTTCCCTCTGCGAGCTTCAAATTGATACGTATGCGCCTTTTCGGACCTATTCTTTGGTGGAGCATATATCTTCGGTTCATTCTGGTTGGAGTGGGAATCGACATGATCGCAATTCTGAATTGATACTACTTTTTTGTTGTTGTTCCTTCTTGTCTGCTTTGGCTGTAAGGTAGGAATCCTATAGCATCGTATGTCTCGTTTAATTTGCAACATATGTCTAAGCCATTGAATTCTCATTACCAGTCATGGTGTCATGGCCATGTTTAGGCTTTCTGTCATTGTTTCCTGCTAGTGCTCTGTCGGTGAACTCATAATGCAACACTCTTCATGGACAGGAATGGGGTTTGGACGTTACCAAAGACACCACACCCGATCCTAGAACGACCAATTTTACTGAATTTCTACTGGCCACAGCTTCTAGTAAAGTCGATGAAGCAAAAGGTGTCATTAAACCGACAACTCCTTTTAAGAAAGCGCTGCAAATTTTGTTTTGTTTTGTTTTGTACTATTATCAAACGAATTTATGTTTCAAAAAATATAAATTTTATGTTGTTATCAAACAAATTTCTGTTTCGAGAACATAAATTTTGTGTCATTATCAAACACATGTCTCGGCTCGAAACTCGTCCAGGGGAATAGAAACAGAAAAATCTATTTCTAGTTAGAAATAAGGCGAGGGAAGAGAATTGTTGTCATACGCGCCCTTAGGAGATCGTGTGATCGGAAAAACCGATAGTCTTGTGAGCATCGGGTTAAAAACTTTTTTTTTATTTTAATTGTGCCAATCCAGGTCCTAAACTTTTTTTCGGTCAATTCAATCCTCAATCATTTCCATGTGTGCCAATTTAGTCCATTGCGAGCTGACCTGGACATTTGTTACTAATATTTTTCAACTTTTGTAATTTATCGTATTCTTTTTCTATCATTTTTGTTTTTGGTTAGGGTAGGAAGGAGGCCGTTGCCTATCGTTTGAGGACTTGTGAGTCCTCGCCAGCCATTGGGTCGTGAGTGCTCGGATTTGGGCGAAGGCTCTCGGCCTTCGCCCAATGATGACAAGGGTCACGAGCCCTCGCCCGGTGATCGGCGGCGCCGCGACCCTCGCGCACGGTCAATGAGAGCTCGCAGGCCCTCGCCCGGTGGCCGGCAACTTCCCGTTGGCCCTAAAAATATAAAAAAGAAAAATTATTAAAAAATTAATAAATAATTTAAACAATAAAAAATGTTGATGTACTATTAAAAATTAGTCACGTTAATACTGGTGGTGCCACATTAGCGTTGACCAAGTACAAAATCAAACGGACTGAATTGGCATAAATACAAAAAGTTTAGGACCGATTGATTAAAAAAAGTTTAGGACTGAATTGACATATTTACAATAGATGTTAGACTTTTTTGGTAATTTTCTATCGGTGGTTTATCAACTCAATCTACACAAATAAGAACCAGAATACGCATTAGATATACAACACCATGCGCCACGAAGCGAAGCTTCACAAGGGAAAAAGAAGAAGAAGGAAGGCTGCTTTTTAATGGCCAACCTAGCGTAATTGCAATTCATGTTAAACAAAGTGACAAGAGATGCTCAACAACTCATTACTCCTGCTCGTGTCGTCCGGAATTGTCTAATCAGAGATCATGTATTGGCTTTGGCAAGGTCTATGTCCAAACCCACAAGTTTTCACCTTTTAGATTTGATTTCTTTTCGCATGATTGCGAAATGATATGTAAATAGGCATAATTATGTTAGTTGGCCGGTCACTGTTGGCTAAATAATTGCATCGATTGTATAGCTTCAAGGCTCTTTTTATTTTACGAAAATTGACTTTTGGGATTTATTTTTTCGAATTTTCCTGTATGTGGTTCAAAAACAAATAAATTAGTAAAGGAGAAAAATTTTGGTCAAAAAAAAAATACTTTCAAAAGTGGGGAAAATAATTTCGTCGTTTTGCAAAGAGGAAATCATTTCTCCTCCTCCTCCTCTATGCACTCCTTCACCTTCCTTTTATTTTTATTTTTCTTTTTCTTTCTTCCTCGGCTAACCACAAGCAATGACGAACTCGCCGAGCTTGAGCCTCACCAACCTCTCGGTGAGGCTCGACCTCTTTAGATTCGGCAAGGTTGACCTCGCCCGAGGCAAGCGAGTTGGACCCCTCACTTTGGAACTGACGAGGCTTGAGCTTGCCGACCTTGGGTGAGCTCATCCCTCACTTGTGGCCGGTCGCCAAAAGTCGTTGTGGCCAGCGACCAACAGAGGAAGAAGAAAGAAAAAAAATTAAAAAATTAAAAAATTGAAAGTTTTTACTAATTTTCCTCAAGAAAATAAAATTAAAATTTCCATACCAAATGGCGAAAGTAATTTCCTAATCATTTTCAAGTTTTAGCCAAACATCGGAGAATATTGTCATTTTTCCGAAAAACGACTTTCTAGAAAAAAAAAATCCAAAAATGTCTTGGATAGATATCTCTAGCAACCACGAGGAGCTTAACCGCTTGGGGACACACATGATAACTATTTTGTTCCTCTGTTTTTCTATTCCCAAGAACGGTTTTGGAATAGAAATTCATTTGGTAACGCAATTTTTCATTTTTCTATTCTCAAGGTAAATTTTTAGCCCAAAAATGAGTTTGGAGCATAAATGACAAGTAGAAATTTTCTCCTCTTTTATTTTAGGAACAGAAACAGAAATAAAAACTCTTCTTGTCGTCGGTCTTGGGCCGCCGTCCACCGGTTACCGATCTCCGATTGCTAGCTGCCGATCCTCTTTCACGGAGTCGCCGCAACTATAGCTCCGCCTCTCATCGTGACCCTAGCCTCCATTACAACCGTAGAAATTTTATGTTGGTATCAAGCGAAATTTTGTTCTAGGAATAGAAATTTTCTTTGTGTCCTTATCAAACGCGTTCTCGCTTAGAAACTCGTCCATGGAATAGAAGTAGAAAAATTTATTTACGGCCGAAATTGTTCCAAGTAACAGAATGGCCCTTAAGGATCCGGTCAGTAACTCCAGTCCACATCACCATATTCAGTTCGAGTTTCATACATTGCTCGAACTTGAGACATAATTCAACAAAACCAAAGATAAGTGTATGGACAATAAAAAACTAGTTTTAGTTATTTTCGCTCACGTTACGTTAAAGCATTTGAGTGATTGAGTGTGTCTACTGTTCTGGACGGTAAACATTCTGGTTTGGTCTCGTAAAGTGCTAGTGTAATCAGATTCATTTTTTAGATGATCTAAGCACGTCCAAGCTCATAAGTAATGAGTCGCCATTCTCACACATGCAGAACACCACGCGATGTCTGTTGTCACGCATTTTCATTATGTCATCTGAAAGACGGGTCACAATTTTATGACGCATTGTACTTAATGACGTCTGTTTTCTACTTAGTTACCATGATATAATAGGAGTGAGCATAAAAATTGATATTGAATCTTTACATGCTAACCGCATGGCCGAAACCGAAAGAAGCATCTTCACAGCCTTGTCAAATAGAGAATTGGGACCAGCTCAACGGCACATTCGCATGCCTTGCTAGGGGTGTCAAAATCTAATCGAAAAATCGAACCGAACCGAAAATTTCTTGAATTTCGGTGGGGTTGAGTTTTCGGTTGGCATAATTGAAAAATAATTGTTCTTTTTTTTTTTTGGAGGGGGGGGGTTTATTTCGGTTCCGTTCGGTTAACCTAACCTACCTAAAAATTGCCATTCTTCTTAATATTAGCAATTTAATTAGAGAATTACTCCTATATAAAAAAAAAGACAAAAAAGGAAAAAATTAAAAATAAAACCGAACCGAACCGGTCCATATTCGGTTTGGGTCACGATTCGATTTGATTCAACCGCTCACCCCTAACGATTGGGTTGGGTTCCGATTCTCGAGAATCGGAACCGAACCATTGTCATTGTTTGAAGCTTACAACGTAAACCCCGATACTTTCATCAAGAGATTGCCAAAAGGGAGCTCAAGTCTCGAGCTCGTCAATATATCCAATTGGACTCACCTTCACTTAAAAGCTCAAATCGGTGAGTTATGGACCAACTAGAATATAATTTAATTGCTCAACCCCACACCTATCCTTATGCATTAACTTATCTCAAGTTGAATGTCCGTCTATTCTTGCCAGACCAACCAACATCAATTGCTAACTTGGTATTGAGGGAGCCCAAATTCGAACTCGATAATATATCCAGGTTGGACCTACCTTCAATCAAAATCTTAAACCAATGAGTTATGGCTAACTAGAATATATTAATTGTTCAACCCCACTCCAAATCTCCGATGTGTGATTTTTTAACACAACTCACATGTGTATGTCAACGGACACCGCTTACCTGAAATTGTTAGATTGAAATGATTTCGGCTCTTCCAGGGATTGTCTACATCCATATTATAACTCTTATTTACTAGACGGATTGAAACGAGTTGCTCATGTTTATACACAACATGTTAAAACTGGGTTGGAAAATAAAGCCTAATTGAGCATGGATCCTAGCTGTTTGGCAATCGTTCGCAACCCACTTTAACCAGAACTGATCTTTGAAGCCCGCAGAAATGATGGAGAGAAAAGGAGAGAGACAGAAATTTGGATCTTCTTTTCTTCGAAAATTTTTTCCGTTAGCAACAGTAACTCATGGCTAAATATTTTGGTGGACAGTACAAGTAATTTTCATTTTGTAGGCGATACATATAACCATTTTTAGGAAAATGCCTTTCAAATTATTTATTTTCCGAAGCTAGATATTTGTCCTTTGTTTTGAGCCTCCGGAATCGGGGGAGAGAACAAATCTTCAAAGCACGCAGCGAACTTTCAATAGGAGGGTTGGCAGCTGAAGGAGAATGGTCGGCTTTGACGGTTTTTGTGCAGAGGTAGTGTGTCCTCGGTTAAAAGATCTTGGTGGGCTAGCTAGCGTATCCTCACTATTTTGTCCTTTTCTTGTAACTAAAGTTGGACTTGGGACCGACCCATGTGCTTGTACTAAGTTGTACATGAGTTTCTTTCACTGCGTGAACCAGTAAATTCGTAATTATCAATTGCCATGGACGGAACAAATTAATGGCGAGGTTGGTAAATTTCATGGGGATTCCGTGTATTGGATCATAGAATGTTAAAAGTCTTGGTGCTGTAGATCGAGTTAAAACAACTTCTTCCATGTGCGTTAACGACTCATGTATGAGTTGTTCATTTCTCCTGTTTCTGCTGCAATCATTTTTTTAAAGTTATCGCTATGAATAAAGGTATGTCTTCATCCCTCTTCTCATGAATAAATCATAAAGAGCTAAGATTATTTAATTTAGAATATTCAAATAAAGATTTACATTATCGCTTATAGTTGGTATTGGAGCATGCTTTAGGAACTCATGATTGAATTACTAAAATGTAAATGATTTCGTTTATGATCTCCCATTAATGCTAGTTAAAGATACACACACACTTGAATTGATTCATACGAGCACTTGCTTAATGAAATTGCATGTAAATTATTGTTTGGGTTCTCGCTATTGGTGTATATATATATACATGTTTTTCAGCACGTTAATTGTTTTGCTATATGTATTCATATATTTATCAATGGCGAGGGTTGCGCGTCACCTTGAGAACTATCAGCAGTCACTGTGAAGAATATCGTGGGAAATATTCTTATATCTGCACGTGAGCTCACTTTATCTCGATCGTTGAAGAGTATAGATCGCACATGCTAACACTTTGATGTAATTATTGAGATAAGAGTGGGGTCACATACACCGTGTGGAAGCAAATATCTTACCAGCGAATTATTGCTCTGGACCGCTGCATGAGCTAGCCAGAGATAAGCCTATGTGTGCCACTTATTTTATGGGTACTTTCTTCTTTATGGCGATTTTTTTTTCAGAGCTTGGGAACAAAATCAAAATTCAGTTATCTTCTTTTTCCTGGGGACTCAAAACATCCGTTGTCTAGCAACTCAATCTATTATGGCTGTGTGTCAAGAATTAGAATACTCTTTAATCAACTGTAAGAATTAAATTGATTATGTTATGTGAAAATTCATAATCAAACGATCTTAGATCTTCATGGTTTTCACAACAGGAGACCTTGACGAAATAATAAACTTGAGAAAGCAATAACCTTGAGAAAATAATAACTTCGAGAAAATGATCGCTCCAAAATAGGAGAAATGAAGAAATCTGATTTGTCTTTCTCTTAACTTATTTTATCTGGAGGATAGAATACAACTTTCATTGTTGTATATAGATGGAGAGAGGACCGGACTTTTTCTATAGGCTATCAATAGGTGCCTTCATTGAAGGCGTTCATTAAATATATACGTTCATCTTTATGACATTCATCTTTTAGTCTTCCATCTCTTAGACTTCCGGCTCTTGGCCTTCCATCGGTTATCAGCATAATTAGTAAGCCATCAATTATATCATGTGGGTCATAATTATCCTTACATTTGCAACACAAATAGGAGACCAAAAGCCACGAAGCGCCGCAGAGAAAAAGGAAACGAAGGAATTGAACAGAATGGCAGAAGATAAAACCCATAAGCTCCCCGCAAGAAGGAAGCCAGCTTTCTTGTTAGCCAACTACGTGTTGGCCAAATAACATCTGCAAATACCAATAGTACAACACAAAAATGAAGACTAGAATCACGACCTTGAAGCATCTCACCATGGAGACGAAGCCACGATTGACAATGCCACAGAAAATCTTTCATTCTATAGCACGAGAAACACACTTACTTTAGCCGACCAGGCATTGACCTCTCTAGAGTGCCAACAATCCGAACGTTTCTTGGTTTTTCAATTTTTTTTTTTAAGATTTATTTGCGATTTCCTTGTCCCCCATCAAACCAAACATATTCAAAGCTTACTCATAACACCTGCAAATTGTTGGATGAGTGTGTTATTTGTCCTTGAACTTCAACCCAGAATCATGCAGCTTCTCTTCCATTGCTTGGTCAAGCCTGTCGGCCATCTCAGCACTCAGATAATTCACCCAATCTCCAACCTGACCTCTCCTGAAGAAGAACTTCTTCTCTGCTCCAGTCGACAACTTCCCGCTCTTATTCACCTCCAATGCTCTCAAATTGTCGAAGCTACACATTGTCAGTATTCTCTCCACAGTCCCGTCTCTCAGTTCTTCATCGCTGAATGGACATCCCACGAAATCGGCCAGCCTCCTCACGTGAACACGCGGTTCCTCTTTCATCTCCTCGTACGTCAGGAACAGCACCCCCTCGGGCATCTCCGAGCTCAGCTTGTGGTAACCCAGCACATGTTCCCAGAAAGGCCCGAACACGCTCAGCCCTCGACAGAACTTGTCGAGGCAATCTGGGAGCGGAGTCTGGCCCTTCTCTTCAGGCATCAGCTCGTTGATAAAGTGCCGTAAGGAGATGAAGGTGTCCTTAGGGTTCCTACACAGGTAAACCAGCTTGCACTTGGAGTCTCTTACTGACTGCGGAAGCAAGGAATAAGGCAAGTGGGTGGCGAAGAGTCTCGGGGGTGCGAAAGAAGTGAGATCGGGTTTTTCTTGCTCCAAATACAGCTTGATCTCCAAAAAGGGCACGAGGTTGTGGGGGTGTTGGGTTAGGAGAGGGTGTCGTCGCTGCGAGTCGAAGTCGGCGTACTTGGCACGGTTCAAGAGAGCAAAGAGGATGGCCATGAGCCAGGTGCTGCCGGACTTTGGGCTGGTGACAAGGAGGATGTCGGAGGGGTGAGCTTGGAAGTGGCTTTGGCAAGCGAGGACACCCTTCAACATCCAAGGGAAGAACCAGAAGCCCTGGTACAAGTGGAGAGAGGCGCCGTTCATGCCTGCTTCCGAAGGCAGAGAAGAGAGCAAGTCTTTGCATGCTTGCGACATGTTGTCGTCTAGCAAGAACTTCGGGTAAGGAGGAGGAGGAGGTTGGGAGGCTTGCATGGTGGAGATGGAGGAGGAGGAGGAGGAATTGGTGGAGCGTTGGGGTGAAGAATCATTTCCTACTTGCAAATATATTGGCCCGCGAAATGAACCACGTGCTTCTTGATAAGAAAGAAAGATTAAAAGAGAATGGTATCTAATAATGGTGTGTACATCATTATAAGCCCTTTATATATGCGCTAGAGGAGAAAAAGCTTCAAGATTCTTCCATGTGGACTAAAGAGAAAGAAGAGAGGTAAGGGAAAAACCTACAAAACTATACAACATGTTCTAACACCCCTCAAACTGAGGTGGGCCAAATAACGAGAGTTTGGAAAAAGAAATTTAAATCGTTGTGATGTAAGAGCCTCGTAAACAATCGGCAAGTTGATTCTCGGTTCCAACAAAAGGAAGTGAAATAGTGTGGAGATGATGACGAGTCGGATGATAATCGATCTCAATATGTTTGGTACGCTTACGAAACACTTGGATTTGCACGATATGAATGCTCTTGTTGTCATAATGCAGAAAGTAGGATCCGAAATGAAACACCCATATCGGCAAGTAAGCCTCTCAAGTGTAGTGTCGAGACATAGGATCTGACAGAGCGTGAGACAATATGTTGTTTCTTGGATCGCCAAGAAATAAGTGAATCGCCAAGAAAAATGCAATAACCAAGTGATAGATTTGCGATCGATGACATTGGAATCAAGATCGGAAAAGTGAGAGTAGAAGAAGATGGTAGAAATAAGGAACGCGATAAAGTCCCCAAGATAGCGCAGAATTCTTAGAAATGTCGCATAATGAGTTGTTCGAGGAGTAAGAATAAACCGGACCGACAACATGAACAAAAAGGATGTCGGGTCGGGAGATAGTAAGATAAATAAGATCGCTAACCAAGGTCCGATAGCGGGTGACATCGTAAAGAGGTTCTCCATTGTCTGGGCAAAACTTCGATTTAGCTCAATAGGAGTGGCAAGAAGATGCGTGACTCGATAGAGCGGACATGTAATATCAGCGGTATATTTCTGCCGAGAAATGAGAATACCACGTGCGAGCAATCTCAAGCCCAAGAAAATAGAGTGGTCCTAGATCCTTCATGGCAAAAGGTTGTTCTTGAAGGCCGTATGCTCAATATGGTCACGATCATCTCGGTGATTGACCATATCATCAACATAAAGAAGAAGAATAGTGCGGCAAGAAGAGGTATGAACAAACATAGCATTGATCACTTCACTTTGAGTGAAACCAAACAGATCGAATAGCATCATTGAACTTCTCAAACCAAGCACGAGGAGCCTGTTTGAGACCATAAAAATCCCGTCGCAAGCGGCAAACCTTTCCAGAGGTATGAGCAAGACCAAAGCGGAGGTTGCATAAAGATATCTTCCTGAAGATCACCGTGAAGAAAAGCATTCTTCACATCAAGCTGAAAGAGAGGCCAACTGCGAATCATTGCCTAATAAAGCACGGACAGATGTCATCTTTGCTACGGGAGCAAAGGTCTCCTCGTAGTCGATACCATACTCTTGCGAGAAACCTCGAGCAACCGGCACGAGCTTTGTAACGCTCAATACCGCCATCGAACGAGTCTTAATCTTATATATCCATCGGCAAGATACGAGGGAGCGACTTGGAGGAAGAGGCACAAGCTCCCAAGTACCAGTACTCTCCAAAGTCGAGAGTTCCTCGACATAGCCTGGCGCCATTCTACATATCGAATCGCCTCGCGATAACTATTAGGTTCTTATAAAGATGAACAAAGCACTAAAAAGGAACCAAACTCGTAGAATAAGAAGTAGCAGCAACATACCGGGCGGTGGACGCCGATCTCGAGGAGGATTACGGCGTGGCTCTAGTTGTGCGTAATCGTCGAGGCGTATGCCGGAGGTGCAGCACAAGGGATAGGTAAGATGGAGAAGGTGGCAATATATCTAGATCGATGTAGAGGAGGGACTAGAAGGGTCGTAGAGGATCAACAGAAAATCCATAAATGGAATAGGAGACGAAACATGAGGTGTAGTATTTGTCGAAAGAAAGGGATGTGTTCATGAAACGTAACATCACGAGAAATACGTACCGTCGCGCATTTGGGTCATAACAACGATAACCTTTGTGCTGTGTTATAACCCAAGAATGCACATGGGATAGAGCGACGGTAAGCTTTGTACGTTCATGAGTGGAAGAATGACAAAACAAGTACATCCAAAAACTCGAAGATGATTATAGCTAGGAGGTCGAGAGTAGAGACCAAAACGGGTGTCTTGATGGAGAACAGATGAGGTAGGCGATTAATTAAGATGAATAGCGTGAGAAGAGCTCACCTAACTCGTGGGAACGGATGTGCCAAGTAAGAGAGCTCGAGTGGTCTCTAGAATATGACTCTTGCGTTCAAGAACTCCATTTTGAGTGGAACCCCGTGACAAGATAACCGAGGAAGTGTACCATCACTAGCTAAAAGGGAACGAAAGACACCGAGAGATATTCTCCCCGAATCGAACGGAAAATTTTGATTTTTGTATTAAATTGTGTGGAAACCATGGAAGTAAAAAAGTCGATAGATGGAAAAGAAATCACTACGTTGACGCATAAGATAGACCCATGTATAACGAGAATAATCATCAATAAAAGATACATAATATTTGAAACCACTCTTGGAAGAGAGCGGGCAGACCCCAAACATCGAATGAACAAGATCGAAAATCGCACTAGTTCTAGAGTTACTAACGGGAAAAGGCTTAGCAGATTGCTTCGCCAAAGGGCGATAGAACATGGAGGAAGACTACTAGAAGAAATAGGACCCAAAGCACCTTGTTGGTGAAGGCGGTGAGACGAGAAGACGGAATATGTCCAAGACGATGCCACCGAGCAAGATCGAGGGTAGCCAACACGGATGAGGAAGAGAGGAAGTTGGAAGATGGAGATGTTGCATAATATAAAGTCCATCCCGTCTACGCCCTCGCTAATCATCTTGCCACTCAAACGATCCCGCACAAAGCAAGAGCTATTTGTAAAGCTTACAGACATCCAAGATCGGTGAGTTGTCCAATGTATAATAAATTGAGAGCCAAAGAGGGAACATGTAACACATCGGAACATTGAAATCTTAGAGATGGTAAGAGTACCTGTCGGGTAGCTAGTAGAGGAGAACCATTAGCGAAAAGAAATGTCTTTGGTTGCTTGAGCTCGAGAGCTTAGTGAGAAAAACTGGGAAGTAGACATATGTCTAGCAGCCTCCGAGTCAAGTACCCAAGTAGTAGAAATATCACCTGAAGGTGGAGTAATCTGCAATGGTGCTTCCAAGCAGATGAGAGAGTTGTAGAAGTACCAATTGGAAAAGACTCGGGCAGAGAAGGACTCAATCGGGCAAGTTGGGCCTCAAGAGCAAGAATACGGTCATCCGTAGAGGGAGAAACCGAGTAATAGGCCGAGAGATTTGAGATGCGGTAGTGACTCGTGGTGATGGCGTGAAGCATTCCTCTTCTTCCAACAATGTGACTCGTCATACCAAAGACGATGACAATACGTACATGAAAGGCGGCGAGGACCACGAATAGGCGAAGGACGCGGTGGAGTTGCCAAAATAGCAGTTGAATCGAAACGCCGAGGAGGAAAGAAGACCAAGACGAGTTTCCTCGCATCGGCATTTGACAGCTCAAGGAGGGATGGTCTTGGAGAGCGGTGAAGAAGTTGGCGCGAACACCTTCATAGGGAGAGCCAAGCTTCATAAGAAAAGAATGTAGACGTGCCTATCTTGAGTCCGAAGCCGAGTAGATGGACAGTACAGTTGGCATGATGGGCGAGAATAGGAGCAAGAATATCCATTGACTCCAAAGTGAGTGCATGTAATTGTAAAAATCTCGAATAGAGCGAGATTCTTGCGTAGCATTGTAAACTTCTTGCTCCAATCGATAAACTCGAATGTCCCCTGTCCGGGTGAACATCTCGGCAAGCCGATCCCATAAACTTTTTGCCTCAACAATATTAGAAAATTGTGGGCGAAGAGCGGGATCAATGGAACCAAAAATGATAGCCCATGCCTTCCGATCAGCAACTTTCCATGCTCAATTTTAGAAGACGTTTCGCAACTTCATCGGATGAGTCACTTTGAAGAGCACCAGGACAAGGATAAAGTCCTCAACATGCTCAAACAAGTTGCGATAAACAAGTGCTACCATTGCCGATGGTTTCCAAAGAGAATAGTTTGAACCATCGAGTTTGACGTCAATACGATCACTAGAATCACCCATTGACGACAGAAAAGAAATCACTAGCAAAGCTAGAAATATGGATTGAGGTGGAAAAATTGATCGAAAGGATCGAGAAAGAAGAAGCGCGGATTAGAACGAGCAAGAATGATGGCCCAAACTCATTATCTTAATTTCATGCGAAGATCCAATTTATGGCAACCGCAGAAGCATACTTTAAAAAATAATGAGCTCATTGTCTTATTTTCCGATGCGAAGATCCAATTGATAGAAGATACTCTTCAAGACAATGAACTTGGCTCGATACTATGATAAGAAAGAAAGATTAAAAGAGAATGGTATTTGTTCTCTAATAATGGTGTGTAACATTGTACGTGAGCCTTTATATGCAGAGGAGAAAAGGAGCTCAATTCTTCCTATGTGACTAAAGAGAAAGAAGAAGTAAGAAGGAAAACCTACAAAACTATACAACATGTTCTAACACTTCGACAAAAAGAAAAAATCATTGCTCAATTTCTTGATTCTGACTATGGAAAAGGGATATATTTATCATCAATTTCAGTTGGGCACCGTGTATTTTATAGAAATACAATACGTAATCCTTTTCCTTTCAAATCCTTTTTATATACGAGCAGTGGTGCGGGTGCGGCATGGAGTGATGTCAATGAATGGATGAGGTTATATCAGTATGTGTGAAATGGATATCGTTGGGTACACGAAATTGCAAGATAAATTATGATCAATTACCAACCAAGAATCACGATCGGGATTAACGAAATTTGCCATCGAGGCATATAAAATATCACTAGCTAATGAGACAGTATTTCGGATAGGAGAAGCTCCCCTTAGAGAATAATATCACCAGCTGAGGATACGGTGCTTCTTTGTCTCACCACTAACGAAGAAATCCAACTTCCAAGGATACAAATTCCAGATATTTATCACACAAAGACAAATCTCATATATTCTCAATATTCAAGTTGTTGTCTTACATTTGAGATTTCGCCTCCTTGCATAGAGGGATTATTACAAAAGATAAAGAAAAACATTAAAGACATGGGAACTACTCCACATTAATGACATAAGAACTAGAAAACACAATAAAGACCTATAAACTAGAAAAGGTATTTTCTAATGCATTAAAAATACCTAGAGACTTGCACTTTGACTCTTGAAACCTACAACATCTTTAACACACTGATACAGTGATACTGCATGTACTTCGGGAGACCAACAGGAGCGCTAAAAAACTGGATTCACAAGGAAAGATGCTAGCAAAACCTTCACGGAGCACTCGATGAAAAAGGCGGAGTCCGACACAAGGAAAGGACGACTGGGCATGTGGCGTGCGATGAGAATTGGACTGAAAACGCCTTTAGTAAAGAAGCACATGCGTGGACAGTGGTTAGCTGCATCAAGGAATTCGGTTATGGATGTTAATGCTGGCCTATCTCAAAAAAAAAAAAGAAAAAGAAGTTTCCCTTTTTTCCTGGACGTGTGTCGCCCTCTTTGTTGACCAAAACTTCGCCATCTGAATTGCGCCGCTTGGATTCTTTTTCGGTTTTCTGTTGAGGGTGTAATGTTCGGCTGCGATTAATGCGAAGAGAATCAATCTTTATGGAAATCCTTCCGAACCTGGGTCGAGGACTGATGAGTGATGCAAGACGACGAAGCTACGGATAGAGTTTGCCGACATTGTTTCTCACAGGTGTAAGAGCAGTAAGCTCAAGAGAGGGGGCTGCTCGTGGACACAGATTAGCAACTATCGTGGCTTCGCTGGGCTGGCCAATTGCGGCGACGAACGAGGGTGTACATAGAGGACTTCGGGCAAAGGGAGGGATCGTCTGAGTTTTCTCTTCTTTCCTCCTCCACCTTGGATTTTTTCTCTATGGTCTCTACAAGTGAAAACCACCAACGAAACCTGAAAAAAAGAAATAATACAAAGAAAGAATCGGAAAAGCAGAAACGCGATGACAATGAAGGATCAACTTCCCCTCTTTTGTCCTTTTCTTCTCTGGTCTAAGTTGCACACCTCAAACTCCTCCTTTCTCTCTAATGGCCGGTCCCCCCTCTGCAGCTCGCTCTCTTGCCCTTCAAGGCTGCCACTTGTGGCTGTGTTTTCTAATTGTTATGTGATCTAGAGGTGTTTTATATAGTGAAAATCGAGGTCAAACTCTGATAACGCGGGCTTAAGCTTTGGTTTTATTTCGATTAATAAACTTTAATAAAAATGCCTTTTTGTAATTAAAATTTATTGGGCTGAATTAAGCTCAAACTAGGCCCCATGGCCTTGAGATTTTCGACATTTGCTCCCTTATGATGGCTGAATTGTGCTATGTGGGCTTTGGTCCTCCGCGTGTCAATTTTGGCCCAAATCTTGTTGTCGGTGCAGAATAATACAAATGCAATGCATGCTTAAATTAAATATGCTATGCATTAAAATTAATTTTTTTGGTGAGAATTAAGGCTAATTCTCATTTTTGTGCAAAATGAATAATTTAAGAGAAATCAAAATTTAGGTGTTAACATGTCCCTTGATGAAGGCGCAGATTTCCCCTTGACGGTATATTATTTTTCTGCTTATGCAACATTTTTGGATTTCTGCTTATACGATGACCATTTAGAGGCCCATTATCTGATCCAGAAATGTCCCTTAATTTTCTGTTGTCATGTTACTGTGCTATTGATACCTAAATCTTGACTACTCTTTAGTCATTAATTGCATTTCAAAATCATGGACTAACATAATCCCTACCAAAATTATTAGATCATTTTTAGCATAGTTTTCACATAGGTTACTTTAATTTCCTGCATTCATTACATGGCATTCACATTCGATTGGACTGGTGGTAGATACGGACTCAACCCGTGAAAGAAGCAAATTCGGTCGAGCCTCTTGTTGGATGTCACACGTCTAAATGGTGGCTCTGAGCTTAATAGGTTGGGTTTGGTCCATTAAAATAGAAGGTCTTGGGTTTAATTGAAATTAGCCCATATGGTTAAGCCTTTTATTAAACCTAATTACCACTATATAAGGACTCTTAAGTCTCCACAGAAGAGGGGGCCACACAATTGATACACACGGCCACAAGAGAGAATTCACGGCAGAAAGAGAAAAGTAAAAGAATGAGAAGAAGCAATCGAGGAGGAAAAGGCTGGTCTTCTTCCTCGGCCCTTCCAGATCACTGGCGGCTGCACTCTCACTGCGTGAGAGATCAGAGAGGAAAAATTCAAGTCCGGGTCATTTTTATTTCTTCATTGTTGCAGGTTTCCATGAGAAGGGCCGCAGAGCATCTGTTGTAAGTAATTCTTAAGATCCCGATTATACGTTGTCAAACAAAAACACGTATAATCAGAACCTAATGCGAAAACGTAATGAATCTTTACTTACCTTCGGCCATTGATGAAGACGATTGACAAATCAGAATTTGTGGAGCGTTGTACGGTTGTCGGATGCCTCAAGCCAATTACCCTCTTTATGCGATGGTGTGTTCTCTCCGAAAACGTACGTTACGAATGTATGTTAGAATGAAAACTAACAATAAGAGGTTTGGCTTAGATTATCTTTTTATATACTCCCCTTCGCACCCCTTTGGATAACGTCATCCATTAAGTCGTTATTGTAACTTTTGGGTTTCGTGACTCTTGGGCGATAACGATTTATCACTCACGTTGATGCAATAAATAAAACGTTAATGAAATCAAATGTGGGATCACATTATCTATAAAATATTATAGCATTCTCCCACTTGATCCCAACATTTCATCAAACGAAATATTGAACTAAATTTACACAAACTTCATGCTGAAGACAAAGCACGTGAATCATGGCGATATGTCCTCTTAGAACGAGTAGTATCTTCCATGTATCACAATGCACCTTATCTCATCTAAATCAGCCCATATATGATAACATGACTTAATAAATAAACCCTATGTTTATTCTAGGTCTACTTAATGAATAAACTTTGTATTTATTTCGGGTCAAAGATGGCTGTTATTCTCAAAATAAATGAATGTGTACACCAAAATTGAGAAAAACATTATAAATAAATAAGAGTTTCATAAATTCGTCCATACGAACAAAAATTACTTGATTGGACCTATTCCCATCGTAACCACATGTTACTTGTATGTCATTGGTGGCATGCCTTTAGTCAAAGGATCAACTAACATCAATTCGGTGCTAATGTGTTCTATGACCACTTTCTTTTACTTAACACGTTCCCTTATGGCTAAATACTTAATGTCGATGTGCTTGCTTCAATTATCACTTTATGGTTTTTAGCCATTAAAACTACAACTGAATTGTCATAAAACATCCGTAATGGCCTAGCAATGGAATCCACAACTCTAAGCCCTAAAATGAAACTCTTCAACCACGCACCATGCGAGGTGGCCTCAAAACAAGAAACGAACTCAGCCTCCATAATAGGAGTAGCA
This sequence comes from Rhodamnia rubescens, assembly GCA_021437795.1. Classification (NCBI taxonomy): domain Eukaryota; kingdom Viridiplantae; phylum Streptophyta; class Magnoliopsida; order Myrtales; family Myrtaceae; genus Rhodamnia; species Rhodamnia rubescens. Next base: position 6,822,369 of record JAILYA010000008.1, read on the forward strand.
ATTAATGTCCGCTTCACACTCCTCATTGATACGGCTTCGTCAGCAAACATAAAGGTGTATCCCGATGTTGATTTTCGAGAATCAACGCAACTAGCAAAATCGGAATCCGAATAACCAACTACCTCCAGGTTGTTAGTTCGCCAATATATAAACATGTAACCTTTTGTACCTTAAAAGTACCTCATCACCTTCTTTGCATCTCTCCAGTGATCAATATCTAGATTCTTGTGATATCTTCCCAATATTCCCATAGCAAATGCAATGTCAAGTAGAGTGCAAACCTCGAGCATACATCAAGCTTTCGATAGCAAAAGCATATGGAATGTCTTTCATTTATTCCCTTTCTAAATCATTCATGGGGCATTGGTTCAAATTGAACCTATTACCCTTCACAATAGGCTATACTCGGTGAATAATCTTTCATCCGAAATCTCTCTAAAACTTTATTGATATAGGTTTCCCGAGACAGTCCTAAAATGCCTCGAGTTCTATCCCTGTGGATCTTAATGCCAATGACATAAGATGCCTCACCCATATCCTTCATGTCAAAATTCTTAGAGAGAAATTGTTTCACCTCATATAGCAATCCCTTGTGATTGGTTGCAAGTAAAATGTCATCCACATATAGCACAAGAAAACAAATTTTACTCCAACCGACCTTCCGGTATATACATTGATCCATGACATTTTCTACAACATTGAATGAAGAGATGACACCATGAAACCTTAAGTATCATTGGCGAGATGCTTGTTTCAAGTCATATATAGATTTCTTAAGCTCGCACACCAAATGTTCACCATTACTAGAGGAGAATCATTCTGGTTATTTCATGTAAACCTCTTCCACTTGCTCTTCATTGAGAAACGCCGTTTTCACATCCATTTGATGCAATTCCATGTCAAAATGTACAATCAATGCCAAAATGATATGAAGAGAATCTTTTTTAGATACTAGAGAAAAAGTCTCCATGTAATCGACTCTCTTCTTTTGAGTAAATCCCTTAGCAACGAGTCTCGGCTTTATATATCTCAATATTGCCCAATAAGTCCTTAGTTTTAAAGACCCATTTACAACCAATGGCCGTCTTACCATCGGGCAACTCAACCAATCCTAAACCGCATTAGATGCCATAGAATTCATCTCTTTCTTCATGGCAATGTACCACAAATCAGATTTATCACAACTCATGGCTTGTGAAAACGTTTTAGGATCATTCTCAACTCCCACATTATAGTTAGATTCTTGCAAATACACAACATAATCACTAGGAATTGCTGATTTCTTCATTCTAGTAGATTTTCTTAATGTTGCGTTAATGCTCTCTCTGGGAAACATGTTGTTCAACTAGTTGTTCAACATTTTCTGGTAATTGTTGAACAACTAGCCCTACTAGATCAATATCGGCGAGGTTGTGGAGTCTCAATTTTGGTTGTTCAATAGTCGGTTGGACTTGAGGGGTATTAAGAACAGCAAGCAATCTAGTACTTGATGTAATAGGTCGAGCATCCAAATGATCTTTCTCGGGAATAAGGTACCCTAATTGAGTGCTCTCACTAATCAAGTCATTTTCAATAAACTTCACGTTTCTCGATTCCATGAATCTAGTGGCATGAGATGGACAGTAAAATTTGTATCCCTTAGACTTTTCAAGATATCCAACGAAATACCCACTCATGGTCCTTGGGTTTAATTTCTTTTCCTGTGGATTGCAGATTCTTACTTCGAGATGGACATCCTCAAACACGTAAATGTCGCAAAACTCGGTTTCCAACCTTTGAATAACTCAAAAGGCGTCTTTGGAACAGCCTTGGTCGAACGCGATTCAATATGTACGCTGCCGTCTTAAGAGCTTGATCCACAAGGACTTAGGAAGTTTGGAGCTGCTAAGCAAACTTTGCACCATGTCCAATAAGGTTTGGTTTCTTCTTTTTACTACATCGTTTTGATCCCGGAGACCCGGCTATGGTGTATTGGGCAACTATCCCATGCTCTTGAAGAAACTTCGCAAATGGACCAAGTGTTTGTCCATCTTCAGTTGTATCTACCATAATATTCTCCACCTCTATCCGATCTTACGATCTTGATTTGCTTACCGCATTGTTTCTCTACTTTGGCTTTAAATACCTTAAAGGCATTTAAGACTTCATGCTTATTATGAAGCAAGTAGAGATATATGAAATGCGAATAATCATCTATAAAGGTGATGAAATATTTCGACCATGTAAGTCCATATTCGGACTATAGATATCTGTATGTATGATTTCTAATACTTTCGAGCTCCTCTTGGCACCTTTCTTCGGCTTGTTGGTCTGCTTTCCCTTTATGTAGTCCATGCAAATATCATGATCGAGTAAAATCCAAAGTACCGAGTATTCCATCATTTACTAATCGCTTAATTCTATCTATGGAGATATATCTCAATCTTTGGTGCCACAACAAAGAGGAATTTTAATTCACAACACATCATTTTATGCCAGCATTATTATGAACATGCATCGCGTTTTAATATGAATCAAATAACATCAAAGACGCATGTGGGCTAAGTTTCTAATTTAAATAGATTCATAATGATCGTATGATGAAACTATCATATTATATTCATTTTTCCTCATCCCTGTGGGGAAATTAAGAAAAATAATATGGTATTTCAACCTAATTAATCATATTAATATGATGAAAATTCTTAGAGGATAAAATTTATTAAATTAATATAGTTAATTACAAGTAAATGTCTTTACTATATGTGATCTAGAGGCTCTTAATATATAATTTCAATCAATTAGAGTTGTTGTGACTAAACTCTAATTAATTAAAAATATACGGATCACTCAACATTTTAATTTAATGCAAAATATACCTAATATTACATATAAGGGAAAATCTATAAGTTTACATGAGCAGGGACAATACTGTAAATTTAGATGCAAGGGCCGAATGGGAAAATCATCTTGCGGACGAGGGCAAAAAGGTAAAATCGCCTGTGCAAGGGCAAAACTGTAAACCCATTGAATAAGGACAAAATAGGCAAGGGCAAATTGAGGATTTCAAAGCAAAGATGGAAATTGATTTTTTTTTTTTACTTTGCTCCCAACAACCAGCGCCTGCAAATGTGGCTGTGATCCCACGCGCCTCTTCTTCCCCACATACCCTTGCTCGCGTGATACATAGAAGCCTCCCTCATAGATTTGCTTTCGTTTCACCGAAAATTGTCCTCCGACAGCCCATATCCAACCAAAATAATTGGTGGGTTTTGTGCTACATGCCGGTGTGACCACATAGGTCGAAGATTCAACGTAAATGGCAAAGAAATTTGCCTGAAATCAAGCAAAATCCAAACAAACCGAAAAATCCTAATCTGGGAGCCTTCATCTCCAAATTCACCTCCGGTGAACATCCAAATGCCGAGAAACCTTAGGGCTTTTGTGCCCCATTGAGAGTCGACCCTAATGGACTGAATTCGGGCCTTGATTCACCAGAATTTGACGAAATTCAGTGATTTTCTCCTTGTCTAGAAAAGTCCCAATTTTGCGATTTACCCAAATCCCACAAAAATTGCATCCAAAACACAATAATTCATTTATGAACAAACGTTAAACATCAAGACTGAGGTTTTAAGCTTTGATACCAAATGTAAGTGATTCATAAGATCTCGATTATGTATTGTCAAACAAAAACATGTATAATCAAAAAGTAATACGAAAACATAAGGAATCTTTACGTACTCTCCAGTATTGATGAAAACGATTGACAAATCGAAATTCGCAAAGCGTTATACGGTTGACGGGTGCCTCTGGCCAATTGCCCTCTCTATGCGATGATGTGTGTTCTCCTAAAAACGTATGTTAGAATGAAAACTAACATTGAGAGGGTTTAGCTTAGATGACCTTTTAATATTCTCTCCTTCGCACCCTTCGGATAACGTCGTCCATCAAGACGTTATTGTAACTTTTAGGCTTCATGACTCTTGGGCGAGAACAATTATCACTCAAGTTAATGCAATCAATGAAATCAAATGTGGGATCACATTATATAAAATATTATAACATCTGCATGAATGCATGTTTTTTTTATTTTTTTCTTGCTATTCAAAATTAGATGCCCGTGTTCATGTACCTTATGATCATCACTTAAAATAATCTAAACTAACCTTGTTAGGTCGATAAGTCCATCCGACATTGGTTTTAAATCTTCTGTAACTAACATCTCCGTCTCAATCAGCAAAGATTAAGAATGCTGAAGTTTGTAGGCATTCCTTTCGCTAGTGCTAGGCTTATCGCATAAGAAGATTAATTTGTTGGATCCATTTTTTCTCTGGAGTAATGTTAAAAATCTGAAAGGGCTTTAGCTAACTCCTTGTCTAAACATATGTCATGATAACTGTCTTGATGGAAGAAGTTATATGAAGGAGTGCGAATGAGAGTATAAATAGGTCTAAGCCAAATTGAAGGCCACGAATATGGCACGTCCAATGATCACCATAATCCGAATGTTAAGCACTACATGAAAGAAGAGAGGAATGACGTGCACCTTTATCTAGAATTTGCTGAAACTCAATGCAAAATGGCGGCGATTCGGAACCCAAGCGTTTCCCCTCTATTCCCTCTCCGGAACACCGGCGAAATGAGAGTGCCACTCACGAACAGGTTCATTCTTACTTGATGTGAGTTCATTTGTGCGTTTACGGGTAGAGGAGGGACTTGAGCACTATTTATAGAACTTCCAACTGCAAGTCCTCTCATCGAAGTTTGAGCCAAACTCGGCCTACACTAGCCACTCTTATTAAACCGATTAAAAATCTCTATATGCTCCCTCATTAGATCAATCCATAAAAAGGTATATGTTAATTTCAATTAATGTAAGATCACATTAGAAAAGCTCTTATACAAACCCCCTCATTAGTGAACACACCGTCGGCGTTGAGAGGGCAATTGGTTAGAAATGCACATTTTTAAGGATGCACGAATTTGATTTTTCTATCTAGCTTCATCAATGGCTTGAGGTCAGTACAGAATTATCCATGAATGAATTAGGATTTTCAGTCCTTAGATTTCCAACATGGCACGATTCGGGAGAGCAAAGAGGATGGCTTTTAGCCAGGTGGCGCGCACCGGATTTCAGGGCTAGTGACGAGGAGGATGTCGGAGGGGCGAGCCCGGAAGTGGTTTTGGCAAGCGAGGACACCGTTCAACAGCCAAAAGGGGAACCAGAAACCCTGGTATAAGCTGAGGGAGGTGGCGATCCAACAGTCTTCATAGGGGAGAGAGGATAGCAAGTCTTTGCGTTCTTATGACATGTCGTCGTCTCGCAAATACTTTGCATGGGAAGGACGAGGAGGTTGAGAGGCTTGCATTGTGGTGATGGTGGAGGAGGAGCAGGAGGTGGAGAATTGGAGTGAAGGATTATTCTTGCTAGCAAGCTATAGAGCTCGAATAGGAAAGGGTTAGTTGATGTTTGGTGTCACAATGACGTAATATAGAGACTTCTTTCCTAGCAACCATATATTGCATTTGGATGCGCAATGATAACCATAGATGATTTTAAAATAAGTTAACCGATATCCCTATTGTCTTGGTTAGGTGCGTAAAAATATAAAAGGTAGAGCTTCACTCTACCAAAAGATTAACCTTCACGGACAAATATTGTATTGGCTACAATGTGGAGACTTCCTACCTCTATATTTTTGAATTGTTAGCTCGATTTGTAATTCCGGGATACCCCTAAGTTGTTGTACTTTATCTGCTTTATGATATTTATGTTTTGCACAAAATAAAAATAGAGACTTCTTGCAAGAGAAAGACCATTTCGAGGATAAGGTTTGAAAAAAAATCCATGAAGATGGTATTGGGTGTCTCTAACAGTTTACATATTAAATGTTATCTACATATTTCTATAAACCACTTTGCACTCAAAACTTTTAATACTCCTAGCACTATTAATGCTTTCATATAACCAATTTTGCATGCTAGATTTAATATTGTCAGTTTTGAGAAAAGTGCACTTTAAGCCCTAAAACTTACCATGAAAATTCATTTGAGACTTAAAACTTTCGAAAGGTGTAATTAAGTCTTAAAACTGGTAAATATGTCATTGGTGTACTAATTTGGGATTTTTGTGATTAAAAAAATGATTTTAAAAAAATCTGTCACATGTTTATCAATTTAAGGTTTTTAGTGTTAGTAAACTACACGCAATGAATGGGATGCACTTATTAATCTACATGATGTGTTAATCATGTGACCCTAAAACATGCCATTACTGCATAACATGTAATATATGACATGGATATTGTAAAACTAACAAATTTTATATGAGATTTGCATGCAATATGATTTGCCTTTTGAGTTATTATAAGAAATTGTCTGATTTACATGATGACCTAATTTAAGTAGGGAAACAATTTTATTAATTTTAATCTAAATTAGATGATTTCCTAATTACTACATGATTCCTAAATATATGGAGTTCTAAAGTAGAAAAGCAGATGAATGCAATTTATCTTAAATTCAATGCAATTCCTTTTAATAATTTTCATAAGAGTTATATTATCTAACTTAATGACATATAATATATAACCCTACATGATTCGCGATATACTAAATGGGTGGCACTTTTTCTACTTCTCTTCTGGCTAAGACACTCCATTTTTCTTATGTTTTGACCATAATATCCCTTTGTGGCCCACCACTCTACATAAGTGATCCTTTTTATTTAGTTAACTCTTCTTATTTTTTTTACCAGAAAAAATCTCTTATCATTTTGTTTTTTTTCGTTTTTGTCTTTGCGGGTCCCTCTTCGTTTTGCTTCTTTCTTTGCACGCCTTTGACATCTCGGTTCGAAGCTCTTACAAATGTCTGTCTATTTTCTCTCTAGCAAGCCATTCTCTTCTTTCTACACACTCCTAACAGTAACGCCTTTGTGGCTAGAGGAGAGAGAAATGTAACTCTTTTATTTAGCCTCTTTCCCTTTGCAGAAAGAATTCTTATTTTTTGGAAAAACAAAAATAATTTTCTCTTAATAGCAAAAAACAAATTTTTTTTTAACCATTTAACTCCTGCAAATAGGATGGAAATGGAGGACAAAAGTATTTCATGTGACTCAGCCATAAGTCGATACAAATCCAAAAAAGAAGAAGCTCCAGGTGTTTTTGCAATTGCAATATTACTTAATCTACTTCATTCTAAAATCTATGTTTTGCTGCATAGAAAAAATTCAAGTGGCCAAAAACTTCCTAATTCTCTTTTATTAAAGCATAAGAGACCTCGTTAAGGGCGGCTACTACATTTAAGCTTTGCTCCAAAAACCAAATCCTAGGAAAAAATCAAGATAAGTACACTACTACTTAGACTAAGACACTTGCTTGGCTGCGGCAATGACCACCTCCGCAATAATGTCAAATTCCAATAGCCTTAACTTTGCTTCCAACGATCTTCTCTCAACCAAAAGTCGTTCCAGCTTCCACACTAACTATAGCTAATCCAAGTAATAAGGCAACATACTCTCCTTATACTCGGGAGATTGTTGGTCAAAAAGTTCTCAAGAAAGCAAGGACGCATGCTCGCCGAAAAGTTCCCAAGTAACCAATGATGCAACCCTCACAGCCTTACCTTCCATCCGGAGCTTATCTGCTACTTTCACAACGAGAACTAAGATGTCAAAAGGTGGAAAGAAAGACAAAAAAAAAAAAAAGGAAAGTGAGATCCGCAAGGAAAAAATAAAAGAAGAAACAAAATAAAAAGAGTTAGACCAAACAAAAAACAAGATCACTTTTTAGAGTGGTGGGCCATAAAAGGGATAATATGGTCAAAACACAAGAAAAAGAAGTGTTTTAACCAAAAGAAGAGTGGAAAAAACACGATACTAAACTTTAAGCGCTGCACAAAATAAGAGTCACATTAAATTTTAGCCAATGTAGGGTACAATATGGCGAGGGTGGTTGTGGATCTTTTCAACCAAACCTCTTACCATTAATTTTTTTTAGTTCGAACTCAGCTTTGATGAATATGCATTGCATCGGCTATATTATAATTTAATATAATATTGTTTCCCCAAGTTGCTAGGGACATAAATTAGGACATGTAAACTTAACTGGCCAGTGTGCATGACGCGAGTACATAACCTAGTACTTGTTAGGTAAGGACTCATGATGAACATTTATGGGAAACCTAAACAAAGAATGATACCTAATTTGTTTAAGAAAACCGCTAGATCGATAGTCGACAATCTTGTCATTATTTTTGACCTCATGATATTCTAATTAATGAATGCTTTATGTAAAGCACGTGATGATAGTGTGTGGATTTATGGTCGAAGTAATCGACAATACCGTCACTCTGTCGATTGTAGGGAATCATTCTCCTTTGTTTGAATAACCAATTATGGTTCTTCATATGATTAGGTCAATATAATTTGGTGGAAAAATTCTTACTACGCACGTCTAGCATTACTTAGCTATACTACTATACAAATAAAAATCCAGGAGAAGGATCCCCTCCTATGTTCCCATTTTCACTTTGATTAATTAGATTCTACCAACAGTTCAAAGAAAAATTGAAGGACAAAATTTTAATAGCATAATGAGGATGTGAGAGGCATGCTGTACGGATCTACTTCTTATCCACTTCAACTCTTATCACAACTAATAGGATTGATCTGCAAAATTCACCTTTCTGTTCCTTGTAAGATTTACTAGAACAAGTTTGTTTTATTGAGGGGTTGTAATATGTGAGAATTCCAAGATATTGTACATGATGTAGTAATGTGATCTAGCTAAATGCTCGACTTTGGGGAGTTGGTATGTGCATTTTGACAGTCCATCATTTTATCTTGTGGATGTAATTACTATAGACTATATATCCCATAATGTTAGCTAAAAAGAATTAAAGACCATACTCCTCTCGATAGAAGAAGGAAGGACGGTGCATTCATAGAAGCACAAGTACTTTCTTATAATTTTAACATTGCGATGCACATATCTGAACCTCATCGCCGTGACACCACCCTGAGGCTAACCGGACATTGGCCATGGTGATTATTACTCAAGTCTAGGTCAAAGCTTCAACCCTGAACCGTCCATCTTCTCTTGCATGACACGGTCAACTCTCTCCCCCATCTCGACACTCATGTAATTCACCCAATCCCCGACCTCCCCTTTCCTGAAGTACGACTTGGTCTCTTGTCCGGTCGATAACTTCCCGCTCTTGTTCACCTCCAACATGCTCAAACTATCAAAGCTACACATCCTCACTATGCCGTCCACGGTCCCATCTCTCAGCTCTTGTTCACCGAACGGACACCCTAAGAAGTCGGCGAGCCTCTTGAAGTGAACATGCGGGTCCTCTATCATGTCCTCATACCTCAAGAACTGCACCCTCTCGGGCATCTCCAAGCTGGCCTTGTAGTATCCCTGCACGTGGTCCCAGTAGGGTCCGAACGGGCACACGCCCTGGCAGAAAGCATCAAGGCACTCTGCAAGCGGCATCCCGCTCGTCGCTTTGGACCTAAGCTTGTTGGCGAAGTGCCAGAGCGAGACGAAGGTGTCCTTTTGGTTCCTGTATAGGTACACCAGCTTACAGCCGGAATCCTTGACCGACCGCGGGAGAGACTGATATGGCAAGTGGGTAGCGAAGAGCCTCGGGGGTGGTAGTGAGGTGAGGTTGGGGATCTCTTGCCCGAAGTAGAGCTTGAGCTCCAAGAATGGCACGAGGTCGTGGGGGCTTTGGGTGAGGAGAGGGTGTTGTTGCATTGAACCCAAGTACTTGTCCCTGTTCAAGAGACAGAAGAGGATGGCCTTCAACCAGGTGGTGCCGGACTTGGGGGCAGTGATGAGGACGACATCAGTTTCTTGGGCTTGGAAGTGGTCTTGGCAAGCGAGGATGCCGTTCAAGAGCTTCGGGGCAACCCAGAAGCCTTGGTATTGGTAGAGAGAGGGGGAGATCCAGCCTTTTTCATAAGGGAGAGAGGGAAGGAGGTCTCGGCATTTTTGGGAGACGTCATCTTCTCGCAAGTACTTTGCTTGGGAAGGTTGAGAGGGTCTCATGGTGGAGGAAGTGAGGGAGAAACTCCAGAGGGAAGGGTCATTAATATAGCTACTTAAGGCTCGGCGAAGGGACACAAGGGGGTCAGCTTCTGTTGTCAGTGATAACTTTAAATAGAGAAACTTATGAAATGAGAAGATTCATATTGCTGGTTCCGTTAGTGCTCTTCAAATAACATAGGAGAATGTTTTCATGAGAGTTTGACGGTATTATAAATTATTTCTAATCATAGATCTACACATCATCATCGCATATTTTACATAAATAATTAATTAATTGGAATATCGTGAGGTCGAAATAATGATAATCTTGTCGGTTTGTCAGATTAGTGGCTTCCATTAATGTAAGAACTCTATTTTTTTTTCAAATTTAGTGGGTGTTTAGTAAGTTAATCACTATGTATAGGTCTTACTCAATCAAATTGATATTTTTCGATACACAACATTCAAATATATTTCCCAAGTGTTTTCTTTTAGGCAGTTGGGAAAGTTCGCACCAAAAGCTTTGTGAATTGATTTTTGGGAATGTTTGCATCAATTGCAAGGCAAAGTTCGCGCATGAAGTTGTTTGAACTAGTAATCGGGCAAGTTTTCATCAAATGTTTTCTTCTAGGCACTTGGGAATTAGAAAAGTTTGCACCAAAAGCTTTGTGAATTGGTTTTTGAGAATGTTCACATCAATTGCAAGGCAAAGTTCGCCTGTGAAGTTGTTTTAACTAGTAATTAGGCAGGTTTTCACCAAGTGCTTTCTTATAGACACTTGGGAAAGTTCGAACGAAAATTCACACCAAAAGCTTTGTGAACTGATTATCACATAGATCACTTTTAATGTATTATATAATACATCACTCGTTCAATTTAACACTCACCCAACACGAACATGCTAGACGTGAACGGGGTAGGTTACTTCAATGAATCTTCTTAGTGGAAAACATTTGTTTTAGAGTAAACTAGTCATAAAGAATTTGAATGAATTCTCGTCCTCTTTCTCCATAGCCGCCTCAGAATAATCCGAACTAATCTTATTAGGTCGACAACTCCATTACTATTAGACAGTGCTGACCAACTTCTGCAGCTAACATCGACATCTCAACCAGCAAAGATTAAAATTGCTGAAGTTCATAGGCATTATTTTCTTTTCGTGTACTTTTAGGTGAACCACTAACGGCATTCTTACGTGAACCAGTTCTTGGGAATTCCTGCATTTTTATTTTTTTTATTCGAAATAGTGCAATTAGTAATCAAGGCTTTCCCGGTGGTGACGTTGAATAGAGAGGCCTATTCCATGAGAAGATTCATTGCTGGGTCAATTATTGCTCTCCAATAATGTTGGGAATCCGAGCAGGCTTAAGCTAACTCTTTTTTTTTTTTTTTGACATATACAGTCATGGCCGGCCATCCTAATGCTGACGCAGACAACTTGATTGTCATGTCGATGATTTCCAATGTCAATTAGTCCAAAGAAACATAGTAGAATTTCGCGCAAAAATTTAGGATTATATTGTCGAAATTAAAGAACTTATGGCTAAATTGGTACCGATAATAGGTTTGTGACTGAATTAGTAATTTTCTTATTGAAAAGACGAAAGAGGTTGAAAGAAATATTTTTTTGCTGTTGACACCTAAATTTTGACTAATCTTTTTTAGTTATTTTTGCATAAAAATTAGAACTAATTTTAGTTCTAAACAAGAAAAAATCATCTCGCGCGTTTATTTTAGCATGCATTACAATTTTTCTTTTGGGGACCAGAATCTTGTGCTTTTGAACTGAGTAGAGAGTAGAGAGAGAGGGAGCAGCACAGCAGAGAGAGAGCAAGCAAGCAAGAATGGCGACTGATTCGGTGTTGCATCGTTGGACGTCCAATAATTTTCTGAGTTGTGTGGTTGTGCTGAGCTCCCTTTTGCTCGGCCGCATCTGCTCTTCTTCTCCTGATGATGCTCATCACACCATTCGAGTCAGCTCTCTCCGGCACGAGTCTTCTTGCAAAGCTGGCAGGCACCAGTATTCTTGCAAGCTGGCATGCAAGAAGTGGTACCTTTTGGATCTTTCACAAACACTAAAAGGTAGAAGAACACTTGGAGGAGACCACATGAAGTGGAGAACACTTGGAGGGTCCTTTCATGTTTCGCGACCTAAAGTTAGGAAATTTCAAGTTAACGGATTATTAGATTAATTAAATTAACTAATCTAGTTCGGACTCTTCCAAGTCCTACCGAATCGCAACTTAAGTTCATTTAATGAAAAATATATTAAATTGGAGCCGTCACTAATTTTTTATAATAGGTAGATTAGAAACCTAAACAAAGTCTTGAGGAAGAAAATACTTTATTTCATGCGAACTAGAGATTAAATGAATTCGGAGACTTGGTTACATTAACTTTTCAATTAATGCCCTTTCGATACCCGATTTTCATGAAAAAATCCTTAGTTTGATTATTTGAATTAAATGTTTTTGGGATTTTCTTTTATTAAATGCAATGCTAATGCAATCTAACTATATGACATGTGAGATGTAATGACATTGCAAAAATGCATGACATGGCATAATGACGAGGCAAATATGCATGACATGGAAAATATGATAATGCAAATTAAACTATATGCTATGCAATGTGAATGATATTTTTGGTATATTTTTGTGTATTTTCGGATTTATGAAAAAATTAAGTTGAAAGACTACCTAAAGTGAAATAACATCCGATTTAATTTAAGAAATTGATTTCTCAAAGTTCTAATTTTTATTAGATGTTATTTTCGTGCAAATGTATGTGAGAACATGATTTAACCTAAGAAAAATGTGACATCTTTTTTGGATTTTTTAGGAATTTATTTAAACCATGAAAACAATGAAATTTGAATAAAAATAAACAATATTGCCCATAAAACACCTTTAAATCCGAAATTTCGATTTTATTCACAACATTCCCGAGATTAGGGCTAGCAAGTGAATATATTATAGAATTACCGTCGTTCCTATATACATAGGGCAAACTTAAGATTCTATTTAGGAATTAGAAATCCGCTTCTTGAAATCGAGGATTTGATTCTTAATTCAAACATATGGACACAATCGTACTTCGAGATCGAAGTCATATGTTGCCTTTAATGTACGTTTTTCGAGAGATAAGGCACAATTAGAGAGCATGTGTTATGGGCAATATTATTTATTTAAGTGCAAATGATCACAATTATGCAATCATAAAATAAATAACATATAAAGATGTGACAATAAATAAAAGAGGAAACAAAATCAATCCATCCTGGAATATTCTGGTAATATGTCTACTTATATATAAGGTAATATTACGTTATCTATAAGATTAGATTTTCCAAATATGTGACAATATTTGCAAGATTGAATTATATATCAAATAACTTGAAATAGGCAACTAGATATTCTGAAAATTCTCAGATAAGCTCATTACCTAATTTGCATATTTGCTTTCCAAATTTGAATGGATCGCGGATTGTGAATCGACTCGATCTCGCTTGCGGATCATGATTCGGTGTCGGATTACTGGCTGTGCTTGCGGAGGGATGCTCTCGATGAACTCAGGGCTGATTTGAACGACGATTTGAACGAGCAAGGAGGAGCTGTAGATTCGGTTTTGTGCCATAGCGAAACAGCAGAAATTCCCTCAATTGCAAAAAACTGCACCTGTACTCACAAAGCACAATTACACGTAGGCACCACATCAAAACTATTTATCACTTATTTTACTTTTCGCTTGTGAATGACCCAGGTTCAAACTTCAAGAACTTTTCCTCTCATTGACTCACGAATAACACCTGCTTGCACTTTTGGCTTTTCTATTCATGGTGTTGTCCTTACCCTGCACTTCACTTAGCGATTAATGCAACATAATCAAATTTTATTGGAATTCTACCAAACCTGGGTCGTGGAGTGATAAGCGATGGGAGATAATGGTGCTATCGAGAGATAGTTGCCGATATTGTTTCTTGCGGACATCAAGGACGAAGATCCGCAAAGGAGACTCCAAGGTTGTAAGACTGTCACCTAGGGATTTCGCCTCGTCGTTGCAGTCAAACTCGTCGCAGTGGCTCGATGGTAATACTCAGTTCAACTGTCGCTGAACAACCACGCACTCACACACCATTATGGTTTCAAAGAGAGACATGCGGAAGTTCAATGAAGAACTTGGATTACGGACTGATCTGGAATTTATCTGAAAAAATCTGCAAGCAAAATGGATTGAGATTTGGACTCAAAGTTAGTGGGCATGAGGGACATCCTTTGTGCGTTATTCCTGAAAAGGGAAAAACATCATAATATTATGTCAGAATAAAAGGAGTTTGAAGAACTTTGAACCCCCTTTTGATGCTGTTCGGTGATGGCCTTAGTCATCGCCTAATGATGGCCTCTTCACTTTTAGCATTCTCTCTGGTTTTTGTTCGTCCATCAGCCAAAGTGGAAACCACTTATCTTCTCCTCAACAGGCACTCATGCGTGGAACATGTGTCGCACTCTGCAGAAGAAATGAGAAATAAGAAATAAGAACCCTTTCTCTCGTTCCCTCTCTCTATTTTGGAAGTGTCCTCTAACGTGATTCCCAGGAACGAGAAAGTCCTCCTTCTTTTGATTCTTTTGATTATTCCCGGTAGGTGCTCCTCATGGCCGTGTATGTAATTTTGTGAATGGCCTCCTCCTCAAAACCTTAAGCAAAATAAACCCGGGCTCAAAATACGATTTGAATTAAGTCCCAAGAGGTTAAATTGTACCAAATTAATTTATTTTTCCCTGAAAATTTCAGCTAAGAATATTATACTTTAGGTTAACCGAAATTCATGCATTACATGGGCTTATTGTGCGTTTTCTGGACTTAAATTAGACTTTTTATAACTAATCAAATATTAAAACTAAAGCATTTTTCTAAATTATAAGCTTCAGAATTGGTTCAAATTTTCAGCACAAATACTCAAGAATTTGGCCGTCAATCTAGATCCAAATCGCCCTTCAAACTAAGTCAATCTCACATCACCAAGGCGGATCGATGCTAATGCAAAGTGCATACGTGACAAAAATAAAATCTGTTATGCATGAAAATTATTTTTGGTGAGAACTAAAGTTAATTTTCATTTTTATGAAATATGACCGATTTTAAAAAAAATCAAAATTTAAGTGTCAACATCATGTGGACGAAGGGAGGTTCTTGGTGATGGAGAATTCTTTCTCTCTCGGGATAATATTCATGGTCCATGATGTATTTAAAAAAAAAAAAAAAAGAGAAGAAGATTGTGCTGGGGACCAACCTTAGAGATAGACTCGTAAACAAATTCAATAGGGGGAGAGAGTGGGAAGAGGCAGATCACACAAATCCATAAACGAAAAAAAAAAAAAAAGGCAAGGAAGCAGAAAAGTTTTTTTTTGGTTCCTGGGGGTCGACGGATGATGGCTACCTCCAAAAACGAGCTTGAGGTCTGGACATCAGGAGCGAGTTCAAAGCAACGCCAGTGAGCCTCTCCATTCCTGCTCCGGCGAGATCTGCCTTGAGCAAAGTGTACTCTTCAAAATGCAAGCCTGAAGACAACACCCACAAAGAGAAGCCACAGAAAGAGACATGCGGTGGGGTTTGTCCTCATGGATCCATGTCAAAATATAAAGAGAGAGCGAGCACCCATAGCTCATCCAACGTTGGTGAGTTCTATCCCCGTTCAACCGAAACTCCATTAATTAATGGTGTTTTCGAATCCAATCACTAGGCGGTATCATTTTCAAACCAATCTGCTCCCGTGCTCTTCTTAGTTCTGAATCTGCCTTGTTTACGTGTTTTTCACTGCATAAAAATCCTCGAGTCACCTCGAACTCCTGCAAAGCTATCATGAGCTCTTAAGCTCATTTTTGACATCATTCGAAGCAATCGGACCACAAGGTAAGTACCTATGAACTCCAAGAATGCTAGTCGTAGCTTTGGTTTGGATTGATTTCGTGAAAAATGTTCACCCGATCGACACTGCAACAGAACCTTTTCTTGCTTTTTTTATATAGTTTTCGCTGTTGGATAGTGCTAATTTTTTTTCATATGTGATAGCTGACGTCGAGACGATTCCAATAATACCTAAATCGCCCAAATCGAGACAAGATCTCACCATTGATCGTTCTTGGAAAGCCCTCGGCCGTCCGTCGGTTTTCTTTAACTTTAAGAAGTCTTACGAATCAACCGTCAACTTAACGTGGTGCCACGTCATCGGGGCTATTTTAATATGTATTTTTAAAAAAATTCGGAGAATTAAATATCCAAAAAATGAAAAATTGTGAAAAATTCAGAAAAAAATTGGAAAAAATCAAAAAAAAAAAAATTTCAATGGCCACGTTCAACTGGCCAACCCTATTTTTGAGATTTTTCGTCCCCATCGCTTTTCAAAAATGATGATTTTACCCCTTAAGGGTAAACCGTCCCTGAAAATTCTTGTAAATTTCAAAAAATGCCGAAAAATAGGAAATGGCCACGTTCAACTAACCCTATTCTTGGGCTGTTGGTTGATCAAAAAGTGGCAGAGAGGTTTTCATGAAGTTATATGCATGAAGAATTCATTGAAATGCCGTATACGAGGGCCAATTTGGGATTTCTATGTGAGTTCTTCATTATGGAATTAAGCATATTTCTTTTAGTGTTTTTAGCCGATTAAATCTTGCCAATAGTTTTTGAAATGATCATTTAAGTGCCAATTATTTTAAAAAAACAATCACTTCAAGCGTCAACTCCACTACGCCACGTCAACTCAAATATTAATAAAAAAAATTAAAATGTGTCGAATTTCTCGCAAGCCACGTGAGCTCAAATTGGAGTTGGCACTAAAGTGATCGTTTTTAAAAGAAGTTAGTACTTAAGTGATCGTTTTTAAAAAAGTTGGCACTTAAGTGATCATTTTGAAAATTTTGACACTAAAGTGAGCGCAGTATACAAGAATTGACACTTCCAAGTGTTCTTTAGCCACAAATAAATATATAAAGTCCGAAAGTTGAAATTTCGGTGGACATAAGAAATCAAGCAAATCTGCGAGAAGGAAATACGTCGCATTATCTTTCCTTTTGCTATTGGAGACGTGATCTACTTGTTTGAAATATAAGGAAATTGGTTTCCGTGGTGCAGTTGGCAAGATAACATCAAAAAAGACACAGTCGAATGTGGACTAGATTTGGTCAACTCTTGGGGGAACATATAAATATATTTGTTATTGGATTTCTTGGGCATTTGGTTGATCAAAAAGTGGCAGAGAGGTTTTCATGAAGTTATCTCGCATGAAGAATTCATTGAAATGCCGTATGTGTTTAGCCAATTAAATCATGCCAACTTTTTTAAAAGCAATCATTTAAGTGTCAATTTTTTAAAAAAACGATCACTTCAGTGCCAACTCCACCGAGCCACGTCAACTCAAATATTAATAAAAAAAATAACATGTGTCGGATTTTCGGCAAGCCACGTCGGCTCAAATTGGAGTTGGCACTAAAGTGATCGTTTTAAAAGAAGTTGGCACTTAAGTGATCGTTTTTAAAAAAAGTTGGCACTTAAGTAATCGTTTTGAAAGTTTTGGCACGCCGTACATAATTTTTGGCACTTCTAGTGTTCTTTAGCCACAAATAAATTTATAAAGTTAGAAAGTTGAAATTTGGGTGGACATAAGAAACCAAGCAAATCTAACAAAAGGAAATATGTGGCATTATCTTTCCTTATGCTATTGGAGACGTGATCTACTTGTTTGAAATATAAGGAAATTGGTTTCCGTGGTGCAGTTGGCAAGATAACATCAAAACAATACAGTCGAATGTGGACTAGATTTGGTGAACTCTTGGGGGCACATATAAATATATTTGTTATTGGATTTCTTGGGCTGTTGGTTGATCAAAAAGTGGCAGAGAGGTTTTTCATGAAGTTATCTCGCATGAAGAATTCATTGAAATGCCGTATGCGAGTGCAAATTTTTGGATTTCTATGTGAGTTCTTCGTTATGGAAATAAGCACATTTCCTTTAGTGTTTTTAGCCGATTAAGTCTTGCCAACTTTTTTTAAAATGATCATTTAAGTGCCAATTTTTTAAAAAAGATCACTTCGATGTGAACTCCACCGAGCCACGTCAACTCAAATATTAATAATAAAAAATTAACATGTGTCGGATTTTCAGCAAGCCACGTCGGCTCAAATTAGAGTTGGCAATAAAGTAATCATTTTTAAAAGAAGTTGGCACTTAAGTGATCATTTTTAAAAGAAGTTGGCACTTAAGTAATCGTTTTTTAAAAAGTTTCCAACTTAAGTGATCGTTTTGAAAGTTTTGGCACTAAAGTGAACGCCGTACACAAGTTTTGGCACTTCTAGTGTTCTTTGGCCACAAATAAATTTATAAAGTCCGAAAGTTGAAATTTCGGTGGACATAAGAAATCTAGCAAATCTGAGAAAAGGAAATATGTGGCATTATCTTTCCTTTTGCTATTGAAGACGTGATTTACTTGTTTGAAATATAAGGAAATTGGTTTCCGTGGTGCAGTTGGCAAGATAACATCGAAACAAGTAAAGTCGAATGTGGACTAGATTTGGTCAACTCTTGGGGGCACATATAAATATATTTGTTGTTGGATTTCTTGGGCGGTTGGTAGATCAAAAAGTGGCAGAGAGGTTTTCATGAAGTTATCTCGCATGAAGAATTCATTGAAATGGCGTATACGAGGGCCAATTTGGGATTTCTATGTGAGTACTTCGTTATGGAATTAAGCATATTTCTTTTAGTGTTTTTAGCCGATTAAATCTTGTCAATAGTTTTTGATACGATCATTTAAGTACCAATTATTTTAAAAAAACAATCACTTCAAGTGTCAACTCCATCGAGCCATGTCAACACAAATATTAATAAAAAAAATAATATGTGTCGGATTTCGGCAAGCCACGTCGGCTAAAATTGGAGTTGGCACTAAAGTGATCGTTTTTAAAAGAAGTTGGCAATTAAGTGATCGTTTTTTAAAAAGTTGGCACTTAAGTGATCATTTTGAAAGTTTTGGCATTAAAGTGAGCGTCGTACAAAAGTTTTGGCACTTCTAGGGTTCTTTAGCCACAAATAAATTTATGAAGTTCGAAAGTTGAAATTTCGGTGAACATAAGAAATCAAGCAAATCTAACAAAAGGAAATATGTGGCATTATCTTTCCTTTTGCTATTGGAGACGTGATCTACTTGTTTGAAATATAAGGAAATTGGTTTCCGTGGTGCAGTTGGCAAGATAACATCAAAGCAATAAAGTCGAACGTGGACTAGATTTGGCCAACTCATGGGGGCACATATAAATATATTTGTTATTGGATTTCTTGGGCTATTGGATAATCAAAAAGTGGCAGAGAGGTTTTGATGAAGTTATCTGCATGAAGAATTCATTGAAATCCCATATACGAGGGCAAATTTGGGATTTCTATGTGAGTTCTTCGTTATGGAAATAAGCATATTTCTTTTAGTGTTTTTAGCCTATTAAATCTTGCCAACTTTTTTTAAAAACGATCATTTAAGTGCCAATTTTTTTAAAAAATGATCACTTCAAGTGTGAACTCCACCGAGCCACGTCAACTCAAATATTAATAAAAAACAAATAACACGTGTCGGATTTCCGCCAAGCCACGTCATCTCAAATTGGAGTCGGCACTAAAGTGATCATTTTTAAAAGAAGTTGGCACTTAAGTGATCGTTTTTTAAAAAAGTTCGCACTTAAGTGATCGTTTGAAAGTTTTGGCATTAAAGTGCGCGCCGTACACATGTTTTGGCACTTCTTGTGTTCTTTAGCCACAAATAAATTTATAAAGTCCAAAAGTTGAAATTTCGGAGGACAAAAGAAATCGAGCAAATTTGAGAAAAGGAAATATGTGGCATTATCATTGCTTTTGCTATTGGAGACGTGATGTACTTGTTGGAAATATAAGGAAATTGGTTTCCGTGGTGCAGTTGGCAAGATAACATCAAAACAATACAGTCGCATGTGGACTAGATTTGGTCAACTCTTGGGGGCACATATAAATATATTTGTTATTGGATTTCTTGGGTTGTTGGTTGATCAAAAAGTGGCAAAGAGGTTTTCATGAAGTTATCTGCATGAAGAATTCATTGAAATGCCGTATGCGAGTGCAAATTTTGGGATTTCTATGTGAGTTCTTCGTTATGGAATTAAGCATATTTCTTTTAGTGTTTTTAGCCGATTAAATCTTGCCAATAGTTTTTGAAACGATCATTTAAGTGCCAATTTTTTTGAAAAAAGAGATCACTTCGGTGTCAACTCCACCGAACCACGTCAACTCAAATATTAATAAAAAAAAATAATATGTGTTGAATTTCGGAAAGCCACGTCAGCTCAAAGTGGAGTTGGCACTAAAGTGATCTTTTTTAAAACAAGTTGGCACTTAAGTGAACGTTTTTTTAAAAAGTTGGCACTTAAGTGATCATTTTGAAAATTTTGGCACTAAAGTGAGCGCCGTACACGAGTTTTGACACTTCTAGTGTTCTTTAGCCACAAATAAATTTATAAAGTACAAAAGTTGAAATTTCGGAGGAGAAAAGAAATGGAGCAAATTTGAGAAAAGGAAATATGTGGCATTATCATTGCTTTTGCTATTGGAGACGTGATCTACTTGTTTGAAATATATGGAAATTGGTTTCCGTGGTGCGGTTGGTAAGATAACATCAAAACAATACAATCGAATGTGGACAAGATTTGGTGAACTCTTGGGGGCACATATAAATATATTTGTTATTGGATTTCTTGGGCTGTTGGTTGATCAAAAAGTGGCGAGAGAGGTTTTCATGAAGTTATCTGCATGAAGAATTCATTGAAATGCCGTATGCGAGTGCAAATTTTGGATTTCTATGTGAGTTCTTCGTTGTGGAATTAAGCATATTTCTTTTAGTGTTTTTAGCCGATTAACTCTTGCCAAATTTTTTTAAAATGATCATTTAAGTGCTAATTATTTTTAAAAAGATCGATCACACCGAGTGTCACTCAAATATTTAAAATCTGTGCATACCACGATAGCTCAAACTAGAGTTGGCACTAAAGTGATCATTTTTAAAAGAATTTGGCACTTAAGTGATCATTTTTAAAAGAAGTTGGCACTTAAGTGATCTTTTTTAATTGATTTTTTAAAAAGTTCGAACTTAAATGATCGTTTTGAAAGTTTTGGCACTAAAGTGAATGCCGTACACAAGTTTTGGCACTTCTAGTGTTCTTTGGCCACAAATAAATTTATAAAGTCCAAAAGTTGAAATTTCGGTGGACATAAGAAATCAAGCAAATCTGAGAAAAGGAAATATTTGGCATTATCTTTCCTTTTGCTATTGGAGACGTGATCTACTTGTTTGAAATATAAGGAAATTGGTTTCCGTGGTGCAGTTGGCAAGATAACATCAAAACAGTATAATCGAATGTGGACTAGATTTGGTCAACTCTTGGGGCCACATATAAATATATTTGTTATTGGATTTCTTGGGTTGTTGGTTGATCAAAAAGTGGCAAAGAGGTTTTCATGAAGTTATCCGCATGAAGAATTCATTGAAATGCCCTATGCGAGTGCAAATTTGGGATTTATTTGTGAGTTCTTCGTTATGGAAATAAACATATTTCTTTTAGTGTTTTTAGCCCGTTAAGTCTTGCCAATATTTTTAAAATGATCATTTAAGTGCCAATTTTTTTAAAAAATGATCACTTCGATATGAACTCCACCGAGCCACGTCAACTCAAATATTAATAAAAAAAATAATATGTGTCGGATTTCGGCAAGCCACGTCAGCTCAAATTGGAGTTGGCACTAAAGTGATCGTTTTTAAAAGAAGTTGGCACTTAAGTGAACGTTTTTTAAAAAAGTTAGCACTTAAGTGATCATTTTGAAAATTTTGGCACTAAAATGAGCGCCGTACACAAGTTTTGACACTTCTAGTGTTCTTTAGCCACAAATAAATTTATAAAGTTCAAAGTTGTTCGAAGAAATAGCAAATTTGAGAAAAGGAAATATGTGGCATTATCTTTCCTTTTGCTATTGGAGACGTGATCTACTTGTTTGAAATATAAGGAAATTGGTTTCCGTGGTGCAGTTGGCAAGATAACATCAAAACAATACAATCGAATGTGGACTAGATTTGGTCAACACTTGGGGGCACATATAAATATATTTATTATTGGATTTCTTGGGCATTTGGTTGATCAAAAAGTGGCAGAGAGGTTTTCATGAAGTTATTTGCATGAAGAATTCATTGAAATGCCGTATGCGTGTGCAAATTTGGGATTTCTATGTGAGTTCTTCGTTATGGAAATAAGCATATTTCTTTTAGTGTTTTTAGCCCGTTAAATCTTGCCAACTTTTTTAAAAATGATCATTTAAGTGTCAATTTTTTTTAAAAACGATCACTTCATCAACTCCACCGAGCCACGTCAACTTAAATATTAATAAAAAAATAACACGTGTCGGATTTTCGGCAAGCCACGTTAGCTCAAATTAGAGTTGGCACTAAAGTGATCATTTTTAAAGAAGTTGGCACTTAAGTGATCATTTTTAAAAGAAGTTGGCACTTAAGTGATCTTTTTAAAAAGCTTAAATGTCGTTTTGAAAGTTTTGGCACTAAACCGTACAAAAGTTTTGGCACTTCTAGTGTTCTTTAGCCACAAATAAATTTATGAAGTTCGAAAGTTGAAATTTCGGTGAACATAAGAAATCAAGCAAATCTAACAAAAGGAAATATGTGGCATTATCTTTCCTTTTGCTATTGGAGACGTGATCTACATGTTTGAAATATAAGGAAATTGGTTTCCGTGGTGCAGTTGGCAAGATAACATCAAAACAAGAAAGTCGAACGTGGACTAGATTTGGCCAACTCATGGGGGCACATATAAATATATTTGTTATTGGATTTCTTGGGCTATTGGATAATCAAAAAGTGGCGAGAGAGGTTTTGATGAAGTTATCGCATGAAGAATTCATTGAAATCCCATATACGAGGGCAAATTTGGGATTTCTATGTGAGTTCTTCGTTATGGAAATAAGCTTATTTCCTTTAGTGTTTTTAACCGATTGAGTCTTGCCAACTTTTTTAAAAATGAACATTTAAGTGCCAATTGTTTTTAAAAATGATCACTTCATTGTGAACTCCACCAAGCCACGTCAACTCAAATATTATAAAAAAAAATAACATGTGTCGGATTTCAGCAAGCCACGTCATCTCAAATTAGAGTTGGCACTAATGTGATCATTTTTAAAGAAGTTGGCACTTAAGTGATCATTTTTAAAAGAAGTTCGCACTTAAGTGATCGTTTTTTAAAAAGTTTCGAACCTAAGTGATCGTTTTGAAAGTTTTGGCACTAAAGTGAGCGCCGTACACAAGTTTTGACACTTCTAGTGTTCTTTGGCCACAAACAAATTTATAAAATCCGAAAGTTGAAATTTCGGTGGACATAAGAAATCAAGCAAATCTGAAAAGGAAATATTTGGCATTATCTTTCTTTTGCTATTGGAGACTGATCTACTTGTTTGAAATATAAGGAAATTGGTTTCCGTGGTGCGGTTGGCAAGATAACATCAAAACAAGTAAAGTCGAATGTGGACTAGATTTGGTCAACTCTTGGGGGCACATATAAATATATTTGTTGTTGGATTTCTTGGGCGGTTGGTAGATCAAAAAGTGGCAGAGAGGTTTTCATGAAGTTATTTGCATGAAGAATTCATTGAAATGGCGTATACGAGGGCTAATTTGGGATTTCTATGTGAGTTCATCGTTATGGAATTAAGCATATTTCTTTTAGTGTTTTTAGCCGATTAAATCTTGCCAATAGTTTTTTAAACGATCATTTAAGCGCCATTTTTTTTTTAAAAAACGACCACTTCAGTGTCAACTCCATCGAACCACGTCAACTCAAATATTAATAAAAAAAATAATATGTGTCGAATTTTCGGCAAGCCACGTTAGCTCAAATTGGAGTTGGCACTAAAGTGATCGTTTTTAAAAGAAGTTGGCATTTAAGTGAACGTTTTTTAAAAACGTTGGCACTTAAGTGATCATTTTGAAAATTTTGGCACTAAAGTGAGCGCCGTACTCAAGTTTTGACACTTCTAGTGTTCTTTAGCCACAAATAAATTTATAAAGTCCAAAAGTTGAAATTTCGGGGAGAAAAGAAATGGA
Source organism: Rhodamnia rubescens (assembly GCA_021437795.1). NCBI lineage: Eukaryota > Viridiplantae > Streptophyta > Magnoliopsida > Myrtales > Myrtaceae > Rhodamnia > Rhodamnia rubescens. The sequence continues at coordinate 6,846,556 of JAILYA010000008.1, forward strand.
GCAAATTTGAGAAAAGGAAATATGTGGCATTATCATTGCTTTTGCTATTGGAGACGTGATCTACTTGTTTGAAATATAAGGAAATTGGTTTCCGTGGTGCGTTTGGCAAGATAACATCAAAAAAAGTACAATCGAATGTGGACTAGATTTGGTGAACTCTTGGGGGCACATATAAATATATTTGTTATTGGATTTCTTGGGCTGTTGGTTGATCAAAAAGTGGCAGAGAGGTTTTCATGAAGTTATCCGTATGAAGAATTCAATAAAATGCCGTATGTGAGTGCAAATTTTGGATTTCTATGTGAGTTCTTCATTATGGAAATAAGCATATTTCCTTTAGTGTTTTTAGCCGATTTAGCCTTGCCAACTTTTTTTAAAATGATCATTTAAGTGCCAATTTTTTTAAAAAACGATCACTTCATTGTGAACTCCATAGAGCCACGTCAACTCAAATATTAAAATAAAAAATAACATATGTCGGATTTTCGGCAAGCCACGTCAGCTCAAATTGGAGTTGGCACTAAAGTGATCATTTTTAACAAAGTTGGCACTGAAGTGATCGTTTTTTAAAAAGTTAGAACTTAAGTGATCGTTTTGAAAGGTTTGGCACTAATGTGAGCGCCGTACACAAGTTTTGGCACTTCTTGTGTTCTTTAGCCACAAAGAAATTTATAAAGTCCAAAAGTTGAAATTTCGGTGGACGAAAGAAATCTAGCAAATTTGAGAAAAGGAAATATGTGGCATTATCATTGCTTTTGCTATTGGAGACGTGATCTACTTGTTTGAAATATAAGGAAATTGGTTTCCGTGTTGCCGTTGGCAAGATAACATCAAAACAAGACAGTCGAATGTGGACTAGATTTGGTGAACTCTTGGGGGCACATATAAATATATTTGTTATTGGATTTCTTGGGCCGTTGGTTGATCAAAAAGTGGAGAGAGGTTTTCATGAAGTTATCCGCATGAAGAATTCATTGAAATGCCGTATGCGAGTGCAAATTTTGGATTTCTATGTGAGTTCTTCGTTATGGAAATAAGCATATTTCCTTTAGTGTTTTTAGCCGATTAAGTCTTGCCAACTTTTTTTTAAAATGATCATTTAAGTGCCATTTTTTTTAAAAAACGTTCACTTCAGTATGAACTCGACCGAGCCACGTCAACTCAAATATTAATAAAAAAAAATTAACATGTGTCGGATTTTCGGCAAGCCACGTGAGTTAAAATTAGAGTTGGCACTAAAGTGATCATTTTTAAAAGAAGTTGACACTTAAGTGATCATTTTTAAAAGAAGTTGGCACATAAGTGATCGCTTTTTAAAAAGTATCGAACTTAAGTGATCGTTTTGAAAGTTTTGGAAGTAAAGTGAGCGCCGTACACAAGTTTTGGCACTTCTAGTGTTCTTTGGCCACAAATAAATTTATAAAGTCCAAAAGTTGAAATTTCGGTGGACATAACAAATCAAGCAAATCTGAGAAAAGGAAATATGTGGCATTATCTTTCCTTTTGCTCTTGGAGACGTGATCTACTTGTTTGAAAAATAAGGAAATTGGTTTCCGTGGTGCAGTTGGCAAGATAACATCAAAACAAGTAAAGTCAAATGTGGACTAGATTTGGTCAACTCTTTGGGGCACATATAAATATATTTGTCGTTGGATTTCTTAGGCTGTTGGTCGATCAAAAAGTGGCAGAGAGGTTTTCTTGAAGTTATATGCATGAAGAATTCATTGAAATGCCGTATATAAGGGTCAATTTGGGATTTCTATGTGAGTTCTTCGTTATGGAATTAAGCATATTTCTTTTAGTGTTTTTTGCCGATTAAATCTTCCCAACTTTTTTTTAAAAATGATCATTTAAGTGCCAATTTTTTTAAAAATGATCACTTCAAGTGTCAAACCCCACCGAGCAAAATCAACTCCAATATTAATTTGAAAAAAAAATTGGTGTCGGATTTTCGGCAAGCCACGTCAGCTAAAATTAGAGTTGGCACTAAAATGATCATTTTTAAAAAGAAGTTGGCACTTAAGTGATCATTTTTAAAAGAAGTTGACATTTAAGTGATCGGTTTTTAAAAAGTTTCGAACTTAAGTGATCGTTTTGAAAGTTTTGGCACTAAAGTGAGCGCCGTACACAAATTTTGGCACTTCTAGTGTTCTTTGGCCACAAATAAATTTATAAAATCCAAAAGTTGAAATTTCGGTGGACATAAGAAATCGAGTAAATCCGAGAAAAGGAAATATGTGGCATTATCTTTCCTTTTGCTATTGGAGACGTGATCTACTTGTTTGAAATATAAGGAAATTGGTTTCCGTGGTGTAGTTGGCTAGATAACATCAAAACAAGAAAGTCGAATGTGGACTAGATTTGGTCAATTCTTTGGGACACATATAAATATATTTGTTGTTGGATATCTTGAGGTCGTTGGTCGATCAAAAAGTGGCAAGAGAGGTTTTCCTGAAGTTATCCGCATGAAGAATTCATTGAAATGCCGTATGCAAGTGCAAATTTGGGATTTCTATGTGAGTTCTTCGTTATGGAAGTAAGCATATTTCCTTTAGCGTTTTTAGCCGATTAAGTCTTGCCAGCTTTTTTTTAAAATGATGATTTAAGTGCCAATTTTTTTAAAAAACGATCGCTTAGAATGAAATCCACCAAGCCACATCAACTCAAATATTAATAATAAAAAATTCCATGTGTCGGATTTTCGGCAAGCCACTCACTCAAATTGGAGTTGGCACTAAAGTGATCATTTTTAAAAGAAGTTGGCACGATAACTTCAAAACAGTAAGGTTGAATGTGGACTAGATTTGGTCAACTCTTGGGGGCACATGTAAATATATTTGTTATTGGATTTCTTGGGCTGTTGGTTGATCAAAAAGTGGCGGAGAGGTTTTCATGAAGTTATCTCGTATGAAGAATTCATTGAAATGCCGTATGGGAGTGCCAATTTGGGATTTCTATGTGATTTGTTCGTTATGGAATTAAGCATATTTCTTTTAGTGTTTTTAGCCGATTAAATCTTGTCAACTTTCTTTAAAAACGATCATTTAAGTATCAATTTTTTTTTAAAAATGATAACTTCAAGTGTCAACTCCATCGAGCCACGTCAACTCAAATATTAATTAAAAAAATAACGTGTGTACGATTTTCGGCAAGCCACGTCAGCTCAAATTGGAGTTGGCACTAAAGTTATCGTTTTTAAAAGAAGTTCGCACTTATGTGATCGTTATTTTAAAAAGTTGGCACTAAAATAAATGCCGTACACAAGTTTTGGCACTTCTAGTGTTCTTTAGCCACAAATAAAATTATAAAGTCCGAAAGTTGAAATTTCGGTGGACATAAGAAATCAAGCAAATCGAGAAAAGGAAATATGTGGCATTATCTTTCCTTTTGCTATTGGAGACGTGATCTACTTGTTTGAAATATAAGGAAATTGGTTTCCGTGGTGCAGTTGGCTAGATAACATCAAAACAAGTAAAGTCGAATGTGGACTAGATTTGGTCAATTCTTTGGGACACATATAAATATATTTGTTGTTGGATATCTTGGGCCGTTGGTCGATCAAAAAGTGGCAGAGAGGTTTTCCTGAAGTTATCGCATGAAGAATTCATTGAAATGCCGTATGCAAGAGCAAATTTGGGATTTCTATGTGAGTTCTTCGTTATGGAAGTAAGCATATTTCCTTTAGCGTTTTTAGCCGATTAAGTCTTGCCGCTTTTTTTTAAAATGATGATTTAAGTGCCAATTTTTTTTTAAAAACGATCGCTTCAGAATGAAATCCACCAAGCCACATCAACTCAAATATTAATAATAAAAAATTCCATGTGTCGGATTTCGGCAAGCCACTCGGCTCAAATTGGAGTTGGCACTAAAGTGATCATTTTTAAAAGAAGTTGGCACGATAACTTCAAAACAATAAGGTTGAATGTGGACTAGATTTGGTCAACTCTTGGGGGCACATGTAAATATATTTGTTGTTGGATTTCTTGGGCTGTTGGTTGATCAAAAAGTGGCGGAGAGGTTTTCATGAAGTTATACGTATGAAGAATTCATTGAAATGCCGTATGGGAGTGCCAATTTGGGATTTCTATGTGATTTGTTCGTTATGGAATTAAGCATATTTCTTTTAGTGTTTTTAGCCGATTAAATCTTGTCAACTTTCTTTAAAAACGATCATTTAAGTATCAATTTTTTTTTAAAAATGATAACTTCGATGTCAACTCCATCGAGCCACGTCAACTCAAATATTAATTAAAAAAAATAACGTGTGTACGATTTTCGGCAAGCCACGTCGGCTCAAATTGGAGTTGGCACTAAAGTTATCGTTTTTAAAAGAAGTTCGCACTTATGTGATCGTTATTTTAAAAAGTTGGCACTAAAATAAATGCCGTACACAAGTTTTGGCACTTCTAGTGTTCTTTAGCCACAAATAAAATTATAAAGTCCGAAAGTTGAAATTTCGGTGGACATAAGAAATCAAGCAAATCTGAGAAAAGGAAATATGTGGCATTATCTTTCCTTTTGCTATTGGAGACGTGATCTACTTGTTTGAAATATAAGGAAATTGGTTTCCGTGGTGCGATTGGCTAGATAACATCAAAACAAAAAGTTGAATGTGGACTAGATTTGGTCAACTCTTGGGGGAACATATAAATATATTTGTTCTTAGATTTCTTGGGCATTTGGTTGATCAAAAAGTGGCAGCGAGGTTTTCATGAAGTTATCGCATGAAGAATTCATTGAAATGCCGTATGCATATGCCAATTTGGGATTTCTATGTGAGTTCTTCGTTATGGAATTAAGCATATTTCTTTTAGTGTTTTTAGCCGATTAAATCTTGCCAACTTTTTTTAAAAATGATCATTTAAGTGCCAATTTTTTTAAAAAATGATCACTTTGATGTCAACTCCACCGAGCCACGTTAACTCAAATATTAATTTAAAAAATAACACGTGTCGGATATTCGCCAAGCCACGTCGGCTCAAATTGGAGTTGGCACTAAAGTGATCATTTTGAAAAGAAGTTGGCACTTAAGTATCTCATTTTTAAAAAGTTGGCACTTAAGTGATCGTTTTGAAACTTTTGGCACTAAAGTGAGCGCCGTACACAAGTTTTGGCACTTCTCTTGTTCTTTTGCCACAAATAAATTTATAAAGTCCGAAAGTTGATATTTTGGTGGACATAAGAAATCAAAAAAATCTGAGAAAAGGAAATACGCGGCATTTTCTTTCCTTTTGCTATTGGAGACGTGATCTACTTGTTTGAAATATAAGGAAATTGGTTTCCGTGGTGCAATTAACGAGGATAACATCAAAATCGTAAAGACGAATGTGGACTAGATTTGGTCAACTCTTAGGGGCACAAATAAATATATTGTTATTGGATTTCTTAGGCTATTGGTTGATCAAAAAGTAGCAGAGAGGTTTTCATGAAGTTATCCGTATGAAGAATTCATTGAAAAGCCGTATGCGAGTGCAAATTTGGGATTTCTATGTGAGTTCTTCGTTATGTAATTAAGCATATTTCTTTTAGTGTTTTTATCCGAGTAAATCTTGCTATTAGATTTGTGTAGTTCCTTTGTGAGATTGAGAGATTATTTCACGAGGAATTGTGGGCTATATACTTGTGTGTGTTATTCGATGTAATTGGGGTTGAAAAACACCGAGAGTGTTTGAGGGACTCTAGCTTGGTTTGTAATCTACGTGTATCGCTTGATCTATAGTGGAATTTGTTGCTACTCTCCCCGTCGATGTGGATCTTTATAACCAAACCACACATATCCGGTCTATGATTTATTTTAATGTTCTATCTATTTATCGTTCAATCGCTTGTTCCGCACAACAATTAGTATCAAAGCTAGGCTTGCTTAAGTTAAAGCGAATTGATAGCGACATAAGAAGTTAAAGTGAAAATCGATAGATTTGAGGGGAAGGATTTTGGTTTCTAGAAGATGTAGATTGAGGAGTATCTATATCGGATGAAACTAGATTTGCCCCTATCCTGGGGAAAAACCAAAGGCAATGAAGCAAGCCGATTGGGAATTGCTTTGGATAGACGAGCGATGGGTGTTACTCGGCCAACGTTGGCTCGTAACGTTGCGTTTAATATCGTCAAAGAGAAGACCACCGCGGGTTCGATGAAAGGCCGTCGGATATGTATGAGAAACCATCTACATTCAACAAGGTCTATTTGATGTTACGTCTGTTTAATTCGAAGATGAGCGAAGGTGCATCGTTACTAATTATATCAATGAATTAAATGTGATCATTAGTCAATTGGGTTCAATTGATATTGACTTTGAAGACGATGTATGTGATTTGATTCTATTATCCTCATTATCTAATAGTTGGAATACTACTTTGCTACTATTAGTAATTCCTCTGGGTCAACAAGTTTGACGTTTGATGGAATTCGAGATTTAATTCTAAGTGAGGACATCCGTAGAAGAGAATCGATGAATCCGTATCTACTACTTTAGTAAGTGAAAATAGAGGAAGAACTGGTACTCAAGTTAGCGAAGCAATATGAACTCGAATAGACGCGATCACTCTAGAATTGGTGGTGCTTGTCTTTTGAAAATGTGGTAAAAGGGGGCATCTTAGAAGGGATTACCTTAGGTTGAAAAACGAGAAGGGAAAGGAAATTAGATTTGAATATGCGTATGATGTTGCATTTGTAGCTACTAATTCGATGGTGTTGATAGTGTCTTGTACTCACTTGAGGATTCATCATTTAATGGATGGATTATGGATTCTAGTTATTCATTTCACATTATACCAAATAGAAACCGCTTTACTAATTATCAATGCACGGATAGTAGTAAAGTGCGGTTGGGGAACAACGCTTAATGTGATGTTATAGGTATTGGCAATGTTAGAATCATAATGAATGATGGTATTGTGAGGACATTGACCGGAGTTAGGCATATTCCAGAGTTGAAGAAAAATCTGATTTCATTGAGTGCCCTGGATTCGGTTGGAGGTTGATATTCTTCGAATTTGGAGTTTTGAAAATTGTTCGAGATGCTTTGGTGATAATGAAAGGAATCAAGCATAATGGCCTGTATAAGCTTCAAGGTGAGACAGGTGTGAGATTTTGCCCCGGAGATGTCGAATGCATCCGTTCGAGAGTCGAATTGTGGCATATGTGTTTGGGACACATTAGCGACGTAAGTCCGAAGGTTATGAGTGAAAGAAACTTATTATGTGGTTATGTTGCTAATGAGCTGAATGTATGCGAGTGCTTGTGATTTAGATCAATGGTGGAAAGTGCGAGTTTAGTGCAACTGTCGGAGAAACCATATAATTGCGGAATTATCTCACTTGGATGTTCGCAGGTTGTCGCGGTTTCCTTTGAGAAAGAGTGCCATATTTATGCTAACAGTTGTTGACGACTACTTGAGGAGGACTTGAGTATTTGTGCTTAGGCACAAGTTTGATGCTATGGTCGGGATGAGACAGGTTGAGAGCTTTGATCGAAATAGAGAATGGTAAAAAATCAAACAAGTGCGGATCGGCAAAAAGCATGGAGTTTTTCTTGGAGCTGTTAATTAAATTCTGCATGAAGGAAGGCACAATAAGACAACGCACTATTGCCAATGAATCACAACATGTTGCAAAGTTGATAAGCATAACGTTACTAGAGACGGCACATAAATTACTCTCTAGTGCTTTGGTATGGCTAGGAGTTTCCTAGCGAGATGCGCTTAGTACGGCAAGCTACTTGATGAGTAGATCCCTATCGATTGCCATTGGATATCGGACTCCTGAAGAAATGTTGTTAGGTAATGTTGCTAATTATTTCATTTTTAGAAAGTTTGGTTGCCCATGTTATTATCGAGTAAGTGATAGTAAGCTCGATGTGAGGGCAAGGTACATATTCCGTGGCTATGCATGAGGTGAGTGGGGCTATCGGTTGTGGTGCCCGAATATAAATTCACATGTTTGCAGTAGAGAAGTTACCTTTGGCAAGTCTCTAGTACTTCCGGTTAGGAGTGTTTGTGGTAGTATGAATACCGATTTGAATGGTGTTCGGCTTGAGGTGGAGTTGCAACCGGAAACTCTTAAGGTAGCAAGTACTAGGGAAGTAATCAACACAAATAGTGCTTGTAGCGAGGTGGAGCCTATAGAGCTAACGGTTGCTATAATTGCTAATATTGACAATGTACGTATTTGCTATAATAGCAAGTACTAGGGAAGTAATCAACACAAATAATGCTTGTAGCGAGGTGGAGCCTATAGAACTAACGGTTGCTATAATTGCTAATATTGACAATGTACGTATTTGATCTCCCGACAAATATGAATGTAACGAAGGTTTTTCTTTATCTCGTGAGAGGAGCTTGTGTCTAAAAGTCCTTGTGGAGCAGATTAAAGACGCATGTGCCGTTGGTATTCGATGAGATTCACGGTTATGATGAAGTTCAAGCGTGGCTTGGATTTGGATGAAGTCTATGCGGTTGAGCCTATCGGGGCTCTTGGGAGAGTAGTAGTGATGAAGTTCGGATTATCGGCGCAGTTGATTGGGACATGGCTCCAACATCGAGCCAAGGTGGAGATTGTTAAAATTATGTCGCAAGTTTGAGCCCGAAGCGAAAATCTAAATTTTGAAAATAAATAAATAAAGTCCGAAAGTTGAAATTTCGGTGGACATAAGAGATCAAGCAAATCGAGAAAAGGAAATACGTAGCCTTATCTTTCCCTTTGCTATTGGGGACGTGATCTCCTTGTTTGAAAAATATGGAAATTGGTTTTCGTGGTGCAGTTGGCAAGATAACAACAAAATAGTAAAGTCCAATGTGGACTTGGATTTGGACTAGATTTGGTCAATTCTTGGGGGCACGTATAAATATATTTGTTATTGGATTTCTTGGGTTGTTGGTTGATCAAAAAGTGTCAGAGAGATTTTCGTGAAGATATCTACATGAAGAATTCATTGAAGCGCCGTATGCGAGTGCTTGTTTGGGATTTCTGTATGAGTTCTTTGTTTGTGGAATTACGCCAAATTCTTTTAGTGTTTTTAGCCGATTAAATCTTGCTATTAGATTTGTGTAATTCCTTTATGAGATTGTGAGATTATTCAGCGAGAAATTGGAGGCTAAACACTATGTGCATTGTTGGATGTAATTAGGGCTGAAAAACGTTGAAAGTGGTTGAGTGACTCGAGCGTGATTTGTAATCTCCGTGTATCACTTAATTTATAGTGGAATTCATTGCTGCTCTCCCCTTGGACGTATGTCTATACGACCGAGCCACGTATATCTAGTGTCCGATTTATTTTCTTGTTCTGTTTATTTATCGTTCGATCGCTTGTTTCGCGCAATAATGATCATATATTGCAATTCATGGTACAATTCAAAGAAATTATAGGCTCCTGTACGATGGTCTCTACTTGTAAGGACCCGCCCTGATCCATATGGACCAAGCTCGTAGAAAGATCACTTAGAATAAGCACACAAGATGGTGATTCTTTGGGGTATGTTTTGATTTATGAATTTGCAGCATGACCCAACCAATTTATGTGAGATTTGAGATGTCATAGACTCTTCCACTTAAAGAAATGAAGTACTCGCTGTGTTAGCTTGTATCAACAGCAATATCCTTTTTTTAACGTGTGACGCGGCATGCCTTGTCTGAGTCCTGTCACCTTATCGATCACTCTCTGTCCTAATCGGATTGAGTTTGGGTCTAGTCTCGTTATGAACTATACATCTATTTTGGAGGGTTTTCCACTTATGGTACCATTAAATGCCGAGCTTAATCTACTTGGTCCAAGCACCCTAAAAGAGTACTTGGAGTGACCATTTGATGATGAATCCTGACTTATAAATCACTCAACAAAACTTCTTCAAATCGATGCGAGATCCAGATGTCACACTCTTTTCACTAATTACTCGTACAGTGAGCTATTGACTACAAATACTTGGGTTGGATCCTTTCACCATGATGCAATTGCGGTAATTTAACTTGCTCTTGTAATTGAATACAAATTGTGGGATTCTGTAAAGTTAGAGGGTAATTTTATTATGTGAAGCTACGACAAAATGGAATGAGATCCTTTACCTCCATCAGTATATTTATCTGTTGCCTCTTCTCTTAAAACTTTTAAATATAGTTATGAATTGCTTAAATTATAGTTATAGCATGTCTTGTATACTTGTAGTCTCCCTTCACCTAATGGTTATTCAAGTATCCTTTTGCACCAATGCATCTCAACTTAAATCCCCATCAAAGCCCACTTTCACCCATGATCTCTTTCTCTAGACCGAACCATGAAAGCTGCCCTCGAAATTTTCCGTGGCCACGAAATTTCTTTCTCGAGACATTCACCAAACACCAGGAGTCCTAGTCAATCAGCTGCCACAAAAAAAAAATTGTGGATGGAGCACCAATCAACTGTCGACTCTAATACAATTTGTTAGGAGCATGTAACAAAAGTCATGTACCTTCACCTAGGGAAATTGCCTAGAGAGAATCCAACTCTAAACTTGTCAATATATCCAGTTAAGTTAATGAGTTATGAGCTAATTATGACATATTGACGAGTTCAAATCGGGCTCGCTCTTGGCGATATTTCTAAGTGAATATATCAAGCTTCGTTATGCGGTCCCAACACTCAACCCGGTTCAAGAGACAGAAGGGTGTTGACACCTAAATTTTGACTAACATTTTTCGGTCGTTTTTATTTGCATATTAAATTTAGAGCTATTTTTAGTTCTAGCGAAAATAATTAAGTCATTTAGTATTCGTGTATTGCATTTGCATTAGGATTGACGACGGGCGTTTGAGCTTAATTTTGTCAGAAATTTGAACTTGAATTAATAAGAGAATTCCCAGTGGTTAGGGGACATGTGTGCCGAAATTTTTTTAGAACCTAAGCCACTCTTAGACTTAGATCAGCCCGCTTTTGCTCAATTTAAATGACTAAGGTTTCTTGGTCATTACAGAAAAATGGTGAGCGGCACATGGGAAGTTGAGAGGTCAATGTAAGTTGGCATAATTGATCATGGGCAAGATATGGTTGTCGCGACCTAAAAAATAAACAAGTTAAATTCCAGGCTAATGGATTATCAGGTTAATTAATTAACTAACCTAACTCGGACTCTCCCGAATCCATACCAAATCGCCACTTAAGGTTCGAATGATTAACATGCAATGTGATTTGAATTTGGAGTCGCCACTAATCATTTTCGGCGGAGTTGACTAGAAACCCAAATAAAATAGCGGGAGAAAACTATCTTATTTCTAGCGTACCGGAGATTAAGAGTCCGGGGGACTTGATTACGCTAAATTATTCTAACGCCCTTTCGGTACCATTTTCATGAAAAATATTTGATTTGGTAATTTACTCGAATTTTAAAGGTGCAGTTTTTTTATTCTTTTTTTGTTTTTCTTCTTTTTTCTGAAAATGTGAAAACATTGAGTTTTATGCGATATACACCATGGACGATTTAGAAAGAAAGAAAACGCGGCCAATCACAAGTATTCACAAAAATAAATTAACATATAATAATACTAAACTTCGGAACACGTGGCACGTCTAAAATAAACAATCAAATATTCAAATCAAATGATTACATCTTTGTAGATCAAGATGGAGACGATTACCTTCTATTACACAAAATCTTACTCACGTACACGTTATAGTTTCTTTCAAGATCTCGAAGCTTGAAGAGCGTGGCTGTCGTCGAAAATGGCAAGCAAGTAACGTTGTTGGGTGGCGAGAGGCGAAGTATGTAACGGGACTCGTCGAAGATGATGCTCGACCAAAGCTCTTTTTCTCTCACTTTTCAATTTTCTTTTCTCGATTTCTTCTCAAGGACTATCTCAATTCTTTTCTCCTCAAAAACTCTCTCAATTCTCTCCTACTCCCCAAAAAAACTCCTCTTCTCTTCAAGAACTCTTCTTCTTTTATAGGCAAAGTTCTTCATCCTTCATTCTTCATCTTCATCTTTCTTCTTCACCTTCATTTCTCCATCTTCCATCTTCATCTTCTTTTCTTCATCTTCATCTTCCCTTCTTCATCTTCATCTTCTCTTCTTCACCTTCATTTCTCCATCTTCCATTTTCATCTTCTCTTCTTCATCTTCATCTTCTCTTCTTCACCTTCATTTCTCCATCTTCCATTTTCATCTTCTCTTCTTCATCTTCATCTTCTCTTCTTCACCTTCATTTCTCCATCTTCCATTTTCATCTTCTTTTCTTCACATTCTCTTCATTATCTTCTCTTCATCATCTTCCTTTCTCCATCTTCTCTTCATCCTCTTCTCTTGGTATCTCGCAATGCAGTCCCCGAGGTTCTAGTATTTGCAATACAGTCCTTGAAGTTCTAGTATTTGCAATACGAGTCCCCGAAAAAAATATTTCTTTCAAGCCCAAATATTCTTGGTACGTTTTCACCCCATGCCTAGTCCAGCGCCTGTTGAATTAAGTTTGAATTATATGCCAATGCTATGTGGGATGATTTTTGTTTAGAACTAAAATTAGTTCTAATTTTTATGCAAGAAATAGATTAGTCAAAATTTTAGGTGTCAGCTGCCCCTCTTTGAGTGGAGGCTCGTAGAGGTTCCGCTCAAAGATAAAATTGAACCCTAAATTTTGATAGTGCAAATGATGGGTGAATTTTTTTTTTTTTTTTTTTGCGGGAGTTTTAATCCCATTTTTTGTAATGAAGTGATGCATGATATGCGAGATCGTAAATAACATGTGTCATAATTTCTCTTTTCCATGTTAGAGAAACCGCATATGGATCGCATACGAGAATACCTGTTTTACCAAATACCTCATAAGCTAGTGATTCCCTTAATTTCCAAGTTTCTTGCAAACACGAGGACCTTAAGGTATTCGGACTTGAATGAAAACAATTCAAACCCTGCATGATCGTCAACAAGTACGTCGATATGCGGGAGGGGAAATCATCTTTAGGATCGGCCTTGTTCAAGTCTCGATAGTCGACACAAACCCGAATGCGGCCGTCTTTCTTCATGACGGGGACTATGTTAGCGACCCAATCGGAATATTCGTAGTCTCAATGAATCCTACATCGAGAAGCTTTATGACCTCCTCTTTGATCTTCGCACTAATTGCGGTCCGGCCCTCCTTGACTTTTGCACCATGGCTTAGCCAAAGGATCGATCGGCAAACAATGTTCGACAATGGAACGGTCAAGACCGGGCATATCCTGCATAGGACCAAGCGAAAATGTCCTGGTAATCCTTTAGGAGCTTAATCAAGCGCTCGACATCTCTTTGGAAAGGTTTGCCCCGATCTTAACTTCTTTAGAGTTTTCCGCATCGCCTAGGTTGATCGAGATAGCTTGTTCAACGGTCAAGGGCTTGATCTCCTCATGTCGTTCGAAATCTTGACGAACTTCCTCATAACTGACTGAATTCATCAAGGTCGTATACTTCCGAATCCACTAGATTTCCCTCCTCATGTCCCCCCTGAAACATAAAGTAACAAAATCGGAAGAACAAACGAGGGCTTAATCGCGGTGTGATTTTGAAGAACTTTATTTATTTATATATATTTTTATTTTTCAAAACCGTGGGACATGAATTCTTGAAGAAGCCCAACCCTCGGTTCTTACCATGATGACAAACTTGTTGGTCGTTGGTTATCGTCATCGGGTTGGTTTGGGATACTTCAACAAGATTCGAAAATAGCGTAATTTTATTGATATGAAATTACATCTTTTGGGAAAGGAAATCCAAGAGTGCAAGACATGAATAGAAATCCAAATGTAATTCAAAATATAAAGGAAACCGAAAATGTCCCACGTAGGGGATTGCATGAACATAAAGATGTTACTCGAATCTAAACCCTCTAGTGGATCATCACATATGGCATTAATGGATGATTTGGAAGGTTTAGGCGTCGGATAAGGCTCCTCATCATGCGCTCCGTCTTCGGATAAAGCAGCAATGGTTACATCATCAAAACAACCGGCGATATCGAAGACCCCTTCATCCTCTTCGGCACCCTATTAGCTCAACCTGCAGTACCTTGATCCTTCGGTATGTCGGGGAACACAATCCCCAAGTCATCTTCAAGTCGGGTCGGATTATCGTAGCCTCCGACTACTCCATGATCGGAAAGTGATATATAGAGGTGGGGGTAAAGGATCGCATGCCCGCTATCGCAACCCATTACGCCTCTTTTATGCCCACGCCCTTGACATCCCTAGACCCGGTTGTGTGAGATTGGCCTTTAGGTTCAATTGGGGTGCGAATCCCTTGGCCATGTCGACCTAAACCCATACCGGGCTTAAAGCCATTGCCCACCATTATCTTAGCTACCATAAGAGACGTGGTTGAGATTTCGGGAACAGCAAAGGACTTTCCAGTGATGCATGGATAGTGTGTACTATCTCAAAAGCGTGGTAGGAGTCTTCTTCATCATGAGCTGGCTCGATGTAAGGGATGGCCGTTTCATGGAAAATCGGTGATCTTCCTCTCGATGGACAATCACCAACTTCGTTCGACCACGAATTTAATTTTACGATGAAGGCTCGATGGGACAGCTCCGGCATTATGAATCCAAGGTCGGCCTAGGAGAAGGTTAAAGGCCGAAGGAATATCCAACACTGGAAGAGAATGTCAAACAAAGAAGGCCCGATCTGAATCTCCAAGTTGATCCGCCCCAAAGACATCCTTCTTCACGCCATCGAATGAGCGGACGGAAGTCTTGGCCGTCCGCAACCTGGCCGGTCAATTCCCAAACGATTTAATGTGGCTAATGGGCAGATATTTAATGTCGACCCGTTGTCAATAAGTACCCGAGCTACATGAGTTTGCTTGTGTTTGATCGTTATATGCAAAGCTTTGTTATGACCCCGTCCTTCGAGCGGAATTTCATCATCGGCGAATGCGACTCGATCCTTTAAAAGGATCGTCCCTACAAAGTTCTCTAGTTTGTCCTGTTCAACATTCTCGGGTACGTGAATTTCACCGAGTATCTTCATTAAGGACTCTCGATGCTTCTCGGATGACTGCGAAGTTCAAGTAAGGACACCTGAGCCGGTGACTTCCGCAGTGGTCGACAACGCTATACTCACTGCCTTGATTCGCTAAGAATTCCTTAGCATCTTTCTCAGTGACTTGCTTAGTAGGTTGGTCATCGTTATAAGCACGTCCCGATCTTGTTACCGGGGCAAGATCGTAGGACCAAGGAACCGCCTTGTCACTGTCATACGGAAAGGTGGGGCGAGGCAATGATGATTCCAAGTTCATCGTCCTCTGCATCTTCCAAGGCGGGCATATCGCCGGCTACGGGGTCATTCTTGATCAACTCGGCCACATGAGCATCTTCGCCCGAGACTCTTGAAAGGTCTCGGGTTGGGTCAATGCTCGCAAGCTCCCGATCCCGGCCAATGACAACTGGGATATAGTGGCCATTGTCCCAGTTTGACTTGCCCAAACTATGAATCCGTTCTTCATGAGACCGGAAACTTTTTTCCTTCAACCGATTGAGTGGTATCAATTCACCGAGTCTTATAATATCCTCGCCTCGATCGGAGCGTCGAGGACATCGGCTACTCCAACCTTAACAGCACCAACATGTTTGATTCCTTGCCCGAATACAGCATTAACTTTACTTGAATGATCCGGCAAAGGATTATTTTGGACATTCGGCTGTTTGTTGCCCTGGAACGAGAAGGCCTTAGAATCGAGTAGATCTTGGATCCGATGCTTCAATACGAAACAACCATCGGTGTCATGTCCAAGCTCCCCACAATGGTAATCACATTTCTTCGACGGATCATATCTCGGCGAGCTCAGATACTAGGTCGCAGAGGCTCGGAGGTCGAAGCCTTCTCTTACGTAGAACCGTGAGTACTTGTGACGGGGTTCCTGGTAGAGGGGTAAAGCCGAGGGGACCGTAGATTCCCTCTTTGTCGTTGTGCGCCGAAATTAGCCTGCTCGATTAGGAGTCCGTACGATGCGGCGTCGTGTCATGGATTTTTGGCTGTAGGTCATGTTGACTGTGGGACCGGTTCTTTGTCTTTCCTTATTGCAAACCTCTTGGTTGTCGTGGCGGCATCACCATACCAACCTTTCTTTATGCCGTTCTCGACTTCTTCACCATTGCGATGAGATGGCTGAATGACGTGGCAGCGGATCCCAAAACTCGAGTTCTCACAACTTGCGGCGGGGTGGAAACGAACAATTTCATGAGCTCCCTTTCGGGTGGGACCGGTTTCGGTTGAGATGCTACGTTCCTCCACCTAGTGGCATCTTTTGATCGTTTCTCCTTTCTTCATCTCAAGCTGCTCAAGATCCTCTCCGGTCGTGAGCACGTCCAAGTTAAAGCTAAAATGTTTGACGAAAGCATTAGTCGCCTTCTCCCAATCATCCATCCGATAGATCTCGTAGTCCGTATACCATCTCATGGCAGCTTCCTTTAGGACTAGCCTGGAAAGTTTGAACCATTAGGGGGCCGTTGGTCGCATGCTTGTTCATTCTTGCACGATATATCCGGACGTCTTTGGACCGGGTTGGAAGTCCCATCATACTTCTCGAAATCGGGCATCTTGAACTTCTCTGGTACCGTGACCTTTGAAAAGACAGACAGGTCAACTGGGGTATCTTTGTGCGTTCCTTCCACCTCACGGATTCGTCTGCTCCATTTGGGCCAACAACTTGGCCATTTCATCGGACGGTCCCATAGTCACGGGGCTGGCTTGGGAGATGAGAACTGGTGATGGGGCGCTCGAGCTAGCGCCCGGTAATGACAACATCCTCTAGCGGCATGGTGTAACCAAGTATATGCTCGGGAGCCTTCTCGGGATTGCTTGCGGGAAGGGTCGGAGAGACGATGTTCGAGGTGTCGGACCGGTCGGATGCTTAGCGAAGCAACAGTAGCAGCCATCATACGTTCCATCATCTCGGCTCATCATACCCTCAAACCTCGGTTGATGGCCTCGAATTGCTCTCGTAGAGCTTCCCGGGACTGCGTTGTTGATTTCAGCCTTGTCCGCCATTTTCTTAGCCACCGACCGGGTAATGTGCGGAGGATCCGTGATAAATTACCTTCAAAAGTAACCAGCCAAAATAAGTACAATGAACAAGAATAGCGAGCCGGCCCATGGCATTCCTCTAGACTCAAACGAACAAAGTGATTATGACTAAAGGATTGAAACAGGTAATTTTCAGTTTGTCCGCTTTTATGAAAAAAATCCGTATTAATTCGCACGTTGGTCAAAATACGTCCAAATTTTACGAGCTTATATTTGAGAAGATGATGAACAACTTTTATGTTGGCCAATCGGACCAGAAATGAGCAGATCAAAACAGTTTAATGTGTCTTTACGAAAAAGCGCATTCAGAAAACTGTTATAACCGCAAGTAGTTGAGAAAAACGAAAGGCCATCTTAAATCATGAATTTAATTCTGAAATTTTGCAGGATATTAGTTGAAACATAGGTTTACAACTTTCATGTTTGGCACTTACTCAAAAATCGATCGTAGAATTTAGTAAAAATCGTACAACAGGGACAAGCCGATTAGAATTGAGAACAACCGATGAAATTGTAAAAACTACGAAGCAAAGTGTGAAACAATACGGTGAGATTCCTAAACAATCAACCTATGAAAGTAAATACATGACTCAATTCAAACGGTCTTTCTTTTTTTAGAGGTCACGTGATCTATAGACGAATGGGCCTTCAAGGCACGCCCGTAATCGCGCATTCTCCTTCGCCAAAGCATCTGCCTTTTCTTGGGCCTTCATCCCCTTCTCTTCGCCGGCTTTGAGTTGGGCTAGACGGGTATCTTTGTATTGTCATGATCGGAATCTTCGGGAGTATCTCGGCGGGGATGGCATGAGACTGAATATACTTGAGTTGTGGCAAAGTGACTCTTCATTTTTCCGATGAGTTGCTCTATGGGCCAAATCGGTTTCGATTAGAACACTCCCGCCAAGCTTCGAATGACGTCTCGGCCCGCTCTGTAGTTCTCGTCCTTCTCAAATTGAACTTGAAATTCGTTGGGCCCAAATGATGGCGGGATATCCTGCAGAACCCGAAATTGTCGTGTAACTCGAAGAGGTTGATAGCTGGTTGCTCCATAAATGCCCATCAAAGGCACGGGCTTCGATCGCCATGGCATAGTCGAGCCTCCGCCACTCGGAACCATACGGCTTGCCAAAGGAAAATCTTAGGATTTGGATTTTCGAATAAATGGACCCATGCGTGTAGTGCAAGTTTTTAGTTCGATCTTGTATTTGTTTAAATCTTAAAATAGGGTTGTCGGTCATACCCATTTCAAATACGATCATGTTTTCCCGAATTGAGAAAGATGCGATAAAAATCAAATTTGTAAAAGCTCGATTGGGGCTCGAAAGGTCTTATATTTTTTCTTTCTTGCTTTCTTTTTGGAATGAGCAAAATGTGTTAATGAAATGACGGTTTCAAAGCAAGAATGGCATTTACAAAATTGACCCCACCACAAACTTGTTTTACCGTCCATGCTATCACGGGATCTATAGCATTCGACGGAATGGAAAAATGATAAGTCCGAAAAAGGTTAAGATAAAAATCTTAGATTTCATGAGGTCGGAGTTATTTTCAAAACATTCAACGAGGAAAGATAAAGGGCATGCCGTGATTTACCCTTCGATACTTTTTCAATTTCTTTTTTAGTCAAACCCAAAAATTCAGCAAGCACTACTACCGGATCTACTCGAATAGGTGGTTCAACCGTATCCAACTCAATTGATTTTCCGATGGCAATATCTTGTATTCTTCCAAGGTGGGTGTAAGCTCAAACTTACCTCCGAACACAAACGTGGTCGTCTCGGGGCACCAAAAATGAGCAAGTGCTTGCATGATCCCGCTTTGAATATCGATCTCAAGAATCGGCAACATGAACCCGATACGCTTGAGCACGTCGCTGGCCATCCGGCTTCAACTTACCCCATAGCTTTTTGAGCTCTAGTTTCGGAGTAGGCACGAAACGGATATCATTGCGACCCATTCGTATATAGATCACGTGCCAATTAAATCAACCTAAACCATGGACCAGCCCAAAAAATGAAAATGAGATAATATGGCATAAGAGACAAGAAATTACCGCTCATAGGAAGAAAATGTCAATCACAAAGACATGCGCATGAATCGTGAATTCAGATTTTAGTTCTTTTAGCAAAATGAAATGAAAGACAAAGACGACATGTCGCGGCCTCGCGCACGTTCATCGTGACTAGTTGCAGCCTCGCATACATAGTCATGACTAGTCGGGTCCTTTCATCTCGGCTTGGTTCGGTCGACAAGGGCAACTCTCATGCATCATAGCCTCACGTGCATGAGAACAACCCTTGAGCCATTTTTTGAAGAACTCGGGATTCAAGTGGGATAACCTTTAGCGAAGCCTTACCGCCAAGGTTAAAGAACCACATAAATACCATCCCGAAACTATCGGGTGACCCGGGTTCGGTCACAAGTCAAGGTGGTGTAGTGCAATTATATTAGGGGCATGCATGACATTTTAAAGGCAATCAGCACTCCGATAGTTCAAAATTAAAACTCTCATCACCAAGCTCGCAAAACAGAGGTTAGCCAGACTCCTCCCCTTATAACTCCCTTTCCTGCAAAACCATTTAACACCTAGGGATTAAAATTCAACAAAAATTGCCAAACCAAGTGATTTTCTTTTTCATGAAATTATCCGGCCTAAGTCCTCTTTACCGGTCCCCAGCGGAGTGCCAAGCTGTCGCGACCTAAAAAATAAACAAGTTAAATTCCAGGCTAATGGATTATCGGGTTAATTAATTAACTAACCTAACTCGGACTCTCCCGAATCCATACCAAATCGCCACTTAAGGTTCGAATGATTAACATGCAATGTGATTTGAATTTGGAGTCGCCACTAATCATTTTCGGCGGGTTGACTAGAAACCCAAATAAAATAGCGGGAGAAAACTATCTTATTTTGCGTACCGGAGATTAAGAGTCCGGGGACTTGATTACGCTAAATTATTCTAACGCCCTTTCGGTACCATTTTCATGAAAAATATTTGATTTGGTAATTTACTCGAATTTTAAAGGTGCAGTTTTTTATTCTTTTTTTGTTTTTCTTCTTTTTTCGAAAATGTGAAAACATTGAGTTTTATGCGATATACACCATGGACGATTTAGAAAGAAAGAAAACGCGGCCAATCACAAGTATTCACAAAAATAAATTAACATATAATAATACTAAACTTCGAACACGTGGCACGTCTAAAATAAACAATCAAATATTCAAATCAAATGATTACATCTTTGTAGATCAAGATGGAGACGATTACCTTCTATTACACAAAATCTTACTCACGTACACGTTATAGTTTCTTTCAAGATCTCGAAGCTTGAAGAGCGTGGCTGTCGTCGAAAATGGCAAGCGATAACGTTGTTGGGTGGCGAGAGGCGAAGTATGTAACGGGACTCGTCGAAGATGATGCTCGACCAAAGCTCTTTTTCTCTCACTTTTCAATTTTCTTTTCTGGTTTCTTCTCAAGAACTATCTCAATTCTTTTCTCCTCAAAAACTCTCTCAATTCTCTCCTACTCCCCAAAAAAACTCATCTTCTCTTCAAGAACTCTTCTTCTTTTATAGGCAAAGTTCTTCATCCTTCATTCTTCATCTTCATCTTCTCTTCTTCACCTTCATTTCTCCATCTTCCATCTTCATCTTCTTTTCTTCATCTTCATCTTCCCTTCTTCATCTTCATCTTCTCTTCTTCACCTTCATTTCTCCATCTTCCATTTTCATCTTCTCTTCTTCATCTTCATCTTCTCTTCTTCACCTTCATTTCTCCATCTTCCATTTTCATCTTCTTTTTCTTTCTTTCTTCATCTTCATCTTCTCTTCTTCACCTTCATTTCTCCATCTTCCATTTTCATCTTCTTTTCTTCACATTCTCTTCATTATCTTCTCTTCATCATCTTCCTTTCTCCATCTTCTCTTCATCCTCTTCTCTTGGTATCTGCAATGCAGTCCCCGAGGTTCTAGTATTTGCAATACAGTCCTTGAAGTTCTAGTATTTGCAATACAGTCCACGAAAAAAATATTTCTTTCAAGCCCAAATATTCTTGGTACGTTTTCACCCCATGCCTAGTCCAGGCGCTTGTTGAATTAAGTTTGAATTATATGCCAATGCTATGTGGGATGATTTTTGTTTAGAACTAAAATTAGTTCTAATTTTTATGCAAGAAATAGATTAGTCAAAATTTTAGGTGTCAACAATGGTTAACGAGGAGAATATTTGATTGAGTGGCAAGGATATGAATAAACAAATCAAATTGGTAGTGGAGAAGATCAGTTTCTCAAAGTTTCGTATATCCACCTTGCAGAAGACGTGAGGAGAGGTGTTCTCACAAGGCTGGCAATTCAAATTTTTAGGAAATTTGGTTTTCATAAAAGATATGCATGAGCCATAATGAGGGTAGAGACAAAAATTAGAATATATCTTTAAGCATTCCCAAGAGGAAAGAGGCTAGGATTTCTTTCTTTGATCCAAAGTCGCCCTTGCCTATAAAGAACGCTCACGGTCACAAGAATGGGGAGTCACGTTAATTTTTTTTTAGGAACTATTGTTTAGAAAAAACTCAGAGGTGTACGTGAGAACAAAAGGCAATAGAGGAGGAGAGAGTAGAGAGTTTTCTGCTCACACATACTTAAGAGTTGACGTGAGAATTTTGGAGAGTACACCGAAAGAGAGAGAGAAGAGGCCGAGATCCCCTCGGCTAAGCTTCTCCACGACGCCGGCTTTTCTCAACACCGATGGTTATTTCCTCCGACTGGCGCCAACAGCTCCGACAGCCCTTTCTCTTTGCTCCGTCATCCCCATCGACGGTGTGGCTGTTCGATGCTCTTAGCGATCCGTCCGTGCCATCGATGCTTCTACTGTTTAGTTCGCATCCTTAGTTGTTCAGGGCGAATTTAGCTGCTGTTCGGGAGTCTAATTCAGCCACCTTTTTGCTCGCTGTCCTTGCTATTTGGGTTTTGAACTTGTGGCGGTTTAACTAATTTTTCCTCACAGTTTGGTGCTCTACTCAGCGTTTTTTTAGCCTGTGGTTTCCCCTCTGTTAGGCTCATTTTTGTTCAGTTTTACTGCCGAAATCCTCCTTGCGGTGCGTGAGTCCATAGCCAAGCCAATCTCCGAAGGTTACCACGTCAATCGGATCAAAGTTCAAGCTTAACATTCAAGTTTTGTGCAAATTTGCTTCGCGGTAAGGCCTTCAACCATTGATTGCTTATTTTTCAAATGCTTGGTTAAATATGCTTTACTGAATAGCATCCTTGATGTGCCGTGAGGTATTTGTCTGCTTTGGATTGTTTGTTCCCGTACAAAAAAAAAAAGAAAAGAAAATCATCTTATGCCATAATCCTGTCGTGCTTGATTGTTTTAAAGAAACCAATCCGATTTAGGTTTTAGCACAAAATTCATTGCATGTTCTCTCATGTTCCTGTAACCTTCGAAGTTCGGAATATATCTTGCAACATACACCTTGTGTTTAATTTAGAAAGATCGTATTGTGCTGTGATTATTTTTGAAATCTTTGTGTTAATCGTGTAATGATCCGAAAATCTTTCCGAATAAACTCAAGATACCAAAATCTTTCAAAATGTGATCGATTAGGAAAATCTCACAATCCGCAACCGCACACACGAGAATTAGTCTATCTATCGGTCTTTAGATAGAATTATTCCCATAGCGGATATTTCGAATTTTTAGGGTCGATCCGTCGGGCTTCAGATCGAAGCTTGATTCGAAAGATTTAGCGGCAATTATCTTTTCATTAAAAGATTTGCAACTTGAATTTAAATTCGTCCACAAAACCTTAAAATCACAAATATCATTCATGTCTCATTTCATGTCAGAAAATCTAAAAAAAAAATAAAAATTAGGAAGATATGGTTTCTTAAAAACCACGTCTTATCATTTTCTTAGAAAGATAGGATTTTCTAGAAATCCTATCTCATGGATTACATTCAATAAACAAAATCTTGGGAATCCATTAGGATAGGTATTAAAAGATGTAGACATAGGTTAAGAGATTTTCTTAAAAATTTTGGGAATTAATGCAAATTAAATCCAAAAAAATTTAAGATAATCTTAAACCAATTCATTCTCATTTTCCTTTAATTTTTAATTTCGAAAATACATCAAAAATGCAAAAAAAATCATAAAGAAAGAAAACCCTAAAAAATTGCACCTTTGAACTTCAAATCGGAATTCATCAAAATTGATAGATCGAACATTTTTCATGAAATTGGTACCGAAAGGGCATTAATTTAAAAATTAACGTAACCAAGTCCCCCGAACTTAAAATCTCTAGTTCGTAGAAATAAAATAGTTTTCTCCCGCTATTTTATTTAGGTTTCTAATCAACCTACCAAGAAATGATTAGTGGCGGCTCCACAAAATAAAAACCTTTTGCTAAATAATCACTTGAACCATAAGTCACGATTTAGTAGAACTTGGGAGAGTTCGAGCTAGGTTAGTTAATTTAATTAATTAATCTAGTAATCCATTAACCTATGAAAAATCCAATTTTTAGGTCGCGACAAAGGAGATGGCCTTCAACTAGGTGGTGTCAGACTTGGGGGTGGTGAGAGGAGGACGCTGGTCTTGGGCTCGGTCGGAAGTGGTCTTGGCAAGTGAGGATGCCATCCAAGAGCTTCGGAGCAACCACGAAGCCGTGGTATTGGTAGAGAGAGCTGGGGATCCAGCCCTTTGGGTGAGGAAGCGAGGATGGAGGTCTCGGCATTTTTGGGAAATGTCATCTTCTTGCTAGTACTTTTCCCGGGTAGGCTGAGAAGGTGTCATGGTTGAGGAAGAGAGGGAGAATTTCAGAGTGAAGGGTCGTTAGAGCTGCTTAAGGCTCCGCGAAGGGTCCATTAATGCTCTTGAGTAATGTTAGAAATCCGGAAAGGCTTTAGCTAACTCATTTTTGCACGTGCACTAGGCGTTCAATAAGTTATTCATCATACGCGTAGGTCCAAGTCAGCCAAATTGATGCTTTTCGACAGACAATATTGATATCTTAAAAGATTTAGGACTAAATTGGCACATTTGAAAAATTATAGACTAGATTGAAAAATCGTCAAAAGATTTAAGACTAAATTGACACAATTAAAATGTTTATGACTGAATTGATCGCAAGACAATCGGTTTAGAAGTTTTTGGACAATTTCCCCCAAAAATACGTTGTCGCTTATGCTAAGCAATGACAATTTAGCCCGACTTGTGACTACAAAGGTACAAATTTGCTTTAAGCACGTACATAACCACGTTACGGGAAGAATGCTTTCGTGATGTCGGACAATATTATCAGTTATTTTTAATCATGGATCCACACATCATCACCATATGTTTTGCATAAAGACCCATCAATTGGAACATCGTGGGGTGAAAAATGATGACAGATCTTGTCGGATTGTCGGCTGCCACGGCTTCCCACACTATAGTGTGTGAAATATCACCTGAACTTCGTGTTGCGGGTAGGTCGTGAGAAGTTGAGTAGGTGAGTGAACGTATGCAGGGGAGAGAGAGAAAGCATAGCGCTGCAGAATCCTCGAAAGAGCAATCTTCGCCTCTGTGGTTGCAAAATTGAAACCCACACAAGTTCGAGGTCCCAGACCAAAAGGGAAGAACGCCGCCAAATTGTTGTTGGTAGCTTTAGCAACCCCTTCGGAGAATCTCTCTGGCTTGAAAAGCTGTGCGTCATCGCCCCAGATTTGAGGACCGTGGTGAAGCTTCAAATTCGGGATGTATACGCAAATGTTGGCAGGAAGAACAAGCTTTCCGAGCCTAGCTTTTGTAGCAACTTTCCTATCGATACCAACTACTGGAGGATATAGTCGCAGAGACTCGTTTATGATCATTCCCATCTATAGCAACAGGAGAGCACGTTGATATGTAAATCATTTCGCCGTGCAGAAACAACAGCAATAGCGGAACAAATTTTAGAACTTCATGAGATTGAATGGAAATTACCGTCTTTAGTTTGGCAATACCATCAGGATTCGGATCCCGGTTACCAAACATGCCAAGCACTTCCTTTCTTGCTTCATCTTGCCAGTCTAGGTGAATCGCCAGGAGGAAGATGGTCCATGTAAGCATGGTGTTCGTGGTATCGTGCCCAGCAATGTAGAAGGTCTTGCACTCGTCAACAAGATCATCGATTGTAATCCTTCGACTCTCATCAGCACTTTGAGAAGCCTTCACAAGCAGTCCCAGAAAATCATTCCCCAAATCATCCAATTCTCCGGCTCTCGCCTTCTCTTCTCTTTTCCTAATTATCTCTAACACGGCATCACGTATCCCATTCTCAAGCTTTTCGGACTCAAGTTCGTCGTTCGTCTTCCACAATTTGCTGAAAAACGTAACCAAAACCTCCTCATATCAACTCAGTTCACCAGAATGCATGGAAATCCTAACGTCTAGGTATATTCTCAGACAAGTTCTGTATAGTTTTGGTTTGACATTCTGTTAACAACCAACCAATTAGCTTATCAGACCAATCAAACTGAAAAATAGAAAGAAGAGAAACAGTACCTGATTCCTGGAAACCTTATTTTGAGAGCGTTTCTGCACGTAATCGAGGCCAACTTCCTTAACATCTCGAAGATGTGTCTTCCTTCCACATAACTGCTCCCGAATGCAGTTTTGGAGATTACTTCTGACGTCAGAACTGTAAATTCTTGGTACACCTCGATCTCATTGCCGTGTAGATTTTTCCATCTCTCTAGCATCATGTGGACGCTATCTACCATTGCTGGAAACATACTCTGCATTTGCATACATTGATGAAATCAGTTCAATTCTTCAGTATGGCCCAATAATTTTCAAGCAACATCGTGTTTCCAAATGCTCAGTCATTCATTGTGTTCATTCATAACTCTACAGCATTTCATCTTTTGTGGTGGATAACATTTCCTGGGTGAAAATGTAGACTGTACCTTCAAGCTATCCCCATGAAAAGCATAATTCGCCAACCTACGCTGCTTTGCCCATTTCTCGCCTTCTGACATCACCAGCCCATCGCCCAAAAGCTTCTTGAGAAATCCTTTCGCATCGGATTTCGGAAAGGCCTTGTCTTTATTGTTCAACACCTCTTTGATCAGCTCAGGCTCTGTCACAATCAGCCGAGGCAGAGTCCCATACCAACACAAATAATTTGCCCCTGCAACACCCACAAATCAGAAACCCGAATGACGAACATTATGTTATTTTTTGCGAACTCACCGTATGTTCTAGTCCAAGCGGAGATGTGAGGCTGGACCCGAGGGAAGATGTCGTGAGAAAGGCTCAAGGGTCTGCCCGAAGCTTCGTTCTGGATTTGGAGGATCGCTCGAGTGCTTCCAAAGATGAGCTTGTAAGGAGGGCCTGTGATTCCTTGTGAGGCCATTGTCTTCTGGATGCGAAACGGGGTCCACCATAGCTTGTGGAGAGCGATGGCGAGAGCTGAGAAGAGAAGTAGGAACAGAGAGGTCAAGAACACGATCATGGCGTCTCCCAGAGAATCGGGCTGTGCCCTGAAAGGGTGAAGAAGGAGGAGGAGGAGGAGACGGAAGACCAGCTTCTGGGTTGTGAAGTCAAACGTGACTCACTGAACTCAACCTCAAGTTGTTCCTTCTTCACTTTCCAACTTATTTATTTGCTTCCGCCTTTGTCTTTGTATTGCGGGAATCTTCCGCGCTTGATGGCCGACACGTGAAAAGATGCGGAAAACACAAAAGCGCTTCGTTCTGATCTGTCATTACATGTGGGATCTGTCTGTCTATCTGTGAGATTTATCATAAACACACACACAAAAATGTGTGCCGTGCTTGATTAAGCTACAAACCATGCTTTACACGATGGTTTAAGATAGAAATAATCTTATCCCACCAATAAAAAAAAAAGTTAGAAATAATCTTAAGATCTGTATTATTCAACATTTCTGGAAAATTGCGATGTGGGTCCATAAAATTGGAATGGTTTGTGCTTTTGTACAAAGAGATAGTAACACAAAATATCTCAACAATCAGCGATTTTTCCTCATTTATAATGCAAGCTTAAATGGATATGAAATGATCAGCTGCGGGGTGGGAGCCGCTTGAATCTTCTCCTTTGAGAATAATCCAAAATGGAAAATTCACTAATTCATGAGAGGATACTGGATTTTTGCATTTGAAAAATGTTTCAGGAGGTGTCTTTGAAACACGAAGGATCGCACGAAAATAGCAATGTACTGCAGTTGAAAAGACTTCGCCACCCAGAAGCTGCAGTCGACTAATGGAGCGGGCATCGATTTAGGGCATTCCTTCTGTGTGGTTCGTTTCTAAAGTAAAGATGATCAGAACAGTTTTTCTTGTAGCATAGTTTTTTTTTGTAGCATAGTTGGGCCAGTACTTGGAGCTGATGCCGAGACGGCTATGAATAAACATGGAAGCTTTGTTCTGTGCCCAGGTTTCCCTGGATGAGCCGCTCCAGAAGAAACTTTCCATTGATGAGGAAGAAAACCGGGTGCTATGTGAAGGTGTTGAGTCCCTGTTCAATTGTGGGGTTGGGGGACATAGGAAGGATAGCTGGCCGGAGCTTCAAGCGAGGGAGGATGATTCAACCTGATGCGCACAGGCGCTGCTGGTGGAGAATCAACTGTGGAGAAGTGTCAGAAAGGGCGGAGCCCCAACAGGAAACAAGTTGCAGATACAAGGAAAGCTGAGGTTGCTGGTGGATACAGCGAATGAATGGATGATCGTTGCGCCCAGAAAGAGTTAAAATTTCCGACTTTGGCAAATGGGTGGAGCTTGGGACCCGAGAAGATGGAGGTGAACGAGTTACTAGCTAGCTGCAGACGCTGTCGAAGGTCCACAGACATACCAATATCAACTTAACCATTAGTTATGCGGTCTCGTCACAGATGATGAGCCCAAAGCGATCAATGGTTGAAATGAACTTGGTTTCTATGGTTTGTAGACTAGGTTAAGTTAGTCCATTGAATTTGATAATTCTCCTCATCCAAACATCGGTAATCAGACATTCATTCTTTACTTGTACTTCCAAAACTGTAGGATGTTGCATTTATAAGAGATGTGGTAAAAATCACGATTAAGTCCCTCCAGATATAAACAAATGACTACTTACAAGAAGCAGGACACAAGATTCTACCCCCTGAAGAGTCTTGGCAAACCAAATACACTAGACACTAATAATATACTGTCCAAATTAAGAGAACGAAACCTTGACCTCTGGAACCAAGAATTCACAAGCCATCGTCACATTGACCTATGGAGGCATCCGTGCACAGTTGCAGCTGAACATCATGCGGTGATCAGCTGCTGCAGAGCATGAAATCTGATCTGAAGTCCATGTTGTGGGCGGGTTGTAAGGAGCTGACCTGGGCAGTGGATGTACGCCGGGGACAGCTCGAAGGTATAGCGCTGGAGGATCATCGAAAGGGCGACTTTCGCTTCAGCAGCCACGAAGCTCATCCCGACACAAGATCGAGGTCCGAGCCGAAGGGGATGAACACGACCGCGTTGTTGTTGGTAGCCTTGGCTATGCCTTCTGAGAACCGCTCCGGCTTGAATTGATGCACATCTTCCCCCCAGATTTCAGGGTCATGGTGAAGCTTCAGGGTTGGTACAGAGATTTGAATATTCGCAGGAAGAACAAGCTTCCCTAACCTCTGTTTTTTCGCCACCTTTCGGGTCAAGCCGACTACAGGGGGGTACAACCGCAGAGTTTCATTTATGATCATGCCAATCTGCACATGAAAAAGGAAAAATGATATGTTGGGCACCATGTCTGACTTACAATTCGAGTGAATCGAAAAAGGTTCATTATGAACAAGAATTGCGTCGGTTTCTATACCTTCTTTAGTTTTCCTAGTCCATCGGAATCAGGGTCTCTATTCCCAAACACATTAAGAACCTCCTTTCTTGCCTCCTCTTGCCATTCTGGATAAATTGCGAGGAGGAATAACATCCATGTCATCATCGCGTTGACGGTTTCTTGTCCGGCGATGTAGAATGTCTTGCACTCATCCACCAGATTATCTACAGTAATTTTCTTGCTCTTGTCCCCATCGTGCAAAGCCTTCACAAGTTGTCCTAGGAAATCATCCCCATAGCCATCTGCTTCACCGGCAATCACCTTCTTCTCTCTTCTCTTGATCATCTGCACGATGGAATCGCGTATGCCTTTCTCAAGTTTCTCCGCTTCGACTTCATCCGCAGTCTTCCAAAGCTTACTGACAGCAGGATTCAGAACAAATTCCATTGCTAGTTAGGCCTAACGGAAAATCGGACTCTGAGATGTGAAATGCCTTGGTCTATTAAGGCTTGAAGTTTGTATTTGCACAATGATCAAAATTGATGCCTGACCATCATCAGAAATTTAAAAAATGTGTAATACCTCATTCCTGGTAACCTTATATTGAAAGCATTTTTGGCTGTTAACGAGCCCAATCCTGTCAACATCTGAAAAATGTTCCTCCCCTCGACGTAGCTGCTCCCGAACGCAGTTCTTGAAATCACTTCGCATGTCAAGAACCTAAACTCTCCAAACACCTCGATCTCTTTCCCTTCTTGATCCTTCCATCTTCCTAGCATCGTGTGAACACTCTCCACCATTGCCGGTGCCATATTCTGCAATTTCAATCCCCCAAAAGCAAATTTTAAAAGCCTCAAATCAGAAAACTCTCTGTATTGATCGAGCTCAACTACCTTCAAACTTTCCCCGTGGAAAGCGTGGTTGGCGAGTTTACGCTGCTTCGCCCATTTCTTGCCGTCGGCTGTGCTCACCAGCCCATCTCCTAGAAGCTTCTTGGAAAAGTCCTTAGTTCCTATTTTTGTGTATGTTCTCTCTCTACTAAGCAGCACCTCCTTAATAAGCTCTGGCTCTGTGATGACCAGTTGAGCTTGAGGTCCGTGCCAATTCAGGTAATTCCTCCCTACAAAGTTGCACCAAAACTTCAATATTAAAGTGTCACAACAATGAAAATAAAGTCCTAATTTTTCGGTAATCACCGTATGTGCCTATCCATGCATTGACTTGAGGGTGAATCTTAGGGAATATGTCGTGAGAGAGATTGCTCATGGGTGTGTTCTTGACTTTCATCTTCATCTTGATGGTTTCCTTGGTGGTTCCATGGAGGAACCTGTAAGGAGGGCCCGTGATTCCTTGTTGGGCCATCATCCTCTGTATCCTGAGCGGGCTCCACCATAGCTTGTGCAAGAGCCTGGCGAGAGACCAGAGAAGAAGAAACAGAAACAGAGAGATCAAGAAGATGACCAATTCCATGGTTCCACCAGGGGATCAAGCGGGAAAGGAAATGACTACTGTGAAGATTATGATACTGGGTTTTTCTTGGGAAGTGAAAAGTCTTGTTTGGATTTAGTATTTATCGTGACTTTCGGAGGATCCAATGAGCCGGACGATGATGCCAGGGTCAAAATTCTAGAAGAAAACTTTGCAGGGATGCTGTCGGAAAGGTCCTTGGGTTGGGTCCCAGTTTGACATTTCATTTCGAGGAGGAAACGTGGGATATAGACTAACTCTGGTTTAACGTCATCTCTGGCGTCGATAGCCGACCTGGAATTTATCCGAATCAACCCAAAAAAGGAAGACCACTCAGAGGAGCTGACTCTTCGGTGATCCGGATGCACGTGAATCCAATCCACTCGGGTCATTCTTATCATAAAAATTACTTTAGGGATAATAAGCTGATCTTTCTCAAAACTTTACATCGAAAGATGTTTCGGCTTATATTTTTAATGATGTAATTTTTATTATAGATGGAAAAATATTAGAGGATCGATAACCGATGGTCATTGTGATGCACAAGATGTGCATGAGCCCGGTTCGGCCCCAAGCCCAAAACTGTCAATTCGATGAATAGAGAATTTGTCAGACTTCTCAATTTAGAGAGCCTAATACCCAAAAAAAATCTCAAATTTTAGCATTTGTGAAAATTATATCCAAAAAAAAAATTTTGTCTCATAAAAAATCTTCAACTTTTACTTTTATCCCAATTTTACCAGTTTAATACCCAAAAAATCCTCAACTTTAGCATTTGTCCCGATTATATCCAAAAAAAAATTTATCTCATAAAAAACCCTCAACTTTTAATTTTATCTCAATTTTACCATTATCAATCTTCCGTCCATAATCATCGTTAGTATGGCTCGAGTTTTATCGCCGAACTTATCAATGAATCTTCGAAATTTAGAAATAATAAATTTTAGAGACGATGAGATTTTAGATCGTTAGTTCAAATATCTCTATGTCTAACCTTTTTTGGGCTGTTGAGTGTAAAAAAAAAAAAAAAACGAAACATCTCATCTTTAGTGATTATATATCTCTCGGCAATATGTAGGGGTAACAAACTACAAAAGAGAAGTTCATGAGTCTTTTCGTGTCGATTTTATCGAGGTATAATCCATTAATAATGTGAAAATGTCATATAAGATTAACTAATGGTGATTATGGACGGAGGATTAATGATACTAGAATTGAGACAAAAGTAATAGTTGGAGATTTTTTACGAAAAAAAAAAGAGTTTTGGATATAATTGAGACATATGTTAAAGATGAAGATTTTTTTGATACTAGATCGGTAAAATTATGACAAAAACAAAAATTTAGGGTAGAATTGAGATAAATATAAAAATTGAAGGTTTTTTATGAGATAAAAAAAAATTAGGGGAAATTATTATAAATATTAAAATTAGAGATTTTTTTGAATATTAAATGCAATTTAAAGATCCGGGTCTCAATTTTTCTTTCGATTTGACCGTCGTTAAGTATGACCCAAGCAGGTTCGATCGTCTTCGTCTTCTTGGTCGACAAGCAATTCAAGGATCAACGTCTAAAGGACGCAGTCATGCGCGCATGCATAAAATTAGCATTTTACCTGACAAACTGATGTTGACATCGGGCGTGACAAGGAAACACCAAGAGGATCGATCACTCGTTTTCATCTTTCCCCTTGCTCTGTCCGAAAAGTCTATCCAACACGTTCTTCATTGGCAGTTTTTTTTTTTTTGGGTGAGAAAAATAGCTATAGCTTTCATTAAATTGACGTCTGAAACTAGATATTAGCTTCCGAGCATAACAACATATGTTACATCGACACGACACGTAATACGAGACACGACACGACACGATACTCAACACATGATTTTTCAAAAAATAAATAATGTCGATATTTTGGATTACGTTATATATTAAATATATATATTTTTATATATACATGATAAAATATTTTTTTTATATATATCAACGGTGTTTTTTTTTTTTAAGAATTGACGATTAGATTTTGTGTGCTTAAAATTGACCCCATGCATGTCGAGACGGCGTGTCAAGATACTAGATTTCCGTGTTTTTGGCGTGTTTAAAGTGCTAACCATATATTGATCACATGTGAGATAGTGTCAGAGTGTCGGAGAGTGTCCCGACACGACACGACGAGACTTTCGAAAAGTGTCCGTGTAACGTAGATAACAACTCTAAAAGGATACGAGGAGGGTAAGAAACCCAATTTAAGGGCAAGGCTTTGTTGCGGTGGGCTTTAACGACCCAATCCGTAATCTTATTACTATCCCTATGACAATGGGCTAACTTCAGAAATTGGAACTTCTTTGCGCGGGCTTGGGCTTTAACAATAAGTGCATTTGCTTCCCAACTTTCTTGATCTGACGCTCCGATTATCGCTTGTATTAGATCAACGTGATCCACTTCTATCTCCAACTTCAGTTCCATTCGGTCTTCAAAGTACTTTAGGGTTTCTATGATGGCTAAAGCTACCACACTCCGAACACCCAACACCTGAGAGCCCCCACACTTGCGACAAAGTTTAACCTCGACAAATGGGTGAAAATGAATCAGACCAAATCTAACTGACAAAGGGAATTGCAGCAAAGGGACTCACCTCATTCTTGGAAACCCCCACCCCTTGACGTAATCAAAATCAATGCCGATGGGTCATTTGGAGCATGATCGAGTAAAGGAGCTATCTCTTGTGTGTGTCGTGATAGTTATGGGATCTTGGTCGATGGATTTGCTTGTTCGGTAAGAGGGCTCAATACCAAAAAAAAACCTCCAATTTTAGCATTTATGATAGTTCTACCCAAATCTTTTTTTTTTTGTTTCATAAAAAACCTTCAATTTTTATATTTGTCTCAATTCTACTCCAAATTTTTATTTTTGTCCCAATTCTACTTGGCATAATACCAAAAAAACCTTCATCTTTAGCATATGTCTCAATTATATTGAAAACTCTTTTTTCTCATAAAAAATCTCCAACGTTACTTTTGTCCTAATTCTACCATCGTTAGCCCTCCGTCCATAATCACCATTAGTTAATCTTATGTGACATTTCCACGTTATTAATGAATTATATCTCTAAAGCCGATATGAAAAAAACTCATGAACTTCTCTTTGTAGTTTACTACCCCTACTTATTGCTGAGATATATAATCACTTAAGATGGCATATTTTGTATTCTCTTTGGCGCTATCCCCCAAAAATGGCGAGACGGGGAGATATTTATACTAATGATCTAAAATCTCGTGATCTCTCGTCTCCAATGAAACTTTTACTAAATATTGTTTCTAAATTTCAAAGATTCATTGATAAGTTTGGCGAGAAAAACTCGAGCTATGTTAGGATTAACTAATAGTGATTATAGACGGAAGATCTTTTTAAAATATATCGGGGACTTCCTTTTGGTTCTCCTTGGTACTACCGTTGATTCTTCGGATAATGCCTTCAATTCTCATACCCACGCTCACTAGGTGTTCGAACGAATGGTATCCATATGCACACATTCGATTGAAATACTCCTTTGAAAGGGCTTTCAAGAGATATTCCACTAATTCTTTCTCGGATAGAGGCAGTTGAACTTGCGCCTATTGCATCTTCCATCTATGAGCAAAGGGCTTAAAATCCTCATCATCGTCTTTAGTGACGCGAAGCAAATCAATCCTACTGACGGTATCCTTCAAACCAGCTTCAAATCGCCGTAGAAATTGGTCAGATAAGTCTTTCCAATTCGAAACCCAATCCAGGTCTACTGATCGGAATCAAAATAACGCAGGACCCCTCAAGCTAAATTTAAAGTTGGGGATGAGAACCTAGTCATCTTCGTGACAAATTATCATCCTGTGGAGATATATGCAATATGGGCTAGGAGACATCCGGTGCCATCATACTATAGCTGGAACTTCACTTTCGGATTAGACCACAAAGAGGGGATATTTCTACTTTGAACGGCCGGGGTAATGAGTTTCTTTAGCTCCAATATCTTGCTTGATAGATCTTCACATTGTTCCTCTAGATTTGCCATCCGGCGATTCTGTATTTCAATGGCCTTCTGCATCCCTAATGCTTGCGTATCCTCCTCCACTCACGAGCCACCAATCCTCGCCATGAGCTGAGATAGTTATGATATGAATGTTTATGTTGAAGCTGATCACGTTGCTGGTGATGTTCAGTCAACAACCTTTTGAAGATGTTCGCTGAAGATAAAGATTATAGCCGGTGTTGGGTGGATATGCGAAACGAACGTTCAGGAAGATTCAGGGGAACAGAAAACAAGCATCTATCAGAGTTGGCTGAGCAGTTAGCATTCAACAGCAGCTGCAGTACCTATTTTGGATAGCCTGCAAATTTTCAGAGAAAAGAGTTGTATGGGTGGTTCCATTCTTGGACAGCAGAACCAAGAGACTTCCAACGGCTACTTGCTTCTCCAGGACATCTTCAACAGGAAGATTGAAGATATCCATGTAAGAAAGGATCGCGAATGCCAAATGTTAGAGAGAGACACATTACACTAAATCCAAATATCTGCTCTAAGCTGCTTATCATGTTGATAGTTATCTATTCTCTAAAGGTCTTTACTGTGATATTTTTGTCCTACTCTAATTGTGTAAAAAATTAATTGTACAAGAGTGAGTGCAATGGCAGACTCTAGACAATGTGATCGATCATCTGAAAAGGATCAGCATTTGTCAATTGTAACTTGTTGAGCAAATTATTGGTGCAATCCAGCCCGGTTTTTGACTTAGTCTGGAGAGTGGACGTAGGCTTTGTGAATAAGTTGAACCACTATAAATTGTTGTGTGCTATCTTTTCATTCCGCTCTTTAACTTATACCTACACAAGCATCACCAGATCTTTGATATAGATCTGCTTCACCTGTTTTCCAAATATCATATGGTGATTTCTGCAAAGAGTTTGAAAACAACCTATTGAGCTCCTTTAGGTTACATTGTTAGCCCCGATACTCAATGTTCGAAAAGTCTCACATCAAATAAGTGGTGTGGTGTGGAGCAGTTTAGCAATCTCCCTGTCTCAAGGTATCAAACTTTTATTGCCTGCTCGAACAACATGACCCAGAACACATCTTCGAACTAACACAAGGCTGCAGTAGCTTTTTCATGAAACTAGAACCCACAGGCTCACAAAGGCATTAAAATTAGTCTCTGCACATTATTACCTCAGCATTGACTAGACCATATAGGCTGATAAACGAGCTACAAAGGATGAAATAAAACTTGAAGTCCGTGTAGGGGGCGAGTCGTGAGGATTTGAGCTGGGCTGTGGATGTACCCAGGAGACAATTTGAAAGTGTAGCGCTGCAGAATCATTGAGAGGACGATTTTCCCCTGGTGCGTCGCGAAGTTCATTCCCACACACATTCGAGGCCCGAAACCGAAGGGAAGGAACGCGACTGCGTTGTTGTTGGTGGCTTTAGAGACGCCTTCTGCGAATCGCTCCGGTCTGAAGAGGTGCACATCTTCTCCCCAGATTTTGGGGTCATTGTGGAGCTTGAGGTTTGCTATGAAGACTTGAATGTTAGCAGGAAGAACAAGTTTCCCCAGCCTAAGTTGCTGGTTAACTTTTCGATTGAACCCAATGACAGGAGGGTATAATCGTAGAGCTTCGTTCATGATCATGCTCATCTGCACACGAGAGAATGCATATCAGAATTTAAAAGAAGGGCAATTTCATGGTTTCGTTCCCAATAAAACGATTCTTTTCCGTCGTTGGTTATCGATGTTAACAGTTATCGATGTTTCAGCATCAACATTCACGGACAAAGTGTTCCTCAAACAGAGTTGCAAATGGTATAATTCTGGTAATATTAAGAGTATCAATGAATTTTGAATTTTGGACTCAAACAACCAGCCATACCATGTTGTTAGGAGCATCGTTTCTAGTCTACGAAACCAATTAAGGCAAAGAACAGTTCGATTCTTCATACCGTCCTTAACTTGGCGATTCCATCAGAGTCAGGGTCTTCATTCCCGAACACATCGAGAACCTCCTTCCTCGCTTCCTCCTGCCAATCGAAATGGACCGCCAGGAGGAACATGACCCACGTCAGCATTCCGGTGGTGGTCTCTTGGGCGGCGAAGTAGAACGTCTTGCACTCGTCCACCAGATCGTTGACCGTGATTTTCTTGCTCTCGTCCGTCTCATGATAAGCCTTCACAAGCTGGCCTAGGAAATCATCCCCATAGTCATCTGCTTCCCCAGTCATCACCTTCTTCTCTCTTTTCTTGGCGATCTCCAAGATCGCACCGTGAATGCCTTTCTCGAGCTTCTCAGCTTCGACTTCATCCGCCGTCTTCCAAACCTTGCTGTGCTCGAATTCAACAAGAAACGCCTTACTTTGTGTATCTAAATTGTAAGATTGATTTTCCAACTAATGTGTGTTGAGGTTTCCTTTCCCTCTATGAGTCAGCTACGTTTACTCTTGTGGTGGGCTAGTTTGTGCCTAAGGTGGATTTAAACCCTTTTCGCTC
Organism: Rhodamnia rubescens; assembly: GCA_021437795.1. Lineage (NCBI taxonomy): Eukaryota > Viridiplantae > Streptophyta > Magnoliopsida > Myrtales > Myrtaceae > Rhodamnia > Rhodamnia rubescens. The sequence continues at coordinate 6,883,335 of JAILYA010000008.1, forward strand.
GGCTTAACCTTATTTTCTTTTTCACATTTTGTCAATTGTGTCCATATTGTCAAAATTAGCTGAAAATTGCTAGGACCACGACACCCTCGTCGGCCCTAAGGAAAAAAAAAAGAGTAAAGAAAAGGAGAAAATATCCTAAAAAAAATTCAACAAAAGATTAAAATATTATTAAAAATGTCAACATCAGCACCGGTCATGCCACGTAAGACGGCCGGCATTCACGTCGCGACTACAGGCCAAAATTAACCAAATGAAGTGAATTGGCAAAATATGAAATTATTTAGGATTCATTTGACATTATTAAAAGGTTTAGGACTAAATTGGTACGAATGCAATAGGTTTAACACTTTTTTGGCTAATTCTCCCGTAAAATGGGATCGCGCAGATTTCGGTACTCATTTATTTTTCTAGCTTCTACACATCCCAAAAATAAGTGAACTTTTCTTAGGAAGGAATAAAAATTAAGGCATACCTCATTCCCGGGAACCTCATGCGCAAACTATTCCTCGATAACAAGAAGCCCAAGTTTGCCGTCATCTCGAAGATGGTTCTTCCTTCAACGTAGCTACTCCCAAATGCTGTCCTCGAAATCACTTCGGATGTCGACAACTTGAACTCTTCGTACACATCAATCTCTTTTCCTTCCTGTTGCTTCCATTTCTCTAGCATCATATGAACACTCCTCACCATCACTGGAACCATGTTCTGCACTTCCATTACTTCCGTGAACTCGTAGTCTGAATCTCCAGTAAGCAATCCTTTTCCACTTTGGAGGTTCCGTTCTTTTCGTGAAAAGCGACTTTCACAAAAAAAAAAAATGGATTTTTCCATGTTCGGTTCACGAAAAATAAATAAGTTAAGGAAAATATTTTTCACCCATAGAAATACACGTTCAAGGAAAATATTTTCTCTCACATTGCCTCCCTCCACTCCTTCACATTCATTTTCTTTTAAAATTATTTTTCTTTTTCTTTTCTTTTTATTTTGGAATTTTTAATTTTATAATTTATTTTTTTTTCTCTTTTCTTTCTTCCTCTACCAATCGCCGGCCATGACAAGGCCTCGCCTCTCCGGATCGGTGACTAGCTAAAGAAGAAAGAAAAAGGAAAAAATAAAAAGAAAAAAGAAAAGAGAAAAAAATAAAAAAAATTAAAATTAAAATTAAAATTATTGAAAGGAATGCATTGAGGAAAATCATATCCAAGTAAGACTCGCAGGCAAACCCATTATTCAAGGGGATGAATCAGGTGTAGGGGTTAGCTTCGGATTCGTATAGGTGATATGATATTGAATCACGGAAAATATTTTTGATTCATTTTCAGGTTCTGACCAAAACACTTGGAAAATATCGTCATTTTCTTAGAAAACATTTTCTGAAAATATTATGTTTTTCGTGAAATGAACGGAAACACCCAAGATTTCATGAATTCTTTCTACATATGTTATGTAGGAGAAAACTCGAAGTAAAATCACAGCACGTTGATGTATTAAACCCTAATTACCTTCAGGCTTTCCCCGTGGAAAGTGTGATTGGCGAGTCTACGCTGCTTCGCCCACTTTACCTCATCTTTCGTCGTCACGAGCCCGTCTCCTAAAAGCTTCTTGCCGAAGTCCTTCGATCCTGTTTTCGGATACGTTTTGTCCCTGTTGATTAGCACCTCCTTAATCAGCTCCGGTTCCGAGATGATCAGTTGAGCTTGAGTCCCGTACCAACTTAGGTAATTCCTCCCTACGAAATTTCTCGCACAAAAAAAAAGATCAAACGAAGGTCAAATCAAAGTCGGGGGATGCTTCGCACAACAATATGACCAAAGCTTATATTTTTCAATTACCGTATGTGTTGATCCATGCGTGGATGTGAGGCTGAACCTTGGGGAGTATGTCATGGGAGAGATTGTCCATGGGCGTGCTCCTGGCCTCCGTGATCATCTTCATCGTTTCCTTGGTGCTTCCATGGATGAACCTGTAAGGCGGGCCTTTGATTCCCTGTCGGGCCATCATCCTCTGTATCCTGAGCGGATTCCACCATAACTTCTGCGCAAGTTCTTCGAGAGACCATAAAATTAGAAGCAAAAGAGAGCACTCAACCCGATCGCTATGCTAATTCCCATAGTCTTCCAAGATTGAGAGAAATTTTTCTTGGTCTTGTGGAGGTGAAATACTGCTGCTATGGTCGTGTGGGGTCTATGCCGTCGTAGAAGGAAGCTTCTGCTTGTTTGACGAGGGAGACGTCCACGATCGACAATGACAATGTCTTTTTTTTTTTTTTTTCATTTTGGTACGAGACATGGAGTAAAGACAGATTGAGACTTGATGAACATCCTCAAAATAAAACAATGAATGTCGCCGGCCGGTTTAAACAAAGTGTGCTGATTAGGATTGCATGAAAATTGGTAAGCTTTCGCGTCATGCAGTGCGTCAAATGTAGGATAATGTTTTTATCAAAACATAGAATGGTATTTTTTTTTCCCACAAGAAACATATAATAAATTGCTTCCACAATGACAATAACATTCTGGAGAATGGTTATGATCTTTGTGTTTTAGATGCTGAATAGAAATGATCCACTGCTTTGGCGATTGTTTTCTAGATGATTTTTTGCTTTTACAATGTAATTTTCACGCAGATATCCTAATCCATGTAGAGCATTTATATTTTATAATCGTATGAAAAGATTAAGTCTTATCAAATACCTACATGAAATTTATTGGGATGCACAACAAAAGTCTGAAACACTTAAGGAGATCATAAAAGGGAGCTAAGTCTCGAGCTTATTAACATATTTAGTTAGATCGGTTTTTATTCAAAAGTCTAAACCAATGAGTTATATTTCAATTGGAATATATTAACTGCTCTCAAATTCAGCACATCCTTTGTGGAGGACTTTCTTTGCCCAACACCCTCACACATGTAGCTTAACAAATCCCCACCTCACGTGTGAGCCTCATGTGTTAGGCCCCCACCCTTTATTCCAGGTATCTTTTGGTACCAATATTATTGTGAAGACCTAAATTTCTAACTGATCGGATTAAAGAATAGATTAGTGCATGGTCGATCTTGAAATATTCAAGAAGGTGATTTGGGGTTAGTAAGTTAGTGCGGTGGACAATGAAGTTCAAATTTATCGTTGAGCGCGACATCTCAAGCTGACCGTTGGCATTTGTTTGAGTGTTAGTTCGGTCCGACGTTATTTGATTCGCTGTTTCAGCGCAAGTAGCACCCTAAACTGCCTTAGAACAAACACCACACACACACCCCCCCCCCCCAAAAAAAAAAAAAAAACCACCTCTACCCCCTATTTAAGCCCTTCTTTTCTCTTGCCTCCCTCTCACTTCTTCCTTCTCCTTTGCGTGAATAACCCCGCTCCCACCTCGTCCGCTCCGCTCGAGCTTCCTCCTCCTCTCTCTTGCCCGCTCAAGCCCCGGCAACAACGATGACCAGCGGCGATTCCTCAGCCCCTCGACAACTCTCTCCACCCTTACTCAGTCCCTTGCCTCACCCGACCAGCCGCCGCTTATTACTTCCCTTTGTCGCACCACCTAAGAAAGGAAAATGGAAACCGACCTCGTCCGGAAAGTGATTCGAGCTCCGTTTTCTTCGTGTACCAACCTGAGGCAAGTACTACTTTTATCCTAACCACTAGACTGCCCGTTGATTGTTCGTTTCAGTGATAATAGTTGTCTTGAAAATGGGTGTGCCGCAAGTGAGATTTGTGTGCATGGAAGGGAAAACGCTTTTTATGAACAATCCATCACTTGAGTTAGCACCTTTGGATCATGGGTAGTTTAGATATGAGAGCTTATCATCTTGTTCATCATCGTATTAAAGTGAATTAAACTTAGAGCCCATGGATGGATATTCAGCCATGAGCTCGAGACGGGGTTAGTTGCCCATTTGTTTTGGATATCAATTCGACTTGCAAGAGTATGTCCCCAAGACTTTGGATAAATGGAAATGATGGATTTTGTGGTTTGGATGTGAATTGAGGATTAAGCCTACAAGGAAGGTTTGGTCATGGGTATAGGCGAGCTGTTTATGAAGTTTCGATCGGACGGAAATGAAGAAAATATTGGCGGGTTTCTTTGTATGTGTTGTCCGGAACGAGGACTCAATGATTATTCATTCGTCGGAACCGTAAGTCCAAATTTTGGTAGATAGGGATCCCATAAAAAAGTTTTTGGAGGAATGGGCCAAACCGGGTCATTTCTCAAAAACAATAGCTAAGGGCCCCGATACTTCCACTTGGATCTAGAACCTACATGTTGATGCTCACGATTTCAATAGCCATACCAATGCTTTGGAGGAGATCTCTCGAAAAGTATTTAGTGCTCATTTTGGCCAACTTTCCATTATCTTTTTTTGGCTGAGTGGCACTTAAACTTTTAATCAAGCGAGTGATATGATAAATACGTCGAATATTTGGCATTGGAGGAAGACATGAATTAAATTGAAAAAGAAGTAAGTCGTAGGAAAAAGACATAGTATTAGTGTCATTTGTCCTATATGTGCAAATAAAAATCGGGCAGACTTTTTTACTCCGAGTAGAGCATAAACCTAAAATAATTGAAAAAAAGGCCCATTCGGGGACAAGAAAATGACATAGTGATTTGGATTAGATCTTGATGAAACAATACATCAATGAGAAGCTTATGGCCTAATTCTTCTTCGATGATCAATTCAACCTCGGATCAAAAAGATATACCTTGGTTATATTTCATCTCTTCAACAAGTTTAGTAATGAGCATAACGGCCTGTTGACGCCTAAATTTTGACTAACCTTTTTCTTGCATAAAAATTAGAACTAATTTTAGTTCTAAACAAAAATCATCTCACATAGCATTGGCATATAATTTAAGCTTAATTTAACAGGCGTCTAGATTAGACATAGGGTGAAAATGTACCAAGAATATTTGGGCTTGAAAGAAATATTTTTTTTCGGGACCGTATTGCAAATACTAGAACTTCAAGGATCTGTATTGCAAATACTAGAACCTCGGGGACTGCATTGCGAGATACCAAGAGAAGAGGATGAAGAGAAGACGGAGAAAGGAAGATGATGAAGAGAAGATAATGAAGAGAAGGTGAAGAAAAGAAGATGAAAATGGAAGATGGAGAAATGAAGGTGAAGAAGAGAAGATGAAAATGGAAGATGGAGAAATGAAGGTGAAGAAGAGAAGATGAAGATGAAGAAGGGAAGATGAAGATGAAGAAGAGAAGATGAAGATGAAAGGTGAGGAAATGAAGATGAAGAATGAAGGATGAAGAACTTTGCCTATAAAAGAAGAAGAGTTCTTGAAGAGAAGGGGAGTTTTTTTGGGAAGTAGGAGAGAATTGAGAGAATTTTTGAAGAGAAAAGAATTGAGATAGTCCTTGAGAAAAAAAAAACAGAAAAGAAAATTCGAGAGTGAAAGAAAAGAGTTTTGATCGAGCATTATCTTCGACGAGTCCCAATACATACTTCGCCTCTCGCCACTCAACAACACCACCGCTTACCATTTTCGACGACAGCCACGTTCTTCAAGCTCCGAGATCTTGAAAGAAACTATAACGTGTACGTGAGTAAGATTTTGTGTAATAGAAGGTAATCGTCTCCATCTTGATCTACAAAGACGTAATAATTTGATTTGAATATTTGATTGTTTATTTTAGACATGCCACGTGTTCCAAAGTTTAGCATTATTACATGTTAATTTATTTTTGTAAATACTTGTGATTGGCCGCGTTTTCTTTCTTTCTAAATCATCCATGGTGTATATCGCATAAAGTTCAATGTTTTACATTTTCATAAAAAAAGAAAAATAAAAAAAAAAAAACTGCACCTTTGAAATTCAAGTAAATTACCAAATTAAATATTTTTCATGAAAATGGTACCGAAAGGGCGTTAGAGTAATTTAGCATAATCAAGTCTCCGAATTCAAAATCTCCGGTTCGCGAGAAATAAGATAGTTTTCTCCCGCTATTTTATTTAGGTTTCTAATCGACCTACCGAAAATGATTAGTGGCGACTCCAAATTCAAATCACATTGCATGTTAATCATTCGAACCTCAAGTTGCGATTTGGTATGGACTTGGGAGAGTCCGAGTTAGGTTAGTTAATTAATTAACCCGATAATCCATTAGCCTGGAATTTAACTTGTTTATTTTTTAGGTCGCGACACTTGGCGACTCCCCGGGGACCCAAAGAGGACTTAAGCCGGATAAGTTCATGAAAAGAAAAATTACTTGATTTGGCAATCTTGATTGAATTTTAATCCCTATATGTTAAATGGTTTTGCGGGAAAGGGAGTTATAAGGGGAGGAGTACGTGGCTAACCTCGTTTTGCGAGCTTGGTGATGAGAATTTTAATTTTTGAATCATCGGAGTGCCGATTGCCTTTAAAATGTCGTGCATGCCCCTAATATAATTGCACTACACCACCTTGACTTGTGACCGAACCCGGGTCACTCGATAGTTTCAGGATGGTATTTATGTGGTTCTTTAACCTTGGCGGTAAGGCTTCGCTAAAGGTTATCCCATTTGAATCCCGAGTTCTTCAAAAAATGGCTCAAGGGTCGTTCTCATGCGCGTGAGGCTATGATGCATGAGAGTTGCCCTTGTCGACCGAACCAAGCCGAGATGATTGGACCCGACTAGTCATGACTATGTATGCGAGGCGGCAACTAGTCATGATGAACGTGCGCGAGGCTGCGACATGTCGTTCGTCTTTCATTTCATTTTTGCTAAAAGAACTAAAATCGAATCCACGTTTCATGCGCATGTCTTTGTGATTGACATTTTCTTCATATGAGCGGTAATTTCTTGTCTCTTACGCCATGTTATCTCATTTTTATTTTTGGGCTGGTCCATGGTTTAGGTTGATTGTTTATGAATCTCATTGTCTTGTTTCCAATTTCACATTTGCTTCCGTAGTTTTTACAATTTCATCGGTTGTCCTTAATTCGATTTGGCTTGTTCTGTTGTACGATTTTTACTAAATTCTACGATCGAGCTTTGAGTAAGTGTCAAACATCAAAGTTGTAGACCTATGTTTCAACTAATATCCTACAAAATTTCAGAATTAAATTCATAATTTAAGATGGCCTTTCGTTTTTTCAACTACCTGCGGTTATAACAGTTTTCTGAATGCGAATTTTCGGAAAGACACATTAAACTGATTTGATCCGCTCATTTCTAGTTTGATTGGTCAATATAAAAGTTGTTCATCATCTTCTCAACTATAAGCTCGTAAAATTTGGACGTATTTTGACCAACGCGCGAATTAATACGGATTTGTTTCGTAAAAATCGACGAAACTGAAAATTGCCGATGCGATCTTTTGGTCATATCTAGTTTGTTCATTGAGTCTAGAAGGAAGTCATGGACCGGCTCTCTATCCTCGCTCGTTGTACTTACTCTTGACTTGTCGCTTTTCAGGAAATTTATCACGGATCCTCCGCATATTACTCGATTGATGGCGAAGAGAATGGCCGACATTAACGCCGTTGTCCATGAGACTTTGAATGAACAGCTCGGTGCTCTAACCGAGCGATTTGAAAGGATGATGTCTCACAAGATGATGGATAACTTCATAGCCAAGCTTCAGCCGTCCAGCTCAAGCCCTCCGCCGGTTGTGCCAGCTCTAATTCCCTCGGCGAGCAATTCCAAAGAAGGCCCGGAAGGTGTTCCCTATCGACTATACCGATGGAAGATATTATTATAACGAGCACGGGCTCGAGCATACCACCCTCGATTCCAGCTCCCCAAACCAACCCGATGACGATAACCAACGACCAACAAGTTTGTCATCATGGGGGATACATGAGGAGGGAAATCTAGTGGATTCGAAGTATACGACCCGGGATGAGTTCGGTCCAGATTATGTGGAAGTTCGTCAAGATTTCGAACGATATGAAGAGATCAAGCCCTTGACCAGGTGAACAAGCTATCTCGATCAACCTAGGCGATGCGGAAAACTCTAAAAAAGTTAAGATCGGGGCAAACCTTTCCAAAGAGATGTCCGAGTGCTTGATTAAGCTCCTAAAGGATTACTAGGACGTTTTCGCCTAGTCCTATGCGGATATGCCCGATCTTGACCGTTCCATTGTCGAGCATTGTTTGCCGATCGATCCTTCGGCTAAGCTAGTCGTGCAAAAGTCAAGGAGGGCCGGACCAGAATTAGTGCGGAAGATCAAAGAGGAGGTCATAAAGCTTCTCGATGTAGGATTCATTGAGATTACAGAATATTCCGATTGGGTCGCTAACATAGTCCATGTCATGAAGAAAGACGGCCGCATTCGGGTTTGTGTCGATTATTGAGACTTGAACAAGGCCGATCCTAAAGATGATTTCCTCCCGCATATCGACGTACTTGTTGATCTTGCAGGGTTTGAATTGTTTTCATTCATGGATGGTTTCTCCGGGTACAATCAGATCCCGATGAATGTCAATGACAAGTTGAAAACCACTTTCACCACACCATGGGGAATGTTCCATTACCGGGTAATGCCGTTCGGTCTCGAAACGCTGGAGCCACTTACCAACGAGCCATGGTTGCCCTTTTCCATGACATGATGCATAATGAGATTGAGGTTTACGTCGATGACATGATAGCAAAAACAAGGCATGGAGAAGATCACGTCGAAAGCTGAAGAAATTGTTCGACGGACTCCGAAAGTATAAGTTACGCCTCAACCCCGCCAAGTGTGTCTTTGGGACCAGCTCGGGCAAGCTACTCGGATTCGTGGTAAGCAGTAAGGGCATTGAAGTCGACCCTTCGAAAGTTAAGGCTATTCGTGAACTTAAGCCACCGACGACGGTTAAAGAAGTTCGAAGTTTGATGGGTAGGCTAAACTATATTGCTCGATTCATCTCTCGGTTATCGAAACCGCTAAGCCATTCCTCAAGCTATTAAAGAAGAATGCGCTAGTCCAATGGGATAGCGAATGTGAAGAAGCTTTTGGAAGACAAGCAAAGCATCTCATGAATCCACCCGTGCTTGTTCCTCCAACACCGGAGCAACCTTTAATCCTCTACCTCACAATCCTTAGTGAATCCTTGGGTGCTATGCTAGCCCAAGAGAAGCAGGAGGACGGAAGAGAACGAGCCATTTATTACTCGAGTAAGAAATTCACAACTTCGGAAATGAAGTACTCCGAAGTAGAGAAAACATGTGCGGCGTTAGTCGGGTACCGCACGTGCTTCAAAGCAATATACCTTGCATTACCAAGTGCTTCGGTGACAGAATGCAATCCCATCAAATATTTGCTTAATCAACCCGCCTTGATTGGTAGACTTGCTAAATGGCAAATCCTCATCTCCGAGTTTGACGTTCAATATTTGTCCCAAAAGTCAATCAAGGGACGAGCTATAAGCAGATGTCCTAGCTGAAAATCCGGGGCAAGATGATGATGCCTATCATTCCGAGGATCGAATCATGTCGGTAGAGGATTACATCTGGACTATGTATTTTGACTGAGCTGTCAATTTATCGGGATCGTGCACGGGCGCGGTTCTTATATCTCCAGGTGATCGGCATTATCCCGTAGCAGCGAAATTGGTATTTCCTTGCACAAATAACATAGCAGAATATGAGGCATGCATCCTCGGTGCAGGCTGCAATTGAAATGAGGATAGCCCGACTCAAGGTGTTCGGAGATTCCGCTTCGATTATCCTTCGATTGTTGGAAAGTGGAAGACGAGAGATGCCAAATTGCTACCCTACCATGAGTATCTGGATGAATTGGTAGAAGAATTTGAGGATATCTCATTTGAGTATCCGCCCGGGACTCATAATCGATTCGCCGATGCATTGGCTACCTTGTCTTCAATGTTACAAGTCGCCAATGGACTTGAGGTGGACCCATGAAGATCGAGGTATTAAAAAATCCGGCATATTGTATGGCCGTGATCAATGAACCCGATGGTAAACCATGGTACCATGACATCAAGACTTATATTCGAAGCGGGAGTTCCCTGAAAAAAGTACCATATCGACCAAAAGTACATAAGGAAGATGGCCTCGAAGTTCTTCTTGAATGGAGAGAATTTGTACAAGCGGTCATTCGATTCTCGTCCTACTAAGATGCGTTGACTCAACCGAAGCGGTTCAGTCGATGATGGAAGTACATGAAGGGATCTCGTGGTCCACACATGAACGGCCACTTGTTAGCTAAGAAGATTATGAGGTTGGGTTATTATTGGCTCACACTCGAAAGAGATTGTATTCAAGCATGTTCGGAGCTATCACAAATGTCAAATTCATGGTGACAAGATTAATGTCCCTCCAAATGAGTTGCATCGATTATCCGAACCATGGCCGTTTTCTATGTGGGGCATTGATGTTATCGGTCCTATCAACCCTAAAGCGTCCAATGGGCATCGATTCATCTTGGTGGCGATTGACTATTTCTCCAAATGGATCGAAGCCGCATCCTATTTAGCGATCACGGCACGAAATATCGTGAAATTTATCCGTCGGGATATCATTGCTCGATACGGTTCACCTGAAGCCATAATCACTAACAATGGCTCGAACTTAAACAACAAACTAATAGACGAATTGTTTAAGGAATTCAAGATCAAGCATCCGAACTCTTCCCCATATCGCCCTTAGATGAATGGAGCAAGTAGAAGCCGCCAATAAGAACATTAAGAAAATTTTAGCGAAGACGGCTGAAAATTATCGCGATTGGCATGAGAGGTTGCCATTTGCACTTATGGCGTATCGGACCTCGATCCGGACATCTACCGGGGCAACCCCGTATTCACTTGTATATGGAATGGAGGCTGTTCTACCGGTTGAAGTGGAAATTCCTTCATTACGTATCTTGTCTCAAGCTAAGTTGACGGAAGCTGAATGGATCCAAGCAGAGAACAAGCCAACTGAATCGATCGACGAAAAAAGACTTAAGGTGTATGTCATGGCCAGTGTTATCAGCAGAGAGTTGCTAAATCATTTAACAAAAAAGTTCGGCCTCGATATTTTCGGATCAATGACCTGGTCTTGAGAAAATTATTGCCAATAGTCCCACTCCCGGAAGGGAAATTCGCTCCAAACTATGGTGGTCCGTATATAGTAAAGAAGGTACTCCCTGGTGGTGCTTTGATTCCGATGAGATGGATGGTCGTGTCTTTACCAATCCAGTCAATTCGACCTTGTAAAGAAATATTATGCTTGATTCATCCTGATGTTCTCATAATCGAGTTATAATATTAATACTGATTCACGAGTTGTTCACATTTGAGCATTCGTTTGTTTCCTCGCTACTAATCTTTGTTGAGAGATTGTTTTGAATGAGGGAACCTCTTTGGCCCAATTGGATTGACCATCGGGACCGTGAGATTTACATATTCGCAGAGTAAAAGGGGTTATCTTGCGAAAAAAATATGACGACCAAGATGAAATGAGTAAAAACTTGCATTCATTTCATTCATCGGAAAGCCTTACAAATAGATCAACGGGGTGGGAATGTAAAGCCAAACCGAGCCCTAATGAGCATCACAAAGGAGTTTAACCGACTCTCCATACGGTTGATGCTCCGCCTACATTGATCGCTCCGAGGATCGAGATCCGCCAACTTAAAGAGGAGGAGCTCACATTTCTCTTTGAGCTTGGCTACTTTGTCCTCGTGATACTCAGCAAGATTCCCGAGTCATGGATCGGCATTCTCCCGCGGGCTATATCCAGGGTCGGATCGTTCAGCCTTTCCTCCGGCCGTATGCATTGGAACTTTAAAACAATGTTGAGCGGATCGCGCTCGAAGATGATCCGGGACGTGGCCAAACGTTCCACCAAGTTTCTCCTCTCACGAATCGGCGGGGAGACTTGTTCATTACCATAGTCGAGGGCCTTCTTATAATTGTCGGCTACAAGACCGGCCAACACCAAAGCTGTCCGACCGATCCTCGATAGCGTGCCTTCACAAGGTGGGCCAAAGTAACATCTTGATAAGCAACATGGTAAGCCTTCAGGAAGTTAGTGAAGAGGGTGGGGAAGATCCCGTATTCCTCTTCTAACTTGGTACCTTCAATAGAAGCGGTGTCCATATCCCTAAACATAAGACGAATTTCGGTTTCGGCCTCCGGATGGTTGGCTATATAAGAGTAGCCCTGGCCTAGGAGATTATAAAGTTTCTCCCATTTGGCCAAAACTTCAGCCGAGAAGGCGTGTACGGGAAGGGAAGCCATTGTTGTTGAAGCGGCTAAAAAAGAGTGGATGCAAAAGAGTGCTTAGAAGGTTGGAGATGAAGATATGAAAGCGATAATTGTCTCGGCGTTAAATCCTAATTTAAAGGGTAGGAAAAGCTATAGCAATAATTATTGTGGATGCCGAGTTAATTATCCGGGTAAAACTACGGGCGTTTCGTCCGTGAGTCACGGATCTACCATCTCGAGCCTCACAAATTCGAAAAAGTTACGAAAAGATTTGAGGACCCCACCATGTTGAAAACCGAGTGGGAGACAAGCATATTTTTTCGAGAGAAAAAACAGCAATTCTTGCGAGCCACGGGTGATACTACAGGGCGTTTCGTCCGTGAGTCCCGGATCTACCATCTCGAGCCTCACAAATCCGAAAAAGTTACGAAAAGATTTGAGGACCCCACCATGTTGAAAACTCGAGTGGGAGACAAGCATACTTTTCGAGAGAAAAAACAGCAATTCTTGCGAGCCACTCGGGTGATACTACGGGCGTTTCGTCCGTGAGTCACGGATCTATTATCTCAAGCCTCACAAATCCGACAAATTTACGAAAAGATTTGAAGACCCCACCATGTTGAAAAGCGAGTGGGAGACAAGCATACTTTTCGAAAGAAGAAACAGCAATTCTTGCGGAGCCACGTTAGTTACTCGGGTGAAACTACATGCGTTTCTTTCGTTGGATTCTAGATCTATCGTCAATCCGTGATCTCGATCCTCACAAATTCGAAAAGTTACGAAAGGAGTTGGAGTCCCACCATGTTGAAAACTGAGTGGGAGACAAGCATGGTTATCAAGAAAAGAAAATCGGTGCGAATGGATTCGGGGTCTCATCACGTTGAAAAAATAAGACAAAGCGGGAAACACGAAATCTTGGAAAAACGTCGGCTTAGTGATTTTCATCCGCGTTTAAAGGGAGGCTTTGGAACATACCCGATTACTCTAAAGAATTTGGAGAGGTATTTCAATCCAACATGTTTAGCGGCCATCGCACTTACTGGGAGGCAACCAACCTAGACATCCCCGAAACGAACTGCTGGATTTCAAGACCGGATCCAACGCCGAAGCCGTAAAACCCAACTCTCTTGGCGGTGAAATTCAAGATCTCGAAAGCAACAACAATGGCAGCGGCAGCCGCATGATCAACCCCGAGAAAAGAAAATATCAAATCAAATCAAAGTGCTCGAAGCTGCCTTCAAGGAGTGCTCTTATGTGAATAAGAGACGCAAAAATGAATTGAGCCGGATGATAGGAATGGAGCCCTTGAAGGTCAAGTTTTGATTTCAAAACAAGCGGACCCGATTGAAGGTTAAAAATGAAAGTCATGAACTTACGTTTCGAGGGAAGAAAGTGAAAAGCTTCGAGCAGAGAACAAGAGGTATAGGGATGCTATTAACACCGTTGTTTGCCGTATGCCGTAGCGGCCCCATCTCCTTTGGTGACATGTCCCTCGATGAGCCACATCCGAGCATTGAAAATGCTCATTCACCGGTTCATCCCCCCCAGAGCAAGTTCTTGTACAATCCGATTTCGTTGGAGATACATCCCAGAAAGTCGGTCTTGCGAGAGCGAACCGATACCCTTCCAGGGAAGAGACATGCATCACTACAATTGGAGTTTCCTTGATGTCACGCCCAGCCCAATTCAACGCTGATGGAACTCCGAATGTGTAGCCTACATGAAGCTTTAGTTTTTTATTATGGGCTCTCAAAATATCTCTTTTTGAGCATTACTAGCCAACTCTTACGAATCCTCAAGAGAAGTAGTGACATGTATGAATGAATGTCTTGTTTGTTACAAAATCCTCATATGAGACATTCTTCTTTTAATGCCTAGAGTTAATCCAAGGGCAAAGAACGATCTTATCCACGAACATCATCATGCTTAAATGCGTGAATTCCTCGCCTGATTTGACTAAGCATTGAAAGCCTTCACGTAAGTAAATGCGAAAAGATTTGAGGAGGGAAATAACTCGCCTCGTTCGTAGGAGGAACCGAAAAGATTTGAGGAGGGAAATAACCGCCTCGTTCGTAGGAGGAACCGAAAAGATTTGCGGAGGGAAATAAGCTGTCTCGTTCGTAGAGAAAGTGAAAAGATTTGAGGGCTCCTCCATGTCGAGAAAAGTAAAAAAGAACGACGGATTGAACGAGAGGTAAGAGTTATTACGAAATGGATCCAAGGCACTAAGGCGAAAAGGAGAGAAAAGGCATGTGCATGAGACTAACGGATCGAAAAAGTTTATAAAGAACTTGAAGTCTCCATGCACCTCCGAACTCGTCACGAAAGGCCATCATCGCTTTTGTGATTTTCGGCAATTTATCTTTGCAAGTCCAAAGAACATCTAAAGCCCGGTCTCTAGTCGAAACACCCATTTTTCGATCTACATATGGAAGGTTTTGAAAGGAAAATAAGTATGCGTACATTCCGGGCGGAAGTATGGGAAGTTTCCTATCTTGAGGATCTGCGAGTCATGGCCATTGATGGTAACCCCGTTTCCCTCTCGATCCTCGTTGCCATGCTGAGAAAGTGCATGTTTAGGATTTCGACTTATGTGAAAGCAACGGAAGCCTTAGAGGAGCCGAGACAGTACAAATATGATTTTGACATCGTCGTCACGGCCCATGGTAGGGATCGATATGGACGGTCTCGGTCTCTTAAAGATCATTGATTCGAGTTGAATATACCGGTCATCGTCACATCAGCAAGTGATGATCGCAGTTCATAACGAGGCCATATTGCATGGTGCTCCGGGCATCCTAAAGAAGCGTCTGCGTTCGAGTGCTCCAAAACATTTGGCAGCATCTGTAAGGAAGCAATTACTCGAACAAAAGAACTATGGCCAAACCTCCTACGACGATTTTGTCGAAAAGAAAAGGCCCCTTTGGTCCGCCGAGCTTCATTCTATATTCATCGAGGCGGTTCGACGACTAGGAATCAATTCAACACGACCAATGGATGTACTCAAAATGATGAATATAGACGGGCTCACTCTACGAAGTGTCACAAATCACCTTCACAGATTTAGAGATAAGCTGAAGAAGCACGATGTAGCTTGGAACCAAGGCGACCGGAGCAAAGTTGATTGGAAGATTAATCCCCGGGGAAAACCTACGGAGCAAAAAGTACCCGGCCATTTCCCAATCAAGAATACTCGGCCATACCGACCTTCCGCTGGTGGTTCTAGCGGCGGACCGATTGATCATCCCTACGGGTTCCCGAGCGACGGCGGAGGCTCAAGCTCAAGGAGTCGGACCGCTCACGGCAAAAACAAAGTGGAAAATCTGTCGCCGGTGTTAGCAAGTAACAATGCCCAATTCGAGTATCAATTGCCCGAAAAATTAAAAGGTTACTTTGATGATGAGCTCACCGCCTTGGTCGCCCGGTTCGGAGCCGAAAGACCTCCCGAGTTGTGATCCGAAGCAAGTGATTATGGATCCTCAAACAACGATCGTTGGTGTATGATCCAAGACAAAATCAGCCAATCATTGGAATAGCCGACAAAAGAGGTGGAATCAATCTCGCATGAATACTCCTTTAATTCCATGTATAGTTCCCCTGCGTGGGAAACTTTTACTTTCTAGTTGTCTAGAATTTGCCTAGAGTTAAAGGGCGAATTTTTCTCCTCTCTTATCAAATGCGTAAGTTCCTTATTACGCTAGGCCCGTAGCAAATCAATTTGTGGACGACGCCCGAACGCCCGTAAAGAGAGATTCGAATAGCCTTACTTGGGAGAATGCAAGTAAAACACCAAGCGGGCTCAAAGATCGGTAACTCCGTATCGTCCCAATTGGCTCTCAATCGTTTCAAACTCTAAGTTAAGCTTATTTTATTCTCCACGGTGAAATTGCCAACTGCTTTGAGAACAATATAACAAAAGCGAACCACCCGTGGACGCCAACAACACCACAAAGCATAGTGGTTGGGGAATGACAGGTGGTCCGAGGCGTCCCAGGGTCGATCCCGGGATTTGGCATCAATGTACAAAGATTAATAAAAACTTTTTGCTTCGGGCATCGAAACTCGGCCCAGGACGGTTATAGAACCTGGAGAGATAACATCCCGGACATACAATCCGATCAAGATGAATCGATCTTTTCAATTCAAAGTTCGCGAGGAATACGTACATGGGTAAAGTGGTATCGTTTCAATTCTTTTAGAACATGAGGACGTACATTGATGCTTTCCCTTTTGATTTTTACGGGGGTCACTATCTGTCCAAACAGAGAAGTATCCCTTCTCCCCGAAAAATTAATGAAATGAGAAATTCTTGGAGCCTTTGACAATCTCATGTCTCGAAGCGAGATAATGAAGTTTTGCAACGCATTTGCATGAATAGGGGCAACTCACGATCCACGCCCCTAAGAAATTTTTTATGTACTTGCGAACTTTGTCCGCCAAGATAAAAAGTTGCTGCATTTTATATGCTCGAAAACACTCATACACTGCATGGTTTGCACATGATTGTTCCTCATATTTAATTTACCAACTCGAATAAGGAACATGAACTACATAAGATACATCGAATGTACAGAAAGGGGCATGACAGGATGATGAAAGGCAATCCTTTCCCAAACACGTCCAATTTTTTCAGGTGAGATGAACGGTGGCAAAATTCCGCATTCCCCGAGGTAAAAAGTGTTCTCGCGAAAGGTACGATAACCGAAGTGATGGAGGCATTCATTTCTCTACCCTAAACACTGCAAGTTATCCGTTGATCAACCCATTTGAGCGGAGATTTCACTTCCACAACCCTGTCAAGAACCACCCCACATTGGGGCAAAACAGAGGTAATTCCATCAGCATCACGAGACAAATGGTTAGAAATCTTCTTGCTTGGACTAACATCAATTTTCGGGTGTTTCTTTGCATTGTACTTGCGTTTTAATTCAAGTGCCTTAGGGTGACGAAGAGCATTTCTTTTTCTATCCCACACATCTATATCCATTTGCACAACCCATTTGAGCCTGCAAATTCGTTTCTAAAAGCCCTCATTGGTGATCATTGTTGTCCCAAAGCAAATATGGCTCATCTTTGAGTAGAAGGACCGAAAAGCTGGATCCATAGAAAATCTCCCAATGAACTCATCAAGATGCAATAGTAAAAGAGAGTTGGGAGAAAAAAAAAAGGGAGAAGAAAGAGGAAAAGGCTGATTCCACAAAAAATTTCTAGGCATTTAAAAAGCAAAGTGCCTACCAAAAGTAAAGGCCAATGCCCTTTCAATTCATTGTTCATTTGTAGAATATTTCGAACTTGAATGCACAATTTTCCTGTATATCCTAAAAGGGTTGAGAGAAAAATCTCCATGAAGTGTCAAATTGCAAATGCAATCTTCAGTTCATACCATCCTCGAGCAATGATGGTATCCTAGAAGGCCACGATCGATGACAAGATTGTAATGATCACCAACATCAAGCCCCATCTCAAACATCTTCGAGCCAAAATGAACCCTTTCGTTTCTCGGTCCCAAATCATTACCTCCATTACAACCCTTTAAAAGCCTTTTTCGACTAGGGCACTTGAATTAATGTGGAGTTCAATGATTTTAAGCATCACTCGAAGAAGTTCGAGCAAGATTACTTCTCTCTCATTTTTGCGGGGTTCTTGACTTGTAAACCCGGAGAGATGACGATGAAATTCATTTCGGCGGCCTTGACTTAACTAGAGTCCCCTTTGTAAACCTTTGACCTAGCCCTCATTACGGTCCTAATCAAGACCTCCATATCGGCTCGGTCGTATCAATTGCGAGATTACTCGGATCCTTATCGAATGCGATGATGGAAAGATTGAGTGATTTCTTTTGAATCCTGCGAGACAGGATAAATAACTTTTCTTGAGAGTGAGAAAACCCTTTCGGGTGAAGTCCCCCCATTCAGCTCACATTCGAGGTATTCATAATGTGAGAACATCCCTGGACGGGATTGATAATGCAAACTTGATAGAATGGTTATGCATAAACCATGGTATGAGTGATTTCATTATACACATGTTATTTCTAATCATTGCAAGCTCGGTAGGAAAGTTTTGCATGAATTCATTGTTGGATATGTTTGCACATGTTACCTCGACATTCTATGATGGGTAATACATTCCCGATGTTCGATGTCCCTCCCAAGGTCTCGAAATTCATCCAAGGATTATTGAATGAGCAAGTTCTCCCGGCAAATGCCTACCATGTACGATACGAGCGATCTGTTTCGTTCTTTGATTAATCGTACGGAGAACCCAGGTAAGTTTTCCGAATCCATTTTCAAATTAACAACTCCTACGATGATAGTTGTTACGACTCAATTCGGCAATATGCCTCTCCTGTCGAGTCGTGTAGACATACGCACCGGCGATCTTGACATCTTATCAAATCATGACGACGCAGCTCTTATGATTTCGGTCTCGAATCACGAAGTCATATGCACTGGTGATCTTGACCTTTAGTCGGCTCATAATGACATAGCTCTTATGATTCTCGGCTCCTTTATCAAATCACGAAGACATAAGCACCCGTGATTTTGATCCAAACCAAATCATAACGACGTAGCTCTTAAGATTTTGGTTCCCCTTTGTCGATCACGAAGATATATGCACTTGGTGATCTTGACATTTAGTCGGCTCATAATGACATAGCTCTTATGATTCTCGGCTCCTTTATCAAATCACGAAGACATAAGCACCCGTGATTTTGATCCAAACCAAATCATAACGACGTAGCTCTTAAGATTTCGGTTCCCCTTTGTCGAGTGTGAAGACATATGCACCGGCGATTTCGACATTTAATCAACTCACAACGACGTAGCTCTTGTGAACTTGATTCTACTTCTTTCGACTCACAACGACGTAGCTTTTGTGATCCGGAAGGATACACATATCTTCTTATTTGTCTCGCATTAGGGAAAAGTCTCCGATAACGAGATAGGCTAAATACCTTAAGGTCCTCGTGTTTGCAAGAAACTTGGAAATTAAGGGAATCACCAGCTTATGAGGTATTTGGTAAAACAGGTATTCTCGTATGCGATCCATGCGGAGTTTCTCTAACATGAAAAAGAGAAATTATGACACATGTTATTTACGATCTTGCATATCATGCATCACTTCATTACAAAAGATGGGATTAAAACTCCCGCCAAAAAAGTTCACCCATAATTTGCACCGTCAAAATTCAGGATTCAATTTTATCTTTGAGCGGAACCTCTACGAGCCTCCACTCAAAGAGGGGCGACTGTCGACGCCTAAATTTTGACTAACCTTTTTCTTGCATAAAAATTAGAACTAATTTTAGTTCTAAACAAAAATCATCTCACATAGCATTGGCATATAATTTAAGCTTAATTTAACGGGCGTCTAGATTAGACATAGGGTGAAAATGTACCAAGAATATTTGGGCTTGAAAGGAAATTTTTTTCGGGGGTATTGCAAATACTAGAACTTCAAGGATCAGTATTGCAAATACTAGAACCTCGGGGACTGCATTGCGAGATACCAAGAGAAGAGGATGAAGAGAAGATGGAGAAAGGAAGATGATGAAGAGAAGATAATGAAGAGAAGGTGAAGAAAAGAAGATGAAAATGGAAGATGAAGAAATGAAGGTGAAGAAGAGAAGATGAAGATGAAGAAGCGAAGATGAAAATGGAAGATGGAGAAATGAAGGTGAAGAAGAGAAGATGAAGATGAAGAAGGAAAGATGAAGATGAAGAAGAGAAGATGAAGATGAAAGGTGAGGAAATGAAGATGAAGAATGAAGGATGAAGAACTTTGCCTATAAAAGAAGAAGAGTTCTTGAAGAGAAGGGGAGTTTTTTTGGGAAGTAGGAGAGAATTGAGAGAATTTTTGAAGAGAAAAGAATTGAGATAGTCCTTGAGAAAAAAAAAGAGAAAAGAAAATTCGAGAGTGAAAGAAAAGAGTTTTGATCGAGCATTATCTTCGACGAGTCCCAATACATACTTCGCCTCTCGCCACCCAACAACACCTCGCTTGCCATTTTCGACGACAGCCCACGTTCTTCAAGCTCAGAGATCTTGAAAGAAACTATAACGTGTACGTGAGTAAGATTTTGTGTAATAGAAGGTAATCGTCTCCATCTTGATCTACAAAGATGTAATAATTTGATTTGAATATTTGATTGTTTATTTTAGACATGCCACGTGTTCCAAAGTTTAGCATTATTACATGTTAATTTATTTTTGTAAATACTTGTGATTGGCCGCGTTTTCTTTCTTTCTAAATCATCCATGGTGTATATCGCATAAAGTTCAATGTTTTACATTTTCATAAAAAAGAAAAATAAAAAAAAAAAAAAACTGCACCTTTGAAATTCAAGTAAATTACCAAATTAAATATTTTTCATGAAAATGGTACCGAAAGGGCGTTAGAGTAATTTAGCGTAATCAAGTCTCCGAATTCAAAATCTGCGGTTCGAGAAATAAGATAGTTTTCTCCCGCTATTTTATTTAGGTTTCTAATCGACCTACCGAAAATGATTAGTGACGACTCCAAATTCAAATCACATTGCATGTTAATCATTCGAACCTCAAGTTGCGATTTGGTATGGACTTGGGAGAGTCCGAGTTAGGTTAGTTAATTAATTAACCCGATAATCCATTAGCCTGGAATTTAACTTGTTTATTTTTTAGGTCGCGACACGGCCCTATTGTTCCGATGGAGAGAAGGGCCTATGATTATCTTTTCAGAAATTTCCAAATGAACAATTTCTTATCTTACTATGTTCAACTCTATGTATTCCTCTATCCGTAGAGTACATTGAATGTACAAAAATGGCTATCACGGAGTAACTTCAATTCCTAGGTTGAATTTGAAACAATCTATCTCATTTAAATTGAACACCGAACTTTTAATATATGCGTCCCCTTTCGCTTTTAATCCAAAGAAAGAGGATATATTAATAAAATAAAGATCAAAGAAAGATCCAACCTCTCCTTAGAGAGAGGGGAGGAATAATGTTTTATTTATTTAAGGGTACTATCGAAAAAAGAGCAAACTCTAAAATATTGTGATGGAATATTCAATTTTTTTATACCTTAAGACTCGGTTTCTTTTTATCATACTTGTTTCTTTTTGTTTTCCACAAAAATGAAATCATTAAAAAAGAGTACTTCACTCCTTCTTTTCCATTTTACTTCTATTATTTGTTTGGGTTTGTAACCAATGGAAACGTAAGAGCGGTCAAATGATATGTCATCGGGATGATTGTACAAGGAAGGTCGTAGGTTATAAAAACAACAAGAATGAAAAAGAAGGAGAAAAAAAAGAAAAAAGTAAAGTAAAGGGGTTGGATCGGGAATCCAATTTTGGATTCGGTATGGATAAAAGATTTTCCTATGTTATACCATTCCATTCTTGACGATGAGTTGGCCAAAATGAGCACTAAATACTTTTCAGTCTTGTTCGTGGAGTTCCATAGTTTGTTTGAAAATTTTAATGGAAAACCGACTAATTGCAGTCTTTATATGTGAACTTCCATGCCTTGGCTTTTGCTAATTGTGTGGCTTTTGCTTAGATGAACAGTGAATCGGATAGTTTAGTTGTTTGGCTAAATGTCTTACTTGCCGAGCTTCGCCTCACCCTTGTTGTTTCTAAACTTTTTCGGATTAGTTGGCCGGCAGGAGAGCGAGAGATGAGGATAGGCATGGTAGAGGTGGAGCCGGATAGTGAATTCATGTTTACGGATGGAGTGTAGTTATAATTGTATTGTTTCCCAATTGTCGCAGAAATGGATAATGTAATTAACTAGTTATCCAACTACAAATATATGAAATTAGTTGGTGTGTATGCATGCTATAGGTTAGTGCAACCTAATAAGGCCATACCCTTTAGGCGTCGTGCCGCCTCCGCTTTCATGCACTTATATGTTTTGTATGGCGGTTTGATTGTTTTTAGTTTATTTAGCTTCCGCATGCACCCTCGATATTATATTATGTATAGTATAAGATTAAAACAGAAATCTCTAGCAAAGTGACGTCCCGGGATGTCACAATTATCATAGCTCAAACTTAAGATTCTATATCAATTGTCTTGACGGGAACATGTTCAAGACGAAGTCCGGGGACACCATCCACCAACTCGATTGGGAATCAATCGTAAGATTCCTTCATTGACATATTCATGTTGACGCCTAAATTTTGACTAATATATTTTTTGCATAAAAATTAGAACTAATTTTAGTTCTAAACAAAAATCATCTCACATATTCATTTAGCATTGGCATATAATTTGAGCTTAATTTAACAGGGGTCTGGACTAGGCATGGGGTGGAAAAATGCACCAAGAAGATTTGAGCTTGAAAGAAATATTTTCTCGGGGACTGTATTGCAAATACTCGAACTTCGGGGATCGTATTGCAAATACTTGAAACTTCAGGGACTGGATTGCAAATACCAAAAGAAGATGGGGAAAGGAAGATGGTGAAGAGAAGATAATGAAAGGAAGATGAAGAAGAGAAGATGAAAATGGAAGATGAAGAAAGGAAGATGAAGATAATGAAAGGAAGATGAAAAAGAGAAGATGAAGATGGAAGATGAAGAAAGGAAGATGAAGATGAAGAAGAGAAGATGAAAATGGAAGATGGAGAAATGAAGGTGAAGAAGAGAAGATGAAAATGGGAGGTGGGGAAATGAAGATGAAGAAAAGAAGATGAAAATGGAAGGTGAGGAAATGAAGATGAAGAATGAAGGATGAAGAACTTTGTCTATAAAAGAAGAAGAGTTCTTGAAGAGAGAGGAAGAGTTTTTTTTGGGGGAGTGGAAGAGAATTGAGAGAGTTTTTGGAGTGGAAGAGAATTGAGGGGATTTTTGGAAGGAAAAGAGAATTGAGAGAGTTTTTTGGGGGTGGAAGAGAAGAGAATTGAGAGAGTTCTTGAAAAAAAAAATTTGAAAAGAGTTTTGAGAGGGTATGAGAGTTTTGAAGCCCGATACTACTATTGCCAATTTTTGCACCGATCAACACAAGCTACTTGGTCCATCCCGATCGTTCAAGCTCGTCGCAAAGAAAAAAGAAAGCTAAGTGATTTCCTAACTTCCTTTAATTTCGAATACAAATTAGCCCGGATTCTCTACACTGTTTTTTTCTCTACGTTTTTATGATAATAACATGCATATCAACGATGAGACATCAATGGTACAAGAATGGAAGGAGAGCAAAAAGGAAAAAATATCAACGCCCGGATTGCGGTCCTAATGAAATTCTAGCGAGATGAGAAAGAAGCGTCAAGGAGAGATAGGACCAAGAGATTTCTTGGTCTAACGAGTCACCAAATCGGTCCAATGATCAAGACATGCCCGGAGCACAAGTTTGGTGCACGAGTTCAAATTGGGGAGTAATCTTGAACCTATTTCATCCTAATTCCATGTAATTTCTTTATTTCAAACAAATGTCAAGGGAAGAAAAACAAAAAAAAATGATTCTTTGATCTTCAAGTAGAATTCATCAAATTTGTCAAATCCATTATTTTTTCATGAATTTTAAGGTACCGAAAGGGCATTAGTTGTAATTAATGTAACCAAGTCCCCGGACTCTTAATCTCGGTTCGCAGAAATAAGATAGTTTTCTCCCGCTATTTTATTTAGGTTTCTAATCGACCTACCGAAAATGATTAGTGGCGACTCCAAATTCAAATCACATTGCATGTTAATCACTCGAACCTTAAGTTGCGATTTGGTATGGACTTGGGAGAGTCCGAGTTAGGTTAGTTAATTAATTAACCCGATAATCCATTAGCCCGGAAATGTTAACTCGTTTATTTTTTTTTTAGGTCGCGACGACTTGGCGACTCATTGGGGACCCAAAGAGGACTTAGGCCAGATAAGTTCATGAAAAGGAAAATTACTTGATTTGGCAATCTTGGTTGAATTTTAATCCATAAGTGTTAAATGATTTTGCGGGAAGGGAGTTATAAGGGGAGGAGTCCGTGGCTAACCTCTCGTTTTGCGAGCTTGGTGATGAGAATTTTATTTTTTGAACTATCGGAGTCTTGATTGCCTTTAAAATGTCGTGCATGCCCCTAATATAATTGCACTACACCACCTTGACTTGTGACCGAACCCGGGTCACCCAATAGTTTCGGGATGGTATTTATGTGGTTCTTTAACCTTGGCGGTAAGGCTTCGCTAAAGGTTATCCCACTTGGATCCCGAGTTCTTCAAAAAATGGCTCAAGGGTTGTTCTCATGCGCGTGAGACTATGATGCATGAGAGTTGCCCTTGTCGACCGAACCAAGCCGAGATGATTGGACCCGACTAGTCATGACTATGTATGCGAGGCGGCAACTAGTCATGATGAACGTGCGCGAGGCTGCGACATGTCGTTCGTCTTTCATTTCATTTTTGCTAAAAGAACTAAAATCGAATCCACGATTCATGCGCATGTCTTTGTGATTGACATTTTCTTCCTATGAGCGGTAATTTCTTGTCTCTTACGCTCTGTTATCTCATTTTTATTTTGGGCTGGTCCATGTTTAGGTTGATTGTTTATGAATCTCATTGTCTTGTTTCCAATTTCACACTTTGCTTCCGTAGTTTTTATAATTTTATCGGTTATCCTCAATTCGATTTGGCTTGTTCTGTTGTACGATTTTTACTAAATTTTACAATCGAGCTTTGAGTAAGTGCCAAACATGAAAGTTGTAGACCTATGTTTCAACTAATATCCTACAAAATTTCAGAATTAAATTCATAGTTTATGATGGCCTTTCGTTTTTTCAACTACCTGCGGTTATAACAGTTTTTTGAATGCAATTTTTCGAAAAGACACATTAAACTGATTTGATCCGCTCATTTCTAGTCTAATTGGCCAACATAAAAGTTGTTCATCATCTTCTCAACTATAAGCTCATAAAATTTGGACGTATTTTGATCAACGTACGAATTAATACGGAATTTTTTCGTAAAAGTGGACAAACTGAAAATTACATGTTTCAATCCTTTGGTCATAATCACTTTGTTCGTTTGAGTCTAGAGGGATGCCATGGGCCGACTCGCTATTCTTGCTCCTTGTACTCATTTTTGGTTTGTTACTGCGTACGGGTAATTTATCACGGATCCTCCACATATTACTCGATCGGTCGCGAAGAGGATGGCCGACATTAACGCCACCGCTAGTCTGCCATAAACGAGAAACTTGGCTCATTGATTGAGCGCTTTGAAGAGATGATGTCCCGAAAGATGGAGGAAATGATGGCCGCCTTCTCCACCAAACTTCAATCATCCGCCAAACTTCGCCGCTAACCATTCCTGCTCTAATTCCTCCCTACGGACAACTCCGGGGATACATGAGAGGAGGAAACCTAGTGGATTCGAAGTATACGACCTGGATGAGTTCGGTCCAGATTATGAGGAAGTTCGTCAAGATTTCGAACGACATGAGGAGATCAAGCCCTTGACCGGTGAACAAATTATCTCGATCAGCCTAGGCGATGCGGAAAACCCTAAAGAAATTAAGATCGGGGCAAGCCTTTCCTCGAAATGTCCGAGCGCCCGATCGACTCTTGAAGGATTACCGGGACTTTTTCGCCTGGTCCTATGCGGATATGCCCGGTCTTGACCGTTCCATTGTCGAGCATTGTTTGCCGATCGATCCTTCGGCTAAGCCGGTGGTGCAAAAGTCAAGGAGGGCCGGATCGGAATTAGTGCGAAGATCAAAAGGAGGTCATGAAGCTTCTCGATGTAGGATTCATTGAGACTACGAGAATATTCCGATTGGGTCGCTAACATAGTCCCTGTCATAAAGAAAGACGGCCGCATTCGGGTTTGTGTCGATTATCGAGACTTGAACAAGGCCCGATCCTAAAGATGATTTTCCCCTTCCGCATATCGACGTACTTGTTGACAGATCTGCCGGGGTTTGAATTGTTTTCATTCATGGATGGCTTCTCCGGGTACAATCAGATCCGATGAATGTCAATGACAAGTTGAAAACCACTTTCACCACACCATGGGGAATGTTCCATTACCGGGTAATGCCGTTCGGTCTCGAAACGCTGGAGCCACTTACCAACGAGCCATGGTTGCCCTTTTTCACGACATGATGCATAATGAGATTGAGGTTTACGTCGATGACATGATAGCAAAAACAAGGCATGGAGAAGATCACGTCGAAACGCTGGAGAAATTGTTCGACAGATTCCGAAAGTACAAGTTACGCCTCAACCCCGCCAAGTGTGTCTTTGGGACCAGCTCGGGCAAGCTACTCGGATTCGTGGTAAGCAGTAAGGGCATTGAAGTCGACCCTTCGAAAGTTAAGGCTATTCGTGAGCTTAAGCCGCCGACGACGGTTAAAAAAGTTCGAAGTTTGATGGGTAGGCTAAACTATATTGCTCGATTCATCTCTCGGTTGTCGAAACCGCTAAGCCATTTCTCAAGCTATTAAAGAAGAATGCGCTAGTCCAATGGGATAGCGAATGCGAAGAAACTTTTAGAAAACTCAAGCGACGATCTCATGAATCCACCCGTGCTTGTTCCTCCAACGCCTTGGAGCAACCTCTAATCCTCTACCTCACAATCCTTAGCGAATCCTTGGGTGCTATGTTAGCCCAAGAGAAGCGGAGGAGGACGGGAAAGAACGAGCTATTTATTATCGAGCAAGAAATTCACAACTTCGAAAATGAACTACTCCGAAGTAGAGAAAACATGTGCGGCGTTAGTGCGGGTGCGCACGGGCTTCGGCAATATACCTTGCATCACCATGTGCTTACGGTGACAGAATGCAATCCTATCAAATACTTGCTTAATCAACCCACCTTGATTGGTAGACTTGCTAAATGGCAAATCCTCATCTCCGAGTTTGACGTTCAATATTTGTCTCAAAAGTCAATCAAGGGACGAGTTATAGCAGATGTCCTAGCTGAAAATCCGGGGCAAGATGATGATGCCTATCATTACGAGGATCGAATCATGTCGGTGGAGGATTACATCTGGACTATGTATTTTGACGGAGCTGTCAATTTATCGGGATCGAGCACGGCCGCCGTTCGATATCTCCGGGTGGTCGGCATTATTCGTAGCGGCAAAATTGGTATTCCCTTGCACAAATAACATAGCGAGAATATAAGGCATGCATCCTCGGTCGCAGTGCGATTGAAATGGGGATAGCCCGACTCAAGGTGTTCGGAGATTCCGCTTTGATTATCCTTCGATCGTTGGAAAGTGGAAGACGAGAGATGCCAAATTGCTACCCTACCATGAGTATCTGGATGAATTGGTAGAGGAATTTGAGGATATCTCATTTGAGTATCTGCCCAGGACTCATAATCGATTGGCCGATGCATTGGCTACCTTGTCTTCAATGTTACAAGTCGCCAATAGACTTGAGGTTGACCCATTGAAGATCGAGGTATTAAAAAACCCGGTATATTGTATGGCCGTGATCAATGAACCCGATGGTAAGCCATGATACCATGACATCAAGATTTATATTTAGAAGCGGGAGTTCCCTGAAAAAAGTACCGTATCCGACCAAAAGTACATAAGGAAGATGGCCTCAAGTTCTTCTTGAATGGAGAGAATTTGTACAAGCGGTCATTCGATTCCGTCCTACTAAGATGCGTTGACTCGATCGAAGCGGTTCGTCTAATAATGGAAGTACATAAAGGGATCCGTGGTCCACACATGAACGGCCACTTGTCGGCTAAGAAGATTATGAGGTTGAGTTATTATTGGCTCACGCTCGAAAGAGATTGTATTCAACATATCCAGGCTGTCACAAATGTCAAATTCATGGTAACAAGATTAATGTCCCTCGAAATGAGTTGCATCGGTTATCTCGAACCTGGCCGTTTTCTATGTGGGGGCATTGATGTTATCGGTCCTATCAACCCTAAAGCATCCAATGGGCATCGATTCATCTTGGTGGCGATTAACTACTTTTCCAAATGGATCGAAACCGCATCCTATTTAGCGGTCACGGCACGAAATATCGCAAAATTTATCCGCCGGGACATCATTGCTCGATACGGTTCACTGAAGCCATAATCACCGACAATGGCTCAAACTTAAACAACAAACTAATGGACGAATTGTTTAAGGAATTCAAGATCAAGCATCCGAACTCTTCCCCATATCGTCCTCGGATGAATGGAGTAGTAGAAGCCGCCAATAAGAACATTAAGAAAATTTTAGCGAAGCCGGCTGAAAATTATCGCGATTGGCATGAGAGGTTGCCATTTGCACTTATGGCGTATCGGACCTCGATCCGGGACATCTACCGGGGCAACCCCGTATTCTCTTGTATATGGAATGGAGGTCGTTCTACCGAGTTGAAGTGGAAATTCCTTCCTTACGTATATCTTGTCTCAAGCTAAGGCGACGGAAGCTGAATGGATCCAACAGAGAGCAAGCCAATTGAATATGATCGACGAAAAAAGACTTAAGGCTGTATGTCATGGCCGGTGTTATCGGCGGAGAGTTGCTAAATCATTCAACAAAAAAGTTCGGCCTCGATATTTTCGGATCAATGACCTGGTCTTGAGAAAATTATTACCAATAGTCCCACTCCCGGAAGGGAAATTCGCTCCAAATTATGGTGGTCCATATATAGTAAAGAAGGTGCTCCCTGGTGGTGCTTTGATTCCTGGCTAAGATGGATGGTCGTGTCTTTATCAATCCGATCAATTCTGACGTAAAAGAAATATTATGCTCGATTCACTCGATGTTCTCATAATCGAGTTATAATATTAATACTGATTCACGAGTTGTTCACATTTGAGCATTCGTTTGTTTCCTTGCTACTAATCTTTGTTGAGAGATTGTTTCGAATAGGGGTGTGCAAACTGGACCGGGCCGGCCCGGACCAACCCGGGACCGCCCGGACCGGCCGGGTTGGTCCGGTCCTTGAGGTGGATGGTTCGGTCCCCGGTCCCAATAAATGGGACCGGTGATCGGGCGGTCCGGTCCTCGGGTTTCTTGTATTGGGACCGGACCGGCCCGGCCCGGACCGGACCGCCAATAATATATAATTATTTATATATAAATATATACAATTGCAAAAAAAATTGAAAACAAAACAAAATAATAAAAGTCCACTGCCCATTTTTTTCCCAACCTTGCACGGTCACACTCTCCTCCTCAAGACTCTCTTTTTAGTCTTATTTTCCATCTTGTTTTTTCCTTCGTGAACCACACCAGGAGCCCAACAAATGCAACATACCGCAATGATTTGCTACAAATTACAACCGCAACAGAAAGCACGAAAAATTGCTGCGTTTACGGTCCCGAATCATTGAGAATGGTTTTGAACAGATACGAAGAAATGCCCAAAAACAAGTATATTGCCATAAAGAAATAATTGCAACGGAAAAAAAAAAAGTAATAAAACCGTTTCTTTGTATAAATCTGAACAAAAGAACGTCAAAAATTGATTCTTACCCTTGAGAGTACACATTGGAGATACTTATTGTACCCCCTTGAATGGTCAAACGAGTATTTTGGTATTGAATTTGAGCATTTTGGTCATCTTTTCTCTCTGCAGGCTTTTTTAGTGCGGTTGGTGATGTTTTTATCATGTAATGGCTGGATTTGGTATTGAATTCGAACATTTTGGTCAAGTTCGTCGATCATAAAAGTCATAGCGAGTCGCTATGTTTTTACCATGGCATAGTTTATTAAGTTGACTAGATTTTCAATAGTTAGCGGTCCTATTGGGCCGAGACCGAGACCGGACCGGAACCGGCCCGGACGGGACCGCCGGTCTCGGTCCGGTCCTTGGTCCCGAAAATATGGGGACCGGGACTACGGTCCGGTCCCCGGTTCCATGCGGGGACCGGACAGGCCGGACCATGCACACCCCTAGTTTCGAATGGGGGAGCCTCTCCGGCCCAATTGGATTGACCATCGGGAGCGTGAGATTTACATATTCGCAGAGTAAAAGGGGTTATCTTGCGAAAAAAAATATGACGACCAAGATGAAATGAGTAAAAACTTGCATTCATTTCATTCATCGGAAAGCCTTACAAATAGATCAACGGGTGGGAATGTAAAGCCAAACCGAGCCCTAATGAGCATCACAAAGGAGTTTAAATCGACTCTCCATATAGTTGATGCTTCGCTCTACACCGATCGCTCCGAGAATCGAGATCCGCCAACTTAAAGAGGAGGAGCTCACATTTCTCTTTGAGGTTGGCTACCTTGTCCTCGTGATGCTCAAGCAGCAGATTCCAGTGTCATGGATCGGCATTCTCCCGCGGGCTATATCCAGGGTCGGATCGTCCAGCCTTTCTTCCCGGCCATGTGCATTGAAATTTTAAAACAATATTGAGCGGATCGCGCTCAAAGATGGTCCGGGACATGGCTAAACATCCCACCAAGTTTCCCCTCTCACGAATCAGCGAGGAGACTTGTTCATTACCGTAGTCGAGGGCCTTCTTATAATTGTCGGCTACAAGGCGCCAACACCAAGCTGTCCGACCGATCCTAATAGCGTGCCTTCACAAGGTGGGCCAAAGTAACATTTTGATGAGCAACATGGTAAGCCTCCAGGGAAGTTAGTGAAGAGGGTGGGGAAGATCCTGTATTCCTCCTCTAACTTGGTACCTTCAATAGAAGCGGTGTCCATATCCCTAAACATAAGACGAATCTCGTTTCGGCCTCCGGATGGTTGGCTATATAAGAGTAGCCCTGGCCTAGGAGATTATAAAGTTTCTCCCATTTGGCCAAAATTTCAGCCGAGAAGGCGTGTGCGGGAAGGGAAGCCATTGTTGTTGAAGCGGCTAAAAAGAGTGGATACAAAAGAGTGCTTAGAAGGTTGGAGATGAAGATATGAAAGCGATAATTGTCTCGGCGTTATATCCTAATTTAAAGGGCAGGAAAAGTTATAGCAATAATTATTGTGGAGGCCGAGTTAATTATCCTGGGCAAAACTACAGACATTTCGTCCAGTGAATCACGGATCTACCATCTCAAGCCTCACAAATCCGAAAAAGTTACGAAAAGATTTGAGAACCCCACCATGTTGAAAACCGAGTGGGAGACAAGCATACTTTCCGAGAGAAGAAACAGCAATTCTTGCGGAGCCACGTTAGTTACTCGAGTAAAACTACGGGCGTTTCGTTCGTTGGATCCTCGAATCTATCGTCAATCCGTGATCTCGAGCCTCACAAATCCGACAAGTTACGAAAAGAGTTGAAGTCCCACCATGATTGAAAACCGAGTGGGAGACAAGCATGGTTATCAAGAAAAGAAAATCGGTGCGAGTGGATTCGGGGTCCCATCACGTTGAAAAAATAAGACAAAGCGGGAAACACGAAATCTTGGGAAAAACGTCGGCTTAGTGATTTTCATCCGCGTTTAAAGGGAGGCTTTGGAACATACCCGATTACTCGAAAGAATTTGGAGAGAGTAAGCATACAACGGAGAATAGAGTGAACAAAAGGCGGTAAGAGGTATTTCAATCCAACATGTTTAGAGGCCATCAAGCACTTACTGGGAGGCAACCAACCTAGACATCCCCGAAAGCGAACCGCTGGATTTCGAGACCCGATCCAACGCCGAAGCCGTAAAACCCAACTCTCTTGGCAGTGAAATTCAAGATCTCGACAAAGAACAACAATGGCAGCGGCAGCCTGATCCAACCCCGAAAAGAAAATATCAAATCGAGTACTCGAGCTGCCTTCAAGGAGTGCTCTTACGTGAGTAAGAGACGCAAAAATGAATTGAGCCGGATGATAGGAATGGAGCCCTTGAAGGTCAAGTTTTGGTTTCAAAACAAGCGGACCCGATTGAAGGTTAAAAATGAAAGTCATGAACTTACGTTTCGAGGGAAGAAAGTGAAAAGCTTCGAGCGCAGAGAACAAGAGGTATAGGGATGCTATTAACACCTCTGTTTTGCCATGTCCGTAGCGGCCCCATCTCCTTTGGTGACATGTCCCTCGATGAGCCACATCTCGAGCATTGAAAATGCTCATTCACCGATTCATCCCCTAGAGCAAGTTCTCGTACAATCCTATTTCGTTGGAGATACATCCCGGA
Source organism: Rhodamnia rubescens (assembly GCA_021437795.1). Classification (NCBI taxonomy): domain Eukaryota; kingdom Viridiplantae; phylum Streptophyta; class Magnoliopsida; order Myrtales; family Myrtaceae; genus Rhodamnia; species Rhodamnia rubescens. The sequence goes on from JAILYA010000008.1 coordinate 6,915,468, forward strand.
AAGTCGGTCTTGCAGAGGCGAACCGATACCCTTCGAGGGAAGAGACATGCATCACTACAATTGGAGTTTCCTTGATGTCACGACCAGCCAATTCAACGCCGATGGAATTCCGAATATGTAGCCTACATGAAGCTTTAGTTTTTTATTATGGGCTCTCAAAATATCTCTTTTTTGAGCATTACTAGCCAACTCTTACGAATCCTCAAGAGAAGTAGTGACATGTATGAATGAATGTACTGTTTGTTACAAAATCCCCATGTGAGACATTCTTCTTTTAATCCAGGGGCAAAGAATAGTACTATCCATGAATATCATCATGCTTAAATGCGTGAATTCCTCGCCGATTTGACTAAGTATTAAAAGCCTTCGCGTAAGTAAATGCGAAAAGATTTGAGGAGGGAAATAAGCTGCCTCGTTCGTAGGAGGAACCGAAAAGATTTGAGGAGGGAAATAACTATCTCGTTCGTAGAGAAAGTGAAAAGATTTGAGGGCTCCTCCATGTCGGAAAAGTAAAAAAGAACGACGGATTGAGCGAGAGGTAAGAGTTATTACGAAATGGATCCAAGGCACTAAGGCGAAAAGGAGAGAAAAGCGTCTGCTGAGACTAACGGATCGAAAAAAGTTTATAAAGAACTTGAAGTCTCCATGCACCTCCGGAACTCGTCACGAAAGGCCATCATCGCTTTTGTGATTTTTCGGCAATTTATCTTTGCAAGTCCAAAGAACATCTAAAGCCCGGTCTCTAGTCGAAACACCCATTTTTCGGTCTACATATGGAAGGTTTTGAAAGGAAAATAAGTATGCGTACATTCCAGGGCGGAAGTATGGGAAGCCTCCTATCCCGAGGATCTGCGAGTCATGGCCATTGATGGCAACCCCGTTTCCCTCTCGATCCTCGTTGCCATGCGAGAAAGTGCATGTACGGGGTTTCGGCTTATGTGAAAGCAACGGAAGCCTTAGAGGAGCCGAGGCGGTACAAATATGATTTTGACATCGTCGTCACAGCCCATGGTAGAGATCGATATGGACGGTCTCGATCTCTTAAAGATCATTGATTCTGAGTTGGATATACCGGTGATCATAACATCAGCAAGTGATGATCGGCAGTTCATAACGAGGGCCATATTGCATGGTGCTCGGGGCATCCTAAAGAAGCCGGTCTGCGTTCGAGTTCTCCAACACATTTGGCAGCATCTTGTAAGGAAGCAATTACTCGAACAAAAGAACTATGGCCAAACTTACTACGACGATTTTGTCGGAAAGAAAAGGCCCCTTTGGTCCGCCGAGCTTCATTCTATATTCATCGAGGCGGTTCGACGGCTAGGAATCAATTCAAGACGACCAATGGCTGTACTCAAAATGATGAATATAAACGGACTCACCCTACGAAGTGTCACAAATCACCTTCACGGATTTAGAGATAAGTCGAAGAAGCACGATGTAGCTTGGAACCAAGGCGGCCGGAGCAAAGTTGATTGGAAGATTAATCCTAGGAAAATCTACGGAGCAAAAAGTACCCGACCACTTCCCAATCAAGAATGCTGGCCATACCGACCTTCCCGGTGGTGGTTCTAGCGGCGGACCGGTTGATCATCCCTACGAGTTCCCGAGCGACGGCGGAGGCTCAAGCTCAAGGAGTCGGACCGCTCACGGCAAAAACAAAGTGGAAAATCTATCGCCGGTGTTAGCAAGTAACAATGCCCAATTCGAGTATCAATTGCCCGAAAAATCAAAAGGTTACTTTGATGATGAGCTCACCGCCTTGGTCGCCCGGTTCGGAGTGAAAGACCTCCGAGTTGTGATCCGAAGCAAGTGATTATGGATCCTCAAACAACGATCGTTGGTGTATAATCCAAGACAAAATCAGCCAATCATTGGAATAGCCAGCAAAAGAGGTGGAACTAATCTCGCATAAATACTCCTTTAATTCCATGTATAGTTCCCTGCGTGGGATACTTTTACTTTCTAGTTATCTAGAATTTGCCTAGAGTTAAAGGGCGAATTTTTCTCCTCTCTTATCAAATGCGTAAGTTCCTTATTAAGCTAGGCCCGTGGCAAATCAATTTGTGGACGACGCCCCGAACGCCCGTAAAGAGAGATTCGAATAGCCTTACTTGGGAGAATGCAAGTAAAACATCAAGCGGGCTCAAAGATCGGTAACTCCGTATCGTCTCAATTAGCTCTCGATCGTTTCAAACTCTAAGTTAAGCTTATTTTATTCTCCACGGGAGATTGCCAACTGCTTTGAGAACAATATAACAAAAGCGAACCACCCGTGGACGCCAACAACACCGCAAAGCATAGTGGTTGGGGGAATGACAGTGGTCCGAGGCGTCCCAAGGTCGATCCCGGGATTTGGCATCAATGTACAAAGATTAATAAAAACTTTTTGCTTCGAGATCGAAACTCACCCAGGCACGGTTACGTAACCTGGAGAGATAACATCCCTGGACATACAATCCGATCAAGATGAATCGATCTTTTCAATTCAAAGTTCGCGAGGAATACGTACATGGGTAAAGTGGTATCGTTTCAACTCTTTTAGAACATGAGGACATACATTGATGCTTTCCCTTTTGATTTTTACAGGGGTCACTACTTGTCCAAACAGAGAAGTATCCCTTCTCCATGAAAAATTAATGAAATGAGAAATTCTTGGAGCCTTTGATAATCTCATGTCTCGAAGCGGACAATGAAGTTTTGCAACGCATTTGCATGAACAAGGGGCAACTCACGATCCACGCCCCTAAGAATTTTTTTATGTACTTGCGAACTTTGTCCGCCAAGATAAAAAGTTGCTGCATTTTATATGCTCGAAAACACTCATACACTTGCATGGTTTGCACATGATTGTTCCTCATGTTTAATTTACCAACTCCGAATAAGGAACATGAACTACATAAGATACATCGAATGTATGAAGGGGGCATGACAGGATGATGAAAGGCAATCCTTTCCCAAACACGTCCAATTTTTTCAGGCGAGATGAACGGTGGCAAAATTCCGCATTCGCCGAGGTAAAAATTTTTCTCGCGAAAGGTACAATAACCAAAGTGATGGAGGCATTCATTTCTCTACCCTAAACACCGCAAGTTATCCGTTGATCAACCCATTTGAGCGGAGATTTCACTTCCACGACCCTGTCAAGAACCACCCCACATTGGGGCAAAACAGAGGTAATTCCATCAGCATCACGAGACAAATGGTTAGAAATCTTCTTGCTTGGACTAACATCAATCTTCGGGTGGTTCTTTGCATTGTACTTGCGCTTTAATTCAAGTGCCTTAGGGTGACGAAGAGCATTTCTTTTTCTATCCCACACATTTGTATCCATTTGCACAACCCATTTGAGCCTGCAAATTCATTTCTAAAAGCCCTTATTGGTGATCATTGTTGTCCCAAAGTAAATATGGCCTATCTTTGAGTAGAAGGACCGAAAAGTTGGATCAATAGCAAATCTCCCAATGAACTCATCAAGATGCAATAGTAAAAGAGAGTTGGGAGTAAAAAAAAAAAGGGAGAAGAAAGAGGAAAAGCTGATTCCACAAAAAATTTCTAGGCATTTAAAAAGCAAAGTGCCTACCAAAAGCAAGGCCAATGCCCTTTCAATTCATTGTTCATTTGTAGAATATTTCGAACTTGAATGCACAATTTTCCCGTATATCCTAAAAGGGTTGAGAGAAAAATCTCCATGAAGTGTCAAATTGCAAATGCAATCTTCGGTTCATACCATCCTCGAGCAATGATGGTATCCTAGAAGGCCACGATCGGTGATAAGATTGTAATGATCACCAACATCAAGCCCCTTCTCAAACATCTTTCGAGCCAAAACGAACCCTTTCGTTTCTCGGTCCCAAATCATTACCTCCATTACAACCCTTTAAATGCCTTTTCCGACTAGGGCACTTGAATTAATGTGGAGTTCAATGATTTTAAGCATCACTCGAAGAAGTTCGAGCAAGATTACTTCTCTCTCATTTTTATAGGGTTCTTGACTTGTAAACCCGGAGATATGACGAAAGAATTCATTTCAGAGCCTTGACTCAACTAGAGTCCCCTTTGTAAACCTTTGACCTAGCCCTCATTACGGTCCTAATCAAGACCTCCAGATCGGCTCGGTCGTATCAATTGCGAGATTACTCGGATCCTTATCGAATGCGATGATGGAAAGATTGAGTGATTTCTTTTGAATCCCCGCAGACAGGATAAATAACTTTTCTTGAGAGTGAGAGAAAACCCTTTCTGACTGAAGTCCCCCATTCAGCTCACATTCGAGGTATTCATAATGTGAGAACATCCCTGGACAGGATTGGTAATGCAAACTTGATAGAATGGTTATGCATAAACCATAGTATGAGTGATTGCATTATGCACATGTTATTTCTAATCATTGCAAGCTCGGTAGGATAGTTTTGCATGAACTCATTGTTGAATATGTTTTGCGCATGTTACCTCGGACATTCTATGATGGGTAATACATTCCCGATGTTCGATGTCCCTCCCAAGGTCTCGAAATTCATCCAAGGATTATTGAATGAGCAAGTTCTCCTGGCAAATGCCTCGCCATGTACGATACGAGCGATCGTTTCGTTCTTTGATTAATCGTTCGGAGAACCCGGGTAAGTTTTCTGAACCCATTTTCAAATTAACAACTCCTCCGATGCTAGTTGTTACGATTCAATTCAGGCAATATGCCTCTCCCGTCAGTCGTGTAGACATATGCACTGGCGATCTTGACATCTTATCAAATCATGACGACGTAGCTCTTATGATTTCGGTCTCGGATCACGAAGACATATGCCTGGTGATCTTGACCTTTAGTCGGCTCATAATGACATAGCTCTTATGATTCTCGGCTTCTTTTTCAAATCACGAAGACATAAGCACCCATGATTTTGATCCAAACCAAATCATAACGACGTAGCTCTTACGATTTTGGTTCCCCTTTGTCGAATCGTGAAGACATATGCACCGGCGATTTTGACATTTAATCAACTCATAATGACATAGCTCTTATGATTCTCGGCTCCTTTATCAAATCACGAAGACATAAGCACCCGTGATTTTGATCCAAACCAAATCATAACGACGTAGCTCTTAAGATTTTGGTTCCCCTTTGTCGATCACGAAGACATATGCACTCGGTGATCTTGACCTTTAGTCGGCTCATAATGACATAGCTCTTATGATTCTCGGCTCCTTTATCAAATCACGAAGACATAAGCACCCGTGATTTTGATCCAAACCAAATCATAACGACGTAGCTCTTAAGATTTTGGTTCCCTTTTGTCGAATCGTGAAGACATATGCACTTGGCGATTTCGACATTTAATCAACTCACAACGACGTAGCTCTTGTGAACTTGATTCTACTTCTTTCGACTCACAACGACGTAACTCTTGTGATCCGGAAGGATACTCATATCTTGCGCTGTCTCTCATTAGGGAGAAGTCTCGATAACGAGATAGGCCGAATACCTTAAGGTCCTCGTGTTTGCAAGAAATTTGAAAATTAAGGGAATCACCAGCTTATGAGGTATTTGGTAAAACAGGTATTCTCGTATGCGATCCATGTGCAGGTTTCTCTAACATGAAAAAGAGAAATTATGACACATGTTATTTACGATCTTGCATATCATGCATCACTTCATTACAAAAAATGGGATTAAAACTCCCGCAAAAAAAAAGTTCATCCATAATTTGCATCGTCAAAATTCAGGATTCAATTTTATCTTTGAGCGGAACCTCTACGAGCCTCCACTCAAAGAGGGGCAGCTGTTGACGCCTAAATTTTGACTAATATATTTTTTGCATAAAAATTAGAACTAATTTTAGTTCTAAACAAAAATCATCTCACATATTCATTTAGCATTGGCATATAATTTGAGCTTAATTTAACAGGGTCCTGGACTAGGCATGGGGTGGAAAAATGCACCAAGAAGATTTGAGCTTGAAAGAAATATTTTCTCGGGGATCGTATTGCAAATACTCGGAACTTCGGGGACATGTATTGCAAATACTTGAAACTTCAGGGACTGGATTGCAAATACCAAAAGAAGATGGGGAAAGGAAGATGGTGAAGAGAAGATAATGAAAGGAAGATGAAGAAGAGAAGATGAAAATGGAAGATGAAGAAAGGAAGATGAAGATAATGAAAGGAAGATGAAGAAGAGAAGATGAAGATGGAAGATGAAGATGAAAATGGAAGATGGAGAAATGAAGGTGAAGAAGAGAAGATGAAGATGAAGAAGAGAAGATGAAAATGGGAGGTGGGGAAATGAAGATGAAGAAAAGAAGATGAAAATGGAAGGTGAGGAAATGAAGATGAAGAATGAAGGATGAAGAACTTTGCCTATAAAAGAAGAAGAGTTCTTGAAGAGAGAGGAGAAGAGTTTTTTTTGGGGGAGTGGAAGAGAATTGAGAGAGTTTTTGGAGTGGAAGAGAATTGAGGGGATTTTTGGAAGGAAAAGAGAATTGAGAGAGAGTTTTTGGGGGTGGAAGAGAAGAGAATTGAGAGAGTTCTTGAAAAAAAAATTTGAAAAGAGTTTTGAGAGGGTATGAGAGTTTTGAAGCCCGATACTACTATTGTCAATTTTTGCACCGATCAACACAAGCTACTGGTCTATCCCGATCGTTCAAGCTCGTCGCAAAGCAAAAGAAAGCTAAGTGATTTCCTAACTTCCTTTAATTTCGAATACAAATTAGCCTGGATTCTCTACACTGTTTTTCTCTCTACGTTTTTATGATAACAGCTGCATATCAACGATGAGACATCAATGGTACAAGAATAGAAGGAGAGCAAAAAGGAAAAAATATCAACGCCCGGATTGCAGCCTAATGGAATTCTAGCGAGATGAGAAAGAAGCGTCAAGGAGAGATAGGACCAAGAGATTTCTCGGTCTAACGAGTCACCAAATCGGTCCAATGATCAAGACATGCCCGGAGCACAAGTTTGGTGCACGAGTTCAAATTGGGGAGTAATCTTGAACCTATTTCATCCTAATTCCATGTAATTTCTTTATTTCAAACAAATGTCAAGGGAAGAAAAACAAAAAAAAATGATTCTTTGATCTTCAAGTAGAATTCATCAAATTTGTCAAATCCATTATTTTTTCATGAATTTTAAGGTACCGAAAGGGCATTAGTTGTAATTAATGTAACCAAGTCCCCGGACTCTTAATCTCGGTTCGCGAGAAATAAGATAGTTTTCTCCCGCTATTTTATTTAGGTTTCTAATCGACCTACCGAAAATGATTAGTGGCGACTCCAAATTCAAATCACATTGCATGTTAATCATTCGAACCTTAAGTTGCGATTTGGTATGGACTTGGGAGAGTCCGAGTTAGGTTAGTTAATTAATTAACCTGATAATCCATTAGCCCGGAAATGTTAACTCGTTTATTTTTTTTTAGGTCGCGATAGCTTGGCGACTCACTGGGGACCTAAAGAGGACTTAGGCCGGATAAGTTCATGAAAAGGAAAATTACTTGATTTGGCAATCTTGGTTGAATTTTAATCCATAAGTGTTAAATGGTTTTGCGGGAAGGGAGTTATAAGGGGAGGAGTCTGTGGCTAACCTCTCGTTTTGCGAGCTTGGTGATGAGAATTTTATTTTTTGAACTATCGGAGTGCTGATTGCCTTTAAAATGTCGTGCATGCCCCTAATATAATTGCACTACACCACCTTGACTTGTGACCGAACCCGGGTCACCCAATAGTTTCAGGATAGTATTTATGTGGTTCTTTAACCTTGGCGGTAAGGCTTCGCTAAAGGTTATCCCACTTGGATCCCGAGTTCTTCAAAAAATGGCTCAAGGGTTGTTCTCATGCGCGTGAGACTATGATGCATGAGAGTTGCCCTTGTCGACCGAACCAAGCCGAGTTAGGTTAGTTAATTAATTAACCCGATAATCCATTAGCCCGGAAATGTTAACTCGTTTATTTTTTTTTAGGTCGCGACAATTCAACAAACATTAATAAATATGGGAAGTTGGATATCTATCAATCATCGATTCTAATACCATTTGTTAGATCGACCAATAGAAAGTCAACAACTTCACCCAAGGAGATTTTGACCTACTACGATAGGAAGTCCGCCTTTGTCAAAATCCTTGTCGAATGGTGCGATCTAATGATATTTGTTGAGAGCTTTACAATAATATCGAATTTATCCTAAACTGACATCTAGATCGATAAGCCTCTTTTGATTCGGCCGGTTCAAAGTGACCAGGATGGAGGGTCATCGGATTAAGGTGAAACCCAAGTGTTTTGTCGGGCTAATTCCCTAAACAAGCATCAACTTTAGGTCTAAGGACGATTCTAGCTAGAACTTTTTTTGACTTACAAAAAAGCATCAACTTTAGGTCTAATGACGATTCGACCCGAACTTTTTTTTGTCTCATAAAAAAGCACCAACTTTAGGTCCAATGACAATTCGGCATCAACTTTTTTTCATCTCATGAGAATCATCAACTTTAACTCGGGTTCCAAATCCAGGCACCGTTAATTTGGAACCATTAGTTGTACAAGTGACAATAATCCACGTGGATTTAAGATACTATTCATGCATTCTTGGTTACGGGATCCGAAGTTGTTCATCCACTTTGGAGAAGGGGGTGGGTTGGGCTTTAAAAAAAAAAAAAAGAGAAGGTTCCAATCGTGAGCTTAACGGATCTCGTCCATGGCTTCTCTCTTTGGGGGATAATACACAACTTTGGATTCTAGAGAGACAACTAATGCTTGCGAGTGAAGTGAAGGAGATGATGAACAAGTTAATTGTGGTCCTTCAAGCTATGCCGAGGTGAAGCAGATTAACAATTTCAAAATTCGTGCTAAGAAGATAGTGAATAGTGCCTTAAATCCACATCAGCTAGTCACATGGATTTATTGATGATGTGGAATTGCCACGTTGGACAACTAAATTCCAAATTAAGGGGGGCCGTTTTGGGACCCGAGATAAAGTTGGTGTTTTTTCATGGAATAAGAAAAAGTTCGGGTCATAATCATCATTGGACCCAAAGTTGGTGCTTTTTTATGAGACAAAAAAATATTCGGGCGAATAGTCATTAAATCTAAAGTTTGTGGTTTTTTAGAGAATTAGCCCGTGTTTTGTCAAGCAAAATATAGGATATAGAAACACTTCCGCTGGTCAAACCATCCACCGCTTGTGATCCTTAGTCATCCTCAGGCCATGCTTCGAGAGGTCATCCAAATGAATCATTCTCGGTGGGGTTCTGCAGGGGTATCAAGTGTCCAGGGAGAGATTGAGTGTTGACCTTCACCTAAGGCCAAAAAATGGAAGACTTTTGCTGGCTATTTCCTCCAGGTAATAGGCAGTCCTCGACTCCTTCACAATTGTCACTCCACGGACATCAACGAGGCCGCCTTGTCCCAACGCTTCAGATCCGTGAGCAGTCACCGTGACTCCCCACCGTCCCTGCCGTGCATTGCCTACTGTTGAGTCGTGAACACCGCCACAAACAGCTACCGAACCCAACTGCCGGCTATCCTCGGTCTGGATCCGCAAGTCGTATCCGCTGGTCCTAGTTCCACCGAGCCAATCATTATCGGTTCAAACTTGGAAAGTCGATATAAAGGTAAATTTCCTATATTGGATAATCTGAATATTTGATGCCTATTTGATAGGGCTTTATCTCTAACAAATCTTTGAGATATAGGCATTGATTAGGAATTTCCTAGTCCGCAACTTGCCATATGGTTAAACTGGTCTATCTATAGAATATTTAATTACGCAGGTTTAAATCCGATAGGTTAATCTGTAAGATTAAAGCGCGCATTGCAACATTTTTACTTCGGAAATCAATTTTTGGCTAGAAGTTGATTACTTATGCTCCATAAGTTATTTCGATCGGAAAAGCCATTTGATAACATGACAAAATCTCTGCAGAATATAAATTTATTTTGGTAACGGTTAAAAATTTATACTTTTAGAACATTATTAATATAACATTTTCTACAAAAAAATCATTGATCCTAACCTAAAATGCATGTTATTTGAAAAAAGTGAAATGAAAATACGGACGGATTTATGTATAATGGGGACCAATTTTATAGGGGAAATTCTATTAATGAATATAATGGTTGAGATGATATATTCACGCTAAAAGCACAAATAGTTCAAGTGCATCCTCGCCCGTGCCTCAAGCGTGATTTATGTCGCAATGGGCATAGTATATACACCTTCTTCCCGCCTAAACCATCTCTAGTTCAAAGGTGCATCATAATACATTTAGTAAACCATACCATTGGACGAGTTGGTTTATGACAAGCAACAATGCTTTCCAACAATTTGGTTTGGTACTTGTTGAGAACCTAAGGAGAAATTTCAAGTAAGGGCAAGTGAAAATGACATTCACAAACTCTGCATAGTGCTTTTAAAGGGTGTGAAGAATATCAACAAATAGAAATATATATATATATATATATATATATATATATATATTTATATATATATATATATGCATTTTGTCCTTTCAATATCAAATTTCATTGCTTTCAAGAACCTAAGAAACAAGATAGATGACTTGAGAAGTTTAAATACATAACAACAATAGTATAATCGTGTCTTTATGGGATTGCGTGATCTACTTCAAAATATTTGTGGGATACCATTTAACCAACTTGGGTTAATTGCTCGATCCACTTTGCCATGACTATGTCTTTACGGAATGCTATTTAACCAAATCATGGGACATTTATTTCTTATAATTCATTAAAAAAAGATATTGCTAAATCACTTTCATGCAATACAAAATTTAGTGAAAATTTATTTTTATTTTTTTATTTTTTAAAAAATTAATATTTTTATTTAGGGCACGCATGGTAACACTTTTGCAAATCAATTTCGCTTGAAGTGCTTCTAAAGTAGATATCCGTTTAGTAATGCAATTTTTGAAGTAGAAATCCATTTGATTATGCTACATTACATTTCTACTTTTGAAGTTATTTTTTAGTCAATTTCAAAAGTTAAAAAATGTTATTTCTCTTTCACAAGTAAAAATCTCTCAACATCAATATATCTCTCACTTTAACCTCTTTTCATTTTCGGCGCCTCTCTTTCCCAATCATGCCTCTGCCGTCGTCACCCACCGCCGCCAACCACCGCCAACCACCGCCCACCACCAACAACCACCCACTACCGACCACCACCGCCGCCGCACCTACATTGCCGTGTCGCTATCTCCGACAGACCAAAGTAAAAAATAAATAGTAATTAAAAAGTAAATAATTTTTTTAATAATAAAATTCTTTTTTAAAGAAAATTAAAAAATTAAAAAATGAAGTAGAAATTTTTCGGCCGCCGAGAATAATTTTTTGTAGATGTATTAATAATGTTCCACAAGTAGAAATTTTCAACAGTTATCAAATATTTTTCTCGATCGTAAATCAACTTCAAGTAGAAGTAAAAAAATTAACTTCGCTCAAAATCAAAAGTAGAAAAATTAACTTTTGGTAAAAAATTGATTTTTGAAGTAGAAATATTGCCATCCGCGGCCTTAATGGCAGGACAAGATCGACGGCGGAGGACGACGGTCACCGGCGACGAACTATCTCTTTGTGATTTTGACTTGTGGAGAGAAATAACTTTTTTTTACTACTAAAAGTTGCTCAAAAATAACTTCGAAGCCAAACATTGCTTCAAAAATAAGAAAATAAAGTTGCATAACCAAACAGATTTCCTTGGAAGTTGCATTGCCAAATAAAGTTTTGCTCCATAAGCCCTTTTGGAGCAGAACAAAAATTCTACTTTAGAAGTGTGACCATGCGTGCCTTATAGATGAACAATGGTGGTATTTAAATTTGCAATATTTTTAATTTATTTATTTAAATTTTTTAATTGATTTGATTTGTTTGTTATCTTTTAGAATATTTGATCAAATGATTCAAAATATGGAGAGCTGCTGCATTTAGAATAGATTGCATCGTTAAATCAAAATTGCATCTTGGATAAAATATTCTAGATAATATTTGCATGTTTAATCAAATTCTAGAATTATTTAGTTTAGATTGCATTCTAGGATAGAGAGTGCACGTTCAACTAGATTTTTATGCCTTGACTTATCTTTAATAGGTTAGAGTTTAGGTTAATTTAAACCATAAAATATGTAAGATAACTATTGTCTAGGCATAGTTTATTTTAGGGTCATAAATAATTTCAAAAATGATAAAAATGTCATCCATGCCATGTCATCATGCATTATATGCCATGACATTTAAATTGAATGTTAGGATTAATCTTAATTAAATAGCATGTCATTAGGATAGTCATGTAATTTAGTTTATTTTAATGCATACTTAGGATAGTTTGCACTCGTTCATGTAATTGCATTTTAGATTAGAAATTCATGCATTGCATTTAGGTTAGTCTTTTTTCCTTCAAAAAAATGAAAATCATAAAGAGAGAATAGTTGTTTGGCACATGTTCCCTAAAATTTATCTTGGATTCTGGATATTTTATTTAATTGATTGCGCACCCGCATGGTAACCTATATTAGTGACTTATGTTTAAATCAATTAAAGCGGCCTGATTAAATGTGTTTTATGCATTAGAAAGTCTAGCGTGACCAAGTCCCTAAGTCCGAATCTCTTATTCATATAAGAAATTTAGTTCTCCCGCTTCGACCTACCATAAGCAGATTAGTGGCAACTCCGAATCAGATAAATCATATTTACTAAGTTAAGCCCTAAGTTGCGATTTGGTATGGACTTGGAAGAGTTCGAGCTAGGTTAATTAAATAATTACTTTAGTAATCCATTAGCATAAATGAAAATTTAGGTTGCGACAATACTTAAACATTAATGTTGTTCATCTTCTTCCTTAGTTCACTACTTGGCCCTACCATAATACTAGTTTTGCTTCTAGCATATGCTTTTTGTCATTTCTTCTATTCTAAATAGTTTAAACTAACTTGGGATCCCAACCACAAAAAAAAAAAAACTAACTTGGGCGAGAGTGCTTCAATAGTTTTCGGAAAATGATTAGCTGACAGTGCCGTCAGCTTTTCATCCTGAACGGTGGCATCTCCAGCTTTAGCTCTCCCCCTTAAATAATATGAGTAAATTTTGTTTCTTTAAATAAGACCAACTCTTTCCCAACATGTGATACTGTACCATTACCTAATGGTACTTTTAGGCTAGCAACGCTCATAGTTTTACAACACGCTTGAGCGATATCAAGAAAATCTATTTGTAGGAGTTTTGATTGATTTTTACCTAATCACTTTCGTTCATCTTAAATCCATGAAGAAACTTTAGGGTCCCCATAAAAAAAATCTATTTTGAAAAGCCAGATTATCTGCAGGTCTAGTTTCCACACAAGTTAATTAGCAATGACTTCTACTTGTGTTTCTTATTTTGATTCCTCTGCTCGCCGTGGACAAAGAGCGAGTGGGAGTCTGATTCCACGCTGTCATGGCCAACATGATCGCCGGTAAGTGGCTCTAGATCTGGATTGAGGTCGATGCGGTGTTGTAGGTGATCAGGCTCTGTGAAACCTTGCTCAACAACAGCGCTTGCCAGGTCCTTGGCATGGCGAATAACGGGATCTTGCCTAAGTTCTCCACCCCGATGTCTAAATGGTTCGGCACTCCATGGGCGGGGATCTTGCTGTCCACCTTCATTGGCATTGCCGTCTCCAACATGTGCTTCACAGACATCGTAAGATTAGAAACACGAAGAGAGAGCTAAACACGATCACTATGATGATTGACAGATATTTTCTTGGTCGTGTGGAGTTAAATAATTCAACTATGATCGTTTGGCTTGGATGGCAACGCCGCATCACAGGTGGAATAATCTGCTTGCCGACGATGGAGACAAGTGCTGTGGGAAATGACCACCTTCTTGACAGTGATGATTCGGAAGGAGACGTGGAATAGCGAGACATTGGACCTTGATTTTTTTTTCTTTTGGGTCGAGAAAAAGGTTGCATAACTTTAAATTTAAGGTCCTTTCAAAAAAAGGCCACCGAGGGGCATCAACACAAAGTAAATTCCACAAATGAGGCGGAGGTTTGGAGATTCAATTTGCTGAGACACAATTTGAACGGTGGGCGTTTACTAACCAGTCAACCACGTTGTTCACGTTTCTATCACAATGGGCTACGGAGACTTTCGGCATATGGGCCAAGAGAGTTTGAACTTCGACACCCTTAAAAAATACACAAAAGAACATCCACTAGAACCGTCGAGAAAAAAAAAGATGCGAAAGAGAGAAGCATAATATATATATAATAGGGGTAAGTACACTACGTGTGCCATAACTTGTGTACGGCCCTTACTTGAGTACCACAACTTTTAAAAATCGATCACTTGAGTGTCATCGACTATTCGGCTCGTCGGAAATCCTATGTGGCCAATGGAAAGTCCGATGTGACATCGCCGGCATGATTTTTTTGAATTTTTTAGTATTTCTAGAATATATATTTATTTTCAATTTTTTTTATTTCCCTATGTATTTTTTTTCTAGTTTATGACATTGGCCGGCGAGGCTCACTCGGCGACCCTTGCCGGCCACGATTCGTCACCGAGGGGCGAGGGCCGCCTCACCCTTTCTTGGCCGGGCCGCGAGGGCCGTTGCAACCTCACGGCCATGGGGGAGGGCGCAAAGGGCCTCGCCGGATCCGGGCGAAGGGCCCTCGCCCATAGGCTGCAAAGGCCCTCGGCCGGACCTGGCGAGGGCCGTTGTGCCCTCGCCTTATCAATCGCAAGCGGTAGCGTAACGGCACTCGCCCCGGATCCGGCAAGGGTCTTCGCACCCCCACTAGCCATGGCCGAGAGGGCCGTCATGGCCTCGCCGGCCGAGGGCAAAGCGGCCCTCACCCCTCGTCGACGGATTCGTGGCCGACGAGGGCCACTAGTGACCCTCGCCGGCCAATGTAAAAAAAAGCAGAAAATAAAAAACCAAAGAAAAATGGAAAATAATATAAAATAATGATAAAAAAATTCACGTGTGACGAAAAAATTAATGAAAATAATAAAAAAAGACACATAGGACAATTTGACTGAAGTGGTATTCAATGATCGATTTTGCTCCCATTTGATATTCAAGTGAGCGAAAAAAAATGTTATTACATGAAGTGAACGCCGTACAAAATTTATGGCATTGTGATGTATTTATCTCTAGAAAATAGCACACAGAGCTTATTTATAAGAGCACTAACTTCCTCCTCACACAACACAAGGTGAGTTGGAACAAATCAATTTGAATATGAAAAATAATCTGAACAATGTCACAAAATCTTCTATTAAAATGAGCTTCAACTGATCCGAGGCTAGGCGGTGTGTGGCGGCGTGTTTGATAGGTCTAGGCTTTCATTGACAACGAGATTTCAGTATGTTGATCATCTAACAGCGACAAGTCTGATGATGGTGTCAGCTTTTCGAAACAACAAGTGCAAAGTCGAGAATTGGAGGCTAACATCATGTGTGCTTTGCGGTCAACTTTGCTATTGGAGCTAAACAACGTGCGTCTTTGTGGTCGACTTTGCTATCTGAACATTAATCAAACAAATGCGGCCGATACGGCTAGCATGGCCATAGCAAGCGAAGTAAACCAGGCTTTGCTGAGCAAAAGTTACTGGGCAAAGAAGCATCTTCGTGGCGTCGTAAAATACTTCCATGAAAAAGAAAAAAGTTTGACTTTGCGACACATCAACAACGTTGTAACACAACTATCCTGGCGCTTGGGTGCACGGGGTGCAAAGTGCAACCGGTGCAGTTGGGTTGCCTCAAGAAATGAGGCTTTCATATCAAATTGAAAATAATAAGATGTGGAAGAGATAAATATGGAATATCTGTATACTTCAATGTACATAGAAAAGATTACATAGAGTCTACTTATAGGCTCGCTAAAATTACATATTTACACACTTAGTACTAGGTAAACAAACAAAACTAACCTTGAGGGGAAGTGATAGAATAACTAAATACTAAATCGGATCGTTATCTAATAACTTAAGGTTTTAGACCAATGGTTGTAGTCTAATCAAATTTCATGTGATATCAAAGTAAGAGGTTCTCAGTTCGAATCTTTCCAAGTCTATATTTGCATCCACAATTACATATTTTCACTTGTAGTATCAGGCAAAAAGATCAAATTAAGGATGAAGGGGAGTGATAGAATAATTTAATATAAAAATCGCGTCTTTATCTAGATAGTGATCCCACAAAATCTGACAAAAACAATTATTTGATGGACATCGGTGTCAGCTGATTGGGATTGCATGAAAATTGGTAAGCTCTTGCGTCATGCGATAGGTGCAACTTTGCTTTATAGGCTGGTAGAAGCCTCGGAAAAAGCAATTGTGAAAGTCCAAATCAAGCCACAACACACCACATCAAAGGCATATCAACATATCACCACCTGCCGTGTCAACCTCTTATGTTAGGCCAGGCTCCCCCTGCACCAATATTATCATGCCTCAAACTTCATATTCTACCTCAATCATCCTCACCTAGCTAGAGAAGGCAAGACACAATAAGCTGCTCCATCAAGAAGTCGCATCGGGGATTCTTTCTTTGACATATCCACCCAACATTAATACATATTGAAAGTGGACCACTAATCAATCATCAGCTCCATAGCCACTTGTTCGGCCAACGCAACTGAACGCCAATAACTTCACGTGAGCAGAACTTGAACACTTAAAGTGTTACTAACGTTTGACAAATTTTGATCTGAAGTCAATTTTTTCCGAAAGCCTGGTTAAATGGTGCAAACGGATGATATCCATTAAGAGCCTTTCAACAACAGCCAATTAGTCTCAACATGACACTCGAATTGTGAGAAATTCGGCCTAATTCATGGTGATCCGACAGTCACCAGCTTAAGGAAATATCTAGTGTTTTGCCAAACCATTAAAAGGATATAACAAATTCTCCATGTTTCTTATTCTATTTTATTCAACCTTATCGTAATCTTGACCCCGACGAGCTGCTCACTGCCTAATATTTTAATTGTTGCATCAATAAAACGAGGCTTGCGCTATTTTCACACAGGAAATGTCGCAATTGCCGGCTCTACAAAATCATCCCTCAAGGCAATTGGTATGATGTGATGAAGCTTCCTGTGAGTGCTGAAAAGTATCGGGAAATTATATATATAAAAAACCTTAAATTTATTGTAACTATGCAAATTTAATTCTGATTTTTTTTGTCAATTCAGTCTTAAACTTTTCGCACTTGTGCCAATTCAGTCTTTACGGCTAATTTTGGTTGGAAATCATTGACGTGATGCTTCGCCGACGTGATGATTTTTTTAATAATTTTTTCAAATTTTATTTTTTTTCTTACGTTTTTCTTTTTCTTTTCCATATCTTCTTCTTCTTTTTCTTCACCGGCCTTAGACGAAGCTCGACTTCATCGTCGTGGAGCGAGGTCATACCTCCTGGGTGGGTACCTCCCTCCACTTATACCAAGGTACGTGAAGTTAATTGTGTTTGACTCTTCGACTTGTATGAGTTAAACTCAACCGTCTAATCTATTTATTTAAAATGAACGTGTCAATTTGCTTAATTACTTAGCCCACACAGAACATATTTGGATTAAATTAGTTTTCTTTCCTATAAAAACTATATTATAAGTGAAGTATGGTTATTTATTAAATATTGGTAAGCTCTTACGTCATGCAGTGGGTGCAACTTTACTTCATGTACTAGTAGTAGCACCATAAAAGCAATTGCAAAAGTCGAAATCAAGGAACAAATTATTCATTCAAAGGATTTGTCATGAAAGTTCTATGATGGATTATGAAATTTACTTTCGTTCCATCAAACATAGAATAATCTTTTTTCTTTCAAAACATAGAATAATATATATGTATATAATAAATTGCTTCTAGAGTGAGATGACAAACCCCGCCTAATATAGGAGACATGAATAATCTTTGTATTAGAGATGCGGAATAGAGATGATCCATTGTTTTGACGATTGTTTTGTACTTGAGCTATTGCTTTGACAATTTAAAGTTTATGCAGACACCCTAATCCATGTAGAGCATTTATTTTGGAAATCCGCTAATCAAAGTACCTGTACCAAATATATTGGGACACGCAAGTCCAATAACTTCGAATGGAAAGATCGCCAACAAGGTGAGCCAAGTTCAAGCACATTAACATATGTATAGACCCACTTTCACTAAAAACTTAAATTAATGAGTTGAGTGTCAATTAAGATACATTAACTACTTCCCAATGCAACACATTCCCTTTTTAGGACTTCTTGCATTTGACATCCTCACAGTGAACCTCAACAATTCCCCACCTCATATGTGACCCTCCTATGTTAGGCCGGCTCCTTTTAATCCAAGCATCCTTTTGCACCAACGTTTTCATATCTCGAACTTTATATTTTACCTTAATCATCTGGACCTAGCCAAGTTCAGCGGGAAGTCAACGGCACACAATCCGTCACCTCGATCGGGAAGTCACTTGTGAGATTCCTTCGTTGAGATATACGTCAAACATTGATATGCAATGAGAGTAGGCCACCAATCAACCATCAACTCATATATCACTTGTTGGGCCGACGCAACATAAAGCCAACAACTCTACCCGAGGAGAGTTTGGACACCTATTTTCAACCAACTTTGGCCGAAAGTCAAGCTTCATCAAATAAATGATTAGATGTAACAAATCTTTTCACGTTTAATCTGTTCGAGTAGAACCTTCCTTCTAAATATTTTGATTCTGAAAAAACTATCATTTTCTTTGAAAGAATCCGTTAAATGAGTACGAATATTTTATTATAAGGTGAACATGTGAATGAAAGCTTATATTGTTCCAAACCCGACGATCGACTCAAGTGGTAGTCATCATATATTTGCTTCGAAGTTATTCGGATGGAGGATGTTACTTCCTATGAAGACTTGTTCTTATGAAGATCTATGTTACACGTCAGCAAAGACTTTATTGGAGCTCGTAGTCACTGTTCAAGTCTGTTCGATTCGGAGAATCTCTACTTCGAAGGCTATTTCTAAATAATGTTCGGATTCGGCAATATCATTTAGACAGATTCTAAAGACCCACGTTTAGTAGGTTTTCGATATTGGTGGTATTACTTATGGAAGTCTGTAATCTTTGATTGACAAAATTATTTTCCAATCAAATCAAGAGAATATCTACGATTGGATATTACCTTCCAAGAATAAGATTTGCTGAATATTTGAATTAACTCTACTTATGGGAATTGAAGATTTAGTTGTATAGGTGATTGAATCGAAGAGTTCGGACTCAACTCCAACGACTCTCATGTCTTCCCAGATACGTCTCGTTCAATCACGATTGATGACGTCCAATCAATGATTAAAGAGCGATCATTTGAAGACCTATACAGTGGCTAATTTGGGGGTAAAGGAGTATAAAAGAAAATCCATGGTGACTAGCAGAGACGCATCGTAACATACCATTCCAAAGTGTTTAAGTTGTTCGATTCACATACTTGTTCTCGAGAGTTAAATGTGTTATCTTTGAGAGGTTACGTAAGAGTGATTGAGAGCGATATCTCTTGTAACCTTCATTGATTCATATAGTGGAATTCAGTCAATCGATCGTCATCGTGGGAGAGTGGATGTAGGCTTGCTAATCCGAACCACTATAAGTATTGCGTGCAATTCCCCCTTCTCTAAACTCTTCTTACTATAATTAGTTCATCTAAACATTATTTTACTGATTGTATTAAGTTTGTGTTTCAAAACTGTTTGAATTCGCGTTAAGTTTCAAAACTATTCGGAATCACCTATTCGCCATTCTCTAGGTGATATTGCTAGATACGACAATTGATATCGGGAGCAGGTTGCTCATTATATTGAAGTGTTTTACTTCTAAGTTAATGATCTACTATTTCTAGCAACAATTTCTTAGGAACATGTGACTCACATTATGGCAAAAAATCGTCATACTTTGACGGAAAAGATTACAATATGTGGTGCAACAAAATGAAGTGGTTCTTCAAGGCATCGGGCATTCGATGTGGGATGTTATTGTTAATGGAGTAGTTCCTGCTGTTACACCAACTCCTTCTCTTGGAAATGAGAATAACAACAATATAGATGTTAAAGCAACGTTGTCGGATGCCGAAAAAGCAAAAAGAAAAGGACTCGATTCCAAAGCTGTTCATGTGTTATTTTGTCCATTATCCACTCTTCTATATAATCGTGTTGCGAGAAGAAGAATCAAGAAAGGCTATATGGGATAGACTTCATGTCACATTTGAAGGAACTAGCGAGTGAAAAAAACCAATATCGGCATTCCGCTAAGTGACTATGAAGCTTTTAAGATGAAGCCCGATGAGTCAATTGCTGATATAATTGACATATTTCAAATACTAACAAGTGGCCTTGCAAGGCAAGGTACTCTTGTTCTTGAACCAATGCAAGTCATAAAAATTCATCAAGCCTTCCATATAGGAATGTGAAACAATCGGACTTTTGTCCGTTGATGAGCTTGTTGGAACTCTACAATCATACGAGACAGAGCGAACAAATAAGACAAGAGACTCAAAAGATAAGAAGTCAATTGCATTAAAATCCGAGATTAATCATGAATTGTCCGATTCGGATGATGAAGATGAAGATGATGATGAGCTTGCACTCATGGTAAAGAAATTTAGAAAAATGGCTCAAAGAGGTAGAAACTTCAGAGGAAAGAAATCTTTCAAACGGTAATGATCGAGACAATCAAACAATGACAAACAAGAGAACAAAGATGTAATATGTTTCCATTGTAGGAAGGCAAGGCACATCAAACCCAATTGTCCACTTCGAACAAAGAGAAGATCAAGTACGAGAAATACAAGAAGAAGGCATTGAAGGTCGAAATTGAAAGTATTTCAAAAAGATTTTCTCATAGCTCAAAAACATTGGAAAATATTATTTCAAAACAAGTTTTTTTTTTTAACGACAAATCTGGTTTGGGTCTTAAAAAGGAAAACAATCTCAAAAATAGATTTCCGAAGCAAATGACAGAATTTTGTGAAAACCTTCCAAATCTATATATAGACTGTATTTTCATAAGCAGTTTACAAAGTCTTATGTGCAAAAGTTTTGCATAAAGCGTGGTGGATTTAATCATATCATATATAATTATATGAAAGTCCTGGAGATCGGTTAACGGGAAATTATCAATTGTCACTAACTCGGATGGACCCAAGAAAATCCGAGTGCTAAAGAAATAGTTAGTTACATTCTATTTGCATGTACTAAAGAAGAGAAAGGAAAAATGATTTATGGACTATGGATGCTCAAATCAATCACTTGGCGATCCAGAAAATTTATTCAAATATCATAATACAATGGTAGAAGTGTATCCTTTGGGGGAAATAACAAAGGAAAAGTCATTGGCAAAGGAACCGTGAGAATTGAAAACTTAACGATAAATGATGTTTCTTTAGTCAAGGGACCGAATTACAATCTTTTCTCTAAAAGTCACCTCTACAACTCTGGTTATCAAATTTATTTTCAAGATACAAAATTCTCAAGTGTTAGTAAAGACAAGAAGCAGAGTTTCACCGAGCGACGTCATGGAAATATCTATCTCCTTGATGTTGATTTTGAAGAATTGAAGTGACTTATATCCCGTTAAAGATGAACATGAACTATTGCATAGAAAGTTAGGCCATATCGTATCAAGCACATATCAAAGCTATTCGCCAAGAAGCTGGCTCGAGGTTTGCTACAAACAAAATTTGTAAAATCGAACTTTGTTCAGCATGCACTCTCGGTAAACAGGTTGTTTAACGATGAGCAAAGCCTATAGAGTCTACAACAAAAAATTTCGTACGATTGAAGAATCTATGTCAAATTTGATTAGACCTTTTAGAATTAGAATGATTAATCTGAACTTGCTCAAGTTCTAGCACTTCCTCAAAGTTCGAACCTTTGAAAGAATCTAAAGAGAATGTTATTTCCGAAGACATTCGGAAGTTAGATTATCAAACAAAGTAAACACCGGTGGAGATACGGCGTGAATCTAAAGATCCAAATGCTACGCAAGAAGAAAGGTCTAACAAAAACTGGAAACATAAATCCAATCACCCTAAGGAGCTTATTATGGGAAGCTTGGATGACGGTATCAAAACCGGATCGATATCCAAGCAAGCAATGAGTAACATAGCACTTATTTTCGAAGTTGAACTGAAAGTAATTGAAGAAGCGCTATCGATGATAACTAGATTAATGCAATGCAAGAAGAACTTCATCAATTCAAAATCAATGATGTCCGGGAACTTGTATCAAGACCCAAGAATCGTCATGATGATAGGAACAAAATGTGTATTTAGGAACAAGCTAAATGACAAAGGAAAGTTCATCGGGAATAAAGCAAGACTAGTAGCTAAAGGCTATTCCCAAGAAGAAGGAATAGACTACAACGAAATCTACGCACCGGTTGCTAGGTTAGAAGCCATAAAACTACTCCTTGCTTATGCTTATTACAATGATTTTAAATTTTTTCGGATAGAAGTAAAAAGTGTGTTTTCGAATGGATACATCAAAGAAGAAGTTTATGTCAAACAACCCCTGATTTTGAAGAATTGAGAGGAAAAGATCTGTCTATACATTGAAGAAAGCCTTATACGGTTTAAAACAAGCACCACATGCTTGGTACGAAAGGTTAAGTAGCTTTCTATCTTAACAAAAGTTTATTAAAGGTAATGTTGACACTACTCTTTTCATTCGAAGTAGGGTAAGGACATTCTTCTTGTTTAGATTTATGTTGATGATATTATTTTTGGTTCTTCGAAGAACATCTTTACAAGAATTTTTCAAAAGTAGTGCGGGATGAGTTCGAAATGAGCATGATGGGAGAACTAAGATTCTTCCTTGGACTTCGATACACACCGGACAAAGAAAGGAATTTTTATTCATCAAGAGAAATATGCACTGAAAATTGTCAAGAAGTTTATTTTGAAAAATTGCAAAAAGATAGAAACTCCTATGTCACATTCTTCCAAACTTGATAAAGATGAACAGGGAAAAGAAGTTAACCCAAAGCTTTATCGCAGAATGATCGGCTCACTTTTATATCTCACAGCTTCGAAACCCGACATACTATACAGTGTCCGCTTATGTGCTAGATTTCAATCAAGCTTAAGAGAATCACATCTCACAGCAATAAAAAAAATCATCAAGTATATAGGGACATATTCCAAATATGGTTTATGGTATTCTAAGGATTCCGATTTCATTCGAGGGGATATTCGGATGCGAGATCTCATCGGATGTAAAATTGACAGGAAAAGCACTTCTAGAACCTATCAACTTATGGGAAATATGCTTATTTCTTTGTATTTCAAAAAGCAAAGCACAATTGCTCCTAGTATAGCGAAGCAAAATATGCATCTCTAGGAAGTTATTGTGCTCAAATTCTATGGTTAAAACAACAACCGAGAGATTATAGAGTAGAAGATTCTAATGTAGAGATCGGATGTGACAAAACAAGCGCCATTAATCTAACCAAGAATCCCATTCTGCACTCAAGGGCGAAACACATCGAGATTAAACATCATTTCATTCATGATCATGTCCCGAATGGAGATATCCACATTCAAGTATGTTGATTCGAAGAATCAACTCGCAGATATATTTACCAAACCTCTTGATAAAGAGACTTTCAATTTTATTCGAAACGAATTAGCTACTACTAATCCTTTATCTTGAGAAATATTAAGAACAAGGTTATCTCGCTAAAGTTCGAAACACAGAACATTTACTTAGAAGCAAAGTTCAAAAGCACAATTGCAGAACATTTGTTCAAAAGCAAAGTCCGAAGGACAGTTCGAAGAATGTTGATTAGAAGTAGAGGTTAGTTATTTCATTATTTTCTATGAATTGATCTCAAAGATTTAAAGTAGGTTCTCTTATGATCTTATCATATGCCGATCGGTATCATATATGCGAATTTTTTTATTCGAAATTGATTTTATTTCCAAAGTTCACCGCCTTATAGTTTTCTTTTCAAATTTTTAAAACAACACATACCGTCACCTTCTTTGAAAAACCGCTATTTATGTCTTAAACCCTTTCTATTACTTTTACGAACCCTAAAACACTTGAATCATCTTCTTTCAGAGCACTCATTCTCTTTCAAATCTCTTCTTCGAAATAAGCTTTTTCTACCATGGCTCCGAAATCATCCTCCTCTATAAAGAAAGTCGCAGAGGAAAGTATAGGGTGTCGAAGAAAATCATCATGGGTGACGAAGGGAAAAAGAACTCGCGACACTGCTCCAATCAATATCTCCGGGTCAAAACGTGAAGATGAGAGAGAGAATGCACAAAGGAAATCAAGTTTGTCTCGGACCGAGTTTTACAAAGGAGTTGCTCTGGCTCTCTCAATCAAACCCTTGTATGATTCTCTTAAAGATCAAGGGTCAACTGATGATATGGTTAAGTTCATGGATATACATAAATTCACTAGTGAGGAAGATTTTCTTAAAATCCTAGATCTACCATTACAAACTGTGACTCCTATTGCCACGGTTGTTCTTGAAAGTGCGTCTAGGAAAGGAAAAGAAAAGAAAAAGTTGTGGCATCTGGTGCAAGAAAACCTAAAAAGACGCCGCCAAAAGGAATTGTGATAGAGGAAAGTGAAATTGAAACCAAAGGAAGACCTGATGATGATGACGATGTGATGCGGGGACAAGATTTTTAAAGATAAACTATTTCTTAGTGAGAAACATGACAAGTATGAGATGATGAAGGAAAGAGGTGTTATGCCCCACAGGGTATTTGACGTGAAATATTTTGATAGGGTTGGTATCCCTATAAGGAAACATGTAGAGCAGATGAAGTTAAGAGACTTTGCAACTATCAGAAGGACAATCTTTCCTGACTTGGTGGCTCATTTCTACTCAACTCTAGGCTTTAAAGATTTCAACTCTCTATATTACAATATTGGAGATGATAGATATCATTTGCATGTTGCTGAACTTGCCAACTTGATGGGTATCGAGGCAAGGGACTTTGTGCCCATTGATGTACAACCTGATGTTGCCTACAGTTTCTTGACCAAAAAAGAAAATTATTTTAGAGACTCAAAGGCTCACGATTCTTACAATGACTTCCCATTGAAGCACATTGTAATGCACAAGATTGTAATCGAATGTCTGAGACCAAAGGCTACATCAAAGACATACATTTCAAAGTATGAAGCTAAATTGATGTTGGGTCTACTATCTGGGTATAATTCTCTCTAGCTCACACTGTCCTTCTCCATATGTATAGAACTGTGTAGAAATTGAAGGGCAATTGCCTTATACAGGGTTAGTCCCTCGGATTCTGTTCTTTCACAATGTCAATATCCCAAATGAGCTTGCTCAAAATCAGAGTCAAGTCATGGCTGCTAGAGAATTTATGATTCAGAAAATGAGATTTAAACTGACTGCTGGAGGATGGATGAACAAAAATAGAGAAGTTGTTCAGGTTGAACTAGAAAAGAAGAATGTTGAGGCAGAAAGATCTGCCAAGAGAAGAAAGACTGCTACAAGGAATGGAAATGAGGTTGTTGAATCCTCAGAGGAAGAGGATCCAGAAAAAGAAGAAGAAAAGACAGAAGAATCTGACATTGAAAGCACTCCATCAGTTTCATCTATAGATATTCCTAATGCTCATACAAATGATGTTGATCTTACTGATAAGGGAAAGCAAATGTTACTGGAGATGTTGGGACAACACATATGCAGAAAGTTCCTAATGACAAAGAAGACGACCTTCATAAGATTCATGTTGGTAAAGAAGACAAGAAAATGGCAGAAGGAGTAACTTCTGTAGAAAAAAGACAAGAAGAGCACAATCGGGAATGGCATGATGAGTTATGGGATGCTTAGAGGAATGAGCTTAAGCATGCAACTAGTGTCGATTAGCCAATCCCAAGTCCAAATGTGTCTGAAGATGACATGCAGGTTGATAAAACTGACGAGTTTTTGATTGTTGGCATGGAAGCTGTTGTTGTGATTCCTATTCAATCAGCAAAGATTCAAGGATAAAAGAAAGATGAATCTGAAGCCTCGATTTCTGTTCGGAGGCAAAGTGACTCGATTGCTCGGATGAAGCACATTGTTGATCAAAGTATGCAACCCAATGAAAGTGATGCAAATGTTCAGAGGAGCAAACTTTATTGAAGAAATCTGTTGTCAATGCTGGAGAAGAAATTTCAAAGGAGAAAGAATTTATTATAGAAGAACTTGAAAAAGAGCCTTCAGATGCAAACCCTGCTCAGATTTAGGGGGAGGTTGATCTACAAAGAGTTCTGAATTCCTCTGCCAAAGGCACGGCACCAGCAGTTGAAAAAAAAACACAAGCACAACTCCCGTAAGGAAATCGACACCTGTAGAAACTCTGGATGCTTTTATCGGAGATCTTCTTAGAGTGTCATTCAGAAGCACATGGAGAAGCTTCGGACATAAGTACTACAGAGGATGGATGCTCTAGAGAGCATGGTTTTAAAGAAGTTGAACACATTCCAGGATACGCTCGATAAATATTGTCGTCTCTTCTGCTCTGAGATGGCAAGTTTGGAAACTTATATGCTGATTAGAGATGACAAGATCACTCGAGAATTTCCACACTTGCAGGCCCTTCGAGATTATATTCTTACAGTTAACAAGGATCATCAAGATCAGTCTAAAGAAGGTGCACAAGAGGGCGACAAAGAGCAAATGGATGTTCCCTCTTCTTCAACAAAACCACCTCCACCACCGTCCATTTTAACCTATTTTTCAAAAAGCCTGTGTTTGATTTGGTTTTGTTTTGAATCAAACATCTCTGGGCTGTTATGACTAACTCTATCATGTCCTTACTATGGGCTAATAGTTCTGCTTAAATAAACTTTGGATTGTATGCTATTCTATCGTTTATCCCTCTTACTGATGACAAAAAGGGAGAGAAGTTGCTAGCCTCCTCTATTTTATTGCAGAACTGCAAGTTCATATGATTCATATGCAATTCATTACCATTTTGGAGAAGCTTATGCAATGGTGAAGTGGTGAAGTGTCTTAAAAGAATTCACTTGAGGAATTGTTATTGATACTCGGCAAATTTGCTCGGTGATATCTTTTACTATATGTATATTGTTCATATGCTTATCTTTTCGAAAAGATTCACTCAGTTTAAAAGTTACTCTTTTTCGCGCTTATATTCTGTTCATAAATTTTTTTCAAAATCTACTCTCATTGAGGAAGTTTTGTTATAATGAAAAAAAGGAGAGATTGTTGAGAAAATCTTCCTTTTGAATATTTTGATTCTAACAAAACTATTCTTTTCTTTGAAAGAATCTGTTTGATGACTATAAATATTTTAGTGCAAGGTGAACATGTGAACGAAAGCTTATATTGCTCCAAACATAGCGATCGGATTCAAGTGGTAGTCGTCATACATTTGCTTCCGAAGTTATTCAAATGGAGGATGTTCTTCCTCTCGAAGACTTGTTCTTATGAAGATCTATGTGACATGTCAGCAATGACTTTATTGGAGCTCGTGGTCACTATTCAAGTTCGATTCAAAGAGTCTCTACTTCGAAGACCGCTTCGAATAATGTTCGGATTCTCGCAATATCTTTCAAACAGATTATGAAGACCCACGTTTGGCAGGTTTTTTATATTGGCAGCATTACTTATGGAAGTTTGTAATCTTTGATTGACAAGATTATTTTCCAATCGGATCGGGGAGAATATCTACGATTGGACATTACCTTCCAAGAATAAGGTTTGCTGAATATTTGAATTAACTCAACTTATGGAAACCGAAGATTTAGTTGTATGAGCGATTGAATCGAAGAGTCCGGACTCAACTCTAACGACTATCATATCTTCCCGGATACTGTCTCGTTCAATCACGATTGATGACGTCCAATCAATGATTAAAGAGCGTTCCTTCGAAAACCTATCTAATGGCTAGTTTTGGGGGTAAAGGAGTATAAAAGGAAGATCCATGGTGACCAAGAGAGACAGATCGGAACATACAATTCCAAAATGCTTGAGTTGTTCGGATTCACATACTTGTTCCGGAGAGCTAAACGTCTTATCTTTGAAAGGTTACGTAAGAGTGATCGAGAGTAATATATCTTGTAAGCTCCATGGATTCATATAGTGGAGTCTAGCCAATCGGCTATCATCGTGGGAGAGTGGACATAGGCTTACTAAGCCGAATCACTATAAATATTGTGTGCAATTCCCTCCTTCTTTAAACTTTTCTTACTGTGTTTAGTTCATATGCACGTTATTTTACTAATTGTATTAAGTTTGTGTTTTGAAACTATTTGAATTCCACGTTAAGTTTCAAAACTGCTCAGAATCACCTATTCATCTCCCTCTATGTGATATTGCTAGATGCAACATAATCCAATCCTATCCTAGTCCTCATCTCGGCTCCTATCCACAAAATAATATCCTCTAACTGTGGCAACAAACATCTTATCCCTTGCAAACGGATTGGGTACATTTAACATATTGGCAAAAACCGAAAATCAATAAGACCATCGACCGGTCGATGCTTCCACAGTTTCTTGTCCTCGTATCCCGACATTTTCCCATGCCTGGATGGAGCCTGACAAACTTTTTTACCGGTACATATATGTCGGCGCACATCGTGAGGCACAGATAGTGTACTACACAGTAAATAAAGGATGCACCAAACCAAAACATTTTTATGCTGGTTAAGGAGGATGATACGCACATCGTCAGCATCTCCTAGCTCCCCTTTTAATGTTTGACAAATCCTAGAAGTACAACACGAGGCGTAGAATTATGCAGGCATCGGTGGACATCATTCCACAACTTAGACGTTATTCATATGCCCGGTGAACCGAGCTACAATGGTTGAATTATAACCTGAAGTCCAAGTTTGGGGCGGATCGTGAGGACTGGGACCGGGCAGTGGACGTACGCAGGGGACAGTTTGAAAGCGTAACGTTGCAGAATCATCGAGATGATGATCTTCACCTCGTGCGTCGCGAAGTTCATGCCTGCGCAGATTCGGGGCCCGAAGCTGAAGGGGGTGAACACGACTGGGTTGTTGTTGGTGGCTTTGGCGATGCCTTCCGCGAACCGCTCCGGCTTGAAGAGATGCACGTCTTCTCCCCAGATTTCAGGGTCATGGTGAAGCTTGAGATTTCCTATCACGATCTTGATACCGGCGGGAAGAACAAGTTTTCCCAACCTGAGTTGCTGGTCAACTTGCCTAGACACCCCAACGACAGGAGGGTATAGCCGCAGAGTTTCATTTATGATCATGCTAAGCTGTACACACAAAGAGAATATGATAGGCGTCATTTTTCATCAATCTCAACCTATGTAAGCAGAGAAATTTCTAGATAAGGCCATCCAAATTTGATTATTTTGTGAGATTGAACTTATTCTGATCTGCCAAAGTTAGCCCTAGACCAAGAATCCGTATTCGTACCGTCTTTAATCTTGCAATACCCTCAGCGTCGGGATCATTGTTCCCGAACACATGGAGAACCTCCTTTCTCGCTTCCTCTTGCCAATCAGGGTGAGTCGCTAGGAGGAACACAACCCATGCGATCAACGAATTCGTGGTTTCTTGTCCGGCAAGGTAGAACGTCTTGCACTCATCCACCAGATCTTCGATTGTGATTTTCTTGCTCTCATCCGTGCCACGAGAAGCCTTCACAAGCTGTCCAAGGAAATCATTCCCGAAGTCAGCTGCCTCGCCGGCCTTCACCTTCTCTTCCCTTTTCTTGATCATCCTCAGTATAGCGTCAAATATGCCTTTCTCGAGCTTCTCTGCTTCGATTTCATCCGCCAACTTCCACAACTTACTGAGGAGTATTCCACAAGAGATTCCTCTAGTATGTTAGGCTCAACTCCAACTAAACAGAGGTTATCCTGAAAATAAATCGCCCAAACCAATTTGTTCTTAGGAAAAGAAGGAATACCTTAGTCCTGGGAACCTTACATGAGGAACGTTTCTGGTTACTAACATTCCCAACTCTGTCAACATCTGGAAAATACTCCTGCCCTCGACGTAGCTGCTTCCGAATGCTGTTTTCGAAATCACTTCGCATGTGAATATCTTAAAATCTTCGAACGCGTCAATCTCTTTCCCTTCCTGATGCTTCCACCTTGCTAGCATCTCGTGAACGGTCTCCACCATCACCGGAACCATATTCTGCATTTCGAGTTCAATCCCCACAAAATTAGTACCATCTCAATTCAAAGAACAGTTCTTCTTTCCCGCCGACGACGTCTTAACGGCTCCGTTAGCTCGATATCGAAACACGCAGTCAGCTCTTTTGAATCGCATGAAGTTGTATTCAAGATTGAAATTGTTGAAGTAGTGAACTTGGAGCACTTTAAGGTCAAGCTGAATTACCTTCAAGCTCTCCCCATGGAAAGTGTAATTGGCGAGTCTACGCTGTTTTGCCCATTTTTCTTCATTATTGGTGGTCACAAGCCCATCCCCTAAAAGCTGCTTGACAAAGTCCTGAGGTGGTGGTTTGGGGTATGTCTTCTCTCGATTAACCAGCACCTCTTTGATGAGTTCTGGCTCTGTGATGACCAGCAGAGCTTGAGTCCCATGCCAACTTAAGTAATTTCGCCCTACAAAACTCACAATAAATTCCAATCAACAACTAAGGTCGGATGCTCCTGCGGCAGGCTTTCGTTACCGACATGAAGTAGAGCAACAAATCAGAACTAAAGCTTAGGAGTTGATTCTATTACCGTATGCGTTGGTCCATGCGTGGATTTCAGGCTGAATCTTGGGGAATATGTCATGAGAGAGATTGCTCATGGGTGTGTCCCTGACCTGCATGGACATCTTGAATGATTCCTTGGTGTTTCCATGGACGAACTTGTAAGGGGGACCCCTGATTCCCTGCTCGTTCATTATCCTCTGTATCCTGAGTGGTTTCCACCATAGCTTGTACCAGAGCCTGGCAAGGGACAGGAAGAGGAACAGGAACAGGGGAATCAAGATGATGAGCACTTGCATGGTTTTCTTTCCGAGGTTAGGGAGGAAAGGAAGGTAAGGAAGGAAGCGGAGGAAACTAGAAATCCAGATCACGGGCTGTGTTGAAGTGGGTGATGATTATGTAGATGATTTCAGTGGCTATGGGGCGGAGGAATCTGCGAGCCGGGGAGCGACAAGGACAGCCTTTTGGCATTGCTTGTTAGGATGATGGTCCTGACCCTGACTTTTCTCGGAGATGGTGACAGGGCGACACTGACGCTGAAAATGACGCTGTTGCCGGCTCTTGGAATTTTCAAGAAATTCGTCCCTCCAGACAATTAACTGTGACGTGATGAAGTTTCCTTTGTGTGCTGAAAAGTCCAGGTGTTTCGTTCAAGGTTCGACGCCTCGAGTTAAAAATCGTCTTTGCTAATTAGTTTTTATGGTCAAGCATTTGCATTTTATCAGGATGCGTATGGAAAAGGATCACTTAGACCAACTCTAGGCTCAAGTTACTAAAGTTGGACAGGTGGTAAGCTTGCCTGGATGGCCTACGCTGTGTTGAAAAGATATCTATATGATCCGGAACTATTATATGTCCCAAGTATACTATTGAGATAATTTCAGAGGTTTTCCCTAAAAACTTTCTTGTCTTGCATATGTGTTCTAAGCCTCAACCATGAGCTTCTTGTAATTCATCGAATTTCATAGACTTCAAGTTGAGACTTCGTAGTATCTTAGATTATGGGTGGCATATTAATCTATTTCGTGTCATGATCATGTCAACCCCGTTGGACAGATGTTGGATAGATTGTGTTTGGCTCATCAACCCGTGTTGAGACCTTCCTGGAGTTGAATCACCAAGGGAAGGCTAATAGATTACTAAGCGTGATGCTCAGCATGGCTCTCCCAAGCCCTACCCACTGCAACTCAGTACCCAATTCAAAATACCTTGATGTGCTAAGCAAAGCTTCAAATGAATGTTCTAATAATATATTAATCAAGGACCAAGCAACCACACAAAGTATGCATGACCTAGATATGATTTCTAAATATGATTATGCAATGTCAATCAATTCTTTTTAATTCTCTTGTTTAACATGAATATGACGTCGTTACATGAATTCTAATATAACTGTCTCAATCACTGATGTTAGGGGTTATTATCATGACTTTCGGATCTAAAAAATATGATATGCATGCTATGAGACTAATTAAATCTTGGGATAATGACACAAATAGTCTTTGAACTTTAGCTCAATGTGTAATGTGGTCTCGTGAACTTTTAATTTGACTAGTGGAGTTCTTTGAACTTTTGGAACATGTTCAACTTAATTCCTAAATTATATGAAGATGTTCAATGTAGTCCTTTCATTAATTCAAGTTCAATGACGACTTTGAATATTTTTTTATAGTTCAAGGGCTAAGCTCAACATGTTCTAAATTTTCGGGGAGCAAATTGAATAAATTAAAAATTCAAGGATCATATTGCGACATTGGATTAAGGTTCAAGAACTATATTTGGCAAATTAAAAGTTCGAGGATCATATCGCACATCAAGCAAAATTTAGGGACCGTTCGTGTCATTTTTCCTTAACACTTTGAAACTACATGCAATCTATATGATTCTAATAAATTTTGTTATTATAATGAAAAGTATGAATTTTTCTAAATCTACATGCATTTTAAGATGAACATGCATTGTTCTAATTAAGAAGACCCTGAAATATAAATTATGAATGCGCTCTAAACTCTAAACATGGGGACGTGGGAGTGGCCATCGCTTTCCGTGTCCATTTTCATGATGATGATAATGATGATGTTGTTGTTGTCGTTGTTGTTACCCCGTCGTGTGCACTGGCGGAGAACTTTCGGCCGGGAGCTGAAAAGACGTGCAAAACTAAAAAACCAGAGTTGGGGGGAGGGCCTGCGATGGCAGTTGGTTAGTCCCTCTCCATTGGCGGATGAGTTAAGCCGCCCCCACCTGGCGATGGACGGGACGGTGGCGTGGCATGATGCTCATCGGGGACGTTGCGTGGGATGTCGTCAGCCTGTCAGATCTCTCTCTCTCTCTCTCTGTCTCTCGAAAAGCTGGAGGGAGAAAAAGCGGGGGTGCGTCCTCCACGTGACCTATCTGTACCAATTCACAATTTACTTTTATGTGTTTTTATTGTAAGCCAAAAAATTAAAAGACAAAATTACAAGAGGACCCACGCAGTTAAACTTCTAATGAAACATATCCAATTGATAAAGACATCACACGGATATGTGATACGTCATATATATGGACTTTTGGATGACAAGTATTATGGTGCGTACATATCAAATATAGATTTTTATCTAACAAAGATATCACGTGAATATATGATACATTCACATAAATAAAAATATAATTATCTTGTGTACTTTGTTTTTTAATTTTAACTTATAATAAAAAAACACATAAAAGTAAAAAGTTCAAAAAAAATTGTGAAGTGATAGTTGACCGTTCCACCGTCTAACTTGGTGGGACGGTCAGCTAAGCTGTTTTCAAACATGAAAGAAGACAAGGGAAGCCCATAATTGTTTACTTTGACCAATTCCTCTTGCAGCTTCTCCGAAGGAGCTTTCATATATGGTCACCTAACATTTGTGGTCCTTCGTTAAAGGTTCAGCATCGGTTTCAATCAATCCTGACCGTTGGCCTAGAAAAGAGTGGGATAATTCTTCGTCTGCACGTCGAATGTACGCCGTTTTCGTATTAAATGCTCCGTGGACGTACTTCTCTATTTCGGCATATTAATATATACTATGCGTGCGAGTCGAGTATCGCATACGGCCTGAAACTCAAGACATAATTTTAACAAAAACAACCGGGACGGCGATGAGCAGCGACTATGGTGGCTTGCCACGATGATATGGATGCCAAAGGGCTTGCTGATTTGAACTACCTGAAGCTCGCTAGCCTGGAGCGGCGAGGCTGCTGGGTGCTCGTCGAATGCGGCACAGGAGATTGCTGCTGGTCGTGAGGCGGAGCAGGTCGAGCTGGAGGGCCAGGCGCGGCTAGGAAGCACGCTGGGGCTGCTACCAGCGTTGGTGGTCACTGTGAGCCCTCTGTAAGCGACAGAGAGATCTGGGCGTGATGGAGCAACCGGAACTCGCCGCCGGAACGGCCACTGGCAAGCTAATGAAAGCTAGCCAAATATGTGTTCTGTCCGATTTAGGTCATCAAGACCTCTACCAAAATTTTGGTCATCGAGACTTCAGAAAACAAGTCCTCAAGACCTCACCAAATGTTCGGATTATCAAGACCTCAACCATCTTATATTTGAGATCCATCGTTCAGTCCTTAGATCGGGTTCCTGAAGAGGAATTGCGAAGATTACGTCTCGTTTTTCGGGGGTTAGACATCTCTATATGCCTTCAAATCGAAAGCCCGAGTTCGCAAGGACAAGGGGAGACAGCCTTGCTTATTCTTTTGTAGTCTACTAGGTCAATAGATTCAAAATGATCATTTTGAGGGAGTGAAGGTAAATACTAAGTTCGATCTCTTCCCAGGAATTCACCGAGGATGTCCACAAGCGAAGAACGGATAAACTAAGTCGCCTAGGTTCCATCCCACGATCAATCGGTTCTTTTGGTCCTATTCCAAACTCTCCAGCTGTAATGGGAAAGCCTAACGAACGAGTTCTGCTTTGTATTAGGGGCAAAGTGATAAGGAAATTAAAAACAAAGTATTTTTTTTTTTAAGACAGTAGGACTGACCGAAATTTTAAAAAAAAACTATTCTAAATTTAATGTACATATGCCAACTCAATCTTAAATATTTTAATTTAACTATTTTAATACTAATATTGACGATTGGCCAATTTAATCTTTCCGACTATGAAATTGCTGATATGGACGTCATCCATCTTGCGTGGCATAGCCAAGATTGATGTAGATAATTTTTGGCCTAATTCCCTAAACAACACCCAACTTTAGATCTAGATCCAAATCTACTTGAAACTTTTTTTGTCTTGAAAAAAACATCAAATTTTAGGTTGAGTCTCAAATCATCACGAACTTTTTTTGTCTAAAAAAACTCTAAGTTTTAGGTTCAGTTCCAAATTTTTTTGTCTGAAAAAATTACAAATTTTCATTCTTGTCTAAAATCTGCCCATTAACCCTCTGTTCAAAAATCATCATTAGTCGTTCCTAATTCTCATATCTTAAAACAGTTTCATCTAATTTTATTTGGGTGGATTTTTTGTCCACGTGGAAATGCAAGTTATGTTTGTATCTATCAACAAGTTATTTTGCTGATGTGAATTTGTTATCAACGTGGAAATGCCACATTACGTTAGGACTAGACCACCGGTAGATATGAGAATAATTTGGAAGTTAGTGATTTTTTTCACGCAAAACAAAATTCAAAACAGATTTGGAACTGGACGTAAAGTTTGGGGTGTTTTTTTTTAGACAAAAAAAAAAGTTCGGACTGCATCTAAATTTAAGGATTTTTTTATGGAATTAGAAGGACAAATTTTGCCTTTTTTTTTAATATCTAAGCATATATGTAAATATTATTTCTTATTTGCTATATATATATATATATATATTAGAGTAAGAGAGAAGATTCTGTTGGGTGGAAATGATTCCAGGAGGATAATGTACCACCGTTTCTTGGCCTGATGAAGTTGTTCCTGTTGAAGAGCCTGGGATGCCATTCATAGAGCTTCAGGAAGACGTAGGGCTGTAATTTCTTCTCGTTGTGATATTTTGGGGGCCGTGATTGGTTGTTGCAAGTGTCTTTGGGAGCTTTAGATTGATTGTTGGGGGATGGGCTGCGACCAGTGGACGTGATCTGTAGGAGGTTTAATTGTTTTGTAAACTCATTTATCGTCCTTTCTTTTCGTGACGCAAACATTTAAATTGAATGAATTCAACTGTTTAATGACGAGTTGACGATGGTTGCTTGGCCGAATGATTGCTGTTTAACCATGAGTTGGCGATGATGGTTGCTCTGCCAAAAACTTGATCCCAAGCCCTTGTTTGAAATTTTCACAAAAATGAATTTTAAGACCTCAACACTTGACCATATCTTACTAACCTAAATTCACCCTCTGGTCGAGAGATATGGATTCTCTAAGGAGGCTAATCCATTCAAAACTAGGACTTTGAGATAGTGGTAATCGATAGGAATGTGCTGAAGCGCCTGTTCCCTGGAACTTTCCGAGCACTGCTATGTCAAGAGCGGACTTTAGACGCTCTGGACAATCGATCCGGGAGTTAATTGATCTTTGATTTGGACCGACAACTTCCCCATTCAAGCAGTCAGGTACTCGCCAAGAACGTATGTCCTCCGTGACTGACTGCTTCCGTGTTCGTTTGTGTCTGAATTATTGACCGGCAGCTGTCAAACTCCTAGGAGTATATTTCCCTTTGCCATTCATCCAATGTATCCGAATGGCAAAAACAGACATGCCTCTGTTCTTCTGCTATATTCCGTGCTGTCCTTGTTGCTAGAAACTAACTTGTAGTCCTTACACGTTCAGGTAAACCTCCTTACGTGCCGAACGAGAAGGTAACTCTGAACTGCGACACTTCAACAGGAGATATCCCTTCTGATGTCCGGAGAAAAAATCTCGTCTTTGCAGTTAAAGCCAACAGAGACGCCGCCCAGGATCCCGGTTCCCAGAAGTATCCCAAGACATCTGCTTGTATTCTCCTCACCCATTTACCTACCCGTTTTCATTTTTATGGAGTCCCCTATCAAGGTTTAGACGTGTTCAACGCGTTGTTCTCTGTCAGCGTGGGGCCATACACATTGTTGCGAACCTCCCAATCGTCCTATTCGAGTGATCCTTCAGATACTGAGTATGTGATTCAAGAATTCAGTGTGGAGGTGGGTTTCCACGGTCTGAACATAACATTTACCCCCTCATCCAATCATTCCAATGCCTATGCAGTCGTGAACAAGATTGAGGTCATGCCAATACCTCAAAACTTATACATCCAAGATAGTCAACTTCCACCGATAGGAAATCCATCCTAATTGTATGCCTACAATCACACATGCTCAAAACGATATACAGGGTAAACATACGCAGCAACCCATTTCCCCAGTCCAAACATAACATTTACCCCATCGCCCATTCATTCTAGTGCCTATGCATTCGTGAACATGATTGAGGTCATGTCAATGCCTAAAATCGTGAACATGATTGAGGTCATGTCAATGCCTCGAAAACCTGTACATTCAAGATGTTCGACTTCCACCAATAGGAAATCCATTCCAATTGTATGCCTACAATCTCACATTCGGAAATGATATACAGGGGTAAACATACGCAGCAACCCACTTCCCCTAATCCGAACATAACATTTACCCCTCACCCAATCATTCCAATGCCTATGCATTCGTGAACAGGATTGAGGTCATGTCAATGCCTCGAAACCTATACATCCAAGATGTTCGATTTCCACCTATAAGGATATCCTTCCCAATTGTATGCCTACAATCTTACACGCTCAAAACAATGTACAAGGTAAATGTATGCAGCAACCCACTTCCCCAATCCGAACATAACATTTACCCCCTTGCCCGATCATTCCAATGCCTATGCATTCGTGAACCGGATTGAGGTCATGTCAATGCCTCGAAACCCGTATATCCGAGATGTTCGATTTCCACCAATAGGAAATCCATCCCAATTGTATGCCTACAATCGCACACGCTCAAAATGATGTATAGGGTAAACATACGCACAACCCATTTCCCCAATGTGCACATAACATTTACCCCATCGCCCGATCATTCCAATGCATATGCATTCATGAACAAGATTGAGTTCATGTCAATGCCTCGAAACCCGTACATCCGAGATGTTCAATTTCCACCGATAGGAAATCCATCCCAATTGTATGCCTACAATCGCACACGCTCAAAATGATATACGGGGTAAACATACGCACATAACATTTACCCCCTCACCCCGATCATTCCAATGCCCATGCATTCGTGAACAAGATTGAGGTCATGTCAATGCCTTGAAACATATACATTCAAGTTGTTCGATCGCCACCGACAGAAATCCATCCCAATTGTATGCCTACAATCACACACGCTCGAAACGATGTATAAGGTAAACATATGCAATAACCCATTTCCCCAATCCGAACATAACATTTATCCTCTTGCCCAATCATTTCAATGCCTATGCATTCGTGAACAAGATTGAGGTCATGTCAATGCCTCGAAACCTGTGCATCCTAGATGTTTGACTTCCACCAATAGGAAACCCATCCCAATTGTATGCCTACAATTGCACACGTTCGAAACGATGTATAGGGTAATCATATGCAGCAACCCATTTCCTCGGTCCGAACATAACATTTACCCCCTCGCCCGATCATTCCAATGCATATGCATTCGTGAACAAGATTGAGGTCATGTCAATGCCTCAAAACCCGTACATACGAGATGTTCGACTTCCACCGATAGGAAATCCATCCCAATTATATGCCTACAATCACACACGTTCGAACAATCGCACACGATCAAAACGATATACGGGGTAAACATACTCAGCCACCCATTTCCCGGTCCGAACATAACATTTACCCCCTCACCCGATCATTCCAATGCCTATGCATTTGTGAACAGGATTGAGGTCATGTCAATGCCTCGAAACCTATGCATCCGAAATGTTCGACTTCCACCGATAGGAAATCCTTCCCAATTATATGCCTATAATCGCACACGCTCGAAATGATATACGGGGTAAACATACGTAGCAATCCATTTCCCCTGTCTAAACATAACATTTACCCGCTCGCTTAATAATTCCAATGCATATGCATTTGTGAACAGGATTAAGGTCATGTAAATGCCTCGAAACCCGTACATCCGAGATGCTCGACTTTCACCGATAGGAAATGCATCCCAATTGTATGCCTACAATCGTGCACGCTC
Source organism: Rhodamnia rubescens (assembly GCA_021437795.1). Taxonomy (NCBI): domain Eukaryota; kingdom Viridiplantae; phylum Streptophyta; class Magnoliopsida; order Myrtales; family Myrtaceae; genus Rhodamnia; species Rhodamnia rubescens. The sequence continues at coordinate 6,954,326 of JAILYA010000008.1, forward strand.
AAAACGATGTATAGGGTAAAAATACATAGCAATCCATTTCCCCTAAACATGACACCTACTCCGAGTAAGAGACAAGCAAATCGATAATATGGTCAGAAGGAATGAAAGGAAATAGGACACCGGATTTATGTGATTCGATCCAAATATCTAGTTCACAGGGGAGAGCAATATGGAATTCTATTATAAAAACAGGCACACCACAACCTCTCTCTCTCTCTGTTTCTTAACCGCCAATTTCATTTAATAACTCGCTCAATGCTTAGCCCCTCGTAATTTCTAATGAAATTTCACTCAAGGAATTATACAAATTCTATTAATAAGAATTTAACTGGCTAAATCACTAAAGGGCACAATTACAACAAGCAAACCCTCACGAGAAGAACTATCCTTCTCAATGCGGTCTCAGAGTTCTCTAATTCTTCACTTTTCCTCTTCGTGCTTTATAGAGGAAGTTTAATGGGGAAAGAAGAAAGAAGAAGACAAAAAGGAATGGCCATGTGCATTTAATGCACTTCATCTTTCATTTCTCTCTTTCTACAGTGGCCCTCTCTTTTTCTCTTTGATACACGAAGAGTTCTTGTTGTGTCTTCATCTCTTCTCCTTCTTGGTCAAAGTCCAAGGGAACAATAATGAGGGCTCATCAAATGTTGCTCATTTTCTTCTCTCTTCCCTGCACGTTCACATGGCCATGTGCAAGGAGTGGTACAACATTAAATAGTAATAAGAAAAACAAACATAAACGGTCACCCCTTTCCTCCTTTAAGGCTGCACGCCTCCGTCAGTCTCATTCTTCAATCTTTAGCGGCTTGAGTGCAGAGTAATTAACGCACGAACAAACAAAGTCAAAGATAAAGTTTGGATGTTCGCAAGTGTACTCCCTTTAACTTAGATCGTGTTTGTTCTACATGGTCAAACTCGAGATGTATTTTAACAACACCCTTACGTTGCATTCGTGGTCGGGAGATGAAGATTTGTTGATGTATCAAGGCTGCACTATCTATTTTTTTGTTAAGTCAGTTTGCTAATGTTCTGTTTTCTAGGAGATAATTAGTCGTTGCTTTACTTGGTTAGTCCTATCTTGTAGGAGTGTTTAGCTGCATTTTTTTGGCTATTATGTTAGTTTATTGCTAGTTTTGTGGACCAAGCAAGCTGTTAGTTAGTGGACAACGTATGTTTATGGTGAATTTTTAGTCGTATTTAAGCAATTTTAGTTTTCCGAATAAAAAAAGAAGTTCCCTTCCAATACATTCCGTCTTACTGCATAATACATTTTTGCTACAAAAAATACAGCTTTTGCTTGTCAATTCTTCTTCTGTTCTTTGAGAAACAACATTGGTATCGAGCCTTCTTGATCTTAAGGGGCTATGAGTGACTTGTGAGATTGATTGAGAGGTGTGTCATACATCTATAGAAGTTGAAGGCAAGATGGAGGTAGGATCGAGTGGTTTTTCAACAATGGCTCCACCAGTGTTTGATGGAGAAAATTATCAAGCTTGGGCAGTGAGAATGCGAGCCTATTTAGAGGGTTGTGATTTTTGGGAAGTTGTGGAACAAGATTATGAAGTTGCTCCTCTTCCCGACAATCCAACCATCAATTAGATCAAGTATCACAAGGAGAGGACAACAAGGAAAGCAAAGGCAAAGTCTTGTTTATATGCTTCGTTGTCTCACCCGCCATTTTCAAGCGAATTATGGCTTGTGAATCACCCAAAGCTATCTGGGACTTCCTCAAAGCCGAGTATCAAGGAGATGAGAGGATCGAAACATGAAGGGGCTAAATCGATCACGTAATGCGAGAGACTACAAATGAAAGAGTTTAAGACAATTAAGGAGTATTCGATAAGTTGATAAGCATTGCAAATCAGGCAAGAGTTCTAGGCATCGACCTCTCCGATAATAGGCTAGTGCGGAAGATTCTTTTCTCCCTTGCCCGAAAGGTTTGAGGCAACCATTGCCTCTTTAGAGAATACCAAGGATTTGTCTCGGATCAAGTTGGCGGCAGAATTGCTAAGTGCTCTGCAAGCACAAGAGCAAAGGAGGTTAATGAGGTTGAAAGGAAGTATAGAAGGAGCTTTGCAGGGCCAAAGAACAAAGAAATGTAGGAGGAAAAGGCAAGAAGTGGAAAGGGAAGAAAAGAAATGGCAGTAGTGGTTCGGAAGCTACTACGGGGAGAGAACATGTCGGCAACTCTAAGAATAATTGGGGAAGGTATTCCTCATGTTAGCACCTTGTGGAAAACAAAATCATCCACACTTTAGGTGTTGGAAGAGGCCGGATGTAAGGTGCGAGAAAAGGTCATAAGTTTGGGCACATTGAGAAGTTACGCAAAGAGAAGAGAGATCAGCGGCAAGGTGAGGTACATACCGCAATCTAGCAAGAGGTAGATCAATTGTTTGTTACCTCTTGTTTCTCCTCTAGTACTTCATGTGACGGTTACGCTTGTTGATAGTGGTTGCACAAACCACATGACAAGTGATGAAAAGCTATTTATAGACCTTGACAAGTCATTAAAGTCAAGAGTGACGATTGGGAATGAGAAGTAATTAGAAGTGAAAGGTAAAGGGACCGTAGCAATAGAGAGTTGTGTTGGGACTAAGCTGGTTTCGATGTGATGTATGTGCCCGAGATTGATTAGAATTTGCTAAGTGTGGGGCAGTTAGTAGAAAAGGGATTTAAGGTGATATTTGAAGAGGGGAAGTGTTTGATCTTTGACTTTAGTGGTCGAGGAGCTGTTCAAGATAAAGATGCAACCGAAGAGTTTTTCTCTAAATCCTCTTGAAAAGGAGCAAGTGGCATTCAAGTGTCGGGCCGGTGATTCGTAGATATGGCACAAGAGGTTGGGGCATTTTCATCACAAAGGCTTGCTTGTTCATGCGAGAAGAATGAAATGGCAACTGGGTTACCAAGCCTGGAGGAGCATATCACAAGGTGCAAGGCTTTGTTCTGGGCAAGCAAACGACAAGACTTCCCTTCAAGGAATCCACTTGGAAAGCTACAAAGAAGCTGCAGCTGATTCATATAGATCTATGTGGTCCACAAGTGACTCCTTCACTAAATGGCAGCATGTATTTCATTATTTTCATTGATGATTATACCCGAATGTGTTGGATTTACTTCATGAAGCAAAAGTCGAAGTTCTTTGAGGCATTTCTAAAGTTTAAGAGATGGGTTGAGAACCAAAGTGGCTACAAGATTTAGGTCATCAAATCGATAATGGAACAGAATACACTTTACGAGAGGTTTAACTCTTTTTGTGAAGAGGTTGGAATTGAGCATTAGCTCATCGCTCCTTACTTTCCACAGCAAAATGGAGTTAGTGAGAGGAAGAATAGAACCATTATGGAGATGACTAGGTGTCTTTTGCATGAGAAGAATCTACCAAAAGATTTTGGGCGAAGCGACAAAGAAACACAACAATTTTTCTCTGAATAGACCGCCTACAAGGTTATTGGAGAAGAAGACACCCTTTGAAACTTGGTTTGGTGTCAAGTTGATTCTAAGAAATTTGAAGGTGTTTGGTTATGTGTTTTTCTCATATTCCATAGGTCAAGAGAGACAAGCTGGGAGAGAAAGCTGAACTTGGGATCTTTGTTGGCTTCGGTTTAGTGTCAAAAGCCTACAAGATCTATCAACCACGAGATAAGGAAGGTAATCACGAGCGGGGATGTTCGGTTCTTGGAAGATGAGCAATGGGACTGGACAAATGAGCTACAAGGCAAGCACAAGGAGGTCTCATTGGAACCTAACGAGCTAGTGGATGATGTTCCCAGTTAGAGGTACCGGATCTCTAATTGATATATATCGAGGTACAATGTGGCTATTTTGTAACCTGCAAGTTATGAGGAAGCTAAAAGTGATCGGAGGTGGATGAATGCAATGAAGGAAAAGTTGGCTATGATAGAAAAAAAAACAGACATGGGAGCTAGTGGAGAGGCTTGAAGAAAGGAAGGTGATTGGAGTAAAATGGGTTTTCGGGACCAAACTCAATCCTAATGGCTCTAGTGAATAAGCATAAGGCAAGGTTGGTGGTGAAGGGATATGCACGAGGTTTGGGGAGTTGATTTCTTAGAAACCTTTGCTCCCGTAGCAAGACTAGATACAATTAGAATGACTCTTGCTTTGGCGGCTCAACAAGGATGGAAGGTGTATCGAGTTAGATGTGAAATCTGCATTTTTTGAATGGAGTATTACAAGAGGAGATTTATGTTGAGCAACTGAAGGCTTTGTCACACCAGGCTAGGAGGAGAAAGTTTATTTGTTGAGAAAGGCTCTCTATGGCTTGAGGCAAGCTCCCGGAGCATGGTACAAGTAAGATGGATGAGCATTTCTTTGGGCCTAGGTTTCAAGAAAAGCCTCGGTGAATCCACTCTACATGTCAAGAGGTTAGTATCCGACTTCGTGGTGGTGTCTCTTTATGTGAATGATATCTTTGGTGACATGGAGTAATAGTGCTCGAACATCGCATTTAAGCAAGAGATGATGAAGATGTTTGAAATGATTGATCTTAGTAAGATGTCGTATTTTCTAGGGATGGAGGTTAAAGCGGACTCGAATAAAGTTTTTATCTGTCATAAGAAGTACTTGAAGGAGATCCTAAAGAGATTCAACATGGAGGAGTGCAAGAGTGTGAGTACTCCAATGGGTCATAAGGAAAAGCTTCAAAAGAAGGATGGATCAAAACCCGCAGATGAAAGAGTTTATAGAAGTTTGATTGGTCTGTCTTATGTATCTCATTGCAACTAGGCCGGACATCATGTTTCCTGCAAGTGTCTTGTCTAGATTTCTCAATTGTGCAAGTGAGTTGCATATGGTAGCTGCAAGAAGGTGTTGAGGTACTTGAACGGTACTCTTTCATATGGGATTAAGTTCTACGAGTTTAGGAGTTTAAGTTGTAGGGGTATTCGACGGTGGATCGGGCACGATTAGTGGATAAAATGAGTAGCACTTTAGGTTATTGCTTTACATTTGGGTCGGCATGTTTTTCCTAGTGTTCAAAGAAGCGGGAAATAGTGGCTCAATCAACTGTGAAGCTAAGTTCATTGCAGCTACTACTACATTGTGAATCAAGCATTATGGTTGAAGAAGGCGATGGATGATCCGCATTTGGAGCAAGAAGAAGGCATAGAAGTATTTGTGGATAATCAAGCTACTCTAGCCATTTCACAATATCCAAGTATTTCATGGAAGAACAAAGCATTTTAAGGTCGGGTATTATTTCTTGAGAGAAGAGGTATTTGGAGAGGTGAAGTTGGTTTCTTGCATTCGTAAAACCAAATTGCGGATATATTCACTAAGTCATTTCATGTTGGTCAATTTGAACTTCTCGGGGGCAAAGCTAGGAGTGTGCGGTACTTGATCCAAGAGGAGAGTGTTGATGTATCAAGGCTGCACTATCTATTTTTTTGTTAAGTCGGTTTGTTGATGTCCTATTTTCTAGGAGTTAATTAGTCGTTGTTTTACTTGGTTAGTCCTATCTTGTAGGAGTGTTTAGCTGCATGTTTTTTGGCTATTTGCTATTTTCGTTAGTTTGTTGCTGGTTTTGTGGACCAAGTAAGCTGTTAGTTAGTGGGCAACATATGTTTATGGTGAAGTTTTAGTCTGTATTTAAGCAATTTCAGTTTTCTAAATAAAAAAAGAAGTTCCCTTCCAATACATTCTGTCTTGCTGCATAATACAGTTTTGCGGCAAAAAAATACAGCTTTTGCTGTCAATTCTTTTTCTGTTCTTTGAGAAACAACATGATTACCTTAGGCCTTATGGAGCCTCCACGGCTATATACCCATCCAAGGTCAAAATTGATAAGAAAGAAAGATTAAAAGAGAATGATATTTGTTCTCTAATAATGGTGTGGTAAACATTGTACATGAGAAGCATTTATATAGGCTTAGAGGAGAAAAGGAGCTTAGCATTCTTCCTATGTGGGACTAAAGAGAAAGAAGAGAGGTAAGCGAAAACCTACAAAACTATACAACATGTTTTAACACCCCCCTCAAACTCAAGGTGGGTCGAATAACGAGAGTTTGGAAAGAAGAAATTTAAATCGTTGTGATGTAAGAGCCTTCGTAAAACAATCGGCAAGTTGATTCTCGGTTCCAACAAAAGGAAGTGAAATAGTGCGAGCTTGGAGATGATGACGAGTCGGATGACAATCGATCTCAATATGTTTGGTACGCTCATGAAATCTTGGATTTGCACGATATGAATGGCACTCTTGTTGTCACAATGCGAGGAGTAGGATCCGAAATGAAATACCCATATCGGCAAGTAAGCGGCGAAGCCAAACAATCTCAACGGTAGTGTCGGGCATAGCACGATGCTTCTTTGAGGAGCGTGAGACAATATGTTGTTTCTTGGATCGCCAAGAAATAAGTGAATCGCCAAGAAAAATGCAATAACCGGTGATAGATTTGCGATCGGTGACATTGGAAGCCCAATCGGCATCGGAATAGGCACGCAACTTGAGAGTAGAAGAAGATGGTAGAAATAAGGAACGCGATAAAGTGCCTCAAAGATGGCGGGAATTCTTAGAACGGCCGCATAATGAGTTGTTCGGGAGGAAAGCCGGCGACAACATGAACAGTAGGCGATGTCGGGTCGGAAGATAGTAAGATAAATAAGGCCAACCAAGGTCCGATGGCGGGTGACATCAAAGAGGTTCTCCATCGTCTGGGCAAAACTTGATTTAGCTCAATAGGAGTGGCGGAGGCGTGAATCGATAGAGCGGCGCGGAATATCGCGGTATATTTCTGGAGAAATGAGAATACCCATGAGCTTGAGAATCTCAAGCCCAAGAAAATAGCGCGGTGGTCCTAGATCCTTCTGGCAAAATGTTGTGAAGGTGCCACGGTATGCTCGATATGGTCGATCATCTCGTGATGACCGTATCATCAACATAAAGAAGAAGAATAGTGCGGCTAAGAAGAGGTATGAACAAACATAGTGTCTTCACTTTGAGTGAAACCGTGAATAGCATCGAACTTCTCAAACCAAGCACGAGGGGCTGTTTGAGACCATAAAGGCCGTGCAAGCGGTAAACCTTTCCGGGTATGAGCAAGCAGGCGGAGGTTGCATAAAGATATCTTCCTGAAGATCCCATGAAGAAAAGCATTCTTCACATCAAGTGAAAAAGAGTCGCGAATTGAAGCAACGGCTAATAAGCACGGACGGATGTCATCTTTGCTACGGGGCAAAGGTCTCCTCGTAGTCGATACCATACTCTTGCGGAAACCTCGAGCAACCGGCTTTGTAAGCTCAATTCGCATCGAACAGTCTTAATCTTATATATCCATGAGATACGAGGGAGCGGAGGAAGAGGCACAAGCTCCCAAGTACGTCTCTCCAAAGCCGAGCATCGCGCCATTCTACATGCTTGATCGCCTCGCGATAACTATTAGGTTCTTGTCAACATGAACAGGCTAAAAAGGAACCAAACTCGAGAATAAGAAGTAGACATTGGGCGGTGGCGCCGTCTCGAGGAGGATTACGGCGTGGCTCTAGTTGTGGAATCGTCGGGAGAGGTGCGCAGGGATAGGTGAAGATGGAGAAGGTGGCATATATTTAGATCCGATGTAGAAGAGGGACTGAAGGGTCGTAGAGGATCCGGGAAAATCCATAAATGGAAAGAGGAAACATGAGGTGTAGTATTTGTCGGAAAGAAAGGGATGTGTTCTGAAACGTAACATCACGAAATACGTACACGGTTTTGGGTCGTAACAACGATAACCTTTGTGCTCGCCTAACCAGAATGCCATGGGATAGAGGAGCGTTCGGTGAGTGGAAGAATGACAAAACAAGTACATCCAAAACTCGAAGATGATTATAGCTAGGAGGTCGAGTGAGACGCTGAAACGGGGTGTCTTGATGGAGAACGAGATGAGGGTAGGCGATTAATTAGATGAATAGCCGTTGGTTTGCCATTGGTGGGAACGGATGTGCAGTAGGAGAGCTCGGTGGTCTCTAGAATATGACGGTGCTTGAGTTGAACTCCTTTTGGTGGAACCCCGGGACAAGATAGCGAGGAAGTGTATCATCACTAGCTAAGAGGGAACGAAAGACACCAAGAGATATTCTCCCCGAATCGAACGGAAAATTTTGATTTTGTATTAAATTGTGTGGAAACCATGAAAGTAAAGGCGATAGATGGAAAGAAATCACTACGTTGCGTAAGATAGACCCATGTATAACGAGAATAATCATCAATAAAGATACATAATATTTGAAACCACTCTTGGAAGAGGGCGGGGACCCCAAACATCGAATGAACAAGATCCAAAATCGCACTAGTTCTAGAGTTACTAACGGGAAAAGGCTTAGGTTGCGCAAGGGCGATAGAACATGGAGGAAGACTACTAGAAGAAATAGGACCCAAGCACCTTGTTGGTGAAGGACGATGAGACGGAGACGGAATATGTCAAGACGGTGCCACCGAGCAAGATCGGGGTAGCACGGGATGGGAAGAGAGGAAGTTGGAAAATGGAGATGTTGCATAATATTAAGTCCATCCGTCTTCGCGCGATCATCTTGCCGCTCAAACGATCCGCCAAAGCAAAGCTATTTGTAAAGCTTACGACATCCAGTCGGTGAGTTGTCAAGAGATAATAAATTGAGAGCCAAGAGGGAACATGTACATCGGGAACATTGAAACCTTCGGAGATGGTAGAGTACCTGTCGGGTAGCTAGTGGAGGAGAACCATTAGCGGAAGAAATGTTTGGTTGCTTGGCTCGAGGCTTAGTGGAAAGAGCGGAGTAGGCATATGTCTAGCAACTCCTGAGTCAGTACCCAGTAGTAGAAATATCACCTGAAGGTGGAGTGTTGGTGCTCGATGATGGAGTTGTAGAAGTGGATCGAAAAAGACTGGGCGGGAGAAGGACTAGTCGAGAAGTTGGGCCTCAGAGGTATTCCGTAGGGAGAAACCGAGTAATAGGAGATGGAGATGCGGTAGTGACTCGTGGTGATGGGAAGGCGTGAAGCATTCCTCTTCTTCCAACAATGTGACTCGCGTGCCAAGGCGATGCAATACGTACATGAAGGCGGCGAGGACCACAATAGGTGAAGGACGTGGTGGAGCGCCAAAAGGTTGAATCGGCCGAGGAAGAAAGAAGACCAGACGAGTTTCCTCGATCGTAATTCTTTCAGGAGGGATGGTCTTGTGAAGAAGTTGCTGCGAACACCTTATAGGGAGAGCCGAGCTTCATAAGAAAAGAATGTAGCGGTGCCATCTTGAGTGGGCGAGTAGATGGACACCGAGTACGGTTCGGGCATGATGGGCGGAGAATAAGAGCAAGAATATCCAGTTAACTCCAAAGTGAGTGCATGTAATTGTAGAAGTCTCGAATAGGCGAGACTTGCGTAGCTGTAAACTTCTTGCTCCAACCGATAAACTCGAATGTCCCCTATCCGGGTGAACATCTCGAAGTCGATCCCATAAACTTTTGCCTCAACAATATTAGAAAATTGTGGGAAGAGCGGGATCAATGGAACCAAAAATGATAGCCCATGCCTTCGTGAACTTTCCATGCTCAATTTCAGAGCGTTTGCAACTTCTGATGAGTCCTTTGAAGGCACGGGACAAGGACAAAGTCCCTCAACATGCTCAAACAGTTTTTGTCTTGCCGATGGTTTCCAAAGAGAATAGTTTGAACCATCGAGTTTGGCGTCAATCGATCACTAGAATCCCTGACGACGAAAAGAAATCACTAGCAAAGCTAGAAATATGGATTGAGATGGAAAATTGATCGAAAGGATCGAGAAGAAGAAGCACGGATTAGAACGAGCAAGGATGATGGCCCTAAACTCATTATCTTAATTTCGATGCGGAAGATCCAATTTATGGCGCGAGATTTTTAAAAAATAATGAGTCATTGTCTTATTTTTGATGCGGAAGTCTAATTGATGCGAAGATACTCTTCAAGGCAATGAACTTTGCTCCGATACCATGATAAGAAAGAAAGATTAAAAAGAATGATATTTGTTCTCTAATAATGATGTGGTAAACATTTGCATGAGCCTTTATATAGGAAAGGGTATTCTTCCATGTGAAAAGAGAGGTAGAAACCTCAAACTTCACATGTTTTAACAAAATAAGTTACAGCCCCACAGGTGCCTGCTTACACTGCACCAGTGAAGGTATACTCCACGGCTAGAACATTGATTCCCTGCGGTAGTACTACTCCTGAAGGGAATATGAGCTTGTCATTCCTTGTATGTTCTCGGTTCTGTTACCTCGACAGGTTTTACTTCTGCGAGATCACAAGAAGAATCACTCAAAATGGAAGGGTTTTCCAAGTCTATGTTATTAGTGCAACTGCAGAAGATCATGCAGATATCATGGAGTGGAGAGGTATGCCAGGGCGGCCTGTCTATAGAGACTATATTATCAATTCTTCTGTTACTTCAGCCCCATTGAGGGACGCACCTGAAACGGGAATGGAGTATCTGGAGATCACAATACGTAATAATGCATCGCCTAGTTTTTCCGATCAGGGAATCTTGAATGGGCTGAAAATTTTCAAATTACCAGACTCTACTCGTAATTTTGCTGGCCTCTATCTATTTGGTTCCGATACTTCTCGGATCCCGCTTCACAACAGTCGCACAGTTTTCCGGATTTTCCTGTTCATCGTATGTGGGATCCCAGAATTGATTTCTCCGAGTTTCTATGTACTTTACAGACCCTCGGGGTGGTTTAGCTTTTTCTCCCAAAACTGAAATCAAAGCCTAAAGCCCTGCAGGGCCCACTGGGAGAATGTCATCCAGTGACAAAGATCGAGTTGGCGACCAACAACTTCTCCAATGCTGTTCTCATTGGAACTGGCAGATTTGGCAAGGTCTATAGGGGATGGTTAGATGGAGAAGCCAGTGCAGTTGCTGTAAAGCGTGCAGATTCCTCTTCACATCAGGGTTTACATGAGTTTCAAACCGAAATCTCCTTGCTATCAGTGCTTCGCAATCGCCACCTCGTCTCTCTTATTGGGTACTGCTTTGAGAAAAACGAGATGATACTCATCTATAACTTCATGGCTCGAGGGACCGCACGAGAACATTTGTAAAGGACCAAAAATCCTCCACTTCCATGGAAGACAAGACTCGAGATTTACGTCGGCACAGCGCGCGGGTTGCACTACCTTCACACAGGTTCTAAGCAGATTGTCATCCACCGTGATGTGAAGAGCAGCAACATACTGCTGGACAAGAGATGGGAGGCCAAGGTATCCGACTTCGGATTATCTAAACTCAGGCCTGATGCGATGAACCAATGCAACATGCATTTTAGCACCAAGGTAAAAGGAAGCATCGGATATCTCGACCCAGAGTACTATCACTGTCTAAAACTTACAGCTAAGTCTGACGTGTACTCATTCGGAGTGGTGCTCTTTGAAGTTCTCTGTGCCAAACCTGCAATACTACCTGAACATGGGAATGAGGATGGACCGCAGCCTGGCTGAATGGGCCTTAAAATGTCATCATTCAGGTATGCTTGGTCAGATCATTGACCCATATCTACTCGGAAAGATCGACCCTGAATGTTTGAAGACATTCACTGATGTAGCAGCAAAGTGTTTGGCAGAAACGGGAAGAGAGAGACCGTCAATGGGAGATGTTTCAAGTAATCTAGAGCTAACCTTGCAGCAGCAGGGTCCAGAGCCGGGCGGACGGAGAAAAGTTCTGCCGTCCAGCAAATAAGATATTGGCCAGTGACTCATCAGTATTAGCCGCTCATCGATCATAAGAATATAGGGCAGAATTTTCCGAGTTTATTCACCCAACTGGTCGATGAAGGATTTTATAAGCGAGCTTGAGAATTTATTGTGGGGTAGCTATATCTGACGTTCGCTGCTGCTCCTTAATTCAAGTAGATCCCGTTGCATAGGCGTCTTCTTCTGCATTTACGGGACGATCTTTGCTCATCAGCCTGCAGAAATCATCAATCTATACTCTTTTATATTGGAATATGTCATGATGGGCCCGTCCATGTAACAACCATAGATTAACAGTGTGATACCATCAATAAAGGATTTCTTCCATTACATTCATTTCTCATATCTTTCAGAATTGTCATAGATCATAAATGCATTTTAACAACTAGCATCAAACATATATCATAGGGATAGGAACTGAAAGCCAAAACAATAACATCACTGTTTTACGCAACTGTTACAAAATTCAAGTGACATTCCTACAGGAAAAATAGCCCTTGGTTCAACAAGCTGGAGCATGACTGGAAAACTGCTCTTGGTATATCACTTGCTCATCCACTGCAATATCTACATGCCGCATGTGCTCAGACACATTGCATCAATATCCTCTACACTACGCAACAACCAGCATTTCTACAATCAGAAGCTGAATTCACAAGTTCCGAAGCATTGAACCTCCTTTACAGTCCAACATACGCTTTGATGAGAGAGTATTGTCAAGTCCCGCTTTCATCTCCTCCTCTTCCTGCCTTTTCCAAGTTGTCCCGATTTAAAAGCATGCTCCTGCTCTTGCAGAAAAGCTTTAGCTCTTCCGTACTTCTCCAATCTTTCTTGTTCCAGCGATGCCTTCTCCCTTTCTTTCACCTCAAATAAGAAATAATTGTCTTTACGAAGTTCACGAACCGCCCCTTTGGCTTCCTGCTTAATAAGTTTCTTCAACTTTCTCCTTTCAGCACGCTCACGATCTGGATCATAATCTCTACCCTTAACAAAGCTGTCAGAAAAAAGAAGTATATATCTCCATCAGATTATACTTGATGAAAATCATTCACTAACAGAGGGCAACATGCGATGAATGCAGTCTACACTAAGCATATAGTGAATAAGGTGCACTATACATATTCAAAACACTAGATGCATGACACATCCACATCTGCTCAGAGAGAGAGAGAGAGAGAGAGAGAGAGAGAGAGAGAGTACTTCTCCTCAAACTTAGGATTAAGTTGCTTGATAGGAACTGGCTTTTGCTTCCGCAGTTGAAGTGGTTGCCGGAGCATCTGATGTTCATCAGCTTTTCTCTTGATAAGTTGGGCAACATCCTCAAATTTATTTCGCAACTCATTTGGCATGTTTTGTTGCTGTGCCACTTCAAGTAACAAAGTTGAAATTGGCATGAAAATTTCAGGGAACGAACTTAATTTCCCATATATACGGGCAAAACCGCTAAGGGTCTCAATCACAGAAGCCAGTACGCTAGCCCTGCATATAAATGAGTTCATTTTTTAAACAAGATGATTTGATTCCTAAAACTTTTCAATGAAGAAAATATATGCAGGTACCCTGGCCACACGACAGTTTCAACCACACACCACCACCTTGCCACCTAGATTACTTGACTGAAGATATAGATACGGATGCATTAGCCAACATGAGATTTTATCCACAATGAGATCCTTGTGATCTGATTTCAATTTTTCTGACGACAAGGTTGGCCATTTGAATACAGCAAATAGCTAACATCCATACTGCACTAAAAAGAACGATGGGCAAAGAAGAGATAAAAGATAAACCCAAAACATACTAACCTGAAACCATCGGAGCTGAAAAAAGGAGATTCCTCAGGCATGTCAATTATTTTCAGAAAATTCAAAGGGCTAAATTCACTTGCACCTTCACGAATACACAGTAGAGGCGTTTGCACTCTAAACTGGATAAGATTGCCAAACTGTCACAGAAAAACACACACATGCATACCAGTCATTTTCATTGCAACCTATCAGTCTCCTTGAAATTCCAAGTCGTCAGGCAGATTCACAAATGGAAAGGAAAACCATGACACATACCTGAGAATTTTGGTTAGATCCTAATTTCCTGTCCATCGCTGCAGAGAGCAAAGTTTCTAGAAACATTATGGCCTCCGGACAAAACTTCTGAGATTGTTTAGTTACCTTCAATAAAAAACAAGTGACATCAGTTAATTGCAGCTGCACATCTAAAAACCAATAATGATGCTTCAAAATACCACCACTATATAATCAAGGTCGTGAATGCAAAGTGAAAAACAGAAAACACCGTATCAAGAGTGCTGAAGAAAATGACTATTTAGCTCAAGCAGAAACCCTGCAACCAAGCATTCTTAGCAAGCAATTAAGTCGCATCATGTCCAATCATTGTAATCAACCTTAATTTGTAGGACAGCTCTACCAATGTATACTGATCTTAAAAGAAATGCTAATCATGTATGAAGGCACTACCCATAAGATGAAATTCCACAACATGACGATGGAAATACTCACACGGGAGGAAAAAGTAACCATCTGAACCACAAGGAGAGGAACAAGGAGTATTTAAAAAAACTTGTTCATGCACCCAAACAAGTCGAAGCCACGAAAGCGATAATGGCCCCTCAAATTAGCGACATTGAACTACAGTGCATTGCATGCCATTACTGACCTAAAATCAGTAACATATCTCAGTGACCTATTGCGGAAGAAAATCCTATATGCAACAACTTGAACTAGAAATATGTTTTTAGAACGTACCGAGAGAAGCATAGAGCATAGAAAAGCCCCTAGAGCAACATCCCGACCCGAAAGAATGGGGCAACGCATTAGATATTCACACATTAACAAGACAGCTGGGGTCATGACAACATGACGAAAGTCAGAGCATGGAAATATCAGCGACCATAGCCGCAAAAGGAACAATGTCTTCAGAGACGGCCAACTGCTGGTCTCTATCCAATGAAAAGGAAACAAGAGACAATTAGCATTTAATACATTCAACAAAAAATTCTCCAAACTTTCATCCAGCAATAAGATTGTTATATAATGTTCCACTGCAGCTAACCTGAGTTCTTAATGACCTCACAGAACTGTGTCCGAGTTCTTAGGATCCTTTGACGAGCACAAATTGCTGCAAAGTATGGAATCTCTGTGCTCATTTCTACTAGTGGCTTGACCAACATATTCAACAACTGAAAATTCAGTGGCTTTTTACTTGCTAATACGGCAAAATACTGCAGTAGTACGCCGTAAAACACCTGCAAAATGAGATACATCTCAGATCATCCTCAGAAATGCTTGCTACTCAGACCGTAGGCTTCAGTTACAAATTTGGAGACAGAGTGTTTGGCTACTCCTCAAACGCATAACCAAAAATTATTCGGAAAAGGGCAAAGTAACTCTAAATGGAATTGTAAAACCTGCCTAAAATGTTCACATTAACAACAGATAGTTTTGCAGCCTATATAGAAAGATGTTCAACAGTACAATGCCGGAAAACAACCTGAATTTATGTAGGCAATACCTGCCTGGTTTGATTGCATAGGTTTTAGTATTTTTGATTAAACGAACATTTACTCTAAACAATAATTCTGCCAATAATTAAGAACTCTACCAAATCAGAAAAAACCACAAGTGAAGCACAGTTAATTGGCTAAAGTAAACAGTTAAGATATAGAAGATTACATGCAGTAGAATGTCCTGTCAGAAGCGCAATTAAAATATAAGCATAGTACAGCCAGATAGTGATTCATACCTGCATCTTTTTTCGATTTTCTGCAGCAAGAGCTATTGCATTGCTAGCCCGAATTCGACTAATTAATAGAACAATATCCGAATTGGAACGATTCTCCAACAAAACATTAAATTCTTCCAAGCTTGTTGGTGCTTCAATCAAAAAGGGAAGGATGCTAGTCCCTTCAGAAAAATTGGCAACTTTCTTCTTATTTTCGTGCACATCCACATTCTTCATTGTTTTATTGTCTAAATGCCCAACTTGTTCTTTACTATTCTCACTAGCATCATTGTAATCTTCTTCTCCTTCTCTTTCTTCTCTTCTTCTTCTTTCTTCTTCTTCTTCTTCTTCTTCTTCTAGATCAGCATCAAGTCTTTCATCATCACTTTGCTCCCAATCCATGAGAAGATATGCTTTGTCATGATCATCTTTGTCATCATCAGATCCACTATCATCTTCAGCACTGTCTGACTCCTCAGAAGAACCCTCATCTTCATCCTCAGGGTTAGCAGCAGCCTCTCTTTCAAGAATCTCATCGACCCAGCCCTTCTTAGTCTGGGTTTGTTCATCCAGTGAGAAGGAATCACCAAGGTCATCGCCCGATAAGGATCTAATCTTCTTAGCAGATGGTTTCTCATCATCTTCATCATCCTCATCACTATTATCATCAGTAGCAAGCATCCTTTTCTTACGTTCTTCCTGGCATGTAGTAAAAATCATAAAGTGAAAAATCACATTCGACTTTGAAATGAAGGGCTCCATCTCTTCTAGATGATTTTAAGCTAATAGAGGACATCCAACTTCCAAAACCTAATTAGCATATCCTTGTCAGATATGGGGTTCATAAGTGAAATAGCAAGCCCACACAGGTACTAAAAGCATGGTCAAACAAAACAACGCAAGCGTCCTGCTGAGATGATTAGAGCACCTGTACTTGCCATGTCCCACCAAAATACTACTGAAAGCCAGCTGACAACTTGCAAAATAATAGGGTGATGCAATAGTTTGAATAAATGATATTCTTCAAAATATAGAATGAGATATCAACTTGAACCAGATTAAATATTTGAAAACAACTATTTTGTTTGAATTGAATTGTTCCACCATCCAGAGACAATATTATCCAATGATAATAACAGCACATCTAACACCAGAAACGACAGAGTATGAGCTACAACATTGAACATTATTAATACAGTATCTTTTCCACTATTAATCCACTGTTTCCCATCCCCGTAAGAACTAGAAGATAGAATTCTCAAATGGTTGATTACAGAACTCCAGAAAAATAGAACTGCCCTGGATGGAAATCAAAGAGAAATAGCTACAAAATATTCCACTTTATACCTCAAGTTGCTCAAGTCGTTCTCTTTCTTCCTGGGCAATCTCTTCCGGTGTCTTCGTTCGGTCGGATGGCCGAGCTCGCATATCTAATGACATTTCCTTTACTAGTTTGTCATAAGTATCAGGCTTTTCCTGTCACAAGCAGATCCAATTAAGAGTCTTGACACTGACAAATGATCAAAGTTCACAAGATGAATTCGAAATTCTGACTGTGTTAAAGGTGGCCACAGCGCATAAGCTACAAAATGGAACCAATAACAAGGTAGATAGACTGTTTGGACAGCTAACCACCACAACAGAAGATACAAATTATCTGAGAATGATAAATATATATTAAAGGAGGAAAAACATTATAATAGAACTCTACCTGAGCAAAAGTCTCTGCTTTCTCTGTGGCGGAGAATTTAGTAATCTTCAGAGGCTCTTTCGGAACACTCTGGTTGACAAGTGCCTTTAATGCACTCATCTTGCCAGGCTCAGTCAAAGAAAGTAAAGCTTCAGACTGGACTAAGGAAGTAAAATTTTTGTCCAAGTCTTCCATTAATTGCTCGTTCTCTTCCTTATCTTTTGCTTTTTGAGCCTGGTTGAAATTGAGAAGAATCAAAACGGTGTGCAATACAGCCTCAAGAATGAATCAACACATTAAACAAGAAAAGCCCCCACCTTGAACAATTTGCTTTTAAATATGATCTCCTCCATAACTTCTTTTTTGCTTTTGTGCCTCTAAAGTCAAAGCCATCAACAAAGGAAGACCCATCAGTATCTAGCATCAGTTGACAAATTATTGTAATGCATGATGCCAGTACAAATGCAACAGCGGGAAGATATCTAAAGTCATACCGACTGGACACCCATTGGTCTTTTTCACCATAAAGAAAAAAATTGCTAGAAAGTGGCATATGTCCAATCATGAGGGTAGCCCTGTAATATAATCAGGAAAAGAGATTTTGGAGACATTGTTCTGGAAGATTTAGAAGAGGGTGTATAATATTAATGATCCTGAGATGCACCTTAACCCAAATTATCACATTGGCTCTCCATACTGATGCACAAGCATACATTAAGAGAAATAACTTTTGCCTGATATCTCAAACATAATGCAGGAGATGTTGCAGCCAGCAACCAGGAGGATAGTCCCTAGTGCTAAAAGCAGAAACACACTTCAAGTGATGTCAAAGCAGTAAGTGAGATAATACTGTAAATCTCACATTCTCTTCGCCTTCTATTCCATTTGTTTCAAGTGAATTCGCACCTTGAGTAGAGAGTTGTTTCAAGATAGATGACTTCTCTGCAATAAGACAAGTTAGTGTTAGTAGATATCAATAGTATCCAAAAGGAAAACAGCAAGATTCATCAGCAGCCAAGCCAAATGCTAATAAACCACAAGAATGGGCATTGCAAGGCTAACCCCAAAAAAAAAAAAAAAAGAATGGACACGGGCAAGATCATAAGTCAAAATCCAAGGGGATATTATCGTCAGTCAAAATCCAAGAAATGTCATCAATTCCACAGAGTCATTCTTACTATAAACTGCACCTCTCTAAATATTCACCTCATATAAAGTGGCTCTTTGGCAGGGAGACTTCTTGTACAGAGGAAGCAAATCTAGATTCTTCATATGAATAACTTTTCGTCATATATGAAGTTAACGTTTAACAATAATATTAGTAGTTTGCTTTCTTAAAACTTCTTCACCTTGGTCCCCCAAAGTCCTTCTAGATACATCCCCAAGTGCAAGGAAATAACTTCACTAATTCAATATTTATGTGTTGCATTCTCCATTGCTAGTCTATCATTAAACCAATGCCTGCTCCAAATCATGCATAGCAAGGAGAATAAGGTATTCATGCTCGTAACAGGATCAAATAGAAACTATCAGATAGATAGAATCAAGTTCCTAAATCATTGGCCAGTAGTACTTTAGCACAAAATTGCCAGAGTCATGACATACTGTAAGATCCAGCTGTTTCGGCACCACCACCATCGTCATCATCGTCCGGCAACATTTCATCCTCAAAATCGTCCCTTCCCATAAATGCACCTGCTTCATATTCATGATCATCTTCTTCTCCATCAGACAAATTGTACTTGCTCTTTTTATTCAGTTTCAACTGCAATATAAAAGATACAATATGATGAACACTATAGAGAGGTGAAGGGAAACATTCCAATTTAATCTAATTAAACAAATCATTCAATCCTGCAGCAGTGGCCGAGCATGTTACGTACACGATACTACACAATACAACGGGTTCCTCTCCTTAAATGAAAGGGAGTAATATCAACCCGAAGAGGACATCATCCCTGTTAAGTGCGCTGCAGAAAGTTCAAATATTTAGTTGCTTCATAGATTACAGCTTTGCAAAATGTTGGCCACACTTACAAGGTAGACACTTCTCGGCCACCACAACTTGACTCTTGCAACTTAAACGCGAGCAAGTTAAGGCAATCGGCATGCAAAATGTAGCAAGCTAATATCATCCCTTACCTTGTACTCCCGCTGAGACCTCAAAATAGCCTTTTCGAATTCCCCCATCCCTTCCTTATCCTCCCCAATCCGCTTATCCACAAAAACCGAAGCCTTGCCGCTCTGCTCATACTCCTTCAACAGCGTATTCTTCCTCTGCATTCAACCGAAACCCCCCACGAAACCAACCAATCAAACAATCCGCCCAAAAGCACAAAAGAACGCAGACAGAATGACTGAATCAACGTAGGTGGATTGCCTTTTCGATTGCGCGGGAGCGAGCGAGGCCGACGCGGCGCTCCTCGCCCTTGCGCTTCTTGCCGAGGATGTCGAACTTGCGGCGGGACCAGATGGTCTCGAAAGGATTGGGCTTCGGGGCTTTCGCCTTCATGGCGACCGCATCGGGACGCGACTTGCTCTTGCTCTTCTTCTTCTTCGTCCTGTTGCCGGAATTGAAGCTAGCGAGCCCAGACTTCTTCGCCATGTCGACGATTTTCCTGGTTGAAATTGGCCCAGGAGAGACGGTGCCACCGAGGGTTTTAGGGTTTATGAGAGTTTTATCAGGAGGTGACCGGTTGAGAGATTCATTCCCAAATTGAAGGAGATGGATGAACCACGGGAGAGTCGGATCCGAACGAAATCCTCTTTATCGCGGGTCATAAATTCCGGGTCGAATCAAGAATGGATCGGATTCAGTTTTCTGGCCGGCCCATGTGTTGACGGAAAAGGTGGTTTGGTGATTGGGCCCGGACGATCCATTTGGGGTTAGGCGCTAAGCTTTGAGCGAAATTGATTTCAATAGGAAATTTAGCCCAACCCCAACCAATATAAAGCTTGACGGATCGTGACCGTACGATACTCCTCTCGGAATATCGATTAGTCACGACCGTCGATTTATCGCAACAACAGTAATAACAAAGAGAGGCAAAAATTTTAGCCTATTATATGATTCATCTCTAAATCTCAAAATTGGAAACAAAAATAAAATTTGTTTCTTTCGACAATTAAATGTGATTCGATTCCTATACTTTTTAGGTGCGTTTAGTCGTCCGAATTTCTAGTCGAACATGATAAGAAATTCAATGATTTTTTTCATATCCTATCTATTATTTGGTGTCTTGCGGATATAATGTCGGATAAGTAGAGGCAACGAGTAGTTGAGATCGACTGTTTTGTTGAAACATTATAACGCTTTAGAAATTACTTAATGATGAGTTCGATGGGTGAGTTATTGTTGAAGAGAGATTTGTGCCATCTAAATTCGAGCAAGATATCGATCAAGCAAACCCAATAGAACCGGAGTCTTGATTTGGAGTCAAATCCATTGAAAATGACCCGCTAGCTTTGCTCGTTGTCTTGTCAAATGACTAAACAAGTGTTGAACAATAAATTAATTAAGCCTTTTTTTCACAAGTTGAAGATGTACTCATGCAGCTTGTCCAAAAGAGCTACCTTGAAAGTCGATGATTAATTTCAAGTTCTTCATAACATCTCTTAGAACCTTTTGAATGTTGAAAAGGTTTAAGCGATTAAAGAATGAAGGATACAATCTCGTATCACGCCAAACTATCGATTAAAGAACGAGGTCTTGGAGATGCCCAACTTTGCCGTCGAAGACCTCGGCCTAGGCGCTGTCGAAGAGGTGGCCATATTTGATGGCCGCCACCGCCGGGAGAGGTGGTCCCATGTTGGAGAGGTGGCTTGATGAGGCGGAGATGCGGCCTGGCGCAAAGGAGAAGTGGTGGTTGTGAAAAAAGTTTGGTTTCGTGTGTTTGCTCCCTTAAGAAATCCTATTTAGGTCTATCTTATCCCCTCTCCTTGGATATTTTTATGCACGTTATATGCCCTTTATATCTCCTTTTATCATACTCTAGATATCTACCAAACACAAGATAGGATAAAACATACAACATCCTAATATTTATCTAGATGACCAAACAAAGCCTTAAGGGCAAAAAATTCAGTTTGTTTTGTGAAAAATGGATGATTCGCAAAATATTGACCTAC
This sequence comes from Rhodamnia rubescens, assembly GCA_021437795.1. NCBI lineage: Eukaryota > Viridiplantae > Streptophyta > Magnoliopsida > Myrtales > Myrtaceae > Rhodamnia > Rhodamnia rubescens. The sequence continues at coordinate 6,975,579 of JAILYA010000008.1, forward strand.
AAGCGATCGCTTGTATCAATTGAAATAATTAGTCAACGAGAGGTGTTTAATTATTGGCAACAATTTATGTCTCGATATTTTTGTAGACGATGAAAATATTTGTCGTCTGTTCATTATTGTGTGCGATACGAGCGATCTTTCTTGGGAAAATACTTTCCAAAACGTTCATTTATCACGAAACAAATTATTAACTTTACTGGCGGTTAAAATTTACCGAGACACCAAACAAAGAGCATGATCCTTGTCAGAATGGGAGTATTCAATAGATATAAAGTTTGCTTAGGGACAGTTGCATTTTGTTAGTATGATGCTTAATCAAGTTAGCAACCTTGTTACGTCTCTCTTCGCTCAATTTCTTTTGATCGTAAGTTACATAACTTCTGTTAGGTTCTAGCCTCTAGCTGCAACTTTCTTGCTTTGTTTAGAGCAATTATAATGTTTGGTGGAGTATGTTATGATGGTTCCCGACTTCATTGCGTATAGGCCGGACTTCTTTGCATATAGAAGCAAAGATGTTTAGGGCGTCGTAATATCGATTTCAATACTAAAATCCGAGTTTTAGCACCCTCCAAAAGGTATGCTTCTTCATCGAGCCGTACGGGGAAGACAGGAGCAAAACTAAAACTCTTAGAATCTGCTTTTGATTTGAGACAAAAAAAAAAAAAACAAATTATGTTGAACGAAAGATACCATTCATTAATCAGGATGATACTCTACATAGAATGCTTTCGAGCTTAACAATTTCCCAAATAACTACAAAAAAAAGTAAATACCGGAAAGCAAATAATAAAATATATTTTGCAGCTAGAGGCACATTCTCATCTTTTTAAGACTAGAACCGCCACCATAAAAGTTCGACGGCTGATCATCGATTCAAAAATGAGCGCACACCGAAAACTCTCGCACTAATTACAAAAGCTTGCGGTGCACGTTCGGGTTTGACGTAACACGAACATCAGTATATTGTTGAAAGAATACATATCAAATACATGTAAGGAACTCTCCGATCTATATCAAGATCTAGTTCGGGAGAGTGAAATTCTAAATCTAGACTTAAATCTAAATCCGGGAGGGAGGCCTAATTTCATAGAGTTTATGGAGTCATGTCACGAACATCATACATCATCATCTCGTTGTCAACCGGACGAATGGCCGAACTTGTCTCCACACTCATCCAAGATCAGCCGCAGAAAATTATTTATACTTACAAGCTCCCAAAATAGAGTGGGGAAAAAAAGGGAAAAACAATCTAAGCAAAGGAAAAAGTCTTGAACTCCCACAAAAGATCTCTAAATGTTCCCTGCTTGAATCCGCCCAAAATCAAATCAATTTTCGACGGCCTTGGGTTTTTCCGCACCCCAATCCTATAGTAAATCCTTTGAATGCATTTATTGTTTGATCTAATGTTCTTTTTGAATTTTGAAAGTTGAACGTCATTATCCGCATTTAATATTTAATTGTGGTTAGGAAAAATTATCTTGATCCCTCGAGGGCCGGCTCGGAATAGGACACCGACGGCTAGGCCAAGGCCTCTGGCGGCCTGGACCTCGACAACTAGATTCCCAATCTAGGTTTGCACTCGAGAATTTCCTTTAAATGTGTGTTTCATGATGTTCTATAACAAATACCAATAAGTATTTTTAATATTATTTGTTAAATTCAAGCAAACATAGAGGATCAAATTTCCTAGTGGTCACTTTTAGGGGTGCGCATGATAACTATTTTGTTTATCTATTTTTCTATTTTTTTTTTGTTCTTGGGAACGGGTCCGGAATAGAAATATTCTTGATAATGCAATTTCATTTTTCTATTTCCAAGATAAAATTTTTAGCCCGAAAATAGGTTTATAATAGAAATGAGAAGTATGGATTTTCTACTTTCTGTTTTGGAACAAAAATAGAAATAAGAACCCTTCTCGTTGACCATCCCCGCTCGCAGGTTGTTGGTCCTCGCCCGCCTGTCACCGTTTGTTGTCCGCCGATCGTTGGCCCTCGGTCCCTTGCCCCCGTCCACTGATTGCAATAGTGGCTCCGCTTCTCGTCGCAACCCTAGTCTTTATCGCAGCCATAGAAATTGTACGTGTGTTATTAAACGAATTTCTATTTTAAGAATAGAAATTTTGTGTCGTTATCAAATGCGTTTTTCTCGCTCACAACCTATCGAGGGAATTGAAAACCCCCGTCCACTGATTGCAATAGTGGCTCCGCTTCTCGTCGCAACCATAGAAATTGTACGTGTGTTATTAAACGAATTTCTATTTTAAGAATAGAAATTTTGTGTCTTTATCAAACGCGTTTTTCTCGCTCACAACCTATCGAGGGAATTGAAATTGTTTTCAAAAACAAAATAGTTACTATTCGCACCCCCCCCCGCATCTTTCCCTCCTTTTTTCTTTACCGTCTAGCTCCCTTAGAAGTCCTACTAGAGTCAACTTGCATCGACATCATCGGATCTCACTCATCAACTTGGGTGGTCAGCAACCAGATAAGCTGCATGGAGCTTTGCCTTTTTTCCAAGGGACACTGGGATTCAGACGATAATTGCTTTATAAAATGCAGCACTCTAAGTGCAGCCAGTATGGCCACGTTACTCCATTTTGACCTAAAAGAAGGATAAGCCTTTTGAACTCAGAAGAGGAGGCATAGCTTTGGCGAAGACCAGATTCGCTTCACAGATCCACAACTCTTATCACTTCTATGTGGATTTTGCTTTCTGAATGAGCTTCGAAACCCACGGACTCCCGTCGCACATGTCCGTCTTATCTCATCCCTTCTCTTTATGGGTAGGTAAAGCACTGGCCAACTCAAACTGAGTGCCCATTTCAGCTGGGGAGGGGCCTGTAGCTCGAGCCGACCAGACCACCGATGACCACTTTGAGGTGACATGAAGAGACAGACTCGGGTCTTGTCCCATACTCCTGTTGGGTCGTGTAGGTCCGATGAATTTGGAGGAGACATTGCACACTGAATCAAGACTTAGATTGGAGATGATCAACCTATCTACGCGGGGTTGAGGATATAGGGATGCAAGTAGGGCTTGATGAGCGAGTTGGGAAAGCACCACTTTGTATCTGTTTCAATATGTCCCTTTCCCAGCTATTATTCCATTTCGGAACGGCAGTTTATGTCTAGCTAGCTCATCAGCCGACAATCCGTATGTTACGTGAAGGGTTTCTAAGCCTAAATCACATTGCGCTCATTTCGCGATGGATATGACAAACCCTAAAAATAACATGAGATCACTTCAGCAATGGAAACATAGCGTCGGTCCAGATTTGGATCGAGCATTGGACATAATTAACATCGATCAGCAGCCACATCCATTGAAAAATAGTGACAGGACACTATTTTAGGGTCCCAGCATTCATTCCCTTCAATATGAAGGACAAACACATGTATTTTGTGGCATTTCTGACGCAAAGAAGAGAAATTCGCTTCTCGAGGACTCCTAATAACGACACTAGGGCTTCGGTTTCCAATGGGGACATTTTCGGGACACTGAACGGGAACACGAGGGGGCGGACATTAGATGGGACTCATTGACGAACCAAGGCCATAGAAGCTGGCTTTTAGAACTCATGGTGCGCAGCAAACGAAAGCGACGGAACATCGCAGGCATTTGTATCTATCCGAAAGAAAGAAAGAAAGAGAGAGAACCAGAGATCGACCCCGAGACAAACCATGACATGCATGTCGATTTTCGCCTTGCGGCTGGCGAGCCAAGGCCAGGTCAATTTTCCATGCGGCGACAAAACGTGTCGTCCGTGCTTTTCGAGTTCCATGACCCCAAACTCATCCTATCCTAAAAACCATTCTATTTTTTTCTTACATGAACTCGATTCCACTAGTGATGTAATCGACGTGATCAAGTGGGAGTGCGAAGAAATTTTGCCGCAATTGGTTTTTTTTTTTTGTTCTTGGTCGGGCCGGAATTGGGTTTTTTATGAACATGTAATTGTTCGGATTTAGTGAGGCTATGGTTGATGTCTGGACAAAAATTCGGTCGATACTATCGTGGTGTAACTCGGATTTAATTGTGGGTCCTCGATGGAGGTTTGATAAGGGGCACCGCCGCCCTAGATGGGGCTGGTCGATTGAGCTTGTTTCCTTCTCTCGACCAGGCGATGTGAATGGCATACGATGCTTCGAGAGGCATTGGCCTGCTTATCAGGATCAGGCTAGAAATGTTCCCATTTAACTGCATGGTCTGGCTTCTTAATTCCAGGGCCAAGTTTGGCAGACAAAGGCATGGTTATAAAGGACGATATCCAATACCAACATGATTTAACATCTATACAACCCGGATAACAAAAGCTGTAGGCCTAGGGTTGAGATTAAACGGATTTGTTGTCCGGGCAAAAAATCGAAGAAGAAAAGATTATGAGCAACGTTAGACAGTAATGCGGTAACTATCTGAGGAACACCATCGGCGCCGGTCGATGGTGGTGGACTTCATCGATTTAGTGGCGATATCTATTAATCGGAGATTATCGCCCTCTCTCTCTCTCTCTCTCTCTCTAGTTGTCCTTTCCGGCCATCAAACCAAACACTTCTCCGTTTTTCCATTGATTTTCTTGATCTCTCGGATTTCGCTTTTCTGTTCAAATCTAGTCTTACAACTACTGCACTCACAAAGCACTCGATAAAACAGGATGTCCATATTGGGAGCTATTTCCCGTCATCAAGAAAACTCAATCCACCAAACACAACATCAGATGGCGAGGACGAGATGCATTTTAATGTATCATAGGGCTTTAATTAAGTATAGTCTTTTGTCATCTAACTCTTGTGATGTTAAATAAAGTAGACAACAACCATCCAAGGCAAATGATAGAATGATTAGAATTCTAACTCCTTGACCTAGTGAAGACGATCCAATTTTCTTGCGTCGCAATGTGGTAACATGGTAGCACCTTAGTCCAATGTTCTGGCACGAATCAGCAGTTGTGTCCGACTTACTCGTGGGGCTACTCCATGGAATTGTCTGAATCGCTATGTCTCCCAGCAATCGATCCTATCCTCGACAAAATAGAATACGTGCTGAATAAGCCCCTACCATGCGAAATATTCAGAAGCTTCAAGTCTTGTGAAGTAGAGCGTACAAATGAGTATCCTAAATGAAATTTTATCTGATTAGTTTTTAGATTTGTAATGAGATTTATAGGTATATTTGGCATTATCTTGATTATAACATTATGTTGCTGTAAATAATATTGGTGTTTGTTTGTAAAACGAGTAAATAAGGTGTTTTCCTTGTCCCATATAGGAGGGATGAGAGAGTGCAATACACTTTAAATAGGATAATGTTATTGTATTTTTCAAATGAAGAAATGGGTGGATGGGCTAGACTTCACCATACCCACATGCAGGTGTACGATTATTAAGCGCACTTGCATGCTTTCGGATGAAAATAAGCCTTAATTAACAAATTTTTTTGAATTTTGAAAATAATTATTCTATAATTTTATTTCGTTATTTTTTTTTACTTATGACTATTAGGACATGAGCGATTGTGTCCGAATGACGCCTTTCACACAAATGGTCATGTCTCGAATTGCAATTTTCCGGACATGAATAGGTTTGTCCGCATGGGTAATTCGAACAGCAAGAGGTGTGTTCTATTCTTATTATATATAGACAATTCTATTCATTTTTTGCCATTCCATTCATTTCGTTTTCTTTCAAAAGAGAGATAGCCATCTTTCCATTTGTTTCGCAAAGAGTTTTAGGAGATTTCTTAGAATTCTTTATTCAGGATTCTCAACGTGATTTTGTTGTGTCCTGAAGTTGTGTCCCGAAAAGAATTTGCCGTAAACCTATAACAATTTCGTAGGGCAATTTGATTATAAAAAAAAGTGATTACACGTCTCAAAGGCTGATTACATTTTTACTCCATCTCCTCCCATAGTTTTTCCTACAAATAAGAAGGTAGCTATTAGTTTTCTGTCACGATTGAATTGATATTCTTGTCCACTTCTGGTGTTTTGAAGCTTGAACTCTAAATATAATCTACGAGTACCGAGACCATTTGTCTTCTATCCATATTTCTCACACCAAAACATCAATTTTCCCATAAGGCTGCCCTGATCACATGATCTGCAAAACTGACAAAATGCTTCTGAACTCGAGCAGGAAAGGTTCGCCTTTTGCAGTTCACAAACTCTCACACGGGGTTTCTACACGCAAGTTTCCAAAAACATATCAGCAAAAAAGATCCAATCAAGAGGGTCGACAGAGAATGATCACAACACCTCAAGGTCTGTGTGTCCTGGTCCTGGATTGGTGTTGGGCCAAATTGTGGTGGTGACTGATGAAAGAGCAAAGGGACCATCGCCATTCAACCTCTGGAAGCTTAGGGGCTATTCCCCAAAACCCAGGGCAAGATAGAACTGCTGTTGGATATTGACAGGACCATAGCATGGTTAATGCAACTGTCGAGATCAGATCATCTTCAGTTTCATCCGGTCTGGTGTTGGCAAAATTTGCTTGCTTGGGCATATTCGTTTTTAGTTTGGCCTGATGTCGTGTTCTTGCGTGGAATTCTATGCTTGCACGAGTGATGGCACGAGTGCAGGCCGACGCAGAAAAGAAGATAGAGCTTTTCTTTATGGACCTCAATGAAGTGATTGCTAGCTAATCTCTTTTCAGGATTTAATATTGCGAAAATCCTTGCAGATTCTTCTTAACAAGTATTCTCGAAGCACTTGCGATTATTCACAAGGTAAATTTATGTGTAAGAAACGGGTAATCTGCTCTTGAAATTCCCACCAATGACGTGCAAGCTTTTATGGAGCACCTCCATCGAGTTGCTAACACTTAAAAAGTATGCTCTTTTTATCTTGTTCTTCAATAGTCAAAAGTTACCTTTCACTTTTTCTTTTTTCTTTTGTTTCTCATCCTCGTCATTTCAAAGCAATTTCCAAACAAGACATCACACAACTGTTTCCATCAGGAAATTTTCATTTTTCTTATTGAAGTTGTTGATCATTGATGGTAATTCTTATTTTTATTTTTTTAATTGAATCTTGATGTGTTAGCAATACTCGGACGTTCTAGCAAGTTACATAGTTGTGGCCCAAACTCATATCCCCGTAAGTGCTTTGTTTCAAATTACTTGTAGGATGTCTGATTTTGTTTCACCAACATTCCCACACTTGTATCTCCACTTATCTCTTCTCATGTGTGTCTTTGATGTTAAAATTTTTATTCTGAGTATCCTTTCGAACCATGTCTCAACTCAAAGCTCCATCTTAGCCTAACCAAACTCGGCAAGAACCGAATTCCAACTCCCCTTGAATCATCGTCTTCCACCTGATTCCAGATTCGTTTAATGTTTCTTCCATAAGATACCCACAAAGTGAGCGTACACATTGAGGGTGTGGCCCATGCGATCAACCATGAGCTCCGATGCCACTTGTTAAGGGCGAGCAAAGGCAACGACTAATATTTTCATACTCGAGAGATAACCAAGTAGACACTCGAATTCGAGCTCGTTAACATATGTAGTTCAATTTGAGTCGGACTAATATATTCTCGAGCCCATTAATTGCTTCTCACAAAAAATGAAATCCTACTTCCTAATCAAACTTGACATGTGGCAACCGTCCTTCTAAATCACTCTTACTAACAAACGTGCACATGCGTTGCAAGTATACAAAAACATGACACTTGAAAGACCAAATGAAACTAGTTTCTTACGCAATACTTAAATCATTTAATAGTGAACATAAGCTGTATGGCCAAAAAAATACAATACAAAAGAACTGTATGATCACATGTAGAGAGATAAAGGGTATTTCAACATTTGAACTATCTGGACAGGTTGTTTTAGGATGAAAAGAAGAAAACTAAATTTTAGAATTGGAAACGAGTGGGAGATCAAAATAGAACTATCGGCTTACATATATGGATGTCGACCGGGATACGGTTTCGCGAGGGAAAAAGATTAAGATATTTTAAAAGTAAGAGGTCCCCTTTATTTTATATTACGGTACAGATGTAGAGTTGAAGGTCGCTCAAAACCACGAGAACACATAGCGAGGTATTCAATCAAATTCCATTTCTAAACTTTTTGAATCTAGATAAATAGACGTAGTAGCCTTTTAAGACACAGAGATCAAGGAAGATGCAAATTTGGAGCATTACCCCCTTTTTCTAAAGGCTCCATCACCGGCGCAGTAAGCGGGAGGCATGCAAATATTGCTGGGCCATGCTTGGTTTGCTTTGCTTTTGCCCAAAAAAAAAAAAAATCGAAGAAGAAGTCAACATCAGTGCCAAAAAACATTTAACGTTGCCGGAATCAGACGCACGAAACATATGTTCACGAATAGGATGGGATTCTTGCATGACTCCTTTGGATGTTTTATTGGGGGTACTTACGTCATATAATCCAGCGTACTAGAAACACAATCAAATTTGCGCAAAGTATCATAATGAATACCTTCATTTAGGGAAAATTACTGGAAAAAAAATTCTAAACCAGGTTGTAATTACGCCAATTCGGTCCCTAAATCTTTTGAATTTATGTCAATCCAAGTCCTAAATCTTTTTGCATTTATGCCAATTCGCTTCTTTCAATCAATTTTGATCGGAAATCACCGACATAAGCATGATCAGTCTTGATGTGACAATTTTTAATACTATTTTAATACTTTTTCGAATTTTTATATTTTTTTTCTTTTTCTTTCTTTTTCTTTCTTTTTTGTTTCCTTTCTTCTTCCTCCAAGTCGATTGCTAGACTTAGGCGACCACGGTGACGGCGAGGTCGGGCCTCACGAGAGGCGGTGAGGCCCAACCTTGCCGTCGTCGGTGGGAAGTCCTACCTCGTAGTCGTTAGGCGATGTTGACCTCACCGTCGCTAGGCGATGTTGACCTCACCGTCGTCAGTGGCAGGCTAGAGGAATAAGAAAAAAGGAAAAAAAGGAGAAAGAAAGGAAAGAGAAAGAGAAATAAAAATTACCACATCGGCGTCGGTCGCGTCATGTCGGTGAAAAGGATCGAATTAAGCACAAATACAAAATATTTAGGACTAAATTTACTCAATTACAATAGGTTTATCACCTTTTTTTGTGGCAATTATCCCCCTTCATTTAACAATGAAATCTACGCTTCGATTGTGTTGGTTTTAAGGACAAGAGTTTTTCACAAATTAATTTTTCGAAATTTCACTTGTTTGGTCTATTGGAAATGATTAGTCAATGCAAAAATATATCTACGGTTAATGAATATATTCGCACTCCAAATTAGGAAAATGGATTCCCGATTCTAAATAGGGAAAATCATTTTTCTAAGCATGAATGTCTTTTAACAAACGCTCTTCTTCACTTTCTTCGCTTTTCTTCGTTGAGGCTCGGTCCGTTTTTCACCTTCTTGAAGGTGCACTCTTGGTTCGCTCTTTGCCGATGAAAAAACGCATCGACTCACGGAACACACTTTTTCAACATACTACCAACAACTGAGAACTAACCATTTTTCATGAAAAACATCATGAAATTTCCCAAAAAATAAACACACTCTTCGTCTATGTCTTGTTGAGATTCGTGCATGAGTTATGTTAGAAAGTCTCACTACGGAGAATTAGTATGGTGCAGAAAGCAACTAATATATCACATAACTCGTCGCCTTAAACTTTTGAATAATGATGGGCCCAATCGTATATGTTGACACGTTCAAACTTGGACTCTCTCTTCGCAATCTTCCACGGACTTCTACTGTGCACTCCCACCATGCTTAACTTACGGCTGCACGCAGAGCAAAAGTCCCACTAGAGTAGGCATGCGTGTGTTAACCGACTTCAGTGCTTAGGAATAAATTTAAGTAAACCTGTTCCCTTATGAGATCACATCAACATATTCAATTACTGAGATCTGTCTTGATCTTTCATTTTTTTTCCCTTTGTTTTCCCCTTTTTCCCCGTCGTCTCTTCTTCTTCCCCAAGATGGCAAGCACAGTCTGCACCGATGCACCTCCAGCCACTGCAGCCGCCACTACCATTACCTCTCCCCCTTCATCTAAATTTAACTCTCTCTCTCTCTCCCCTCCTTCACCAAGGTGGCCGAGGCCGTATCTGTAGTAGGTAATGGTGACGGAACCGCCATAGAGGGCTGCTAAGCTGAGAGGGTTAGATGGAGCAAAGAGAGAAGGGAAAATGACACAAATTGCCCAGAACCTTAGTTCAATATTTAATGTTGTCCTTATATATTTAATTAGTACGATTTGATCCTTGAACTATTAGTATATGTTCGATGTAGTCCTTTTGTGCGCTCAAACGACAAATTAAATGCTATTTAATAATGTGGGATTATAATATCCTTAAGTTGAGATTAATATCTTACTTGAATCATCTACAATAACCTTTTTTTTCCCGTTCAACCTTAACGGACTGGAATCTACATCAGCAGATTTTGTCAATTTAAATTATTAAAATAGTTTAAGGACTAGATTGAACATTTACTAATAATTGAGAGACCATATTCGACTTAATCAAAAGTTCAAGGACAATATTGCAAATTGGACGGAAGTTCGGGACCATTTCTGTCATTGTTGCTAGAGAAAATTTGAGGCTAGGACTTGATTGGTGGCTTGTTTGACAAATTTAATGGTATGTTGATTATTGTAGGATATTCATAAAGACGTATCCTAGTTTGAGCCCCCAATTCGATTGCTAATATGTCGACCAGAGGAGGTAAATCTAATTTACCTCGCCAGATCTAAAGCAGTATAGTTTAGATTTCTCTTACAATGGCTGTGCATGGGCTATTGGAAGCTTTTATCCTCCCACTGTTGCTTAAGAATTTCCAATCCAAGCATAACAAACGAAAATTAAATGGGGATTGTCCATAGATCAACAATGAAAACCGCGCGACCGACATTTCTTCGTGACTAAACACAAATCCTCGTAAAATGTTGATTTTTCTTAGCTTACGACATTCCGTTGTACTTATACCGCGATAATGTCATGCAAGAAAAATTGCACGGTACAATATTGTACCATAGAAAATCCCAAAATTGAATAACGTGGACTTCTTTCTAACTTTCAAAAGCAAAAGACCAAACTGTCAATTTTTCTCTCCACCTGCAACCCCACTGATATATACTTTCTCATTACTCTTTTTAACATGTAGGGGATACATATGGGTGCACATAATGTCTGTCCTGGAAAAGGAAAAGAGGTGGGACACCATGAAAAATTCCTCATCACTATCATGATCCTCCAGACCATCAAATGCTAAGCCCCATACAGGGCATACTGCTCATAGATGCATCAATGCCACTAGTAAAATCCAAGTCCAACCCCTAGAATCCAAGGTTCCTCACAGATCATTGCCCCCATCATCCCCAACATCACTTCTGCTAATTCATATCTCAGAAGCATAAAATCATGACAGCTTGTTCCCTTCTGCCCCCACAGCTTTTTCTTCACAAATGAAAAAGCCAAAAAGGAAAGGGAAAAAAAAAGAAAAAATCCATCATGTGTGGTTCTCTCTTTACAAAAAAATCTCTAAAGTTAACCTATTTATACATATCTGAGCAAATTTTGGGCCGAAAATATAAGGACTTTACTAAGTCTTCGAAACGTTGTGAGTCACAAATTCTTAAAAAAAATGACCCTACAATAATTTTAAATTATTTATTATATGTTCTTTTTGTGGCCCAAGATAAGCCGTTAATCTTACGGCACATCAATGATATTTACATAATCATTTCTCAAAGCAGAATACTCAGTACGTGAAATGGTCGTGGACTACATAAAATACAAGCGAAAAAATAAGCGGGTTACCCAATATTGATGACTACCTAATATTGGAGACTAGTTTTCTAATATGATGGACAAGATATAAATGACAGCCTACAAAATATGTTGGTAAAATGTATATTGTTAGGTGATTGACTTGACCCATTAACGAATCGAGGTCAATTATTGCTCATCATACACTGTATTATGAACAGTGAAGAACAAACAATTTTTTTTAAAGGCCACCTTATTCCCACCTCTCAATCATTCCCAATCGCATCATTGATTTATTTCTCGCCACACAATCTCACAAATTCTCGCTTTTTTTCTAATTCTTATGATCTCCATTCTCATCATGAGTACCTCCCACGCCTTACAAACACAGTAGGAGGGGGAGAGAGAGAGAGAGAGAGAGGAATAACGGAGCCCTGGCTATAGTCATGTCCATCACTCCATGTCCAGATGCCGATGGGACGATCAGCCGGAAATCGCTCCACCGGAGGAATGACTCCAGCGAGCTCGACGTGTTCGAGGCCGCCCGGTACTTCTCCGGCTACGGCGACGTCGTTTCCGGGTACAACGCCACGACCTTGGTGCAAAAGGCGGCAATGGCGAGAGATCAAGAAAGGGAAGCCAATTCTGGAGGGGGAGGAAGAATGAGCTTTGACGTGCCGATGAAGCATCAGCACCATCATCATCAACATCACCAAGTGGATGCTCACCAACACTTTTATCTCGTCCCAAGCGAGAACAAGCAAACAAAAGAGAAGAGCAAGATTACCAAACCGCGGCAACCGAGCTCGCCCGGTGGGCGGCTTGCGAGCTTCTTGAACTCCCTCTTCAGCCAGTCCTCTTCGAAGAAGAAGAAGTCGTCGTCGTCGAAGCCTTCCTCGATGCAGTCCATGAAGGATGAGGACGAGAGCCCTGGATGGAGGCGGAGAAGGCGGAGCAGCATCAGCCATTTCAGGAGCTCGAGCGCCGTGGCGGATTCGAAGTCGGTGTATACCTCTTTGAGCTCCGGGTCCAAAACTCCTCCAGCATACATACTAAACACTCCCACCAAATCGTATAAGGAATTCAGAAGCTACTCTGATCACAAGCAAGTGGTGGTTTCGAAGAATAACCGCGACGGCAAGCACGTGAAAGCGCCGAACTTGGGAAACGACGCCGTCTCAGGAAACAAGAGAAGCAACGACCTGAGTTGGTTGGACGAGAAGTTCAAGCTGATAGAACCGAGCTCGGAGAAGAAGAAGAAGAGTTTCGGCAACAATGGCTTCGCGAAACATGCATCAGAGAGCACAGACGTGAAGAGATTCAATGAGGAAGAAGAAGACGACGGCGCGGAGAGCGACTCGAGCTCCGATCTGTTCGAGTTGCAGAATTACGACCTCGGAGGTTACTGCTCGAGCGGGTTGCCCGTATACGAGACCACATGCATTGAGAGCATCAAGAGAGGATCATCAGCAACAGCAACAACGGTTTCTGGTACTGCATTTTGAGTTGTAATTAGCCCCTTCCAATTGCGGTTAATCTTGATTTTTTAATACTCTTTTGTCGGTATCGTGTCCCTAGAGTATTGCTTCGTTTTGTTCTTTTCCTGCTGATGATGAGCATCTTTGGAAGTCACTCTTTAGTTCTCTCTCTTTCGATGTACAGATGATAATCGTTTGTTTCGTTTTGCTTGTCTGTTTACCCAAATTCTTCCTCTGGTTTTGTTCTTAATCACATAGTTAAAGATCCCTCCTGATGGCTGATTATTGAGAATCGCGAAAAAAAAAAAGAGAAAATATTACATTAGACTTAGTTTATTATATACATAAGCAAAGTGGCGCAACAAATTGCAAATAGACATTTCAATAAACGGGTCGAATCTAAAATTTAGTTACAATCTACCCCGTTATCAATTACCTCGATACATATAACAATACAAGAAAAAAACACAAGCTATGTTTTTTTTCATTTTTTGGTATGAACATTAGAGTGGCTTTATTGAAGATATGTGTCATGATGCCGAGATCTGATACCAGATTAAATTAATGAGGGGAGCTCGATGACATTCGCAGATCACAAACCCATGTGGAAAAGGTCTAATCTTTTGACTTTGTAGGCGCACTAGTTTGCAAATTCTTTTGATAGTTTGTTCCCTCTCTCGAGCGTTATCTATTCATTTGTCTCCTCCTCGCGAAGAAAGAATGGTCCCGGCGTGAGCAGAGTCAATTGCTTTTTGGCAATCGAAACCCTGGCCGATTTCATGCATTTTCGAGTTGTAACAGGGATGCACAAAACGGAGTACATGCATAAAGAAAAATGCTTCATTTACTATTAAAGATAAGACAATCTCAACCCTGGACTCCACTAGGGGTGTCAACGGATCGAGTCTCGGCCCAGCCCGAGTCGGCCCAAAACCGAACAGTACCTAGCCCGACTGATCGGAACAGTTTTTTTTTCTTTTCTTTTTGTGGGAATCATAATCACTTGATATCTCCGTCGAATGAAAGGATATAAAAAATAAAAATAAAAATAAATTAAATTAAAAAGAAAAAGTGGGTCAAAAACAAAAAAAAAAACTAATCGGGCCGGCTCGGCCCGATCCTAATGATACCAAGCCGGGCTGAAAGGCCCGGAAATTAGGGTGAATTTTTGGCCGGGTCGGTTCGGTCGCGCTTTTTGACATCCCTAGACTCCATATGCCATCACCGCGTATTTTACATAAAGACTCATTGATTGGAAGATCGTGTGGTTAGAAATAACTAATAATCTTGTCCCTTGTCGGGCTAGCAGTTTTTATGCATAAATGCCAACCTATCAAATGTTTGTTTTGTGGCCTGAGTCTCTTCCTTATTAGTCAGTTAACGCATTAAATGTTCCAGATCCGCCCGCCAAAATAAAGGTCGGGTCTCTACATATGATATTCGTTTCTTCCCTTTTAATAAATTTTATATCCTATTTTTTGGGCCTGTTCAAGAACATTTATGACTGAGGATAAAATCCAGAGTCATTCGGCATGGACAATCTAATGTTGGAACCCTTACCAAAAGCAAAAGGAGCTCTAGTGGCCCATCGAGAGCTCTTAAAAGTTCTTTAGAAATTGCATACTTTCATTTTCTGATTTAGGACAAAATTGATAAATCGCCAAAATATTTAGGATTAAATTGACATAATTTAGGGAATTGACCGTTGTATGATAGGCTTAGGACCTTTTGGACAATTCTCCCCTCCTCCCCATCTTCGTTTTCAAATAGATTCGGACAGTTGACACTCTGGGAGCACAAAATGACTCTCTTTCAGGTCGCCCTAGGGTTAATCGTGGCCAGTGTTGCTGTGCATTTGGCACTGTTGGAAGTGCAATGAGATTAGGTATAGCGGGACAGGAATGCCGCCGGGGACATTGGGTTGGCCACTCTTTTGTGAGAGCATATAGCTTTTCTCAAGCAAGGACCAAGCTTCATGAACAAGAAGCAAGCAAGGTATTTTCATCCCATCATTTCTTTTGATGATTATGCCAAAGGGGTTGTACTTATGATAGCTTTTTCGTCAAGGTAATCTCTAATCAATTATTTTTTTTGCATCCGACACCCGGCAAATAGCTAATCCAATCTCTAATCTAAGTGCGTATTCGGACGGTCGGCGCCCACGTCAACGTCAACCGTGCCACGTAGAAAGATCGGTGCCACGTCAGCAATTTCGGCCAAAATTGATCGGATAGACTTAATTGACAAAACGTGAAAAAGATTTAGGACTCAATTTGCAAAACTAAAAGGTGGCAAAAGTGCAAGGTTTAGGACTTTTTTGACAAATTTCCCGAAATAATAAAAATAAAATAAAAATAATAACAATAATCATAATAAAAACAACTATGTTAGTAATATGATACTTGCCTCTGTTAGATTTATTTGTGTCTATCATATATAGATGTTCTTAGGCCTCGTTAGCTTGGATTTGGACCCTTGAAAATGTTAGTCCAACCTTTTTGGAGGAGTCGGTCCAATTTTTTTGCTCCTCACATTCTCGCGCTCGATATTGTTCTTTCCCACTCATCGACCGATTCTAAATTCCGTTGCCACAAAAAATATAAATAAATTTTCTTTTATGCTGGCGAACGTCTGAAAGAGTGGGCAAGTGTGAAAAGTCGCCGGTTAGAAAACAAAAACAGTAATTTATTCGTATATTCATGAAATTAAGACAAAAGGATACCTAGAGTCTGCCAATATTTACAGACAAAGACTCGTTTTGGTGCTTTTTTTTTTTGAAAAATGGTTATTTCAATACCAACTCGATAACCTTCTCCTAAAATTACACATGGCATCTACGTGGCTCGCCGGTGGAATTAGTTAGCAAAAAAAAAAATTAAAAATCAATAAAAAAATCCACATAATATTAAAAGACTTAAAAATAAACTAAAAAATGAAAAAAAAAAAAAAGATGGGAAGCGGTTGCGGTGGCGTGGGCTCACAACCCTCCCCGTCGCCGCCCCGCCATCACCGGCGAGAGGTGGGGAATGGCAGAGGACCGTCGCCGAGGCACGGTGACTCCCCTCGGCCGTTTCCCCCTAGCCGGCGATGCCCGGACGATGGTGGCGTGGCGGCGGCGGGGGCATAGGCCGCTGCAACTTCACTTCCCTTTTTTATTTTTATTTTTACTTTTTAAGTTTTTTTGGTTTAATTTTAATTTTTAAAAAAAATTAACTATTTTTAAGTTGAACAGTTCACGTGGACTGCAAATGAACGCCATGTGGGTTGATTTTTTAAATAACAATTGCCACGTAAATTAAAAAATTAATTAAAAAAATGACACGTGTCTTGTTTGGCCAGAATTTGTATTTAAGTGATCGTTTTGGCCGGAATTGACACTTAGATTTTCATTTTTTCCCTGATTTGACACTTAAGTTATCCAAAAAAAATATTGGCACCCAAATGAGTATCTTACACAAATATTGACACTTTAAGTATTCTTTTGCCTAAAATTAATTACCAACTATATTTATTGGTTGGCAAATTACAAACTTTTGTACTGATTTAGCAACTTATTTGTATAACTTATCGACACCTCGAATTTACCAGCTCTTATTAATTTGAGTTGCTGACTTTTCTCCGATTAAGTTATGCATTCCTACTTAAGTTACTTGCCGACGTTTATTTGATTGTTTGGAAATTACCAACATTTTTCTAAGTTATTAGCAATTTATTTGACTCGCTTACCAAAGTTTTGATTTTACCAACTCTCACATGAAATTACCACCTCTTATTTGAGTGATTAACTGACTCTTCTCCAATTAATTTATCTACTAGGTTTAGCTTAACAACTTTAATTTGAATTGCTTACCAACATAATTTTCTTAATTACCAATTTTTCTACCTTAAATAAGTGCACAAGGAGTTAAAAAAGAAGAAGTAATTCCCAGAAATAATAGTACTTGTCGAGCCAGTACGATGCTCCTCTTTTGTTCTACAATTTGGTCGCCTACTAAAATCTTGAGGCAGACTTCTGCCTTCAATCTTTTCAAGAGAAAACTATTCAAAAAGTCATCGGTTTATTGTACAATAGCCAATTCAGTCTTAAATTTTTTAAATGTGTCAATTTAATTCTGAACATTTTGACAATATGCCAATTTAGTCATAAACCATTCATTTATGTCAATCTAGTCCTAAACTTTTAATGAATTACCAATGTAGTTCTTCCAACTAATTTTAGCCGAAAGCAGGTGATATAGTGGTCCACCTAGCACCGCCCACCCTATGTGGCGCAAATGTGAACAACTTTTTTTAACTTATTAAAATATTATTTATTTTTATATCAATTTTGTACTAATTTTGTATTTTCCCCTTTTTTTTCTTCTTAATAGGGCCGGCGAACCGTGACACTTGCCTCGATCCGGATGAGCGCTCATGGGCCCTCGTGGCGAGGGCGAGGGCATCTCGAGCCCTCGCCAAATCCAAGTGAGCCCAGTGAGAACTTCACAACCCCACTAGCCCTCGAAGGGAAAATAGGAAAAGAAAAGAAACAAAAGGAAAAAAATAAATAAATTCGAAAAAATTTAAAAAAAAATAATAATTACCAACTTTAGTGCCGGTTATGCCACGTAGAATTGCTGCTACTTGGACCATCACGTCGCCGATCGCCACCAAAATTAGCCGTAAATGCTATATTGGTAATTCGTTAAAAAGTTTATGAATAAATTGGCACAATCAAAAGGTTCGTAACTAAATTGTCGCCGACTATGCTTCTAGCCGCACACTATGTTTTGTTATTTTCTTTCGGCATTTTCATTGTTCTCAGCTTATTTGAGATTTGCTAGGTTTGAGAGCCTTTTATGCACCCCTTGAATATTATTCTGATAAATGAATGAAATTTTTTTTGAAAAAAAAATAACATTGACATAATTAAGTTTCTTTAATGCTTTACGCAGGATAAACGCTTTTAATCTCATGACTACTGCTTCCTTTTTGGGGGTGGAAGTAGGAAGTGCCCTGGAAAGGAGTTGGGCATGGTCCAAATTTCCACGTTCCTTCATTGCTTATTGAGTGAACACAGGTAATTAAACTACATTGCTCCTTGACGAGCATCTCTAAGCTGTCAGTCGTTTTCATTTGGTCTTAGAAACCTTAGAGCGTAATCAGAAGGTGGAAATGTTATTTTTTCTTACAAACGGTGTTAAAATAGTTACCATGTGCATTTTTTCAAAATGATTTATCGAGCAAATAAGATTATGCATGTGAAAAGATTCACGTCATTGGCAGTGTTTCGAATATGATTTCAATCTCTTTTTCAAAACCGTAACTTACACACGGCATGTCGTCCAAATGGGCTATGCTGGCTAGAGATCTTCTACTAATTGAGTACATACGGATGACCGAATTATATGTGTTTTCTGAAATTTATTGTGGAGAACAGGATCTTCAATGCACGCAAGCTAAGGTTTTTGTATTTCGTTTTTCAGTTTGATCCATCTCTATATCCAGTCTTG
Organism: Rhodamnia rubescens; assembly: GCA_021437795.1. Taxonomy (NCBI): domain Eukaryota; kingdom Viridiplantae; phylum Streptophyta; class Magnoliopsida; order Myrtales; family Myrtaceae; genus Rhodamnia; species Rhodamnia rubescens. The sequence goes on from JAILYA010000008.1 coordinate 6,994,276, forward strand.
CAATTTTCGAACATTCGATAAAATGTACATAGCTGCACATTGTTCTGCTACAATTTTCAATTGGTACATTCATTGCAGATGCGAATTGATTTTCATTTCCCAACACTTCATCAAGAACTTGTGAAGCATGTCGGACTATTTATGCATAAGTAATAAGTCGAAAGTTGTTTTTTAGGACTATCATCCAAGTATTTATTAGTCCGGTAATTGATCCTATTCAGTACAAAGTCTCTGTGACTCATGAATCCTAGTAATTCCACGTTTAAGCATTAATGATTGCTTAAGCATTTTACATTCTGTCAATTTATATGTTAAACTCCCTAATATACAAGGCACTGATCATTCCTTATAGCTAATTGGATTAGCCAAGCCATGAATTGTGCCCCAACTCTTTAAAAAAAGAAAAATTAAGTTGATGGCATGTATGAAATTATGTTGAGCTGACTAGGGACATAATCAAAGATACTACATTGACTGATAAAGCACAAAGTTTCACATACGCATAGGAAACACTTATAATCCTTACATCGTCATCAATCGTAACTAACATCACGACAGCAGATAACTCTAAAATACCTCGATCTAGTAGCTCATTATTTAGCTAAATAAAACGGACACAGAAGGAGAAGGAAAGTAAAACGGCTCCGCTCATGTTGATGCACAGCATCAGCACACCAGAACATCCGATATGCCCTCGTGCTCTCCGAATATCCTCTGTCATGCCGTTTGTGACTGCGATTCTCTTCATTCCTGTAACCGAGGGTATGACTTATTATTGCTAACCAATTAATAAAACTCGATATTGATGTAGAGAGCTTATTGATTTCACATCGTATTTTCTTCTCTTTATCTAGTTTCAACGAATTTGTTTACTTCTCCGGACTTATTTGGGTCATTCCACAGACATTGGAGGAATATGCTATCCAACCACCGGAATTTCATTGCCCGCAAAGAGTTTCAAACGCCACAGTTGATTTATTCTACAAACTGTCGTGCAATCAGTACAGACATTGCACGAAGAACCGATTACCACAATTTCCTCAGCTTGTGTAAGGGTTAAATTATTAATGACCTTGGATATCTACTAGGCACCGTCATTGAGCAAATAATATTCTTTGATAAATGTTCTTTTACATATACTGTTCCTTTTTTATAGGACCAAGCAAATCTAGGAAGGGACGATAGCTTACACGGTTACTGCTGCCAGAAGCTGATCCCGAAGGCGAATGTGGAATGTACCTTGCCCACTATGTAGAACAAAGCGGCAGATTAAAGATAGAAAATATCACAGAAATAAAATATTCTGTCGTTGGAAGGAATGAATTTCACTATAAGTTAGGGCGAGGGAACGTGCAGACGTCTTGAAAAGGTGCTTACGTTTTTTGCTGCTGCACTGAATGCTTCTCTGTGTGGTATCTCAGGATTCGCCGCTTTGATGCGCTGTATCTCTTCCCTATTGTTCATATATTCCATGTGCAGGTACATATCGGTAAGTTCTTCGCTAATTTTCTTTGCTTTCTATATGTCTATGAGCAAAAAGGGGATGAAAGAGAGAAAAATGTATTTATGCTTACTTCATGAACCGGTTATAAGCAGATGGAAGCCTGTGCTTCTTCTCCGGAGCTGGAAAAAAAAAGGTGGAACGATCCATACATTACTCATAGAGCCAATAACTAAAAATGAAAGAAAGAAACGAAGTGGAATGATGAGTATGTCAGTCGATCTCACGTTTCACAACAAAGGGAGCGGCTTTGGGTGATAGCTGATCACCCGAAGTTGAGGATGGGGAGGACGATGACTGGCCTTTCCTAAAATCACTGGAAAACCCCTGCTTCCCCAACAATACAAACACTTATGCCGGTATTACTTAATGTAAAAGCCTCGAATAATTTCTTGAGAAATCAGTATTCGAAACTAGACACATGTGCAGCATTGACGCATCATCAATGGAACTAGAGTTACCATACTAAATTAAAAAGGACATGTCTCGATGATATAATTAGGACTACTTGTGGAAGGCATTCTTTGCACTCGGGAGATGCGTAAAAAGTAGATAAAGAGGATCAGAAATGGACCTGAAGGCTCAAGGGATGATCAAGACACTGGCCTTGAAGGGGAGGCCTGGTGCTCAGGAACGAGAGATTGCTGCAATGCCCACATTTCACCGTCACTGTGTCCAACATCCTCTTGCATGGAATCCCTACCTGCAAGATTGATGAAGAAGAGGAAGAAGAAGAAGAAGAGAGAAGAGGAAGAAGAAGAATAGACCCTTCGGTCATTACAAGACATAATGCTCTCTAGAAATTGATTTCATTAACTCTTCTTGCGGACTTTATGGCTTTATCCCATGCAACAATACTCGTTCTTTGTGTGGAGAGGAAGCAGCTTGTTTCTCTCTATTCATAAAGCTATAAATTCATGAAATTGGCGACGAGAGTTAGATTGGAAAGTGATTCAATTTAGGTGAGACATACAGCAAGAACGGTGTTGCAGAAGTTGCAGCGGACATAGCACAGATGCTCGGACGGTGGGAGTTCCATGCTCGCCTTGTCTTCCATATGATTCAGGACTCCTCCAACTCCAACAAGAGGAAAAGCTATATATATATGGGAGAGAGAGAGAGAGAGAGAGAGAGAGCTAGGGTTTGAGGGGCTATGCAACGATATTAAAGAAGAGAGAAGAGAGGGAGGGAGTGAAGCAGAAGGGGATGGAAGAAGCGTCAAAAGGAAAATCTAGGGTTTGTGTACACCAGGTCATAACGTAGTACCTGCACTGCGATTTGCAGATACGGAAGTTTGCACGGGGACTTGGTTTTTGGTCTTTTGCACTTATGACTCCCTCCTGCTCCTCTTTAAGGTGCTTCTTCTACTTTACTAAAAACCCATCCTTAGTCTCACCATGTTCTCCCGCCACACATGCACGCGGAGACGAGCGATCGTAATACCTCTGTAATGTAATGTTGATGCAAATACTACCCGCCGTTAATCTGATTCTATTTTACTTGCTCGTTAAATTAGCTTAAGTTCCATCCAATACCGACATGAAGTAGAATGAGAACTATTTGCTACTCCATTGTGGATATTGGTATGATAAGATTTTGCGGATTATCGATGTATGTATTGTTCCTCTCGTATGAGTAAGGTCCACATTGCCCATGAGAGGATGAGAGCATATATCGAATGTACCGTATGATGGATTGTGTAAATTTATCAAGTGGTAGACTCGTGAGATGCACGGATTGGAGGTTGTAACCTAATTCTTCTCTAAGTTTATGCATGATATTACTTAAATAAGAATGGATCGTCAGCTCATTTATCTTGCTACTTCAATTTTTTATTAATAGGAGATAATAAATTTGGTCTTACTTTCTGTAAAGTAATAAAAACAGTCTGCACATTATTCTGATTTGCCACTAATTATACTGTTCAATTTATCAAAATAACTTGTTTTCTATTACATATTTTCTATCACTAATACTTTACTATCTAGTATGAGTACTCATTCAAAGATAATATTGCGTTGGTAGGGTAGTTCATGCAAACATTCTCTATCTCATGCCATACAACTTCTATCTCATACACAAAAGTTAGTGTAGGAGAGTATTCCAGGGTCGATTTATCATGAACACAGAAAATACTCACACATAGGAGAAACATATTGGACGACTACCTATTTCCATTCGCAACAGTTTAAATTACTCTCTTTGGAATATTCATCAGGCACGGACTTATTCTAGGTTGATGGAGTAGGTTGCTACATAGATATCTCTCGTGTGTCGCCAGCCAAGTCACTTTGCGAAATGACATGTACCTATGTTTATTAATGTAAATCTTGTCATGTCAAAAACCATGCATTGTAGGATGATGGCGGGAAGAGGATTAATCAACAGGAAGAGTGAGTTCGATGATAGCCGAACAATCATCCAAGGCTATTACGATTCAATGACCTTTTGACACGAAGTAAAGATTGCTCTCAAACACAGATGTATCTACATTGATTTATGATCAAAATATATACAACGGTGCAAGTAAAAAAAAAAAAGTTATGGCCCAAAAGGACATACAAAAGCATATGCAATCTAAGTTGAATTGCGTGAAAATGCTGCAGCGTCTAGAAAATCTAGATATATAACGTTAAGGTAGCACAAAACCATGCATAAGAAGAAATCCTTTAATGATTGGTGATCGCCGAGGGGAAGAAGTAGGAAGTGATTGAAAATGCATGGAGTCAACCCTTGTCGATCACATCAAGGGAAACCAGATCAAAAATAGGCCATGATCTGCTCTGATAAGTTAAAGTTACATAAACCAAAATGGAAAGGAAAAAAGAAGGAAAAATCACTATGCATCAACCGAGATCGTTACAAACTTCGTGAATCTCCTTTTGTTAATCTTCGACAATATATATACTACCGTATTAACGTAAACATTATCAAGCTAGTCACGACAAGAGATTGAAATGTTAACATTTTGGCAAAGGTATCTTATCAATTGCGCCTGCTGAGGCGAGAAAGATAATGACGAAAGCTTGTGAATGAACATCCAAATTAGTAGGAGACGTCCACTTGAACACTAAAGTAAAGAAAAGACTGATCGCGAGCAGAAATATATTGCCGAATTTAATGTTTACATTGCAAATAATAGGTAGTTTATCAGAATCAAAATAAAAATTCTAAGGAAAAATTTCTTTTTTCTTTGGTGGAATATTCAATAATATTGTATAAAAAATCATGTAGGTAATTTTTTTATACCAATAATACTGATTATTAATCAGGAAACCTTATCAACAAAAAAAAAATTGGTCCTTCTTAGAAATTCAAATTGGTCAAAGCAAATAAAATAAACCAAAGGTGATCTTTCCTTCTTTCTTCGTGTGTATAGTATATATAATTCAAACATAGAAAATATAGATATAGAGTGCCTTTTCTTAGAATTATGCATGAAGATTTAATTAGACCTTACACAATTTCTACTATAGAAACCATCATTTCAAAATGACAAAAACAAAAAACAAATACTTGTGATAACCTGTTGAATGGACAAATGCATGGAAGAAGAACAAAATGACAGTGTAGAGAGAGAGAGAGAGAGGGGGAGAGAGAGAGAGAGTAGGGTTTTGATGGTTGATCCATTCCACTTTAGTGGGCGCAATTTTAATGTTTAGGAAAATGACAGAGGCCAGTGCTGAAATCACATGACAACTGTGGACCAATGGGTTATTTACGGACATGATGGGACGATTCCTGGATTGCCAAAACTGGAAAGGAAGCCATTCCCACGCTCGATTTCGCCAGCTTTCTTTGTTGGTATAAATCGAATTTCCCAAGAACCCCACAAAAATATATGTTGTACGAACTCACTCTCTTCCAATTCAATTCAATTCAATTCAATCCAACTCAACCCCTCCTTGCTCTCTCCGCGTTTGTTTTATCTGATGCATGGGCGTGGTTGCATTTGAAACCCTAGCTAGTAGCATCAGGGCCATTCTCTCTCTCTCTGCACTGTGGTCTCTGATCCTTAACGGATTTGGACACAATCATTTGATCTGTTGTCCCCCCTACGTTGGTACCTCTATTTGGAAAGTGTGATTGGACTCATCTTTAGCTATGGTCTCTCTCTCTCTCTCTAGAATGAATTGTATCTTACTTCTCATGCGACTATTGGGGTTGCTCCTCCCAGGAAATGGAACTTTGGTTTCCTCTGGCTGGTTACACCCCTGGAGAACTTCTCTTTGATACCCTTTTAGATTTTGAAAAATGCCGCTCCAATTTATCGGTTATATGGCCTACAAATGCGTCTGAGTCACTCGACCTTTAGGGTCATGTCTCACGATCTGTAGAGCCTAAATCAAATTATCGGGTGGTTGCGTGGATTTTAAACCATAATATGTCGCCAAAAATCAACTTTGATTATCTGAGTAGTTTGCTTCTTCGTCATCAATCAAAGAATGGATGGAGAGGTTGGTTTATCATACCTCGATAAGTAAAGTATTATGTTATTTGAATGGGAAATTTCGAAGTACGCAAGCCAACATTTGACCACTCCACAACTGTATGGGGGATTCAGTGGACTTTTTCAAAATAGAAAGAATTGAAATAGCTAGTGCTAAATTGATGGCAATAAATTGAGAGACTTAATCAGATTAGCTTTTATTAGTTAACCTCTTTTATATATATATATATATATATATATATATATATATATATATATATATAACTTGTTTAGTTTAGAATTCTCCAAATTATTGCTTTATTTGAATTAATAAACTCGTAAGCGAGGCTGAAACATCTCAGAAGCTTCTCTAACCCTTCTGGAGTTAACCATGAAGTACAAGAATGAGAAATTACTAGCTCTTATATGAATGTATCTTCCAAAGTCAGAGGCACTTGAGACTTTAGATAAGTAAACAATCAGAAGAAGTAAAAAGGACAAAACAAAATGCAAAAATTGAAGGTTGCTTGCTCTATGTTTTGATAAGGAAAGAGTTGCATGGTAGTGCCCCTTCACGTAGGGCATTGCCAAATGTGGCTTTTAACAACTCTAGAGCTGGCTTTGGTTACATAGTATTGATGCAAAAGTACTCTCTAGGTTACTCTCATGTGATCGATGAGATCCATCAACCGACCAGATTCTATTTAAAACTTGAACAAGTATTTTTCTTCGTACTGTTGCGAAATATCTGTGAATCACCAAAAGTGAACCAAAATTGACGAACGTTTGAGGCGCGCAATCACTGTTCACAAAGATAATTCACGATTCAACAGACCTTCCAATTACCGTGCACCGCACTTTCGGGTAGATCATGAACGGGCATGAAACCAAAAGAGAAGGCGATAAAGAAGAGTGTTTCGTATGAAGATTTTCGGAGGGCGTAACAAATGAAGAAATAGCCATCATGCACAGAGGAACGAATAAGAAAGTAAACTACATCAAGTAACGGCTAGGAAAAGTAAATGTGGAAACAACTACAAAATTAATTAAGAAAAGGCTGGCGGAGCAAATTTTAGGGAAAATAACACAAATAGTCTTTAAACTTTGACGCAATGTGCAATGTGGTCTCGAACTTTTAATTTGTTCAATATAATCTTTGAACTTTAACCAAATGTGCAATTTGGTCCCTAAACTTTGACTTGTTCAATATAGTCCCCGAATTTTTAGTACATATTCAATTTAGCCCCTAGACTATATGAAAATATTCATTATTGTCCCCGATCTTAAATTAATGAAAGGACTACATTAAATATTTTCATATAATTCATGGACTATAATAAACATATAACAAAAGTCTAAGGACCACATTGAACAAACTAAAAGTTCAGGGATCATATTGAACATTAGACTAAAGTTCAAAGACTATATTGAACAAATTTAAATTTCATGGACTATAATGCACATTAGGTCAAAGGGACTATTTACGTCATTATCCCCAAATTTTACAATAGCCGGTTTGATCGTCGATTTAAAGTACTGAAAGTGTAGGTTCAAGATGTGAACCCATTTTTCAAGCAAGGCGGAGCAAATAAAAGTGAGGGAATAGATCTTTTGATATGTGGCTCAAGATTACTACATGAATAGTCCTATCACCTTACACAAGAGAAAATTACCAAAAAAACTTTAAATTTATTGCAACTGTACTAATTCGGTCATAAATCTTTACCATTTAAATCCTAAATATTTTGTCTTTATGCTAATTCGGTCCATCTATCCGGCGCTAACGTGAACGTCAATTGGAGTTGATGTGGCGCCGTCAACGCCGACTTGACAATTTCTAATAATATTTTAATATTTTTGCACATTTCTTATTTTATTCCTTTTCTTTCTTGTTTTCGTTTTTTTTTCTTCTCCTTCTTCTTCCAGCCGATTAGCGGATTGGAGATCACCCGGAGGCAAGGGCCGGCGAGGGTGAGGTCGGCCTCACCCAACCATGGCAAGGTTGTCATTGGGTGAGGCTTACCACAACCTCGCTAGATCTGGTGGATGGGCAAGGGTGAAGCCGACCTCCCCCTCGCCTCTAGCCAATCGCCAATTCGACGATCGCATGGAGGAAGAAGGAGAAGAAATAAATAAATGACTCAAAAAAATATTTGAATTATTAACAATTGTCCACGTCCACCGTCGGCTAGTCAAAGTTGGCCGAATGGACTGAATTGGTATAAATGCAAAAAAATTTAGGACTCAATTGCAAAAAAAAAAAAAAAGTTTAGTATTAAATTGGCACAATTGTAATAGATTTAGAACTTTTTTGGTAATTTTCCCCCTTACACAACGTATTCGCTACATGTGCTTAGGAACTATGAAGTTATCAATCACATCACTTAACATGTAAGAACCTAAGACATGTGATATGAACACAGTACCTGTTCGATCAAACCAGAGAAGAGACTTCAAATTGTTTTTGAAAGGAAAGAGAAATACAATGAAGGATTGGTCTTTTTCTTTCTTCTTATTTGGTTGGGCCATCATAGTATGACTACTTTCCTTGTGACAGAATGCCATAGTTAAAAACTCATATACTTAATATCCATCTCGGATGATCGACCCTTGGTGCCTAGCGGCTGGACCCAAGTCCTTGGGGCCAGCCAAAGCCTGGAGGGCCAACCGGACCCGGGTCCCCAGTGCTTAGACATGGGGACCCGAGGTCCGGTCCTGGTGTCTTATTGCAAAGTTCTTTTCCCATAAAATAGACAAATTGAAGAAAGTTCAGGTTTTCAATTTTACAGTGGACACTTTTGGAGTTACTACTCCTTCAGCTGAAGATGCTTCCCTAGGTTGAACCCGGATCACTCAAAGCATAAACTTTTTTTGACAAAATTCAATGATGATCCGTTGACATCTAAATTTTAATTTTTATTAAATCATTCATTATTGCATAAAAATGAGAACTAGTCATAGTTCTCACCAAAAATAAATTTTTCATGCATTGCATATTTATTTTTCATCCTTTGTGCATATCATTGCATTCAGGCTTAATTATATGATTAAGGTTTTCAATTAAATGTTTATTATTTAGAATAAGCTTAATTGAGCCTGAAAACGTAAGACAAGCCCATGATTTGGACTCCAAAATTCGAATAGGTCATGTGCATGTGTGAGCCGAAATTCATATATGGGTTTGGACCTTAATTCAATTTCAATTCAGCCCATTTTGATTATTTTAATTATGCAAGGTCCCTTAATTAATTAGTCATTTAATTAATTAGAGCCCGGTCTAGGCCCGAGATGTCGCCACAAGTCCACGAGCCCATGTGATTTTCGGCCACTATAATTTCACATTCACATGGCCGAAAATCAACATTCCTAGGGGGACTAGGGCTCTTCCAAATTTCAAAAATCCAAGCGTTTAAATAATCTGGGATTCCTACCTAGCTAGAGTTTTATTGGATTGAAACTCTAGTAATCCAATGACAATTATTGAATTGTACTCTAGCTAAGATTAGTGATCCAACAGTCCATTAGCAATCCTACTCCTACTAGGACTCCGAGGACCGAGCTCTATATAATGAACCCATCACATTCGCGCATCCCATTCAGCACTCTCACTATTTTTCGGCACATTAAAGAGGAAGAGCAGAAAATTCAAGAGTTTTGGAAATTATTTTGTGAGTTCGATTGTCTCCCCCAACCGGTCAAGACAATCCTCACCCGATCCAAGCTCATTTAAGGTGATTCCCAACTAGGCGTCCCTCCGTGCTTGCGACGCCAACCTCCACCGTGTTTGGTCGCCTTCTCAGCAGCTCCTCCAAGGATGAACGCCCCCTGCTCAGCCACCAATCGCCCCGTCAAACCGCCGGAGCTGCCGCTCGATCTGCCCCATCCACCAATCAAAGGAGCTGCTGTCCACCGCTGTTTCGCTGCTGATTGGTCACATAACGAAGTTAATCGGCCCTAATTTTTATTTATTTTTTAAGTTCTAACGCTGGTACTACATTGTTAGATCATTTGGCGACGGATTGAGCGCAAAAGGGACTGCTTTTGGTGAAATTTCCAGATTGTGCGTGTGCTGAAAATTGCTTGGAAAAGGTACAAATTTCTTGTATTTTGGTTGCAATCTATGATTTGTTAATTTGATAACATGCATATATGTTATTGTGTCTCTATGAGCATACAAGGTTCGCAATTAAAACTAGAAAATTTAAGCTTTTCTATCCAAATTTTGCTAGAGCTGAAAATTGGAGCTCTTGATGAAAATTCTGATTTTTTTTTAAATAATCCATTTTGATTGATGAATTCAATCAAACCCTGTGAGTGCTCTTGAGAATAGTCATGATTGTTCGTTTTTTCAAAGATCAAATTGGATAGATTTGCCTTACCAAAAAAAAAATTGGTAAGATTTGAAAAGATAAGAATTTTGGATCAATTTTTTATATACAACTCTCTTGGCCGAAATTTGCACGTCATCCATTGTTTTGAATCCTATTTTGTGTTGGTTGAGTTGCTCTATCACATTGTTATTTGGTGTCATCATCATGATTGGATAAGGATTTAAGCTTAACTGGATAATATCTAATTTTTTATAATCATCTAAATTGGATAATACCTATCTTGTGGATAACCTTTTTGCTTTAGATCATTATCTCAAGCTCACTGAATTGGTTGATTTGTCTTATCCATTAGCTACCTGACGTTATCTCCATGTAGTGGATGAGGTTTAATAAATTGAACTTTATCTAATTTCTAAAAACGTTTGAGTTGGGTAATGTTAGATTTGTTATGGATAATTCTTGATCTTGATTGTTATCTCTAACATATGAATCGGTTTATTTGTTTATCTGGTTGCTATCTTATCCTATCTCATGGAATCTTTTCGAATTTATTTGATTTGAGATAAAGTTTGATCGAATCGGATGTTTATCGAATTTTTTGAAAGTTATCCGAAACTAAATTTTCAAATCTTCAAAATAATTTTCTTAAATTGAATCAAATTTTGGATGAGGAAAGGTGGATTCCCAATTCATATTTTCGGCCGCCCTCTTCTAATCTTTGAAATTTTAAGTGAATTGACCCAATTTTTATTTTATTTTTGTCATGTTTGTTTTTTTTTTTTTTTATATCCAGGATCCACCGGCCCCGCCGGCTTCGCCGCGTCGGCCCGAGGGCCAACCAGGTGACTATACTTGGAGGGAGGCTAGCCCCACGGCCCACCAGCAAGGGTCCCCCACTTAAGTCCGAGAAACGCGTTGGGAGGGTTTTAAACCTTCAACCTAGCTTACGCCTTAGGGCCAAAAAGCTCAAAGCTCACCAAACGCGCCATGCCCGTGGTGGGTATTTTTGTCATGTTTGTTTGCTTTTGATTGTTCCAAAGTTTGCACATTTATAAACAAACATGTTCATAATATATGCTCCCATGTGCCTTGTCCCGTCGGAAAATAAATTATATGCCTTGGCCATGATCTTATGAAATAGGATTGTAATTTAGTATAGAATTTTCATGTTATGCCCTTTGAGAAAAGGGATGATGTTATTCTATACATCTATCCGCACACTTCGAATCTTCGAGGATGTAGCTGATAAAATTTTGCTCTAACCCAAATCTTTGGGAATGAGTGAATTTATCGGAAAATTCGGATTAAAAGGTATATTATGGGCGTTTTTGTTTATTTTTGTTGAAATTTTTGATTGCTTTTGATTTGCTTTATCATTGCCCAAAAAATACAAAATAAATCGCCCTTTTTTCGCATATCATATAATTTATGTCACATTTTTCCAATTAATCATAAAATTCACATCGATCAATCAAAAAAAAACTTTTCATGAAATTGGTATCGAAAGGCCATTAATTTTTCCAATTAAAGTAACCAAGTCCCCGGACTTATTTTCTTTCTCTGGTTTGTAGAAATAAAATAGTCCTCCCGCTATTTTATATAGGTTTCCAATCGACCCACCGTAAATAATTAGTGGCGGCTCCAAACGAATAATTTTCATGAATTGAACCTAGGTTGCGATTCGGTATGATTTTGGAGAGTTCAAATTGGGTTAATTAATTTAATTAATCTGATAATCCGTTAGCCTAATTTTAGGTCGCAACATGATAACATTAGAAACGTATCTATCCACGTTCGTTCAATATGTAAAACTCGTACCTTGCTTTCTGCGTACTCATGAAGCTGGGTCCTTCTATGAAGAACGCTTTGGTTTCGCCCAGAGGTGACCAACCCAATGTTCCCAGAGGCAAGCCTTCTGTATTGTACCTTATCTCGTTCCACTTCAACAGGGCCAGGCAAATGAAGGGAGTCACGATCAACCCAAGGGTTGCCAAATCTATACGTGTGTTGATTGTCTCAATCTGCTTCAAAGCCGAATAGGTTCAGAAATAACTTAGTAAGCACTGTGTGATATTGTGTTGGCTTATATGTGTTGAAGCATATTTGCGGAAAATGAGAGTTCATAGCGATATTATTTAATATTCGACTTTCTTTAAGCATAACATCTTTGAGCCGATCGTAAAAATAACAATATTTTGCGGGCCATAAATTCTTTAAAAAGTGGCCCTTACAACAGATTATAATTAACTGTTATTCATTTTTTGTGGCTCAAAATAGACTCTTAGCATAACAATTACCCCCAAAAATGTTGTATAATCAATTCCCTTTGATATTAGAGATATTACTTGATATTTTGTTATTTTCTAAGATGGGCATTGCCAACATAACAGTGTCTTTGTATGACCGTAAGAATAACAACATATTGTGGGCCACAAATCCTTGAATGAGTGCACTTCACAATAATTTTGTGTTATTTGTTACTTTATTTTTGTGGTCCAAAATAGGTACGTTATTCTTACAAAGTAGATTAAGGACTAGTATATAATAATTTCTCTAGATAGCTAACTTCCTTGTTGAATTAGATTATTTTCGTTAAAAGTACAAAAAAAGGTTCTAAACCTATTGCACTTTTGTCAACTTAGTCCTAAACTTTTTAATTATACTAGTTGAATCCTAAACATTTTAACGATTTTCTAATTTAGTCCATCCGGCCAATCTTAGCCCGAAATTGCTCACATGGACATCGGTTATCCTACATGGCCGACCGACGACGACGTGAAGGTTTTAAATAAAATTTTATGAAGTTTAGGAATTTTTATTTCTCATTTGTTTTTACTTTTTACTTTTTTTTTGGAGAGGGGGGGGGGGACGGGGAAGGGGTTAGTGCTATGGTCCGGCAATCCTTACTAGCCCTCGAGGCGGGGGCCAGCAATGGCTAGTGAGGGCCATGACGCTCAAATCAAGTGAGGTCTATGGCTCTCGCCCCCAGAGCCAGCGACTCTAGTAGACCAACAGCTCCAAAAAGAAGAATATATAAAGAGAAGAAAAGAAAAAAGAAAGAAAGAGCAAAAACTTGTAAAAATCTAAAATATTTTTTTGATTAAAAAAAAAGAGTCCACGTCAACGCCCATGCACCACGTAGGACGGCCGACGTCTATGTTAGAAATTTTCGTTTTAAATTACTCGAATAGACTAAATATGTAAATCGTCAAAAGGTTTATGACCCAATCGGTACAATTGAAATTTTTTTTATTTATGATTGAATTGATACAAGTACAATTAGTTTAGGACTTTTTTGGCACTTTCCCGGTTATTTCATTTCCTAATGTCAAGTCAATTGAGTAAAGATAAGAGAGATTATTGATTTTGCCTCTCTCTCCTTTGAAGATCCTAGAATATTAATTTAGGATGTTTAAATAATAAATCATGCCTTTATTTGACAGCTTTAACTTTTAGAAATTTCACAAAATCTCTTGTGATGTCAGAATAGAAGTTTAGCCTACACGTGAGAGTTGGTGCTAGAATAATTAAATAATAAATCACGTGAACAACTAGTAATCCCATAAAATCTCTCTATTAATCCTAAAGTGACTGTGAAAGAGCTTCGCTGGGCGGCCAATGCACATTGGAAATGCAAATGCTTCACCGTATCAACTTTTCATTACCGAAATCAAGTAGGCATTGTTCTAATACCAAAAAAAAAACTCTAACTTTAGCATTTGTGATAATTATATCCAAACTTTTTGTCTCATAAAAACCCTCAAGTTTTACGTTTATCTCAACCAAAAAAAGACATCGACTTTAGCATATGTTCCAATTATGTCCGAAAATGTTTTTGTCTCATAAAAGACCCACAACTTTTACTTTTATCCCAATTTTACCACCGTCAACCTTCCGTCCATAATTAGAGTTAGTTAATCTTACATAACTCAAATTTTCACACCAAACTTACCCATGAATTTTCGAAATTTAGAAACAGTAAGTTTTAGAGATTACGAGATTTTAGATCGTTTGTCCAAATATCTTAATATCTAGCCGTTCTTTGGCCTGTTGAGTCCGAAGAGAATAAAAAACGTCTTATCTTGAATGACTCTTTATCTCCCGACAATAGATAGGGAAGCAAACAACAAAATAGAAGTTCGAGAATTTTTTTCATGTCGGCTTTCTTGGTTTTAATTCATTAACGACATGAAAATGGCATGTAGGATTAATTGATGATGATTATGGACGGAAAGCTAACGTTGATAGAATTGGGACAAAAGTAAAAGTCGTAGGTTTTTTATGAGACAAATTTTTTTTGGATATAATTAGGACATATCCTAAAATTGAGGTTTTTTTGGTACTAGGCCTGTACAATTGGGACAAAAATAAAAGTTTGGGGTAGAATTGGGACGAAAGTAAAAGTTAGAGGATTTTTCCGAGACAAAAAAAAGTTTTGAATGTAATTGTCACAAACTCTATAGTTGAACGGTTTTTTTTGGGTATTGGGCAAGTACGTATTTAACTCTTTATTTATGGAACTATCCCTAGATATCATTATCTTTTGAGGATGCTCTTAACTGGCTTTCTAATCTATATCACTAAGGTGAGTGCTTTAGGAAATTCCTGGTTGCCCTCTAAGTCAAACCTTCTTCTTCTTATCAGGTTGTCAAAGTTGGCAAGGCAGTTGGGAATTTGCGGCTTAACAACGATAAGATTTCGAAAACATATCAAAGTAACTGGTTAATCCAAAAACATAAGATTTCGGATTCAATTTCCTCCTCGGGTTTGCAACTACATGATGCCCATGATTGTGAAACCTATAATATGCGAAGAAAAGTAATTTTATAATGCATATTCACCTTTATCATATTGAAACCGAACGCACAACCGTTTGTTCTAAAAGTTTAAACAATTTACGATACGATACATTATTTTAAAAGTTTAACACCCTTCTCTCATGTAAAAACCGATCTGATCACATAGGCCTTAAGCGAATGAATATATAGCTTGTGGTTAAGACAAAAGTTGTACATAGGCAAACGAGTTCAATATCGATTTTGCCAAAAAATGAGTATATTGGATTAGTTTTTTTTTTTTTTTTGGTCGACATATTGGATTTTTTTTAGGTAAAAAATATTGGATTATTTTTTTTTTGGGTCAGAAAATATTGGATTAGTTATTTTTTTGGTCGAATTGGATTAGTTTTTTTTTTTTTTTTGGTCGAAGAAATTGGACTAGTTTTTTTTTTTTTTTTTTGGGGGTCGAAAGAAATTGGACTAGTTCAATAGCTTCCTTTTCTGCTGCAGTTGGTGGGGTTCGTATTCAGCCTTGTAGCCCAAAATTCAGTTGGTAGTAGAATTCATAACCAAGCTCAAGTTCAGGGCTCAAGCCCAATGAGCTCTCTATTCCCGAAAAGGACGAGGATGAAAACAAATGTCAGGGGAGGCGAGAGTTGACACCAGAATAGTCTGCGCCTCCGGAAGAATTCCTGCCGCCGTCGTTTGGTTGACCGGGCACCGGGGAGACGTCGTCGCCGGTGGCCAAATGCCGACCATTACGAAGATTTACTCGATGCAAGAAGCATCGCAGCACAACACCAAAGAAGACTGCTGGATTGTCATCGACGGCAAGGTCGTCTCTTTCTCCGTCCTTCTTCTTCTTCTGGGATTTTGGGCTATGACCCAGATTTTGTTTCACCGTCTTTGTTTCTGTTCGATATGATTTTGGCTTATCACTTGTGTTTGTGTCCCCTGTTCTAGCTTAGGTTATAGTGCTCATATTTGATTGTTTAGTGGAGTCAATGTCCTGTCCATATGTTCTGTGACTGGAAGTTTTTATGTCTTAACGCCCTTTTTGGTGGCTGATCCATTTTTTCTAAGTTCAGTGGCCTGAAGCAATCCAGTTTCATTATAGTGGCTATAAATTGATCAAACTTGAAGCACTTTCCAATTAATACTTGAAAGAACAAATTCAAGTAATGAATGTTATTCGGCAAATGAGCCGAAAGAAGTCCCTTTGTGTCCTTCCTATCAAAAATGAAAATCTTTCTGAAAAGAAAAAAAGGCCAGCTACCGGCAGTTATAGTTGAGGAAAAATGGAGAGGGATTTACTAAAAATATTATGATCCCTATACGGTTGCAGGTTGTTTCATGGATTTATGCAATCCTTTGTTTTGAAGTTCCGGTCATCTTGCGTAACTGGTGTTGCGCACATGCAGTGCTTGTGACTTTAGCAGCAATTTGAGATCATCAAGTTCATTAAGTTTTGCTATTGTTTGTAGGTTAGCTAAGAATCAATTAACTTTCACTGGAGGTGTCAAGTTTGGTTATAACACATGGGGGAGTTGGGTTCCGATTTTGTGAATTATTTGGGCTACACGATGTTATATGTAGTGTTTGTGGTTTTGGCTTCAAGATGCTGCTCGTTGGATCCTAAGATCGAGTTGAAGTTAGCTTTTTGAGTAAGTTTAATCTCTAGCCATAATTGAGGAGGTTTATTCTTGACAAATGACAGACACAAATACATGCTATAGACTGATGGTATGCACCAGCGAACAATGTATGGGACCCTCTTCCACCTTTTGGCTTCTTTAGTTGAAGTTGCTTCTTAGGTTTTTTTCTTCATAGCAGTTAAAATGGGAAAATATAGAACAATGTGTTGTCTTCTTTCAGGCGTAAAAATTCTTCGTCATTCACAGCAATGTCAAAGCTAGCTGCTTGGCATTGGCTTGGGTGATGTGAAGTAAAAGGGAACCTTCTTCTGAAATGCTATGGATTACTTTCAATGAGTTAGTAATGAAAATGCAACCCTCAGGTTGATTTTGGAGAGAAGACATGTCAGGGGAGATCATGAAGTTCTAGCTACACCTTCCAAATATCTTTTATGTTTAAGGACTTAGTTATGTCCATTTAACCGAAGAGAAGATACGTTCTCCGAGTTGGACCACAGCTTTGATGTTGGATTATGGTGTTTTTTTGATAAATTCATTGCTTGCAATACGAAATTCTAGTGGTCTTTATACTGGTGAATGCTATTGCTTATAAATTTGAGGTAAGGACAAGGAGTATGTGTGTGAAGGAGAGAGTAGATGGTTGTATCTGGATTGGGGAAGAGACTGATAGAAGTGGAGAAAGTGGACGAGGGAAACCACCTTCATTTAATCCTCCAATTGGATTTTATTAATACTAATAAATTTGTATTCTTTGGACGGAAGTATGTGGAATTCATGGACTTAACGGAAGGTGGTTGTGAGTTTTTAATTGATATAAGTTTTGTAACTCCAGAACTCCATGACAGGGTCAATGCTATAGAATGGAATGCTCCTTTTGGCATCGTTTCCCTCTTGCCACTTCCGAAACAACAGTGTTGTGCAAAATATTTGGAGAAAAAATAGTACTGATTAACGCAAGTACCAGAAAGAAATTAAAGAACAAATAAGGTAACTATGGCATGTGCATGACTACGCTCTAACTAATTGTGTTTCTTCTGCACAGGTCTATGATGTGTCATCATACATGGACGAGCATCCTGGTGGGGATGATGTTATCCTTGAGACAACAGGTAATATACTTCACCTTGTTGATGGTACTTAATGAAGTTTGATCCCATTGAGTACAATTCATTTAAGATAAATCTCATGGTGTTGGTTATAATCTATCATGTGTCCATATCTTTCCTTTAATCTTAATTGAGGAAAAGATGCTACCAATGAGTTTGAAGACGCTGGCCATAGTGAAGAAGCAAGGGAGCTGTTGCGGACCTTTTGCATCGGTGAGCTTGACACATCTTCCCCAGCCATCCCGGAGCTCGAAATATTCTCAAAGAATGAAGGAACAGACTATTCTCAGAAGCTTGTGGCCCTGACAAAACAATACTGGGCTGTTCCTGTTGCTGTTGTTGGCATCTCGGTGATTGTTGGCTTCTTATATTTGCATAAGAAGTGATCAAGTCTGTTTTTTGCACAACGTCCCCTTTAAAATGAAATTTTCGCAACAATTTTTCGAGTCATGTAACAATGGTTCAGAGAAAGCGTTTATATTTGTTGGATTCAGATTTGGATAGAAGTCACCAAGATTGTTGAGAGGGAATTTTTCCTGTTGCAAGTCATTAGAGATTTTGTTTTTTGCTATTTTCGAACAGCATCATATAGTCTCAAACACTCGTGTGAATTAGAGAATTCGTTTGGTGGGGTGGTATGTTGGGTTATTTTGTTAGGATTGTGTTTGAACTTTCCAAGGACGTGCTTTAGTATCCGTTTATTCCAGCGGAGGTGAGCCTAGGGCGACACATTTTTACCGTTCATTGTGCGAGAGGTGCCAACCATTCTGCGCTTACTGCTGGTTTCGTCTTTTGTAATTTTGTAAACTTCCTAGCTGATCAATGAATTAGCTAAACAAGTTGGTTCTGGTTGATTAAATGACGAGCCATTATGAGCCTATAATCAGGGCGAACGTAATGGAAGCTGCATGATCTATGTGATTTTTGTTTTTGATCTAGGACTGAAGAGTCGTCTTGATTCCAAGAAATGCATTTACAGCCGTGCACATCCAGAATCTTGCTCGCGCTCGATGCCTAGACGTTGTTGTATCCGGGACTCATATACTTTCAGGATCTGAACTGCTAATGAGGAGTCATTTTGGTCCAAATCTTTGGATAAATGTGAGTCCTCATGTCCATAAACATCATCCTATCAGTCAGTAATGATCTGCAAATTGATGTTCCCTACCTCCATCTGAATGCTGCATTATTGTTGCTTGTGATAGATGAAAAACGAATAGGTATTGAAAGGAGAAAGGAAGGCTAGAATGCCAACCCGCGGTTTGATTGCTAGGTGAGTCGATGCTGGATTCTCATGTAGACTATAAACTTATTTTGGTATGGTTTTTGAGTTCATAAATCTTACTCGTACCTAACGGATCTCATACCATAGGAATTATCGAGGATGACAAACTACTCGAACCAATTCTTAAAGTCGAAATAGTCCGACATCATCGGAAAGACTAGCTTCGAAAAGCAAAAAACTTGGCTAAAACAAGCAAAGGGCACACCGCAATTTGCAAATCAAGTGATCATGTTTGACAGTGAACATTATAAGGACATGTCGCACGTATGGTCAAAGCATATGATAGAAAGATATCAAATTTTAAAATCGTAAATTTCATGTAACCGTACTTTGAAAATGGTCTCATCTCCTCTTCAATGTCTTCGCTGGCAAAATGTCCTACCTCCGCCTCAGCCGCCCCACTGGTGGCGGTGAAGATGAAAATTCTTGGCCGCGAGTCGCCCTTTTTCTTAGCTAAAACTAAAAGGTGACCAAGAAAAAAAAAAGGAAAGATAGGGTTTTTTTTTTCAATTTAATTTTTTAAAAAATATATTTACTAAAAATAATAATAATTACCGATTTGACCCTCGATCGGCACTTCAAGTGCCAAGTAAGGCCACGCCCGCTCGGTAGCCCTTCTTTGAGCGGGCGTGTCGTTTTTTTTTAATTTCATTTTTTAATTTGATATTTTTTAAAATTATTGATACTTATAATATTTATTTTATTTATAATTTTTTTCTTGTGAAACTTATCTTTATAACATAATTAGCAATAATTAATGTAAAATTTTATTAAGATCTATAATTAATAAATAATATTGTAATTATGTAATTAATTAAAAATATTCATAAAATAAAATTGATAAGATATATGAAAAAAATAAATTTTCATAATATATAACAATCTTCAACTTACCAATTATAAATAAAATAAATATTATAAGTATCAATAATTTTAAAAAATATGAAATTTTAAAAAAAAATACGAAATAAAAAAAGGTCCGCCCGCTCTGCTGACGGGTGCTGAAGCCGACCTCGGCCAATTAAGAGCGAGACCCAAATCAAAAATTATTTTTTTAAAAATAATTTCGTAAATATTTTTTAAAAAATTAAATTAAAAAAATCTCATATTTTTACAAGATATGCTTTCGTCATATACACATCCTACTCATCCCGGATCCTCTTCCTCCTCGTCGGTACAATACTAGACTGTCGAAAGCATATCTTGTAAAAATATGGTGTTTTTTTTCAATCTAAATTTTTTTAAAAATATTTACGAAATTATTTTAAAAAAATAATTACTAATTTGGGTCTCGCTCGTCAATTGGTGACACCCACTTGGCGCCCTGTCTGCCAAATGAACGGCCTTTTTTTTTATTATTTAAATTTCATATTTTTTAAATTATTGATATTTATAATATTTATTTATTTATAATTGGTAATTGACGATTGTTATATATTATGAAAATATTTTTTTTTTTCATATATCTTACTAATTTTATTTTATGAATATTTTTAATTAATTACATAATTACAACATTATTTATTAATTATAGATCTTAATAAATTTTTACATTAATTATTGCTAATTATGTTAACAAGATAAGCTTCACAAGAAAAAAAATTATAAATAAAATAAATATTATAAGTACCAATAATTTAAAAAAATACAAAAAAACAAAGGCCCACCCGCTAGGCAGCCCAACTGTCGAGTAGCTTTGCCCAACCCTTCGCTTCGGCAGTTGGGTTCTTTGGCGAGAGTTGCTCGATAGCCGGTTCTTAGGCGGGCCTCGCTCGGCACTTGAAGTGCCAAGCGAGGCCCAAATTGGTAATTATTATTTTTTAGATAATTTAGTAAATATTTTTTTAAAAAAATTAAATTGAAAAAAAAAACCCGAAAGATAGAGTAAAAACTTAAAAGCAGCAATCCACCGGTGAAAAAAAAAAAAGACAACAAAAGAAGAAGAAGAATAAACGGTAATAAAAGAACCTCCCTCCTGCTGATTAACTGTCGCTTCTTAAACCCGAGCAGGTGCTGGAAGATAACCCCCTCCACCAAAGAGTCTCTCTCTCTTTGCCTCCGTCTGCTCCCTGCTCCGTAGTCGATTCGTGGGTTTGAGTTCGCCAATTCGATCTCAATGATGGCCTCTCTCCCCTTCGCTCACCTGTCTTCCTTGCCCAGGTTCGCTTCTCTCTCTGGCTCATCTGATTTCCTCCTCTGCCTTTGAGTGAAAAGATATCCCCTTTACTTGCTTCCGGTTCCTGCTCACTTTGAGCCTTCTTTTTTGGTGATTTGAAACCACTCATTTACTTTTCGCGGGTGCATTTGATCGCTAGCGGTCGACTTCTCATTTTGCTCGTGCGCTCGTTCAATGATTGTTTTGTTTCGAAAATTTTGTCTGACTGGGCATTCGAGGTGAGACTAGTCAATCTTGTTGTTGAATTTTAGAAGTCAGCGGGAAGAACATGTCTTGCTTGTGTTTTGATTACTGATGCTGGTGACCCACTTGACTGTTCATATTGAAAGCTCGCTTTCTTTTAAGACATATAGTTGTCACGGAACTGCCGCTGCTGTTCGGAGTTCGATTCAGTGGTTGGCTGTGCTTTTTGTAGTTGGTTATGCAACTTTGTTTCCAATCTCCAGTGGTTCTTTGTTTTTCTTGCCTTCCCTTGGTTTTTGGGTGGTAATGCAGTGTCGTTTTGAAAAATGAAGGCTTGAAACCATTAACGTGGGTTTGGGATTGATTATTGTGCGAGAGAAGAAAATGACAGTCAAAGTCTTTCGGCAACTATGGGTGAAATGATCAATTTGATGTCATACTATAGGTGAGATGACCTAGCCCCGTTTAATGTTTTCTTGCGAGAAGCATCACCTCAGTCAGAAATTTATTTGCTCTTGCCTAATTTTATATGAGGTTTGATTTGGGTCACTCCACCAGTATAATTATGAACTCGTCAGATGTGATTTTTGTTTTTCTGAGGCATGAACTCTGCAATTTCAGATGGCATAAGAATTGCCCTGTCTATTCGACCCAGATCTTGGTGCTCTGTCAAGATGTTAAATCACAAAACAAATGGGCTCTTGCGGCTGTGTCTAAAACAAAACTTGTGGAGCCTTCAGCTGCAGAGCAAATTGAAGATAATAAGGCTGTTACTAAAAGGAGGACATCAAAAATTTCTAAGCAAGCTACTACTCGTACTAGAAAGAAAGCTGTTGTAGATACCCCCGGAGGAGTCCTCTGAATTGATTTCTAGCGAGGAAGAAATGACCATATCCAAAGGACTGGAAGATTCCAACAAGAAACAGCGAAGGACTGGTAAGAAAGGTAGTGCCTCAAAGTTTACTGCTAGTTTGGTGCTTATCTTAAGTCGTGGTCATTTCTAATATCTACAGCCAGGAGGCATGCATCTGATTTGAATATTTTGCAGCTGCATCCTCTCTTACGAAGACGAAGGAAGAGAAAACCAAGAAGGTGAGGAGGCGGAGAAAGAGTATTCTGGAGGTTGCTGAGGACAAAACTAGTGAAACTGAATTGTTGGATAGTGAGGACTCCACATTATTTGCAATTTCAGATCAAGAGAGCAACGAGGACCTAGATCTGGGAAAAGACGAGGGAGAGGATATTAGCTATACGTATGGCTGGCCTCCTCTTGTTTGTTGCTTTGGAGCTGCGCAGCATGCTTTTGTACCATCAGGAAGGCCAGCGAACAGGCTTGTAGATTATGAAATTCACGAAAGGATGGGAGATGCTTTATGGGCACCAGAGAAATATGTAAGGGCTCCGGGGGGTCAGCTGGAAGTGTGGCTATTGCCCTTGCAAGCTTGGGAGGTAAGGTTGCTTTAATGGGTAAACTTGGGGATGATGACTATGGCCAGGCCATGCTTTATTATTTGAACATGAACAATGTCCAAACCCGATGTCTTCGCATTGATAGCAAGAGGCAATCAGCTGTATCATTGATGAAGATTGGTAAAAGGGGCCGATTGAGAATGACTTCTGCTCGACCTTGTGCAGAAGATTCTTTATTGAAGTCTGACATCAATGTTGATGTGCTGAAGGAGGTAATATATCTGCTTTGAGAAAGCCCTTGAGAATATTAAACCAGAGGTCCAGAGTGATGTACATTACTAAGCTGTAGAGGGTAAATTTATCGTTCAACATCTTTACAAAACTTAAGGTTTAAGCATGTATCTTTCTGCTGGTAGTGCTGATATATAAGTGTTTTTGTTCAATGGCTCGTGGGTCTCTAAAAAATCATGAAATTCAGTGACCTACGGGTAATGAGCAATAATTAGAATGGACATCATGACTTCCCTAATAAAATCGTAAGACAGTTGCGGTAAGTGTGGAAACTACACATGCATATCAGGAACCTGATGGACTTTACTCCACTATCCCTTTTGTTATCACCTTTTTCCCTAAATTATTTACCTGAATGCCCCAAATTGGGTTGTATATCTGATGTACCATCATACAATGGTTTATTTTTGGTGTGGGATCTGCTTGTTATAAATGCAGTCTTCTACTTGAAGTGCATATTGACGGCACCTCTTCCACCATAGTTTGAGCTGGGAGCAGCTTGAAGCTAGCATTGTTGCTTATTATGTCATTTGAATAATTGATTCTTCATTATGTTGTGTATCCCTGATGTCCTTTAACATATTATGGAATTTGATGCAGGCAAAGATGCTATATATCAACACTCACTCATTGCTTGAGCATAACATGAGATCAGCGGCATTGCAAGCCATCAAGATCTCCAAGAGATTCGGAGGGCTTATATTTTATGATGTCAATCTTCCTTTGCCTCTGTGGCATTCTGATGAGGAAACCAAAATGTTCATTCAGCAAGTTTGGGAGCTAGCAGATTTTATTGAGGTCACCAAGCAGGAACTTGAGTTTCTGTGTGGGATCATGCCATCTGAGGAATTTGACACCAAAAATAACTCGAAATCTAAATTTATTCATTATGAACCAGACATAATTGCACCTCTCTGGCACGATAATCTTACGGTCTTGTTTGTGACGAATGGAACTTCCAAGATTCACTACTACACAAAAGAGCAAAATGGTGCTGTCCATGGGATGGAGGATCCTCCCATCACCCCCTTCTCTCGTGATATGTCGGCATCTGGGGATGGCATTGTTGCAGGTATGAATTTGTTAAGATGCAATACTTATATCTACTATAATTGGGCCTGTTTGTTGGACCGAGAAAAACAAGTTCCACTTTCTCTTTTTGAGAATTTAGTTTTTGTGAATAGCCTTGCATAGGATGTTACTTCGGGATACTTCATGATTGAAAATATTGTTGCTTCAGGACGCCCCAAAGAAAATATTGGTTCCATATGCTATTCTCATGTACTGCTGGCGTATTATTCTGGGGCTGATCTCTCCAATGTCTCATAGTCATATTTCTTTTGCTTGTTCAATGCTCTTTCAAATGTCTGATTATAGTGGAGGCTAGACAGATGAAGCACATATTGCAGATGATATGCCGTTCTTTTCATGCAGTGTCTCATAGTGGGGTCAAATAGCTAATCAAACCTCATAGTGCCACAATTTGTGCGTTTATCTTTTTTCAGTTTATCACAACCATAGTATACCCATACTTGTTAAGATATTTCATTACTCCATATGTATAATTTGATCAGTTTTTAGCTTCTTCCTCTACATTTCACTATGCATTAACCTTTAACTTCGTTGACACTCCTATTCTCATTTAACTGGCTGCCCTTTCCCTTTTTCATGATTGTATATTTTCATCAGTCGTCATTGCTTCTCATCATTGTTCAAGTTCTTAAATCTCTCTCGCTTCCTTTGGCCATTCCTCTGAACATCTTCTACCTATATTTGATGAGCAATCGCTTATTTGTTGAAGACCCAAATCAAGTTTGATGCTTGAAAAGGCAATTCAGATCAGTTTACAACAGGATTGCTTCTTTTCTCCTGGATATTAACTCTGTAATTTACTGCGTCTCGCATCGTCAACATGATGGAAAATGAACCTTTTCTTACCAAGCTCTGCGTTGTCGGCATGATGAAATGGCACTCTGCTTTACCGAGTTCTCTTTTGCCCATGTTTGAAGGTCTCATGAGGATGCTGACAGTTCAGCCTGACCTCTGCACAGACAGAGACTACTTAGAGCACTCAATCAAGTATGCCATTGACTGCGGAGTCATCGATCAATGGGCGGTCGCACGCACATGTGGCTTCCCTCCTAGAGATGATGAGGAAGAAGAGGTGTCGCCTGATATTAACGGCATTAGATCCATAACGGAGAGGGAGTATCGGACGATGCAGCTTGTAAATTAATCCCAACATTCGTGATGATCATTTTTGCTTTCAACTAGCCAGCATTTCCTTCCCTGTAAAGTGACGATCTTATTCTTTTTCCTTGTTCCCTCCCTTCACAAATTTTCCCCATTTGCTTCTTGCCTTTTTTCACATTCACAGTCTCAAGTCTAGGCAGAGTGTAAAACGTTCTTTCCCTTTTTTGGACTTCTTGTGACAGATATACTATTACTTGGTGAACGCCATCTGAGAATTCAACCGGAACCTTTGATTATTGCAACTTCACTGGTGTAAATAGGCATAAAAGAAACATATATCAAACTGTTTGTTACTGTTGGACAAAAAAAAAAAGGCTGTTTGTTACTGTTGGAGCTTTTCAAGCATTTTCTCATTGTCTAAACATCAAGAGTGCTAGTAAAATAACGAGCTTTTATTGATCCTCCAACCTCATCAAAATCGTCTTATAAAAGGGATTAACCATAGTTCTCCACCATCCGACAAAAGAGGACGACAATTCAAAAATGGAGAACTGAACCAGACCTATATATAGTTCGAATGTTTGTTTCACTTTCTAAATGTGAAAAGGGTGGGAGCATAAACAAAATCCACAGGTGTTCCATCCCTCCGCAGCGCACGAAACATAGACATCAGGACTTGTAAAATTGATCACCGTCGAGCTTTGAGGCAGCTCCCTTGTCCAAAAACCACACTAACTTCCCCGTCGTCGGCTGAACCATTCTAGCGGGCAGTTTCGGGCAGTCAGGTTCCATGTCGTCGATTGCCAAGTGCACGGCCTCCGACTTGGCTTCACCAGCCACGACCACAGCCACGTTGGAAGCGGAGTTGATGGCTGGTAAAGTGAACGTGATCCTTTCTGGTGGAGGCTTTGGCGAATCGGTTAAGAAGGTCACCCACTCGCTTTTCTCGTTCAGCACTGCATGGTTAGGGAATAGTGAGGCAACATGTCCATCAGGACCCATCCCTAGAAGGATGAGGTCAAACTTGGGACAGTCGCTAACCTCGGAGACACTGACCATGCGAGTTTTCACTAGTTGCCTGATCACAAACTCGTACTCACTTGCAGCTTCCTCTGCAGAAACCGCATCATTGATGGAGTGCACATGACTCGGGATAATGGGAACCTGCCAAAGTAAAAATAAGATGAAATCGAGAAAGCAATGTAAGAATCCTTTGCTGAATGAGTCTAACTAGCATGAGGAGACTTGCTGTTTGAACTACATGTGCATCTGATGCTTATCAGTCCATGTTCATCTGATGCTTTATCTGTCCTTCCTAGTCACACCGCAAAGATAACAATGTTGAAACTATCAAGATACTCCATTCATGTGCAAAAATGCTCAAAATGAACATGAAAATAAAACTAATTCCCTGTGATTTTCAGGTTATTAGAAGCTCACAGAAAATAATTACAATTAGTGATTTCATAATTGCTATTTTTTTTTTTTTGGGGGGGGGTGGGGGGGACAGAATTTGATTGCTAGTTCAATTGGCTCATTGCGACAATTTTTGCAAATAACGGTAACTTTTGCAAAAAAATCTTTTGTAATACTGAATCGTTGCAGCACAGGCAGCTCGCTAATATAGAAGGTAATTAGTGGCATCAAAAGGCAGCCAAGTTGCTGCACCATGTCAGAAGTTCTGATGAATCTTAGCATAAAGGAATGAATCGATGTTTCAAGCAAGATAAAGGACAACTAAGGCAAGCTAATATAGAACGAATTTAATCCTGCCATCTTTTTGTTGAATTTCTGTTTTAGGTACATGTTATATCTGTTCAACTCTTATATATGTTTTGCATCTGTTAGGGCACATTGAAGACTGGAAGAGGAAAGATGGAAAAACTGCAGACAAGAATGGAAAATTTCCAGCTCAGTAGCTAGTTATCGATGGAATTGAGCATACTATGTTATCATCTCTATCAGATGTATGAATTTTGATGAGGACATTTAACTTTAAAAGTCCATAGTTCTCCCTATAACTTCCCTGCATGCGATATGCTAACAAAACCACATATTTAGAATTACACAAGGAATTGAGGAGCAAAAGACGCCACACATTTGTAATGTCTTAGAAGTAGCACAGAACAGTTAAGAGTTAAATTCACATATATTGGATAATGACTACATATCACAAACTATAGATCGAAGTAGGTGGAAACAAATTCGTTGTTGTCTTAGTTCATGGTCATTCAATGATTATCTGCTGACATGGAAAATACTTCCTTCAGAATGGTTAAGAAGATGATGTAAATTAGGTAGAGAGGAACCCACTGGAGACTTGCATATATTTGTTAATCTACCAAAAAAGGGATTAAGCACTTAGGAAAGCAACTAAAAGGACAACCCTAAAACTCTGCCGAGAGCAGGGTGAAACAAAACGTAGTCCGATACAAATGCCGGAAGATGTGCAATACATGCTAGGATCTTCGCATTGGCCTATTAACTGAAACACAAGACAAACTAAAGGCTGGGGAATGACTCTTCCAATGAATTGGCTCATGCACTACGTGAACCACCCAGATTCAGAAGTTATACAAGAGAAGATATTTTTCCTGAAACAAGAAAATGAAGAGCTAATGCTTGATGCTTAAGCTCTATTTGATGGAACTCAGTCCAATCATGCAATCAGTCTTTAATGCCCTGTTATCGTCAATTTTGGGTCCATTCAGCCAGGAACAGCTCAATGAAGAAGTCTATCTGGTGAACAAGTGACAGTAAAGCATTCACCATGAATACAAAACTGAGCATATACGGAGAATGTGCAGTGACCTTCCAGCTACATCAAGAGTCTCGAATATCATTGTGGAATCAGTCCAAATAATAAGTGCAGACGTCAGGGGGAGCAGCTACGCAAAAGATGAGGCTTATCTACATGCCAAGGAAAGAGGTGATTTCCCAGGATGGGAAGGGCTTGGGAATGTGTAGTAGTTAGTTCCCAAAAGAAGACTAAACTAACGCATTCTCCATCACCGCCACAACAAATGCCGACTAAAAAGGACATAATTTGATGGACGATACATTATGAGTCTAAAAAAGATGCATACTTTGGACAAGAGGCCGTCCTTCGCTAACTTATAGTTGCTATCAGTGTGGTTCTTTGCTACCACACGCTCATCAGCCCAGAAAATATACCATTTTGCCCAATCCACTGTCCTGTTATAGGGTGCTTCGCAGAGCTTCCTGCAATGAGAGAAAAAAGTTAAACAGAGAGCTGAAACTGTCCATCTTACAAAGCAAGTAAAGGGAATGCAAGCATTAATACCCCATTAAGCCAATGAGAGAACCACCAGATAAAGCAATTGAGAAAACGCCTCGTTCTTTCACGGATGCCTCAGATAATTCAGCAATGTAGTCTGCCAAGTCGGTGCTCAGCTCATCCAAACTTTCATGGATCCTCAATTCTCCTCTATCTTTACGAACTACCCCAGAGAGAGCCATTCTATATGCAAGTCCAATTACGCAAAAACCAGTACTTAGATGATAAAGAAAGACGAAAAGCAAATTCTAGAGGAGAATCAATAAGAAGATCTTCGCAATAAGCTAACTCGAAATGACAAATACTGGCAGGTGGCAATGGCCTATAAAAAAAAATTGAAAAAGAAAAGAAGATGGTATCAACTAATCAACCACATGTTTCATAGATCTTGAAATGGCCTGAAAATGAAAGACAGCACCCAGAAAAACTCAGCAACATTAATGCCTCACGGGCATAAATGTATGAAAAGACGATAAATTGAAGCATAGCTGCACTGTATGATCAATCAAGCACAACAAATGTCTGAATCCTTAAACCACAAGCATACTCATAATCCAAACAGCAGTTATCTGAAACCAAAAGTCAAAATTAAATCCACCACAGATAGTTTTTCTATTTCCTTAGCCAAAACTCAAAGCAATTAGCCACCATGGAATAAAATAAAATAGAAGCACAAAAAAAAAGTGCTTTCGTGAACAACTTGGTGATGGCCCTGATGGGTACTTGTAAAGAGATCAAGAGCAAAGCCACCGGTTCACACATCAACAAACATTCTTTAGTTCTACTGCAGACACAAAATGTGCCCAGCACCCTGATTCCAGAAAGTCAATCAGAACCCTCCCCCAATACATTGGCAATAAAACGCCATACACAGCAACAACGATCGAGAAGAATCACATGCAATCTACCAATTTGCAGACAGATAAACAAAAAGTTATTTCATCCAGAACGAATTGGCCAAAAGGAATCTTTTTTATCTGTAGAAACGAAAGAACAAACAGACAGGCTTACAAAGGAGGGGCATGCGGATGGCAGAGGGTGAAAAAAAACATTGTCCTAGATGGATATCAACGAAAATTCATGTAATCACGCCATTGATATGCTATATTCATATGAATTTCACAAGAAATTCAGAGAGAATCCTCACCTTGCCACTGATCGTAACGAAACGCAAAACCAACTCTCTCTCTCCCCAGAAAGTAAACTGAAGTAAAGATAGGTGAATACAGATGGAGAGACGCCCACAGAGAACTTATATATAATAACCCTCGTCCATTTCTCCCTTTTCGCGGGGCCAATGCACTATTCTTTTCCCTTTATTTTCTGGGGGTTATACAGAAGAAGAGAAAAACCTCGCTGTCCTAGACCATCAGCGATAACATCTCCAGGATGACAGAGACCCACAAGCACTGGATACATGCATTTTCCTTTTCTTTTCTTTTCTTTTTTTTTCATTGGAACAATTTTGTTCAAATTGCCATATTGTATAATACCACAATAATTACCCAAATCACCTGAATTTCTGGTAATTCTTCCCTTGTTTTCTTTATCCCATATTGTGAGATCAGCAGAACCCACCTGTCCATTCTCAGCTGCTGACAAATGTACCAATAGTAGCTTCTGTCTTGCAAGACAAAAGCAGCAAATTTTTAATCAGTATATTGCTCTTGTATGGATCAAAAATTCAGTCTTTTATTCCATTCCATTAGTTATCTGCCCCTGGCTCTGGCACGTAACATCTTCCTCCACTTTCTATTCATCTCCATGGAAGATAAAGAAGAAAATATTCTCTTTTTTTTCAAAATTTAAAAAAAAACAATTAGTTCTTTTATAATTTCTTTTTGGTTGTCTCCCCAAAACCAGCTAATATACACTTTATTATATTATGCCTGTGCGTGGGAGAGATGTGTCTTACGCTTTACCCCACCTCATCTTGATCCCATAATTTCCCCTCCACTGACACAACTTTTCCTCAATAAATTATTGAAGAGTGATCTGATTTATGGGCTGCTGACGTCAGACTTGCTTATAATCAAATGATTATCGCTCGAGGTATGTACCAACAATCTAGACATCATGTTTAGTCTTAGGTTATAGCTCGCAAATATGATGTGTGTCTCACAAATTTTTATTTCCTTTTGAAAGAGTCAATGGTTAATTCTATCCTATCTATTCCCAATTAAAGGGTGTCGCATGTACCTTTCAATATAGCACGTTATTATTATTTTTTTCCTTTTTTTTGTCCAAAACCTTGTATTTTCAAACTGATGATTCATAAAACTAGAAGTTGGCCCAATTGGTGTTTCTTTTTTTTAGCTTTTCACACGTAATCCAGTTCAAAAATGCATATTTCGTCTTTCGTAAACAACAAGAGAATTCGGTGTTTGCTTGTGTCTAGTGATTTCACAAGACATATATAACCGAAAAAATGGTAAATAGAGATGGTTTGAAAGCTGTTTATGATACAAAAGTTGCATGAGTTTATAAGTATATACCCAAAAAAAAAAAAAACTAATTTTAGCATTTGTAATAATTATATCAAAAAAAAAATTTGTCCCATAAAAAACCTTCAATTTTTACTTTTGTCCCAATTCTACCCCGGGACTTCTACTTTTATCATTATTCTA
Organism: Rhodamnia rubescens; assembly: GCA_021437795.1. NCBI lineage: Eukaryota > Viridiplantae > Streptophyta > Magnoliopsida > Myrtales > Myrtaceae > Rhodamnia > Rhodamnia rubescens. The sequence continues at coordinate 7,025,539 of JAILYA010000008.1, forward strand.
TAGGCCTAGTACAAAAAAACATCATCAACTTTAGCATATGTCCCAATTATATCCAAAAAAAAAATTATCTAAAAAAAAATCTTCAACTTTTATTTTTGTCTCAATTTTACCACCGTTAGCTTTCCGTCCATAATCACTATTAGTTAATCTTGCATGATATCGTCACGTCATTAATGAGTTACACTTCATCAAAGCCGACATGAAAAAACTCTTAAACTTCTCTTATGTTAGTTGCTTCTTTATATGTTCTTGGGAGATACAGTAGTCACTCAAGACGACGTATTTCGTATTTCTCTTCAAGACTCAACTGCCCAAAGAACAGACTAGGCATAGAGATATTGGACGAACGATCTAAAATCTCGTCGTCCCTAAAATCTATTGTTTCTAAATTTCGAAAATTCATTAGTAAATCGGCAAGAAAATTCCTACCACATAGGATTAAGTGATGGTGATTATGGACGAAAAGTGACGGTGGTAGAATTTAAATAAAAGCAAAAGTTTGGGGTTTTTTATGAGATAAAAAAAAGTTTCGGATATAATTGGGACATATGCTAAAGTTGAGGATTTTTTTGGATATTAGATCGGTAGAATTTGGACAAAAGTAAAAGTTAATGGTTTTTTATGAGACAAAAAAAATTTTGGATATAATTGTCACAAATGCTAAAGTTCGAGTGTTTTTTGAATATTAGGCCAAAGTATTTGTGAGTTTTTTTTTTTTTTTGGCGCTACTTTTGTAATGCTCCAATATTTAAGAGATCGCTTCTCTTTCGCAAAGGAAATGTTAGGGACGATATTCTTGCTTCCCCTATGTTTCTCCTCCAACTTTCCATAGTTGAAAAGGGGTTATGCCATTTTAGTCTGTCTAGGCTAGCTGTTGATTGCTCGTGTAATCTCAACTTTATGTCACCTCCAAATGTGTCTTTTGATTGAGCTGAAGATCTCAACATTAATCATTTCCTTTTGGTTCCCCTAGCCTCCACCACCGGGGAGTGCAATGATGTACATACTCAAAAGGAAGTTTGGAATCTCTACTAATCTGGGATTGCCTTATAACTTTTGCGGAAAGGAAAACTGAAAATGGAAACTCCAAATGATGACAAATACAACCCATTTTCTGAAATCTTTCTTTTTTCTTTTGTTCGTGAAGAGATGGGAAGAGCGACCAGTACAGTCTCCCGTTTGATCAATTTTCATAAAGGCCCTACATTAGCTACAAAATGTTCGGCTTGATCAATAACTACTCGGTCCTCCTATAAGTGCACGAGTCTGTCGTCGTAGCCCCACCAATATGCCAAAAGCCATTAAGTCTCTCCATACGAGATGGCAAAAAACATAAAATACAAGCTGGCCAGCAATGCGCTCATAAGAAGGATAGAACTTGTGGCCTTATGAAAGACAGTATGACATTTTTACCATTAGATTACCATGTTTTGGAATGGAATCCTATCAAAGCCTAGCATTTTTTTTTTTTTTGGAGAATGGGATAATTGATTGTCCCTTCTTGGATGAAACTGCCCCATGCAATCTTTCATTACTAACGTTGACAAAAGAGGACAAAGCACACACTTCTCAACATGGTCTCAAATGTCACTCCCATGTCTCCATTTCAACTAAGTTTCTGTGGGCAACTTTCCACTTTGGGCATCTCTCTCTAGTTTGGCAATACCCGTTTCCGCATGAAAAGGAGAATCTCACCCACGCTGTCTTAAGCTAAAAGATGAAGGGTAGCATCGTGAGGGGAAAAGAAGTTTTTTATAACAATTCCCCGTTAATTTTTTTTTGGTCGAAACAATTCCCCGTTAGTTGATCGGTTGTTCGTTAATGAAACAGGATCATTAAAGCATTTCCATTCTATCTCGACTTGAGTGTTTCTCCGCACCATATGTCGATCTGCCTCTTCTTCAAACCGAAATTCCTTAGCAAATCCTCAAACTCCTCAAATACAAGGGAATATCGATATAATGCACCATAACTTTTTACTCTATTCGTTTACTAAACGACTCGATAAGATCGGTAATATAAACCACCGATCTAAAAGCCCGCGTGAATCTCACTTATTTATACACCCGATCTAATCTCATGTTTGATGCCCTGCTTGAGAAACGATTGTGGGGTCATACATCCTCGTGGTACCGAGCAACTAACAGCAAAAAGAAAAACATTTCTCGTAATAATTGTTGTGTCGTGTCACATATTCTATGCCACGCAACTCTCTTGATCTGAGAGAAAGCAAACATCTCCACATCTCAAAGAGCCATGTCCACTAGACAAGCAGTTTCTGTCTTTTTTCTGATCATAGGAAAGCTACACAGTTTTCGGATATGACAACAACGTCAATGACTTATAATCAACGCGAAGGAACGACTTTAGGCCACTTGAAATGATTGGTTGTCAATCCACAAATCCTTAAGTAGAAGTCATTATGAAAGGATTAGCGTGTGGGGATCTAAATTCAAAAGCAAAAATCATTATCTTTCGGTTAAATTATGGGTTCATCTTTTGAAAAAAGCACATGGGTAACTTCTTTTCTTCACCATAAAAATTTGCTTAGCTTGTGGATCTCATATTCAATTCGACCAAGAGATTCTTTCCCTCGGAGTTAAAGACTAACAACTTCTTCTCTTGATTTGTGATCTCTCTTAATCCTATTGCTAGGCGGTTGTGTAACCTGATGATATAGATGAGGGTTTAGATGGTAGAGCTTACTTGAGTTAGAAATCGTGTTTTGGAACATCGGCCACTAAGGCTATATTTAGTAGTCAAAAATAAAAGTAGGGATAGTATGAAATTTATTCTGTTCTTTTGAAGGATCCTGTCCAAGACAAGATAAGGCCGAATATAATAGGGATATAGCCGGATAAAAATATCTCATGGGGGGTGGGATAAAGATGGATGATACTTATGTCCATGGTATAAAAGTAATTTTTCTTGAATAAAACATTTCTTATTATTAAAATAATGATTAAGCATAAATAATATATAAATTCTAATATAAAAAAAGAAAATTCACAGTAGCAAAACAAAATAAACGACAATTTCAGTTTTTACTTATATATTTGAAGTTCTTTCTTTTTTATAACATATACCATATGTTTATAGTATTTATTTGCATTATGTATTTTAGGTGTATTTGTACTTCAAGTATATTAGTATAGTCTGTTATTTAAAGAGAATTTAATTAAGGAATGATGCAAGGGGGAAAAAAAGAGGGGGAATAATTTCAAAAATAAGTAAACAAAAAAAATGAAGTAGAAGGACTTGATTTTAAATTCAAACTTGAAAATCTTCTTTTTAATTTCTCAAAGGAAAAGGGGCAAAGAGATTTCTAAAACTCCCCTATCATCTCCTTTTGGTCTTTCTTTGTAGCAGTGGTTCACGTTAAGCTTCATAACTCTTCTATAGCTCTTTGGTTTACCTCAAAGCTCTGCAAAAACGATACGTGAGTAGAAGAGAGGCAAAGCTCCTTCTCCTCCACAACTTTCTGGTTCTTGTTGCAGTTTCATGAAAGCAATGAGAGAGTCTAAACACTACACTTTTCGAAATCACGACTATGGATGATCATACTTTTTCATTCTTACTAGATTTGGCTTTCGTTACATGATCTATTTCATTAATTTTGTTATAGCCCATTTATATTTCTTGTCATGGGCAAACCCGTAACTCTAGAATGCTACAAGAAGTTTTTTTGTTGTTTGAGGTTTAGATCATATAGTAATCACAGATTGATTATTGAAGGTTGTCTCCATTGGTGCATTTATGATTTCTTTCGTAGTAAATTGTGAGATACTCTTACTATTTTCTTTTATGCATTTTCAGGTTCATTATACCGATATGATGCTTTTGCTAAATAATAAATACAATAAGATATGTAAATACTCGACTTTATTACTACAAATGCAATCTAAGTTGATGGGGTCATCAGCTTTGAATAATTTTCGTGCGATCAAAGACGAGTGAAAATAAAATTCTTGGTCGAATCTCAAGTCTAGACATGCTATAAGCGTTTTCTTTTTCTGGATCGAAGGCATTAATTAGTCTCTGCATGCTATGATCCTAGTCCAGATATTTTTTTTTGGGGTCTAATCCTAGTCTAGATTAACTTCGTTACATATATGATAATCCAATACATAGACGAGAGTTTTCGGATGGATGTTGACACCACGATCAGAATCTGGACCCAAATGAAAAGAAGCTAATGGTCAGTGTTAGACAGTGATTATAGAGCATTAAAAAGTCCAACCCAAAAATTTAAATTATGTAAAGGAGAGATGTCACATGAATATGAAGAGCACGTATAATCTGTTGTCAAGTGATATGGGACAATATTTACTCCTATCATGTTTAAGCCGGATTAGGAATGGCACGTGGAATTTGACCCGATGCATGGAATTTGATTGCTAAGGGTGGATGCACTTTTGCGAAAATGATAATATTGATTTTGATATCTTGTTAGAAAGTCCAAGTCAAAAACTTAAATTAGTAGATAGAAGTAAAACACTTGAATATAAAAAGTATGTAGGACCTTATATGAGATTATATTTCAACAGTGCCCATCGATAGATTGCCTTATGAGCTCACAAATCATGAGTTTCCTACTAGCAGAATTCTGAGTGACTTTACATAGTTGCAAATTTTTTTTCTCATTTTTGATGCATTTTGCCCTGAGGAATATGTACAAACACACAGCAACTTGCATCATGACGGAAGCCCTACAAGAATTTATCAACTTACAAGCCTATTCTAGACATAGTTGCAGATATTTTCCGTTTTCCATATAGTAAAATCATTGTCAATGATGCATCATTCATCATGTCGATCAACTGCTCCGAATTTGCTATTGCCATGTCAAGGTTTGAATTTCTTGCCCCTACCCATCTGTCATTTTGTGTGAAGATGTCGACATGAAGCGCCACATAATTTTTTGAATTGTTTCAGATCATCTCCGTTATACTTCCTAATCAGACAGAAACCACACAATGCCTTCACTTTCAGGAGGAGAAACTGTTGCATTCGGTGGTCTTTTACTCTTCATTATTGAAGAAAATGATTGAACGAGAGCAGATGTTGTAGGCCACGTTCAGCAGGCCCCTCTTAAAGCCTCTCGCCCAATAACAATTCCGGATCGAAAAGACATCTGCATCAGGCTCCTTTCCGATTAAGTGACACTTTTGCCTGTTGTTTGGTTATCCTTTCTGTGCAACTCACTCTCCTCCTTTCAATTCATAAGTCTATTTTCAAATAAAGGGGATAATTGGGTCTTTTTCCAAAATTTGCATGCCCTCTTTGTCAAGCTGAGCTCATCCCTGCATGGCAGAAGATAATGAAGTGAATGGTAGAATTATGCAGTAAACTATACGGCAGTAGACTCACCATAGTTCACACAGGTCTCGGATGATGGGATCCAATTCACTATCTACCCCATGCAGTTCAAGACCTTGCTTCTTTACCTCCATTAGGGTTTCGTAATTCTTAGGTTGCACAGCGCAACCGATACTTGGCATGACAGTCATCATCCAAGATTAATGTACATCACTCTTCAACCGGGAATGCTTCATGGGTCTTTGGGACAACTGCAGTATGTTACGCAAACCCGATCCACATAAAGTATACCGCCGAGTGGGAAGATATGGCACGCTCCTACATCATGGATCAATAATGCTAGCTAATGCGAAATGACCTCGCGAGACTTGTGAGCTCTCTTCCATGGAATTGTCCCTCCCCATCTCGAGTGGAATGATTTCCAGCTACATGTGAAACAGGGAAAAGTCCTTGGCAAAACAAAGTGGAGCTATCTACCAAAGATGGAGACTGGTTCTGGTGCAAAAATTTGGAATAAAGACAAACTAATATATTCCATTAGGTTAGGTTAGGCGTGAAAAATAAAAAGGAAAGGAATGTCCTAATCAACATGATAGGACGAGTGATGGAGGGGGAAAAAATCCACTAGCTAGCCATTGGTGTGGTATGGGTCCACTTATATCTGATGATGAGCAAAGCCGAACGTGGACACACATGTCCATCAATTGACAACTCACCTTGTTATTGCCTTGCTTTAACATCATCTTTTCCTCTTCGTGTGCCCCTTGTTCTTGTCTCTACTTGGATTTTGGGGAGAGGGCACGCGATTTCTTTCATCTGAGCTAGCTGAATCCATGAGCAATGAGCAATGGGGACATCAGGAGGAGACGGGAAAAATTACCAAGGAAATTATAAATTTATTATAATTATGTCAATTCAATTTTAAATTTTTTTTTGGCTAATTAAGTCCTAAATCTTTTACATTTATATCGATTAAATCCATCCGACCAGTATTGACATGGCAATTTATTTATATTCTTTCCTTTTCTGTCTTTTTCTTTTTTTCTTATTCTTCTTTCTCTAGCCGGTCGCCGATTCAAGAACCGACCAACAGCGAGGGCACTCAAGATCAACCTTACCGTCATTGGGTGAGCTCGGCCTCATCAAATCTGGGCAAGGCTGGTGAGGCTCAACCTTACCGTCGCTAAGTGAGCTCGGCCTCGGCGGCCCTCGTCTTTGGCCGATCACCGGTCCAATGACCGGCCGTAGAAAAAAGGGGAATAAATAAAATAAATAAATTTTGAAATTTTATTAAAAGTTGACAACATTGATAGAATTAGCACAAATGCAAAAGATTTAGGATCTGAATTGGTAAAAAAAATTAAGATTAAATTGAAATAATCATAATAGATTTAAGATTTTCTTTGTAATTTTCCCATCAGCATAGTGTATGAGATACCGCATAACCTGGTAATCTCCCGTGACCCCGAAAGAAGTGCCGTCGAAGATATCAAGGTTAGTATCGCCAAGAAAAAGTTAGCATCGCCATGTAATATTGCAAGTAGAGTCCAGATGAATATCAGTCGAGGAGTGAAGTTGCCACAAACTCCATCCCCCACATTGATTGATTGAATTACGGATAACAATGATATTAATTGAATAATGAAAATAGATGGCGAATGTCTAATCACGCAAATCTTCACAGAGATGTTGCATAAAACCGTAAAATGCCACGCGAATTACCCGCCGTAAAAGCCGTAAAGGAGTCGACCACTTGGCGGATTTACGAAAACTCTTCCTTAGGCTTAGGCAAACTCTTCTTTTTCATGGCAAAACATGAAAAGTCAAAAGAGTTCACTTATGTTGAGAGCTTGCAGGCAAAAGAATAACTAAAAGTTGTCCGATCCAATGCAACCTCAATCATTACTTGTAAACCCACGTAAGGAATAGCTAAGAAAAGTACGTTGGCCCATTGGAGTTCCTGTTAGTTTTTCTTGCATAAGCTAATTCGAAAGTACATGTTTCGTCTAGAGAGAAAACCCTACGAGTTCAACGTTTCCTCGTCTTTATCGATTGTTCGTTAGTATATGCAATTTGAGATGATTTAAAAACCTCGGGAATCGCACTGAAACTTTGGCAAGTTTATGAGTAATTGTGGGTCTCTTCTCTTGCGCTAAACACTCGTCATGGTTCAACTTAAATAAATGTATGGGCCACTGAATCTTTGCATAATTTCAATTGTATGAACTGTTCTTCCTACGTAACTCTCCAATACTAGGTTTCTTCCCATCCAAAATCTCCTTTTTTGGACATTGTTTGAGGCTGGTACAAATTTACATAATTCAAAAAAAAAGAAAAATACTGCTTGTCCTACATGCTTCTGCTGTTTCTGCTGCACTAATTAGTAATTTCCAACCCTCCATTGTTTCGAAAGTGGTTACGCCATTTTAGTCTCACTAGGCTGAGCTGTTCATTGCTCATGAAATCTCAACTTTAAGTCATCGTGATTTGACGAGCGTTTTGAGTTGAAGAGCGCTATCATTTCGCCATCCATCATTATCTTTGATTTCTCTAACCTCCACTGCCATATCAAAAGGAGGTTTGGAATCTCTAATCCAAAAACAGCAAAGTGGGAAAAGTCGAGTAAAGTTGTATTTTCTTTAAGAGCCTTACAGTTTCATTGTGACGTACTAAACTGAAAGGTTTTTATTTAGTTTCACCGCTCTTTATTATTTAGCCAAGCAACATACGTTATCAATTACTAGCAATAACACGGCCAGACACAACCCGGACGTTTTTGGAATGCTCCTAATACCAACGAATGGCAAGTCACGACCAAAAAGTATTGTAGTCTCTCTCAAATAGGCCCGAAAAGGAGAAGGAAGGCTGGAACAAAACAATTAGGATAAGGTTCGGTCAATTGGAATGTGTTTGTCTAATACCTTTTCGGACGGAGAAGATGGAAATTTGAAACTCCAATGATGACAAGGGCCATGCTACCCCACTTTTTGGAATCTAATTTCATCAAAGCCTGACAATTATTCTTCTTGAGGGATAATTGAATGCCCCTTTATAGGTGGAAACAGAAGCATCATTCGCTCTCTTCTTTCTTTGGGAAAGAGGGACAAAGCACCAGCTCCTCATCATGGTCTCAAGTCCACTTCCATGTCTCCAACTAGTTTCTGAAGGCGACCGTGTGCATCTTTTACAAATAAAGTCGAAAACTTTTTCTCTCACCTTTTCATTTCCTCCTACGTAGGCCTCAATAACAAATGAAAGGAAATGGGTCTATTTCCAAACTACTCATATATCAAGTAATAAAAAGACAACAAGTATAAGTAGCATTATCTCTTATAACTTCTCATTTCATTTAGTTCCTTATGCATGAAACTACCCAATTTCTTCCGTGGACAACCACCATACTTCGCACATGCAAGGACGGCGTGCCACGTTGGTAGTCTATCTGTACTTCAGGAATGTGCAGCATACCTGATGGCCACTGGGCGTAATTTAAGATCCAATCGCTGCAATGCAGATGGACATTCGAGGACTGGTACTGCTGGTCTCCATCCATTCTCGCATGGTAGGGTTATGTTTTCCAATTTTTCATGTTATGCAGATGGACATTCAAGAACATGATGGACATTGGAAGGAGATCTTTCAAATTCACCAGCACATTGTCACATTCCAGATCAAAATGCAGAATACTCTTTATTTGCAGCATTGCAGCATCCATTTCAACTATGAGACCCTCTCGGTGGTCTAGATGCCTAAGACTGTGCAGGTTAGAGGCTGGACATGAGCAGAACAGAAAAGAAGGAACAAACCGTTGAATGAAGTGAACTACAAAGATGACATGCTTATTGTTCCAAGAAATTTAAATTTCTTTGTTGTTGTGGCTAACGATATATTTCTATCCTTTTAAGTTCTAGTATCCAATCAAGCCAATTGTAACAACTAATTTATTGAATCAATGCATCATAAATTCTGAAAAATTATCCGCTGGAGTAAAACATGCCTGACAGAACCATAAACCATAAATTCTGCAATTGTGGCTAAGGTTTCTCCAGGTCCATCTTGCACTCACATGGTGAAGCTTCAAGATCTAAAAAGCAAGAATGAGCATAGTTAGTCAATGGATACAGCATTAGAGATGCATAAAAATCGGACACAACGATAAGAAAGGGGACAAGAAATGGAGAAGCAGAAAGCTCAAAAGTACAGAGTGACAATCTGGTTACACGCATATAGTACCCATAATGAAACCACAATTGAGTCTACATATTATTTTAAAAAGGGGACTCACTAATTTTTCCTGGTTAGAAGATCAATCTGTGAAGCAACTTTTCTTTATCCGCTTGACAGAAACATCCATCCCTCTACATTTCCCATGATAAACAGGTCCTGAATTTACCAAACACAGTTCTCTAAGCTCTTCATGTCCTTCGCCCTTTGTTACCAACCAAGAGCATGTCGAGTGGTCACCCCAAAGGACGAAAAGAAAAGGTGGCAAAACACAATCTGGGGAACGAAAGTAAAAAAAAACATTCATAGGAGAACATCCAGCAAAGAAATGATGAATGCCCGAACCGTGACAATCCACACAAGCTTAGTGGCAGTGTCGGCAGAGCAAATGATAGATGTAAAATGTATTCTACCTTAAGTAATTTTGAAAAGATGAAGCATGCAGAGACCAAGCGTGTCATGTCTATGCGAGACCTTGTCCCAGATGCTATGGATGTCGATACAGGCTGTACAATGGGTTCTTATCAAAGACGCCAGTGCCATAATTTTCACATTCGCATTACGGTATGACAAAAGGGATCCACCACCATCAAGTGTGGTATTAGCAATTCGGGCTTACCCACTGTCCCAATTCTGAAGAGAGCTAATGTCAAAAACTTTCCCGAGAAGATTCTGCAGGCAGATCCATATTTCGTACTTCTTAACTTCCTATAACCACTGCATTTCCCCAAAGAACGTAACCTGGTTAACCTTAGAAACACATGACTCTGCAGGAACTTGGAGGACAACAAAATTTTGGCTTTTCGTCATAAAAAATTCTGAAAGGAAGAATGAGCTTGGCAAAAAGGATCTGATTTAAAGGGGGAACAACATCTGGCCAAAGATGAACAACCTGTATTAAGACCAATAAGTATTGGATTTTTTTCCTACCCAGCCATTGTTCTTGTTAGAAGTATCAAGGGTAAAGTGGTCTTTTGGGTTTATTTGGTTACCAATGTATGAACACTACTTTACTAAATAATATCATTAGCTTCTTTTTTCCTCTAACATGGTATCGAGCCTAATTGAAACCCTAAACCCTAAAAACAGCCGTTTACCGCCGTTCACAACCAAACACTGCCACCAACCACTGCTTAATCACCGTCGACCACCCACCGCTTACTCACCTTCGACCATCGACCCTCTTCCTGCCACCGCCAGAGTCGACCACCAATCCCCTTCTCACCAGAATCCCGTGATCTAGCGCCGCCAGGCCCAGCGAGCTCAGACCTAGGCTCGCCCAGATCCAACGAGCCTTGCAGGGGCCTCGCTTAGGCCAGCGAGCCTAGTTCTGGCATCACCTGATGTCGACTAGGCCCGGCAAGGCCAGATTGAGCATCGTAGAGACCCGGCGAGCCTTGCGGGGGACGTCGCCCAGCGTCGCTTAGGCTGGCAAGTCCAAATCTGGTGTCGTCCATCATCAGTGAGCCTTGCAAGGACGTCGTCCAGCATCGTTGAGGTGTCGTCCATCGTCGGCAAGCCCAAATCCGGCACTCTGCCTCTAGGTTTTGACCCTACAGCCCCCACAGCCCCTCTGTTGCTTGGTTATGGCTCCATAGGTTTGATTTTTTGGTGAATTGATGGTCATTACAGCCCTCTGTTGCTCTGTTATGGCTCTACAGGTTCGTTTTTGTGTTGGATTGATGGTTATTGAGTTTCAAAGCCGGAGCATTGAAGTGTTAGCTTGATGATTATTTGGGTAGCTCTTAATTAGAGATACTGATTTGTTTGTGGAATGTTTCTGACTTTTTGGAGCTGACATGAAGTTGGTTAGGTGAATTTTGGAGATTTTGGAGTAGATTATTTGGGATTTTGGTGGATTGATGCGATATTTGTTAATTTTGATGGATTATTAAACTGTTAAGGATGGGTGATCCCGATAAGAGTAAAGTTGAGGGTAGTTCGAGAAGAATAATGCTGTGATGACTGAGGTGATTTCATCCTTGTCTAATCGAATCAACATCAACATCAACATCAACATCAACATCACCTTTAACCCAAACTAGTTGGGGTCGGCGGTCGATGAACCCCAAAAAGCAAGACCGAAAGAGCTATAAAATAAAACAAAATACAATAACATAGCTATAGCAATATAAAGAAAACAAAGGGCTAGGACTAAACGGCAATCGGGAACATAGGAATTTTTGCCCCTCCACAATGTTAATCGCTTTCCTCCACTCTGTCCTAAGACAAATAGTACGCCAATCTATGTCCCACTCCAACAAATCCTCGTCTAATCGAATCATTGATAAGAAACTCGAGGATGGTGCTAACTTTCATCGGTGAAAGAAAATTGTGAAGCTTACTTTGATGATAGACGGGAATCATCATAGACACTTAAGCGAGACTAAGCACACAAATGATGAGGCTTGGGATGTTATTGATGCACATATTCTGGGTCGGATGCTAAACTCTATGGAGAGTAATATAGTTGATTTAGTAACTCATATTGATACGGTTAAAGAACGTGGAAGTATTTGGATGTATTTCTTCGAACCAAAATAACCTCTCGAGGGTATATGAGTTATCGCAGGAATTTTACCAATTTAAGAGGAAGTGGCGTTCTATCACGCTGTACTTTGCTGATTTTAAGAGAATGTATGAGGAGTTGAATGTTGTTCTCCCTATTTTAGCCAAAGTTTAGCGAGATGCAACTTCAGAGAGAACAATTGGCCGTAATGGGATTTCTAGGAGGTCTTGGCCCCGAATATGAAACCTGTCGGATCTCAAGTTCTTGGAGGAGAGACAATTGCATCATTCACGGATACGTTTGCTCGGGTTCTTCGAGTATCTTGTGAGTCTTCTCATGATTCCACAACCGTGGTAGATAATTTAGCTTTTGTATCACGCTCTCGAGCTGGTAGTGGTATTACGAGTGATGGACGAAATCGTGAAGGATACAATGGACATGGTGGTAGAGGGGGAGGCCGAGGCACGGGAATAAGGAGAAGCCAAGGCCAGCCGCATCTTTATGGACAACCTCAACCGTCTACTAATAACTCAGGGGCAGCCCAGACTTGTCATTATTGTGGCAAATCAGGTCATATTCAAAAGTTTTGCTACAAGTTACATGGGAAACCAGGGCAGCAACAACAACTTGCAAATACAACATTTGGTACTGATTCTTTTCCACAGTCTTCGAGGGCAAGGTAGTGGTTATGTCCGAAGAGGACTTTGCGCGGTACAATCATTCTCAGAGTTCAAAGCCTACTTCTTCCACTGCTACTTTAGTGCTACTTTGGTACAGACATGTAATGTTACTGCATGTCTTTCAGCTGCTTCTCGTCCTTGGACCATTGATTCGGGCGCTTCGATCATATGTCGGTCTTTCGGGTATATTTTCCTCTCTTACTCCATATCCACAATTACATTAGCCAATGGTTCATCTACTCATGTTAAAGGAGTTGGCACGGTTCATCCCACTCCTTCATTGCCTTTGTCTTCGGCGCTTTATCTTCCACAATTTCCGTTTAATCTCATGTATATCGGTAAGTTAACTAAAACCTTTCGGTGTTCAGTAACATTTTATCCCGATTCTTGTATACTGCGGGATCCGGCTAGAAAGAGGATGATCGGTAAAGTACGTGAGGAAGGGGACTGTATGTGCTTGAAGACTTACCTTCCTTTGCATGCTCTGGTGTTACTTCTCTACATCAAATCCATTGTCGTCTTGGTCATCCTTCTACACACGTCTTGGGAGATTAGATTCCAGTTTTAAGTCTATTTCTAATTTAGAGTGTGAGTCATGCCAACTTGGCAAATTACATCGCGTTAGTTATCCGCTTCGAGTAATTAAACGAACAAAGTCTCCTTTTTTGCTAGTTCATTCGGTGTTTGGGGACCATGTCATGTGACTTCCAATTTGGGTTTCAAATATTTTGTCGCTTTTGTTGATGACTATTCCAAAGTTACTTGGTTATATCTATTGAAAGATCGTTCAAAGTTGTTTTCTATATTTCGTGCATTTATATCTGAAATTTTTACTCAGTTTAGTGTGCATGTTAAAGTTTTGCATTCCGATAACGCTAAGGAATACTTTTCTCGCACCTTTTTCGACTTTATGACACAAGCATGATATGATTCATGAATCTTCTTGTCCTAATATACCATAGCATAATGGTGTTCTTTGAAAGGAAAAATACACATTTGTTGGAAATTACTAGATCTATGTTTTGAGATGAAGGTCCCTAAAACCTTTTGGTCTAATATTGTCTTGATTGCGTGTTATCTCATTAATCGCATGCCCGAGGTGGTATTCCTTTTTCTACTCTGTTTCCAAATCGGTCACTATTTGCCTTACCACCTCGTATTTTTTGTTGTCTGTTTTGTTCGTGATCATCGACCCGAATATCAAAACTTGATCTAAGGGCTATCGAGTGTATGTTTTTAGGTTACTCCTGTACTCAAAAGGGGTGTCGTTGCTATTCTCCATCACTGAAGAAATACTTCATACCTGCTGATGTCTCATTTTTTGAATTCACTCCTTATCATGATGTTCCGATTCGTATGCGAATTGGATGAAGAATTACATGTGACCACCATTCGATCAACTGTTCCAGCCGTTTCACCTGCATCTATACGGGGATCACGTCCTCTACAGGTTTATACTCGGCGTCCTCGGGTTCATATCCCCCTCCCCCTTTTCTCCTTTCAAAACTACGTCATCTTCCGTTCCAGATCCGCCATTAGTCAATTCTCCTCATGTAGCTGATCTTCATCTTCCTATAGCTCATCGCAAAGGTACACGTGCTTGTACTCGAATTCGATTGCAAATTTTATTTCATACTCTTCTGTGTCTCCTTCTTTTCAAGCCTTTTTATCTGCTATTGACCAATATCCTATTCCCAAGTGTGTATCTCGAGCCATTACAAATTCCTGGCTGGAGGACAGCTTTGGAAGAAAAATTAAAGGCTCTAAAGGTTAATCAAACTTGAGACTTGGTACCTCTTCCTTTAGGCAAAACTGCTACTGGTTGTACATGGGTGTATGCTGTGAAAGTTAATCCCGATGGTTCCCTTGCTCGCTTAAAAGCGAGACTTGTTGCGAAAGGATATGCTTAGGTGTATGGGGTTGACTATTTGGATATTTTCTCTCCTATTGCCAAGCTTACTTCTGTTAGTATTTTGATCTCTCTTGCTGCCACCTATGATTGGTCCTTATTTCACCTTGATATCAAGAATGCCTTTTTACATGGTACTCTACATGAAGAAGTTTATATGGAGCAACCTCCAGGATTTATTGCTCAAGGGGAGTCTAGTGGAATGGTTTGCAAGCTAAAAAGATCTTTGTATGGTTTGAAGCAATCTCCACGGGCATGGTTTGGAAGATTTTCTGACGCTGTACTTTCTTTTGGACTGTCTAGATGTAGCAGTGATCACTCTTTCTTTTATAGACAGTCAAGAGAAGGCAAATTATTCTTAATTGTGTATGTGAATGATATTATCATCACGGGATATGACTTGGTTAGTATAAGCTGAACTAAAGATCTATCTTCAAAAACAGTTTCAGACTAAGGACCTAGGAAAATTGATGTATTTATTAGGAATTGAGGTGGCACGATACGAGAAAGGTATTGTTCTGTCACAACGAAAATATGTCCTGGATTTATTGACTCGAGACAAGTATCTTTGGGATCAAAGCCTATTGATTCACCCATGGAACAAGGAGTTAAACTGGTTCTGAGGAAGGAGAGCTATTCGATAATCCTGAGAGATATAGAAGATTGGTAGGCAAACTGAATTATCTCACGGTTACTCACATTGCCTTTTCGTTAGTGTGGTAAGCCAGTTTTTGTCTTCTCCTCGTACTTCTCACCGGGATGCGGTAATTTGAATTTTAAGGTACTTGAAGAAGACTCCATGAAAATGAATTGTTTACTAAAATCATGGTCATAGCAGAGTTGAAAGATTTTCTGATCGATTGGGCAAGGTCTCCGGATGATACAAGCTATTGTACATTTGTCGGAGGAAATCCGGTGTCATGGAAGAGTAAGAAACAGTGTTGTTGCCCGCTCCAAGGTGTTGAGTGAGAATATAGAGCCATGTCACAAGCTACATGTGAATTAGTGTGGATTCAGCAGCTATTAACTGAGTTAGGCTTAAGAGCTTCGGTTCCTATGTCCGTATGGTGTGATAATAAGGCTGCAGTGCATATAGCTTCCAATCTCGTGTTTCATGAGAGAACAAAACATATTGAGGTCGATTGTCATTTTATTCAAGAGAAGTTGCAAAGTGGAATGATTCTTCCCAGTCATGTTAAAACAGGTGAACAACTTACGGACATTTTTACTAAACCTTTGGGTAACGGGAGGATAGAATATATTTGTAATAAGTTGGGCATGATTAATAACTATGCTCCAGCTTGAGAAGGAGTGTTAGAAGTATCAAGGGTAAAGTGGTCTTTTGGGTTTATTTGGTTACCAATGTATAAATACTACTTTACTAAATAATATCATTAGCTTCTTTTTTCCTCTGACAGTTCCTAATTACCTAGTAAAAAGAAATAGGATTGGATTGGAACCCATATATCTAGAAAAATCCCCATGTAGCAGGACTAGCTCCAAGTCAATTGTCAGCTACGAGGCACACAAAAGCTCCAACGTCACAAGGATATAGGATTTTGCGATGGACCAAAATCATCACGAGAGACTAAAAAGGGTCAGTGGTAAAATTGCTTATCCAAGCATCATACCTGCGTAGTGCTCATATCAATAGTCCTGTAGAAGATCGATCTTTGCAACCAAATCAAATTCCAAACCTTCATCATTCTTAAGTTCGGAAATTCCATGGATAAAGAGATGGGTCGGTAGCAAATACTTTGGGCTACTCTTTATGGCCGTTTCCAAGCAAAAATGTGGGGGAATCAACATTGGCCCTATGGAGATTTACCTGCGTCAAGAGACGAGATTTATCATCACCTTGTCGAGCTTTTCAACCTCAGAAGGAAAAACAGGATGATCCTGGTCCACAAGAGAAATATCCGTTCTCCTATATTCTTATTGTGCCAGCTTCTGGTCGTAAGACAAATGCTTAGTTTCATGGTTTTCCCTGTTCAAGCTCACGCCAGCCCCATCTTTACATAGATGAGTAGAACCAAATGAATTTTCGAACTCCTAAGTTAAATCATTTGACAAGCCAAAGGAAAAAAAAAGGCAAAACAGCAGAGCAGACAATCACTTAGAACAGGATGCCAAAATCCAAGGAACACCCGTGTTAGCAAACAGAAAGAAGCACCAACCGAACTGGAGGCAATGACTTTCCAGATGTAAATGGAATCACAAATCTAGTGAGCACGTGAAACCACAGTTGGACAATTGCTACGGCTAATATTCAGATAGATTACGACGAAGTCGAGTGCAGATAGTAAGCACCAGTATAATGAGAAAAGAGGAAAAATCCTTGATATCACAGCAAAGTTATAGCTTTGTCAATGGTAACAAACCAAGGTACATGAATTGCCATAGAGAAATACGAAGCTGAAATTGAGAGAGAAGGAGCAGGTCAATCCCATCAAAATGACCTAAAATAATCTGCCTATGATCTGCTTAAATTGTGATCAATTTGGACATTCTATGGAGAAGTGAAAGGGACCTGTGTATGGGCGATCAAGAGATGCAGTGTACAGTGGGCTTTCCACATTTCATTTTTAGAGCTCCATTTTGAACTAATGAAATAATGAGTATTTGGTATCTCTGTCTCAGTCTCAAGTTCGCCAGCATCAAAACCCTTCAGAAAGGGAATCCTTTGGTATAGTTCTTCTTTGAGGCTTCGGCCAATCGCTTGACACCTTTGACAGTGTTGTAGAACTCCATCAACTCATTGGCAACATCTCCCGTATGACACCCAATAAATGCTTTTAAGAATCTGCTCTCAGTCATCCTGAGAGCCCTGAAGACGTTAGGGCCTTGGATTTGAGGAGAGAGACCCATGTCCTGAATCTTGGCAGCGAGAAGAACACGCGGCCGCAGCACGTTCTCCAAATTACAGTGCAAGAGAAATGGGTGTTCAAAAACCACCTTTGCAGGGAGCTTCATGATTCCTAGAATGAAAGTCATGTTCCTTTGGATCTTTTCAATGGAGAAGGTGAGCATAAAGGGGAGCGACCAAATAGACTCAACACCTCCTCCTCTGAGAACCCAAACTTCTCCAAATTAGCCACCTTTTCACGGATTGTGGTCAGCCTGGAGACGGCCATGATGGTCACCACATATTTATAAGACTTGGAGTTCTGGGGAACCCCAGTCCTGCGAATGTAATCCAGCTTTTCATTCTCCAAAGAAGTACGGGGTATCAAAGTCGGGCGAGACATGAGCATGGGAACCAAGTCGACCTTGCTAACGCCCATCTTCTCATACAGGTCGACAATGGCCTTAATCCTGCCAGGGAAATCGTAGGTGAGGATGGAAGGGTTGCGAACGATGGCCCTGCGGAGGACTTCCTTGGAGCCGTAGAGGGAGATGAAGTACTGGAGGCGGTCCTCGAGGTGGTTGTTGATGCGGCAACTGAGGAAGCGAGGGCGGCAGTGGATGACCTTGACGAGGTCGGGACCGGTGATGCCCACGTCGGTCAGTATTTGGAGCTTGGAGCGAAGCTGAGCGACGTTGGCCCCGCGGAGAGAAGGGCGGCGGGAGAACAGTTTGGAGATGTCATCGTCGCTGCAGCCCCATTGGCGGAGCAAATCGGCAGAGTCTTGAGGTGGGTCTTCCTTCAGACAAAGGGTCGAACAGGTGGCGGGCGCGGGGAGGAGAGAGAAGGAAAGAGAAGCGGCGAGGGAGAGGATTCTGGGGAAATCACACACGGAACGTGTGGGGAGGCGGAACAGGGATCTCATGAGTCCGAGGGAAGTGAAGACAGCTTGGAGCTTGAAAGTGGGAGAGGCAGCGCCGCGGGAGCAGCTTCTTCCTCTTCTGCTTTAAAGAGCAAACGTGAATGAATGAATGAACGAAAGTGATGGATCTGGGCCTTTGCCTGACGTTTCAGATGATTCGAACGGTAGAAACCATCTGGGATCACGACTCCAAGGAAAAAAATGGCCACTGAATCGAAAAGAGCAAAGCAAGACGAAGAAGCTTCTCCGACCAATGAAAATCTTTTGACGCCAACCAAACCTTCCCCTTCAAATTGCATCTTAAGGTCCCACAAAACACTCTTAAGTCGTTTCGCTGCTGGCGTTTTGGGGAGGTGGGATTTCACTTCAGCAAAGCAGGGGACATTGCATATCACTTCCTCACACGCAGATTTTCAGGGAATTGTCCAAAAAATAGACCATATACTTTTGTCACTTTCAATATGATTCTCGAATTTTCAATTTTGGTTCAGTTTCATCGCAGACCATCCCAGTATTCCTCGCAAAAAGTTCCGACTTTTACTCGACCATTTCACTTCGATGTGTGATCTCCTTTCAGTGTCCATCCACGGTCGGTCGTCTACCATCAGCAAGAAGATTGTAAGTAAATACAAGTGTTCTTCGAAAAAATTCCCTTCTGCTTTCATTTTGGATTCAATAACGGTACAAGAGTCGAAGGAGAAGACACACATACAAGAAAGTGCAGGCATTTGAGTCAGTCCTGTACAAAGTGAAAGGCGCACCCAAAGGGCAATGCAGAGAAGGGAAACGGACCTTAGGTCCCGATAGCGAAAGACCCCCGGTTTAGCTTTATGTCAAAACCACAAAAGCATAGGGTGATTCAGAGAGTCGAGGGGAACAAAATCTTTTCAGTCTGCGCCAACACATCGATAGACATTGGTGCAGTGAGAATTGCAGAAAGTTCAGACATCACTTAATTTAGGCGCAGCAGGTGCAGGAACTATTCCCCATCTCCTTCTAACGTCTTCCAAATCCTCGTGGAAGTGCCGTTCATAATATAGACACATGAGCTCCGTGCACTGCATGCCCGCCTGAACTGCCCATGGGAAGTAATGCTGGAAGAATAAAGCCCTTTGCTTCTCATTGAATCTCGCCGTGCCTCCTAAAACAGATAGGAGGCACATAGGCAGGTACATCTGCTCGAACTCTATCACCTTAAGAGCTGACTCGCCTATTAAATTAGTTGGGAGACCAAACAAAGTGTGCCAAAAGTCATGCACCTCTCGAGCCCGCATGGCCACATATGCCAATTCATCAGTCTCCATGAACCTCACAGGTGGCCGGTCATCCGGAGAAAAGTTCCTAGATCCCATAAACCTGGCATATGCAGCACCAAATGTGTTCTCTGGTAGGTCCCATGCATGACTGACCTCATTCGATATTACTCGTGGTCGTTCCAATAGAATTGCCTGCCAGAACAGGATTTTATCTAATTGCAGTTCAGAAAATGAAAGGCAGACTCAATCAAATATACGATGTCTCGAGAAACATGAAACTCTCAACACTGGACGGCTTAGTACTAAGCTGTAGGAAGAAATGTTTAAGATGACGACACAAACATATCACTAACTTCAAGGGTCCCGTTTGATTTTCTTAGTAAGCTAGGTGCCCAATATAAACAAAAGATCATTTGTCCTGAACGTGGGTTTAGTTACTGGCCAGCTCATGCAATGGAGAAAATGCAGAGCAGATGCGTCAGACATACTAGACTTACTAGTCCTCAGAGAATAATGCAGGTTGAGTTCCCACAAAAATGCCACTGAGTTAAGTTTTAACGGAAGCTGCAGAGGTAAGTGCGAAGTTCCAGTGTCGGTTGAGAAAGAAAACACAATGACCTTTCGTTTCCAGCTGGATGCCCTCCAAGACTTAGACATTTTTAGTCAGACACTCTAATGCCGAAAAAGCATATATCATTTCTACATGACTGTGATAAGTAAAATTTCAGAATGTTGGAAAGTTGCACCTCAACACAGATCAGCACAAGTTCAGCATGTCCAGAACATAACTAGGTATGCTAAGACACCTGAAGAGAACAGTGCAAAAATCATGTAAAGAATCTCCAACAGTTTTCTCCTGGCACTATACGTTTGCAGAATGCTAAAGTCGTCCAGCATAAGGGACAGCAAGTGCAAGCCAAAAAATTAGTCACCGAAGACAAGACAAATAAAACTTGAGATAACTTCATCACTAGCTTGCGACTAGCTGTCTGTAATTAACCAATTAATAGTTTCTCACCAAAATACTGCACATTCCATGTCCAATGTCAGACTCACAAGTAATCAGTCACATATAATAATTTGTTCTTTCACATTTTAATATATAAAACCACAATACATACACTCAAAAGTGGGAAAAAGAAAAATTAGGATGAATTAAGAAACTTACTTTGCCTTCTGAACTCCTCTTCATCCTCTCAAGGACTCTCTCAAAAGCAGGCTTGCCAGTCGTCTCACCAAGAGCCGCGATAAGATCTGCTCTTCGAGGGTCAAGCAATGCACCCACAGCCGAACCTACAGCCACTGCTGCTTGCTGCCACCTATTGAGGCGGATGCGAGCACCTCCTATCATGACTATATCGCTCTAATTATCTAACAATCCAATGACAAACAAAAACTCATTTATACGATCCAAAACCTCAGAAAATGTGGACAATGATGCTCGGAAGAATACAAGATACACCAACAAGGACATACTTTCCAACTGGTGCCGCCACTAAAAACACAATAGATCAACAGATTCAAAACTGAGGCAGCCACACTACATGTATAGACAATATAAGATGCCACAACATCCAACTCGAAAGATCTAAAAGGATAAATCAAAGTGCCAGTGAACCCTTCAATCTAATATACAAGAATATCAAATACGTGACTGATATTTTAATCTACATTAATTGTCATTTTTCACAAAAAAAGATACCTTCCGTGAAGAAATTAATTACTTGTGATTCACATTGGCTTGTGGAAAGGAAAAGCTGCTCCAAGGAGTAAAACTAGAAAAAAGTAGTTACACTAACAGACTAGAAGAGGGTAATAGTAGGAAAAAGAAGCGCAATTTGGCTCACGGGAAGAAGAAGCTAACCCATTGTGATCTATTGTCTGATTCACATCGATACAGCATAAAAGTACTAGAAACCAGAGATGCCCTACAGGTTAATATCACTGAGATCTTCCGTCATCCAATAGAAATCAATCTACTTGGAGCTACATTTTTTGTATTGAAACATCTAAATTTTTAACTCCAGGAAGTGATTACCAGCTCTTTCTACTTACCCTAAAATCCATATATTTCAAATTTCAGATGTCTACAGGCTAAAATATATAAGCATCAAGCTTAACATTTTCAAACAACCCCTCAATTTCCTGCAAAATGCCCATGAAGAATATAAGCCAGACAAGGCCATACACCTCTACAAGAATATGAGGCAATGTTATGGAGATTCGAGACAAAACAAAATGCGCATGCAGAGACTGTTCTCCCACCCTCAGAGGGTCTAGAGATGAACCACACATCCCCTCAGCCAAGAAATTTGTGTAATAAATAAAAAGGAAAGAAACTTATATATCCGCAAAATACATACGTTAAAAGTATGGAAATCCAATGAAAAGGAGGCTAACGAAAATGAAGAGCTTCACTCTACAAGACGAGCACCGCAAAGCACGCATTGCAGCCTTATTCACTCCTCTCGAACAATCATACCGACCTTACAAACACATTGAACCTTCAGATAAAAAATTACCAAAACCAATGTTTGAAATTCCAGCACAGTATGGTACTTTCGAAGTTCACTAGACACAATTCGCGGACGAACAAATCGATCTGAATCTGAACAGAACGAAACATCAGCAACGGGTCCTAAGAGACCCAGAGCCGTCTACAGGAGCGAGAAAGTCTGGTGCATATATGAAGCCAAAAGAGGACAAATGAGGGAGAGAGAGAGAGGGTGGCTACCTACAGTCGATCTCGTCGGCGACGTAGAAGGAGAAGGCCGGTGCGGTCGTCTGCGGCGGTACGTAGAGCGGAGGAGCCGAATCGCTCAACAAATGGGGAAGATGGGGATGACTATATTTTATTTTATTTTTTGTCAAGGGGGATGACTATATTTTTACGTCTTATACTCATTTATCGTGACTAGAAGGTTTTTACTATTTTGAGATATATAAGAACCACGTAAAATAAGAGGTTTTTTTTTTACCGAAAAAAAAATATAAGAGTTTTTGACATAATAGAGCGTGCCCAAACAAACATTAAATCTAAAAATGATAATTTTACCTCCTAGAATACAGTAACTACCATTATTGAAAATATTCGTATAATTCTTGATAGGACTTTTTAGTTTTGTTTGCCATTTTACCCAAATTGAATGTATTTTCACTATACTTGTGATACATTGAAACGATTGTATTACGTAAAAAAGACAATAATTTCAATTTGGGTATCAACTATTCAATACAAACTTGTAATTTTAAGACTCTCCATACATTGTAACGGAATTAGAGGTGAGCGGTTTTCGATCCGATTAGGTTTTCTTCAAGAACCGAGAACCGGACTAGTGATGCCGGCTCCCAAGTGGTCCAATGAAGTCAAGCAAATATTATCAAGGACATTATTTTTGAAGAAATGGCTCTAAAACAATATTTTTTTCCCCAAAAAAACGTGAGATGATAGAATTTTCGAGCACAATTTAGTAACATGTAGCATTCAACATTGTTGAGTGGAGTCATGGTAATAGAAGCTACAAAATAAACATGTGATCCCAACCTCAACCGCATGAGACCCCGTAAATGCAAAAAAATTAAAATCGATCGATCCAAGTCAGGCGATTCGATCCAATCCTATATCTCGAAATTGAAAATCGGACCACCGCACACTAGAACCGAAAATCGGATCACCGATCCGGGCCTGGTCCGATCGGCCCGACTTGCTCTTCCCTAACAGCGCCCATGAGCACAAGTCAACTCGTGAGCAAGGTTCAAGTTAGAGACCACACAAAAGAGAGCCAAGCACGATAATAAACATGATCAGCAAAAATTTAGATTTTGCGACATGACTTACGTAAATTTACGGCTTTTTCATATGTGAGATATATTGAAAATGAAAGGAGAATTTTATCATATTTTATTTACATGAAGCGTTTTGCTATATGTAAGACATATTTACCGCAAACTAAGATTTTTTTTTTTTTTACTAAAATAAGACCCAATTTAATCTATTGAAAAGGCTATCCATATCAAATATACATATATCCATTCAGCTTCAGCATACTTCCCTCGTGAAACTGGTCCGCAACAAATTCTTCCCACCCAGCTAGAAGCATCCCGTTTTACAAGTGAAAAAGGGAGTTTGAAATATTACCTTCGTGCTGCCCTTTGCATAAAAACATCAAATAATTAAATAACAAATGCCACAAAAATACATAAATTTCTCGATATTCCTTACGATTGAGGACAATTATTTCACCTTCAAATTTTGAACGGAGAGATCATAAGGAGAAGTAATAAGTAGTTTTTTTTATGTATTTTTGACAAATACTACTGACTTTTCCATTTTCAGGCCATCAAATCCTAGTAGAAACCGGGCAAAGTCGCAACCTCTCCATTCTAATGTGCAGTGATGACAGGAGAAATAGGGCAAAGTCAGCAAGAATAAATAGATTCGAGAAAACAAGTTCTGCTGATATCAAGATTCGCAGCAGACGTTCATGCATCTGCTGCGGAAGCTGATATTGTGCTTCAAATTGGAGTTCAACAATAAGCAGCCACCACATCAAACATATTACACAACATGATGCAGCAAAGTTTCAGTATCGGTTTACAGAACGAATAAAAGCACTCAGTTGTCCGACTTCACGGGCTCCACTTGGATCTTTTCAGCGGTAACCTTCGATTCAGGAGACATGCGCAAAGGCCTGTCCAGTACTCACTTACCTCCGCCACCGAAAAGGTAATCCAGAGATGATCCGCCCCCAGGTGCAGAGTGGACCTTGGTTGAGGGCCGATCCTGCACGTATAACTCCGGTCAACAATGGACTGGATAAATCCATGCTGAACAAAGTCAGATGAGCAGCCATTTGACTACAATTTGGCCTTCGAAGGCAAAGAGGCATTGTTAGGTGACTTATGTCCATAACCTTTCTTCCAACCTCACAAAAATTCCAGAAAATATAAGACAACCTTCAGGCTTCAGGAAAAAACCTCATGTGAGAGCTAATGTTTCATGCCCATATGCTTCACAGAACAAGCTAACATGTTGATGCCATGACATTCCGGCCAGCAAGCCACAAGGCTTCTTGACAATAGTACAGTGGAAATGCTCTATGATCTCATGAGACTATTAAAGGAGGACATTGACAGCAGGTCTGACAAACAAGAGAAAGAAAGTGCTAAAAGCACAGGAGAATCTGACATTCTTGCACTCTGCTTGAAGCTTGAAGCATCGGCACGACATGCCCTCTCGAGAATTTGCCCGTATCTTACAAGGTGTCAGGACAATACAGAGCTTTAGTCTGAAGGCCCAGAATAAACTCCTTGGCAACCAGGAAAAATCCTCGGGAGACGAGTACCTTGAGGACTCGTAAGAAATGGGCCCTAATCTGCTTGGGGGTGGTCAAAGGACCACAACGTTTAGCAGGTGTATCTCACGAAGAATACACACGGCAATACAGCTCTATCTTAAGAAACAACATTCTAGACTAAATGACAATACGATATATTTTACTCTCTACCCATAAATGAGAAACCAAAGTCGACACAATGTCAAGGGCTTACCTTTCTCCACTGGATGCGTGGATCCTAAAACATTCAATGGCATGATTTCCACTGCATGCTTAATTTTTGGATAAAACTAAGAATTTTGACTTGACTGTGCTAAAGAATGAACAAGCTGCATTACATGGTAACAATTAACATCATGTGGATGACAGCAAATAAGCATACAGTGCAAAACAGAGGAGACATGTTTCACATGCAATCCACAAGATTCCACAGGCAGTAATACTGTTCTCGAATCTTGTTATGAGATTCCTCCTACGAATAAAATTCGACGGGATCCTGAGAAACCATGTCTTAATATGATCCCAAGCACCTAGATTAATCAAAAGTTCAATTCGATCTAAAGTACTCATTTTCAAATGATATCCACATTGGTCACAAAGAGCCGCATACGTGAACATATAACCTACAGAAAAATGGGCTAATCCAACCAATCTTGCTTGTACAATGGAAACAGCCACTGGTTTATCTCATCGAATCAAATTAGCAAAGGTGAGGTCATGAGCCCATGCTAAAGTTTCAATCAATTCCTGCCACAAATAGGTCGGCCATTACTGAAGCTTTTAAGAAAACAAAAGGCCTGCCCTTGATGAGTGTAGGGATTTGTATAATCATTAGAGTGGTTCTACCCTTTCCTTCATGTCCGATGGATCAAAGTCCGATTCTTCCTGGGTCGACGCCCGAGCGGGTTAACGAGGATAAGAAAAAAAGCATACATTGTCTAATGGGTAGGACGGAGGTCTTCTAAACCTTAGGTATAGGTTCAAATCCTTTTGATCGCAGTTTTTTCCATCTATTTTTTTAGAGCAAAAACAGTTGCTCCCTCCAACGACACTGTCCTACAGTTCACTAGCAAAAGGACTCCACTCTACAAATGAGATGAATATCGAGTGATAGTGATATTACAATGAATTAAACAATATAACTTCCCTCAAAAAGCAAGCAGAACATGAGTTATATTAATATGGCAGTTTAAATATCATACTGCTGTGAGTTACCTGAATTACATGGTAACAATCCTCCCAATTATCTCTCCAGTTATAAGACTTGGTTGGCAAACACTCACTAAAATTGCTAAAACAGATATCCTGTTAAATGCTGAATGACAAAGCTGTCATGGCTAGCAATTTACCGTGAGGAAGTTGCCAGTGTTCTGACCATCAGCTCTCATGTAGTTGTTTGAGGAAGTACTATGGATTCCAGCAGGAATCTGCTTGGTAACGTCTACTGGAGGAGAAACAGCCACTGGTTTTGAGGGAGGTGGATTGTCCACCTCAGTCGGGGCAGTTGGGAGACTGCTCGCTGCAGCTTTTGGAGCCTCTCCACTACTACCAAAAAGGTAGCCCAAGGAACTCTGTCCTCCACCACTGCTAACTCCACGACCCATTTTGCCTACTTTCCTGAAGCTCTGGGTACAAGGACAATCAAAAAGAGGAAAAGCAGCGGAAAATTAAGAGGAATTGTGGAAAAGATCAATCGGCCATACCTACAGATATCTCTAGAGCTGATCATGGGATGGAATGGAATCAAAGAACATGTCAACGTAAAACAGTGAACCAACACGAACACTAGAAAGTGGTTTCAAAGTGCCATAAAACAAGAAATCCAAATTTTCATCTGTTTTTCTGTTCACAAACTGTCAATTCATCCTTGTATTCGCACAAAGTTAAATCCTCCCCTCCAAAGTGACTCAAATGAAGTGGCAATTATCACCGCCATAAAGAGAACATCTGACAATTACCAACATAAGATCACATGACGTCGCTCTCCTGTTATTAGCCAAAATATGTTTCAACTGAGGGTGCTTTCCTCTGCCTACTAACTTCAGTAATCAATTCAGTCAAATCATGAGTTAGAGTTACCATTGAATTTAAAGCAAGAAACTACAAAAGGACTTTCACAACAAAGAAATTCCTTTAGGAAGTCTCCCCTGGCTTCTTGTCATAGATTTTACATGAGCTTAAACGCTATTTCATCTGTTCAAAAGGTGATTTACTGATCAAATAAACAACGAATCTTAAAAGCTAAAGCAAAGGGGCAGAAAGGTACAAGCACCCGAAATGCTCACTGTATCTTACTAAAATGCACAGAAATCCTAGTCCTACATTAGTTTTCTATCATACTAGATTATTTGCTAAAATATCCATGGAGAACAATGATGAGAGAAGACAGACTACATATGTGACAACAGGTGACTGCAAGAGATAAGATCAAGAACATTGTAATAATCCCAAGGACTCGTGACAAAAAGCAAAAGTTTCTATTCGCTCATTTAAGCACCTTGCTCAAGCAACACATCTATGTGCAGAAAGCAGAAAACAGGTTACAGAATCTGAAAGCAAAACTAATGAGAAATTCCTTCAATTGAGAGACTCAAGCGGCAACTTTTAGAGCAAAGATCAATTTTAAAATTAGAACAAGCTGCATTCCTCTACTTAAAAGTAGTTTTCAATATTCCGATCATGCTTATCATGGAGAGAACTTCAATGGCCAGAATAATCAAGAGATGAATGGAGAAGATGTTTAGTTTAGATTCAGATAACTCGGACACTTTTGACTTCGAATAACTATAAGACATATTCAGTCTGTTCCATTTAAATCCACATAGAACTACGTTCAAAAGTTGAAGTGCAGCTTGGAAAATATGTGTCAAGTATGACAAGTAAACTGGAGAACACATCTTTAGCAGAAGTTTTCAATCAATCACAAGTTTTTCCATGATTGATAAAGCAGAACAAAAGCTATAGACCACTTAACCTACAGATAGGAGAGAGATTCCTACAAAGAACAAATAGCAAAAGTAAGAACGAATGTTCCACCAGATATTAAAAGGAAAAGGAAAAAAGTTCCTTTCCAGAATTCAAGTTTCAAACACATGTACGAACCCTGTCCAACATATAAAGCGTTGATCAATCAACAGAAATGTACTGGGGAACTATACATTTCTACTTCATCATCTTCACTACAATTTACTTCGTCTTCATCGTGGATTTTCGCTGCATCAAATCAAAGATTTGTTTGACAACTCAGTGCTCATATCCAGGCAAAGTGGGGACTATAATAATTCCAGATCCACAACGTTTCGTATCTATCAAAGGCCCATCTAAAGGTCTAAAAGAGACATCTGTATGCCAGTGCCACCTAATGGGAGTGATGGTGAATCATACACGCTTCGAACATCACAGACCAATAAATGCGACGGTAACACAATCACGAATCACAAGCCTATAGAAACTCAAAAGGCGAAACGATCCCACCAAACCGAGCAGGTCAAGCCATCACAAGATCTTCCAGAGCACGGCGACATACATTTCGAAAGCTACCCTTCGAGCAGCAGAGAAGTCTCGATCAAAAGCGCTCTACAGCTCAGCAAAAGCGCAAAAGGAAACGGAAAACAGGAAGGCAACGGCGACACCACCGGCAGATCCAACAAACGGGACACGCATTTCACTAAACGAACGCAATTCGACGCAACACTGCCGGTATCGCGCTAAGGGCGTGCAAGACGAGACACGGAGATCAAATCAGTAACGGCGAAAGGGCGACTTTCGAACAGCGAATCTACATCCACGGCGAATCGAAACATCGGGAGAGAAGAGGAAACGGAGGGCCAAGATCTAGGGCTACGCGAGAGCTTGGGGTCGTTACCTTGGCACTCGTCCGTGGATCGGATCGGATCGATAGGGAGAGAGATCTGACTCTGAGAGTAGCGGAACTGGAGAGCAAGCACAGAGCTAGTGAGACAGGCGAGAGATAAATAAAGAGAGACGATGGACTGGACAGTAACACCGACTCCCCCGTTGCGGCTGCTTCCAATTCACTTTTCCATTTAAAATTTGAAGCTCATTTTTTTAAAATATTTTTTTTATAACGTGTTGACATAATTAACTAATGACTATTATCCGACCTAAAAAAAAAACTTTTATCATCAATAATAATTTATATCTAAATAATTTTATTAAAAATATTATTTATTTTTTTCAAAACAAGGCCTAATATTAGTTTGAGCTTCTCATTTTGGCATTTCGCCTGTTCTTTTAACTGGGGTGAATGAACGTGAAAAAAATGTGGTGGTATATACAATTCTAGCTCAAGAGTAAAAAAAACCGCAGTTCGGAATCACTTTTACTTTAAAAATTTCCCTTACAAATATGTTGCTTTAAAAATTAAAAGTCGGCCGCACCAAATTTAAGGTGGTGGGGATGCTAGAGCTCGCAGCCCAAATCTAGCGTCTCACGGCGAGGGGAGGGAGTCAACTGCGGCGAATGTCGTGGTAACGGTGCCATCAGACAATGGCGTGTGGGGGAGGGAAGATAGAGGTCTATAAGTGATGGCAGCGTGGGATACGTGGGAGAGTTTGATGGTTCGAGGTGCGAAATTACACGGTATCGGTGTCAATAATTATAAAAGTTTAAATTTTAAAATGAACGCCGTGATTTAATATTTTTTATTATTTAATTACTCTCCTTCGAACTCGAGATTAGAGGTGAGTAAGGCGGACTAACCGAATCAAAAATCGATCGATTTGAGCCGATTCCAAGGAACCCGGACCAGCAATTTTGGAATTATAATTCAACCTCCATAGTTAAATAAGTCATAATTTATTGAGAATTAAAAAATCCAAAACCCTTTCAAAGCTTATAGAAAAACATAATAGCACAAATATGAAAAATACTCTTTGAGAAGTGTGACGTGTTGCATGACTTAAAAAAACATGCATGTATATAAAGAATTTACTAGTTTCACTAGGGTCCGATTCTCGATACGAAAAATTTAGAACCAGGATCATCGGTCCTGGTTCTCGGTTCCGAGAGAAATCGGACCAAACCGAAAATCGATCAATCATATTCGGGAGTTCTTAATATGCAAGATTTTGTGGTATCACCATTAACCGTTTTGAAATGTTTAACTTTTAGACAAAGACATTTTGTTATATTTAATTACTCTATCATGAGAATTTGCAAAAAGGTGCGATGTGTTCTTTTCAAAGCATGACTTTTGCCTAAGAGAGAATTTTTTGTTCATTGGATGAATAATTAGCTATACTTTTGTATTTTCCCTTTTTGAAACCACAAAATGGTTGAAACTTTAAAAAATGCAAATGACATTCAAATTCACATGTGATTTTATCTTTTAGTTTTTTAAATTTCACTTTTTGGCTGAACATAAAACTTTGGAAAAAAAATTCAAATAAGGGCCTCAAATATTTTTATTTTCTCAAATAAAGACTTGATAAAGACATTATTTTAAATAAAAATATTTTCGTCGTTTGCTATTTTTTGCAAATTTTCTCTTTTTCCTTTTTCTTTCTTTTTTTCTTTTTCTTTTCCTGTCCCCTCCCCTTCCCCAGCCATCGCCGACCTTTGCCAGCCGCCCTCATCAACTCCTGGCTGGCGACCCTCGATTCGGTGCGAGTGTTGGCTAGCAACGGTGACGGTGACGACTGGCGAACTGTCGAGGAAGCTGCCATCTCTAGTCTCGACGACCTGCTTGCTGCTCTGTCTGGTCTTGAGCCCTCCTTGACAATTGGATGAGGCCTATGAGTCCAAGCAAGCACTTTCACGACAAGAGGTTGCTGTCCAGGTTTTCCTTCACTGGTTTCTGCACCGGCCACACCAGTTGCGACGATCTCAGCAAACCCGTAACAAGCCAGTCACTATTCTACGAGCTACCGGCCTTGTTCTCGGATCCAAGGGGTAGTTGCTGCTCCCACGTGGTGGAGTCGCTGCTGAAGACCAACGCTCCTACCTCCTGTCTTACTTCGAGCTCCATGATGACCAGACGAAGCAGCCAGCCGGGACGATACTGAGGCGCCTCCCGAGACTAGCACTGTCGCTGCACCACCGTAACCGAGCTCCCTGTCCCGCTCAGTTTGCTATGTTTTTGCAGGTTTCCTGACCAAGTATCGTCGTTAGTTATTCGCCTGGCTAACAGAACCAAACCAGCCCCACTAGTGTTGTCCTCACCCAAGACCCACGAGTTGAGCGCCACAACCGCCGTCCGGGGAGCCGAGCCCAGCATCATCTGTTGCCGGCACGACTTACCAAGCAAACTGCAGTTTTGATAGTCCCGGTACACCGAGATAAGTTCGGTCGCGGCCCATCCCATTGCATCTCTGGTTAATAGGCAAGAGTCCAAGTGGTAGGGAAACATAATGGCTCGGTCAAACATGGAGACGAATTTGACCAAGAGTCCATGAAGCCTTGGATATTCTTTATTCATCCAGAGTATCCAATAGCGCATTGCTCGAGTTTTCACTAAGAGCTTCACCGCAAGCGCAACCAACCCAGGCAGGGAAGTCCCGCATGCACAGTTGGGAGATAGCCCCGCCGGGCGCATCCGTGAGTCGTCACCGTGCTAGCCGACTACATGTCATCTTAAACTCAGGTGAGGGTCGCCTGGCAGACGCTGGCAAGGGCGGCCGTCGCCACATGTGGGCGATAGCTGCGGGTGGGAAGGAGAGGGGAGAGGAGAGGAAAAAGAAAAGGAAAATAGAAAAAAGAAAAAATTACGAAAAAATAGTAAATGACGAAAATGCCTTTTGGCTAGACCAATTCTTTAAAACAAATAGGATACTTTAGGCGTTTATTTCAAACAACGTCCACTTCTGACCTTATTTGAGAAAATGAATGCATTTAAGACCTTTATTTGAAATTTCTCCTAAAACTTTTAACTTTTCAAGAGTTCGGGCAAACGAACTCTAACTTTAGACGTACCTTTATGCTGCATTTCAAGCTAACTTTTACACATGTATCTAATTATCGTGATTTAAAAATTCAGATTTTGAGCGACGACAATGAACGTGCTCGCTACTTAAACAAACCTCTTGGCATTTGCACGTTTTCTAACAATGATTCAACCTCGAGACACATTATCGGGTATCAAGACTCAAACGAGATAATACTCAAATTGTATAACGGTGGTAACATTTGCTTGTCTTTAGCAAATGAAATATTGAACAAATCAAAAGTTCAAACACGACATTGTATATTGAGCTAAAATTTAGAGACTATACTAAATAGACTAAAAATTCATGAACCACATTTCATATTGGATCAAAATTCAGTAATTATTTATGTCATTTTTCCTAATTCGAAGAGCTCACGAACACTCTTAACACTTTTTCTATATTGTGGGGGGGGTCGAGAAAATGCTCGATAATTTTTTTCTTTTGGTGGGAATAAAAATTATCATTTCGCTTCAAACAAAAACACATAATTTTCAAGAAAAATATGCAAATAAAACAAAGTAACTAAATGTGAAAGATAAATCAACTTGATACACCATAGAGGAGAGACTCGCTCATTTTCTAACACAACATCAAAGCACAACCTGCAGCAGATCATCTAATCTTACATCAACATCGAGAACGAGCATTGAGATTTCCTTCTCCAAAAGTTACGGCTTTGCCAAGAGAGGAGCGCGTTTAGGTTCAGGCGTCCTAATACCATCATCGTATAGAGACAACAATAATTCCAATAGGTTGAAAGAGCACAAAAAACACCTAAATTCCGGGATCTATCTCTAGATCAAAATAGAATAGTGTCCAAACCTAAATATAATTTTACATCATGAAAGAAAACTTGCAAAAGAGATATCATTTAATTACAAAATTACTTTCGGATAAGTCGACTATTAAGACAATAGTAAAAGAGTTTTGTGGATTTATGAAACGCTCGACTATATGGAGCAAGCATCGAAAGTCGAGTGAGGCAATAACATATCCCTTTGAAACGCTCACCCTTTGAACTTCTACAAGGCACTCCAAAGTCCACGACGTCTCATGAAATCAACGAAGAAATCTTACAAATAAGAATATACGGATACATGGATAAGAAAAGGAAGAGGGAAAGGGAAAGGAAAGGGAAAGGGAGGGAGAGGGAGGGAGAGATCCATTCCTCTCCCACAGAAGACACGCTGCAAGAGAATGGGTTTTTGGCAGCGGCTGAAGGGCAGAAGAGAGGAAAGCGCTCGACAATTGACTTTACGGGGTCTTGATCGTTTCTGACACTTGGGCCTTACAGTCCGGCTGGGCCAGCCATTAGACTCCACATGGGTCTGTCTAAGGTCAAACTTGTCCAGACATGACAATTAAGAAGAAGAAAGTCCGAGTAAATAATTTCAAAATCTTGAAGCTTGTTTGGTATATAACGTTTCTGTTCTCCGAACAAAAAAGAATTAGGATCATGTTTAGTAACACAAATAATTTTGATTTTGATTTTGCTCCCAAGAACACTTTTGGACAAAAAAATAAAAAAAAAAAAAAAGTTGTTTCTTCATAAAAAGAACACTTTTGAAAATCCAAAAGGCAATGGTAGTCTTCTTTCACTTTTGTCTAGTGCCGCGAGGCGTGGGCCTGGGTTAACTCAACCTGGTCCGAGGATAAATTTTTAATAAAAATTTTTAAAATTAATATAAAAAAATCAGAAAAGTGATTAAAAAATACACAAAATGGAAAATTCATAGAACAAAAATTCTAAAAATTGAAATCTTAAAAAATCAAAAAATTCCAAAAAAATATCAAAGATTATGAGATGGATCATTTCAACTGGCCAATCTTATTTTTGATGATTTTGTCTTTCAATTTTTCCCAAATGACGATTTTGCTCCTCGTGGGCAAATCATTCTAAAAAATCCCAAAGTTTCAAAAAAAAATCTCAAAAAATAAGAAATGGGTCCATTCAAGTGGCCAAATCCTATTTTTGGTGATTTTTCCTAAGCCTTGCTTGATTTGTTGTTAGAGTGCCATGTTGCATCGGTGACCATCCGCATGGTATTCAAGGGTAAAACTAAACCACCTATGTGGCAGAGATGGATTTGATTCATTTTGAAGCAATAAAAGATAATCGAGTCATCTTTTTCATCCTTGGCATATGCATAGCCTCAAGACAAGTATGAGAAAATAGCAATTTTAGGGTATTATCATTCTAAGGAACAAATCGAAGACATTTTTATTTGGCAAAAAAATGTTATGGTACAATAGGATCGCAATTGTGGGATCCGAAGAAAGTCATTAAATGTGATTATGTAATTTGATTTAAATGACAAATTGGGAGGAGAAATTATTTTCTAGAATAGAGATTTTGTCGGAGCATTTACGATTATCAAACGCGTTTTAAACTTTCTAGGAACAATAAATTTTATGCGAATTTTGCCTAAACTCCCACGATTTTCTAAAACTCCATCTCCACAAAATAGCCCCAAAGAAAAAAATTACCATTTTAATCGGAAATCAACATTTTATTTTGGAACCGCAGTACGGTGTATAGATGCATTCGAAGGCTTAGTTTTGTTGGCCCACATATATCTCACGATAAACATGCTAATCCTCCATGCTCCACAGATATTAGCCCCAAAGAAACAAGAAATTACCACGCTGCCATATGCTTTTGGAAATCGAAAACTTGTTGGTTAACGGCCCTTGATCCAAAATAACAAGAAACCAAGGCTAAACTTGATTATTTGTGGCTTGCTCACCTGCGTAAAGAAAGAGGACATAGTTGAGTTATCAATAGGAAAAACTAGGAATGTCTCGAATCATTGCTCATCCCAGAAGAGGAGATCCACAGCAAACTTGCCAACCATCTCAAGCTCCAAGTCGAATGTCCAAAAGCCGAGCTTCAAAACATACTCAATTTTTCGATCTTCTTAAGGACGGTCTATCTGCAATTTGTCCATCCCAAGTCAGTTCTCACGGTTTACCTCGAAGATGGATTTCGCCAAAAGGATCGATTTTTCAAAAGCAAACTTGGATGGATCCTTATGTTGAAGGCTCGAACAGAGCCCCTTATGTTTGCGTCGTCCGAGATATGTCGGGGAGCCATGGCGGTGGGTGTGGCGAGCTCGGGCCCAAGAGAGAACAACAGTCGACGTACGGCTCTATTGAGCAACGGATATTTTTTTTTTTTTGTTGCACTACTAATCAAGAGATAGAATCGTCGCTTTCTTCCCCAAAGAAGCGTGGTCAAAAAAAAAAAAAAAAGAGGAAGGAATAAAGGTCAAGTCAAACCCACTGGGGGAAGCCACACGTAAGCCGTGCGAATCCTTGCATAATCTATGAAGTTGGAAAAACTGCCGTTCGATAACGACGGTCGTGCCTTGCCTTGCCTCGCCTGCCACTGTCCGTCGCCAGCATATCATCTTTTGTCGATTTTTCTTCTGCTTTGAAAAAAACGAACGATGTCCCAAGACGTGGCACCCGAAATGGTCGAGAATCTTTCGTTCTCACGTCGACGTCGGTGACGTGTCTTGCACACAATTCGCTCCCTTTTAATTATTTGACCGGCGATGTTAATTATGTTATCGAATTGTTCGTTCGTGTAAGTTCGTATGAACGAAAATAAGATTGGAAACAACCTTTAACCAAATGAGAAAATGTGTATGCAGAAGATTGATCCGAGCCCAACGTTATTTGTTGTGTCCTTAAGACAAATTTCCCTCGATCGATTCCAGGACGTTGGACAATTGTCTCCCGGGATAGAACGGATCGCGTTCCTCGCGTACTTCTCCAAAGGACTCGTAACGCAACTTTGTAGAAATAATCGCAGAGAAATGTATGAGGGGATGCAGTTCAAGAGAATTTTCAATCGAAAAAACGCGTCGAAATAACTCTTTCAAGACTTTTATATTGAAAACAACTTGGAAGAAACGAAGAGTCACGAGCTTGACTTTGGACGAAGGTTCACGAATCACCGAACGACTTCCCGTGAACAGTTGCATTTATTCGTTGATTGCTTTTTACGAACAAACGCATCCGTTCGTTATTCTTTATTGAACAAACACAATTGTTCAAAGAATTGTTTCAACCAATGCGTCTGTTCGTTCGGCAAAAAATAAATAACCGATGGGAAAAATAAAAAATAAAAATGGAACACAAGAAGCCCAAGCCCGACCCGACCCGAACCGAGCCGGCCGGCCGGACGGACGGCGGCGGGGCGCAGCGCGTGTGGGCCGAGATCCATTTGCGTGGGTCCTCCCTCCTTCACAAAAGTGGGGTGCCCTTGGGCCCAAACCCATTTGTGAGGTTCCACTTAATAAACCCATCTCCCATCTACCTCTCATCATGTGGGACTCCCACATTTCCTTCTCATTCACTCTAGAGGGATAAATTCCCAACAATCCCCCCACATGAATGAGATATTCGGACATCACGACTCTTCGTATATGCATGAAATGCAATGTGCGATTATTCCTTGAGAGATAGTTACATCGGAGATTCCGAAACTTTGAACTTTCCCTAGTGAAATCTATCGACTTACTTCGGTCAATAGACTTGATGTCTTTGAACCGTCGACCTTTGGTGTAAGCCTGGACAATAAAAATCACATAACTTTCTCTCGAACAAAGTTAGTTCTCACCGTTGTGTTCGTTTTGGCCATGAACACCGCTCGGTCTCATAAGTGTTTTAGAGAATTCGGCCTTTTCAATTCTCACGTGCGGCCCTCACTTCACACTCACATAGGTGATTTCGAACATATAGTATATCACATACTCAATTCATAATCATTAAAATCTTTTCGCTTAACCTTCACATATTAGTATTTGTCTTCATCTAGGAATGAGTAATAAATTACAGATTCTCACACAGTCTTCATAACTTGGTTGTCCCTTTGAACCTAGATCTTGGGATCTCCAATCAACAAGGTAGGGTATCCGCTATGTGGACTTATTTATAGGCCTTAAACCCATTCCTTTCGATGTTTTCACAACTATCTCTCTAGTTAGGCCTTTTGTTAGTGGATCCGCAATATTATCTTTTGACTTCACATAGTCAATTGTAATAATTCCACTAGAAAGAAGTTGTCTTTAATGTCACGTCTTGTGTCGAGACTTACCGTTATACATGACATTCCTTGCCCTTCCTTATTGCGATCACAATGTATGCATACAAGCAGTAATCGGTTTAGGCCAATTAGGAATATCTTCCAAGAAGTTTAAGCCACTGCTTCTTCACGCTTTATCCAAAGCTATAAATTCGATTCCATAGTGGATCTAGCAATACAAGTTTGTTTGGATGATTTCCATGACACTGTTCTGCCCAAAGTGTGAATACATATCCACTTGTTGATTTTGTGTCTTTAGTGTTATCCAATTTGCATCACAAGATCCCTCCGATCCCGGATACTCGTATAATGCAAAGCATAATCTTGAGTATGCTTCAAGTAGCCCAATACACGCTTCATAGCTTTCCAATGATTTTCATTTGGACTAATTGTAAATCGGCTTAGCTTGCTTACCGCACAAGCGATATCGGTCTAGTGCGGTTCATGACATACATTATCTTGCCTAGTATACTAGCATACTCATTTTGAGCCTTACTTACACAGATTCTTTGAAAGATGTAAATTAACATCTATTGGTGTACTTTGGTGATATGCCTAGATTCTTGCCTTTTTCAAGAATCTTCTCAATGTAATGGGATTGAGATAGAGATAGTCCTTCGATGTTTTACGGATTTTAATTCCTAAAATGACATCTGCGATTCCCATATCTTTCATATCAAATTTACTTGCGAGTAAGCATTTGATCTTCTTGACGATCTCACTATCACTGCCCATTATAAGGTGTCGTCTACATATAGACATAATATGGCAAGCTATTATGAGTGTTCTTAACGTATACACATTTATCACACTCATTAATTTTGAAACCATTCGACAACATAACTTGGTCGAATTTAGCATGCCATTGTTTTGGTGCTTGCTTCAAGCCATATAGTGACTTGATAAGCCGGCATACTTTATTTCTTTGTCTCGAGCGGTGAACCCTTCGGGTTGTTGTAAATATATTTCTTCTTCCGATCCCCATTTAGAAAAGTTTGTTTTGACATCCATTTGATGAATTTCAAGTCTATACAAGGTTGTTATAGCAATTAACATCCGTATAGATGTAATTCTCGTGATGTGAATAGGTGTCAAAATAATCCGACCTTTACGTTATGTAACCTTTACGACAAGCCTGGCCTTATACTTATCAATAGTACCATCGCTTTCATTTTCCTCTTAAATATCCACTTACATTGTAATGGCTTTATTGCGGAGGAAGGTCAACCAATTCCCAAGTATGGTTTGACAAGATGGATTCAACTTCACTATTGATAGCTTCTTTCGAGCGATGCTTGTCATGCTTCCTTATATGTCCGAGGTTCATTCTCTAACAAATATGTCGAAACTGGTCCGAAGGATAGAAGTCCTTTGCCTTTTACTACGTCTAGGTTCATCCTCCATCGGATCACTTCTAGATGTAGTATCTCGAGACCTTTTATTATTTTCAATTGGCTCATATACTATGTTATACGGAAATATATTTTCAAAGAACGAGGTCCTTGATTC
The DNA here is from genome assembly GCA_021437795.1 of Rhodamnia rubescens. NCBI lineage: Eukaryota > Viridiplantae > Streptophyta > Magnoliopsida > Myrtales > Myrtaceae > Rhodamnia > Rhodamnia rubescens. The sequence goes on from JAILYA010000008.1 coordinate 7,064,087, forward strand.
AATGATCGTATTAACATGTATATCCGGGATCTCTGATTTGTGAACAAGAAAACGATATGCATTGCTATTTTGAGCATATCCGATAAAGATACAATTCTTTGGTCCTATTTTAACCTTTTAGGCTTAGGAACCGCAACCTTAGCCAAACACCCACACTTTGAGATAATTCAAGTTAGGCATTCGCCTTTCCACTTCTCATGGGCGTTTGTTGTATCTTTTTGTGGGGTACTCTATTCAAAATAAGATTTTTGTCGGGACAGCTTCCCCACAAGTTCTCGCGGTAACCGGAGCTATTTAACAATGCATTCATTGTCTCCTTTAACGATCGGTTTTTCCTTTCCGCTACACCATTAGGATTGAGGCGTATAAGGAGCGGTGGTTTGGTGAATAATACCAAATTCAGTACAAATTTCCTCAAAAGGAAATTCATATTCACCTCCTCTATCACTCCTTATCACTTTGATTTTCTTGTTCAACCGAGTTTCAACTTCGGACTTATAAGTTCTAAAAGCATTCACTTCATCTTTTCGCTAAGCAAATATACATAACAATATCTCGAACAATCATCTATGAACGTGATAAAGCATTTCTTACCACCTCTAGAAGGTAATGCTTTCATATCACAAATATCTGTGTGTATTAGATCTAAAGGTTACGTGACTCTATTATCTACGGAATGAAAAGGAGGCTTAGAAAACTTAGATTCAACACACACTTGGCACTTTTCATTTGGACAATCAAACTTCGGCAATAGTCCCATACTAATTAATTTCTTTATCGATTTATAGTTAACGTGTCCTAGTCTAGCATGCCAAATATTAGGAGACTCAAGCACATAAGTAGAAGCGACTTTATTCATATCGGCTTTGGTTACAACGGTCATTACATTCAACTTGAACAAACCATCACTCGGATAACCCTTTCCTACATACATCTCATTTTTTGGAGAGTACAAACTTATCGGATACAAAAACCAACTTGAAGCCATTCTTACTAAGGAGAGATCCGGACACTAAATTCTTGCGAACATCCGGCACATGCGTAACATTATTTAGTGTCACAATCTTTCCGATGTCATCTTGTAGCAATCTTTCCGACACCTTCAACCTTAGAGGTTGATGAATTACCCATATAGAGTTTTTCATCACCCCCCACGGTTGTGTAGGACGAGAACATCGATCTGTTCGCACGTATATGACGAGTTGCCCCGGGATCAATCCACCACTCCTTGGGGTTTCCCACCATATTACACTCGGATATCATAGCGGTCGATTGATATCGTCAACACCATTGGAAATCTCTTCCACCACATTTGTGAGTTTTTGTCTTTTCTTGGCTCGCAATCTTTGGCTCGATGTCGTTTTCCACGTTAAAGCATTTGCCAACAAACTTTTTCGACCTTGGGTGAATCCTACTTGCTAGGCATTTTCCTTTTCCCGTTGAGATTCGATCTTTCTTCAACAACATTGGCCCTTGAGACCTCGTTTTTTCCAACTTTCTTCTCGAAGATCTATTATCTTCCTCTATCCTCAACCGAACAATCAAGTCTTCAAGTGACAACTCCTTTCTCTTATGTTTGAGATAATTTTTGAAATCTCTCCGGGACGGTGGCGTTTTCTATGAAGGCGCCACTTGAAATGATTCGCTTAGAGTCATGCATGAATATCATGCATAATCACTTGAAGCTCTTGAACCCGACTTAAGACGGTCTTTGAATCAACCATCTTGAAGTCGAAATTTACCGACAATGAATTTCTTCAATCCGCATCTTGTTTTATATTTCTTGTCAGACTATCCCATAACTCCTTAGCCGTTTTTAGTGGACTATCACGTTATAGAGTATTATCCGGACCGTTGAGGACATAATTGCGACACGGAAATCGAATGCTTCCATGCGTCTCCGCAGCAAACCTTTCCTTGTCTACCTCTCCTTCATCCAACTTAGGAGCATCCTCATTGAGGAACCTTGCCAAGTTCAATGTCGTAAGATAAAACAACATTTTTTGTTGCCATCTCTTGAAATCTATACCATTGAACTTTTGGCTTTTCTCGTGATTCGAATAGGGTTGACGAGTCGATGTCGAAGCCATATCTATTATACTGACAATGGACTATTAAGTATACGAGAACAGATACACCGAACAAAGATCAATCTAATCGGAAGCATACGTCGAAAAGTTGAACTATGCAATAGAATATCATACAACAAGCATGTATACGATACAATAACGGTTGAACGTAATACTTTCAATAAAAATATGATACGAACTAAGCACAATGATCATGAATGAACGAACCAAAAATTTGTCTTAAGATTGTTATCGGAATTGTTCGTTCGTAAGTTCGTATGAACGAGAAAATAAGATTGGAAGACGAACCTTTAACCAAATGAGAAAATGTGTATGCGAAGATTGATCCGAGCCCAACGTTATTTCGTTGTGTCCTTAAGACAAATTTGCCCTCGATCGCCAGGACGTTGGACAAAGGTTCACGAATCACCGAACGACTTCTGTGAACGGTTGCATTTATTCGTTGATTGCTTTTTCAACAAACGCATCCGTTCGTTATTCTTTATTGAACAAACACAATTGTTCAAAGAATTGTTTGAACCAATGCGTCTGTTCGTTCGGCAAAAATAAATAACCGATGGGAAAAAATAAAAAATAAAAATGGAACACAAAAGCCCAAGCCCGACCCGACCGACCGGCGGCCGGCGGCGCGCGTGGGCCGAGATCCATTTGCGTGGGTCCTCCTCCTTCACAAAGTGGGGTGCCCTGGCCCAAACCCTTTGTGAGGTTCACTTAATAAACTCATTCCCATCTCTCTCATCCTATTGCTCTCCATTTCCTTTCATTCACTCTAGGATAAATTCCCAACAAATTAAGGCATGTGGTGCGACTATTTCGCGAAAAATTCAAAATTTAAGATACATTTTTCGAAAAAAATAATCGATATATGAGATATTTTCAGCATTCATGAAAAAAGTTAATTATAAATATTTTTCGTTGATTAGTTTTTTTAAGCCATATAACTAATTTTTGTAAGCAAGTCCTTTAACAAGTGCGAGGCGCCAAAACTTTTAACAAAAACAATTTTTTTTTTTTTGGTTTAGGATAAAAACATGTTGAACGGGCACAAACCCGACAGCAGAGCTGTCGCAAACATCACTGAAACTGGAGGGGGTACTTATTCATTAAAACTCCTAGGTTTAGAACTAGATTGGGAGAGAGAAGCTCCTGCATTTTCGATCTTAGATCGGGGAAGGAGAGCTTCTATACCTAGATTTAGATCAAATCCTTACCATTTAGGTATTGAATAAACGAAAAAAGGCTCAGGAGGGAGAGTTTAGCAAATCCTGATTTAGAGATGAGAGCGAAGAGAGGAGAGAGAGAGAGAGAGAGAGAGATGAAGTGCTTAGAAAAGAGAGAAGGGGGGGGGGATTAGATTATTAATGTGAGTCTTGTTGTTTTTGTCTTAGTTGGAAGCGATTCTAAAAAGGTGCGAAATTATCTAATAAAAAGAAAAGCGGACTAACAAATAGACAAGGAAATAATTTCATAAAAAGAAAAGCGGATCAAATCGGCACAAGCGCAATAAGACCGCGACTTTTTCATAATCTCCCCCAAAAACTTCACTAGCAAAACCTTTTGAAAAATCCAAATCCCTTTATGCCAGTTAATCACGGGTTTAATGTATTGGGAGGTTAGATTTAATCTTTGATTCGATTTCGCTCGCTCAATACATTTAAATAATCGAAAAGAAGAATGCAATGATGCACTTGGCGCACGTGCTTCACAAAATTGGCGGATCGCTGAATTTAGAAAAGAAAAAACAGCGGTTATATCGGAAGGACTTCACCCCACACGTGGACGTAATTACGCTCGCTCAATCATCCCAAAAAACAACAATTGCTCTCGGTTTCCATGGCCCATACCTTTTGATTTCGTCTTTTGAAATCGGAATTCTGGTGACTCAATCATTGCCATCCACTAGAAAGTAGAATTCACAAGCACGAAGTGACAACGGGGAACGATGGCGAAAAATGATATTACATTCGAAAAGCCTTTTTATATATATAAAATTAAAAAAAAAAACGGAACATTGCGCACCTTCGTTACCCACTGATAAGAAAACTAGTTGGACAACTTTGATCATAAGCGAAGGAAGAACGTGCCTTGGTCTTAGTACGAGGACGGCTTAGGAGATGGCAATTTGCCGGAGCATCACTAACCTCTCGTCGATCACTTTGCTTGGCAAAGCGTTGCATCATCTCTTTTCAGCAATATATGTTTTCATCTTCACTTTTGTGCTATATACCATTTTCCATCTTGTCGCAAAAAATTTTAATTACCAAATTTGTTTTATTTCCTCTAACTAAAATTACTAAGAAAGCCGAGTGGGGAAAGAACAGAGTCCGAGCCTTTTTCCATCTCCTTGCTTTGCTTATCTCCTTTCACATTTGATGCACGGATCGCCCAAGCTTTCAACTTTCTTCAATCGTCAGCTGAACACCCCTCTTTCTCGGCTCGATGTTTCCGATCCCGATTCACTTCGCAAAGGCATTCCTTATGTCCGCGAGCGAGCATCCCGGCCATGTGATTCCTCAACCCGCCCTTATTATCTCCTGCATCATCGACGTGAACTCCGCCTCGTTCAGCAAGAACTCGACCCTGGCCCTCAGCGCAAGAGGCTAGCAACGGAAAACACTGTCATCACCTAAGGATCTCAGGTAGTGCCATGGGCAGGAAGGAGATCTGGTCGCTGACTCCCAGGAGTGACAGGCCCAGCAACGCCGGCAGACCTTCTGAGGACTAGGCTGCCTCGCAACCACCGAGCCAGTCCTCGTCGTTGTACAACTCTGGACCAAAGAAGCTCAACCTGAACCTACTTCTCGGCTCAAAAACTCGACCTAGCTTGTCGAGGGACATCAGAGTTCCGCCTGCACAAGCAACGATCATGCAGTTTTACAAGGAATAGAATCCGACGGAATGAGAAGGAATTCACGTGGGGACTGGCCGGGATGATGAACGCGAGGCTTCGCACGGACGATGAAGCTTGTGGACGTATCCCATGGTGGAGCGAATGATATATAATGGGGGCATCCGCAGAATACAAAGTAGATGGTAGTTAAAAACTTAAAAAGCGAGGCTTATTTTCAAAATCTTTTAAGGGCTAAACAATTCTTTCATTTCCAGATTTTACCGGGAAACTCGTAAGTAAAAGTAATAAGTAACTATTTTGATTTTTGGCCAACCTACTGGTGCCAAATATGGAAAAGTACCAAAAAAATTCTAAATCTATTGTATTACTACCAATTCAATCATAAACCTTTCAATTGGATTAATTTAGTCATAAACATTTTTTTATTGAAATTAATTCAATTCATTCGATCAATTTAGGCCAAAAATTACTTGGTATGGATGTTAAGTTATCCCATGTGGCACCGCCAAGATCGATATGGACATTTTTAACATCTTTTAAATATTGTTTGATTTTCTCCTTTTTTTTTCCTTTCCCATTTCTTTTTGTTGGTGGCCGGTGAGGACTGGCCATGCCTAGGTGAGCGCCTGATGAGGCCCCCCTTGCCCATGCCAGGGCGGCCTTGTTGGACCTCGCTTGGGTGAGCACCAACCTCCCCGAAGAGAGGCTCGGCGAGGCTACCCCGGCTTGAGCGAGAGTTCACCTCGCCGGATCTAGTGAGGGGGCCTCACCGGCCAATGGGAAAAAAGGGGAAATAAAAAAAATGTTAAAAATGATATAAAAATGTTCATGTCGTAGTCGGCGATGCCACGTAGGACGATCAAGCGTCTAGATAGCGATTTTCGGCCTAAATTGACCGGATGGATCTGAATTAGTACAACTACAAAATAGTTTAAAACTAAATTGATCAAATTAAAAGTTTAAGACTAAAATTATGTGAATGCAATAGTTTTAGAACTTTTTTGGTACTTTTCCCCTCCAAATTAGCCCCAAAATTAGTAGGTTATTTGTGTTGTTTGTAACTTTCCACATCGGAAAACAATTCCAACATTTTGATGGTTATTTTTAGCGACTTTTTCAATGCAATAATAGCTCTTAAAATTTGAAAGAATTACTCACTATCTATAGCTATAGATAGTAATTTCCTTTAGTCTATGTTCCCATTTTTTTCCGAAAAAAATGATCGACTTGAAAAATATTTCACTGAAAATTCGCTTGTGTCGCTTACAAGGGTAGATGAGCACAAAATATTTCCATTGTCAAATAACAATCTATGTTTAAGAATCTTTAAGAAAGATGAAAATATTTTTCATCGAAAGAGGTACAAGAGATAACTTTGAGATTTTTTTTAAATTATTATTTTTTACGAAATAAAAAGCCTTAATTGTAATAACTTTTCGCTGACGGGACAGATTCGTTGACCATCGTAAAAAATTTTGTGACCGCTTTTTGTGGTTACTTTGGACGTGGTTTGATTCGAATCGAAATTTCAAGGAAGAAAGCAAAACAAAGATCGATTCACGATGACTAATTTCGAGAGTCAACAAGACAAATGGTACTGCGCAATGCACATTTTCCAACATATATATATTTTTTAATGATGGATAAGAAACCTAACTTTGAAAGAAAATATAACATTTGTTAAGGATAGGTAGGTAGATTTGAAGGCGGAAAGGAACTCATCAAGCAATTGGTTCGATCGATCAAACTCGTGCCCAAAATTATGTGTTGCTCAAACTAACTTCGATACCATGCTCGTTACCGTCATCCGTCGACCTTTTACTCGATATATGCACCGCGATTCGTAAGTATAGATCGATACTAACCGATCAAATTGTTCAAGTACTTTATGTTTTAGAGTGATTAATAGAAGGGCCGCTCTCTCGATTCACGAGAGACCTGAATGACAAATGAACGAGTTTGCATAGAAGAAACTCGGCTTGCTCGACTTTGGTTGGGGTCCAGCTCGACTAAAATATTTATACGTGAAATTTATGTAGTGGCGGCCTCGGATCGTTGATTACGTGTGATCTTTGATCTCGACCTTGAAAAAAATGTTGGTATGGTGGGTTGTGTGAAAACATAAATATGAAAAACAGGAATAGTCTTTTTTAAATAAGTGAGAAAGGCACTATTTCTTAGGACCAAAGAAATAGAAAAAGGTAATATTTCTTACAAGCAAAAGAAGGTTATTTTCAATAAAGACAACGACATAAACTGTTTTTAAATTTTAGATTTATGTGTAATTTTTTATTTATTCAATATGATTTATAAATTTTATTGTAATGTTCAATATGATATTTCAATTTTTAACTGCTCAATATTTTTGAATTATATGAAAACGTTCGACATTATTTACAGATTTAATTAATAAAAATATAATATTAAATCTCTTTTATATAATTTAGAAATTAAATTAAGTATATGCCAAAAAGATTAGAGAATATCATAAAATTTAAAGATTATATTGCAAGTCGAATCAAACGGTTGAAAGTTGTGAAATTGTTTATTTCATTTTCCCTTTTAAAATACTAACAGAAAGGGTAACGATCAGAGACAGCTAAGGGGGGCAAAAGAGCGGGGGAAGGACGGGGGTAGAGAGAGAGAGAGAAATTCGCGGGGCACAAAATCCAACGCCGCATCTTCGAAAAGCCAAAGGATTTAGGACACGTGGGTTTCACTCTCAATCATGTCGAGAGGGAACACGTGTTCCAGTCAGCCTGACTGTTCGGTTTCTAGACACGTGTCCCTCTCTACCCACAACTTGCTCCCCCGTAGACCGTGGATAGACTCCCCGACCAGCAACGAGGATGGCACTATTTTTTTAGCCTATTTCCTTTTTCTTTTTTTTCTTTCTCCTGTTTGCACCGCTTGGGAAAACCCATCTGTCTCGAGAAGAAAGAGAATTAAACAAAAAAAAAAAAAGAGAAGGCATCGCCAGTGCGCACCGTGCTGGGTTAGACCACGTGTCGTCCAGGTACTGCTTCGGGATCGACACTTGTCATTTCTAGGTACTTTCTTGTCCGAACGCCAAGGGCATTTTGGTCACGTCACGTCACTTCTCTCTCTCTCTCTCTCTCTCTAACACGTTCCCCGGTCCATCGCTCTTCCGCTTTCAGTTTCTCTGCTCCCCTTTCCTCCTGCTTCCCTGTTCTGTTCTCCCATTTTTCAGATTTTCTTCTTCCTTCTTCTTTGTTTCGTATTTTTTACCCCCTTCTCTCTTTTGCGGTAATGGTCAGTGAAACAGAAGGCTAATCTCCGCCCGTTATTTCCTTTCCCCGAAAATACAAAAAAAAAAAAAAAAAGGGGGTAGAAAAAATCTCGGGAAAATTTTCCATTTTTTGGTCTAAATTTTATCTGGGTCTTGATTTTTATGATTCGTCACCCAGCTTCCACAACGGGTCTTCGACGAGAGAGTAGGGTTGCGTCTGCAAATGGAACGGCTCTTTTCTCCGTTGAAAGACCAGTGCTGTCGCACAGTTCATCGTCCGAGCCATAGGCAAACCGGGGGCGAGTTTCCGTTTGCGTAACGTGAACAGGGACATGGACGATAGGAAAGAAGTTCGAAGAACCAGTCCAATGGAGAACATCTCTCTGCGTCTCGAGCGGTTCCCGAGAGATCTGCTTCAGAGATTTACGTCGTCGCCGAGTACGTCTAGTAGTGGCGCCGCGCCACGGTCGCGCCAATCGTCGGAGTACAAGACGCCGAACCAGGAAACAGAGGAGCTCGAGCTGAGTCTAGGGCTCTCGTTGGGAGGCCGATTCGGGGTCGACAAGAGCACCAACAGACTGACCAGATCGTCCTCCATTGCCGGGTCGTTCCCACTGTTCAGGGAGGACGACTCGGCGGCGACGACGACGCCGCCCACGCCGTCTTTTACTGCTCTGGTGAGGAGCAGCTCTCTGCCGACGGAGACGGAGGCGGAATGGAGGAAGAGGAAGGAGATGCAGACGCTGCGGCGGATGGAGGCGAAGCGGAGGCGGTCGGAGAAGCAGCGGACCGTGAAAGATGATAGGCTCGAGATCGAGACCCAAGTGGGTGTTCTGCCTGCTAAACAAGGTAAATGTCCTCGCTGTTTGCGTGTTCTTGTCGCCATTTTAGTAGACACTTAATGATTTGGTTTTATCTACTGTGTGTGGAGTTTGTTCAATTTGGGGTTGTCGGTGTCTGTCTGTAGTTATTTTTTTTCCTCTGGATGTTTCTTGTTTTGGTAGGTAGGCTTGGCCAGAAAAAGTTCCATTTTTGTGTCTATCCTTTTTGTTGGGGGTCTCTGTTTTGGTTGTTTTGGGTCTATTACTGAGAGTCGGATTGACTTTGGCTTGGATGATTCTATTCCCAGAGGACCATATTTCCATAGGCATCGATGGGAGAGCGTACACAAGAGATGAAATGAAGTATGTGCTTGGGGTGTTTCTGTGTTCGATATCATCCTTAGGTAGGGTTTTATGCGAACCATGGGTTGACATTTTTGTCCACCTGAATCGATTATTGAGTGTTACATTTCCTCAGTTGGGAAGAAAGAAGAAAATGAGGTTGGTGTATGATTTAATGGTGTGGGTCGATGGTGTGCAGTGATCTGGGAGTCTGTATGAGTATCTATAGATAAGACTATCGATGATTTATGTCGAATATAAGGCAATGGAAAAAGCTAATAAAGCCTTAACTTGAGGTATATACAAGTCTTGACAAAGACCATTTGAATTCCTAGGACTCTTGCTGTAATCTTTCGGCCACCGAGCAGTCCGAATAGGTGAGTTCATAGCTTGTTGAAGTAAATCAGACGGTTATCTTTCTAGATATATCTCAACTAACACTAGGAACTTTTCAGGCTCATGTTTTTAGAACAGCTACTAAATTTTTATCTAGCGCCGTCTTGATTTGCCCTTGGAGTCATCTCCAGCTGAGACTCATTTCGGATGGGAAGATGACTGTCGAACTGAAGAACCAAGAGTCCAAATGTAACGCTTTGGAACTGAGAGTAAAAAACTGGGGTGGAGCTCTGAGATGCGCTAGTCAAGATTCTTGTATGAGAGGGGTACAGGCAATCACCGGAAGTTTTGATCTACAAGTTTGTTTCAGTCAAGTAGAATTTTGCTCGAGGCATGACATGATTCTAACCTTGGAACCCAGACATTTTAGGTGTGTCTTCTCCCAAGATTAATGTAGCACTGGTCTTACTCAGGGTATTCTTGTTCTTAAAGTAAAAACTATTTGATGACAAGAAGCAAACGTGGCCTACTACTAGATTAAAAAATGTTTAATCAGGATGGTGATTTTGGAAGACTGACAAGTAAATGCTTGTTAGTATTTTCAGTAAAGAGAGCAGGATTTTAGCTAGATAGGGCTGCTAGGATTTGTTGGTATGAGATTGACATTGTGCTAAGTAAAGATCTCATAAAGGACTTTGAATCTAGTTTCCTAGAATCCTGCTTTGACTTTCCTGGACTATCGAGTGCTGTGGAGGGAAAAGATTATTTTAGTAGTTACATTGTTTTACTTTCTTGTGAGACTGACAAACTGTTGGAGCGATAAAGTGCATTTTCGGCTATGCAGTGTGTGTTATTTCCGGTGTGAGAGAGAGGAAAGAGCAAGCCTGACTAAGCACACTTGGCTGTACCAACCTTCGTTTCCCACTGGTTTAGCAGTTTGCCTATAGCATCAATATGGTTTTCCTTATACGAAAGAGTAGACCCACTGTAATAAATGTTGTGTTTTAGGGAATGATTGCATGCTGGGAGTTCTTGTGCTTGTAGTTTGGAAAACGCCATTATTTGTTTGACAAGGTAGGTTAGGCTCGTGAAGCACCCGCTCACCTTTCGGACCTGGTATGGTGTAAACTGAGGTCGGGGTGATTGGCTCAAAATGTAATTGTTTACACTTTGGATGGTATGGGGAGTTGATGCGCCCAATCAAACCCATGGGGTCTGGCAAAAGATAAAGTTAGTTTTGCAATGTTTGTGATTTGTAGCTTGAAACCGCTGACGGAGACTACAGAAGGCTCTTAGAGTACATAAAAGTCATGGAAAGCAATTCATTAAACTTTTAAGGAAGCATATCAGAGGAACAGCACGAAAGATCCTCCTGATGTTATAATGTTTCTAATTTCATACAAAGTGTTGTTTTCCAGCTTTTAGTTGTGAGTAGCAGTTAGCAAATGTTTATTAGACAGGATTACCGGAAGATTGTACACTAAAGCACAATAGAAAGAAAATAGTCACTGAGTGCAATTGGGTTTTGATTGAGCTAATGAGGTGGTGTTTATTGGAATCAGGGGCCTATAGTAGTAATTTTCTATTGCTGGTGTTTCTGTAGCTGTGGAAAATTCTTAACTCATTGGTGAAAAAACCAAGAAGAAAACAGAAATTCTACTGGGCGATGTTACTAATTTAGTGACTATGGAACTTCGATATCGAATATTTTAGATAATATGAGTCGCCGGAGTGCTCACAGTAATCCATTGGATTTGGATAAGCTTCTCACTCTGGAAATGTCCCAGAGCACATTGCTGTTAGAGATGCAAAATACGACTTGACTCGGTAGATTTCTTGGTTTTGTTCTCTCGTGCCATTGATTGATGTAAGCTTCTCTCTCTCTCTCTCTCTCTCTCTCTCTCTCTGGGGGAAACGTGTTTATATTTTCTGGCCGTCTGCTGATTAGTACATTTTGCATACCGAGTGTCACATAATGTCAAGCTAAAACTTCTCTGGAGTGACTTCTGCATTTGCTTTGTTATGTTATAAATTTTCTGGAACTCATTCATGTCGTTAATTTGATCTTCTGACATATATGATCACATGAATTTCTTATATCCTTCAAAGCACGAAGTCGATAGTAGCTGTTAGATGCGGGCAAATAGAACCATACAGCTAGGCGAAGCTTTTTTCTTTATTTGCCTTTGCTGTGAAACTAACATATGTCGAGGGCAATAAATATAAACGACAAGTGTGATGGATAATTAATTACTGGCGAAGCTCATCATCTGTATCTTCTATATCAGGATCAAGCGGCTACAGCGATGTGAGAAGCTCCCTTGGCAGTCAGACGCTGCAACAGCGGGTTAGTCAGGACACTGTCGGTTCATCCGGGGGGTCCTCAGTAGAACAGATGACGAGCACCCAGAGACCCGATTCTTCCGAGAGCAGGGACAAGGAAATCGGCGCTGGCATGATGGAGGACATGCCTTGTGTCTTCACGAAGGGCGAGGGTCCGAATGGGCGGAGAGTGGATGGGATCCTCTACAAGTACGGGAAAGGGGAGGAAGTCCGAATAATGTGCGTGTGCCATGGAAGCTTTCACTCTCCGGCGGAGTTCGTGAGGCATGCCGGTGGAGGTGAGGTCGCTCACCCTCTCAGGCATATTGTCATAAGCCCGAACGCAGGTCCTTCTCCGCGGTGAACTCTCGGGCTCATCTGTTTCTTCGTAACACCCCTTAAAATTGGTTTGGGAGGAAGAAGAGGATGCGAAGTAATATTAGATCGAACTCGAATGGAAAATAGGCTTATTCGAAGATTGAGCATGTTTCATATTGCTGACAAATTTCGAATGATGTGTGATCAAATCTGTACATTCACCATAGAAGAAATTGATCTCAGCATTCAGATCTTGCGGCCCGGGATCAAGGGAAGATCAACGTGAGAAATGGTTTTTAGTGCTTCATTCTTTTAGCCTTTCGGCTTAAAAGACGATAAGTTCCGTACATAAGTGATTCGAATCCCGGGTTCTTCCATGGCTTTTGAGTTACCAAAATTGCTGCTGTCTGCGACGGTGATTGGACGATTCATATTGAATGCGAGACGATCACGGTTTGGGACCACTGTGGCTCTGCGGCTGAGGATGGTGGTTAAAGCATCAGCCGCTACCTGTTTATCCACGTGATGGACAGTGCGGTGGCACCACCAGATCGCCATGAAGATGGGGTTCACTTGCCTTGGGCTCTCCCCAATCCGGGACCTCGTCTTCCGGCGAGTTGTCTTTTCTCCTCGACGCTCCGAGCCCGACATGTCACGGGGACCTTGTTTTCTGCAACGTTGGCTATGCGCCATGGATGTCCCTGCCCGGCCGTTACAATTCGTACGAGGAAGTCATATGCTCCCCTGATAAGAAGCTGTTCTACGCCCTGCCGGAATTTGGGGCGCGTCAACCCTTTTCTCACTGAGGCGAGAATCCGTCTTTGAATGTCTTCTCCAACCCCACTGCCCCCCACTCCACACTTGGTTTATTCCGTGAAAGATAAATAATTTAATTAACGTTTTTTTTCAAAGAATGGCAATTTATATTGCTTAAGAAAATGGCATAAATTATTGTAGACATTGAAGTTTATTTTTCATTTTCTAATTATTTCAAGTTATATGGACGGTTATTTTTAAGAAAATATTTTTCAAAAAATCTGTAAGATCACAAAAAAGTGAACAAATAAAAAATAACGAGAAATAGGATGAAAAATCTGATAGCAACACCATCCCGAGAGGTGGCACCACCTTGCACCCTAGCACGACGTGACCGTCCTGTCATAACCTTTTTCATGTAACATAGTTGGCATGGACAGTTAGAGTTTGTTTGGCAAGGATTCCGATCTAAAAAGTGATTTTGATTAAAATTATATTTTTAGATTTTGTTCCCTAGATGATTTTTAGAAATCGAATGTATTTGACAACCGCACAAAATTTCTATTGTCGGGAAAAATCAGTGGCGAGAATTCTTTTTTTAAAAAATTTCACCTTTTAAAAATATTTTTAAAATATGTTTTAAACTTCTTATTTTTTAACTTTTCAAAAAAAAAAAATTTTGCATTTTTTTAATCTCCCCCATTTTTTATTTTTGATGTTTCATTAATTTTCCCCTTTTAAAATTTTTTAAAATTTTTTTGTTAAATTTTAAAGCTTATTTTTAAATTTAACTTAATAAAAAATGTGTTAAAAAATTTAGTTGTTAGTAAATTTTCATATCAATTTTTTTTTAAAGTTCAGAAGTTCATGTGAAAATTTACGTGGACTTAATCTTTTAAAAGAATTAAGACTTTATTTTTTTTTGTGATTCTCAAAAGTGATTCTTTTTTTCAAAATTAATTTTTTTATTTTTATTTTTGCTCCAAAACCAGTTTCGAAAATAGAATCAAAATTAAAATTATTTATGTTATCAAACATATTTCGATTCTTTTTATTTCGAAGAATAGAAGCAGAGAATTAGAATTTTTGCCAAACAGACTCTTAACACTCACTTAACATAATAAAACAACACCTTATTATTTTAGAGCTTCGTTTATTTCTTGAAAATTTGATAATTTAAAAAATATAATCCATTGATTTCACCGCTTATAGAAATAAATGAACAAAAAATATTTTCATCGTACGTGAAACATTTATACCTAAATTATCATCGATAACGAAGATATTTACCGTCGTCGGCTAACTATTTTAAGCGATACAAGCATTTTTTAAAAAAATATTTTCTAAAAATATTTATTTATTGCGAAAAAATGGAATCTTAGCGTGCAATTATCTAATAAAAAATTCAAGATTTGGAAAATATTATATTAAAAATAATTGATTATATCTAATGAATAAATTAGTCAACAAACTTATCCCGAGTGGATCTGGAGTCTCCGGGTCTATGCCTAATTATTTTCGTGAATAATGAATACGTCGCCCGTTTGTTCATCTATGTAAATAATACAAGTATTAGTTGTCGAAAGTATTAAATTTTTCCAGAAATAAACGCACCTAAAAAAATCAATCGCGCAAAGCACAGGATTGTAAAAACGACGTAGTGCGGTGTCGCTATCCCTCTCCAGTATTCACGAGACCACCTCCACGCTTGCTCATCGGTGCGGGGCGGTTATTCTCTCTGCTTCTGCGACATCGAAACCCCCCCTCTCTCTCTCTCGGACTCCGATTGGTTCCGCGATCTTCACGAAAACGAAGAGGTACAGTAGCTGTTACTCGGCTCATTTCGCTCTTGCTCTTGCTCTGCTTCGTCTTCATTTGCTCCTCTTATCCTCATTTTTCTGTTAATGGCGTCCTGTGGCTGGTCTCGGTTACTTCCCGCTCCAATCTGATAATTTTTTTCACGTTAGAGTCGCAAATTGGTGGAATCAATCGTTGCTGGCACTCGGTTGCTGTCCATTGCGATTATCGAAACCCTCCCGGCTGAAGTGTCGATTCTTCTATTAACAGAGTTTGTCGTCGGTTGATTTGCGGCATTTGAGCTTCTAGGCTTCGTGGCGTTCACTGCTAGGGGATTGCTTCCCGTGACAATTTAGTCGGTTCTTCTTGGCGTCATTTAATTCAGTTCCATGTTCTATGAGCTAAGCTTTTGAAAGTTTCTTTTTTCCGTTCAACAAGGGATTTTTTTTTTTTTAGAAAGTTTCTCCCTCCTCGAAACCAAGGAAAGTCGCCTCGATTACATGGAAGTAAATTGAGGGTCAATAGGATTGTGGAAAATATATTTGCCCGTAGGTTTCTGGGAGTTTGGAGGTTTCTCTTTTCTTGTCGCCGCTTTTTGTATTGGAAAAAACTCTTGCTTTACTTTGAATCATTGTGGGAATAGTCGGATGAAGAGAGTGGAGACTCTGGATTCAGCCATTCAGCTGATCATCGGTCTTAAGTTCCCACTGTTGTTTACTTTATGTTCAGGTAGGTATTAAGAGGATGTGGCATCTGGAGGAGGAAGTTTGATGGTTATATGAGTTCCTTCCTTCAGCTGGGAATGAGAGCTTGCTGTATTCACCGAATCAACGAGGTAGCGGTACTCTTGTGGCATGCTGCTAGATTCCATTCGCATAATTTCATTGTTACATCTGCAGAGAGAACGATTATTATCCCATGGAAGGTGCGCAAGGGGCAATGTTCGCACCTATTATCGCTGAGTCTGGCCCTTCTCAGTACAGTGCACGGTTTAGTGCGGATGGGTATGGAAGCTGTGCTTCTAATATATCTAATGCGAAGAAGAGAGGTCATGGAAGCCGCTCTTGGATAAAGATTGATCAAGAAGGAATCTCTAAAGTTTTGGAGCTAGACAAGGCTACAATAATGAGACATTGCTCTCTGCCAGCGAGAGATCTGCGGCTTTTAGATCCTTTGTTCATTTATCCTTCTACAATTTTAGGGAGAGAGAAAGCCGTTGTGGTCAGTCTTGAGCAGATAAGGTGTGTAATCACAGCCGATGAGGTTTTCCTGATGAATTCCTTGGATGGATGCGTTCTTCGGTATGAGTCAGAATTGTGCAGGATTCTGCAGACGAACAAAGATCAAACTGGTAAAGAATCTCCTGGATCAAAATGCATCTCAACTTGTTCTTCATAATTCCCCAAGCTGACTAATGGAAATTGTAACATTAAATGAGGATCATATGGGCCTTGCAGTAGCTTTTAGAAGTCCAAGCCTTCTTGAGGAAGAAGTGTTTTCAACGTGCTGCCCTGTGTTTATGTGGACTTTACACTAGTCATGTGATAAATTTGCCCAGGAAAATCATTGCTTAGATTGATTAATATGTTCTCTATGAAAGATAACGCCAGTTGAAATTGCTTACATTTGCCTACTTAATTCAGATGACCTACCTTTCGAATTTAGGGCACTGGAGCTAGCTTTGGAACACACGTGCATGTCGCTTGATGCTCAGGTACGCAGTAATTTCTGCAGTGATTGATGCTATGAGATGAATCAGAGAGTCACTTCTTTCTCTCTAATGTGTCAAGCCTGTTTATTGTGTGGTTACAAGTATGTGCTTATGACCTTTCCTAGACAGTTGTTTATAGAGGAGGACTTACAACCCCGGAAAAAAATTGGACCGGAAAAGAACGGTGATCATGAAGAGTTTTTGTCAAATTCTCCGACCTGACATTGTTAATCTAACATGACTAAGGAACACTCAAATTAACGTGACTTTGATAGATTGCTGCAGCTGCCATTCTTTTTTGACATCATCCTATCATTCTTAACATATGATATGAGAAGCTTCTATATTTGACAGGTGAAGGACTTGGAGATGGAAATTTATCCAGTTTTGGAGGAATTAATATCATCTGTAAGTACTCTTAACCTAGAACAGGTCCGTAGATTCAAGGGTCATCTACTTGCTTTGACTCAGCGAGTTCAGAAGGTAATTCGATAATTCTAATCACCTTCAGATGATTATGGTTGTGTTACTCTCCTTCACAAAGATTTTTGCAATTCCAGGTCCGAGATGAGATTGAACATCTCATGGATGATGATGGCGACATGGCCGAGATGTACCTCACTGAGAAGAAACAGAGCACTGAGGCATATACCATAAGTGATCAGTTCATCCAAACGGATGATTCAGGTGTGGCTAGGTCGGGTTCCAAATCAGCACCTGTTTCACCTGTAGCGTCACTCAGTGGGGGACACAAACTGAAAAGGGCTTTTAGCAGCATCGTAAGTTCAAGCAAGCATGGAAGCTTTCTGAGTTCATCTTGTAGTGGTGAAAATATTGATCAGCTCGAGATGTTACTTGAGGCATACTTTGTTGTCAGTGACAACACTCTCAGCAAACTGTTATCGGTGCGTGTTCAAATGAATGACTTGAACAACTGAGCATCCTCTCCTAGTTCCATGTCCTTTACGATCATATTTCATCATTTCTATGATTTTCCAGGCATCGTAGTTAGATTTCCCAAGGAATAACTATTATGTGATTGGTTTGCAGAAATGTACTGGAAGTTTGGCTGCTCTTAGGCCTAAAAAAGTCTTTCAATTTTATTTGTTGATAGCCGTACTTTTTCGAGTCAGCATGCTTCCTAGAGATGATCAACATCGAACATCTTACTTTCTTGACTGGTATTGCTGAGACTGTGTGCTCTTTTATTTGCCAATGCAGCTTAAGGAGTATATCGATGACACGGAAGATATGATCAATATCAAACTGGTGAGCAGAGTTGAATTTGTACCTAATTTCCGCTTTTATTATCTTCATCTCGTTGGTTGACAACTAATGCTTCATGAGCTTTTTCTCTTTCATTTTACTTGGGACCAGGGCAACATTCAGAACCATTTAATACAATTTGAGTTGCTGCTAACAGCGGCCACATTTGTTGCTACGATATTTGCTGTTGTGACGGGAATCTTTGGGATGAACTTTGCAGCAACAATTTTTGATTATCCATCTGCTTTCCATTGGGTTCTCCTCGTGACTGGATTATTTTGCGCTGGCTTATACTTCTCCTTTTTGCTTTATTTTAGGTATAAGAAAGTTTTCCCGTTGTAAAATTTCCAGCCAAGCTTAATGCAATGCGAATTTATTCTGATTTTTATTTTGAGCTGTGTATCCTGGGCTAAGGCCTTATGAAACAGGCTAGGGACGAAAAGATGACTGTCCTAATTCATGGATGCGTCATGGATTGTCAATTTCTCGATAAAGTAGGTCCTTTGATCCACATATGCCATGGACATTTGACATTCCTTACCGACATTATCACTACCATAGTCTACTGTTGAGCAATATGTGAGGACATTTATCATCGTTTCACTTTGGGTATTTACACTATCAAGAAAGTGAAGTTCTCGTTATATCCTCCATTCCCTACCTTGCAAGGACCGGAAGCTTGGTTAAGGAACTATCTCCTCCATGTCTCTGCATTCGTCTAACTTGATCCCCAGCTCTTTGGTGTCCATTCCATACCGGTTTCATCAATTTCATGAAGAAGAATATCTGAATGTCTCCCTTCGTCAGCCTTATTTGTGCTTAAATTATCCACTCAGTTGATTTGGTCGTCTTCCTGAAGACAATGCGATCCCATCTGTCTGGTCAATGCTGTGTCTGCAATGTGTTTGATCTGCACCATCTAAGTCACACATCCCAGTAGTCTCTTCTCGAGCCTCCTTATATGCATCAAGATATTCCCCCAACGTATCTGCAACCAAGGGTCCGTCTGTCTTGAAAGTTCCACTGGGTGAGGCCGGGTTCTCCTGGTCAGACGATGGTGATGCAATGGCAACAATTGAATCTCTTTGACAATTTTCATTCTCGAGTAGTAGGAATCGGAACTTCTTCTGGCTAGCTTTGAGGGCTGCCTCGAGTTCAGCAATGCGTTCCTCGAGCCTTGACTCGATTAATTCATGAAGACGGAAACTCAGCTCTTGAGGTGATACTGCATAATTCGGCGAACAAGCTTGACCGTCTGAACTCCCACCGACATCGAGGTTGGATTTTAATGCCCCTTCTATCTGTGAATTGACTTCTTCTGGTCTTAGATCTCCCTGAGGGAGCACAGATTCATATGAACAAATTAGCCCAAGTAAATTTAATTCATCTATGTCACATGTCACAGATTGAAATTACTGGATGAAAGTGAAGTTGCTGTGCAGAAACTAGGATTCCATTCAAGCGCAGTCATGTTTGTTTTCATTTGCATTTGTGACAATACGAGTTCCAAATTTAACAGCCTATACGGCTTAACGTAGGTTACCAAGGTACTCTGTAAAGGATAGACAGGACTTGGGCCAAGTGTCATGCAGCTCAACTGTAGATTCAGACTTACCTCAACGAAATCTGATGTGTTCTTCACGCTAGGCAGCTTCATGTTCAGCTCCAACCTCTCTAGTTCAGCTTCAAGCTCTGCCTCGATTTCTCTCATTGCATCAGACTTCTCTGCCCCACCATCATTCGGCTCTCTAATACAACTCTTCGAGGAATTGTCCATTTCATAGACAGGGGAAGATGCGGTTGTTGTCCCATTGAGAAAAGGGATAGCGCCGGTTTCGGGAATCCTTGGACCATCGGTGTCGATCTCCTTCAAAATTAACGGGTCCTTCATTTCAAGCTCCTCATGTAGATCCTGAACTAGGTTTTGTGCTTGCCTCAACCTCTCATCTAACAGGTCCACTTCCCTGTTGTTCGGCACTACACTGGTCATCATGCCAATTGTTAAACCGTGAAAGAAAAGCGGCATTGGATTGTACAATCCTGAGGAGGACACACACCGCGACGATAAACATGATGGTCGTGTAAGAATTAGTGAAGACACAAATAATGGTCTCAGGAAAATGGGATACACACACTAGCCTGTACAGTTGCATTTGGATTCGATTCTTTTATTTAGATTAACAAGTTGGCTAATGTTGACTTTCTGTTTTGTGTGCCAATGTTGTTTAAGGTTATAATGGAATCGCTTAGATCATGTCGATTCATTTTCTTAATTTTCTGCAAAAATTCATAGAAAAGAGAGAGATTCAAGTCCATACAAGGTGAAATCAAGGTTGTTTCGATTAAAGACTTGGATTGACGGAACTTCTATCATTATATCGCAGCAAATATCCCAGCTTTAGTCTAAATGAGTCACAAGAAAGTGAAAACAAAGTCCAAAGATTCTTCATAATGTCTATGTAGATAATTAGACCATGGAGAAAAAGAATAGACCTTGCGATTGCAATGAACCGGCAAATGCGCTTACGCTAGAACTCCTCTTGCTTGTACTTGGTCTCTGTCCACTTGACAACTCTTGGGATTCAATCTTGGGAAGTCTTAAAAGTGTTCCTTCCTGAACCAATTTGCCTTCTTCTCGATGCATCTTTCTACCATTTTCGCTCTCCACATAGAAACCGCTGCTGGTCCTGCTTATGATTATTCGGCCCCCATCAGTAACCAGCAGAGGCCTCACCACAGATTTAGAGGACGACACGAGCGTGTCATGCTCACTCCTCTTGGTTCTAACATATTCACTATACAACTGAGGATCGATATCAATGAAATCCTCAAATAAATCAGCGGGCTTGAGTGCTATTTCATCAGACAAAGCAATCCTAAATTGCCTGCTCCCATTGGACCTACTGCTTTTATTAGCTCTTGAACCCTGAAAAGACTCATCACCGGACTGCCTAAGTCCTTGGATAACCACTCTGAATTCATGAGGACTCTCATATTCAAGTATGCTTGGGTGTTGAGTAACCAGCGAAAGTGCATTGCGATTAAGATGGCTAGCCAAATTTGCAGGCCTCTCTCTCTCTTCACGATCGCCATTAAGATGGTCATATTCCCAAAACTTGCCCCCGAAAGCATCATGGTCACCTACTTGTGCAAGAGCCAATCTGTGCAAAGGAGACTCCCTGATTTGCTGAAGAAAGCTCTTCAATTTGGCTTGTCTGAACTTAAAGTCGTTACAAAATGGCTCAGATGAAGACTCTTCCCTGCCTCGAGACGAGATGTTGCGCCAATGCTTCGCGGCATAACCAGCCCCAGCAGCTGCTGCCACAACCCATAAGTCCATACTCTGTTTCAGGAAGATAAAACTTAATCAAATCTCAGCCAAAGAGAAGATTAGAACATGATACTATGCGTCTCCAACTTTTCTTTTCCACGTTCACATGGCCAACTTCTTTGTACAGGGTAATACAATCACACAAACAGGTGGGAAAAATTGAAGACAGTGCAATCACCTCATTTAAAATTAAAAAAATGAAGGAATCTGAGTCGAAACCGATGGGTTGTCCCAGAGACTGAAATCAAAGGTGATGCAGCTGAGAAGATGCCACCGTCCGCAAGAGGGCGAACATCTTAGGAGTCAGAAACAGGAAGGAAACCCCATCAGAGCAAGAAATGACTGAACCAAATTCGTCATGAGAACGTAGAGTCCCATTTTTTCTTCTTAATCTGTGAGAAAGCATGAGAAGCGAATCCGTGAGAATTTATGTAATGACATGGTATATGGCAGGACATTCCAGGCCACTAGAACCGTTCGGTCCAGCAGCAACCAGACAAGAATGAAACTACATGGCTCAGAAAAGGTGACCCACGATATTTCTAGCTGAGCGTAATTCAATCGTCTAAGTTGTCTTGTAGCGTCCCTGCAAGGGATTTCTTGTAGTTTTCTTTTTGGCTTCGTGCTGAATCTGGAAGGTGTCGCATTGGAAGAGTCAGAATTCTTACATATCGTGGAAACCGCAAGTTTGATTCAGATGAATCATTGCAAGAATAGCATGACAAAGTTACCAAGAACTTGAATGCTCCTGAGCAAAATTCACTTTCTATATTACAAAAGACTAAAAGAACTCCTGGCCTAAACGTATGAGATACAGTGGCGATTCGAGTGCACTATCAAGGTAGCTATGAACTACCAAATGCAGAAATTTTCTGTGCGTCACTGATGGTATGTGCGGGCGAACACCGACGCGCATGGCATACCGATGACGACAAGGATATGTTCACCGAGCACAATTGAACACAATGGCAATCATATCAAGAAGAAATTACACAGCGGGCGGCGAGTCGACAAGTTCGTTCGATTCCCCTTTTTTGTGGGTTTAGTCGGATGAATTTCCCCCGTCTTTCGCGATTTATGATACCATTTCCCTCTTTACATGTGCTGGAGTAGATCTTCCCTATAATTTTTGTTATCGCAAACGCTTTTAACCTTCACGGATATATTGGATTTTGTTGCGGAAAACTCCAAGAGATTCGCAAATTCAAACGTGAAATAGCAAAGGATGAAAGTAAAATAAAATGCACGAGACACGATATACGTGGAAAATCGAAAACGGGAAAAACCACCGGGAGAGATAGGGGTTTCACTATTATTAATAACGAGTACAAGCGTACAATCAAAAAACTAAAAATCTAATAAGAAAAAGTAAAAAACAAAGTGTTTCCGAATAGAAGCGAAAAGCTCGGGCAAAAGTAAAAATAAGCGTTACGATGTAATATGCAACATATCTTTTTTATAACCCCATCTAAAAAACCTTAAGATAAAGTGTATGGTCCAAAATAATCTTATCTCTAATTTGAACCTTATCTCAAACTTGAACTTTATCTTTAATTTGAAAGTCAAACTTAACAAATCTTCACCTTAACTTCAAATATACAAAAGAGTCTTTTACCAAACACCACAAGACCTCTCTCCCTCACCACAAGACCTCTTTCTCTCCCCCACAACAGTGACCATATAAGGTCATCCACCAAACGATAGAATTGACAACGCACACTCCTAAGCCAACGTGAGCGTACTCAATGTAGGAAACAAAGAGATAAACCGCGATCAACACCGCCCAAGCAACTCAAACGATGAGAACAACAACGAAGTCCAAACAATGCTTGAACTTAGTAAAAGAAATTAGTTTGGTCAACATATCTACAGAATTATCCATTGTATGTACTTTCTTCATTGTGATTGTACCCTTAGCAACTTCATCACGCACAAAGTGATAACAAATGTCGATATGTTTCGTTCTCTCATGATACATTGCGCTCTTAGTTAATTAGATCGCACTTTGGTTATCGCAAAAGATAACGGAGGCTCCCCTCCTGCTTTACTCCAAGTTCGTAACCAAACTCTTCAATGAAAAAGCTTCTTTTGCTACTTACGTTGCTGCCATGTACTCCACTTTGGTGGCGGATAAAGCAACCGTATCCTACAAAGTTGCTCTCCAACTAACCACGGAACCACCAAGCATAAAAACATAACCTGTCAAAGATCTCATTTTATCGAGATCACCTGCATAGTCGGAATCAACTAAGCCAATAATCGCATGCCCTACATCACAACTTCTATCAAAGACCAACCAACGTCCGAGGGACCCAAATATACCAAAGAATCCAGTTCACTTGCTCACCAATGAGCTTACCCGGATATGCCATATATCTCGCTCATAACACTAATCGCTTGGAAAATGCCTGGACGAGTGCAAACCATTGGATACATAAGACTACCCACGGCACTAGAATATGGAGCTCGAGACATCTATTCTTCCTCTTTTTTATTTTAGGCAACAAATAAACAGAAATTTTAAAGTGGGACGCCAAAGGATTACTTATTGGTTTAGCATTCGTCATGCCGAAATATTCAAGCACTTTCTTAATATACCCCTTTTGTCGAAAGGTATAACTTCCCAACCTATCTATCTCTACGAATCTCCACACCTAAAATTTTCTTGGCAACTCTAAAATCCTTCATCTAAATTCCGTACTAAGTAGTCTCTTTAACAACCGTATCTCTCGACATGTCCTTCACCGCAATAAGCATGTCACCCACATGTAATAGCAAATAAATAAAAGAACCATCACGCAATCTCTTATAGTACACACAATTGTCATGCGTACTTCGCGAGTAGCCATGACTTAACATAAAATTATCAAATCTCTTGTACCATTGCCGTTGAGATTGCTTGAGACCATACAATGAGCATTTCAACCTCGCAAACATGATCTTCTTTACCCTCAACAACGAATCCCTTAGGTTAAGATATATAGATTGTTTTCTCAAGCTCGCCATGCGTAAAAGCGGTCTTGATTTCAAGTTGTACAAGTTCTAGATCGATCACTAATGTGACCAACACACGAATGGAACCATGTTTCATAATTAGAGAGAATGCTTCATTGAAGTCTATCCTCTCTTTCGACTAAAGTTCTTCGTTACTAAACGTGCTTTGAATATTTCATCTTCAATTCTTGGAATTCCCTCTTTTATTTTAAAGATCCACTTGCATCCAACAGCTCTTTTGCCTTTAGGAAATTTCACAAAATCCCAAGTTTGGTTCTTATGAAGAGACTCCATCTCTTCATTCATTGCAACAAGCCACTTATCAAATTTAGAACAAATAATAGTTTTACGGAATGTAGAAGGTTATTCAATACTAAGCTCTTCAAAGAATCGTAAGAGCATATGCTACTAAATCAAGACAACTATACCTTTGGGGAGGATTGATTTGCCTTTTAGCTCTCCCCGTAGTCAAAGTCTCGAGGTTGTTCAACTTCTTCTTTAATCGAATCTAAGTCATGTTGCTCACTTCGTCACTTTTCGATCGCATATAAATGTCTTGGGAGGTTCTCCATGGATGCTCTACACTAAACTCCACCTATTTCGCTATATGCTCTTCTTGAATATCTATAGATTCAACAACTTTTCTCTAATCAAACATAAAATTTTCATTAAAAGTAACATCCCTATCGATTATAAATTTTGGTGATTGAGGGTTAGAATACTACAATCTATATCCCTTAATTCCATCTCGCATAACCAACAAAAATACATTTCTTGGCTCTAGGTTCAAGCTTATCATCTTTTGCATGATAATAAGCGGGACATCAAAATACTTTCAAAATAGAATAATCAAAAGGTTTACCATACCATATCTCGTTTGAAGTCTTATATTCAATTGCGGTAGAAGGAAAACGATTCACCAAATAACATGCCGTGTTCACGGCTTCCCATTTCATAAAATCTTTATAAAGTCCAACATTAGAAAGCATACATCTAGCTCTCTCTAAAAGTGTTCGGTTCATGCGCTCCTCCATCCATTTTGTTGAGGAGTATACCCGACTGTTCAGTGTCAAATAATCCTTGAATCTTCACAGTACTTATTAAAATTACCTCTACAAAACTCAAGACCATTGTGTCTGTTCTAAGACGCTTTATTTTCTTGCCAATTTGATTTTCAATCAACATCTTTCACTTCTTGAATGTATCAAAAACGTCACTTGTACATTTTAATAAATAAACCCAAACTTTCCTATAAAAGTCATCAATAAATGTTAGAAGATAAATCGCACCACCTTTAGATGTATCCCGTGCAGGTCCTTACAAATTGGAGTGAATGTAGTCGATTGTACCCTTCGTCGAGCGCACTCCGATCATCGAAACTAACTTTGCGTTATTTTCCCGTAAACACAATGCTCGCAAAAGTCAAGTGGGTCTCGTATGCTCCCCATAGAGTAAACCATGCTTGCTTAGTCATTCCTCTTTCACTCATGTGACCTAACCGCATATGCCACAACCTTGATTTATCGGAATCGAAGAGAACGATATATTTAAAGAACTCACAAAGGTACTTCCATATAGAACGTAAAGACTATTCTTCTTGTTACCTCTCATCACAATCAATAAGTCCTTTGAAATTTTCAAAACTCCACCTCCACCGGTATACATGCATCTAGTGGAATCCAAACCGCCCATAGAGTAAACCATGCTTGCTTAGTCATTCCTCTTTCGCTCATGTGACCTAACCGCATATGCCACAACCTTGATTTATTAGAATCGAAGAGAATGATATATTTAAAGAATTCACAAAGGTACTTCCATATAGAATGTAAAGACTATTCTTCTTGTTACCTCTTATCACAATCAATAAGCCCTTTGAAATTTTCAAAACTCCACCTCCACCGGTATACATGCATCTAGTGGAATCCAAACTGCTCAAAGAAATAAGGTGCTTCTTCAAATCGGGATGTGTCTAACATCTATCAAAGTTCTTACCATCTTGTCATGACATTTGATCCGCACCGTACCAATACCCACAATCCCGCAAACCGCATTATTGCCCATCAAAACCGAACCACCGGTGACTTTTTCATATGTGTGAAACCACTCTCTATTTGGGTACATATAGTATGAACATGCTGAATCCAAACTCCATTCATTGTCTACATGAAGACAAAACAAGAAGAACATTGTTCGCATTAGCGAGACTCATTATCTTTCACCGGACTAGCCGAATCGGAACTCTCTATCGACTTTTTTCCCCGTAGCTTTGAGCAAAGGACACTCGTTTTTACGGTGTCCGAACTTGTGACAATAGTAACACTCGACTTTTCTCTTATCCTAGCCTCGATCTAGACTTCAAACGTCTTTTACTATTACCGCGTCTAGCCCGAAGATTCGATCTTCCCCTAACAACAAAACCATTGGTTTTATCTCGAACTACTACTCACATTCAACTTTGTAAGCATCTTCGCGAAATTTAACGAGGCCTTCACATCCTCAAGAGTTATGGATTCTCTTCTATACAACATAAAATTCACAAAATTCTCTTACGAGCTCGGTAGAGAGCGTAACACAATTAGGGCATGGTTCTCATCTTCTAACTTCAAATATAGATTTTTCATATCCATAATATTTTTATTAAATTTATTTAGATGTTCTTGGATAGGAGTACCTTTTTGTATTCTTAGCATGTAAAGATGCTACTTCAAGAATAATCTTGTCGTTAGAGATTTCTTCATGTATAAACTTTCTAGCTTTGCCACAATCTAAAGCCGTTTCTTCATCGGCGACCTCACGAAGTACCTTGTCAAATAATGATAATTGAATGGTGCTATGCGCCTTCACTTCCTTCTCCTCGATCTCTGCAGTAGTCATGTTCTTGGGGTAATTCACATTCAAGGCTCTAATCGAACCTTCTCGACGCAACAAAACCTTCATCTTGATCCTCCATAACTTAAAATTGTTTTGTCCATCGAAAGGTGCCATTTCGAACTTGATAAATGCCATCTCGAACAAAAGACCAAAATCCCTTCGCTCTCATATCGATTTGTGGCGGAAAACTCTAAGAGATACGCAAATTCGGGCTCAAAATAGAGAAAGATGAAAGTAAAATAAAAAGCACGAGAAAAATTCAAAACAAGAAAAACCACGAGAAGAGAGAGAGAGAGATTTCACTGTATTTAATAATGAGTACAAGCGTAAAATCAAAGATTTAAAGATCTAACAAGAAAAAATGAAAAATAAAGGGTTTCGGGCCATAAGTAAAAGCAAATGTTACAAAATAATGTGCAACATATTTTTTTTATAGCCCCATCTAAAAAATCCTAAAATAAATTATATGATCCAAAGTAACCTTATTTCTAATTTGAACCTTGTCTTAAATTTGAACTTTATCTTTAATTTCAAAGTCAAACTTAATAGATTCTGTAAGTCCTGTTGATCTCATTGAATGGTCTTGAAAGCAGTTGACAGGAGAGCGTTAATTCCTTAAAATGTCAATATGATACTTCGGAAATAAGTTGTTCTCCATACAGGAAAGATAAATACGTAAATCCCCCGACCCGAAGAAGCAGATGAGATGACCGCGAAGATAGTCTCAACTTCCATTCACATCCATCTGCTTCTGCTGTTAGTTTATTTTCTTAAACTTGATCGCAAGCCCACCAGCACAAGAAAAATGTGATTCGTGACGCCACGAGACATGAAAACTGGCGAACCTCGAAATATTTTTCACCCTCAAATCTCTATTATATGACATCCGGAGTTCACATTAATTCTTCTTGAACAGAGAATCTCACAGCACATTCCCAAAACCATAGGATCTAGTAACCAGAAAAATTCGCCGTGGTCTGGTCAACTGCGAAACCTTGTCAGCTTCAGGAAAGGCTAATCAGGCATTCAGCAAATCACCAAGTCCCCTCCATGCGCATTGAACATTCAGATTAGAGGCAGTGCAATGAAGAGCAGAATCCACCAGAGCATCAATCCTATTACCATAAAAGAAATGAATTATGCGAAGATCCAGTGACGCGATCGCATAAGAGGAGATAATGCAGCGGCATACCAACATCAGTTTTTATTAAGTGGGACTGGAGTAACCGGCAGCATCAGGATAAAAACATAGTAAAAGTAACTGGATGGCTCGAAGTCTCTACTTCAGACACAACATACATAACTTAGGAGTCTAGTACAGGCCCTGTTCAAATTGTTAAACAAGATTTCTTGTCTATTAGATATTAGCCAAGAATTTCTCCGTCGCCACATTGTGCAATTGCATCGGAACGCAACTCGGAGTGTTCCTTTTCTTGTTGTATTGATTTGTGAAGCAATTTCAGAAGGAACTTTAATTTTACAATCAGACGTGTCCTTTATTGCGAACATCCCAATCTCATACAGGCCCGACGCTAAGTCTATTAACATAATTGGAGTACTTTAGTCGAAAGCTTAATCATTCCGCTAAGCGAATTTTAAGCAATTAATCTTGCAAGCAAGCTGAACTTTGTAGCAGGAGGAAGGGGGGCAGAAAAAGCAGAGGGGGAAAAAGTCAATCGGTGGAAAAGCAAAGAGGTGAGGGAAAAAGAAGAAGAAGAAAGGGTAAGGCTACTTCAGTACCTGACATGATGATCCTGGCTTGACTCTTGGGTCCCCATGTCCCACTCCAAGAATATCCTGATCACATCAAACACATATCGTTATTAAGCCGAACAGCTCAAAGATTGAAACTTTCTACATACATCAGAGCAAAGGAGAATTCCCAATGTGCAGCCGTAAGAGCTAGATTCACAGACCATTAGACTCTATCATGGTTTTCGTATCGGTACAAACCTCGGCCGAAGCAGTTATTCGTGGTATTCACGCCGTTGTGGCAGAGGCAAGCAAACGACTCGGCCACGCCGGAGAAACCGCAAGATCCCCCACTTGCTTCACAGTCCGCGCACGCACCCGCGTCGTAAGAATCGTTATACTGCACGGAAATCCCGAACTCCCACTTCGAGGGATCTCCACGATCGTCTCCGAACCCGTATATCGCACTGTAGGACGAGCACTGGAGCTTCGGAAGATCCAAAGCATAACTCGAACCGAACCCGGTCGGCGATTGGTAAACGCAGCAGGTGGACACTGGCGCATTCTGCTGAAGTCCAATGCCGGTCACTCCCTTGCAAGAATACAGGCCCCTACAAACGCGAGAGTTGGAGCCGGTGTCGCACAGCTCCTCGTATGGATCGAACACAGGAGAGTTCGTGGAGCACCCGAGCAGTACAAAGATGTTGTCATCCATAACGCTGAACGGGCTGGCTCGATCCAGGCTGAAACTGCCGGAGTTCTGCATCGATTCGCAAGTCGACATGAGAGGATCAGTGACGATCATGGTCCTGGTGGAGTAGTCGATCGAGGCCACATCGTAAATCCCACTTCCGGTCGAGAACTCGAGCTTGCCGGTGGAGCTGCATCTCACGTTTCTAGCGAAGTCCGGGTGGCCACAACCGAAACTGGTGCCGAATGGGTACTTCACGGGGATGGCGCCACACGTGTTGTGACAGGTGAAGTTCATTGGAATAGCAGGGATGGAGGCAAACATGGTTGGAAGAAAAGGAAACAAAACCAAGAGATAAATGGAGAACCATGTCACTGGAGGAGCTGACATCAGAGAAGAATGTGGGGGAGTCTGAATGTGAAATGGGTTTGAACAATGAAGCAGATGGCTCAAGGGAGGGTTCTGGTTGAACAGGATGGAGGAGGTTTACATTTGAAATGGAAGCAGAAGGGGGTTGATTTGATTCATCCATTTTCGGTGGAGGCAATCACATTTCAAAACCCTCCATTTTCCTCTGTTTCCTGCATAAAAAGCAGAGCCTGCTTCGATAAGTGGGTTCTAGCTAGCATCACACGCTTTTTGTCAGGAACTTTGTGCAGAAGGGCAAAAGAAGTCAACAGAAAATGTTCTAGCTGGATAACATCGAAGCTGTCTTTAAATCGAGAGCATGCAACATATAATTACAGATGGAAACTCACATATACAATAGAGACCATAAAAAAAATGGTCGTGCAGCAATATTTGTCAGGCCCATTGAAGAAATGAACTGACCCTTGGTACCGAGTTCTGTCTCATATATTGATACAGTTTCACACACGAAGTCTACCCATATACTTCCATGAATTTCACGTTATTCATGCCAAAATCCAGCAGATCTCTTCTAATATAATACGAATATAACAACAAATGGAAAGTGAATCAATGGGAAGATTGGCACTTGCAAGTTTTCATGTTGAAAGCCTGAGTTTTGTACAGAAGAGAATCACTAAGTGTATCAAAAGATGATACATTTCTGAGGGGCTTGTACACAATGCCATGCTTCTATGCACAACAAAAGTTGTCATGCACACGGTAGAAAGTCGGATTGGAGCGATTCAATCTCCATCGTTTGACGCGATCAAGTTGTGCACATGCCCGCAGCATTGCAATGTCGCGCAAGAATCAACATGTCTTCTCTAACATCAGATAGTATGAAAAAAATATAAAGTTCCCCATCTGTGATGAGAACAATTTTGCTCTCCAAGAAATATATGAAAAATTTCAGCCGCGTGATGGAACTGCCAAGGTCCACACCCGGGGCATATTATATTTGCTTATCCATTGTCCTTTTCATCTTGGACATGATGGTCCAAGCAAGAGGTGACAAATTTAAAAGCCTTGTCAGGTTTCATTACTGATGTCTTCCCAACTTGAAATCCTCCCCCTCAGTTTAACTTAAACCCTCAAACCGGACAAACACAGGATTTCCCGCCAGTGCCAGCATGAAGCAAATGAGATCTCTGCTGTCACCAAAGAGCTAACTGCTGGCAAGGCCTTGGAGAATATTTGAATGAGCATTAATCTTATGTTCTTGATCTTTTCCATCTTATAGCATCATCTAAGTTCACCAATCATCATTTCGACCAAAAAAAAGTCCACCAATCATCAGTTGCAATAGGCAATGAGCACTGCTGAAATGCTCCTCCTCTTCACAATTTTTAAGACCTGCCATATCTTCTAGATGTGAAAGTGACACAAGGATCATCTGCAGGCAAGGATCATCTGAGACTTACATTATTTTAGCAATTCCACTTTCTTCGAGTTTTCACATCATAATCATCAGCCACATGAAACCATCAAAGTTCGTGAGTGAATAATGAGATGACAAAGTAACGACAATCTCAAGCATTTAGACCTGCCCAGTTCTTGAAAGCAATCAGTGCCTCCATTTTTCTGTAGTTTCTCTTTCTTAACTTGTTCACTTTGAGCTTCTTATGGTTCTCCATGAAAGCTTGCTTGTACCTCCACTTGTCCACAAAAATTTTCATCTCCTGAGATTTCTCCACCACTTGCATGACCGCATCAAAGAAGCCACCTTTAACCAGCGCATAAAGGAATGCATCAACCAAACTGTGGTCAAATTTAATCCCTTTCTCTATGTCAGCTGAAACAAACTTTCTTTTAATCTCATTCCACAGAAGCAAGACACTGAAGTATTTCTCCGCCGTTACATAACCATTGATAAGGGATAAAAATGTTTGACAATTCGGTTCAAACTGCAAAAACACCATTCTTCTGAAAGTTCTCCTAGCATCTTCCAATCTTCCAGCTTTACAAAAGGCGTGGATTATAGAATTCCAGTCGTGGGTACCCACTTCAATCCGAGGATCCTCAACAACCTCATCTAAGAAGGCCGCCATCAACTCTGGCCGGTGATTTTCCATTAATCCCGTCATTATAGTCAAGTAACTCCCTTTCAACTCTCTTATTCTAGCATCTCTCATATCTCTGAACAGTGAAAAAGCCGACTGAAAATCTTGGCTCGACATAGATGCTTCTATCAGGGCATCATAGGTCCCCATATCCAATTGAAGCCCTGAACTGCTGATGTCCACGACCAACTGAGTAGCCTCGGCTGTTCTATGCTCTTTGCAGTAACACCTGAGGATTGGCACATAGACCCCAAGCCCTACAGAACCACCTTGAATGTTTATTTCATCAAGAATACTGTGTGCCTTATCTGACAGCCCAAGATTAACGCAAGCATTAATTATGCCATACCCAACTGAACAATCGGCCTCAATTTCAGCAGCCTCCAACTTTTGAGCTTCGATGATCAAACGTGCTAATTCTTTGCTACTACCATTCTTGACAAAACCTTTAACTATTTCAGAGAAAGTCTCCTCACCAAATTTTGCATCTTCCCCACTGCTCTCTCCCAGACTCCGCAGTACAGTTCCCACAACAGATTCAAAGTCACCCACTTTAACATACCCGCCAATCAGATTACTGTAAAACACCTTTTTATTCGAAAGACCAAACCCACCCATCAAATTCTCCAACTCTGATATCTTTCCCTCAAGCCCCTTGAGGGCATACAAGTAAGCCAGAAACCCAAAGCTCGACTCATCCGGCCTCACCCCCAAAATTGACATAGTCTCCACCACCTTTTCGGCATCAGTCACCGACTGGAGGTGCCGGCAGCATCCCTCCAATGCCGCATTACAAGCGGCTAAGTCAGGCCTCATAAAATCCAGCTTCTCATCCAAAGCAACCCGATAACTCTCCTCGAAAACCTGCAGAAACCCAACAAACTGACCATTCTCCCTACATATCGCAACAAGCAGATTGCCCCAAAGCTCAAAGGGCATGAAGTACCTGTTCTTGAACATGCTCCTGACCAGAGCAAAGGCCGGGGCCGCCGCTCCGGCCCGTCTCATGGACTCCAGCAGCGCGGAGACGGTCCCGAACTCGACCAATCCAGGATCCTTCTCGATGAAGTAGACGGCCGAGGCGAAAGCCCTCTTGAGATTGTGGGTGTCGGCGAAAGAGGACAAGTGGGCGATGAGGGAGTTGGCGAGGGGCTTGCTGGGGAAGGAAGAGTGGGAGGTGAGAGCCTTGAAGGCCTTCCAGGCGTCATCGGTGTTGTGGACGAGGACGGACCTGTGAAGGGCGGACTCGAGGGCGGTTTTCAGTTCTTGGGTCAAGGTCTGCGGCGGCGATGGCGGCGGTTGCGGCGGAGGACATGAAGGGGTATTCTTGGGGTGGGAGAATAAGGAAGGTTGGAGGAAGGAATAGAGAGATGGGGTCTCAGCTGCAGAAGAGGAGGAGAAGGACAAGATGAGGCCGCGTTGTTGGAGATTCAGATTCAGAGCTCTTTTCCACATTTTCTGCTCATTGAGAACGATCAAAGAGCAGGGGCAGCACATAGTCTTAGGTTGTTTCCGCCTTATTGCCTCTCTCCCGGAGTTGTAGAAAAATGCCAAGTACAGAATGGCCGATGCCGAGGATGCACACGGTAATACTTTCGAAAAAAGTGAACTTTTGCTTTAAAATTTTTTTTAGAGCAATAATTCGTTTGATAATGTCACTTTTGAAATAAAAATTTATTTGATAAAAAAAATTTCTTCTGAAAAAAATTTCTACTTTCGAAGTTATTTTATTTTTTCTCAATTTGAGAAGTTAAAAAAAATATTTCTTAACTCAAGAAGTATTTCTCGCCTCACCTTTTTTTCATTACACCTCACTTTTTTCGACCACGTCCTTCTCCGTCGACCTCCGTTGCCCCGGCGACTATTGCCACCAACAGCCCATCGTAGCCAACCGCCAACCATTGCTACCACTCGATCATTGCCGACCTCCATTGGCCACCGTCCATTACCGTACACGACCACCGCCAACTACCGAACATCGCTCGCCTCCACCTACTGTGGACCTCCATCGGCCACTTGCTCGAGATTGCCGCCACCCACCAATTGCCCCCCGAGGCCAACCTCTGCCGGCCGCCGCTTGTGACCACAGCTACCCACCAATCGCCCCCATCGCCAACCACCGCCCATCTCCGGCGGCGGCCATCACCACTACCCTCGCCAACCACCACCCATTGCCAACCTCCGCCGACCGCGCCCATCGTAAGTTATCGCCAACCATCGACCATCGTCTTCGCTCGCTGCCGTGATCCGCCATCGGGGTAAAAAAACAAACATATTTTTATTTTTTAAAAATAAATCAAAATTATTTTTTAAAGAAATTTAAAAAGTTTAAAAATGAAGTAGAAATTTTACTGCCGTCGACAATAAATTATGATAGAAGATTTTGTATTAATAATATTTTAGAAGTAGAAATTTTCAACTATTACCAAACGAATTTCTCCGATCAAATCAACATCCGGAGCAAAAGTATCAAAATCAATTTTCGCTTCGAGGAAAAGTAGAAAAATTCACTTTTGATTAGAACTTGATTTCTAAAATAGAAATGTTGCCATGCGCGCCCGAATCGCTAATGCCCAAAATGCTATGTGCGGGAAAGCCGGTGAAAAATCACAATTAACAATATTATAGTATTTAGTTGCTATTTCGTTTTTAAATTTTTTTTTCGCAATCCTTCCATTTTCTATTAAATAATTATGGTCTATGTTGGGTGCGCTTAATTCAGCCTTCAAAGTCTTTTGGGGAAATATTGAGGTGTTTGACAAGTTTTTTTAAGGGTTAATACCACGGAAAACTCTAAACCAGGTATCACCTATGATAAATTTATTCAAAACTATTTTTTTTACACTAAAAATTTCAAAATGTTATACTTGTGATAAATTTACCCAAACCGGTGCACTTATGACAAATTTATCATCTGTTAATTTTCGTTAAATTTAACCATCAAATTCTTTGAGTTAGATGGCATATGGCGGTTTATGGGTGTATCATTTTAGAGTTTTTACCCTCTATTTGTCACATGCATATCAATTTAGGATTTTTTTTTACGACATTAACCCAATTTAACGAAAGGTAAATTTGTCACGGATGTACCGATTTGAAATTTTTCTCGATAAAAAAATTAGTTTGAAGTAAATTTGTCACGGGTGTACTAATTTAAGATTTTTTATGGTCAAAAAAATAGTTTGGGGTAAATTTATCATAGTTGTATCAGTTTGAGATTTTTCGTGATCAAAAAAATAATTTAGAGTAAATTTGTCACCAAGTATACGGATTTGAAATTTTTTGTGATATTAACCCTTTTTTCAATCACCATTTGGCCAAATGTCAGTCTTGAAAAACCGAGAACTCAATGCTGAAAGGGACCATTACTAAGCTTTTAGCATTTGCCCAAATATTGACCTAGGATTTTCTCTTTTAAAACTACCCTTACCAATTCTTCCAAGTTAAGATTTTGCCCCCGTCTTATTTGCTATATTATTTTACTTAAAAAAGGAGCATCAAACCCTAGGACTAAGGCCGACGAGCCAACTTTGATTTTCCATTTTCTTATTTTTTTTTATTTAAATAAAGACATATTGTAGCAATGCTCATTTGTAATTTTTTTTTTCCTAAATACTAGTTATCCCAAAGTTATTTTTCAAAGAATTTTTATCGGACGCTATTTATATTTTCCTAGAGTCGCCTATTTCCAAAATTAAACCAAATGCAGTCATGCCTTAGAAATATAATTACGAGGGTGTTAATGTCATTTTCTTTATTTCTGCCCAATTAGGCACTTTTTTTTTTTGGGTCAAACCCAATTAGGCACTTCAAATATCAGTTATTTCGCTCAATACCCGAGCCATTTCATGATCTTCCATAAATAACATTCGTCTTCTAATTCAAATTTTTTTTTTTTTTTTTTTTTTTGCTCAAATCCAGATTTCAGTTTTAATTATTAAAAAAAAGGATTTACTTGTAATAAATATATTATTCTGCGGCGCGGTTATTCACGAAGGAAAATGTAGTTAAAATTGAAAGTGGGTTTACTGTAAATATAAAATTGTTAATAGAAAGCGAAGCCAAGTGGAAGACTTGACTTTGAGAGCAGACACGCCGGTTACGAGTCCCCGCTGAACTGAAAAACAAACGACGGTGAAGTGAATCTGGTCCGATCGTCGTCTGTTCATGGAAGATTCAACCGCGAGGGAGCTGATCGCGTCGTTGGATGGTGATTCTGGAGACGGGACTTTGATACTAGAAGAGTGGAATGGCTCTTCTTCTGCAAAGCTTTCGAGAACCGCCGTCATCACTGCTGCTCCTTCTCTTTCCATACAAAGGTCGCTTTTTTTTTTTTTTTTGTTCCACTATTTCACTCTCTACCGCTACATGTTAATCGCTCGAGTTCGTGTTTACCTGACCCAAAGCTGGTTTTTCTTTTACCCACAGATCGGGCAATCGATTCGGCCATGTCTGGAGACGTGTTCTTGAAGCATTTGTCCCTGAGGTTGCTAGCCATCATGTCTTAACTCCCTATGATTTCTTTTTCTCTATTTGTGTTTTTCGAATAATTGAGTGTCTTGGGTTTGTTGTTTGTTGATCTCTCGTGCTAGTTTCTGAGGAAAAATTTTATCTTTTTGCGTAAAGTTACGGAGTTTCTGACATTCCCTTGCAATTTTTCATGGTGCTTTATGTGAATGCAGGGCTTCCCTAGCAGTGTAACCCCTGATTATGTCCCTTTCCAAGTTTGGGATTCGTTGCAGGTGCATTGAACTTTTCAATTAGTTGGCGTAATCCAATCAATCTGACTGGCTCTATCAATCTATCACTACTAGAATTAATTGCTTTGGTTCCCTCTGTAGGGCCTTTCGACCTACATAAGGACCATGCTTTCCACTCAGGTGAGGCTCACTTCACATTAAAGTGGTCTGAAAATCTACTGGTAATGCTATGAATCTGATTGCTTTGCGTTTTAATCACTTTCAAGGCTCTTCTGAGTGCCATTGGAGTTGGCGAAAAATCAGCGACTGTTCTAGGTGCGACATTCCAGGTACTTCTAGCGCCAGCCTTGTGCTTTCCTTTTCTGGGCCTAAGTTAACTGATGGCTGACTAGTTAACTATGTAATTTTGTCACAGTGGTTTTTGAGGGATTTAACCGGCATGGTTGGAGGCATTTTATTCACATTCTACCAGGTGTGCATTGATATCTTCTGCATAATGTCAACTGTTCATTCTTCAGATGAATGGTCTTGCAAAGACAATATGGTTGTTGCTGGGCACATAGTTTTTTATTTTTTATTTTTTCTTTCTGACTCTAGTTGACTTGATATGTGCTCCCTCAGAATGTGAGCTTTATTATTTGCATAGAATTCTTGATTGATGTTAGAGCTGGTAAATTAAGTGGTTGAGATGCTGCATACTCAGGGTTCAAATTTGGATAGCAATGCCAAAAAGTGGCGTTTGGTTGCCGACCTCATGAATGATCTTGGTATGTCTTGAACTGCCAGTCTGTTGCCTTACATATTATGTTCTTACGCGCGTACCCCTTTTATTATAACTTTTATCTCATTTGTCATGTCAACATACAAAGAACATTCTTCAGAATTTTTGTGTGCCTTTACTGCCTTTTAAAGCGTAAATCTCTTGAGTATGAGTAACATCCAGCCAAGACTCCTGATTGCCAATTTGTATGTAACTTATGGGAGAAAGATTGATTATTTGACAAACTCTGTTTTCACCTCCAAAGAACAAGATATATTTCTCATTTGGACTAATAATATAATACCTAAGTCAGTTTAGCAGGGCATACCTTCTTTCCTTTACCTTTACTTCTGTTATCTTCTTTCATTGCATATAAAACTATAGTGAGATAATTACTTGTCTACTGCTATATGACATGAAGTTGCACTCCATTAAGGGAGGAGAGATGCTTTTTTGGCAGATAATTGAAGAAGGAAAAATGGTCACTAGATGCTGTCATGTTGGTTGCAGGGATGTTGATGGATCTTGTCTCCCCATTGTGTCCTTCAGCATTTGTTTTTGTTGTTTGCTTAGGAAGCCTTTCGAGATCTTTCAGTAAGTGCTTTGTTCCTTCGACAACATCAATTATTGACATCTCGATTACATGAAACCTTCAAATCTGTTAGACATGATACATTCACTTGACTACCTCTGTGAGCTAAGTTCTTTTTTGCCACGTGAGATAAGCTGCTGAAATTGCCGGTTTTGATGTAACACTAACTATCCATGAGACTGTAAAACAAACTATCGCTTACCAAGTTATCAATTTTGCTTTCCCTTTTTTTGGGAGGTTAAAATATGGCTGTTAGAACGTCTATTGCAGAACAATGGGGTATTGTCGTACTGATGAGCATATTCCTCATTATTCCTGATTAGCTGGTGTTGCTAGTGGAGCAACTAGAGCTGCTTTGACTCAGCATTTTGCCCTTCAGAATAATGCAGCGGATATATCTGCGAAGGTACTGTGTGGATATTAGGTATGCTGCTACACTATGGCATGCCATTTCCACGTGCTAGTGTCATTAACTAACCAGTGTGCTGGGTGTGTGTCCATACAGGAGGGAAGTCAGGAGACTGTTGCTACAATGATTGGCATGGCATTGGGGATGCTTCTGGCACGCATTACGATCGGACATCCTCTATTTATTTGGTTTTCCTTTCTCTCACTTACCATTTTCCACATGTATGGTAAGTTTGCTTGCTTTCTCCATCAATCTGGCGTTCACGTTCCTTGTTTCCCTCAGCGAAGTTGATTCCACATTTGGATAAGAGAACCAGAATCAATTTAGTTTTAGTACTACCTAGGAGCTTAATCTAAATCTCTGTGTCAACACAGTATCACACGATGTTGATGATAGCAACTCTCGTTTATACGGCAGAACATGGATTTGGAAAGATATACACAATAATTGGGCTGACCAAAAGAAAGTGCTCTGTTGGCATGCATACAACTTTTGGTGCCAATTGCTGGCAGAACTAAAACAAGGGGCGGTGATTTTGTCCTGTTTCTAAAAAAAAACATCATTTCTAGTCATACAAGTGGTTCTTATTAATTTGTGAAGCTCTACCATTGTTCTAGATCTATGGGAAATCACTTGTTTTCTATTAAAGAATTCCAAGATATAATTTTCATGACTTCTGGTACTTAATCATTTAGTTTAAACAGCAAAAGTTAACCGGTGATTTTTTTTCCCCACTAATCTGGCAGTCCTACTTTTATTTTACTTATGTGCAGCAAATTACAAGGCTGTTCAGTGCCTTGCACTGACTTCGTTAAATGTTGAAAGGAGTTTAATCGTTTTGCAACATTTCATGGAAACTGGGCAAGGTAATGCCAGTGCAAGTGCTATGATTGTGTTGAAATTATATGGAGACATTTGATTTGCCTATTCCACAAAGCATCTCATTTTCTTCACCTTGGATTCCTTGATTTTCAACATAGTCCTTCTGCCTTCGAGTTTAACATAATAGTATTGATACTGTGAGTTACTTCTCTTTATGGATTAGATTGTCTTTCTCCCTTTAAATAGGGTTTTTAATACCTCACGTGAATTTGTGGCAGTCCCCTCCCCAGCACAGGTTTCCAAACTGGAGCATATTTTGCCTACCTGGATGTCTTCATGGGGCTTGAAGAAAGTGAAGTTGCTGCATACACGAATAAAATTGGGTGCGAGAGTCTCCTCTCTTGGGCAGCAGGAGATGTGAGTATGGATTGATTAGTGGAACTTATTGAATTGAACTTAGTAATTAATCCCAACTTAAGGTAGAGATCTCTCCAATAGAGATGAACATTTTTTAAAGTGGGTGATGGCGGACTTAGCTGCTTAAGATTTAGAATTCTTTTGCAAAAGGTAAATAACCATCCTAATAGCTCTTGATAGTTATCTTGACTTTATCAAATCCTATAACATGGCTTGATTAACCTCCCAAAAAACTGCTTGGTTAAAATGTTATTTCAGATAAGTCGCATTGGTGCCTATGAAGCTGTTTCATGCTCTTTACATTCTTGAACAGGATGATCCTTCTGCAGACAGCAAAATCTCATGGTTACAAAGGTGTGACTCTTTCTAATTTTTGCTGGTGGATTCGTCTTCTGTAAAGAAATTACTTTTATCTCTTTACCTTTTGATTGTATAGGGAAGTACTTGATAGTTGAAAGGAACAAAGACATCAGCATTGTCATGCATAAAAGTGCGACAGCTGCCGATGTCTTGCAGTCATTTATTCATGCACTTGTGGAGGCATACCAAATAAATGATGATTCTGCGCATTCAGAAAGCCAGACATGGATGGATAAAAATTACGAAGTATTTCTTCTAAAGGTACTGCCCAACTCAAAGCAGTTTATATGTCAAATCTCCATTTTGGATGGAATAAGAGAAACCATTGTTAGAAAAGTCTGATAATCTTTTGCGTGTGTCCATTTTCACAAAGCATCACGTACTTGCTCTTTGCCGTCTCATCTCCTTATAATTGTTGGCATAAGATTCAATGCCAAACCTAAGGAGAAACGGTCGGGTTATGTGACTGCCAACCGGATCTAACCTAGAGCCCCGCATGCTGAAGGTTTAAGTGATTTTTCACCTTACACTGCGAAGTTGGCAAATGCAAATAGTTCTAGCTGAATGTATAGAACAAAGCATTCTTAACCTCTTACTGACAACAAACAATTGCTTACGTGCAGACCGTAGTGTTTGTGTGGGATGATATATTGTATGAGCAGTATGCTTTTGTTTTCTGTTTTTGTTTTCGGAAAGAACACTCGTTTTTCTCACCGTCCCCTAATTCATTTTGCAGTTGAAGTCATTGGGATGGAAAACAGAACGCCTTTTAACACCATCAATTATCTGGAGGGCTGACTGGATTTACAGTTCTGTCGATAAGAAAACCAGCTAGGTTCTTTCATCTGTCAGCTATTGCAACAAACGATGAAAGGGAGAAATCGTTTAATGCTCGTTGGGCACCAGCATGCTTGTCAGGGAGCACAGAACTGTGGAGCTAATGCATCGATTTGAATTACTTCCTGTGCTTTAATGTATCTACCACTAATCAGGTGTCAAATATGTTTGGGTTCAATCATCCTGGTGCAAATATCGAACTCTCCATGATATTCATAGTTTTCTTTTTCCTTTTCTTTTTTGTCTGTCCTACTCCAAGCCTCCTCTCTCTCTCTCTCTCTCTCTATCTATTAGACTTTTTGCTCTGTCTCTTTGCAGAGTGTGGGAATCGAACTTCATACTTGAAACTAAGCGTCCCCACCTCACCTAATATCCTTACCCCGAGGGCGCATGCTCAATGGGCTAGACCATCAACCTTTTAGGAGTTGAAATTTTGTGTCTTTTTGAGTGCTGTGTTGAAAGTTCGTGACCATGTATTGCTTCATGTTTCACCCTTTGGTCTCGACGAACCAAAAGCAAAGTTTGGCTGGTTTTTGTGTAGTTCTTCCTCCTTTGAGGCCTACATCTGCTTCTGGATAATTTTTTTCATACCTGTGCCCTCATTTTGTGGATGGGACCCTCCATGCATTCTACTTTAGATGCATCTCCAATCACGTGAGGGATGTTCTGACCCAAGTATCGGTGAAATAAATTGCTAGTTTGCAGGAAGCTAATTGATAATGGTTTCATATGCAAGAGAAGGAGCTGCATGGAATGGCCTTGCCCTCTAGTTCCTGGACAGCTATTGGTTGTTTGATTATATCTTGACATCTCTCTGTGAACGTTCCTTTTTCATCCTTTATTACAAAAGCTAATTTGACGTTAACCACTGGAATTTGCTATCATGAAACAGACCAAACCAAGTCGGTCTCCTGGAATTCCAGAATTTTGACAAACTTGATGATGATTTAGTTTTCGAGGCTCAATTTTCAGACAGCATATGATCCTCACAGAAAGAATTCCCTAGATGAGGCTTATTTAGCTTGAAATGGATATCAACTTTCAGAAAAGGTATGTCGAAGACAGTCGAAATGATTTTGTAGCTGTCCTATTTTAGAGCACATAAGTACACCAGGTCTAAGAACTCTCTAGGACTATGGTTAGCGCGAAATATGGATGAATTGACTTCTAACTAGACAGACAAGGAGTACTTCCTAGTAAACAGGGGAGACAACAAATCTCAGCTCCCAGGATTCCCACTGGCAATTTTTCTTCTTTCCCCATGTTGCAGTATCGACAACTGTTGAAAGCAATCTAGATACATTTGATTCGACTGACATGACCAAGGGAAAGAAATACAAAGCACTAGTAATCCAAACTGTGTTCCAAAGCAAAAGAACTGAACCGACGGTCCATGACTAATACAATACATCCATGTCCGTTTGTCGAGAGAAGAAGTTTAGTTCCATATTTTGGACATGCACTTCCGCTTCCTAATCAATGTGGATCAAGCCCCTGTCCTGGTATCTACTTGCAGTTTCTTTCCGACCCGAATTGCTTTGAGCCGCCGCCTCTTACCAAGACTGATCAACAAGTGATTGATTACTAATTTCCTTTGGCTTTCTTACAATTGCTACATCTGGCCACCCGGCCTTTTCATTTACGGTGCCCCGATGAGGCCATTAGGACTCCAACAGCCGCAATGAACATAAACAGCATACCGAAAAGTAAAACATAGGTTCTCCTCGAAGATCTGCGGTATTCTCCAAAAATGAGTACGCCCCAGAAGGTGCTCACAAGCGGAAGCGCCTGCATGATGCAGCGGATCATAAGTTAGCAAAAGAAAGAAAAGTCATAGCATAAAAATGTCATGGATTGTGTTTTAGACGGATTGGCAGAATAGGATTCAGGTTTCATTCAGTTCAGGCCACCAAAAGTGGAAGAAGTCTGTTCTTTAGTCCCATGCTCTTATGCATTATTGATAAAGACGCCAACAAAAAGAAGTCGGAAATGATTCTGAAATAAAAAACTGAATGGAGACTTGGTTCTCAGTTCGGTTCAATTCTTTAACAGTTTGGCCATGGACCAAAAAGCTATACTCTCAACTCAAGTCAATTCATTCATCAGACGGATCCTTTGGTGCCCTCTAGCTTGGTCAACTAACCTGAACAGCATCTGCTGCCGCATAGCCTGCGGCTTGACCGCCCATAAACTGCAGACCATTCCCAAATCCACACAGAAATCCTGCCAAGAGAGCCCACCCTCTGCCGTTCCAATCGTTCAAATAAGCCTTGAATGATGTTTTGGGCAGATTGAGCACCGGCCGGTAAAGGAAGGTGACATTTAGAATGATGGCCACGACGAAGCACGATACAGAGAAATAGAAGAATGCTGTATACACAGACAAGTGAGGAACCCCTTTCTTCAGTGTGTGCCACTGGTCATTTGTCGCCAAATTAAATGCCGGCGAGAAAAGAGAGAAGCAACATCCAGCAAAGAAAGTTATGCTCAGTCCGAGTACGGCACTTCTTCCAAAAACCTACAAGAATAATAAATATGCATTTCATT
This sequence comes from Rhodamnia rubescens, assembly GCA_021437795.1. Classification (NCBI taxonomy): domain Eukaryota; kingdom Viridiplantae; phylum Streptophyta; class Magnoliopsida; order Myrtales; family Myrtaceae; genus Rhodamnia; species Rhodamnia rubescens. Next base: position 7,107,441 of record JAILYA010000008.1, read on the forward strand.
TATAGAAACGGAGAAACGGCAATACACTTCAATGTCATGATGCTAAAGTTTTGGAAGATGACAAAGATTTTAAACAAATCTGTTCCACAATCATAGTTGAGGTGGTTTCACGAGCCTTGATAGATCTTCTGTTCTCTACTTCGACCAGAAAATCAGCAGTCCCTACTTTTGCCTTATCTGTGGATCCATTCCCATTTTCTACATCTTTTGGCCCTGTAATGCAAACATCATTCAGTTAGGCTACAGATTTTCTAGCTCGTCGGATTAGAGTAGCGGTCATCACTCCAGAAAGTCTCTCACCTTCATTTGCAGTCGTGCCATTATACGCATCAATGGCGCTGAGGAAGATGTAAAAACAATTGCATCATACATCATCTCTAAGTGAAAAGGCTATAACAGTGCTCCTAAAAACTAAAGTAATCGACACGAGTAGAAGTTTCAAAATTAACAATACACATCAAAGAAGAATCTCCAAATGGAAAATCCATTCCCCAGCAAAAGTTCACTTTTTCTGTTCTTTTTCCTCTTGCATAAGTAGGCCAACCAGGGATTTCTTATATATTCCACAAATATAGGCTTTTATTTCCTTCTTTCAAATGAAAAGTGAGGGAGAAGAGCAAACATGTAGGAGAGATGGAGTAGTTTGAAGAGATAATTAAATAAATCTTTGTGTGGAAACTGCGTCAACTTTATAGTTCAAAGGTCGTGCTACCAAATGGTGATTAATCTTTCAGACTCCCAACAGTTATGACATAAAATTGATCATTCACACTCTTGAGTTTACTCATGCTCTTAATCCTTAAACAAGCAGATGTACCTAGCATCCACTTTGCCATTGCCTGGAAGATTGTTCAGCTTTATTTTATTATCAGCAGCATTTGATGTGTGAACAGCAGAGCCAAGACAAACTGCAATGAGGAAGCAACCAACTCCTGGGAAAAGAATCTCCGCTCTGTTAATTTTGTCATCCAGAAAGTAATTCAGGGTTGTGCCTGAGCAAAACAATAGGATAAAAGAAATCAGCATCATGTTAGTTGTGCCTCTATTCATGCAATTATGTATGTGTGAATTTTGGATTGATGCTTCAAGGGCAAAATATCTAAATTATATGAAGCCTTGATAGATCCACTAGTTGAGGGTATTGAACCAAATTAATTCTTGCCAAATCAATTGATGAAGACTCGTAGAACTTCTTCATCCATCGAGCATATCTCTATAGAACTACACATTCATCACTGGCACAAATACAAGTGAAGGGAGATGGAACATGAAGAGACCTATAACGACTGTTATGCTGGAAGTGACGACTTCTGTTACTGACAAACCAACAAAAGCCCATGCATACTGGGTTGCAAGATTCCCGAGGCTAAGAACAACACCACCTGCCATTGCAAATAGAACTGACGACCAATTATCCTGCATCAATCAACTTATAGATATTAAAACTAGATGAAGTAACGTCGTCTTGGGAGGTCACATGCATGACAGTGTATACTGCTTCTCCACTCTTGATATGTCAGGAGATAGAATCGTAGTAGGTATCCATGGTAGGGATGAGCAATATATAACAAAAGTTAGATTTCATGTGACATTTGGTGTGGGTAAAGTGAGGCTGGACCATCGAAATTCATATGGATTAGCCTAAAACCATTTCAAGGATGATATCAAAACGAATTATACCCTAAATTAATCAGCAAATAGACTGCTTTATCTCGGCATCTACTTAACCGGGCTTCTCTAGCTGTGATGTGATGCCAAGCGTTTGAAAAGACATCCAAAGCATTACACCAACTTAGTACTTTGGTTGATGACCAGAAAGTGAAGTCAGATGACTTGTCCAAGCTGGACTCCTGTTATTCATACTAAGATGCTACTTCCACAAGCGAAAGCAAGCTTTCTCCATCAATAAAGTGGAGAAATAGAACCGAAGTTTAAGCTAATTTTCAAAAGTACCACCAATCTGAACCAGACTTGCAATTACGCATCAACCACAACGAACTGCAAATATTGAGTTCTTCTATTAATCAAGAAGCCTTACTTCAAATTTGATAATTTCAACAATAAGTAACACTAACTGGTTCCGTATTAATCGAAGTACAAGACTCTTCCTTTTCCAGTTTATCATTGTAATTGCAAAGTATACAATGAGACTTCCTTGTCCTTGACTTGGTCGGGTAGAAATTGCTGCCTATTCCCTTCGCATATGTGCTTCTACTTAAAGCTTTTCTTCTTTTTCCTTCTAGTATAAATTCCATCAATCTCGAATAATATAGGAAGTCAAAAAACTCACCTGGGAAAGTTGCTGCAAGAAATTCGGTGCCTCTGGTGTTCCTGCGTGGATCTCGCCAAATGTGAAAGCAATAATCACAGCAGCCAAGAGATTGGTGATAGTGTAATCAAGGTAAGTGTGCTGCGGAAGGCGGCCTCGCCTTTCGAGAAGAGTTAATATAGCAGGCCATGTGCCCAGGAAGAAGAGGGAAAGCAACATGCACCCAATCGCGCCTCCTTTACTCTCCACCAGATACATTGTTGAAGAGCTCGCTTGCCCCTGGAAACAATTTCCTCTGTCGGACAGGCTATGGTGACTGGGGAGTTCCTTGAAACTCCTGTTGGAAAAGCTAGCAAACACGGGAAATTGGTGGCTCTTCTTCTGGCCTTTTCCTTGTTTGTTTGCCAAAGGACTAGTTTTATAGGCTAGAAAAGTCGATTCATTCGAGTTAGATTGTCCAAGACGTTGAGAAAGCTACTAGAAAAACTTTTACAATTGAAGACTCTTAAACACAGACAGGTTAATATGAGTCAGGACAGACAGTTGCTAAATTACGATGCTCATTTGAAAAAAGCATGCGGCGTTCAAATTAAGATTACAAGAAATAGACCGGAAGACACAGTATCATCAGCCCACACGCATGCAACAGCAGTTAGTCCAAAGTGTTGATTTCACTGGCCACACGTAATTGATATTTAATTAATCCTTTTGGAGATCGCATAAGACCTGCAAATAGCAGAAGCAGAGTATAGCAGATAAAGAGAAGCACGGAATTGACAGAGTCCAAATTGCTTAGTTCGCTCATTCTCAAAGAGTCTTGCAAAGGAAAAACGAGAAAAGAACTCGTCATTATCTAAAGCGATCTCCAAACTCTTCCCCAACTAACACCGGTAGACGAAGAACAAAGAAGCGTTCAAGCATCAAACATCTGCGCAGCAGAAAATAGTAACAGTTTGACATTCAGAGAGAGGGATAAGGAATTAACCAGACGCAAGTGAGATCAAACTGCCAAACCACTTTCCGGGGAGACCCAACAAGCCAAAATCAAGAACCGAAGCACCGGAACAATCAAAGCCCGGAATCTTCCCGCCGAGCTGTCGGGATCCGCTAATGGCTTTGAAAGAGGTGGGGGAGAGATTCTTGAATGGCTGTGCTTAGCTGGATACTATTAACTATTAAGCACGTCGTTGAAGAGGTATTTATTTTTAGCTGAGGTCTGATACAATACCCAGCTAAGGAATCGTAAACAAGATTCTGTCTTGATTCAAAACGTGATCTTTCTTCGTTGTGGGGTCGTGCTCTGCTTCCCAACTTTCCACGCTGTTGACCGCCCCCGATGAAGGGAGGACAGAGAGAGATTCGTCTTTCTAACTAACTCCAGGGGGGAGGGGGATTCGGTCAACGCATGGGATGGGGTTGCTTTCGAGTGGGGTTGAATCCGAGCACCACAGTCGGGACAATCTAACGACTTCCTCGCATCGCCCGATTGGTTGGTCGTGATTAAAGCCTTTTTTATCTCATCCGGCGCAAACGTGGGATTTCACGCGACACCAGCGAACGATGGAACAAAGATTTACGGTTCCTCCTCTGCTGTCAGTTCAAGGACGGGGTTGATCGCTTTCTGTCTGTAGTGTTCCCAATCTCGTGGAGATCAATCAGGTGACAGCGTCCTCCGGTTGGCGAGGATCATGAGCACTCAGACAAGAAGGAGCTCCCGATTTCGTCAATTCTTAGTAATTAACCAACTGTAGAAGACATGGCTGGAAGCTACAATTCTTTCCAAAGAATCCAACGAGAACTCAAGTCCTAGTTCCGATAAAAAATAAAAATAAAAACTCAAGTCGTAGTCCATGAGTGTGTCATCCAATGATGCCAACAGCTTGTAATTTATTTTGGAATTTGTGAATTTTTCTTATTTGAGATGATATGATTTTTTTGGGAAAATTCCATATAAGTGCTTCATTATTTCAAAGGATGACATAATCAAGGACATTTTTATCATTTAATTTTTTTAATTTTTTCCCTTTTTATCTTTTTCTTTTTCTTCTCTTTTCTTTTTTCTCTCTTCCCTCCCGGGCCACCTATGAAGGTCACCGGACTCGAGGCAAGGGCCACCCACGCCGACGTCGGGCCAAGGTCACCCTCTCTTGGACTTGTCAAGCGAGAGCCATCTTCGCCGGATGCGGCGAGGGTCGCCCAACGTGAGAGCCGTCAATATGGGCCCACGACTCATTCTCGAACTCATATTTTGTATAAATGGGTTATATATTGGTTGGAAGTTTTTAAATGGTCAAGTAAAAATGGGTACAAAAAGTTAAATCTGAATCGGATGTATCAAATATAGGCTACACAGTTGAACCCATTTTCGGCCTATCTAAAAAATTAAGTGGGTTGGACTTGGCTTGAGTCAATGGACCTAAAGTAAATTATTTTATGTTTTTAATTTTTAAAGTAAAATAAAGAAATAAAAACCAAATAAAAAATGTAAAAACTATTCAAAAGGTGGAACACCGTCGCCGGTCGCCGGAGAGAAAAAGGAAAATAAAATAAAAATAAAAAAGATACATTTTCCAGTGTTAAAATAATTCATAACAACTATAAAAAAATTCACTAAATTTATATTGCATGAAAGTGTTTTAGCAATATTATTTTTTATCAAATTATTGTAAACAAATATTCTAAAATTTGATTAAATACAGAAGTGTTTAAGTAATACGGGTCGGGTATGATTTGTTAAATTTGTATTACATGAAAATAGATCAAAACGAGTTAAATTTGTCAATATGGGTCCGGACCAAACCAAACCCAATTCACTCGTTTGACACCTTTACCCGACGCCGACGAGAGCAACCCCTAGATAAGGCCAACGATGGATGGCTGAGGGAGGGGACAAGGAAAAAGAAAAGAAAAGGAAAACATAAAAATAAAAAAAGTAAAGGAAGAAAATGCCATTAAGTCGGGCATTTCTTTGAAATAATATGGCACTTTAGGTTTAGGCCCTTATTTGAGATTTAGTCTACCTTCACGCTCTTATTTGAGAAAAAAAGAAATGAGGGTAGATTTCAGCCTTTATTTGGAATTTTCGTGATTTCTTTTGACGCATACTTTTTTATTAAATGAACTTGTTAGAGGTTTGACCAAAAAAAAAAAAAAAACTCGTTAGATGGGTTCGACCAAAAAGAAAAAATAGTTGGATGGGCTGATTGAAGCCACTCGTATCTACCTGGCCCAGCCCATGAAACTGGACCAGAATCCTCAATCCTCACTATAAAACCAAAGATGAAGCAGGTTAGGGTTTCTGGTCGCTCGGCACCTCCCTGACTCGCTCTCAGCTTGGGTACTCGCCGTCAACGAAGATGGTAACGATCGCTCTCCATTTCTCTCTCTTTGCATAGATGGGATAGCTGAAAGTGTGGTTTGTGTTCTGGGATTTCTGATAAAACGGTGATAAGCGGATGTCTCTGTCGGCTTAACTCTTGCTCTGTTTTTTTTCGCGTGTTTTTGGGTCCGTAGCCGTCGCACAAGTCGTTCAGGATCAAGAAGAAGTTGGCGAAGAAGATGAGGCAGAACAGGCCCATTCCTCACTGGATCCGCATGAGGACCGACAACACCATCAGGTTCGATCTCGTCGCCGTCACTTTTCATTCGTTTTCTTATCTTCAGTCGGCGTTATTAGAGAGTCGAGCGGTGATTAGAGCGGTTTCGGCTTCGATTCCAGGTACAACGCGAAGCGCAGGCACTGGCGCCGCACCAAGTTAGGATTTTGAGGTGGATTAGACGTAATTTGAGCTTCCTTTTTTATGAAAAAGATGGAGATTTTTACTTCATTCGCAAGACTGTTGACGAGGGTTGTGTTTGATCTGGAGTTCAGTGGATGGAAGCTACGTTTTTGAGCAAGTTGAATTGTAATGACATTTCTTACATAATTGTCAACTGGGTTGAACTCTTTCGTTCATTTTGATGTTGTTAGTGTTATTCCTGAGTCGTGTAGACATCTTCTTTGCCTGTCGTGAGTGGTGATAGTTCGGGTGTGGATTTTTGTGGGGGAGGGGGATGTGCGCTTTTGGCTTTTGTTACCCCCTCGTGGTTCACTGCTTCTGTGCCCATCTCCGATGTTGAAACTACATAACAGCAGATCCAACCCTTCTTAATCTTATCATGTCCCTCGGCCTAAGTTTAGCAAAAATCAATTGGAAATTAGATCCTTATTGCTGCGTCGTAATTTGCCTACGATTGTCCCGGTACACACCACAAGGGTGGTGTGAATTATGATGGCTGTAGTTGCACGGGCGGGTTCCTCTGTGGTTGTCATTTGTCTGTTAAGTAGGATAGCGTTTGCTCTAAATGGCATTAGGTGGGGTGTGAATTCTTGTGCGTGTACCGGCACCGGTGCTCGGTGATCGTTCTCCTTCCTTATTCCTTGGGAAGGTAATTTGTTGAGTAGCACGAGGGATATGGTCATTCCCTCAATTCGACAGAGCGAGAGCTTGAGCGCACTGTGTATAGGGTGATCCGGTCCAGGATTTCTGGGCTGTCTTGGCAACAAGAGACCATTTGCTTTACGCGTTGCAATGTGTCGTGTTTTATCAAGTATACCCCTATGTTTTGGATGGCCCGTTGACAGAGGTTGGGCTGATTGGCTCAGCTATACTGCTACCATTACTTTGCATGGCGATGTGAATTGGCAAAGTGAGCGATTTTGATTCTTACACTCCTTGCTTCGATGTAGAGCATTTTGTAATGGTTTGCTACGCCAATTGCAATTTTGCTCACTTTATTTATTAGGGCTTGCGAATCGTCCACGTCAGCTAGAATCGGTATAAAACACTTGCAATTTTTCATCTTTTCTCGTTTCAATTTTGGCTACAAGGGAAAGGTTAGCTTGTATACGGAAGTGCATGAAAAGTCTTCAAACTTGTCATTAAAGTGTAAATGATTTTTGAGGCTAATTAATTATAGTTTTTAAGGAGACTAGAGCAGGCTCCCATGAGCGGTTTAGCAGAAACAATTATGGGGTTTGAATTGATCCTTTTTGGAGAATTACTTTCAAAAAATGTAATTAAATCTTAAATTTTATCATGAAGCGCAATTGAGTCAATTTTTTTATAGAAAAAGTGCAATGAAATCTTAAAGCTTGTTAAATTGATCCAATCAAGTCTTTTTGCTTATTGTAATTTTTGAAAATTTTAAAATTTGATTTTACTTTTATGATGAGTTTAAATTTGATTGTATTTTTTGAAAATTTTAAGATTATATAACATTTTTGTGGGAAATTTTAGGACTCAATTGCATTTTTTAAAAGTTTTAGTACTCAATTACTCTTTCGTGCCAAGTTTATGATGCACTTATGCCCATCATTTAACGTATGGGTTACATATGAGCCTGATAATCTCATCAACTGTATGCGCATATATTGTTTGGTCTTAAGAAGACAATTATTATTACCTCCAAACCGGATTTAAGAAGAGGCAATGAATGGTCATCCAAAAAATTGCGCCTGGAAGTCCACCGGCGTGGAGGTATGCATCACACGGAATCGAGCCCGGAATGGTTAATGCTGAACATTTTCTATCCGGTATTTATAGGGATTGAAAATAAATGTGCACAATGCATGACTGAAAATGGCGTCTAAACCATCTTCCAGGAATCCTTAAAACAACCTTTATCGTTCAAATTGCAAAAAGATTGCATCATCACTGTTAAGGTAATGACCGCTACCAAATGACATAAGACACTCAATGTCTAACGAGCAGGCTTTCCAGAAGAAATTGCAACTGGAGCTTCTGTGTGCCAAACATTCATTAAGGACGTAACTTATTGTTGACATTATTCACTCAACACCTTTCACATGCTCTCCGCAATGCGCTAACCTCACAGATAACACTTACGGAGAAAGTCACCAAGGAAATTCATTACTTGTGCAGTCACTGCAGTGAAAGTAAAGGAAATTGCAAACGCTTGTTCATGCACTTGAAAGTCGATAAACGTACATATATCAACCATTCTATCTAGTGCCAGTTTTGAAGATGGTGCCACACCTCCCACACTCGCAATACCATATTTCCACAACTCAAAAGATATGACTGAAGCAAAACAAAACTAAATTAACAGAACAGCAGAAAGTTGGGCTGTTTTCATCGGGCCTTAGGTGTCTGAGTAGCCATCTCTGGAGGCTACTCTAGGTACCTCCTTAGACACATTCTGCAGGAAGTTCCCCAGCAACCTCTGGTCCAAAACCATATTCGGGACCTGCAGGCAGAGCCATTGGTAAAGCTCACAGAGAGAGAGAGAGAGGGAGAGAGAGAGAGAGAGAGAGAGAGAGAGAGAGAGAGCTTCATACCTTGTCCCCAAAGAAAATCTTGGTGTTACTAGCAATTGCCTCTATGAATTTCAGCTCAAGAAACTGAGGTGTGAGCTTCAACTTGTTTGCTTCGGCTTCCTTCAATAGACTGTGCATCAAAAGCACATAACAGCAGTCAATTTCAATCTTTTACAATCAATAATCAACATGCTAATGAGAAAAAGGATAATCTCACCGATAGAAATCAGCATCTGCCAGACTCTTCTCACGAGCCAGGTACATTTGGTTCTCTATTTCCTGCTGCCTTCTGGAACTGTCTTTCTCCATCAACTTTTGTTCCATGAGTATCTTGCTAACATTGGCATTCTTTTCAGCTTCACTTATAGCCATCTTCTTCATTGTGTCTGCTTCTTTCTCAGCAACCTTTTGTTGCTCAATAGCAATTAAGACCTGTATAGAGCACCTTGGTCATGAACTTCTTCTCATTCAACCAATGTAGACTTCCTAGGTGCCATAAATATTAATTTGTGTTTAATAACAGCTTAGCAATCAAGATCTGTTATTTTAGGATCAGTGTACCTTTGTACGCTCCTCTTCCATCTGCTCAAAATTGCGCCTTATACTCTCAGGAATGGCAGGCTTAGTCACACGGACACTAATTATTTCAATGCCTGGAGCATATTTTGTGCAATCACCTTGAAGAGCATCTTTCATCTTTTCATCGATCTGGAAAGGTTTAACTCGACCTTAGTCACTTGATCCATACTAATTTAAGCCCACACATAGATGACATCTAGTAAACAATGAAAACTACATGACAAAGATCAGGAACGTCCTCTTCGTACAGTATAGCTGCAGCAAAAAGAAAGGAAACAGGATACCCAGTCAAAAGGCCCAGGTGAAACATCAACATCAACATCACCTTTAACCCAAACTAGTTGGGGTCGGTGGTCGATGAACCCAAAAAAGCAAGACCGAAAGAGCTATAAAAATAAAACAAAATACAATAACATAGCTATAGCAATATAAAGAAAACAAATGGCTAGGACTCGAAACGGCAATCGGAACATAGGAATTTTTGCCCCTCCACAATGTTAATCGCTTTCCTCCACTCTGTCCTAAGACAAACAAGACGCCAATCTATATCCCACTCCAACAAATCCCGTCTTACTACTTTTCCCCAAGTAAGTTTCGGCCGACCTCTCCCTTTCCTCATGTCATGCTCCCTTTAACACACTTCTGTTCTTACCGGAGCATTTAGGGGTCTTCAAAGAATATGTCCAAACCATCTCAAACGATGTTCTCTCATCTTTTCGGCCACCGATACTACTCCAACTTTTCGTCGAATATCCTCATTTCTTATTTTACCCCTATGAGAAAAGAGCTAGTGTGCAGATGACAAGTCCCCTGGTAATTGCAAGTGCTCTGTCCACTACAGAGTCTAAATGCAGGATGCCTCGATAGTACCAGGGGTACCCGGTCAAAAGGCCTAGGTGATAACCCTACCCTATAAAGGAACAAGCCCATGTGCAGGCAACATTTCACTTGGTAAATGTAATTGCTCTCCCCACTCCCATGTAAATGCAGGATGCCTCAATAGCATCCTCTTACCTGATCGAACACATCAATGTACACTTGCTGCAGGGAATGCGAACTGCAGAACTGATTGATTTCATGGTGGATCTTGTCATAAATCCACGTGTGGTCGTATTGCACTCCATAATTGAGCAGTGTTTCATACACATAATCCTTGTGGAGGCGATTAACAACCTGTAATAGCCAATGCACAAGTTAGAAAAGAAATCACGGTACACACATAAAGTTAAATAATACAACTCAAAAGCCTTGCCTCTATTTTCTCAAAATTTATCATGACACCTCCTTTAGTCCCACATGGAATATCCCTCACCTGCATATGGGGAGCCAAAAAGGAAATGCAAGCTGAAATAAACATTACATCGACAAGGAAATACATAGCTAAATATAAGCAAACAGCCGTACGCATGGTAACCAGAAGCACAACCTGATCTGTCTGTAGAGTCACTTGAACAGGCTCGTACTGAGTTACAAAGGGCATCTTTAGATGAAAGCCTGAAAAATGAAATCAGCGCTGCAAGAATCCAAAGAATCCTATGCAAGCAAGCAAAAATAGATAACCATTAGCCAAAAGTGGTGCAAAACTGTACCTGGATCTGTAATCGTTTTTAGTAGCGCACCACCTCTCCAATATACACCAACATGGCCTTCTGGCACTTGGTGAAGAATACTAAAGCTGTTTTTGATGGTTGATGTTGATGGAATAAGGATCTACAATGAAGTCATGATTCACTGTTAGTCTCTCAAGACCACCAATTTAAGCGCATCTTCTAGCTTGACAAAGCTTTATCGTTTTTTCAACATATCACAGTGACATGCGGCAATAGTGTGAATAAACTGAAACCAAAAGAGATTGAAAGTCCTGCTTCCACTTTCGACACGGAATGACAAAGGCTTCGCTTTTCAATTTTTTTTTTTTTTTTAATTTTGCCTTCTGTTTTCTTTTGGATGAAAATTAAATGCTTCTTCGGACATGTTATGATACGAGCATACACCATGCACCTAAGAACTACTTCTCCACAGCATGAGACGATAAGAGGCTGCTGCACAACACTAATTTGGAAAGATTGGCTCAATTATAAACTTAGTTTCTCTAACATTCCTTCTCATTTATTATTCTAGTATACTCCTCATCTCCTAGATGCAGAAAACAACAGAACCATTCACCAAAAGCTTAAATATAGATGCGTAAACTTTGCCTTTGAATGCCTCAAATGCGAGAAATTCCAGTTTCCTGTGTGTGTAATGTCAACGCCGTGTATGATACATCAGAATGCCTCAAGAAATACGCAAAACTTGGCATACGACAGCATATCTAGAGAGTACTAATATTCTTTACAACATACTACTGCTGTGCAATAGAAAACACCTGTATGAACTTTCTATTCTTTCCCTTTTCTAACTTCTAATCTCTTCATCTTCTCTTATTCTGGGACTTAGATGGAATGAGCCAGGTACATTAGGTTGAGACTGCATGGTGTGATTAGATTGAGACTCAACCCAAATCATGACGTCAATCAACAAGATATTCGCCGAAGAAGTCATAAACGAAGTGTAAGAACCATGAGACTCAGAAAATAACACCACAGGTAACTATAGGAAACCCTAAGCCACCTAGCAGTCAGCTAGAAACTTGGACATCCAACTCCAAGAAATGTGGCGAAGTAAGTCTCAAATTCCTCAGATGATCAGCGTCTTAAGCGTCATTTTAGTGGAATGTTCGGTCATTAGTGCAACATTCTGTCACCGTCTTCAGCAATTAACCAACAAAAGAGGCGCGGCACTGTCAGTGACAGCAGTGAGAAACTCAAAAAGATTTCGATTATACACAAGTTAGCCAACCCTCAGCCTTCAGCAACAAAGAGAGACTCGTCAACATGATCGACGAAGCAAGGGGGACCAGATTCGAACAGCAAATCTAGAGAAAGCAGGAAGTGAAATGACAAGAGCTAGAAACAAGCACACGGAATCACGGGAAGCATCATAGAGGAACTACGCAGTGCACATTTATGATCGTGAAGATGTTTGCGAAAAGGCCTGAAAGAAAGAGCGAGCGAGGGATGGAACGTTTAAGTACAAAGAGCGCGATGGCGACAAAGGAGAAGAGGATGGTGAGAAAGCCAGAGCCTTGGTCGGGAGGAGGGCGCTGCGGCTGCGGCTGCGGCTGTGGCTGCGGCTGCGGCGGCGGCCGAGGGGCCGCGACCGGCGGGGAAGGAGGGGTTCCATTCAGTGGGTCCATGGCGGTTGCGACTCGGCTTTGAACCGGGGAAACTTTTACTCTTTTGCTCTGAAAAGTGAAAGCCAGACAATGCCGATGGTTCCCTCCGGTTGAAGGCCAAGGGATATTTGTAAGCAACACGAGCTCAAAAATAACCGCAAAGGAAGATAAGCCCGACCCGAGTCTCTTGGGCCGCCCGAGAAGCACTCAGCGCTTAATAATCTGAGTTTCGTTTTTCTCCGAAACCTCAGTGGAATCGAACCACTAGAGGTTGCTTCCTTCGCAGCAAAGAGAAGCTTCCTCGTACAAAGCCCCGAAGACCCAACCGCCAAAAAAAAAGGATATCCAAAGACTCGAAATTCTACGTCGTCGAAGTGAATTTCGTCGTAAAGGGTTTGGCCAAGCGATGTTGACGCATCGAAGAAGTCGTCAGGAATCCGAAGCCTTCGTCGAAAAGACTGTCAGCTCTTTGGATCAATTTCTCTGAGGGCTCGATCGGGACGCAAACGTGAGGGAGAAGTCGGGGGAGGAGCCAATGTCGTAGCATGTTCTCAACCGAACAACGTCATCGTTCATTTCTTCGTAACGCGAGGTTATGATAAAGCCGACGTTATTAACGAAGGAATCTCACATCGATCATTCGTGAAATAGACCGATGGTCAATTATATTTATACATGAGAGGATAAACCTCGCGTGCTTTAAGTTAACTTTTGGACTAAAGAGACCTAAGACCACCCAACAAGATTTAGGACCTTTTATGTGAGGGGGAGATTATTAAGTTGTCCCACATTTCTCGTGGCATGTTTATTTTGTGGAAAATGAAATATTTAAAAATTATTTTTAAAAAAATATTGTTGGTATCCTTTATAAAAATAAATGAACGAAAAATATTTTCATTGTTCATGGAAATATTTAAACATAATTTATTATCGATAACAAGAAATACTTTTCTTGATTGATTATTTCAAGTAATGTAAGTAATTATTTTAGAATAATATTTTCATAATCATTCACTTTCCGTTAAATAAATGGAGGTAGCGTGTCTTCTTTGCGTTTTTTGAATCTTCCTTGAGGAGGACCTCGAGTCAAGGTGGCAAATGGTAGCGGCGATCTTGATCTAAGGCCCTAGGGCGGCTGGCGACCTTAATTAGATCGAGATCACATGCCGCATTAAGGCTTGGACAACCCTCGACAATGGAAACGAAGAGCGGTGCGATCGGTCGTGGGGGTGGAGAGAGATTAGGGCTTAATAAAGATAAATATCAAATTGATTATAAAATGATTTGCAAAATTAATTTACAAAATGACGTGTCAAATTGTTTTTTTACTGTTGAATATGACCAGTTTGTTTAAAAGCACACTAGCAAATCCAACGAACCACTGTAGTAAATCAAAGTTTTGTTAACAAGTCCTAATAATCTAGCATTGCGACTTTTGTAAGTTGTAGGATTTTGAGAAATTAGGATTTGGTATGTGGGTAATAATGTGAATCATGAACATACGTGTCATTTTTTTTATGTGTAAGACTTTGGGTGGGTTTGGTTCAGATTTGAAATGAGGTTTATGGAAATGCAAATGCCTTCAACCTAAAGGGATTTAGGAAAATGCTAATTGCATTTGGTAAAATCTCATTTGAAAATGGGCTTTAGATTAAATGGTGTTTAGTAAAAAAAACATTCCAAAGGGGCTTTGAATGTAATTTTTTAATTTTTAATTAAAAAAATTACCCATTGCGAGACCGACGAAGAAGATAAATAGTAAAAAGGGGTGGGCAAAATCGAAAATATAGGGAATTGATGAGGTTAGTTTTGAAAGAAAAAAATCTCTTAGCATTTGATCAAATCTTTGAAAGCTCAATGCCGATCCCTACCAAAGCATTAGGCTCTCGTTTTTTCCAAACCGGCATTTGGTCAAATGCTAGTTTAAAATTGAAGCAAATGCTTCAACATTCTCCCAATGGGCAAATTGAAAGCCCTTGGGATCTTGAACCAAACCCACCCTTTGTCCTAAGAAGATGAAAAATGATGGGTTTAGTTTTATAAAGTGATATGATGGTAATAAGATAAAAGGCGATTAATCAATATTTATGAATTAAATTCACATCAATACAAAGTGCTATTTTTGCACATACCTCGATTGCGATTCCATTAATCCGGCGACTAAAGTTTATTGTTCGATCAACGTTCTTCACGTGGCAAAGAAGAGAGAATTCTTATGAAAAACTCGAGCTACTTCTTTCGTTTATACATTATGAAAACTTGTATCTCTAAAAGAAACAATGGCATTTTTGTTTATTCTACGAAGATTTGATTAAATCAGCAATTTTTCTGGGCATTCCCAACATTATTGTGGAGTTAGACTCTCAAGCAGCAATTGCACTACTTAAGAAACCAGCTATCTCTTGCCGTTGTGGTGACATCCAAATATTTCGAATTCGGAAATTGTTGAAGTACTTCAACGAGTCAAAATTCTTCATGCTCTTAAGGAAAATAATTCGTGTGCAAAACTGTTAGCAAACTGGATCATTCGAACCTGCGATGTACATGTCCCTCCGACATTAGATATGCCATCAATAAGTTTAATTTATCTATTGATAGGAAATCACTATGGCTTAAGCTTTGTTAGCCCAGTGTTAATATCATAATTGGATTTTGCTCCTTTTTCTTGTAAAAAAAATCAATAATTTTGTGTAATCGTATATTTTAAATTATTTGAAGAAATACATTTCTTAGAACGGTACCCAAAATTCTATCGTCACCGCCCAAGCAAGATGGCGGGAAGCAGCTTTAGGCCGGTATGATAACACTTCTACTTCTTAATTTCTTTGCCATAAGTCAATCTAGGAGAGAAATCTATTTGGTAAAAACATTTCTCAAGTAAAAATCCGTTTGGTAAAAAAATTGATTTATGACAGGATTTTTCACTTATGATAAGATTTTTGCCAATTTTAAGAAGTAAAAAATTTTAACTTCTCGCTCCGTAATTATTTCTTGGATCACACTCACCTGCTGACATGCCTGTCGCCACCAACCGCACCACCGTTGCCGTCGTCGCTCGCCAACCGCCGCCGGTCGCCACGCCCACCACCGCTGCCTCGTCGCGCCCACCACCGACGCCGCCAATCGCCGCCACTCACCCGCCAACCGCCGCGCCGCTCGCCAACCGCCGACTATTGCCGCTGCCGACCATCGCCGTCGAAGATTTTGTTAATAATATTTCAAAAATAGAAAATTTTAATTATTACCAAATGAATTTTTCTGATTAGAAGTTAATCTGAAGCAAAAATTGATTTTTGATAGAAAATTGTTACCATGCCCCTCCTTGACGTCCGGGCAATGGCGCAAGAAGCACGCGCCGCTGTACCGCGTGTATGATTCCTCTGTGAAAATGGATGAGCGAGAACCACACACCATACACCGACTGTAACAGAAACGAAGCACGCAAGAGTACTGTCTCAGCGGGTCTCGTCGCCCGCGGGAACGCACAGCTTCCACGACGCAAATGCTTTGACAAGAGCATCTGCCACTGGACGACGGCGGCGGCGACGACGACGACGACGATGCTGACATTATCCGCCGTTCCTTCGCCAATCGCCGCCAGTGCCAGAGCTGACGCGTTCCCTCCCTTCCTTCCCAAACAGGTGGAGAATATCAAGGATTCTTACGCTCGCAAGCTCGCCTCTCGCATCGAGAGGCTTCCCGTGCGTACTTTCTCTCTCTCTCTCTAGCTTTTCAACTCGTGCTTTCGTGTAATATGACTTGATTTCCATCACGGTGAATGTTTCGAGGTTGTCTCAGTTTATGTTGTAATTTCTTATGCGATTGTTGCTGATTTTAGACGGTGGGCAGATAGCGGCAGCTTTTCTCACGACATTAGGCGCATAATGTGCTTTTGTTGTTCTGCTTACTCAAGTTTCTCGGAGCCAAGTCGTTGACCATCATCGCTTTTCACTGAACTGGCTAAAGACACACTTCAAGAGATAACGAAATGTATGACAGACACCGGTTAAGGTCTTCCCCACACAGCATGACAATTCCTAGACGACGCAGAGGAAATTCATTTCTTATTGCTGCATTGGAGATTAACCATTGTTTCAATTCAATTTTAACACAATTTAACATATGGCATGACCAGAAAAGGAACTTCTCATTGTTGTTGATCCAATGTTCTGTTGCTCGGCTCAATGCAGGTAAACTTCTCAGACAACTGCATCATGAGCAGCTGTGTGAAGCCACTAGTAAAAGGAGAGACTAATCCAGTGGTCCTGCTACATGGTTTTGACAGGTACTTAGTGTATCTGGAGTTCTGTAAGAGTAAGCTTATGGTCACTCTTCTTCTGATGCATATTTGTCCTGCAGCTCCTGTTTAGAATGGAGATACACATATCCGTTGCTTGAGGATGCTGGTCTGGAGACTTGGGCCATTGACGTTCTTGGTTGGGGTTTCTCTGATCTAGGTGAGATTTTATGCCTCTTCTCTAGGCTGAATCTTCCGAGCATCCAAGTCTCTCTGCGTTCTGCAAATTGCTTCAAGGTTCTTTCTTTTGCATGTGAAAGAACAACTTCCAGCGTGCAATGTGGCAAATAAGCGCAACCATTTTTATCAGGTATTTTTCATTTCAGGGCATCTTTTTGTCCTGAAAGAAAACTCTTTATTGAGAAAGCTGTGAGCCCCTTGTTTGACTGACGGAAGAATTGCAAAGTTCAACCAGATTTCAATTTTTCTTCTGTCTTTGCGTTTTGCGCCAGGGACAAAGCACCCCAACCCCTCACAGGGTAGAGGGTGCTCGGTGGCACCATCTTTGTTTAATTTAGTGCCCTGCCAATTCGTGTTTTATAGTTGTCACTGGTTGTTAAGAATTCAACGAACTGTCAGTTGCAGTATGAAATAAAGAAGAAAAGCTACATAAAAACAGAAAGTTGCCATCCGTACTCCTATTGTTGAAAACTGTTTTATGTTTTATTCGGTTTCGTGTAGTCAAACTTTTCTCGTTTTTTGTATGGGGTGTAGCTCTGGAAGTCCTATATCAAGAAGCCAATGATATTGGTCGGGCCAAGCCTTGGTGCTGCTATTGCAATCGATTTTGCAGTCATCCATCCAGAGGCAGTAAGTACTTCTACATATACACAAGTTAGCATTGCTAATGTAAACTATTATACTCAAATTGGATTAGAAAGAGTAACTTGGTGCTAAATGATTCAACTTGTCCAGGTTGAAAAGCTAGTTTTGATTGATGCCAGTGTATATGCTGAAGGCACAGGGGATATGGCGAACTTACCTAGAGCTATTGCCTATGCTGGTGTAAGTTCTACCCCTGAAGGATTCAAAACTTCATTTATACGTATATTGTCAGTCCACGTTCTAGTGAAGGTGATGTAGTTATTATCTGCTTCGGTTTAAACTTTTCATCCATTTTCATGCAATTTTCTTGGAGCTTTGAACATCCAGTGACCAGATTCTTAGCTGCTGAACTTCTGGCGAGTTTTAGCTTGTTTTTAGAACTTACTTAAGGCTTTGTTTAAGGAAAGGGAGATAGTTGTAGCTGCGCAGCTTACTAACAAACAGAGTGTGTGTTTGGGTTAGCTGTGGCTTTGGCATTTGACTTTGGCACATTGTTGTCGAGACCCCTTACACCTTGCGAACCGCGATCGAGTATAGTGTTTCAAAATTGGGTGCTTCTTGATAGCATGTGCAACCAAAAAACTTAAAGACATTTGGTGGAGAGAGACGGCATATATATTAGGAGCATATAAATCGTAAAAACAAGTGATGTGTGATGCTTTAGCACCCCTCTCATATGTAAACTAAAGTAAGAATGACAAGTGGAATTCAGGAGGAGCCTCACATGCGAGAAATATATCCAGGCAAAACCTAGATCTGATACATGTCAAAAAATCTAACCCAAAAGCTTAAATCCTAGGTGAAGGGAGGACACATGCAAGAAAATCATATAAATCGTATAGATAAGCGACATGAGATACTTCAATTTTCTTAATTTTCAGAATTGTCGGATCGCGAAAGTTGGCTATGCCGAGAGATCACACCACATTTTTGCTCTACGTAAAGATACGAAATAGACTAATTGGTGTGGCTTTGCTGAGAACTTGAGATTGCATTTTCTTGACCTAACAGACTTTTGGATTTGTAAAAACAAAGTTGTACAAGTACCAGTTTACTTGATTAATCGTAGTCAAAGTTACACATCACTTTCAAATTCAAAGCAACTATAACTAAAGATGCTATTACCTTTGCGTAATGAATTGGTGATGATTCCAACCGATGGTCCAGAACGTTCTGCTATCCAAATTAACAACTTGACTAAGCCTAACTCTAACAATCTCTAACTTGAAGCTGTGTGACATGTCTTTTTACTTTTGTGTCAAAAGCTTTAAGTTTGGAGGCCAAAGTCCCCACAAACACACTCCTCATGCCGTGGTTTGGAGAACAGCAGAGGTCATCTGGATATTTCTACAATCTATGGCTTCATTCTGGAACTGAGAATTTTATGAGCTCCCAGAGGAAAAAAAAGGAGGAAAAAACCTAGAGCTTTAATTTTTGTTTCCATGAGGACTGAGGAGCCTCCTGCATATCCTTCGCCCGAGGACACCCAGTAGTATTACTTACAGTTACAGTAAAATTATGCACGGTGTGAAATTAATGTAAAATATGTTACAGGATGTTGCTAGAGTAAGATGACATAGAGTCTATGGCAACTCCAAAAAGTATTGTGACATGTATACCTCAGTGCATCATAAAGAATGAATTTCATATATCTGCAAATAAAATTTTACTGAATTTTTTGGGTCAATCAAACTCAACACTGTTGAGTTTGCTAGTTTAACTTAGTACTAAATAAACTCCAGAGAACTTTTGCAACGCATTAGTTAATTAATTTGTCATGAAAGTAATCGCATAACTTCCACGCAAAACTATGGCACTTAGGGAAAAATTCCCCATGTAAGGAGTGTTGCGAATAAGGGGCAAACTTAACAGTTTCTAGTTCCTTCATGCTGCAATAACAACAACAACAAAAGCCTGGTCTTTCTAAGCGGAGTTCGCCTATGATCTTGTATGCTAAATGAGATGATTTACTATATATATATATATATACTTCCCCCTGATTTTGATTTTTTGAGACTCAGTAGATCAGATGAGAGAGTTGTTCTTGTAACAGGTATCCATATTGAAGAGCTTGCCTCTCCGCTTCTATGTAAATGTTTTGGCATTCAGTGGTCTTCCACTCAGCACCAACTTAGATTGGACTAATGTGAGTCTTCGCCGCATTACTCATGAGATGAGGCCTTTGCACTCATGATACCCGGGTCTTCTTTCCGGTCATGCATCTTCAAGACACTGAAGAGATGAATTTGTATTTTATCCTAATAAAATCTAGGTAGGGAGGCTGCATTGTCGGTATCCTTGGTGGGAGGATGCTTCAGTTGATTTCATGCTTAGTGGTGGATACAATGTGACTGACCAGATTAATCAGGTATGCAGAATGATGTATTCCCATCTATTGGCAACTTTGTTTGTGGTGCATATAGAATTTCCTGAATATTCTGACCAAGATAAAGCAAACAGTGAAGGGTCATTCCTTATGGCCTGATGCCCAGACTCAAAAGCATGGGACATCATCATACCCAAAGGCTACAATGGCAGATTGTTTTGCATCTAGCACGACAGTCTGTACTAATTCCAAGTTCGATTGACTTCTTATCAGAAAAGACAAACATTTTGTCAGGCTTCCGAAGTGTCAGTGTTTCATATTCTTCGCTGAGCCTGAGGCTGCAATATGTGCCCAGCTGCAGATCCTTCACTTCTTTTTATGCACTTTATCTTACAAAATCTTCAAATTGGATCTTTGCTTTCTTTTCCTTGGTAAGAGCATCCATTCCTGTAACACAAGCAAATTCTTTTAATAGATAACTCACTTGAAACGCCGTTTTCATGAGTCTTCTCCACCTCCCTTCAGCTCCTTTCTCGCTCAGTTTCTGGGAGATTTTTGAAGAATGTGTTACAGCTACTTTCAGTTCATATCTCGCATTTCTTGTATGCTGTAACTCTTTTATTAAAGTTGAGCGACTTATTTAGGGGATCCCTCCCACATGCAAGCAGCAAAGTTGCTCTCGTCCTTCAATCATTGAGCTTGTCTATATGTCTTATTTGCAAATTCAAGAAAGGTAGTCTCAAAGTTGATCAAAATCTTGGATATGCTTTTTAGTTGTTTTTCGGGTGCTGACTATAACTTGCTATCACAGGTGAAGCAGAGAGCACTCATCATATGGGGAGAGGATGACATAATTATCAGTAACAAATTGGCCGTGGTCAGTTCTTGTTCTCTTTCTTAAATTATAGTTAGCTAGCTCCTACTAAGGAGATGATCATCCATTTCAAGTTTTTGACTAGTATAAAAAGCTTTTTTTTTTTGGTAAGGTAGTATAAAAAACTTTTGAAATTTCCTTTACCAATTAACTGGATTACTTCAAATTATTCATCCAACCATGCAACTCCGAAAGTTCCATGTTCAGTTGTAGATTAATAATTTCTATTCTACTTTCTGCAGAGACTGCATGATGAGCTGCCGAACTCAATTCTTCGCCGGATACCAGACTGCGGCCATCTTCCTCATGTGGAGAAGCCAAACATCGTCGCCAATTTGATAGCTGACTTTGTGCAGGAAGATAGCACTAAAGAAGCTGAATTTGTTTATCTAAACTGAAATTTACTCGCCAACGTTAGCTCTTAGAGGATTGGTGGTCTTCGTCACAGGGATCATCAGCAACATACGGTATTCCACCGCCTTAATCTATCCGTTCTGCGACCTTACTTAATTACTGTTCGAATTGCATTTTCATTTCGCGCACTCAACTGAAACTGCCGAGACTGACCGTGCATCTTCTTCGCGATAGACTGACATTTACATTCATCGCTTGAAAGTCATGCTCACTTTTCCTTGGAAGAAAAATGAAAATCCCAATTGATCCCCCATGAATGAGTCGTATCAAGTGTCTGTCGACGTTAACCTTACGTTCGAACTGCTAGCTGAAAAATCAGCGGACCCGAAACGGAAATGTATAATTCTTAGTAGCTTATTCTAAACTCTGCCTGATTTTACTGTTCCAATTTGCATAGTGTACATTCATTTCCTTGTAAATTACAGCCTCTTCAATTTCTCTGATAATTTACTTACCTTGCAAAATGATGAATTTTTCTTAGTTCGTCATAGAGATTCCTTATTATTAGTTTCCACCTCATATGATTATTATCTCTTTACCTCACATTGCCATTTCTTATAATATCATACAAGCGTTCCCTTTCCTCATTCCATCATCGCATAATTTAGGTCAGCCGACACTTTGTCAAGGATTTAAAATCTTAGAGGCGTGAACGGCAAGGAACTTATCAAGACAATAAGAAAAAGAGCACGGCAGTAACACCACCAGTTATACATTATTAAGTAACAAAAAATACTACTACTCTCTAAATATACAGCAATAATAAATCTCTTAACTAAAAAGGAAAAAGATCAGCTCTCTTCTGCCCCACCGGTGGTCGTGTCACCACTCATGAGAAAAACAGGAATCGAATTCCCAACCCTCCCCTTTTTTTTATCACACAGGGAGGAAGATGACAAGAAAACCCTAGTGGGGTCTGGCCCTTTGAGTTTGATGATATGATTCCCCAAATACCAAAAAGATAATGCCAATCCCATGGCATTCCTGGCGAATCTCCTCCTCAGATCAAACCCCAAAGGTTGTACCTCCCCTCCCTCCTCTCTCTTTTTTTTCCCCCATCTTCTGTGGTCCTTCAGGCCCACAACGCCAACGAGAGTGAAAACCAGAAGGTGGTGGTAAGAGCAAGGACCGTGCTTGCTCTTTGGATGGACATGGAGGCATCATTGCTGTCGGTGATGCTAGTAGGACCCAGTCCTGTGCCGCTGTTGAACACCGGGGTCGAGCTCGGGGTGGTGGTCGGTGTGGTGGAGGTTGTCGGCGTGATGCTTGTTGAATTGCCGGTGGTCGGCGTGGTGCCTGTTGTAGGAGTGCCAGTCGGTGTGGTGCTTGTCGAAGGGGTGGTGCTCGTGGAACTGTATCAAAAGAAGAAAGAAAGGAGGAAAAAAAAAAAAAAACACAAGGATCAATTGAGGTCCCCAAGTAAATGAAAGACACAGCTGAAGTTACCAAGATTTTTCAACGAGTGATTACTTCTCTAGATTGAGATAAAAAAAGCAAACATGATGCTGTCCCATCATGCGAAGATAAACAAAGAAAGGAACATAGGGTGTGTGGGAAAATCAATATCAGGGACAGCTCACATCCCGACCAATATGGGACACACAACAATGAGGCACGGGCTACACTTTTTCCTAACTAATTGACCCAAAATTCTCAACCCGTGATGAAAAAGGTCTTTGATGGCATCTTTGTTCATGGGTCGCAAAATCCCCCAAGTAAAATCTCTCGTCTACGTATAGATCAAGCTCGCTTCTATTCTAGAGAAGCAGCAGCAGGAGAGAAAACAGAGCAAACGGATCCAAGAACTGGATTCCGATTCTGGACTTTACTTTTCATGTTTTCCCACCACTACCAACAAGAATAATCTGAAAAAGATTTGATCTTTGAGCCCTACTAAGTCTAAAAGCCATCGGGTTCACTGCAGAAAGTAGGAACTTAATCTGGGTATGAGACTCTCTCTACTCAGAAGGTTGAGCACAAAGGGCTTTTCTTCAGAGCCCTTGTAAGGTGGACAAAAATGATTTTTCCTTAAATGATGATGATCTGTGCTGCCGAAGAGTAATGGGATGGTAATCTGGGAATTCTCTCTTTACTGGAGAATCAAGAAACTAGAAGTAGCATACCTGGCGCTTGTAGGATACACACACCCAGAAGCTTGATCTGTACATAGACATCAGATTCAGACATATGAGAAAGGGAAAAGACATTGGCAACCCATCAAACATCCTACACTATTAAACCCAAGACAAACACTGAAAATTAGAAAGCCCCAAATGATTGAACAGAGAACAGAATCTCGATGGGTCTTACTGGGAACAGAGGCTGAAGTGGTGGCAGTCCCAGAGAAGTCACAGCTACCGGTGACTTCGCCTTTCTTCTGGAAGTAGCTGTTCACAGCATAGTTGCAATGATCCTTGACAGTGTTTGGGTTGTAACAAGCCCCGTTTTGGATGATTGGACTGCAATCAGCACCGGCTCCACAAGCATAGTCCAGGGTCTTTTGCAAAGCTGAATCGCTCACCCCGTCTTTGCAGATACAGTATGTTGCACCTAAACAAAGGCAGAGACAACAAAGAGGAAGAGAGAAGAAAAGAAGGACCATCATTGAACAGTCAATTCAAAGAAGAACTGAATCACTTCTTTAAGAAATGCTTTCTGCTAATCCAGGAGATGAGAGAAATCTGGACATGATCTGTTTCTGTGACCAACCATCAACTGGGTGAAATAAAACCCTTTTCTGCCAGGGACTAATATTTCCCTTTTTGTTTCTTGGCCGCAAACAGGAACCAGTTTCTCAACAAAGATGAAGAAAAAATGAGACGAGAGGCAAGAGATCTCTTCGGAACCCGAAACAAGATGTGGCCATCTATCACATAAGAGTGAAATTGCTCCTCTCCATATAGCTTATGAAGGTCGGGGAGTTGAAGAAGACAACAAGATTGGGAGTAAAAGAGGCAGAACAATATAGAAGCTTACTTGAACAGCCGGCCATGGCCAAGAGAAGCATCAAAAAGGCTAAGAAAGCCATTTCTGGTTGCTGGACTGGCAACAATCAGATCGAGAGAGCCCTGGATGAGATTGATTATGTGAAGATGGCGATCTTTGAGTCCTGTGTGTGCTCGAGATCGAGAGAGTTCTAGACAAGAATACGAGAGTGACGGGGGGTGGCTATGGTGGGTGGTGGCGTCGGCATCTCCTTTCAGGCCTTTTATGTGTCCCCAGAACGTATTTAACTACGGCCTCTGTAATTAGTACCATATGCTATTATAATAGTTCTGCTGAAGGTGGGCGACACAGTCCGGGACTGGCGAACCGACATTAGAGCAAACCCAACTTTTTTATTTGTATATTTTCTCCGTCCACCAAAAGAATTCTCCGTTATCTGATATTGCTATTCAACTTTTTGTCCGTTTTGGAGCAATAGTGAAGCCCAACCTTAGCCAGGTACGAGACTGCTTGTCCACTCCTCTCGAACCGTCTCAAACCCATGTGCACTGTGCAAAAAAGCATGGTCCATCCGGCATCTACCTCGAGGTACTGTACGTTTAACCTTAATTTGTTCATTCCTTTCGTCAAAAGTTTTGATTTTTATCGTAAATCGCCAAGTATTTTGCTACAAGAAGACAAATGTATCACACTACTGTCAGCTTAAGGAACAATGAACACGGCCATTAAAAACTGTCTGACTAAGCTTTCCTTTTAGGAGATGGATCTCGTCTCTTTTTCTCCGCAGAGGTATAACATCGCGGCCAAAGACAAGGACGGTGATGGAAGACGGCGAGGGGCATCGACAAGGCTCCTCCGACTGCTGCCCCATGCATGCGGAATAATCATGTCACTACTGGAGGGACGCATCTCGCAATCTCGCGATGATGATATCGTAAGCAAATACAAACTCTAGAAATTACTACACGATTTTATCTTGCTCATCCTAACTCTCAATTAGATGCTCGCGTTCGTCCTCAACCCACCATGTCTACTAGGCTTTCATCTCTCATTAACACTGTATCGGCTTTCAAACCTCGTTTTAATCCGTACTTGTTAGTTAGAATTCCAGGACTACAATATCACGTAGGTTAATCTCCTAAACATGACTTGGAATGATCACCAGTGGAAAGGTACTTGAGAGTAATCACAAGCATGATTACTAGTGTAAAGAAATGGACGCGCTTAATAGACAACGATTTGGCGGTGGCGCAGTGGTGATCTGAGTTGGCTAGAAAATGCATTGCTTTCTTCTTTTTTCCAGAAAGAAGATGCGTAGCTTTCTTCTTTTTGATGAAGGGCGATGAAAGCAACCCTCCCACATATGCAAAGTTGAAATAGGTAGACAAATAAAAGATTTGGAAAAATGGATACTTTAAGCATATAACTGTAATTAACTTTTTGCTTCTCGTACTATTAGCGCAGCGAAGTCATCAATGTGAAGAGGAAAAAAAAAAAAGAAACACTCCTTAGCGGCGCCCGACATATGCTAGCTTAAAGATTGAATAGTAGTTTTCTAATTAATCTCGTGGCCGTCCTTAATTTAGTACTGTCCGAGTGTGAAAACAGACGAAAGATGTCTGGAGTCCTAGACGCTGTGCAGAGACCTGAAGTAATTTTTTGATTGTTCCTCAAGCTAGACAAGTTTCGAGGAACACTTTTGCTTTCGATTGTTTCGATCGGCCCAGAAAGATTTCCTCCGCATTACTTAATCACTTTGGTGAAAAGGGTTTGACCTGTTTCTACTTACTAAGCACTTCCTTAACCGTTTTAGGCCGTAACCATTTAGGGCGAGTTGTATTATTGCTGCAAGCCTTTTAACCGATCCCCTCATTCGGGTCGAATGAATCGGCAAGCTTGAGAGTCAAGATGCAACTCCTGCCTTACGGTCGTTAGTGCCCACATTTTCCGATCAACAGGCTCCTCTGATACCACTCGTAACGACTCGTGCGATCCATATGGGTCTAAGCCACCCAGAAAAAAGCAACTTCAATGGTGATTATTTAGGGGCGAGCTGCGCTTACAAATCAAGTCACGGGTCTTCTCTCGTCCGATCCAGGATCGATTTCGGTGGTACGAGCCCCACAACACCTCCCCAACAGGGCATTATTTCGCTGGGGGCATGCTAAGCAGAGAATCAAGCCAGCCAAAGAAACGAGGTCTCTGTCCACAAGTGCTAATGACTAGTCCCAATGATGAGAGAATAAGTTGGCAATCAAATGCGAACGAGAATCAAAGAGAGAAAGGGAGGAGGAGGTTGAGAAATGTAGCTTTCACTCACACTTTGTTTGTTTGTGTTTTAGGGTTAGGTGCAGCCCTCCGAAAAGGAAGAGACACTTCAAGTATTCTTTGAAAATCTGTGGTTGCTTTTGGGCGACTTTATCTCCATGGGGTCCCCCCCTATAAAAAAATAAAGTCGTTGATGGAGGGTTTGAAATTCTTTGCATGCCGAATGAAGGACAACCGGACCAAGAGCAAAGGTGAGATGCTCTATCGTGGTAAAACATACTCTCTCCGCTCGATCGGAAAATATTACCAGAAAAGCCATAAACATATTAGAATTGTGATACTCCAAGCCTAAATTTCTTTTTTTTTTTTTATCAATCCAATCTTAAACCTCATTTTTTTTTCATAAATTGAATCCTAATCCTATTGCATTCGTGTTAGTTACATACTATCCTGTTAATTTTGGTGAAAATCACTAATACGTGAAAGATCGGCCGACCCTTAGCCCCGAAAAAGAAGAAAAGAAAATCGAAAAGAACAAATAAAATATTATTAAAATATTATTATAATTGTCACATCATTGTCGGGCGTGCCACGTAAGAGAACTTGCATGTTAGCGATTTTGGCTGTAATTGATCGGATGAATTGAAATATGCAAAAGATTTATGATTTAGGTTTGGTAAAATTATAATAAATTTAATTTTTTTTTGGGGGGATGATTTTCCCCCTATTGATCCGAAGCAGTCAAGATCAATCACAATCGATGAGGAATAAAGTAAGGAGGAGGCCGGTCACCAGCTATACGTGTCACTGTATAACCAGTTGAACCCACCATGTAAAATCTCATGAAGGAGCCAAAAAGTTGGACTGATCACTAGGCAAGACTTTCAGGCGAAGATCGCTGAGAACGGCATGGACGAGTGTAAAAAGCAGAATTATGTTGCGGCTCCTTGACCGTTTTTATGGAGGCTGTCGAAGCTCGGCACGCTCTTCATAAGAGTCGTGCCTTTGATTCTTGACGTTCTCGATTAGCTTTGATTAAATCAGTCCCTCCAATAGGATCAACACAACGACTAAAGTACATAGTAAGTGTCCAACTTTGTATATAACACTTATCTTAATACCAAAACTTTCAAGATAATTATTTACGCGCCAAATTTTTTTATGAACGCTCATTTTAGTGCCAACTCCGATGTGAGCCGATGTGATCTTTTTTAATTAATATTTGAGCTGGCGTAACTCGTCGAAATTGGCATTGAAATGAACTTTTTTATAAAAAAATTAGCACTTAAGAAATCGTTTCGAAAATTTTGACTTTGAAGTGGTCGTTTTTCTTAAAAAATTTAACACTTTAGTTATCGTTTTGAAAGTTTTAACAATAAAGTGAGCGCCGTATATAAGTTTTGACACTTATAGTGTACTTAAATCTTACAATAATAGTAGCCTGAAATATGAGAAATGAACGGAAAGAGACAAAGAGGAGAGGTCGCCCGCCTCAATTACGCTCACATGGTCCGGCGATCGGTACGGTGATTAAGTTTTGGGTGGCGTCTTTGTGAGGCGAATGAATGATTTGGCAATTGAGAATACGAAGTGAAGGAGACAAAGCTTTTGACTATGTTTTACGGTGTAGAATTTGTGGAAAGCATGTGTTTGAGTTCATGCCAGAGATAGCGGCGTAGAGATCGAGCTATCTAGGGTGCTTATGGTAACATTTGTGTTCCCGTGAACAATTTCTTTTTAGAAACATTTTCCTTTTCTATTTCTAATCCCTGAATAAGTTTATGAGCAAAAGGACGTGTTTGGTGACTGTACAAACTTTCTATTACCGGAATAAGAAAAAAACATAAATGCGTTTGGTACAATCCATTAAAAAATAACATTGGCGGTGGTGATCGATGGTCGCAAGCAGTGAACCGGCGAGTGGCAATCGATGGCGAGGGCAATTGTCGGTGGGCTTGTGATTATATAGACAAGTATTAAGTTACATTGATCTTAATTTTCAAAAATTTACAAAGAAGCTATTTTTTTTTGTTTTTATTTCTTGTTTCTGTTCTAAATCTATTCTCCGACCATTAACTTGTTCCCAACACAAACTTTTTTTTTTGCTGTTCCGTGCAACAAAGAAATAGAAAAGCAGAGAATCGAAACGTAAGAAAGAAATCCCCATACAGGGTCCATGGAACGCCCGCAAGCCCCACGAACCGGTTTAGTCCGGACCTTTGAATTGCGCATGTGACCCTCACCGAGAACTGCTCGCACACAATTCGCAAGATTCAAATAGATTTATCTCAAGATTTCGAGCTAGAAATCAGCCGATGCCCCAACCTACTATCCAATCTTGAGGGGTCTTATAATGAATTTAAGACGCATTATCTCCACAATTCAAGGACGTCGAGAGCAATTAAATTATATCAAGACACCAAACGTGTTTGCTAGGCGGAAATTCAGGGCATCACCACCACAAGTATTCAATCTGAAAATAAAAAAAAATCAATCTCAACCTTATTTTCCTGACATACTCAATATTTTCACCTTCTCCTGAGCAGTGCCCGCGTTGGATAGGAAAGATACGTTGGACAACCAACTTTTCGGAAACCGAGACTTATTTCAAACTCGGTCCCCCATTGAAACGGGCCGGATCAGTAAGGGTGTGGAAAATGAAAAGAGGCCAAAATAAAAGAAATATTGATATTAAGAAATTTTTACTTCCGAATAAGAAGTAATATTAATTTTCTAATTTTTGGAATTGACGTGAAAGTAACTTGAAGTGGATATTTGCTTCGAAGTAGAAATGTAACGTTGCATAATCAAACGGGTTTTAACCGGAAGTTATATTGTTAAATGGATTTCAAGCTCAAAAGACTTTGAAATTCATTTTCAAAAGTATCACCACAAGAGCTCTAGACTACCAATTTAAATCAAGCTATGTAATAATATTTCAGGGTGAGAAAGCTATTGGATCGTTAAGCTTAAGCTCGTATCTGCAAATGTATATTCTGTAATTCACGAATCAATCGAGAACAGTAAATATTCTTTTTTTTTTCTAGGAGATCATACTTCCACAAAAAAGGAGAAGAAGAAGAAGAAGGAAGAGGATAATGGAGGGCCTGCAAGCGAAGCAAACCAGAAGAAATTCTGAGAACTGGGCGAAAAGGGCATCTATATAAAGCTTTAGAAAGATAGATGCTTCTTCCTCTTATCTTCTTTTCATCTCTTTTCCCCTTTCCGTTTTCACTTTCTTTCTTCGTGACTTTCGTTTCGATTCCCCTTTGTTTTTTTATCGGCATTTTGGGGGGAGGCTGTCCAAAAGACCAAAAGGTTGTTCTCCACACACGTGGTGGTGTTGTGTTTGCAATGTCTCGTGGACAAGACACGACTACTGCCCAAAAAAAAAAAAAAAAAACAACAAAGATTTTGCTCTAATTTTGAGGTGATGTCCTAAGCGATTTTTGGACTTTGGCCCAATGTAAAGTTTCTATCAAATGGTATTTGTAGTTGACCTAGAACTAGGATGCCACCAAAGTAACTACGTTCGTGCGATAACACTGAGCATGGAGCAGAGTTCGTTGTATCTTTCCTTTTCTCTTATTCTGATTGTATTTTAGCGTTTAATCTTTTCCCCTTCCTTCCTCTTTCGCACGGCGAACCCGCCACTGTCGCCGTCCTCGAGAAGTGAGAACTCCATCGTTGCCTCCGAACATGATGTCGTCGCAGCCGCCGTCAAAGAAGGCCGGTTGCCGTCGCTCTTTCTTTGATGCCACCGCCATCTTTACCCCCTCTCTGGTCTTTCTCTCTACGTTTTTTCGGTTGAATGGCGTCGAAGGTCGCATGATCTCCATTTTTATAGGTTTTGCCATTTGTCATGTTGGATGGTTCGTTGCGATGTCTCAGTTTGTCTTCACTAGTCTAGTGGCTCCGGTTGTAGGTGGGGCGGTGGTGGTCCGACCATTGTCTGGTGGTCTTTGGAGTCGACCGATCGCAATGCGAACTCCGTTCGGGTCGCACGCCCCTAATTCAAGGTCACCCGAGCTTCGTTTGATAGATTGGCCTCCATGTTGCTTCGGTCCTAGTGAGGTGGTGGTCGGTCGACGCTAATTAGGCGATTGCGTGTTTGAGTGACATGTAATTGGTGATGGTTTCCTGTTGGGGGTGAGAAAAGTTATTAGAACAGTTCTAAACCTATTGCGATCGTGCTAATTCGGTTTTAATTTTTTTTTATTAATTCATGCCAAAATATTTTACAATTGTGTTAATTCGGTTCATTTGACCGGTGACGTTGACATGACGCCGTCGATGCCGACACGAAAAGTTTTAATAATATTTTATTATTTTTCAATTTTTTTTTTTTTGGGATTCAGGGCTAGCGGCCTCCTGTCGGCCAGTGGCCTTGGGCAAGGCCTTGCGAGCCCTTGCTTGCGGCTGGCAAAGGTGGCGACCCTTGCCCGGGGGCTGGTGGAGGTGACCAGCCCAAAACCAAAAGAAAAGAAAAGAAACACTACAAAAAAACAAGGATTTAGCCATGGAATTTGCCACGAAAATTTTGGAAAAATTCGGTCGCTAAATTAAGTTGCCACGAAAATAGCGACGAAAAAATTTTGTCAGCCAATTGGCGTCGCAAAATTTAGCGACGAAAAATAAAATTCTTGTCGCTAAATTGCGACAAAAAAATATATGCTGCAAAATTACGTCGCTAATTTGCGACGACACAATTCGTGGCAAATTTGTCGCTAATCGGCGACGAGGAAATTTGTGGTAAACCTCGTTGCGAATTTGCGACGAACATATTCGTGGCAAAGTTAGTCGCTATTTTGCGACGAAAATATTCGTGGCAAAATGAAATTAGTCGTGGCAAAATTCGTCTCTAATTTGCGACGAGATTATTTGTGACAAAATTTATTGTTATTTTCCGACGTAAATATTCGTGGCCAAAGGTCGTCTCCAATTTGCGACAAAATGGTTCGTGGTAAAATTAGTCGCTAATTTGCGTGAAATGTTTCCCAGCCAATTTCGTCTCTAATTTTCGGATTTGTCACAAAAGTAGCAACGAAAAAATTTTCGTTGCGAAGTCGAAATAAAAAAAAAATTAGCGACGGAAAATTGAATTTTCGTCGCTAAATTGAAAATTCGTCGCTAATTTGCCACGAAAATTGTTGTGGAAAATGTCGTCATTGATTAGCGACGAATAGTTTATTTGGCAATTTCATTGCTAATTAGCGACTTAAAGTTTAGTAACGGATTTTTCCAGGAAAAAATTTCGTGGCAAAAATATTTTGCGACGAAAATAGCAACGAAATTTATTTCGTCGGCAATTAGGCGTGATGAAGTTTTGCGACGAAAGGGGTTACTACCGTCGCTAAATTGCGACAAAAATAAAGATTCGTCTCTAATTTGTGGGAAAAATAGAGATTCGGCTCGTGCCCGGTTGTCGAAAAATTCATCGCTAGAGAAGATTAAAAAATTAATAAAATTTCGTCGCTAGACTATTCGTCGCTAAAGAATAAATACAAAATTCGTCGCCCAAAAAAATATGTCATCGTTAATATAATTAAAAGTGGCAATTTGGAAGAGTAGGCATTCTAATCAGATTTCTCCACTAAACCCATCTTCCTATCCTTTAAAACACCTTTGGACCATGTCATAACAGCATTCTCTAATTTGTTCCTTCTATCTACTGCATTCTCCTCGGATCCGATAGAATTCTCATTTCCACTAGCTTCAGTCTTCTCCGTGTCCAATGAGGACTTCAAATTTAGGGACAGATCATGGATATCCCTCAAGAAATCACTTGGCGAATCAGATTCTGAATTTTCAAGACCATCCTCACTTCTTTGCCACTGTGGATGCCTGGG
This sequence comes from Rhodamnia rubescens, assembly GCA_021437795.1. NCBI lineage: Eukaryota > Viridiplantae > Streptophyta > Magnoliopsida > Myrtales > Myrtaceae > Rhodamnia > Rhodamnia rubescens. The sequence continues at coordinate 7,139,624 of JAILYA010000008.1, forward strand.
CTTGGAACTTGCTATGCGAGAGAGGTAAGTCTTGCAATGCTCTGGCCACAAAAAGAGGTGAATATTCTTCAGTCCATTCTGTCAAGTAAGAAGAGAAGATTCATTAGTGAGGCACCTGGGTGTATGAGCCGATTGAAAAAATTAAAGAACACAATCCCAAATGTATTCTATTCCCCACCAAACACCCTAAGAAAAAGGACATGTCTCTTTTTAACCTTCTATCCAGTATCGCCCTAAAGAATGGCAGAATATATTAAATGCAGGGGATTCCTTATTCAGTCCAATTGTATCCCAAATCCGACTGCATTTCTAGACATATAATCACAGCCAACGGAAAACAGGGCAGCATTATGATTGTTAACATTTGTAGGGATCTTGCCATCTTATACATTTGAAGCCTATATTCAGCATTTTCTCAAATAAGAAGATATGTATCCAAGTACCAAGCAAGAGCTGACCGTTCAAATCAATTAGATATTAAGACAAAATATAAGAAAGGCATCAAGGAGATGTGGAATACGGTTGAGAATTGCTTTCTTGGAGCATTTTCTAAGATTAATCTGGAACAAAGTCCAGGTATAATCTGATCGTTAACCCAGTCTATGAGAAATCGATGTCAGATATGTCTGCAAATCTTTGGAGATGATCTCACAGGACACTACGGCACCAAATTTTACATTCCTTTAGTTAGGTTCGCACAATCAGAAAGAGTACTAAAATCGCTCATGACACTGTATTAGTCTTGAATCTGGTTTCAGCAAGATTTCCAATCCCAAACTTTCTGATGGTCTTAATCTTAGTATCATTTTATCTAGCATGGAAAGTTTGCCTATCACAGCCAACAAACTGCCAAGACATGATAATGATCAAAGTAATTAAGGCAGTAATGCCAGACATAGTCAAAGTTGGAAAGCAGATTACACACCTTTAAAGCAAGTGCCAATGGAGAATGAACAGATTCTAAATGTTGCTGAGCTGCAGAAGTGTGTTCCACGATTCCTTTCTGGAACGTAGTATCTACTTGCTCAAACATAGCTTTACAAGACATCTCAAAAGCAGGGATCACCGAAGCTTCCAAAGTAGACTTTAATGCATCCTGCATGACATTCATCATTTCATGCAATCATATAGGAATCTCAAGACATGAATGCATATAACTAACTTGGGTAATTAACTAATGTGCAAAATGTACAAACCTCACAATAAGTAGAAGTAAAAGGAAAAAGAGCTAGGAGGAGGAGGGATATAAGCAAAAGGCCAAAAAACTTTTTTTCTTACAAATAGAAGCTACAAAAAGACCTTACTGATGAAAAAGAAAATGATTTCTCAGAAGCAAAGAGAACAAGAATCAAGCACTCATAAAATGAACAAGCACAAATATTCATTTAAGAAAAAGAAGTTGGCAAACTCCTTTGCTTCAATTAATGCACAAAGATGTACTAAAGCCTCATTCACTTTTGCAAATGAGTGCACAGTAAAATTTTAAGCTTGGAGCCTTAGAGAATTTCCCTATAAAGACAATTTGGTCAAACTTATACTAACCTGAATGGCTTGCCTGCCAGAAGTTTGGAACTGTGCCAGGATTTGTTGGGTGACTGTGGCTTCAAGTTTTGAATTAACTGATTTCTCTAGTTGACTAACAGCTTTATCACCAACTCCTCTATGGATCATAAGAAATAGAAGAATCAAAATAAGAAAAGGAGGAATCAAAATAAAGGAGATCTCTTGCTAAGAGAGAATTAGACTTTTACCTGGAAGGACTCCGAAAGAGCTGAAGATACTGTCTTCCCAACAGCTGGCATGATGGCACGAACTACAGATGCTTGAACAGTAGCCAATTCCTTTTTCACAATTTTGTCCAGCATGGCTAGCATATCCCTGATCAGCAAGTTATTAAGCAAATCTGTTATTTGCTGCATACGGTCCTACACCAGCAATCGACTGCTGATCATGGGGATCAATAAGAAGGCCAATGTCAAGAACCTGCACTTTTTTTCCTTTCAGTCAGTTTGCCAGACTATGGAGATGTATTACCAAGAATAATTTAAGATATGCACAGAAAATTTGTTACACCAAAACAGTGTCTCATAGTTACACCAAAACATTGCTGTTCATCCAAGTATTAGACGGACAATATCATCATCAGCAGCAGCAATCTGACCATCATTGTGCCCATCACCTATTTGATTAGTGGGAGGTACAGGAGGAACCTCATCTGGATTTATGTTGAGGTGTCGCAAGACCAATTGCATTTGAGACTCTAGAGATTTATGTCGCTCATTGACCACCATTTGAAACTAGAAAAACAGGAAAAGATGAGAAGAGAGATTGATAAATTACAGCTTCATATTAATTATAGAACTTATTCAGTGACAGAAAATGTTCATATAACATTGTTTACTCTCGTGAAAGCATCTAATCACTACATAGAGAAAGGTAGATGTTGTGTACATGTACATGCAACTAGCATGTGTAGCTTCCAAATGCAGTGTGTGTGTACAACTTTGTTTAAGCATGGAGGGATCTTAAGAAAGAACCCCAATTTAAATATTTAATGAAGCAGATGCTCACTTATTGAAGCATAACACAGAAGGATGACGAGCACCATAATGTATGACACTCCTGCTTTAAAACCAAGGTACTTTCAGCACATGTTCAACCCCTTCAATTGTGAATGAAGTTCCCCAAGAGGCCATAACCAGTATACAAGACGTAAATACACAAAGGCTCCCTCCGGTTACATAATTAAACACATCAAACTCCCAATTTTACAGTTGAACCCAATCAAATTAAATTCATGAAAGTTTCAATCTCTGCCCTTTGTTTAAGAGTGTCAAAGTTTGTGGAGGGAAACCTCATCGACTAAGTCCTTTTGCATACCAACACGTAACCAAGTTAGAATACTTTAAGCAGTGTTTCTGCTTTACTTTAGAAAGGTTCAATATTCTTTAGTTTCCTCCATGGCAATGACATCTGTAGACATTCAATCAGCATAAAGAACTGAGAGACTTTAAAGGAGTAGTATAGTGCTCTTGGATCTTAGTTTCATCTAAATGTCAAAAGAAGAATTCTTCTTGAAGAATAATTACTACAATTTTGTAAATAAGCTCTGCTTAAGAAAATATAATGGGTCAAATGATCATGGAAAAGAGAACTACTATTGCATAATATCTACTCTAGCATTCAAGCATCATTTCGTTCCCTTCTTTGAGGGGAAACTGAGTGCAAACTCTTTAACAAAAGCTATATTTGAAGTTGCAAATTTTCAGTTAAACATAAGTGCCGGGCTGATCATACTCACCAATCACAATCTTCATTAATTAAAACATGCTCTTTGAAGCTCAAAGCAAGCACCGAATTACAAAATATCATTAGTCTCCCACCGAAAAAAAAAAAAGCACAATTCTTTCCTAGATGTACTTAAATTACACCGCATAGCAAAATGATAAAGGAAAAAAGAACAACAAAGAGCCCCAACATAGTAAATAATTAACTAAATCACTAAGCATCATGCAAACAATTTAAAGTCAACAAGTTGTCTTATGCTCCCGGACCATTGGCAGGTCAACAGAGTACAGCAATCACACACAATAAACAGAGAATAGCTCCTAAAAGGTAATTGCCAATGAGATGATTAGTATTCTTGTAACAACATTAGTGAAGAAAGGGCATTTGAAACATGCATTAAACGTAGATCATTAAGACCCTATTTTTGGGGCTTCATTCCCAAACTTTTGTCCTAGCTCATTTTTTCAGCTGGCATCATATTACTGGGCAAGATATCATAGCAGGCAAAAACAATAAGACAGTTCATATTCAGAGATCGAAGCTCAGAAAAGGAGCTTTTGGCAAGTAATTCCCGGTAAACAAGTGAATGCAAAGGTAGGGAGGAAAGAGGAAAATTTTATTTTGTGTAAGAAACCTGCAGATTAGCACAGGATGAGAATAAAGGCGTGGACGAACAAAAGCCAATCTTATTGCAACGAAGAGGAAGCCGCCCCAAACCTGAGCTAAGATGAAGATTCCAGTAATTCTCAGGATAAGGAAATATGTAGGAAAATGCACCTTGCCAACAGCACACCAGAGTTCGACCAAAAAAAGAAAAATGCACACCAGAGAAACTGCTAACGCTAGCTGGGCAGTAAGAGTTGGACCAAAGTCTCCTTAGACTAAACCACTCTAGAGGGTGTTAATTTAAAATCAACAAGTTGTCTTATGCTCCTGGACCATTGGCAGGTCAACAGAGTACAGCAATCACACACAATAAACAGAGAATAGCTCCTAAAAGGTAAAAGCCACGTATCTCCGTTCCCTATAAACAAAAACGAACCTTGAGAAACGAGTTCCAAGTGAATCTTAGCCCAATACCAAATAAGATTACAGGCCAAAAAACAAATTGGACCCAGTAGAAACCAGTTACCATTTTTACTATGCCTACTAATGGATCCACCTCGAGAATGAAAACCCAGCAGATCCAACCTTAAAAGGTCAAAACCCCATAAATTCAGCCAATCTAACGGATCAAATCCAATTGAGCTAACCAATAAACCAAAGAAGAATAAAACAAGCTACAAATCGACCCTGATCCGCGTAATTACTCAGGCACAAAAATGAAAACAACAAAGCCAAAACAAAGAACCCAAATCTAAACCAATCAATCGATTTAAATCCAGTTGAAAAGCAATATACCTATTAGCCAGTGGCTTCGATCTCCGGAAGACAGAGGGTATGTGAGTGAGATTGCGAGTTCGTCGTAGGCCAAGAAGCACGGATACGTGCAAGAGGTCACTGAGTTAGTGTCGGACACGTATTGGACACCGAAGCGCGTTTGACACTGCTCGATACGCGTTCGACACGCTGTCGACGCACGGTCAATGAGCCGGACACGCCACACGCGAGTCAGAGGAGATCTGGTGGAGGTCGGAGGAGAAGAGGAACTGGAGGAGCACTTGGTAGCGAGGGAGGCGAGAGAGAGGCCGAAAGTGAGGTGAAAGAGGAGGCGAAGTAGGCTTTGGGGGCGTCGAGGACGGTGATGGCGGAGCACTGGGCTAGATCCGCGAGGCGATGGTGGTGGAGAGGAGGGCGGTGAAGGCGGACAGTTCTGCGAAGGTGGAGAGGAGATGTCTCATGTCCACGGGTCTCCCTCTTTGTGCCCTAAGAACTCACCATGGGAGGGCCCTTTCGGGCTAACTGGTCTCTCTTTGATGAAACAAAGAGTGCTGAGAGATGAGAAAGTACAAAGCAAAAAAGTGAATGAGAGGGAAGTCAATGAAAGAAGGGTGAGTAATTAATGCGATGGTGTGATGGAGGCGAAAGGATGAAGTGGTGGAGTCCAGCGATGAGAGAGATAAAGTTCATTGCTTTTTAGGCTTTCAGATGTGCATCGAGATATGACATTTGAGAGAGATAAAGCTCGTTTGTGTCTGACATTTGAGAAATAATTTGCGACGGACGATTTTTTTGTTGCAAATTAGCGACGAATTTAGCAATGAATGATTTGGCGACGAAATTAGCGACTAATTTTGCATTTCACAATTCTCAAGATGAAAATCAATTTTGCGACGAATGATGTTTTGTCGCTATTTAGCCACAAGTTTAGCGACGAATACTTTTGCAACGAAATTAGCGACTAATTTTTAATATAACAAAAACGGATGAAAATCAATTTTGCTACGAATGATTTTTTTGTCGCAAATTAGCGACGAATTTAGCGACGCATAAATTTGCGACGAAATTTGCGACGAATGTTTAATATCACAATACCACGGGTGAAAATTAATTTTGCGACGAATGATTTTTTTGTCGCAAATTAGCGACGCGTTTTGCAACGAATAAGTTTGCGACGAAATTAGAGACGAATTTTTAATATCACAATACCACGGATGAAAATCAATTTTGCGACGAATGATTTTTTTGTCGCAAATTAGCGACGCGTTTTGCAACGAATCATTTTGCGACGAAATTAGAGACGAATTTTTAATATCACAACACCACGGATGAAAATCAATTTTGCGACGAATGGAATTTTTTGTTGCAAATTAGCCACGAATTTCGCGATGAATAGTGTAGCGACGAATTTAGCGACCAACTTTTAGTTTCACAATTCCGAATATGAAAATAAATTTTGCGACGAATGATTTTTTGTCGCATTTATTTAGCGACGAATTGAGTGACGAATAATTTTGCGACGAAATTAGAGACGAATTTTTAATATCGCAACACCACGGATGAAAATCAATTTTGCGACGAATGATTTTTTTGTCGCAAATTAGCGACGAATTTTGCGATGAATAATTTAGCGACGAAATTAGCGACCAACTTTTAGTTTCACAATTCCGAATATGAAAATATTTATTTTGCGACGAATGATTTTTTGTTGCTATTTAGCGACGAATTTAGCGACACATTCATAAAAGGAGTTTTAACAAAAAGGCAACCTCAATGCAATTTTAGCGAGATGCCGAACATTAACTAAAAGGAAAAGAAAAAAATGACTATTCATTAACGAAAAAGTAAACACGCGGATCAAACTAAATGAAATGCAAATTCAAATAATTAGACATGCAAAATGGTTGAGTATATAACAAACTAAACCGGAATGGACGTCGATCACCTCCCGTTACGCAATCACGACAAAAGAAATTAATTCGGGGAAACGCAAAAGCAAAGATTATTTGGTTCTTCCGATTTTTTTTTGTCCCTTTCGAAATTTTTTACTTTTCTTTTTATATAAAAAAAAGGTCCTTCGCATTAGAAAAGTATGAAATAGGAACGTAAAACCAAGAAGGCACGAATTAAAAAAAAACGACGCGAGTTTGTACAAAGCGGATTCCTTTTTTTTTTTGCCTTTCTCTTTTTTTTTTACTCCTCTTTGGTCTTTCATGTACAAAAAGAAAAAAGTATTTCGATTCTAGGTTATTTTTAGGTTACAAAATCTTCTAAATAAAAAAAAATGCAAAACACAAACAACATAACAGAACCCTTAGTCTAATATGAATCATCTTAAAGCACCGAAGGTTATAAACAAAGGGGGTTCCTTCTTTTCTTTACCCTTTTTTTTATTCCGGTCTTTCCTCATACACTTGCATTTACAGAGAATCTATAAAACCGCCTCAAAGAGTGTTTTCATGATCGCAAATTACGAACTTCGGGTATCGCAAACAGCAGATTCAAACATAGATACAAACTACCATGCACATAGAATGATTTGAACTAAGTAGCGAAGGATGGATCAAATGAAATCCCAATGAAAGTTCGCCCCAATATGCGAGTTTGACATGCTCGAGAAAAACTGGGTTTGGAGTCAAACAAGTAGATGAGCTTCATTCCGATCGGAAAGTCTTTCATGTATGCACTAGAAAAGAAAAAGTGTTCGGTCCTAATGAAACTAGGTAACGTGTAGTTTCCGGCACATTGAGCGGTTCGAAAATGGTTAGGCGCGCTCATTAAAAAGAAACAACATAAAGTAAGCTACATAGGAGACCTCCGTTCACCGACCATATGACTCGGATTCAACGGTTTTGCAGGTAGTAAAGCACAATCAGTCAAAACCAAACCAAGGTCAAGGAAAAAAAAAAAAACTCAATGTACAGCCATAACATGACATGAACGAATTCCACAATTAGCTACAAACTTTTAATTTCACAATTCTCGGGTAAAATCGAATTTGCGACGAATTATTTTTTGTCGCTAATTAGCGACGAATTTAGCGACGAATAATTTAGCGACGGAATTAGCGACGAACCCTTTATTTCACTATTCCGCCGATGACATTCAATTTTGCGACGAAAGACTTTTTGTCGCTAATTAGCGATGAAATTAGCAACAAATATTTTTGCGATGGAATTAGCTACAAACTTTTAATTTCACAATTCTGCGGGTAAAATCGAATTTGCGATCGAATGATTTTTTGTCGCTAATTAGCGACCTAATTTAGCGACGAAGAATTTAGCGACGGAATTAGCGACAAACATTTTATTTCACTATTTCACTGATTACATTCAATTTTGCGACGAAAGACTTTTTGTCGCTAATTAGCGACGAATTTAGCGACAAATATTTTTTGCGATGGAATTAGCTACGAACTTTTAATTTGACAATCTGCGGGTAAAATCGAATTTGCGACGAATGATTTTTTTGTTGCTAATTAGCAACAAATTTAGCGACGAATAATTTAGCGACGGAATTAGCGACAAACATTTTATTTCACTATCCCGTGGATGACCTTCCATTTTGCGGCGAAAGACGTTTTGTCGCTAATTAGCGGCGAAATTAGCGACAAATATTTTTGCGATGGAATTAGCTATGTACTTTTAATTTCACAATTCGGGGTAAAATCGAATTTGCGACGAATGATTTTTTGTCACTAATCAAGACGAATTTAGCGACCAATATTGTTGCGATGAAATTAGCGACAAATATTTAATTATGTTTTGTCACTAATTAGCGACGCATTTATCGACGAATAATGTTGCAACGAAATTAGGGACGAACTTTAATTTGGTCAATAAATTTGTGACAAGAGTGCGGGGAGGGAGAGAAAGAAGGTAACGGGATATTATAGCTACGTAATTGAATTTTTTTTTATTTACATCATATTAGCAACGAATACTACTTTTTGTTGCTAAATTAAATTAGCGACGAACAAATACTTTTTCTCGCTACATTAGCGAAGAACAAATACCTTTCGTTGCTAAATTACCGATGCAAAAAAAAAATCGTCGCGAATGTTTATATTTTCTTTTTTATTTTTATTTATATCAAAATAGTGACGAATAACACATTTCATTGCTAAATTGAAATATTTTCTTTTTATTTTTATTCATAGTGCTACTTTTGTGACGAAAAGGGTTTTCGTGGCCAAATGATTGTAACTAATTTGCGACGAAATATTATTTTTGTTGCTAATTTCCCACGAATAATAATACTCGTTGCTAATTATTTTATTTTTATTTTATTTTTATTTTATTTTGTATCCTATTAGCAACAAAAAAAAATTTCGTAGCTACCGTAGCCACAAAAAAGTTAATTCGTTGCTAAATTGAACATTTTCTTTTTTATTTTTATTTCATCATATTAGCGACGAATAATACATTTTGTGGCTAAATTAGCGACGCAAAATTAATGATTCATCTCTAATTTTAATATTTTCTTTGTTTTTTTATTCATAGCACTAATTTAGCGACGAAAATCACGGTTCGTCGCTAAATTAGCGATTTAACTGTGTTTTTCGTCGCTAAATTAGTGCAAAAGAATTTGTGACGAAAAACGATGTTCATCGCTAATCGGCGACGAAGGCCATTTTCGTTGAAAAGGAGATAGCGACGAATAATATTTTCATGGCCGTTTTGGTCGCTAATTTCTCGACGAAGTTTTTTTGTGGCTATGTTTGTTGTAAATTAGCGACAAAACATAGTTTGTGGCTATTTTTCGTCAGTAAATTAGCGACAAAACATAGTTTGTGGCTATTTTTCGTGGGTATTTTCGTTGTAAATTAGTGACGAATTGGTTTTTCATCGCTATAGTCATCGCTAATTAGCAACGAATTATTTCGTAGCACATTTAGTGGCAAATAGCGACGAATATTGTTTTTGTGGGTATTTTCGTTAGAAAATAGCGACGATTTGTTTCCGTCGCAAAAGTTTTGTGGCTAAATCCGTTTTTTATGGTAGTGGGGGACTTTAGCCACGAAAAAAGGATATGTCGCTAAATTAGCCACGAACAATTTATTTCGTCACTAAATTAGCGACAAATAAACCTCTTTGTCGCTAATTTGAATATTTTCTTTTTATTTTTATTCATATTCCATTAGCGACGAAAAAAACTTTCCGTCGCTAATTTAGTGACGAACCACTTTTCGTCGCTAAATTAAATATTTTCTTTTTCATTTTTTCATATTATATTAGCGGCGAATCACTCTTTTCGTCGCTAATTTAGCGACAAAATTGTTGTTTCGTCGCTAATTTGAATATTTTCTTTTTTATTTTTATTCATATTCGAGTTAGCGACAAAATAGTTTCGATATAGTTTATTCGTCGCTATTCTTTTTTTATTTTTATTCATATCCTATTAGTTACGAATTTTTCTTTCGTCGCTAATTTTGCGACGAAGTTTGTGACGAAATGGATTTTCGTCGCTAAATTACAGAAGTTGGTTTACCGACAAATGACTTGTTAACATTTGTAGGGATCTTGCCATCTTATACATTTGAAGCCTATATTCAGCATTTTCTCAAATAAGAAGATATGTATCCAAGTACCAAGCAAGAGCTGACCGTTCAAATCAATTAGATATTAAGACAAAATATAAGAAAGGCATCAAGGAGATGTGGAATACGGTTGAGAATTGCTTTCTTGGAGCATTTTCTAAGATTAATCTGGAACAAAGTCCAGGTATAATCTGATCGTTAACCCAGTCTATGAGAAATCGATGTCAGATATGTCTGCAAATCTTTGGAGATGATCTCACAGGACACTACGGCACCAAATTTTACATTCCTTTAGTTAGGTTCGCACAATCAGAAAGAGTACTAAAATCGCTCATGACACTGTATTAGTCTTGAATCTGGTTTCAGCAAGATTTCCAATCCCAAACTTTCTGATGGTCTTAATCTTAGTATCATTTTATCTAGCATGGAAAGTTTGCCTATCACAGCCAACAAACTGCCAAGACATGATAATGATCAAAGTAATTAAGGCAGTAATGCCAGACATAGTCAAAGTTGGAAAGCAGATTACACACCTTTAAAGCAAGTGCCAATGGAGAATGAACAGATTCTAAATGTTGCTGAGCTGCAGAAGTGTGTTCCACGATTCCTTTCTGGAACGTAGTATCTACTTGCTCAAACATAGCTTTACAAGACATCTCAAAAGCAGGGATCACCGAAGCTTCCAAAGTAGACTTTAATGCATCCTGCATGACATTCATCATTTCATGCAATCATATAGGAATCTCAAGACATGAATGCATATAACTAACTTGGGTAATTAACTAATGTGCAAAATGTACAAACCTCACAATAAGTAGAAGTAAAAGGAAAAAGAGCTAGGAGGAGGAGGGATATAAGCAAAAGGCCAAAAAACTTTTTTCTTACAAATAGAAGCTACAAAAAGACCTTACTGATGAAAAAGAAAATGATTTCTCAGAAGCAAAGAGAACAAGAATCAAGCACTCATAAAATGAACAAGCACAAATATTCATTTAAGAAAAAGAAGTTGGCAAACTCCTTTGCTTCAATTAATGCACAAAGATGTACTAAAGCCTCATTCACTTTTGCAAATGAGTGCACAGTAAAATTTTAAGCTTGGAGCCTTAGAGAATTTCCCTATAAAGACAATTTGGTCAAACTTATACTAACCTGAATGGCTTGCCTGCCAGAAGTTTGGAACTGTGCCAGGATTTGTTGGGTGACTGTGGCTTCAAGTTTTGAATTAACTGATTTCTCTAGTTGACTAACAGCTTTATCACCAACTCCTCTATGGATCATAAGAAATAGAAGAATCAAAATAAGAAAAGGAGGAATCAAAATAAAGGAGATCTCTTGCTAAGAGAGAATTAGACTTTTACCTGGAAGGACTCCGAAAGAGCTGAAGATACTGTCTTCCCAACAGCTGGCATGATGGCACGAACTACAGATGCTTGAACAGTAGCCAATTCCTTTTTCACAATTTTGTCCAGCATGGCTAGCATATCCCTGATCAGCAAGTTATTAAGCAAATCTGTTATTTGCTGCATACGGTCCTACACCAGCAATCGACTGCTGATCATGGGGATCAATAAGAAGGCCAATGTCAAGAACCTGCACTTTTTTTCCTTTCAGTCAGTTTGCCAGACTATGGAGATGTATTACCAAGAATAATTTAAGATATGCACAGAAAATTTGTTACACCAAAACAGTGTCTCATAGTTACACCAAAACATTGCTGTTCATCCAAGTATTAGACGGACAATATCATCATCAGCAGCAGCAATCTGACCATCATTGTGCCCATCACCTATTTGATTAGTGGGAGGTACAGGAGGAACCTCATCTGGATTTATGTTGAGGTGTCGCAAGACCAATTGCATTTGAGACTCTAGAGATTTATGTCGCTCATTGACCACCATTTGAAACTAGAAAAACAGGAAAAGATGAGAAGAGAGATTGATAAATTACAGCTTCATATTAATTATAGAACTTATTCAGTGACAGAAAATGTTCATATAACATTGTTTACTCTCGTGAAAGCATCTAATCACTACATAGAGAAAGGTAGATGTTGTGTACATGTACATGCAACTAGCATGTGTAGCTTCCAAATGCAGTGTGTGTGTACAACTTTGTTTAAGCATGGAGGGATCTTAAGAAAGAACCCCAATTTAAATATTTAATGAAGCAGATGCTCACTTATTGAAGCATAACACAGAAGGATGACGAGCACCATAATGTATGACACTCCTGCTTTAAAACCAAGGTACTTTCAGCACATGTTCAACCCCTTCAATTGTGAATGAAGTTCCCCAAGAGGCCATAACCAGTATACAAGACGTAAATACACAAAGGCTCCCTCCGGTTACATAATTAAACACATCAAACTCCCAATTTTACAGTTGAACCCAATCAAATTAAATTCATGAAAGTTTCAATCTCTGCCCTTTGTTTAAGAGTGTCAAAGTTTGTGGAGGGAAACCTCATCGACTAAGTCCTTTTGCATACCAACACGTAACCAAGTTAGAATACTTTAAGCAGTGTTTCTGCTTTACTTTAGAAAGGTTCAATATTCTTTAGTTTCCTCCATGGCAATGACATCTGTAGACATTCAATCAGCATAAAGAACTGAGAGACTTTAAAGGAGTAGTATAGTGCTCTTGGATCTTAGTTTCATCTAAATGTCAAAAGAAGAATTCTTCTTGAAGAATAATTACTACAATTTTGTAAATAAGCTCTGCTTAAGAAAATATAATGGGTCAAATGATCATGGAAAAGAGAACTACTATTGCATAATATCTACTCTAGCATTCAAGCATCATTTCGTTCCCTTCTTTGAGGGGAAACTGAGTGCAAACTCTTTAACAAAAGCTATATTTGAAGTTGCAAATTTTCAGTTAAACATAAGTGCCGGGCTGATCATACTCACCAATCACAATCTTCATTAATTAAAACATGCTCTTTGAAGCTCAAAGCAAGCACCGAATTACAAAATATCATTAGTCTCCCACCGAAAAAAAAAAAGCACAATTCTTTCCTAGATGTACTTAAATTACACCGCATAGCAAAATGATAAAGGGAAAAAGAACAACAAAGAGCCCCAACATAGTAAATAATTAACTAAATCACTAAGCATCATGCAAACAATTTAAAGTCAACAAGTTGTCTTATGCTCCCGGACCATTGGCAGGTCAACAGAGTACAGCAATCACACACAATAAACAGAGAATAGCTCCTAAAAGGTAATTGCCAATGAGATGATTAGTATTCTTGTAACAACATTAGTGAAGAAAGGGCATTTGAAACATGCATTAAACGTAGATCATTAAGACCCTATTTTTGGGGCTTCATTCCCAAACTTTTGTCCTAGCTCATTTTTTCAGCTGGCATCATATTACTGGGCAAGATATCATAGCAGGCAAAAACAATAAGACAGTTCATATTCAGAGATCGAAGCTCAGAAAAGGAGCTTTTGGCAAGTAATTCCCGGTAAACAAGTGAATGCAAAGGTAGGGAGGAAAGAGGAAAATTTTATTTTGTGTAAGAAACCTGCAGATTAGCACAGGATGAGAATAAAGGCGTGGACGAACAAAAGCCAATCTTATTGCAACGAAGAGGAAGCCGCCCCAAACCTGAGCTAAGATGAAGATTCCAGTAATTCTCAGGATAAGGAAATATGTAGGAAAATGCACCTTGCCAACAGCACACCAGAGTTCGACCAAAAAAAAGAAAAATGCACACCAGAGAAACTGCTAACGCTAGCTGGGCAGTAAGAGTTGGACCAAAGTCTCCTTAGACTAAACCACTCTAGAGGGTGTTAATTTAAAATCAACAAGTTGTCTTATGCTCCTGGACCATTGGCAGGTCAACAGAGTACAGCAATCACACACAATAAACAGAGAATAGCTCCTAAAAGGTAAAAGCCACGTATCTCCGTTCCCTATAAACAAAAACGAACCTTGAGAAACGAGTTCCAAGTGAATCTTAGCCCAATACCAAATAAGATTACAGGCCAAAAAACAAATTGGACCCAGTAGAAACCAGTTACCATTTTTACTATGCCTACTAATGGATCCACCTCGAGAATGAAAACCCAGCAGATCCAACCTTAAAAGGTCAAAACCCCATAAATTCAGCCAATCTAACGGATCAAATCCAATTGAGCTAACCAATAAACCAAAGAAGAATAAAACAAGCTACAAATCGACCCTGATCCGCGTAATTACTCAGGCACAAAAATGAAAACAACAAAGCCAAAACAAAGAACCCAAATCTAAACCAATCAATCGATTTAAATCCAGTTGAAAAGCAATATACCTATTAGCCAGTGGCTTCGATCTCCGGAAGACAGAGGGTATGTGAGTGAGATTGCGAGTTCGTCGTAGGCCAAGAAGCACGGATACGTGCAAGAGGTCACTGAGTTAGTGTCGGACACGTATTGGACACCGAAGCGCGTTTGACACTGCTCGATACGCGTTCGACACGCTGTCGACGCACGGTCAATGAGCCGGACACGCCACACGCGAGTCAGAGGAGATCTGGTGGAGGTCGGAGGAGAAGAGGAACTGGAGGAGCACTTGGTAGCGAGGGAGGCGAGAGAGAGGCCGAAAGTGAGGTGAAAGAGGAGGCGAAGTAGGCTTTGGGGGCGTCGAGGACGGTGATGGCGGAGCACTGGGCTAGATCCGCGAGGCGATGGTGGTGGAGAGGAGGGCGGTGAAGGCGGACAGTTCTGCGAAGGTGGAGAGGAGATGTCTCATGTCCACGGGTCTCCCTCTTTGTGCCCTAAGAACTCACCATGGGAGGGGCCCTTTCGGGCTAACTGGTCTCTCTTTGATGAAACAAAGAGTGCTGAGAGATGAGAAAGTACAAAGCAAAAAAGTGAATGAGAGGGAAGTCAATGAAAGAAGGGTGAGTAATTAATGCGATGGTGTGATGGAGGCGAAAGGATGAAGTGGTGGAGTCCAGCGATGAGAGAGATAAAGTTCATTGCTTTTTAGGCTTTCAGATGTGCATCGAGATATGACATTTGAGAGAGATAAAGCTCGTTTGTGTCTGACATTTGAGAAATAATTTGCGACGGACGATTTTTTTGTTGCAAATTAGCGACGAATTTAGCAATGAATGATTTGGCGACGAAATTAGCGACGAATTTTGCATTTCACAATTCTCAAGATGAAAATCAATTTTGCGACGAATGATGTTTTGTCGCTATTTAGCCACAAGTTTAGCGACGAATACTTTTGCAACGAAATTAGCGACGAATTTTTAATATAACAAAAACGGATGAAAATCAATTTTGCTACGAATGATTTTTTTGTCGCAAATTAGCGATTTAATTTAGCGACGCATAAATTTGCGACGAAATTTGCGACGAATGTTTAATATCACAATACCACGGGTGAAAATTAATTTTGCGACGAATGATTTTTTTTGTCGCAAATTAGCGACGCTGTTTTGCAACGAATAAGTTTGCGACGAAATTAGAGACGAATTTTTAATATCACAATACCACGGATGAAAATCAATTTTGCGACGAATGATTTTTTTGTCGCAAATTAGCGACGCGTTTTGCAACGAATCATTTTGCGACGAAATTAGAGACGAATTTTTAATATCACAACACCACGGATGAAAATCAATTTTGCGACGAATGGAATTTTTTGTTGCAAATTAGCCACGAATTTCGCGATGAATAGTGTAGCGACGAATTTAGCGACCAACTTTTAGTTTCACAATTCCGAATATGAAAATAAATTTTGCGATCGAATGATTTTTTGTCGCTATTTAGCGACGAATTGAGTGACGAATAATTTTGCGACGAAATTAGAGACGAATTTTTAATATCGCAACACCACGGATGAAAATCAATTTTGCGACGAATGATTTTTTTGTCGCAAATTAGCTGACTAATTTTGCGATGAATAATTTAGCGACGAAATTAGCGACCAACTTTTAGTTTCACAATTCCGAATATGAAAATATTTATTTTGCGACGAATGATTTTTTGTTGCTATTTAGCGACGAATTTAGCGACACATTCATAAAAGGAGTTTTAACAAAAAGGCAACCTCAATGCAATTTTAGCGAGATGCCGAACATTAACTAAAAGGAAAAGAAAAAAATGACTATTCATTAACGAAAAAAGTAAACACGCGGATCAAACTAAATGAAATGCAAATTCAAATAATTAGACATGCAAAATGGTTGAGTATATAACAAACTAAACCGGAATGGACGTCGATCACCTCCCGTTACGCAATCACGACAAAAGAAATTAATTCGGGGAAACGCAAAAGCAAAGATTATTTGGTTCTTCCGATTTTTTTTTTGTCCCTTTCGAAATTTTTTACTTTTCTTTTATATATAAAAAAAGGTCCTTCGCATTAGAAAAGTATGAAATAGGAACGTAAAACCAAGGTCAGGCACGAATTAAAAAAAAACGAGCGAGTTTGTACAAAGCGGATTCCTTTTTTTTTGCCTTTCTCTTTTTTTTTTACTCCTCTTTGGTCTTTCATGTACAAAAAGAAAAAAGTATTTCTGATTCTAGGTTATTTTTAGGTTACAAAATCTTCTAAATAAAAAAAAATGCAAAACACAAACAACATAACAGAACCCTTAGTCTAATATGAATCATCTTAAAGCACCGAAGGTTATAAACAAAGGGGTTCCTTCTTTTCTTTACCCTTTTTTTTTATTGGTCTTTCCTCATACACTTGCATTTACAGAGAATCTATAAAAACCGCCTCAAAGAGTGTTTTCATGATCGCAAATTACGAACTTCGGGTATCGCAAAAGTAGATTCAAACATAGATACAAACTACCATGCACATAGAATGATTTGAACTAAGTAGCGAAGGATGGATCAAATGAAATCCCAATGAAAGTTCGCCCCAATATGCGAGTTTGACATGCTCGAGAAAAACCGGGTTTGGAGTCAAACAAGTAGATGAGCTTCATTCCGATCGGAAAGTCTTTCATGTATGCACTAGAAAAGAAAAAGTGTTCGGTCCTAATGAAACTAGGTAACGTGTAGTTTCCGGCACATTGAGCGGTTCGAAAATGGTTAGGCGCGCTCATTAAAAAGAAACAACATAAAGTAAGCTACATAGGAGACCTCTCGTTCACCGACCATATGACTCGGATTCAACGGTTTTGCAGTAGTAAAGCACAATCAGTCAAAACCAAACCAAGGTCAAGGAAAAAAAAAAAACTCAATGTACAGCCATAACATGACATGAACGAATTCCACAATTAGCTACAAACTTTTAATTTCACAATTACTCGGGTAAAATCGAATTTGCGACGAATTATTTTTTTGTCGCTAATTAGCGACAATTTAGTGACGAATAATTTAGCGACGGAATTAGCGACGAACCCTTTATTTCACTATTCCGTGATGACATTCAATTTTGCGACGAAAGACTTTTTGTCGCTAATTAGCGATGAAATTAGCAACAAATATTTTTGCGATGGAATTAGCTACAAACTTTTAATTTCACAATTCTGCGGGTAAAATCGAATTTGCGACGAATGATTTTTTGTCGCTAATTAGCGACAATTTAGCGACGAAGAATTTAGCGACTGAATTAGCGACAAACATTTTATTTCACTATTTCACGATTACATTCAATTTTGCGACGAAAGACTTTTTGTCGCTAATTAGCGACAATTTAGCGACAAATATTTTTTGCGATGGAATTAGCTACGAACTTTTAATTTGACAATCTGCGGGTAAAATCGAATTTGCGACGAATGATTTTTTGTTGCTAATTAGCAACAAATTTAGCGACGAATAATTTAGCGACGGAATTAGCGACAAACATTTTATTTCACTATCCCGTGGATGACCTTCCATTTTGCGGCGAAAGACGTTTTGTCGCTAATTAGCGGCGAAATTAGCGACAAATATTTTTGCGATGGAATTAGCTATGTACTTTTAATTTCACAATGCGGGGTAAAATCGAATTTGCGACGAATGATTTTTTGTCACTAATCGACGAATTTAGCGACCAATATTGTTGCGATGAAATTAGCGACAAATATTTAATTATGTTTTGTCACTAATTAGCGACGCATTTATCGACGAATAATGTTGCAACGAAATTAGGGACGAACTTTAATTTGGTCAATAAATTTGTGACAAGAGTGCAGGGAGGGAGAGAAAGAAGGTAACGGGATATTATAGCTACGTAATTGAATTTTTTTTTATTTACATCATATTAGCAACGAATACTACTTTTTGTTGCTAAATTAAATTAGCGACGAACAAATACTTTTTTCTCGCTACATTAGCGAAGAACAAATACCTTTCGTTGCTAAATTACCGATGCAAAAAAAAAATCGTCGCGAATGTTTATATTTTCTTTTTTATTTTTATTTATATCAAAATAGTGACGAATAACACATTTCATTGCTAAATTGAAATATTTTCTTTTTATTTTTATTCATAGTGCTACTTTTGTGACGAAAAGGGTTTTCGTGGCCAAATGATTGTAACTAATTTGCGACGAAATATTATTTTTGTTGCTAATTTCCCACGAATAATAATACTCGTTGCTAATTATTTTATTTTTATTTTATTTTTATTTTATTTTGTATCCTATTAGCAACAAAAAAAAATTTCGTAGCTACCGTAGCCACAAAAAAGTTAATTCGTTGCTAAATTGAACATTTTCTTTTTTATTTTTATTTCATCATATTAGCGACGAATAATACATTTTGTGGCTAAATTAGCGACGTAAAATTAATGATTCATCTCTAATTTTAATATTTTCTTTGTTTTTTTATTCATAGCACTAATTTAGCGACGAAAATCACGGTTTCGTCGCTAAATTAGCGACGAACCGTGTTTTTCGTCGCTAAATTAGTGCAAAAGAATTTGTGACGAAAAACGATGTTCATCGCTAATCGGCGACGAAGGCCATTTTCGTTGAAAAGGAGATAGCGACGAATAATATTTTCATGGCCGTTTTCGTCGCTAATTTCTGACGAAGTTTTTTTGTGGCTATGTTTGTTGTAAATTAGCGACAAAACATAGTTTGTGGCTATTTTCGTCGTAAATTAGCGACAAAACATAGTTTGTGGCTATTTTTCGTGGGTATTTTCGTTGTAAATTAGTGACGAATTGGTTTTTCATCGCTATAGTCATCGCTAATTAGCAACGAATTATTTCGTAGCACATTTAGTGGCAAATAGCGACGAATATTGTTTTTGTGGGTATTTTCGTTAGAAAATAGCGACGATTTGTTTCCGTCGCAAAAGTTTTGTGGCTAAATCCGTTTTTTTATGGTAGTGGGGGACTTTAGCCACGAAAAAGGATATGTCGCTAAATTAGCCACGAACAATTTATTTCGTCACTAAATTAGCGACAAATAAACCTCTTTGTCGCTAATTTGAATATTTTCTTTTTATTTTTATTCATATTCCATTAGCGACGAAAAAACTTTCCGTCGCTAATTTAGTGACGAACCACTTTTCGTCGCTAAATTAAATATTTTCTTTTTCATTTTTTCATATTATATTAGCGGCGAATCACTCTTTTCGTCGCTAATTTAGCGACAAAATTGTTGTTTCGTCGCTAATTTGAATATTTTCTTTTTTATTTTTATTCATATTCGAGTTAGCGACAAAATAGTTTCGATATAGTTTATTCGTCGCTATTCTTTTTTTATTTTTATTCATATCCTATTAGTTACGAATTTTTCTTTCGTCGCTAATTTTTGCGACGAAGTTTGTGACGAAATGGATTTTCGTCGCTAAATTACAGAAGTTGGTTTACCGACAAATGACTTTTTTCGTCGCTAAATTAGCGACTAATCAGTTTTTCGTCGCTAATTTAGCGACGAATCACTTTTTTGGTCGCTAATTTAGCGTCGAATCACTTTTTCGTCTCTAATTTCGCGACGAATTTTATTTCGTCGCTAGTTTCGTGGCCAATTTAGCTACGAAAAAGTGATTCGTTGCTATTTTCGTCGCCAATTAGCGACCTAATTTGTTCGTCGCTAGTTTCGTCGCTAATTAGCGACTAATTGTATTTTCGTCACTATTTTCGTCGCAAATTAGCGCACTAATTTGTTTCGTCGCTAATTTTCCGTGGCTAAATCGTTGTTTTTTTGTAGTGAAAGGGCAGAAAAAAGTATTAAAGAAATAATTAAAGAATTCAAAAATATTAAAATATTATTTAAAATTTGCTACTTCGATGCCCGGCCAAGCAAAATGGACTAAATTGACGCAATTGTAAAAAATTTAAGATTGAATTGACAATAAAAATTAGAACTAAATTGATATGATTGTAATAAGTTTAAGATATTTTTTATAATTCTTCCAAGGGTGACCAAAGGTGATAGTGGTGCTTGGCGAGTGACCGTGATGGGGATGACCGTGACGGGTTCCGAGGAAGGCCGGTGGGGTGGTGGAAGACGGCTGCGCTAGGGGCCTGGTGGAGCCGGTCCGCCGGAAAAAGATGGTGAATTGCCGGAAGAAGAAGAAGAAGAAATTACAACGTACGTGGTTTCAATGGGAGAAAGTGGAAGCATTTGGATCATCCGATTGGACATCTCAAATGACAGCATGAATGCCCAATGTCGCTTAAACATTAGTCGATCTATATCAACAGTTTTCATTAGCATAAAAAATGATATCGAATCAAGTCAAGAGGTTTCATGAACTAAATTAAATAAAAAAATAGTTTAGAGATTACATTAAACATCAAACGAAAATTTATAAGCTACCCATAAAAACAAAAATAGAATGCGAATACATCTAAAACGCTACGAACTTTCGTTACCAAAACAGAATAGATTTCTCTCGCACGCACGTGCTTTTCTTCCCACCGCCGACAATGCCGAAAGTAACATATAAACACGGCACGACATGCCCTTATGAAAAACATCCATGTCGCCAGTTAACGGTCCAAGTTTAATGCGACACATGTACCGCGACTAGGGTAATCGGCAAGAAAAACTCAAAGCTAAAAACATAGTCAAATGTCTACCGAATAGAGGCATTGCGGTGAATGCGGCAACCCGTCTCCCACGATGTCGCGAGTTCGATTCAAAATGGCACGAGCGTTATTCTTTTCATTGCTACGAATACCGATTTACATTGCTTGGAAAGCGTCTTCTTCGCGTCATTAGATCTTTCAAGAGATCTCTTCATCAGATATCTCCTAAGTCCAAAGGCATATCGAAGATTGGATGTGTTATTTTCTTGCTTTTACAGAATGCTTTCGGATGAAGGTCCAGTCTCATCTTATTTCGTAACACGAAAATAGAAAATACGAGAATATCCCAATTAATGGATATTGTTTTGTTTATTCTTCTGAATGCATGCAATAATTACCTATATGATCTAGTATATGTCGGAAATTTTTTTTTGAGTCTTGATAATATAATTAGTTGGATTGGGGGGGTGACGCGGTAGTACCCAACTAAATCTCGAAGCCCAACCTCAAAGCCCATCACCCGAGTGTAATCCGTCCTTGTCATTCCCTTCCAATTAATTCCGAAAATGCGAAAATCGGATTAGCTAATTATAGCTGAGATTGAAATTTCATTCCAAATTTTAATGATCACAAAATGATCGAGGGTGTCGATTATCCTACTTTGTCATTGATCGGACGGACTTCACCATCGGCTATTGGTGAACGTTGCCAGTTGCCCAAGTTCGCCGTTGACCGCCGGTTGCCGATCACCGGCGGCAACGAAATTCCATAGCCATATACGTTTAAGGATTGTGGGACAATTGAATGATTTCTCAATTTCGAACGGGAAGTTACAAACCAAAATTTTTTGAAGTCCATGTCGTCTAGGATTGGCGTCTTCTCTTCACTTCTTCACCATTGACTGATATGGGAAATTACCAGATTGACCATCGGCCGGGATCCGCCACCATCCACCCAGCCAGATAACCCCCAAACTCTCTCACCCCTCACCTCCACTCTCAACTTCTCAAGAACCCTAAAAACCCCCCCTCCACCCACCGTTTTCAGACGCCGTCCTCCTCCGAGCTTCTCATCAATGGCGTCTCAGGCGTCGATCTTCACCAGGACCCGCACTCTCCTCAACGCCCTCGGCAATTCCCTCCTCACTCCGTCAAATCGATCACCACCTCCGCTTTCCTCTCTCAGCAGCCTCAGCTGGCCGAATCACCCGACCCGCCCCCGAACCCTGGCGCTACCCCTGACCCCGACCCCACGCCTTCAACGCCGCTCCCTCCGAACCCAGCTTCGGGAGCCCTCTCTACTCCTCCAACTGGCGCAACCCGATCCCCTACACTGCCTCCGCCTCCGCCCCCGCCGTCATCCCTCAGGGGTTCCTCCACCAGGCCGCCTTCCGCATGCAGTCCCTCTCGCAGACGCTCGACGTCCAGTCCCTGATGAACGTCTTCGCCGATTGGATGACGTCGCAGCGGTGGTTCGACATGAAGCAGCTCTTCGAGCTCTGGATTCGGAGCCTGGACAAGAACGGGAAGCCGAACCGACCCGACGTGAATATCTTCAACCATTACCTGAGGGCGAACCTGATGACTGGAGCGTCTGCTGGGGACTTGCTGGACCTGGTCGCTCAGATGGAGGAATACTCCATCGAGCCCAACACGGCTTCGTTTAACCTCGTTTTGAAGGCAATGTACGAGGCTCGGGAGGCCGAGGCTGCTGAGAAGTTGCTGGAACGGTTAGAACTGTTCATCCCGTTAATAGGGGCTAAATAACCGTGAAATGATACGATTCCGAATGTGCGTATACTGATGAATATGGTTTTTATCAGGCTATAGTCGTTATGTATGTTTATACGATAGTTCTTGTAAGAAGAAGGTGATATGTGAAAAGGGTACATAGGCCAAGAAGAAGGTGATATTATCTGCGTCGTATTCATGCTCTATGTTCCTTTGAGTGCAAGAGTAACTTATTTGCATTAGTGGGAGGCAGAAATTGTGGTACTTCTATGGTACCGTATATGATGGAAGTGGAGCTGCTTTATCCTGACATTAATATAACATAGGCTCGATTTGACTCCTAAGACTGGTTCTTTCTGTTATCAGGCAAAATTGTTTCTGAAATAAGTGAGGCAAGGCTTAGTTTTTCGGCCTAAGTGCAGTGATTGTGATAGTCTACATGAGAACATGGAGAATTTTTTTCCTGTGCCCTTCTATTAGTTGCGTTCCTGACCTGGAGTTTGAGTTTTGGAGACTCTATGTTTAGGTGCATTGTTTAGAGGAGTTCATAGGGTCAAATTGCTGCCCATGTCCCAGAATTTGAGGCTTAGTGGACTTCTGTCTTTTGATCTGTCAGGAAAAAAAGATACCCTAGCTTTGGATAATCATGACAAGTTGTGATCATATTATTTAACGATGTTCTTACGTTTACTCAGTTAAAAAATTATGTGGCGGGCATGGATAATAAGAACTGCTGCTAATGTGGCTCAATTTGTCTTGCAATTTTTGCTCAGTGAAGGTGCTCCCTATCAAAATCCAGTTTACTTTGGGTTTTTCTGTACTAGTTGTGCATGCTACTGGCTACTGTATCATCCGTGGAAGATGAGTTGGCTGTTTCCTGATAGTATTCGTGCTCTTAGTAGCGTGAGATGCATGCACTCTCTTACCGCGAAAGGTTGACTTTTAATCAGACAATCTAATTCTTACCGTCACCAGGATGCTGCAGACAGGAAAAGAATCTCAGCCTGATGAACAGTCCTATGGATTGGTAACTCGCTTGCTCCTTTTGGCGGATCAAATAGATGCTGCATTGAAATATGTAGATCTAACTCTGAAGTCTGGCTATATGTTGTCGATGGAAATATTCACTGAATGTGTGCAAAGCTGTGTCAAGAAAGGCAGGTTGGACACTTTGGTGTTGATAATTGAGAGGTGCAAGGTATGCCATTAATTTGTTCGGTCCTGATCCTTGAAGTTCTGCACTTGTCGATGTGCGTTACTTAATTTATTTCCATTTGTGACTTTGTTCCTACCAATATTCTTAGGCAATGGATCAGAATAAAGCTCTTTGCCCATCATGGAGCCTATGCAATTACATTGCTGAAGTTGCGATGCAAGATGACAATAGCAAATTGGCATTTTATGCATTGGAATTTATGGCGAAATGGATTGCTCGAGGTGAGATGGCAAGGCCTCCTGTTCATCTTTCCGTGGATGAAGGGCTGGTTTTATCAGCACTTGGAACTGCTGGTAGAACATTTAGTTCTACTCTCCTAGATGCTTCTTGGGCAATCTTGCGACGGTCGTTACGGCAAAAGAATACACCTAGTCCAGCGTCATACCTTGGAAAGATATATGCCCTTGCCTCGCTGGGTAATTTACAGAGGGCCTTTAGTACATTGCATGAGTTTGAGACTGCCTATGGAAATCTCCAGGAGCAAGCTGAAGATCTTTTCTCTCCATTTACCTCTCTAAAGCCTTTGGTGGTTGCATGCTCCAAGAATGGCTTTGAGACATTGGACTCCGTGAGTATTACCTGAACAATTTTTTTTCATGATTATCGACAATCTCTCATAGTATTGCAGCTTGCAATATTTCTTTGGTCACTGTTGATGCAGATCCCCGACCGCAACATGACCTATTTGAACTTTAATAGCATATTACGGCAGCTTGGCTGCTCTTAGTGTCATTTTAATGTCCATGTTATGCTGTCATCTGTTTCCAGATGAGCTTTAGATTTCTGCCTTGTTTCCAGTTTTCTGAAAACTACTATTCTGAGAACTTTTACGATGGGCACTGAGAAGTTGGTAGTTCAGTAGGTAGAAACGTTAGTCCATGCAAAACGTGACCAGACTGACTTCCTTGCCTGGTTTTTCAGGCGTGCTGACATTGACTGATCTATCAGAATCTCACCTTCTACTGTTTGAGATTTGTTTTCAAAACCCACAAAATGAGGGAAGGGCTCATTTATAGCAAAAGGCGATATGTAGGTTAGTGGCTAGGAACTCTCTCCCAACTGAGGTGTGAGTTTTGGCATTTATCTTTCTTATGGGCCTGGATTAAGTTTCTCAAGTCTCAGTCAGTTTGAATAGGCAAAGAGCTCATCAGTTTAATCAGATCAAATTCAGTTCAATCTGATTCTTGGTCGAACTGGGTCGTATGATGCAAACCTATTCTTGGTTCAACTAGTTGAATAGTTCGGCCCAGTATGGTTTTACAACTCTGCTGGCATAATTTGATGGTGTTTGAGAAGTTTTTGTGTACAGCATTCACCTTTGTTGCTGATTCACTTAGAAAAATTACAGGTGTACTTTCAACTGGAGAATTTGAGTCGTGGTGATCCTCCTTACAAATCCGTTGCTGCTCTCAATTGTGTAATCTTAGGTTGTGCCAATACATGGGATCTTGACCGTGCATACCAGACATTTGAGGCAATTGGTGGAACTTTTGGCTTGACCCCGGATATCCATTCCTATAATGCGCTTTTATATGCATTCGGGAAGCTCAAGAAGGTGCATGATACTTCCTTCTCTCAGTTGCCTGTTTGATGCCTGTTTGAAGTTGAATGCAGATTCCTTTCAGTTGATCTAGGCCGTTTACCATTATCTTGCATGTTTCACATGGTAGGCCTTAGTGCGATGTCAAATTAGTCCTTTTCCTGATGTCATATGTAACTGGATACATTGCTATCAGCATTCAGCAGTCACATAAACTAACAGCAATCCCATAAAATGGCTTGTGAACATGAATGTTTTTGTGATTAAGAGCAGATGCATGCTAAGTCTGTATGTTATGCTTTGCCACTATGCCAAATGTAAGTAAATGGAAGTTTCTCTGTGACAGACATTTGAAGCGTCAAGGGTTTTGAGCATTTGGTTAGCGTGGGGGTTAAACCAGATGCTACGTCATATGCTTTGCTTGTGGATGCACATCTGATAAACCGAGATCCAAAAGCTGCTCTCTCTGTGATTGATGAAATGGTAATGTTTATTGACCGAGCTCTGAGCTGGCCTGCTCTTGAGAAATATCTATTGCTTTTGATGCCAATATTGATGTTTTGAGTTTTAAATGCTATGTCAGGTAATCGCTGGATTCGTTCCCACAAAGGAGATCCTTAAAAAGGTCAGAAGACGATGTATGAGAGAGATGGACTATGAGAGCGACGACCAGGTGGATTCACTGGCTAGGAAGTTTAAAATACGGATGGGCAATGAAAATCGCAGAGACATACTATTTAATCTTAGGTACAGCACGGAGTATGCTTGACAGGTAATGCTAAGGGCTTTTGCCACTTCATGCTTCGTAACCATTTTTAGCCACATAGTTGTAGTGATCCCCCACTTAGATTGGCTTAGCATTTGCTGGGTTGCGCGTCTTCTTGTCGTTTCTCACCCAGGATTCATTTATGGCTATTCCTGCTTCTTTTTATGCCTCACAAGCCTAGTGGCTCAGTCAGATGTCTTATGTCTTGGTGTTGCTGACTTAATTCCGAGTGCTTTCTTCATGTAGGTATGCTGATTTTGGCTCTCGAAGTTCGAGGGCTCTGATCTTCCCTGCCTTCCCCGTGGTTGAGCAAGCTGAACTGTAACCATTGATCTTTCCTTTCCCTTTGTATATTATTCAATTCTACCTTTCCAATTTTCGACAGAATGAATCTAGGATTTTAGTCTTTAGAGCCAGTAATTTTGTTTCGCTCTTTACATCCTCTTCTTTTCTGTATGAGAACCTTGGAGGGCCAGTGATGATGCAAAATCTTGCAAGGTAATCCGGTTGATGATGAATAAATGTTGCACAAATTACTTTCTGTTTCATATGTGCTGTCCATAAATCAATCCGCTGATCTTCCATCTTGAGCTTGCCAGCTTGGTACGAGGACAGAAGCTACTGTCAACAGAAGTGGCGGTAGTCTCTTCCTGCATCTATATGACAGCAGAAGGAAGACACCATTATCCAAAAAGCGACTAGTTAGATTAAACTTATCATAGAGCATTGCCTATTCCACATTTGGTCCATGAGCTTACCTTTTGAGGTGGAAGTGAATGCTACAAAAGGGAAGTAATTATTTAATTTGATGCTCGACATTAGAAGAGAAGATTATGGACCAGATATTTTCTACTGGATTTGCATCTATTGCGTGCGTGCCAGAAAACTTCTCTGCGGAATATATTAGGAAGTAAAAGAGGTCTCAAATATCCTCTCTTCTCCCTTAATTGAAAGGAGCAGAGGTGTGATCATCGTTAATAACCCTACGCTTCTGGGGCGTCATCATAAGAATCATGTCTTCGTTACGGAACAAGTGAACTGTGGCGCGAGAGCAGCCTGGCGGTGGAGTGACGGTGGCGGCAGCTCGGGCACCACGATAATGGTGGCCGTGATTGGCTTGTGCTGTAGAGCTGTAGGAGAGAGCCATGGACTAAAATTTCTAATTGGTTAATCAGTCGGTGGAAAGAAATTAATTGAAGGGAAATATGGCCCTCTCTTAAACGGAAACATAAGCATCAAAATAGATGAAATGAGCTTGCAGTCTTAAGCTGGAAGAATCTCATCTCTTCTAACCAAATGCGAGCCGCCCTCGCCGAACTCCCCCAAGCCTCTCGCCTCCGTGCTCTTCCACCTTCGCCCATTAACCTCCATCACCGCCACCTCCACCGCGGCCGTCGATGCCTCCCACCTCCTCCGCGTCTCCACCATCCTCTACCAGCAGCAGCACTCGCCTGATTCCCGCCTCCACGCCTCCCTCCGCTCCTTCCCCTTCCACCTCACCCCGAGTTCTTCCTCCGTGTCTGCAACAACTTCCCCCTCTCATGGCGTCCCGTCCACCGCTTCTACCATTTCACCCTCACCCTCCCCGACTTCCCCCATTCCTCCCTCACCCTCAACAAGCTCGCCGACGTCGTTGGCAAGTCCCGGAACTTTGCCCTCTTCTGGGAAGTCCTCCAGGACATGGCCCGACGGCGTTTGGCCAACGAGAAGACGTTCAAGATCGCTTTGAAGACGTTGGCTCAGGTCAGGGAGCTGAAGAAGTGCGTGGGGTTCTTCCACTTGATGAATGAGAATGGTTGGGGGTACAGCGTGGAGACTCTGAATATGGTGGTGGAGTGTTTGTGCAGGGACAGGCTAGTGGAGGAGGCTAAATATGTTGTCTTTCAGTTAAAGGACGTGGTTAGGCCTGATGGGGTTACTTACGGGTGGTTGATCAGAGGGTTTTGCAATGCCGGTGACTTGATCGAGGCCTCCAAAGTTTGGAACTCGATGGTGGATGAAGGGCTTGAGCTGGAGGTTTGGGCGTTCGAGGCGATGATGGAGAGATTCTTCAAGAGTAATCGGTATGACGAGGCGATGAAGCTCTTGGGGATGATAAGGATGAGGATGCAGGATCGGTTGGGTGTCTCCACCTACAGGCTTGTGATCAGTTGGATGTGTAAGAGGGGCAGGGTGAGTGAAGCTTATATGGTGTTTGAAGAAATGCATAAGAGAGGGATCGAGACAGATGCATCGACGGCTGGGTCACTTGTCTACGGTCTGTTGGCACGAGGCCGGGTGGGAGAGGCCTATAAGATTGTAGAAGGGATTGAGAGGCCGGACATTAATGTGTACCATGGATTGATCAAGGGGCTATTGAAACTGAAAAGGGCAGGCGAGGCGACCGATGTTTTCAGAGAGATGATAAGGAGAGGGTGCGAGCCCACAATGCACACGTACATCATGTTATTGCAAGGGCATTTGGGGAAGCGGGGGAGAAAAGGACCTGATACGCTTGCAAATTTCGACTCCATTTTCGTGGGGGGATTAGTGAAAGCGGGGAAGTCCTTGGAAGCAACCAAGTACGTTGAGCGGACATTGAATAGAGGACTCGAGGTGCCTCGATTTGATTACAATAAGTTCTTGCATTACTATTCGAGTGAGGACGGCACGCTCATGTTTGAAGAAGCGAGCAAGAGACTAAGAGAGGTGGGCATGATCGATTTGGCTGATATTCTCGAGAGATATGGCGAGAAAATGGCGACTCGAGAGAGGAGGAGAAACAGAGCAGCCGAATCATGAGAAGAGCTTTATGAGGCTGAGTGTGTGGAAAGGTTCCTCTTTCATAGGGCCTAATCAATGAGCAGCTAACTAACAAAAAGGATATGCCCATACATGCAAACCGGTGGACAGATAAACGGAAGACGCATCTGAAGACCTTTCTGTCGTCATTGTTGTCGTTTTCTTAGGTTGGCTATTGATTCAGCGATTAATCTGTTGTGATCAGGTTTGAATTATATCATCAGCCGGTGAGGGGGAAATTGCTCTCCCACCAAGTGTCGAAACTTCTTCGTGGAGAGATTCTTTTATGGATCCTCTCAGTGATGAATGAAGTACTTGCGCATAGGAGTTTGAGAGGAAGAGGCAGGCGAAGTTGCAAAGAGTATTCAAGAAGATGTAAAATGTATATGAAAAGAAATGGATATAGAAGACTCCAGTGCTGCACATACTCAGAGGCTCTTACTCCAGTTTATATGTATCTCAAACTAAATTTAGTGAGACCAGCCAAGATATTCGAAAACAACCGATCCCATTCAAAGCTAATTCTATGCAAATTGCACTGGCATCTGGACATTTTAAAATATCAGGACACTCTTGTTTTCTAATTGAATCTGCCGTTTTACTAAAACAAACCCCTTGCACCTGCGTGTACTCAGCCAGAAGGTGTAGTCCAGGTAGGAGGAGCGCTCGAGGTCACTGGAGGCATAGCACGGATGTTGATGTCGAGGGGTAGTAACCGGTATTGGATGTCAAGTTCCCTGAAAATCTTGACCATCTCCTCCACCAGGATGGCTCTTCTTGCCCACTTCTCGCCCATGTCCTGGTGGTTCATCCTATGCGTCAACCAAACTGCTATTCTTAACTTGTTCAATTCTTCCACATCCTTGAATATGAACATTGGTGCAGGGTACCAGTGGTCCTTCTTGTTCTCAATGTAACTGCATTTAAGATTAGTAAAATAAACCAAATCAGAATGATCAAGCAACCAAAGAAAGACTAACCAAGAAGTTGTTAGGTATGAGTAGAATAGCTAAATTGTGAAGCTTGTTTTAATCAGCAGTAACAAGATGTCTTACAACAGTGTGGACGTATATAAGATCCGTCATTACTACATTTTTCTGTTTTCTGGGGTAACCAGTTGTGAGAATCAGTACATTGGTAGAGAACTGAGATATCGTAGGT
Source organism: Rhodamnia rubescens (assembly GCA_021437795.1). Classification (NCBI taxonomy): domain Eukaryota; kingdom Viridiplantae; phylum Streptophyta; class Magnoliopsida; order Myrtales; family Myrtaceae; genus Rhodamnia; species Rhodamnia rubescens. The sequence goes on from JAILYA010000008.1 coordinate 7,169,946, forward strand.
GAGAAGTCTTGTTTTAGGACGAATTGTACATAATCCGTGAGGGACCTTCTACATTCTAAATACTTGTGCATCACTTCTACAAGGCCGGAAGGCCCAAAATCAACACAACATCCGCATTTGTCTTAAATGGTTACTGTCCCATGCAGGTAGATAAGTAAAGGGGGCCAAGTTGATTAGCTAATAACGTAGCTGCTGACCTTATTATTCTCTGTTTCATCATGGCAATCTTCTCAGCTGGTGTAGATATGTGCACACAGAATTCAACTGCATCGCCCATATCAGGACTTCGATAGTAGTTACTGATGGCCTTAGTAGCAAGAACACTGTTCGGAATTATTATCTTCTGGTTGTCGTACCTTAGGAAAATAGTCGTTAGGATGTTCATCTCTTCCACAACCATCTGAAACACAATGCATCGTGGTTTAGTAACATATATTTTGAACATCTGTTGAAACACAGAGCTCTGTTTGTCTATGTACCTGCACCCCATCGACTTCACAACGATCGCCGACGTCAAATGGATGAATCACAAACAAGAAAATTAACGCTTCAAATGTAGTCTTGCAGGTGTTTCCAAATACAAATACCACAAGCAGCAACTGGGAGCTTATGAGAAGCAGAACTTTTTTCGTGGCAATTCCTAGTATAAGGAGCCATACAATGGCTATGAGGATGCCAACTAGAATGTTGACCATCCGATGGAGTTTGTTCACAGCTGTCTTAGTATCATCCAGCGTCAAAGCTAGCGCTCTTCGTTCTCTAAAAGCATTAACCTGCATTACATCCAAATGCAACCTTAAAGCTCAATTAGTGAACACTGCAGCTATAGAAGTTTAACAAACGTAGAAAGACAGTGTAATTGATTTATCAGGGTAACTCCAATTCGCGACGGGACCCCATGCACAAATAGATGTACGATACAAAATGAATTTAACATAATTGCTTTGATAGAATACTTTCAGATTGCATACACATTCCTAATGCAATCAGTTAGTTTCTTAATGTCCAAAATTTTTAAGCACTAACTAGTTTTTTGCTGTTTTAGCTATAGAGAACTCGATTTGCAACTAAATTGAAACGGAGTACTTTGACCCAAATCTGACATGGAAACATAAATTGAGTAAGAGGTTTTATTCATGAGCACTTACAACTAGCAAAAGATAATTCCAAAACCCCCCTCCCTCCATTTACATCAAGAGCAGGATTTATTACCTTAACATCCAGATCCACTAAACTAACTAGATTCCTAGAGATTAATATGTCGAACTTTGATCTCCAAGGGAGAACAATAATTGTAAAATCCATAATAACTGGCATCTTCTAGGGTCATATGCTATCTGACAGAAAGCTGTTCTGCTTAACACTTATCGCGAAAGACATTTAACATATTGCCGGATATTCATTGAGAACCTACCATCTAAATGCTATCCTATACACAAGGGCTGAGAGGTTCTGAATGTCATGCATTGTGTACTTTTAGGCTGGTCAGTTATCAAGGTCCTGGAAGAGGTTACAAGTAGATGTCAATCGATTATATGCCACTTACCTCATGATTACATTTCCATTAATTCCTTCTTTTCTTATACATGACCTCATTTGGACTTCTACAGACCTTTCAATCAAGTGCTAAAAGAGTCCAGACAACAAGCAGATACTTTCTACCATCTCTTACCACCCAGTTTTTTAATGATGATTTGCTAATTTTTTGGCTCTCTAATGCTCCTTCAAATAGACTCATTGTCTTGACAGCCTCATCTTCTGGCATAAACCGCATCAAGTCCTCTAGATATATGTGCCTGACATAGAAACAGCAAGTAAAAAGAGCGATAAAAAACAAGACCAGTGAATAAAAAGGGTCGTAGAGCTGACAGAGATATGCAGAGAACATAGATGAAAAATCACGGCAAAGGGTAATGCAGAATGGAGAGTTCAGAATTGTAGGAAAGCACACTATTAAGCTCCTATAATAATTTTGCAAGAAGAGGCCAAAATTGATAGATTGGACCAAGTTCAAGCTTTTTCTCAAATTGTTTGGCCTATGTTTAGTATTAAAGGCCTAATATGGCCAAGCAATGACACTGTTAGGTTTGTGCGCAAGATCTTTAGGACAGTGAAAGAGTAGAACAACATTTGATGAAAATTGAACAACGATTACTTGGATCCCTGCTGAGACACATTGTGGAAAATTTTCTTCGCTGCTGCTCTTGCTTCACTTTCACTGTTTATTTGGTTCGAAGATTCATCATCATGACCTGATATCTGCTCATCCAGTGTCGTGAGGTTCCCATACCGCACCAAATTCATCAGCCTCTTCATATTCCACGCAGATACATTCTTTGGGCTCAGTTTATGCAAGTGATCAATTGTAATCCCCTCTTCCCCCTTGTCCTTTCCTCTAGGACTCTTTTGTACTCTCCCGCTACCTATCACTCTCCCACTACCTTTCTCTGGCAATACAGCCGCATTAAGGTCGGGAGGTATCACAGCCCCCGCCTTCTGCAGCTTCTCAACTTCGACCGCAATCTTCTCCTCCTCTTCCTCCGCTTTCCTCATCTCGACCAATGGCGGCCCTGAAAGGGTCTCGATGACATACTGATTGAACAGAGATTCCTGAATCCTATCAAAGTAGGTGCTCACGTGGAAGGAAGACGCCAAGACCTTGACTATAAGGGTCTTCACAAGCCAAATCACTGTGCCAACCAAGAGACAAACCAAGACCTTGGTGACGAACGAAAGGGCCTTGCTATTGGTCTCTCTTTCAACCTTTTTATCAAACAGGAAGTGCCATGCCACCAATACCAGCCCTAACCACAGACAATTTTGCACTGCTTTCCTCAATCCATAAACAAAATAAAGAACCCTCTTCCTCAGAACAAAGTTCCTCTCAATAAAGAACACAATGATCCTGATGCCCCAACCGGAGACCAACCTTCCACATATCAACACCAAAACCATTACCTCCCACTTCCACAACATGAGCTTCCACAGAGTCCTCTTCCTAAGATAAGGAATAGTGAGGCTACAGACTAATGCACCTATAATCAAGATCAAACTCACCCACTCAAGCAGGATCACCAGATCGAGCCCGGCCTTCTTGTACTGCCCTGGCAAGTCCTCTTCCGCAAAAGGGTCATCCTCGTCGTCGTCCCCACCGCGTTTCGGCGACAACGCTAATTTCGAGCCTCGATCCGATTTCTTGTCCGTCTGATCAGGCGGGTCCAAGAGCCTCGACTTGTTCTTCGCTGCTGCCGTGGTCAGAAGCCGCGACTTCCTCTTGAACGAGCTGTTGCTATGAAACGACGCGTTCGACGTGCACCTCAAGACTTGCCCATCTTCGCTCCCCGCCTCCTGCTGCTGCCGCTGCTGGTTCTCCACTGAAACCTTGGTGGTCTTGGCCTCGCTCGAGCCGGACTCGTCAAAGGACACCTTGTTCCGGCTCTTCAATGGCGACTCCTCCAAAGGTGGCAGCGGCGTGAAGTCATCGTCGTCGTCGTCGTCTTGCTTGAGCTCTTGCATCTCCAAATCGATGTCGAGCGAGAAATCGCCGGAAGCTCGCTGCTTGTGCAGGAACTGACCGATCAGCTTCGACGGCGGATCTTCCGAGCCCTTCTCGCCGCTTCTCTGGAAATCGAACTCCTCGCCGTCACCAACTTTGGACTCACTACTGTTCGCCTTATTGCTGGTAACAACTTCGTCTTTCCAAAAGTCGTAGCTTGAATCCCTCCAAATCTTGCCGTTCCCTCCGTTCATCGTCCTCACAAACTTGTTCTGCTTAATGCTCAACTGGGTCCGACAATGCACGTTCGCTAGATCGCAGATCAGACGGTCGGAACGGTAAAGCAGAACATGTGGCGACGGTCTGAATGGGAGTCAAAATACGAGTGATGGGTCGGTTCAAAGCTCCCGAGGAAAGAGAAAAGGACGCGTGTTCTTGGTTCGGTCATAAAAATGAGAGCATGTGGCGACGGAAACGGGAATTAAAACGACACTCTTGCTGGTCCACTATCAATTTCGTAATTGCTTGTGCAAAAGAGGATTATACATCCATGGATACTTTACTCATAGCCTTCGTGTTGTTTCATATCCTTAAATAATCACTTCATCGAAAAGATTAAAGGTCAATAGCAAACTAAAATTGAATTAGGAACGAAGAAATTTAATCCGATGCTAGAAAACTTGCACATTCTCACTATGACGACGCGTTTGCCTTGATTTTTTATGACTTACCTTTTAAGATCTATCAATCAATATGCGAATTTATTAGGAAACAGAAAGACCTGTACTATGTATGTATGAACAAATAGAACTTCATGAAAGCACGCTAGTAATGATCATTCTCACTTTTTTTTTTATAGGTCTACAGTTCGTTAGCATGTCGTGATTTATTGAACTCGTTAATCATTCTTTTAAGTAGGCATTTTTAGGGAAGAAATATATTTTCATGTTCTTTGATTTTACAAAACGGATTTTAGGTTGTCATGCTGTGTCAACGTTAGATTTCAATATCAACTTACCTCACGTAAAAAAGTCTATAGCTTTAAAAAAGAAAAAAACAGAAAAGGTAAGGTATGGTATTATCTCCATTAACTCAAGAGTTTGACAAAAAAAAAAAAATTAACTGAAGAGTGCTAAACGGTTGGATTGCATACATATATATACTCGACCAAGAAAAAAAAAATACATATATACATGCCCTAGAATACAACATTGTCGTCTCAAGGGACATATACACTCACATCAGTAATATTTTAATTTTTTTCAATTGAATCCTAAATCTTTTGCATTTGTGCCAATTCGATCAATTCAACATTTGTGCTAATTCAGTCAATCCGACTAATTTTGGCTGAAAATCGCCGACATGATAATTTTTAATAATATTTTACGTTGTTTTTTTTTATTTTTATTTTTATTTTTTCTTTCTTTTTCTTGATTTTTTCCTTCCCTTCTTCATTTAGCTGGTCACTGAGAAAAGGAAAAATAAAATAATAAATAAAAATAAAATTTTATTGAAAATTGCAATTTTAGCGCCGGCCACGCCACGTCGGTGATTTTCAACCAAAATTAGTCGTATGGATTAAATTGGACAAAAAGATATTAGAAGTGCCAATATTGTGTAGGCCGCTCACTTTAGTGCCAATATTTTTTTTTGGATCACTTAAGTGCCAAATCGAAGAAAAAACTAATCATGTAAGTGCTAATTTCGGTCAAAAACGATAATTTTAGTGTTAATTCCAGCTAAACAAGTACACATGGCAATTTTTTTTTAAAAAATTCTATGTAGACGCCACATGTAACATCTTTCTACAAGACAATCTAAAATATTTTAAAAAATTAAATTAAATTTAAAAATTAGCTAAATAACTTAAAAAAGAGAGGATGTTGATCTATTGTAGCGGCGAGGGCTTGAAAGCCCTCATTGCCGCCAAGTGGCCGGCGACCCTCTCGGGTCGAAGGCGAGGTCTAGCCTCGCCGTAGCTGGGCAAGGTCGGCCTCGCCCGGCCACGGCGAGGCCGCACTTCATAGAATTGGGCGAGGGTGAGCCTTGCCTAGATCTGCGAGGGCGAGGCCTCGCCGGGCGGCCGGCGGGGGTCGTCGGTCACTTAGTTACCCCCCACGGCCATCCTTCACCCTTAGCGGGCTTTGCAAGTGATGGTGGGTGGCGGTGCAAGAAGCCAAGCCCTAGCCGTTGCAAGATAGATCTTTTTATATATATATTTTAAAGTTTTTTAGCTGATTTTTTTTATTTTTTAATTTTTTTAAACTTTTGACTTATTTTTAATTGCTGACTTGTACATTCGACGAACCACGTAGATGCCACGACAGATTACGGCGAAGCTCATCATAGTTGACACTTAAGTGATCCAAAAAAATATTGATATTAAAGTGAGCCCCGTACATAAATATTGGCACTCCTAAGTGTCTCCTCGCCTATTAAATTGACATAAATATAAAAGATTAGAACTCGGTTGGTAAAAAAAAAATTTACGACTCAATTGACACAATCACAATGTTTAAGCTTTTTTAAAAAAAAAATAATTTTTCCATAGTTTGGGCAAACCAAGATAATCTTTGACGTGATTGTTGACATTTGATTTTTAATGAGGTTTTTCTTTAATGTTTTTTTAAAAATTCATAAAAAATTGTAAAATTGAAAAATCAACTTTGGAAACCTTGGCCAAACCTAAGAAACCAATTTTGAACAAAAAATATTTTTCAGTATTTTTCGTATTTTTAAATTTTTTACGTATATTAGAAAATACCCCAAAATTACAAAAAAAAACAGCATTCGTAGCCAAAAAAATATGAAAAAATATTCAATATTTTTATTTTAAATCCCTTTTTATTTTGGCCCCTTAAAATTGGAAAAATTCAATTCGGGATCATATGTTTCTTCACAAACGTGAACCCGAATTAGGCTTAAAAAAATTCGAGTCATTTTATTTTCCTTTTTCACTTTTTCTAAGTTGTGACATGGTTCTCTAATACCTCATTTAGCATCTTGGCGCAATTATACATAGAATTGCTCAATTTTGATGAGAGGGACCTAATTGCACTAAAATTTTTCAATTTAATCCATGAATCACAAAAAATGAAATTAAATTTTTTCAAGGGATGCCCTTGCAATTTCAAGACCTCCACTCTACAGTTTTCATCCTTCCGAATTCAATGGCAGGACTGGTTTGAGCTAATTCGTGCATTTAGGGCCTGTATTTTGTGAAAAACTCGTCTCGGGTCAAATTTAAAGTTTGGGGTTTTCATACAATTCCAATGGCTTTTTTTTTTTTCTTCACAAAATCACTAGTTTTTACAACAAATAAAAGATGTTCGGCCTCTACTTCAGTCACGGGTTTCTTCCGAGACGGCCCTGGAGGTGCATAAGAACGACCTATCCAGGTGACCGAATCAACTCGCCTTGGTCTCGTAGTCCCAGGTGACTTCCTTGGTGTCGATGATAACTGGCGCAAGTATACATAGAATTGCTCAATTTTGATGAGAGGGACCTAATTGCACTAAAATTTTTCAATTTAGTCTCGAATCACAAAAAATGAAATTAAATTTTTTCAAGGGATGCCCTTGCAATTTCAAGACCTCCACTCTACGGTTTTCATCCTTCGGAATTCAATGGCAGGACTGGTTTGAGCTAATTCATCCATTTAGGGCTTATATTTTGTGAAAAACTCATCTAGGGTCACATTTAAAGTTTGGGGTTTTCATATAATTCCAATGGTTTTTTTTTTCTTCACAAAATCACTAGTTTTTACAATAGATAAAAAATGTTCGGCCTCTACTTCGATTACGAGTTTCTTCCGAGACAGCCCTGAAGGTGGATAAGAACGACTCGTTCGGGTGACCGAATCAACTACCTTGGTCCCGTAGTCCCGTGCGACTTCCTTGGTGTTGATGATAATTGGCGCGCCGTCACTTGCAATCATCGATGGTGTATCAACCGTAATTGGGCAGAAATTGCTTCCCACTATATCTAAACTAGCATCCAAATTGAGCCCCCATACGGCTAAACTCTTCGAAAGTGATATCAATAACCATGTAGCCTTCATCTTCAAGCTTGTAATCGCCTAGATCCTCTTCGACGGTTAGGTCTATTACAAATGGCCCTACCATGGCAACGAATGCCTCATTCAAGTCAAACACTATTTCAAGGACAACCGCATCATCTAGAGCGGTTTCTTCAATGTTAACAGTTTGATCCGCACCTATTAACACGATTTGTCTCATCGGTGGGTTTCAACGCGCGAACTCATCCCTTACTCGTTCCAATAAGCCCCGTCTCGTGGAAAGGCTCCTAAAAAAACCAAGGCGGGGGCGAATACTTTACCATAAAATCATATCTATCTTTGGGCTGTCCCAAAGTATCGACGATCTACCCTACATCATACGTGTTCTCGGGAACTCTTGGTCATAATAGTGCCGATTACATGCGTCATCGGCTTCTATATCATGATCTTTGTCTCGTTGAGCCGGTGTTATCTCAAGCACGACTACGTCCTCCCTGTTTGGCTAAGAGGTTGCCGGTGCCCAATAGCGACCGTCTCGAATTATGGCTCGAAAAGGGCGGTTTTGGGAATACCAACCCCATGAATAGGGGGTGTAAAGTCATTGACTTCCTTTGGGGTAGCCCGAATTACTCCAATTCGGACATTCTCAATGATACGCAAACGCTTCTCTTGAATGGGGATGATATCCGCACTACTATAGTGCCCAACCGAAACGAGTGCTTGATACATTTCCACAACATCTATTCGGAATCTCTTCTTGGTGATGCTCCTCATCTCTTCAATGACTCCCACATTTGGGGCATGGCTCGATAGTGGGTTCCGCTACACATTCGGCTCGAAGTCCTTAAACGATAAATGATTCCCCTCAATGAGATCTTGGACTTTATGCTTGAGGATGTAGCGGCCCGTCAACGTTATGCCCCCTTTCGCCTATGTGGAAAGCACGGGATTTAGAAGGGTTGAATCCGCGATACTTCGGGGGTTACTTGAGCAGTTTTTTTAACCACAAGTTGCTTGCCTAACAAAGTAAGTAAAAGTTGTGATAATGGCCTTGGCGATGGAGTGAATTTTCTTGGTTTCCTAAGCTAAGTATTCGATACCCATTGCTTTGATAGCTTCCCGCCGCAGATGTCTTGGTGATCGAGGGTAGGTTGGGAAATTGGCATCGATCGCGCTATTAGAGCTTGAACAAAGGATACTTCGACTTCCTTTTTCTTTTTAGTTGGTGCCCTCCCTGCTAGTACCTTCCGCTATTCTTCCTTCGTGCATTCCACCCTTGATTTTCTCTCCCTAATTTCGATGAGCAAAGGGAAATTTTGAAATCCTGCTTTAATGAGCTTTTAATAGAACTTATTCGGAAGGGTTTTTACAAACATGTTAATAATCTCAAGTTCCTCGAGAGGTGGCCGAACTTCGTGGCAAGTGCGCCATTCGTGAGCAAAAACCCTAAACGCCTCGTCCCTCTTCTTTTTATCGTGCGGGACAATACCTCTCGTATCGGAGCCATTTCGATGTTGTATTAGTATTGTTCTACGAACGCCTTAGCCAAATCTTTCCATCTTGCAATTTTATCGGCCTCGGATTCAAGAACCCAGCGAAGCGTTGCATCCTCCAAACTGTTTTGGAAAGTCCAGTATTAGCAAAGGAATATTCTTGACGTACCAACCCATCGATTGATGTAATAAACCAAGTGCGCCCTTGGATCACCTTTGCTTGAATATTTCGTGAAGTTACTTTAAACTTATCAGGGAAGCTAATCTTGTCATATCGGGACGGATCCCCGATATTTTTGAGTCCATGCTTATCCTTGAGCTGTTGCTCCGGATCGATAAATCGCTTTTGAGTTTCCTCCTCCAACTCGGGTCAAGATGGCTGTTGAGATAGGATCAAGAAGAGCGGGCACAAGAACTTGAGCAATCGCCTCCTCAATGATTTGGATTTGTCGATTCGTCATCAATAAGGTCGGCACATCGGCGGGCGGCGAATAGTGCACTTGATTTTGGTTGCTATTTGGACCGAAAGTGCCTTGACTCGGGCGGATAACCGAGTCACCATTGCTCTCAAATCCCGGACTTCCATAAGGGCGGCTGCTCCTAAGCGTCGATTCTGCGCTTCCTTGTTCGCACATGCCTCCATACGTGCCATTATGGATCTAGTGCGAATGGGTGAACGCGTAAAGCCCGCAATATCTACCTGTAAGAATGGAAAATCGATTAGTGGTTTCAAATAGAAATGTACGCGATTTCCTTTGACAATATAAACTTCAGTAACGAACTCGGGATATGTAAATTCTCCAGCAAATCTAAACCGAGAGAATCGACTCTATCATAGGTAGTTTAGAAAAGAATACATAGTCAAACGAAAAAACACATAATAATTATATTAATAACAAGGTCAATAAGGAAATAAAGGTTTCATATAATAAGCTTAAACAGAGTTTTAATAACATATTACAAAAGACCGTTCTGGAAAGTACTAAAATATGATATAAACTCGATGGGTAACAATTGCATCGATATCAAAATGCTCACTCCCTTGACCACAAAATGGGAGTTTCGCGTGACCTATCTCTATTTCTTGGCTTATTGGTTGTCTTCTTTCGAGGCCTATGATGAATGACTTTTGGGGATGAAAGGTAAAACGACTCGTCAATTAGGATACTTAGAGCGGTGAATGTACGCTAATGATACTTGATGGAGTCCCACCTCGCCCTCTAGTTACGGAGTTTGGACAATGATATGCCTATAACAGCTCTCCCAAGCACCAATATTGTTAATGTCCACTGTCGAAGGGTAATTTCTTGCTTATCCATCGCTTGGCGGGAAGTTGAAGTGAATAATTGCCCCCTCAACAGCGGTAGGATATCCTAAAGAGCCCCATATTATTTGACCGTCCTCAATGGGTAATGGCGGTGGCACCGGTGAATCCCAACAAGGGTATGGGATCGGTGTTGGCGGCAAGCAAGGTGGATGATTTGGAATTGGGTACCCTTGAATTTTCATTGGATTTGGTCCGGAGTTAAGCTCATCAAAAAATGAAACTAGCCGCGGAATGTCCGTATGTGAGGTTGCGTGCGCAAGTATATAAGCTTTTCAAATAGATGAGTACGATGATTGTGCTCAGAATATATCATGTGGAAAGATGTTTTATGAATGTGAGAGATGAACTAGGTATATAAAAGGCCCCTGGACACATGAAACACTTTCTTCCAATTAGTATCGATCTTAAACTTGTTAAGAGACAAGAAAGATTCATCTAGAATCATAGGGATGAAGTCCCGATTGATGCAAACTTATTTCACAAAATGGGCCACGAGAGGATTCATGGTGACTATAGATACGGGAAATATTATGAATCCAAAGAAGGCCGGAAGAAAAGCCCGGGCGGATTTGGTGCCATCCGCCTTGGGCAGCTTTGAGAACTTCCCGACTAAAAAGGTTAGAGGACAACGGCCGACGCTGCTTTCAGTACTTTAGTGATCTTGATATTGGGTGTATCGAGGTATTCGGCAAGGGTGCTCGCAGGATCACGGCCCAAAGGTGGCTAAATTAATTTTTCCTCTAGGTGGACACCAGTGATGAGATAGTATTCTTTGAGGGTGGAGGTTAGCTCATGACCGTTGAAGATGAAGGTAGATATGATCGGATTTAAAAAATGTGTCATGGCTTGGATGACATGGGCTCGATCGCAAACCCAGAGTAGATGTATGAGGTGGCCGATTCGTTCCTTGACATATCGCTGGTTGTGACGATCCATACCCTCCCACCATGCCAACAAAGGTCTTTTGGGAACAGGAATGAGGGTGATGTCATGTTTTCCCATGGAGTCTATATCACATATAAGTATTTTAGTGAGTCAATGACCATAGCAAAAGCATTACCGAAAAAGGCTCGAGAAAAATTGGGACAAGGTAGAAATTATACTTACAATGATTGGTGAATGGTATATGTTAATGGCATAAACAACCGTATGCTAACAATGAGATTTGACACATAAAGGGTAGGGTAGACTAAACGCTCCCACCACAACAAAATAATGTACCGTCCCAAAAAACGTCGACAACATAATTGGATCGGGGCACATTGAGGTGATGAGCGGGATTAGAAATGATCGTACCATTTGCGGACTGCGTATGGCCCAATCTATTTTAGATACCTCATAGGGGTTTCTTGAGATCGCAGTCCGGGTTTGACCGCTAGATGTGTATGCAATAAGTATAGTGTATGAGAGACATGCATTTCAAGGTATATCAAACACCGTTTCAATATACATCCATAAAACATATATTTCCACGACTCCTCGCAAAACAGAAATTTCAACAATTACTCCACCCCTTATAACTCCCAACTTGCAAAAACATCTAACACCTAGTTAGCGGATTAACCTGGTTTTCTTTGCAGCGCTGCAAAATGTGAATCAAATTAGGGAACAATCAACTGGTTATTATGGCTTAAGTCCACAAAGGTTCGTAACCATCTTCCCAGTGGAGTTACCAAGTTGTCGCGATTCGCTCTTAAGCCTCTCCGGAGGGTCGGACGAATTTAGAGGTATTGCCATCGGTCAATGACGCAAACTCTCCCAAGTCCTACTTCGCATGACGTTGGATTTATTTTTACTGATTAGCAAACTAAAATGCTACTAAAAGTCGTAGGGGTGAGCGGTTCAGGGTTCGGGTAGGTTTCGGTTGGAACCTGGAACATACACGCTATAACAAATTCCTTATTTTTTAGAATCTAGAATCTACCTTGCATACTGTGGAATTTGAAACCTACCTTCGCCACGGGTTTTGGGGTACCCGAAAACCTGTCAATATAACTACTATTGCATAAAAAAGAAGACAATTATTTGGACTAACACTCAGACGAGCAGTCTTCATTGACGGTGCTTGATAGAATTCCTCTGCTTAAGCTGCAACTACTGTTATCACAATAAGAAGGGTTACCTGGAAGATCACCAAAAGCAAACAACTCTACAGAAAACAAGAATGATAATCTCAATATAAAAGCACTTAGCATTTAGTGCCGCTGAACTTATTTGGTGTCATTCCTGCTTTTTCTTTTACTTTAAGTCCAATGCAAACATGGGATGCACTAAATAACTAGCCAAAAAAGGAGAACAGCGGTGTATAACTGCATTGGTTCCTCCTTAAGAGTAATGGTAATCTTTGTCATGAAACTTAATAACAAGCCCAACAATGGAAGCAAGCTAAAAACGTGAAACAATGACGGGCTGAGTTTTCAGAGGAAGAAGTGAGAAGAATAGAAAGTAAAAATAGAAAGCCTAAGTTAGGGTTTAAAAATGACGATCCCGGCTCCATAGAGAATCGGGAATCGGAACCGGAACCGGCGGTTCTTCAAAATGCAGAATCGGGAACCAGACCTTGGTTTACTAGAACCTAGAATCGAACCAGGGAACCACAAGTTCGGCTCTCCGGTTCCCGGTTCTATCCCTGGAACCATGCTCACCTCTAAAGAGTTACCACTAGTCTATTGGGGTTGGCTAGAAATTAATCGAGACGCGGAGTGTTATCTCGATTCTTAGGCAATCGAACTTCTAAATTCGGGAACTTGTTTACGCTAACTAGATAATTAGTGCTTTTTCGATACTTAACCAGTCGATATTTCCTAAGGTGACCATACATTCTGCATATTATCTTAAACTTATCAAGTATCTAACTAAATACTAAATGATCATGCATAATATTTTTTCTGTCATTTCGTGCAATTACCTATTTATTATTAACCTAGCGAGATAGGAAAAGCGATTAACGGGCAATTTTTCAAAAGATAGTGTTATAAACACTCAGTAGATAAATATTCCAAATAAAGATTGGAATGAACACATGCAAACCAAATCTACGATGATAATATTTAAACAAATAATTTCGACTCGAAGGTCGAAATACATCGCATCAAATCGAACTGGACATCGGTCTTCAATTAGCGCCAATCTAAAGCTTAAAATTTCACATGAGGGGTAAACAGGTTAAGGAAACCATTTTTTTTATTTTCTGAAAATTTTCTGATTTTTTGAAATTTTTTTGAATTTTTTTGAATTTTTTGATTTTTTGATTTTTTATTTATTTTATTTTTTATTAATTAAAAAAGAGACCGGGTCCGGGTCGGGTTCTCAGAACCGAACCTGGATCAGGTCGTTCGAACTGATCTGGTCCGAGAGAGAACCATGACCGGGCCTGGTTGGCCCAAAACCCCTTCTGGCCCAGCTCTTTAACGCGCAAACTAGCACAGGCCCAGCAGCCCCCTTCAGTCTTAACGAGGGCCCAATCTTACGGAACAACCGAACAGGCCCAAATGACAAACAGGCCAAGACTAGCCCAAGATCATAGTTTCCCTGTTCACCATCTTCTTCACGTCACAGCACTTCTGTGCGGAACCTCGTGCAGACCCCGACGCCGACGTTGCACCACCAACTCTAACAGCCTTCGTCTGCCTCGTCCCTGCACCGCCGAGACTCGTTCCTCGCACCGCCACCCGGCCGGACCTCCTTGGACGCCGACCAGTTCTATTCACAGAGCTCCAAGATCGTGACGCCGAGATCTGCCCATCATACCACTACCTATCGACGTCCCCAACCGCCGCCCGTCACCTCTGGTTACCAACGGCTGCCGTAGCAAGGCCAAACTCCCATGGACCTCCTTGCCATAACGCCGTCGGTATTTGCCCAACACCGCGCCACCAGGTCTTGTTCGTTAGAAGCACTAGGAGCCGATTGCCACGCCGCCGCCAGGCCTGCTCTTTCCTAGTCCAGGCCGTGTATCACCTCTGGCCATGCTTGTTCGCCATCAATGGTCAGGCTCGCGTGTCGTCACTGCTCCGGGTTCGTACACCTCCCTTGCTCACGTTCACGTTGCTACTGATATGGGCTCGTGTCACCATTGGTCCGAGCTAGCGCGTCGTCACTAAAAAGCCAGACGCAGGATGGCCACCGCCACAGGCCATCGGACATACCTCCACTTTGAAACGCTAAACCGGACTGCGACCTTACCACTCCCGATTGGCCGACAGAGCAAAAAGGCGAAGCTGCTCGTTGGGGAGGGGGCTTCGACGTGAGTGAACTCTCACTGGACCAGGAAATGCGTTCGTCGTTGATGCTCCCTTTTAACATTCTTTTTTCTCATTCTCCGTTGGATAGAGCCCTTGGGGGCGAGCTCTCTTTCTCTATGCTCTTTATGCTTCTCTGGGACCTAAGACCAGACCCTCCCTGTTACTGAGCTCAAAAGCTCTTTCCTTATCCTGTCTCTGCTTTACTGCTGTTGCCCACTTCAAAAAGAAAACTGACGGCCGGCCCGGCGTTTACCAGTTTGGTCATCGACTAAAACGTTCTTTGCCTTCTAGTGTTGCTTCACGCTTCCATGTTCGAAGATGGAGTATAGCATATGCTCGAGTAGTCGAGTGGGTTGAGCTGAGGAGCCGAAAATCAACGGCTCCAGCCGAAGCAGTGCAAGGGTAAACGAGAAGTGAAAGAAAGAGCACTGCTGACTTGTCTAATAGCCAAAGAAAGCAGCCAAACAAAAGCTACAAGCAGAAGAGAAATGTGCGAGCAAGTCCATACCACATTCAAGTCGGGATGGTGAGGCTCAGTTCATTGTTCCATCAAAATAGAGGCGGACATAGAGACTTGGCATTACTTGGTTCGAGGCGCGATGGAGGCAGGCGGCTGGAGCCACTGGTCGGGTGGAGAGGTGGCGACGGGCAGAGGAGACTTATGTACCTCTCGGCCTCTCCTCCCTTTTGCTCCCTCAAGTTCCCTCTCACCTCTTCCCTTTTTCCTTCTCTACCTTGCGAACCCTTAGCCAGCCACTCTCGCTCCGCTTATATGCTCATTCCGCCTCCTTCAGCAAGTCTTTTCGTGTGGATGGGAGTGAATCTCGTTTGATGTGGATGTGGGTTGGTGACCAACCATATATATATGTATATATATAAAATACATAAAAAATGCATAATTAACCAATTAGACAATATTCTAACTGAAAAAATAAAATAAAATAAAATAAAATAAAATACGGGATCGGCAAAATTAGGTGTCAACACTCTCTAAGCTAATTTTATCTTCTTCTATGTCAATTATTGGCCTTTCTCATTCTTTTCAAGAGCTAATGATAATTTGCCATATTGACACTCTAGATTCTTCTATTAGGACACTTGTCTTATTCTTAATTTACTTAATATTTCTATTCTAATTAAATCATTACACTTCTAATGATTACTTGTCCATGTGTCTTGCTCCTAAGTTTTCCACATAGCTACCCTATAAAGCTACTCTATTAGGTTTGCATATGTGTCATGGATTTAAATATTTCACCTAGCTATTCTACAAAGCTATTTCTCTTGGCTTGCTTAGGTGTCCACGCCTATTAGAAATTTAATTTCCTTAGTTTACAAATTTTGCCACATGTCCATATTCATAAATTCTCATTATAATTACCTATGTTAGACTATGTACTAGGCATGCTTACAAGGCATGTTTCATGTGACATCCCGTATTCGACCTTTTTCGAAGTTGTGAATAAATGAAAAGTCTCGTTGATGTATTTCAGTTATATCTCACTTGAGAATGGCCATCTTGATCAGACCAACCAAATGGGAATGGCTAGTTAGGAAATTCAAGTACGTGGACCTAAGAACTTGATTATGGGTCGACTTCGTTGGTCATGAAAATTGTCGAGGAATATTTTGGACCAATATAAGCCGATCTTAGAATGATTAAGGAACGATTTGGATAATACCCTACGTTTGGATCACGGGTGGTTCCGTTTGACCTCGTATGGGTTCCGAACGCCCCGAAATTATTTCTAATGATCGTGTCCAAGTGGGACTAGTGATTGACCTCGCAATTGAATGACAACCAAAGTCGCCATGGCTCGAGTAATTCTTAAACGTGATTTTATCACGGGTCGATACGCGTAACTCCTAAAAGCTGCCCGTTAGTTTGAGATACGGCTGAAAATTCTATTGATCGAGATTGGTCGCGAATCGAGCCGTAATTTGACGTCGGACTTTCGGGGGTTTCAATAAATAAAATTTTTGGACGTTTCCTCATCCAAGTGTCCGAATCTTTCGCGGTTCGCCCCAAAAGGTTCGGGAAAAGTAGATTTGGACTGGATATGGGAAAGGACCCACTTGCCCTCGAAAAATATCCCATTTTTCACTTGGAACGAAGGGTATTTTGGTCATTTTTCCTTTGGCCGAGATTGACTAGTCAATGATGGTGGAAATAACGATTTTTCCCTTCTTGCTTTTCAAAACCAATTATTGCCTTGACTATTGATCATCTTCATCATTCTACCAAAATTGTGATCAACTTTTCTCTCTCCATCTCCCTCCCCCTCACTTGGCCGAACCAACATCTTTCCGCCGCCGTCGCCGGAAAAATTTCGTTGAGCCGCCGCCGACTCGGTTTTGAAGCGCAGAGGTCGTGGGCTACCGTGGGTCGTCGGAATCGCCGCTAAATTCAAGTTTTCTCAACCGTTCAACGGAGGTTTTTGCGAATTTTTGAGGTAGGATTACTTCTAAACCTAAATTAGGTGGTTAGGTTGCTAATAGACCATGAAATTGTGGATTTTTTTGATGAAGAAATGGTTGGATTTGGGGCTTGATGAGGGTTGGCCGAAAATGCAAGAACAAGAAGGGGAAGAAGAAAAAAAATGGTGTCTTGCATGAATAGTAAATCCAAGAGAGAGAATGTGTGGTCAAAGTTGACCATAGTTACTTTTTGCTAATAATTGAACCATGGTTGGGTTATGTGTTAACTCTAGTTATTTTTTAACTATGGTTAAATTAGTTTTTAACTGTAGTTACTTTATATGTGACATTGTTGTTATGCCACGGTATTTAATTGTATGTCACAAAATTTCGTTACGCCACGGTATTTAATTAGACGTGATATTACTAAAGTTCAATACTATAGTTGGGAATTTATTTGTACGTTAGAAATTAATATTTGATCGGCCCGGATAAATTGCTACGTTAGTATATTATTAGTTGTACGATATTTATTTATTGCCACGTTAGAGTATTATAGACGCATGGCGTGGATTGGAATTTTTGGTAGCGTTAGTCAATCGGGCGGTCCGATTTATTAATTCTCTAACGTGATTGAATCGCGTGAGCCCGATCTATTCTCGGAAAGTATGAGGGTCGTATTCAATCAAGTCGTCCTGAGGCCAAAGTGAGCCGCATTCGTCGATTGTCGCGAGACCGGGAAAGTATGATGGTCGTATTCAATCAAGTCAGTGCGAGGCCAAAGTGAGCCGTATTCGTCCGATTGTCTCGAGACCGAGAAAGTGTAAAAGTCGTGTTCAATTAAGTCGTCCGAGACCAAAGTGAGTCGTGTTCGACTAATTGTCCGAGACTTAATCCGGTCGTGTTCCTATGTGTCCGAGACCGTGATTTACGGGTCGTATTCCTATGTGTCGAGACCCTGGTATATATATATTTATATTTATGGAGCCGTGTTCTATAAAGGTCCGAGGCTCGGTGTTATGGACTCGCATGATGTCGTGGAGTCACGTGGAATATTCCTGGAATGACGTAGAATATTTGTGGAGTAATGTGAAATTTCGGAGTAACGTAGAATTTTATACGATAGCTCGAGGCGTGGAACGCGGACTTTAGAACAACGTGGGTTGTTGTTATTGGTCCGAGACGTGAAATATATATATGAGGGTAACGTAGAATATTTGAGAAGGTGTGGGAATTTTCGAATGGAAATGGAATATTCCGAGATTTATTGGTGGAATTATTGAGGAAAAAGGAGGATATGTCGAGCTTCGTTGTTTTAAAAAAATTTGTCTCGGGAGGCACTAGCGACCTGAGTTGGGGTTAGAGGTTTTCCTACTCGAGATTTTATTTCACCCCGTCGTGGGTTCATTGGTTTTCGGACCCTCCGCCGCATTAGTGAATGATCCGCCCCGCAGGTCGTGGCCCTGAAGAGGATGGGGATGTTGTGGAGCCTTCCGATGCGAGCAGCCTCGGAATAGGATGAGGCCTAGAGTAGCTGGTCTCTTAACTTTGGTAGATCGTTTTATTTTGGGAGTGTAGCGGGCTTGACCACGTAATCCTTTTGTTATAGTTGGTCACGGGCTTGTACGGCCCAAGCCCTAGGTTTGATAGTTTGTAATAACTATGTATATATGTACATGGGTTTATTTTTATCATCCCAAGTTATCGTAGTATCGTTATTTTCTGTACGGAGATTTCTTCTGCTTCGCGATGTGTTTGTTGGCCTTGGATCCCGGAGAACCGTACGTAAGCGTGGCCGGGTGGGATGTCGACGAGCTCGGAGGGTTCGGGT
This sequence comes from Rhodamnia rubescens, assembly GCA_021437795.1. NCBI lineage: Eukaryota > Viridiplantae > Streptophyta > Magnoliopsida > Myrtales > Myrtaceae > Rhodamnia > Rhodamnia rubescens. The sequence goes on from JAILYA010000008.1 coordinate 7,188,773, forward strand.
CGTGACATTTCAAGAACCATTTTTATGTCACATGTCTATTAGGTAACTTGCTCCCCAAGTACACGCCTAGTCCTAGGGTATTTCTCATTCTTTTATTTTTATTTTTCTCATTTATGTCCAATAATTAATAAGATATTAATTTCTTTTGTCTTTTCTAAATAAATCCTTGGCATAGAATATTCTACGAGATGTCATTAGAAATTGCCACATGACTAGCCTATACTAGATTATGATCCTAGGTTACCTTTTCTTGCTCCTCAAGCCAAAACTATACAATTTTTATTTTATTCACAAAGAATAATTTAGACACTAGGCATCTTATTCCTCAAGCCAATCTTAAGGAAAATTATACATTTTTATTTATTTGCTTGTGAATGATCTAGATGCCATGTTTTTATTCTCCATTGGTCCACTTGGCTAGTCTATATTAGACTATAACTCTAGGTTCCTTTTTCTTGTTTCCCAAGTCAAAATTATACATTTTTATTGTATTTGTCCAATAGAGAGTTCTAGATGCCATGTGTCTTTTTCTCAACTTGTCCAATTAGCTAGCATAGGAATCCTATAATTCTTAGGCCCTAATGATGACAAGCTTTTATTTTGCATTTTCTTTTTATGGCTTCCATGCCCAACTTGCATGAGAAGCTACCTGTCTACTTCTAATTACATTTTAATTTAGATTTTAATGTGTGCATCTCGCACTGTTGGCTCCGCCTCAATTTGAGAGGGACTCTCGGTAGTTGTTCTAATCCGCAACCACCCCGAGAGGGTGTGGCATAGTCGAGGGCTTGACCGGCTTGTTCTTGGCCTTCCCTCATGTTATATGGATACAATTCATGACTATGACTAATGACAATTTGGGCATTCTATATAAATGGACAAGGTTACCTAATGATTGGCCTCTTAATCCTTGTTCTAAGATTTGAAACCGTCACTTGTCAACTATTGAAACATCTAGGGAAAATCATCTATTTTAGGTCCCTTAACAAGCTAGAGGTCGGACCGCCTATTCCGCCGAACAAAGTCGGCTCATGGGTGAGCACATCTAGAGGTGCCGCCCAATCTACGGCTTGACGTGCTCAAGAACATACCTTGCTGCCAATCGGATCATGAGCCACCCAATTTATCTCGGTTTAGAGTTGGAATCACCTGTTCCTAAATCGATAGCACAATCGAACACTATCAAGATCACCTTTCATGACCAATTAAAATTGATATAGGATTGGTTCATTTCGATCCGTAGTCTTCCAACAACACATCACACGGTCTAGCGTGATCGATCCGTGACTAGTGCGTGGCCGATACGAGGTTCTAGTATGAATTGACCTTCCTCGAATCCATGGCTAGCTTGGATATCGATCCATGCTTGATTTGAGGTCGCCACACAATCAACCCTCGATCAAAAGCATAATCGATTGATATACTAAGCCATAATCCACATCAAAGGCGATCTCTAATCTTGGGTGGCCTATCACAACCATTGGCTGCTATCTACAAATAGTTCGAGTCCTAACCTTGGATTGGCCCTAAGTTTTGGGGTATCAAACAATCAACTCCTTAACAACACTTGGTAGTGCTCTTGAGTGTGCCGAAATTTTTAGATGGCCGAATGGGACAAGTGTGAGTGAAGGGTTCATTATATAGAGCTTGACCTGGCAATCCTAGTAGGAGTAGGAATTAATTGAGGCCATCTTATCGAGAGTTCTAGTTAGAGCGAGATCTAATGTGAGTCTTAGATTTAGAGGAGTCCTAATCCACTAAAACTCTATGTTATTAGCTGCATAAGGATAGAGTTTTAATCTCTTAGAACAAATCATTAGGATAAGACCTTCTAGCTTACTTAAAATTCTGAATTTAATCTGAAAATTGGAGAGTCTAATCCCCCTATGACTCTAGCATTTTCGGCCAAGTGAATGTGAAGCATGAGATGGCTGAATTTTCCATGTCTTATGGGCTCGTGGCGATGTCTCGGCGTAGATTAATTAAATAGATAATTAATAAAGGCCTCACATAATAAAATGGACAAATCGAGCTGAATTTGACTTCAAATTAAGGTCCAACCACCACATGAAATTCGGCACATGCATGTCCAAGCCTCGGCCGAAATTTGCATTTAAATTATGGGCTCATTTTACCTTTTCCATATTCAATTAAGGCTTTTCTTAAATAAAAGAAAATTAATTAAAAGCCCCAATTAAATAATTAAGCCTGAATGGACTGAATTGATCTTGAAACCAGGTTCGGTTGGCCCATATAAATTTTGGCACACCTCGTTGCCTCGAGTTAAAAATTTCAGACTTGGTTTGGTCCATCCGTTTGTCAAATTAAAGCTTAGTTGCTCCACTTCGGCTTGAATGTAATGATATGCACGACTCGACGAAAAATAAATATGCAATGCATGAGATTCATTTTTGTTGAGAACTATGACTAGTTTCATTTTTATGCTTGAAATGAATAATTTTCTAAAAATCAAAATTCAGGTGTTATCACTTACCAACAGCCTATCAACTCCTAACAAGTTGCTTGGATAAAAGTAGGACATTCTCCACCCGCCCGCCAGTAGAGGGGGTTCAATTCGTGTTATACGCGATGTGGCAAAAAAGACCGATTCAACAATATATCATGCCCGCATTAAAATTTAAAACTTGTCGTTTACTTTCAGGAAACGTGCTCCAAGAGCTGCGGAACTAACGACTCTATTAGAAAGTCGAATTACCAACTTTTACACGAATTTTCAAGTAGATCGGATTGGTCGAGTGATCTTAGGTGGAGGTGGGATTGCACATGTTTATGGATTGAAGGAGATTCAAGCTAGTGAAATGGTTGAATTTGCGAGCTGTGTGAAAGGAATAGCCTTAAATCTTGAGAATGAGAATGTGGGGATTGTTGTCTTTCGTAGTGATCCGGCTGCCTTGCTTGAGGAATAGTTTCATGAAAATGGAGATGTTGGCACCTAAATTTTGGCTATCTTTTTATTCATTATTTTGCATAAAAAACTAGGAATTAATTTTAATTTTAATTCCTATAGAAAATAGTCGAGATAATTTTTCATATTTATTTTTTGCATGCATTACATTACATTTACATTTAATTGGATCGAAAATGGAAAATGGATTAAAATCGAGGAGCGGTGGACCAAAGCCCAAAGAGCAAAATTCGGCCAGCTAGGGGGCAATTCCGAAAAATTCATCAAGGTCTTGAGATCTAACTTGAGCTTAAATCAGTCCATTTAATATTTAATTTGGAAAAAATCCTTTTAATTAAAAATTTCCATTAACTAAGAAAAAAGGCTTTATGGACAGAATATTATTTTGTCTCTGCATCAAATTGCGATTATCCAAAGTTGAGAGACAATTTTGCAAATAATGAAAATAACACGAAACCCCTAGCTCACTATTATAAATAGGTGTTTTAGGGTTCACATTAAGGAGGCCACATAATTTACACATATGGCACATTGAGAGAGAGGAGAGAATACGTTCTCTGAAGCTCGACGAAAATTCTGCATAGTGTAGAGAGAGACAAGGAATTCGGCAATGACAAGGAGGATTGAGAATACACGGCCAAGAGAGCGCTTCTTTTTCTTCTCCGTAGGCAGCCACATTCACAGCACAAAAGGAAAAGCAAAAACAAAAAAAAGGGCAAAAGAAGAGAGACCCACGATCAATTGACGAAGACTGAGTACTAAGGCTTCAACACGCCTTTCAACATCGACTGGTCCAGTCCTATTGACGACCATCAAAGCTTCCGGTGGAGGATTTTCGCAACTTATCAACTAAGGTTCGTCGAACCCGAAATGCGATCTCTCTACCGAGCCATCACTGGAACGCCGCCCCGTTCGTGAAAGACGCCAGTCCAGCTGACCGTTTCCCCTGCTGCAAACGGAGCTGTTGACCTTCCATCGCTGGAGTGACTGAGAAAAGGACAAAGTGTACACAGTTCAGCATGGATTTTCCTTGATCCCTCTGGTGCACAAAGAGTCCAAGAGGTAGAGTCAACTGAGTGGTGTCCGAGGCCATCACTGACACATGTTACTGCTCTCGCTTAAATTCTTTGCTATTGCAGGTCTTACTGAGGATTCATCCCTAGAAAAAAAGAAAAAGAAAAAAGAAAAAGACTCCACTAGGGAGTCGGCAACCTCCCACTGAGTCATCGCCTCAGTGAACCCCCATCCACAACTTGGTGTTTCTCTACGTTTTACAGGCTAATTGGAGTCCCTCGTTATGAGCCATCATCACCGTGAATATCATCACTTGGGTTAAGAAGCCGTTGCACCTACGGCAACCGCAAGTCCCTAGCCGATCCGTGGTGGTTCCGCGCGCCGTTCAGTCCGAAGTGCAAAGTTTGGAGTGCAAGTCTCAAGCAACATTCAAATCGTAAAGCGATATTTGGGTGTGTTTCTTAATTTGAAACTTTGAATATTGTCTTGCCTATTTTGCATGAAATTATCGATTGCATTGCATATGAAATTGCCTTGCAAGTCTAGAATATTCAATTGACTAAATTTGAAAATTGCATCTTAAATTTGGACATTGGATATTTTCGAAAATCTTGTGCTTAAATTGAAAAAATTGTGATTCAATGTGAGTATTTTGGGGATTTTGTGAAGTCTTGTGATAATCCCAAAATCTTTTTGAAGTTACTCAAAGATATCCAAAACATTTGACATTGTAATCGATTAGGAAAATTTCCTAATTCACAACCGCACACATGGGAATAAGTCTATCTTTCAAGCTTTAGATGGAATTATTTCCATAGCGGGAATTTTGATCGCGGTAATTATCTTTTTCATTAAAAGATTTGCAACTTGAATTTAAATTCATTCATAAAACCCAAAATCACAAAAAATAAAAAAATAAAAAAAAGAAACAAATAAAAATCATTCATGTCTCATGTTTAATTTTCATGTCACAAAATCTAAAAAAAAAAAGATTAGAAAGATATGATTTCTTAAAAACCACGTCTTATCGGTTTTTTTAGAAAGATAGGATTTTCTAGAAATCTTATTTTATGGATTTCATTCAATAAAGAAAATCTTCCGAATCCATTAGGATAGATTTTAAAAGATGTAGACGGAGGATAGAAAGATTTTCTTAAAAATTTTGGGGCTCGAGTGCAAATTAAATCCAAAAACTTTAAGTTAATCTTGAAGCAATTCACCCTCATTTTCATTAATTTTTAATTACGAAAATTACTCAAAAATACAAAAAAAAAAGAAAACCAAAAAAATTGCACCTTTGAACTTCAAGTCGAATTCATCAAAATTAATGAATTGAATTTTTTTCATGAAATAAAATAGTATTGAAAGGGCGTTAGAGTAATCTAGCGTAATTAAGTCCCCTGTACCCAAAATCTTTGGTTTGTAGAAATAAAATAGTCCCATCGCTATTTTGTTTAGGTTCCTAATCAACCTACCATAAATAATTAGTGGCCACTCCAATTAAAATCTTGGCATGTCAATTATTTGAATCTTAAGTTGGGAATTGGTATAGTTTGGGAGAACTCGAGCTAGGTTAATTACTTTAATTAACTTAGTAATCTATTAACCTGAAATTAATTTTTAGGTCGCGACAGCTTGGAGACTCCGTTGGGGACTTGTTTTTAATTTTCAAAGACTTAAGAACCTAGTGAACTTAGGCCTAAAAAATTTTCATGAAAAATGTTTTTGATTGGTAGCACGGACTCTAGGTAAGTCCCTAACTCTAGTGTTAAATGGTTTTGTAGGTTGGGAGTCATAAGGGGAGTAGTGATTGGCTAACCCTTTGTTTTGCGGAGGTTTTTGAATTGAAAATTATGTTTTAATTTTTGAAGTATTGGAGTGGTGTTTGCATTTAAATGTTGTGTATGTATTTATAGCATTTGCCCTACATCTCACACAACTCGTGACCGGCACAGTGGTCACACAACTAGTTTTAAGATGGTATTTAAATGTTTCTTTAACCTTGGCGGTAAGGTTTCATTGAAGGTTATCCCATCCCGGTTCTCGAATTTTTTTTCCAAAAAGTGGCTCAAGGGTCATTCTCATGCACGTGAGGCTACGATGCATGGGTGTTGCCCTTGTCGACCAAACCAAGCCGAAGTAATTGGACTTGACTAGTTATGACTATTGTATGCGAGGTTACAACTAGTCATGATGATCGTGCGCAAGGCCGCAAACATGTCGTTCGTCCATTACTTCATTTTGCCAAACCTTTAGGTAGATAGACTAAGGTTAACCTCACGATCCATGTGCATGTCTATGTGATTGGCATTTTACTTTTTGGTTGGTCCATGTTAGGTGTCAATCAAATTTGAACTTAACATTATTTTTTTTTTCAAAAAAATAAAAAATACAAAAAAACCTGTTGGTCGATTTTCAAAAAGGATGAATGCGAAAAAATCCCTTCGGAAAATTTTGTTGACCAATAAAAGATTTTGTCATATCTTGCCTCAATGATTCAATGGGTAGAAAATTTTTCCTAACAAATTCACCCTTGGAAATTCATTGTGATAAAGAAGTAAATCCTTCGGGAAGTTTTTCAAACATTAAAAGGTTTTTGTCATATTTCTTTGAAAGATTCACCTTGTTTTTCCTAAGGAAAGTCTGTCCAATTTTTGCATAAAAAAGGATCAAAGTTGACTAGGCTAGTCATGGACCGACCACTTTCGAAGTTCTGTACTCATTGCATTTTCACTTCTTTGTAGGTGAATGTGGATCATCAAGGATCGCCCATCCGTACTTGATCGTGGGCCAATTTAGCCGATCATTTGAGAACCCTCATAGGAGGCGGGCATAAGCCCGATTGAGTGAACCTTTCATTTCATGAACATCTCTTACGTGGGACATTCCTTACTTTTTTAGGTGTCTAGTTGCATCTTCAATTCTTAGGATTTGATTGTCGGGGTCAAATTCCTCGCCTTGAGGGATTATCGCATTTTTCGTTCAATAAGATGTAATTAATTGAGATTGTTAATGAAATTACATGATTTTTTCACAAAAAAGTTTTGAGGGCATAATGGGTATACAAAGCGGCTCGGTGATGATATCCAATCGAGCGAAAAATTTATATCGTCCATGGAAAATCTTGAGGGCTAGGCTCAATTATGCTTCCTCATTTTTTTAAGTTTTTCAAAAAAGGAAAATGGATTAAAAAAAGAAGAAGAATTAGCTTTTGAAAAAAAAAAATCTTTTTATAGAAAAAAATAGAAAATGTGTATGCGGATTAAACCTGTTTATTTTACTTATCCATTTACTTGTATGTTTGAGAACTAATTCGGGGGCAAAGGGGCGAGATTCTTGACAGCCCGGTTGATCCATGGACGGCCTTGCACGCGTGAATGTCGAGTAGGCTAGAAATCCTTGGCCAATCCCAAACCATCACCCATTTGAGGTAGATCCATGCTTCGCTATCATTCTTTTCCAACAAACATATAAGAACTACTAATTGATCAAATGTTCAACTATCCTCGATGATCGGGTCGTAACGGCCCGGCGATCGATGATCCCTACATCGACCGACATTACTATTGGCTACCTTTTGATCAGCCCATACTTACCTTTCGAGCAATCCTTAGTCGATCCCTCGATCAACTCATCGGTCATCAAGCCGATCCAATATAGCCTGGAGCCAATGAAGGATGTTTACGAAGCTGTTCCCTAGTTGATTCAAGATCAACTAAGCACGAGAGAGGGGGCATCTACATCCGTTGAGGGTTAAACCCTTAATAGAAAGATATCAACATGGCTATGATCCAGCTTAATCGGTGCAAGTCCGATTGCATTGGCCCAAACTTCGTACGCTAGTCCATCGGCTAGTCCAGGCCGATCCATGCATCGCCCTCAATCGATCCTTTGATCGTGCCATGTCGGGCCGACGAAAGACGGGACCAAACCAATGATCGAGGCATGGAAACAAGTCGTATACCAAAGTTTGAAATTGAATTCCCAACACTGGCCATGTCTCGGAGCAATTTCAATATTTACAAAGTTATGATCACTCGACATTATCCATCCTGATTGAAAGTGGAGCAAATCGATAGTGAACCCCTGACTTGGAAAAGGGAGTATGTTTCTCGACTTACGCAATTTTCAAGATGACATTCTCCTTCTTGCGGGAACATACGATCGATCATAACGCTCATCACCTTTGAACAAGGGCAATCAAAGCATCTCAAGTCTTGCTCGACTCATTTAGACACATTTTTTCTTGCTCTAGGGCAAGGATATGAATGAGTTGGTCTTCAATATGAGAACGGATTCCCCGACTTGTTTGATTTATTCATATGTTCTAGGGCAATCTAAACCCCTGTTCTTGAAAATTTTCTAGAAAATTGGAGTATGCTTGCATAGTTTGTTCCTAAAGTAAATAAATAACATGTTTATGAAACATGACAAGTTGACTCAAATTGCTACATTTTGCATGCGTGAGAGTGCTCACATATTCCATGATTTATGCACGATTAGTTTACCAACTCTAAAATGGGAGCATAAGCTGCATGTGATGCATCGAATGTACATAATGGGGGTTTACATAATAACGAAATGCAATCCATTTTCATACATATCCTACACTATAATTCCTAGTGAGTTGAATGGTAGCTAGGTTCCGCAATCCACAAGGTAAATGGTTTCTCACAAAAGTTACAATAGGCGAGGTGAAGGAGGCATTCATTTCTCCATCCCAAACAGTACATGTGACCATTGTTAATCCCTTTGAGCGGCAGTTTCATTTCTTACCCCTCTCAAGAACCACCCCACATCGGGGCTCAAATAAGGTAATTCCAATAGCTGCATTCCTATATGTTTTATCCTTTGTATAGCCCACTTGTACCTGTAAATTCATTTTTTGAACCCTTTTTGGTGATCATTTTGCTCATTCTAATGGCAAAGATGGCGTTTCCCCTCCCCAGAAGGGAGCGAGATGAAGAGAATCGGGTCGATGATTCCCAAATGGACACAAGAGAATCGGGTCGATGATTCCCGAATGGACTCATTTCTTGTGTGCTAGCTTTTTCTTGTGATGTCCGGCATAATTTTTATTTGTAAATATTTATTGTTGTTGTTATTCCCTAAAAAGAAAGGGGAATTCAAGATCACGGGATTGTAACAAAAAAAGAGCAAATGTAGCTTGGAAGAAAAGGGCCCCACTCCCAAAACAAAAAGGAGAGAAAAACCAAGGCATTGAAAAAATCATCAAGATGTTAAAGTAATAAAAAGAAAAAAATGAAAAAATAAAATAAAAAAAGCTCTCTCTCAAAAAAAGAAACAAAGAAAAAGGGAGTCGGGAGTAAGAAAAGAAAAGGCTGATCCCACAAGAAAATCTCGGGCGTGTATAAAGCAAAGTGCCTACCAAAAGTAAGGCCAATGCCCATTCGAATTCTCAAAGTACTTCGAACTCTTGATTGTATAGTTTTGTAAATTTTGTGTACGTGTTTGTACGTTATTTCTCTTGTAAATCCCCTTTAGAGTCGCGGTTGTAAAGAATACTTTCTAGAGAAGTAGTTTGTAAAGTGCAATTCTCAATAGAAAATTACCATCTCTCAAGCAATGATGGTATTCTTTGAATGATATTTATAGAAGGTCAAGATCGGTGACAAGCCAAAGCAATGATCACCAACATCAAGCCCCTCTTATACACTTTTCGAGCCAAAACAAGCCTTTTCGTTTCCCAATCCCTTATCCTAACCTACATTACAACCCTTGAAAATCTCTTTTGATTAGGGCATTTGAGTTAACATAGAGTTAAATGATTTTAAACATCGCTTGAAGAAGTTCGAGTAAGTTTATTTCCATTATTTTTGCGGGGTTATTGACTTGTAAACCCAGGACGGATGACAAAGAACTTTATTTCATAAGCTTTCACTAGGTTGGAGTTCCATTTGAAAACCTTTGACCCATCCTACATTATTGTCCTAATTAAAACCTCCAAATCGATTTGGTTGTACCAATTACGAGATTACTCGGACCTTTGGCGAATGTGATGATAGTGAGTTTGAGTGATTCTTATTGAATCCTACGGTCGGGATAGATGACTTTTCTCGAAGAGTGAGAGAAAGCCCTTTCGGATTGGAGTCTCCCATTCCGATTATATTCCGGGTATCACAATATGGCAACATCCCCTGAACAAAATTGGCAATGCAAACTTGACAAAATGATTATGCAAGAACCATATTATGAGTCATTGCATTATACACATGTTATTTCTAATCATTGCAAGCTCGACGGAGCGGTTTTGCATGAACTCATTCTTGAATATGTTTGCACATGTTATCTCCGACATTCTATGATAGGTAATGCATTCCCGATGTTCGAGTACCTCCCAAGGTCTCGAAATTCATCCAAGGATTATTGAATGAGCAAGTTTCTTTGGCAAATGCCCACCAGGTAATCTTTCAAATCCTCGGGTAAGGATATCTTCAACTTGAACCCTTCCATGATAGTGAGTAAAAGTCCTTTCTAACAGAAGGTTCCTCATTCAATGTGATTATGTTTTATCAAAAGGATTAGACAGGCTTCCTCATTGATAAAATTCCCCAATGAAGCTTTGTAATGTAAGCGAGCAAACAAGTTTTACTAGCATATGGTGTTGCATTTGCATTGGTTTAGAGCACATGATCATTTTAATCGGGTATGATACATCAACCTGTCTATTCCTTGATCATCATTTAGAAGATTTAGGTATGTTTTCTAATTTTTCAAACACATTGATGGCTCTATCGACTTGAGTCATAGCATTTCTTTTTGTGTATTGACCTAACTCATCTCGGGCGCACCACCCTTTAGTGTATTGACCTCGACTCATCTCGAGTGCACGTCCCTATCTCGTATATTGTCCTAACTCATCTAGGCGCATACCTCTTTAGTGGTTGGCTCGATTCATTTTGAGTGATACATCCTTTATCAAATCGCAAGGACGTATGCTCTTGCGATCTTGATCTTTGTCGGACCATAACGACATACGCTCTTATGGTTCTAACCCCTTGTTGACACTGAATTTTGATCGATCGTTTTTCGGTTTATTTTTAAAAAATTCATGAAAAATTTATAAAAAGTCAAAAAATTACAAAATCATTTTTGGGAACCTTGACCAAGCCTACGGAACCATTTTTGAACAAAAAATAATTTTCAATATGTTTCGCAATTTTTAATATTTTTCATAAATAGAGAAAATACTTGAAAAAATTCAACAAAAATAGCTTTTGTCGTAAAACAAAAATGTAAGAATAGTCTATATTTTTATTCCATTTTCATTTTGACCTCTCAAAAATTCAAAAATCAAGTTCAATTCTAAGTGTTCCTTCATTACACATAGAGTTGAATTTGTCAAAAAATTGCAATTTGATTCTTTTAATTTGCAATTTTCGCATCTTTGGTGTCTTGACATTCAATTTGATCACCTTGCATTGCAATTTGATCCAATTGTTCACAAAAATTGCACGATTGCATGAATTGGGCATAATTGCATATTTTTCTTTCAATTTAGTCCCCGAGTTTCGGATAAAGTGAAATTAATTAAAATCTAGGGACCGGCTGGCCAAAGTAAGACCGCTACCTTATAGAATTCAACCTACTCGATCGATTGGTGGGGGTGGCCTGGTTCGATTTGGTCATTTGGGTTTTCAATTTGACAATTTCAATTTTTGCGTCAAAGAGCATATTTGGGGTTTTTATACATTTTGTTCGGAACTTTTGAGGAAAATCATATTCTTAAATAGAATTCATCCCCTTAAAGCCAATTTTGAGATTTGATTTGAAAATTTTGGATTTTTGAGGGTCAATTTGGTCATTTCTAGTCGATCGGGTCCTTTGGGTCGGACCGGATTCGACCCGACCACCCGGGCGACCATCTCCTTCTTCTTCCCTATTTCGTGTGTAAATTTAAGTATTTCTGTTTGCCATTTCAGCACGCATCGATCGGGATTGATTTTGCGGCCAATGGTCGTCGGGCGAGGGGCGGGCGGCTCGGTCAATGCCACGGCAACCTGCGAAAGTCAACGAAGCACAAACAAACCAAATGCAACGTCAATTCACGCACTTGGAAGAGGTAAACGGAGTTGGATGGAATCCTCTCCATCCTCGACGCCGTCCCGGACCAAAAATCACGTGAGGTTACGTGTGATTTCGGGTCGACGACACCCCGCCCACTCGCGCGAGAATTCAAATTGGGATATAAGGGCCTCACGTGGTTTCAAGCGAGGGAGAAGCTCATTTGTGTTCTAGGAGAGTAACGGAATAGAAAGAGAGAGAGAGAGAGAGAGTTAGAGAGAAAAAAATCTCTCATCGGCCGCCATTGACACAAGGTCGAGCTCCGATTGTGAGGACTTCGTCGAGCGATCCAAGAGGAATCAAGGCCGGTGATCACTTCCGGAAGCTCGCTTGAACTCTAAGGAGATGATCGGTATCGATCTCGCACAGCCGACCTCTAAAACGGTGAGTCACAAATTCGATTTTCTTTGCGAGCTCACATGGCATCTCACACCTCCGATGATCATCCTTCGAATTATTGTGTGCGTTTTGTTCCCCGAGCATCACTAACCATGATCGCACCTTATTCGTGCTTCGATTTTGCATAAAAACCATGAGTCGAGCCTCCTACCCGTCACACCCCACAATGTACGAGGCGTGTCGACATCCCACTTGGCCACACTTAACAATTTCCTAAGAACCAAGTAGCCAAACTAGACTAAGTGCAAAATGAAAACACATGCGGCGGTGAGTACCAACATTCCATACAATATACTTACAAATGGTGTTTTCGGGATGGCAAAAAGGGAGATTTATATATAACCACAAATCATTTACACAAACATGACATTGGCTTCAAAAGTTACATGTGCAAGCCTCAAGATCACTCACAACAAAAAGGAATAGGTGGCCCTTACATCACTCCTCTACTAAGTGGGTACTCCCAAAAGTCGGTGGGCGACTATCCTAAGCCCCATCTCTACCACTATCATCGGTTGACGACTCTGGATCCTCTAGATCAAACTCGGCAGGCTGCTCTGGACCAACCTCAACATCGAAGGCTCCACCAACTCGGTCTCCGGGTCGGACTCCATAGGCTTTGGCTCGGACTTCGAATCTTTAGGGCCGGTGTCCGGGCTAGTCACAACACCGTCGGGAGTAGTAGTCCGAGTAGGGTCCTATTCCCCAACTCTATCATAAGTGATATCAAACCGTGAAGCGGACCAAAAGATATATCCCTATCCTTATACCACCTGGCCGGATAATTGTGGGGTTTTCGAAGTCGCCTCCCTCATCAACCCATACCGTACTAGCATACCTAAAATACGATTTATTATCACCTACGGGTACTCAGTTGATACCGTCTCGATGTTCATTAGTACCCCAAAACGCTATGGCGGTCCATTCATATTCATGGTCGAGGGTCCGAAAATGTTAACCCACGAAGAGGTGAGAATAAATCTCAGCAAGTAAGTCCCTAAACCTAGGTTAGGACGATAGTATCTCCGGATCCATCTTAGGCATGTAATTCCATAATAATTATCAACTTATCCAAAATGCACCCAACATGAAGCAAAAGTTATAATCACTCAACTAGGTTAAGAATCTCAAGCATTTCCCACATCAATATCAAACACATATCATTTCTCAATGCACAACTCCTTCAAGGCTAAGTTGTTAAAAGCCCACGTAACACGCATCGGGTCACAATGAGATAATCGGACCGGCGTAATAATGATTCGGTCAATATAATACTCAAGACCCGCGTAATAACGCCTCATGTCAACATTTCACGTTTAACACTTCAAGATGATTGCAAAATCTTGCGTAATAACGCCTCGGGGTATAATGTGATCACATAATTCAATTCTCCACACAAGTGACCATGCATTAATCAATATCAACCACGATCATTAAAATTTACCACATGATCTTACTAAATCACATGATCAACAAATCGAACCACACGATAAATCACATGATTTACGTATCGAATCACACGATCTTACTAAATCACATGATCAATAAATCTAAACCACATGATCAAATTAAATCACATGATCAACCTTAATCCTCCACTAACACCCTTTTTTGGCTTAAGCTTAACTAACCCACAATCAGCTACAAATCTCACCCAAATCCACCTCAAACTATATCCATTAGTAACCTAACAACCTAATCAAGGTTTAGAAAGCTACTCACCTCAAGACTAAGCAAGAAACCTAGGCCAAGAAGCAGCAAAATCACGGCTCAAACGGCGGCACCGACGGCTCTGTTCGGTCGCATTGGGCCCCCGGCAATTCCATGGTGGCGAGTGGCTCCTCGCTACCCCACGGTGCAACGGTGATGCTACGATGATGGCTGGTGGTTCATGGTGGTCCTGGGTGGTTCAATGGTGGTGATGGCGGTGATTTGATCGTGGTTCGGCCCAAGAGAGAAAACGAGAGAGAAATGAGGTAGAATGCTCACAAAATGAAGAAGATGAGGAAGAAGAAGAGAAGAATAAGAGTGGGATATTTTGGGGGAGTTATTTGATTGGACTTGAAGTGAATTGGTTGGTGAGATAATGACTAATGGGTCCAACCAATAATTCAAGCCCTTTTTGCTTCTTATAAACCAAGAGGGTTAAACTAGTAATTTGGCTCAACAAGTGGACACCTAGCCCTCATCAATTTTCGGCCACCAAAGGGGTTGGAAAAGACCAAAATGTCCTTCCACTCAACTAGAGGAATGGACATTACCTAAGGGTAAAAAGATATTTTCCAATTTCCGGTCTAAACTTTTCTTTTTCGAACACTTTGAAGCGAACCATAAAATAAACATGCTCTAGATGAGGCGACGTCCAAAAGATTAATATTGGAATTCTCGAAAGTTCGACGTCTAAATTCGAAGTCTAATTCATAGCCAATATCGATCAATTGCAACTTCAATGTATCTCAAACTAACGGGCGACTTTTACGAGTTACGCGTATCAACCCGTGATTTACGTCATGTTTAATTTTACTCGAGCCATGGCAACCTTGGTTGTCATGTAATTGCTAGGGTCAATCACTAATTTCGAAGGACGAGATCGTTAGAAAATAATTTAGGAATGTTCGGAACCCATATATGGTCAAACGGAATCACCCGCGATCCAATCGTATAGTATTAACAAATCGTCCCTTCACCACTCTGGATTAGCCTATAATGGTCCAAAATATCCCCCTCGATAATCCTCATAGCCAAAGTGTCAATCTAGGATCAAGTTCTTAGGTCCACGTACTTAATTCCTAGTTAGCCATTCTCCATTGGTTAGTCTTCTCAAAAGTGATCAAATCGAGTGTGATTTAATCTGAAATACTTCAACGAGACATTTTATTCATTTCACAACTTAGAAAGTGTCGAAATTCAGAATGTCACACTACTAGTCGTGGTCTGGTCGTGACTTGGCCAGCCAGATCTGGCGATCTACGGCTCAATCGGAGCTTCGGGTAAGCATCCTAAACTTGAGACGAAGTTATTCCGTGAGTGAATTGGATTGTTATGCTCTGTGTGGTATGTTTTGTCCGCCATTGATATGCACTGTTCTAGCTTGGATTATGTTGATTCCATGGATGAAATGCTTTAATTCTTTGATATGTGATAAAGGAAGTCTAGATGAGTCGATTGGCATTGGGTTCGTGTCATTTGATCGAGGTCTCGCCGTCGATCAACGGTGGAGAAACCTTGGCCTTCCATTTTGTGTTTAGTCGCTCGGAGAAGAAGAAGGCGACGTGGCGATATCGATCGGTTAATGTCCTAGGTGTCGCCGACGTGGCTTGACAGCGTGGCAGCCACGTCGCCGAGTTGTTATAACAGATTTTAAAAAAAATAATAAATAATAAAACCCGGATTGGACGTTGGCATTAGGTCACGTGTCACGATATGGGGATTTTTGAAAATATAAATTATTTTTCAGAAATAAAAATTGATTTTTGGATATATACAAAATGAAATTTTGATCGGATGGCGGAGAATTAATTTCCTCATTTGATCATGACCGTTTTTTTTAGTATTCATATCGGGCAGTCTAGATTTAGCCTTACTTTGATCAAAGCCGTAGATTTTAGTAGTTAGATCGGACGGCCAAGTAGCTTACCATGTGGTTCAATAGGAACCGTAGGATTAGATGTTGGTTTTTTTTAATATTCCGTTAATCTGTTTTGGAATTTTTGAAAATAAAATAATAGAAAAAATAGGTACGACACGGTTTTGTGGTCTTGCAAGTCCGGGCGTAGGTCTAGACCAGGTTGATCGATCGGTTGGCTAGATTGACCCTGTTCGGTTCAATTAAAAAATTAATAAAAAATTAGAAAAAAATAGAAAATCAATAAAAAATTCGAAAATAGTAAAAAATCCCAAAAGATTATAAAAAATAGAAAAAATATCAAAAAATTCTGAAAAAAAATCATAAAAATGGGAAATAGCCACATTTTCTTGGCTTGCCCCAATTTGTGATTTTTAGGTTCCCGAGCCTTTTCAAATGGCTATTTTACCCTTCCGGACATTTGGTCCTTGAACATTTTTGAACCAACCTTGAACCTTCATCGGTCATTTCCTAAGCCTATATGGTTATATTAGGCTTGCCATGTTACTCGATTAAATGATTTGATGTGATTTATCATCACATGTTATTGTTTCCTTGATTGACGCACTTTAATTCTTGACTATGAGTGATAAGATAGAAATTTCCCGATCTGCATGATACCCATAAGTCGTTAGAGCCTACTTACCCCCTTGAGCATCTATATGAATTTTTAGGTTAGAAAAACACTCAAGCCGGTACCGAAAGGGCGTCGATGGCATTCTCGAAGTAACAAAATCCCCGAACCATTTTCTCTGGTTCTTGTAGAATCGATTGGTTTCTCCCGACTATTCGATAGGATTTTTCAATTACACCTTTCGAGAAATGATCGATGGCGACTCCGATGGCACGTACAATATGCACATGTCACATGACCATACTAAAGTTGACCTCGATTTTAATTTTTTTCCCGCCGTTGCGACTTGGGTAATGGACCTTAGAGGGGCTCGCGTCGAAATCCATCTATCGCGAGATGAATGATAGACGGCCCATTAACCCTCGAGAGGGGGTTCCTCCCACCAACAAGGAGCACTTCGAGAGGGTCGTGACAGACCGGCGATTCCACTAGGGAATTTAGAGGATTTGGGGTGATTAAAAAGCCAAGCATTTTCTAACCCTATCTTTGGAAATGCTCTCGAAGGTAAGGTAAGTCCCTTAAAGAAATGTGTTGAATGTTGGTGCGATTTGGAGTTATAAGGGGCGGCGTCTTTCTTGACATTTATGCAGATCGGAGTTTGGGTTAATTATTTACTTTATGCACATTTGAAGCGCTGATTTGACTATAAATTGCTATGCATGACTTGCATATTTTGAGGATCACGATACTCCACATGCACAAGCGTCTAAACCCAAACCGCGAAACACCCTTAGGTCGCCATAGATAGGGATTGGTATGCAAAGCTCTTGCATTTGATTGTGATTGATTGACCATACTTAATCCCGCTCATTATGCGAAGTTGTTGAACATACCCACTTTTCGTTTGATTGCGCTTGTGGGCGGCTCACCAACTAGTATAATGGCAACCCTCTTAGATCTATATCCAAGCCATTTTGATTTGTAGAGTTAAACCCTTCACTTGTCTCATGCGCATATGGTTGGGATGTTGGTATACCTAAAATCAAAAATCATAAAAGGGTATCATTGGTTGGTAAGGCTCTTCAATTCGATTTTGTAATTTCAATTCTTCATCTAGAATTGTACATATCATGCATCATTAAGAGCATGCCATGCACCATCATTCCGCAAATCATTTGAGTGATTGATCGGAAAGCCATTTTTCTTTATGATAGAGAGATGGTTTCCCCAACTCAGGTGGAAGCTTCCAAGGTCATTGCTTGAGAGGAGCTTCAAGTCGAACCAAAGTCGGCGACAACCAAAGAGAGCTTTTTTAAGACCTTTCTCAAGATTAAGAAACGCCGTCGTGCGATCGGGACTACTCCGAAGCATTCCCCAATCAAGAAAGTCGTTCAATTAGAAGAGGAAGAAGGGTTCCATGAATGGTGCATGAAGACGAGGAAACTAAACCGTACGTTTAGGATTGCTCCATATTACGCCATCAACAAAAATAACGAGGTTGTTGAAGATAATTTTCATTTCCCCGAATTGGTGGAGATTTCATTCGATGAGGATTCCTATATCAACCAAATCGACTTGGGGAATCTTGGTGGTTTTTAGAGTCCGATTTGCTTATCTTTACATTGAGATATACTCCATATGTGAGTTTGACATTTTGAGTATATTTACATGTTTTTCCTAGACTTGGATGTATTAGAGGTTGTTACACCATTTGAGTTTAGTGGTCATGTTATGTGATGATGGCTTTCTTTCCAATCACTTTAATGGTTCTAATCAATTACACAACTTCATTGAGTGAACATGGTTTAAAACTCTTTATTTGAGTCCTTTTGGTCAAATAAGATCGTTTAACCCTTATTTCACCGAAAGATGGCACGAAATTGAATTAATGCACTTACATAGCATTTGCATTTCATTACACGCATCAAACATGAAAACCCATGATAATTGATTCTAGGATCATTTTTTCATTCATTAGAGACAATTGGAAAAGGAAACATCAAGATCATCCTAGTCCCATGCAAAGAGCTCATGCAATGGTGGAACCGACTCGATGTGATCAACCAGGCTTATGTGGAAGGCCGTTTGGGGAGATTGGTAAACTTGATCGAAGTAAGGTACCAACCCGCTCTCATTCAAGCACTAGCACGACGTTGGGATCCTAAGACCATGACTTTCAACTTTTGAGGATTAGAGTTGATCTTGACCTTGGATGAATATACCACTATCATATGAGCTCAATTTGAAAAGCACATAGTTCAACCCCCACTTGACATGAATCCTACTCAATCCTTATCAAAATTCCTTTGACTCAAAGTTTTTGAGATAGAAAAATTTTACAAGTCCTATTCTGGCAAGTTTACCTTGCCATTCCTCATTGACAACTATTCCTTGCTTCTAATCAATTCTGGTCATAGATCGGGTAAGGTGTTAATCTTAGCATTCTTCGCATTTGTTCTATTTCTTACTTCTAAAATGACCTTTGATCCTTCTATAGTTCACATAGCCCATCAAGCCTATACCCGTTGGGATTACTCTTACATGATCCTAGTTGAGCCCTTTCTTTCGTAAATCGCTTTCAAACCTTGGGGAATGGTACCTTTCAAGCCTCCAACGGACTACTCCGAGATGTGGTTCATTTCTCATGTTAAAACATTTGGACTCAAAGTAGGGTGCTACGAGATTAGTGAACATGTTCATCATTTTAGATCTTTCTTAAAGTGTCAATCCTTGGTCCCAAGCCATTCTTTAAGAAATGGTTGGACATACTTGAAAAATTAGAGCCGAGCACCTACGATGGTGGTTGACGTGGCCAAGACTACTTGAGGCCCTATCACTAGAGCAAATGAAGACTCGATTTCTTTGATAGGTTGGATGGGTAGTGTTGCATATTAGCCCATTTGAATGGTTAGGCAATTTGCCATACTTCAGGAGATCCCACCCGATACTGGCCCCTGGAGTTTTCTAGTTCGACTTATCACGAGGAGAGCCTATCGAGAAGACGAAGGCTCTTTATCGTGCAAAGATTAAGAAGATTATCCATGCCTTGGAAAATACACCTCTACAAGAGGTAGAGTAGCTGGATCATTTGGACGGAGAGATGAACATCCATCGTGCTTTCAAGCGTATATCATGAAATTCAAAGAGTTTTAACAATCTTTGGTCGAATGATATGTCCCCGAGTGCGTATCACCCTAAATTGAAGAAGTGGAATCCAACATTCCCGAGTACATCGTACCTCACGTTCTTGGAGTAGAGCCATACATTCTTGAGGACCCAGAGCGCTGACACTTAAAGGGAAGCGAAGATCCTTATCTATGGGACTCGGATGGATAAGAAGATTGGGTGGGGTCTAAGCATCCTCGGCTTGGATAGATTGATTCCCCATTATTCTTAGTATATTGATGTTACATTTATCATCTTTTGAATACTTTTGAACAATTTAAGTTGTAATAAATGCATTCTACCTTTATTTATGCATTTCAGCCATATTCATCATCACTTAGAAAAATCAATTATCACGATTAATCCTTTCTTGATAACATGATTATTTGTGATAAATGGTGAAAAAGACCATTTTGATGAAGTCAAGGTTCATCAATGGGCTTTTCTCCTCATTAATCTCAAGTAGACATGGTATTGAGGAGAACTTTAAAGTTCTTCGCCATGAGCATTAATTCTTCCAATTCTAACTAATATATTGAAAAATAAGTGATATATCGCCACGAGGACTCGTAGTAAAACAAGATGATTAAGAATGGAGCAAGAGGATCTCACTCCTCGCGTGGTTGGATTAGAGACACAAATGAACACCGTGGCTACGATGGTCGCATAATTGAAAGCAATGTTGATTGCAACCCACGGGAGATACCCGACGGGGCGGAAGCTGAGTGCTCAACCTAGTCCGTCTCATGACCTTGACCGGGGTCATCCACAAGATTCAACTCGAATACGGAAGTACCGTGAAAAGCTCCTCCTATTGTTATTGACTTGGAAAGACAGTCTTCTAAAGCTAAGGAAGAGGCTAAGAGATTGGCCAAAATAGAAGAATGCTTAACTAGTCAAGGATACGAGTTATCCGTATTTGATAAGATGACACCGTTCACTAAAATTAAAGTCCCCGCCGACTATAAAGAGCCTGATTTCGTAAGGAAATACAACGGGATTGGATGTCCCAAAGCACATTTGAAGTACTACCCGCACCGAATGGTTCAATATTTGGATAATACCCCACTTTGGTGAATACCTTCCAAGAAAATTTAGTGGGCAGCCTTGGCCTAGATCATTGAGTTGGAACCCGAAAGCCTTGTTGATCGGGATAAACTTGCTGAGTTCCTTCGACAGTACAAATTTAACATGTTGATTGCATTTATTAGAGAATATTTGCTAAGGACATCAAAGGGGAAGACCGAAGGTATTCGAATCTATGCTTAGAGGTGGAGATCCCTTGCGGTTCAAGTGAAGCCACCCGGTCCCCCGAAGAGGAATTGATTGATCTATTTCTAAAGGCTTTGAATTTCGAATTCTTTGACAAGTTGAATACTTCGGGTGCCAGACATTCGCGCACTTGATAAAGGTGGTAGAATGTCACGAATGGGCTTTAAGAGAGAAGAAGATACCCGATAAGGTGTTTAAGCGTTAATACCCAATCGAAGGGAAATGGAGTAAACAGGGGATGTAGCATTCGTGCCCAATTCTATTAAGCCGAGGAAATTCTCATATTCAACTCCAACTCAAGGGAGCACGTCCCGAACCGCACCAAAAGCATTTGAACCAAAGAAGACAACACCAATTTTTACACCACTTCTACATCCTTTATCGAAACTCTTACTTATGCTTCTTGAGGGATGTTTGGTTGCCAAAGAGCCACCAAGTGTGAATCCTCCCAAGTTCCCCGGGTTCAATGAGACTTAATTTTGTGCCTACCATATGGGTGAAAAAGGACACAAATGTGGACAACGTCTTGCATTGAAGTATAAGGTTCAAGCCTTGATTGACAAGTGGAATCCTAGAGTTTGACCAATCACAACCCAATGTACAACAAAATCCTCTACCAAAATATCGTGAGGTCAACACGATATTTGAGGATGAGTAGGAAGAACAATTGGAGTTTATTGTTGATATTTCGAGGAGTCCTAGATATTGCATCCCAATATCCGGAGGAAGGAAGAATCTCTAAAGAGCGGAAGATATCATGCTTGGAGAAGATGGTTAATTTGGGCATCATTGGAAGGATTGATGATTGCGCCTTTAAGGAGATGTATGTGAAGGTAGACTTAATCTCCAATGACTTCATGATGAGAGCTACAAGATGAGAAATATGGAGAGTTCCTTATGGATATTTGATGAACGTTAATGACGAAGATATAGATGAATATGAAGAACACCTGGAAAAGGCTAAAAAAGAAGACATGAGATTCATGCCGGAGGCTTTACGCAAGGCGATGTGGTTGATAATTTACGCCCGGATAGCGGAGGCTACAACTTTAAAGTTCTATATTCCGCTCCTTCGAGTTTCTTTGTAGATTCGAAGGATATAGTTCTTGATGGATGGGGAGGAATGGATAACGTAGATGAAGAATTCATTGGTGCAATGGATGAGGAACCTATCTTGGAAGATCCTCAAGTTGAGCCAACCTATATCCAGGATGGCTAATATGGAGATTCACATGCATCATCTAGCGAGCATGGTGTCTGAATTGACTCATCTAACAATGCTACTTAATGAATGAAAAGTTGAGGAAGGCATGCAAGCACTCGAGAAGTGAAGGGCGATCGAAACACCGAATCGGCGCATGGCCGACTTACGGGCAGTGTAATGAGCTATTCGGTAAAGTGTCCGAATTGAGGGAGCTTATGATTCCTATCACTCGGGTAAGGAATATCCCACCCTAAGGGCCAAGTTCAAAGATGATATTCTCAACAAAGTACGATGGTATTGGATGCCCTCGGCCACGTTTCGTATTACCTCTCGCAAGATGGTTGGGTGCCATGAGGAAGATGAAGCCCTCATCCACAACTTCAAGGTCGGCTTGACTGGATCCAAGGTCACTATGGTTCCAATCTATTGATTTAGACTGGGTTCCCAATTGGGAAGATCTATCGAAGCAATTTGTATGACGATTAAAATTGTCGTCGCAACTTAAAAAAATGGGTTTTCAATTTTAGGTTAATGGATATCAAATTAATTAATTATATTAATTAACTTGGCCTGAACTCTCTCAAGTTCTACCAAATCGTGACTTAAGTTCAATTTCATGCAAGGATTTATCTTGGAGTCGTTACTAATCGCTTCTTGGTAGACCGATTAGAAACCTAAGTGAAGTAAGCGGGAGAACCAAATTACTTCTACGAACCAAAAATTTTGAGTTCATGGACTTGGTTACATTAACTTTTCAATTAATGCCCCTTTGGTACCATTTTTATGAAAAACGTTCAAATTGGCAACTTTGGTGAATTTTGAATTGAAGTTCAAAGGTGCAACTTTTTGGCTTTTATTTTTGTGAATTTTTTTAATTATTATTTTTTGAGTAATTTTTCAAACTTAAAAAAACTATATGAAAATGTGATGGAATTAATTCAAGATTACTCCCCAATTTGAACTCTTGCATCAAAACTTGTGTTCCGGGGCTTATCTTGACCATTGGACCGGTTCGGTGGCTCATTAGGTCGAGAAGTCTCTTGGTTCTATCTCTTCTTCATTCGCTTTCTCATCTCGCTAGAATTCCATGGGGCTCTGTAAATTAAAAAAGACTAAAAGGAGTGCGATTGATTTGAACCAAGTTAGAGAAAGTAAGACGACTTAGCTTTAGTGGAGGAAAATGCTTTGGCAAATTAATCATTAGGACGGATGCTATCTAGGTGTTAATCTTCTCTCCGTTTTTGCTTTCCTTCTATTCTTGTACCATCGATGTGTCATGCTTGATATGTAGCTATTATTTAACATAAAACGTAGAGAAATCGAGTGTAGAAAATTTGGGCTAATTTATATCCAAACTTAGAGGAAGTTAGGAAATCACTTAGCTTTCCTTTCTTGCGAGCTTGAATGATGGGGGATGAACTTGTGGCTTGTGTTGGTCGGTGGAGAAATTAACAATGGTGGCATCGGGTTTCAAAACTCTCATACCCTCTCAAAATTCTCTCCAAATTTTTCTCTAAAACTCCTCTCAAGAACTCTCCCCAAATTTGTTTCTCTCGTAAAAGCTTCTCTCCGAACTCTTCCTCTTTTGTAGCCAATTTCCATCTTCTCTTCTTCATCTTCTATTATCTATCTTCTCTTCATCATCTTCCCTTCTCCATCTTCCCTTCGTTACATTCCCTTCTCTATATTCTCTTCTCTATCTTCTCTTCTTTTGGTTATTTACAAAATAGACCTTCAAGCTTTAAGTATTCACATTTCAATTCCTGAAGTTCTAAGTATTTGTAATCTAGTCCCTAAGAAAATATTTTTTTCAAGTCAAAACCTTCTTGGTGCATTTTTCACCCATATCTAGTCCAAACGCCCGTTAAATTAAGTTCAAATGCTCTGCCGGTCCAATTATATGCCAATGCAATGTACACTAAAAATAAATATGCGAGATGATTTTTGTTGAGAACTAAAATTAGTTCTAATTTTTATGCAAAGATTAGTCAAAATTTAGGTATTAATAGCTACCCCTCTTTGAGTGGAGGCTCGTAAAGGTTTCGCCTCAAAGATAAAATTGAACCATAAATTTTGACAATGCAAATGATGAATGATCTTTCTAGTGGGATTTTTAATCCCATCTTTTTAGGCAATGAAATGATGCCTAGTATGCAAGATCGCAAATAACATGTGCCAACACTTCTCTTTTTTATATTATGTTAGAGAAGCTCGCACATGGATCGCATATGAGAATACCTATTTTACCAAATACCTCACGAGCTGATGATTTCGTTAATTTCCAAGCTTCCTGCAGACACGAGGATCTTAAGGTACTGGTCTCATATGTTATCGGTAGACTTCTCCCTAATGCGAGACAACACAAGATCCGTAATGAAGAAACGTGCTTGAGTTATGGTTCAAACTGTACCATTTTATCTCTTGGGGGTTGCCATCATTTTAGTGAGCCACCATAAGTAGCTGAAATGCTTCTCGTGACCTCCACAGTTTTAGTGGGTCACATATCGCTGAAAATGTCTTTTGAGACCACCTTCGTTTTAGCGGGTCATCATGAATCGGTAAAATGTCTCTCGAGGACTCCTCCATTTCAATGAGAAGGCTGTGAGTGATAAAATGTCTCTCGGGGCTACCTCCATTTTAATGGGTCACCTTGAGTCGGTAAAAAATATCTCTTGCGACCTTCTCCATTTTAGCAGGTCTCTCCATATTTATGCTATTCTCCGTATTGGCATGAATGTCGAGATGATGTAACGTGAGAAACTTGCCGGTGAAGACACAAAAAGGGTGTGATATAAACCTTATTAGTATGCACACAAAAGGATTATGCCACGCGAACCTTATCAACGTGATCATAAAATAGATATGTTGCACGAGCCTTATCGGTGCGAATACATATAAAGGTTGTATTGATGAACCTTATTAGTATAGACACGGAGATGGATTAAAGTGGCGACCAAGGTCGATTTCGAAAAGGGTTCAAAAAAACTTACCCGGGTTTCTGAGCAATTGTTAAGTAATGGCTAATGACCGCGTCATACCTGTTCTTTCACTTAAAATAGAGCTGCAAATAATCATGCTCACGCAATACCACGAGTAAAAATTGGTTCACGTTACCAAGCTTTCCTGGAGAATTTATCGGTGAGGAAATCTGTCCGATCCTTTCGGTAAATTCGATCAAATTGAATGAAGAACTTTTAGTCGAAAAGACTTTCACTCACTCTCTTGAAACGGTTCAAAGTTGATGATATACTTACTTGATGATTTGGAAAACTACGTGAATGGCACTTACTAGTAAGGTTTTTTCATTTAATGATCATCGGATGAATTTCATGATAAATGCTTTACCGTTGAAGATCGAAATTGCTTTTCTGTTGACAAAGTCGAGGTAACATGTACAAGCATACGTGCTGAAATTCATCAATGAGATCATGCACAACTACTTTGTTAAGCTTGCATTATCAATTTTGCTCAAGGAAGTTGTCACATTGTGAATACCTCGAATATAACTTGAATGGGGAACTTCAATTCAAAAGTGGTGTTTGCTTACTCTTGAGAAATTTTTTTTATCCCGAACTACAAGATTCTAGAGAAATCACTCAATCTTATCATATCGCATTCGACAAAGGTCCGAGTAATCTTGCGGTTGGTACAACCAAGCTGATTTGGAGGTTTTGATTAGGACCGTAATGTAGGCTAAGTCAAAGATTTTCAAATGGGACTTCGGTTGAGTCAAGGCTTATGAAATGGAGTTCTTCGTCATCCGTCATGGATTTATAAGTCAAGAACCCCCAAATATGAGAAAGAAATAATCTTGCTTGAACTTATTCGAGCGATGCTTAAAGTCATTTAACTCTACTCTAACTCAAGTGTCCTAGTCGGAAGAGACTTTGAAGGGTCGTAATGTAGGTTAGGATAATGGTCCGAGAAACGAAAAGACTCGTTTTAGATTAGAAAATATATGAGAAGGGGATTGATGTTGGTGATCACTGCAATCTTACCAACGATTTTGGCCTTCGGAATACCATTATTGCTTGAGGATGGTATGAACTTTTGCTGAGGATTATATTTTGCAATTTAACACTTCTTGGGGATTTGTTTTGCTAATGCTTTTGGGATTCACAAGAGAAATGGCATTTAAATTCAGAAGTATTTACAAATGAACAAGTATTTGAATGGGCATTGGTCTTGCTTTAGTGGGCACTTTGCTTTTTTTAAATGCCCAGAAATTTTCTATTGGATCAACCTTTATTTATTATTATTATTATTTTTTTACTCTCGACTCACTTTTATTGCTGCATTTTTTCAATATCTTGATGAGTTCACGCAGAGAATTTCTGTTGACCCGACCTTTCGAATCCATTTTGCTCGGAGATGGGCTATATTTGTCTTGGAATGGCCAATGATCACCAATAAGGGCTTAAAAAAGTAATTTGTAGGCTCAAATAGGCTACGCGAGGGATATAAGGTGTGTAGGATAGAGAAACAAATGCTTTTCGTCCTCTTATGGCACTTGAATTAAATTCGACTATAAATGCAAAGAAACACCTGGAGATTGATGTTAGTCCGAGTAAAAAAATTTCTGACCATTTACCTCTATGTCTTGATAGAATTACCTCTATTTTGTCCCAATGTAAGGTGGTTCTCGACGAGGAGTGTAGAAGTGAAGCATCCACTCAAATGGGTTAATCAACGGATAATCTATAGTGTTTAGGATAGAGAAATGAACGCTCGTCACTTCGCCTATCGTGCTTTTCACGAGAAAACTCTTTACCTCGGGAGTGCGGTATTTAGTCACTATTAAGCTCGCTTGGAAAAATGTACTTGGGATGTATTTGTAAAAGGATTGCCTTTCATCATTGTTGACACCTAAATTTTAATTCTTAGGAAATCATTCATTTAAGCAAAAAAAATGAGAACTAATTCTTGCCAAAAAAATAAATTCCACATGCATTGCATATTTATTTTCGATCAAGTGCATATAATTCAAAGTCGAGTACCGATAGAGTTTAAAACCGACAAGCAGCGGGATCGGGTTGGGTCCGAGCAAAGCCATAGGATATGTGAATTTTCAATGGGCCAAGTGGATCTATTTTTGAGTATAATTCGGGCCATGTGAGGCTTGTTAAGGCTTTTAATTAAACGTCAATTATTCGGAATAAGCTTTAATTGAGCCCGAAAATTTGAGACGAGCCCATAATTGAGCATAAGAATTTCAGCCAAGGCCTTGTAATGGTGTACTGAAATTCTTAAGGAGGTTTGGACCTAAATTTAAATTCAATTCAGCCCATTTAAGTCTATTTAAGCGATGGGGCCTTGGGTTAATTAAGCTGTTAATTAATTAAAGCCCAGTTTGAGGTCAAATTTGCGCAAATCAGGCCACAAAGCAAAAAATTCGGCCAAGCCCATTTTGTACTCCTATTGGCCAAAAATTTGAGGTATTTAAGTCCTCAGAGTTAGAATTTTCAATCGGACGGCCGATATCTAGTTAGAGCTTTTGAATCCAACGGTCGTCGGTAAGTTCCGCGCTTACTAGTGAACCCTAATTCTCTATATACATGGTTATGTTTACGGTTTAAAAGGTGGGGGGCGGAGGGGACACCAAAAAAAGAAGAAAAAGAGCATACATGGCCAAGAAAGGGTAGGCGTGAGAAGAGGAGAACAAGGCGCGTTCAAGCTGCTGTCCATAGGTGTTTTTGCATTGAATCGGTCCGAGTTTTGTCTCGCGAACTAAGGTAATCCTTGTATACTTTCAGCTTTGATTCAATCATGTTTTTTGATCTTGTTTTTGCTGTTTTTTCACACTGAAAACCGTCGCTGTTTCATATTGTTTAATGCTAAATTCGCCATGGTTTGATGTCCGATTTTTACTGCCATTAATGATACAAAATTGTTGCTGTTTTCGCCTCCGTTTGACGTTGCTATTCGCTTTATTCTCATGCTGGTTCATTGCTATTTTCCTGCTGAAATCGCTATTGTTTTCACGTTGAAATGGCCACTGTTTTAGGACGTTTTTGCTACTGTTTTAGGGTGGAAATTCCTGCTGTTTAGGATATTTTTGCATGCTGTTAGGTGCCGAAACTTGCTACGGTTTAATGACGAAAGCTACTGCTGTCAAATGTGAAAACTTGTTGCTATTCATGGTCAAAATCAGCCGCTGTTTAGGGTCAAGATTTGCTGCTGTTTAGCGTTCAATCTGGCTGTCCCTCATGTCGTTTATTTGATGATGATCATGCTTTTTTGGCACTTGATTTTCTGATCATAGGCGACTTTTTGCTTGATCTGTCGATATGCTGAAGATTGTTTGTTTGATTTGTTTATTTGGCGAGTCTTATCCCTTACATTTTTTTCGAAATTGAGAATATATTAAGCATGTTATCTTCGATCGATATATATTTCTGGATTTCGATTATCTTGCGGTTCGAATTTCAAGGATCTAAACCACGATCTTTATCTTGAGCGTTTGTGCATAATCTGATAATCCTTGGAAAATTCAAAAATTAGAGCATTTAGGGATAAGATCACACTAGATTTGAAGGCAATAATATCTTGTAGAATATTGATATATTTTCGGAATATTCAAATAACTCAAGATTCAATCATATTTTTTTAGAGATATTAAATGCATCTTTAAAATTCGGGAAGTTATCTAATATACTTTGAAAAATTTCGAGAAGATAATCTTTTCAATTTTTAAAAGATATCAATCCTTTGTGGATAGGAGCCTATCTCCTTGAAAATTTTGGAATCTCCTAAGGATTTTCGACAATTCAATAAATTTTAGCACATTTTTAAACAAAACTACCTATAATGTATGTCGCCCGGTGCCTAGTCCCTTCGAAAAATTAAATCACACGTCACGCCCATGATCTTATGGAATGAGATGGTGATTTAAATATAAAAATTTATATTCCGCCCTTTGGTGAGAAGGGACGTTGTATTTCTATATATTTATCCGCATACCGGCTCGAATCCTCGAGGATGTAGCGGATAAAATCTCGCTCGGCCCGGATCTTCGGGAATGAGAAGACTTATCCGAAAATTCGGAATTAAAGGTATATTATGGGCATTTTTGTTTAATTTTGTTCAAATCCATTAAAAGAAATTCAAAAATAAAAAAACAGAAAAAGGAAAACAAAAAAAATGCATCCAATTCATATAAACCAATGAAAAAGACAATTTTATGAAATTGGTACCGAAAGGGTGCTAATTTTTAATTAACGTAACCAAGTCCCCCGAACTCAATTTCTCTAGTTCGTAGAGATAAAATAGTTCTCCCGCTATTTTATATAAGTTTCTAATCAACTTACCTTAAATGATTAGTGGTGGCTCCTAAATTGAAAATCAAACCTAAGTTGCGAATTGGTATGGCTTGAGAGAGTCCGCATTAGGTTAGTTAATAATAATCCATTAACTTGATTTTTTTCGGTCGCGACAATCATCCTATTGTGCCCCATTCTGTACATTTGATGTATCTTTTGTAGTTCATGCTCCTTATTCGAGTTGATAAATTGAACATGAAGAACAATCATGCATAAATGATGCAACAACTTTCAATAACTCGTGAGGTTTCATGAAAATACTCGCTGAACAAATTACGCAAGCTTCAGTAAGAAAATTCTTAGGAATGAGGATCGTGAGTTGCCCCTATTCCTGCGAATGAATTGTGAATATTTGTTGTCTACTCTAAGACATGAGATTGTCGGATGTCCCAAGATTTTTGGATTCTATCGAATTTTAGAGAGAAGGGATGCTTTTCCGTCCGGCGTGGCGGTGAACGAATAAAAATGAAAAGGGAAAGCGTCAATATATGTTCTCATGTTCTAAAGGAATTGGAAAGATACCACTTTATCCTTGTATGTGTTTCTTGAATTAAAGAGGTCCCTTCATCTGGATCGGATTGTATGCGGGTTCTTACAAGCGGGGGTTCACCGTCGGTTGCCCCATTTTTAGTCGGGATAAGTTATGTTGAGTGGGCAACATCTGGAATTGTCCCTCGGATATGGCTTGAGTCAAAGGTTCGACTTTTGGCCTTGGGTAGTCGAATCATTTTTGTGCTTGACCAACTTATGCGGGGATTGGACAAGGTCAGTCGGAGGATCAATTGTGCCCGGATTTCTCATCTCTTGAGGTTATTTTGAACTTCAGGCATCAACTCTTCCCATCTACTCGTGGGTTAATTTTTCATTTCACTTTTTTTCATCTCCCGTCAAAAGGAGAAAAAAACATGTGAGGTATGAGACCATAAACGATAAATTAGAAACGATATCGAGTTGCCCTTCACTTGAATTCGCTTTTCAAGACCTTTGCAATTTTATTTTACCATCTTCGCCACCTGAAAAAAAAAACGAATGAATGAATTTGTAACTATCATGGTTTCAAAATTGCTCCGGGTTACGTAACCATCGAACTTCAATAGGCACTGAACCATCAAGTAAAAAAAAGTTTTTATTAATCTTTTTACATTGATGCCAACCCCAGGATTGAACCCGGGACGCTCCGACCACCGTCACTTCCCTAGTCATTAGATGTTGCTGTTGGCGTCCATGGGAGTTCGCTTTACTATAAAGTTCTCGAGGCGAGTTGATAATTCCCTACTCAAAATGGAATAAGATCAATTTAGAATTTGAAATGGTTTAAGAGAAAATCAGAATGATACAATGTTACCCATTTTTTAGCTCGCTTGGGCTTGTTCAATACTTCATTTTATGGAATTCAGAGGCGCTGTCCATAAATTGATTTGCCCCAAGTCTGGTACAACAAGGAACTCACGCATTTGATGGGAGAAAAGAAAATTGCATCCTTACCCCTAAATTGATTATAGAAGCTTAGAAAGCAATAAAATATCCTACGCAGAAAATCGTGCATGGAATTAAAGATGCATTCAAGCAAGATTAGTTTCGTCTCCTTTGGGGGCCACTCCAATGATCGGCTAGTTACGTTTTGGATCTACTACGTATGAGCGATGATCCATAATCGCAAGCCTTCGGATTACGGCCGGAGGTTCATCGGTTTTGACCGGGTCGATCGTGATAGTAAGCTCATCATTAAGGAAACTCCAATCGTTGTGATGCATGTCCCATTCCTCGAAAGACATCGGTTCGACCTCGCAAGATCAATTTTCTCGGATGTATCTCCAACAAAATCCGATTGTGCAGAAATTATTCTAGGGAGCAAGGTGACAAAAGAGCATTTTCGACTCTCAAATGCGGCTCATCAATGAACATTTCATCAAGAGCGACGAGCATCGCCATAACCAAGGCAAGAGGTGGTGGTAAGAGCATCCCTATACCTCTTGCTCTCTACTATGAGCTTTTCATTTTTCTCCTTTAGAATTGCAAGTTCATGGCGTTTATGTTGAACCCTTAATTGGGTTTGCTTGTTTTGAAGCTAAAAATTAACCTTCAAAGGTTCCAATCCGAGCTTTCGGCTCGGTTCATCCTTTTGTTTGTTGTCCGGGTGAGGGTACTCCTTGGAGAAAGCTTTAAGCTCTTGGATTTGACTTTGAGTGTGACGATGTCAATGTTTTCTTTTCCGGCATTGACCACTACCGTTGTTGTTGTTGTTGTTGAGATCTTAAATATCATTTTCGGAAGGGTTGGGTTCCATGACTTCGATCTTGGATTTGGTTCGAAATCGTCAAAGTCCGTCAACAATGCACTCTCGGAGATGTTTAGATCGGCTTCCTCCAGCCAAGTGACAGTAGCCTTTAAACATGTTGTATTGAAATATCTCTCGAGCGATTTTCGTTCACTTAGGGTTCTCTACTCTCCCATGTATGCTCACTCTCTGAATTTTTTTTTTTTACGGGTAGTCGTGTATGCTCAAAAACCTTCCTTTTAGCATGGATGAAAACTACTAAACTGGCGCTTCTCTCAAAATTTAGTGTTTTCCGCTCTTTCTTCTTTCTTTTTTCAACGTAATGGAACCTTCAAATAATTATGTATGATTTTTCTTTTTTTGAGAAGTATGCTTGTCTCCCACTCAATTTTTTCAACATAGTGGTACCGCTAAATTGTTATGCACGATTTTTCTTTTCTTGAGAAGTATGCATGTCTCCCACTCAATTTTTCAACATAGTGGACCGCCAAATCCTTTTGCCACTTTCGGATTTGTCGGGCTCGAGATCGTGGATCAACGGTGGATCCATGATTCGCGAAACACTTGCGGTTATACCTATGAATTAACCTGGCTTCACGGGAATTATCATTGTGACGTTTTCTCATCTCCGAGTTGCTATAAAATCAGGGCTTAATGCAGAGGATATTAACAGTTTCCGCTTCATTATCTTTAATCTTCTAAACACTCTACCGTGTTCATTCTCTTCTCTGTCATTCCAACAAAAATGGCCTCTTCTTCGTATACATCTCCTCGATCGAGGTTACGGCCAAATGGGAAAGGCTTTGTCATCTCTTTGGTCGAGGCTACGCTCACATAGTCAATCATCCAGGCTGAAGCCGAGATCCGTATTCGTTCACGGATATGGACGCCATTGCTTCCATCGAAGGCACCCAACTATAGAGGGAGTATAGGACCTTCCTAATCCTCTTCACCAACTTTCTAGAGGCTTACCATCTTGCTCATCAAGAGGTTACATTGGCTTGTATTGTACGAGCTTGCTATCAAGATTGGTCCGACTACTTGGGGTTAGCTAATTTCGTGGGCCGATAACCATAGGAAGGCCGTTGATGTTTCCAATTAGTAGGTCTCATTGTTGGTTCAAGAAAGAGGAACTTGGTGGAATGTTTAGCCCTATCCCGGATAGCCTTTGAACACAACCCGAGTAATACCATGCTTTGGAACTTCAAGTGTGCGTGGCTAGAAGAAAGGCTTGACGACCCGACCTTGGACATAGCCGTAAGAGAGCATTGGCTTGGGAACCTGGAGCTCGCCCGAGTACCATGAGACCAAGGTAGCTAGGTTAAATGAGAAATGTAATCTCCTCCTTCTTAATCTTGCGGACCTTGACTCTCGGAATGCTCGATGCAAGGGAACATCAATAATTTGGAGAGCCAGTTGAACTCTTTTATGGTGCTCATTAGAGATCGGTTTGGCTTTACATTTTCACCACAATGACCTATTTGTAAGGCTGTTCATTGTATGAAATAAAAGGAAAGTTTTTTGCACGTTTGTGTTTTGCTTTCGCGTTATTCCATCTTCTATATCTTGACTGATTGAGGAAGCTCTTCACCTTTTATGTCTTTTTTTTTTTGTCTTTTCATCCCGATCGTCATACTTTTGCGAGATAACCTTTTGCTTTGTGAGTATGGAAATATTGCATTTCTAACTTGGGGATTACGATATAGGATGTGCATAGGAAATGGCTTGACTTTCGTCGTCCCGATGCTCCTCATTCAAAATGATTAATTCAATTGGGTCAAAGAGACTTCCCAATTGAAACAATCTCTCGAGAAATATTAGTAATGAGAAAGCAAGCAAATGCACAAATATGAACAATTCGTGAATCCACCTTATAACTTGATCATGAAAATGTTGGAGTAAATCAAGTATAATATTTCTTTCTGACATCGGAATTGATTTGGGCTGGTGAAGACATGACCATCCATCTCTACAAGAATCGAGCACCGGTGGGAATACCTTCTTCTTAATGTAAGGATCATTTGCGGTTCGGAGTGAACTTTCCTTTGGAAGTGGAACTACCAATAACGTTTCCCCCGAATAAGATCACCAACTTGGAAATGTCGTGGTCGAACTTTCTTGTTGAAGAATTTAGCAATCCTCTGCCGAGAGCGCGACCATGACTTATAGCTCTAAGCCACTTCTCGTCGATCGGGTTCAATTGATCTATCTTCCGCTAGACCTAATTTGCTTGATCGACTTGACTTGAGATAGTATACGTAATGAAGGAATCTCTACTTTGATTGGTAGTACCGCTTCCATTTCGTACACAAGAGAATATGGGGTTGCCCTAGTAGATGTCCTTATTGAAATTCGGTAAGCCATGAGTGCAAATGGCAACCTCTCACACCAATCCTAATAATTCTCAATTGTCTTGGCTAAGATTTTCTTAATGTTCTTATTGGTTGCTTTTGTCTGCTCCGTTCATCTGAGGATGATATGGAGAAGAGTTGAGATGCTTGATCATGAATTCCTTGAACAATTCATTTATTAGCTTGTTGTTCAAGTTCGAGCCATTGTCAATGATTATGGCTTCAAGTGAACGATTATCAAGCGATGACATCGCGGCGGATAAATTTCACGACATTTCGTCTGCGATCGCCAAATAGGATGTGGCTTGATCCATTTGGAAAAATAGTTAATTGCCACCAAGATGAACCAATGCCCGTTGGATGCTTTTAGGTTGATAGGGCCGAAAACATCAATGCCTCACATGAAAAACGGCTATGGTTTAGATAATCGATGCAACTCGTTCGGAGGAACGTTGATCTTGTCACCATGAATCGACATTTATGACGACTCCAGGCCATATTGAATACAATCACTTTCTAGCGTGAGTCGGTAATAACCCAACCTCATGATCTTCTTAGCTAACATGTGGCTGTTAATGTGCGGACCATAGATCCCGTCATGTCATTCCTTCATCGGATGAACCGCTCGGTTAAATTAATGCATCTTAGTAGGATAGAATCAAATGACCGCTTGTACAAACTCTCTCCATTAAAAAAGAACTTTGAGGCAATCTTCTTTATGTACTTTTGGTCGGATGTGGTACTTTTCTCGGAAACTCCTATTTTTGAATATAAGTCTTGAAGTCATGATACTATGGCTTGCCATCGTGTTCATCGATCCCGGCTATATAATATGCCGGTTTTCTTAGTACCTCGATATTCGGTGGCTCAACCCCAAGTCTATTAGTTACTTGTAACATTGAAGATAAGGTAGCTAATGCTTGATGAAGCGATTATGAGTCCTAGGCGGATACTCGAACGAGATATCATCAAATTCCTTCACCAACTCATCCATATACTCGTGGTATGATGGCAATTTAGCATCTTTTGTCTTCCATTTTCCAACAATCTAAAGGATAATCAAAGCGAGAATCTTCGAACAACTTGAGTCGGGTTATTCCCATTTCAATCGCGGCCTACAAGTCGAGAATGCATGCTTCATATTCTGCTATGTTATTTCGCAAGGAAATACCACTTTTGCTACTATAGGATAATGCTTGGCTACCGGGGATATCGAAGCTGCTCCGGTGCTTGATCCGGATAGATTCACAGCTCTATCGAAATACATGGTCCAAACATAATCATTTATCGACATGATTCGATCCTCAAAATAATACGTATCATTGTCTTGCCCAGGACTCTCGGCTAAAGCATCAACGTGGCTCGTCCCTTGACTGATTTTTGAGTCAACTATTGAACATCAAATTCAAGAATGAGGATCGCCATTTGGCACGTCTGCCGATCAAGGTAGGTTGATTCAATAGGTACTTAACAGGATCGCATTTTGTTATTAGGAGTACATGATAATGCAGAGTATATTGCTCAAGTCATGCAACACCTGACTTGCTTATTGCGCATGTCTTCTTAGCCTCGAAATAATTCATCTCGAAGCCATGAATTTCTTGCTCAAATAATAAATGGCTCAGTTCTTTCCTATCCTCCCGTCTTACTTGGGCTAGCATAGCATCCAAAGACTCACTATGGATTGTAAGGTAGAGAATTAGAGGTTGCCCCTGACGTTGGCGGAACAAGTATGGGCAGATTCATGAGATGTTGTTTCAATTTTTCAAAAGCCTCCTTGCACTCGCTATCCCAATCGATTGGCGCATTCTTCTTCAATAACTTGAGAAATAGCTTAGCGGTCTTAGATAGTTGCGAAATGAATAGAGCAATGTAGTTCAATTTACCCATGAGGCTACGAACCTCTTTAAGCGTACGTCGGCGGCTTGAGCTCACAAATAGCCTTCGCCTTAGATGGGTAAATCTCGATACCCTCACTACCGACAATGAACTCTGAGCAATTTGCCCAAGCTAGCACGAAAAATGCACTTGGCCAGGGTTGAGCCGCAACTTTGAACTTCCGAAGTCCGTCGAACAACTTAGTCGGATTCTTTATGTGATTTTCCCCCGCCTTGTCTTTGCGATCATGTCATTGACATAGACATCGATCTCGTTATGCATCATATCATGGAGCAGTGACTATGGCTCGTTAGTAAGTAGCACCGACTTTTTTAAGATCAAATAGCATCACCTTATAATGGAACGTCCCCTACGGAGTAGTGAATGCAGTTTTTAGTTTATCATTTACGTTCATCAAAATCGATTATAACTTGAGAAACCATCCATGAATGAAAATAAGTTGAACTCTATTCTCGCTGTCCACGAGCGCATCGATGTGTGGGAGTGGGAAATCATCCTTAGGACTAGCCTTATTCAATTCAAGGTAGTCAACACAGGACTTGAACTTGATCATCTTTCTTTAGTACAAGGACAATATTAGTGACCCAATCGAGTATTGGGTAGTCTTAATAAATCCTACATCAAGGAGTTTCATGACCTCATCTTTAATTTTCATTGCGAGCTACGGCTTAGCCTTTCGTGCCCTTTGCTTTACGGGTTCAACCGGAAGGATTAGTCGGTAGATAGTGTTCGACGATGGATTGATCAAGTATGGGCATATCTGCATAGGACCAGGTAAAAATGTCTTGGTAATCCGTTAAGATCTCGATCAAACGTTTAGCCACATCGTCGGGAAGGCTTACCCCGATCTTAACCTCTCTAGGATTTTTTGTATCATCCAAGTTGATCGATATAGTCTCTTCACCGGTCGGAGATTTAAACATTTCATGCTGCTCAAAATCCCGACGTATCTCCTCATTATCGAAGTCGGACTTATCTAAATCATTTACAGCGTGCACATCAAGATCCGCTAGATTTCCCTCCTCGTGTTTGCCTCCGAGAGTAATGGAATCAAATGAACAAACATGGCTTAAACATGCATGAGATTTTTGAAAATCTTGTGCTTTCTTTCGAGGAATTTTATTTTCGAAAATCGCGGGTCAAGAATTCTTGAAGAAGCCTAACCCTTAGTTCTTACCATGGATAACAAATTTGTTCAATCATTGGTTATCGTCATTGGATTGGTTTGGGATACCTCAAGAAGATTCAAAGAATTTAATGAAGAATATCCGTAATTTTAAATCAATGAATTACATCAAGGGAAATTCAAAAGTGCAACACATAATGGAAATGGAAATCTTGATGCAACCTAACACCCAAAAGAAAGCAAGAAATATCCCACGCAGGAATTACATAAATATAAAAGTGTTACTTTGAATCTAAACCCTACATCGGATCGTCGAATATGGCATTAACGGGATGGCCTTGGGGGTCTAGGCACTAGGTAAGGCTCTTCTTCTTGTACTACATCAATTTGCACGGGATCCTCGAATATAATAGCGATGGTGAGGTTATTGAACCAGCTAGGAAGTTTAGGGACCTCATCCTTAACTCCATCTCCGTTCGGTGCCATTGGCTCACCCACAACATCTTGGCTGTTCGGTGAATCGGGGAATACAATCCCTAGATCATCTTCAAATCGAGCTACCTCATCATAGCCATCGACCACTCCAGCTAATCGGAAAGTGGTGTATATAGAGGCGGTGGCAAAGGACTATGCTCCGATCTACCGTTGCCTATCCTACATCATTTTCCATGTCCAAGCCGACCTCGTCCTCGATATCCCAGGCCGGTCGTATGGGACTGCCCTTTAAGCTCGATCGGAGCACGGATCCCTTGGCCATATCGACCTAAGCCCATCTTAGGCTCAAAACTATTGCTAACCATTACCTTGGCAAACATAAGGAAAGCGAGATGACACTTCGGGAATAGGTACGGGACTCTTCGATGATGCATGAATAGTTTGTACCAGCTTGAATGTATGATAACAATCCTCCTCATCATAAGCTAGCTCTATGTAAGGAATAGCCGTTTCGTTAAAAATCCGATGATCTTCCTCACCGTAGACGATCACCAACTCTGTTCGACCACGAACTTGATATTTTGATGGAGACTTGATGGTACAACACCTGTATTGTGAATCCAAGGATGGCCTAGCAAGAGATTAAGGGCTGAGGAATATCCAACACTTGAAACGGAACATCGAACATAGAGGGTCGGATCTATATCTTGAGATTAATTTGTCCCATGACGTTCTTCTTCATACCGTCAAATGATCGATTGAAGTCTTGGTTGCTTGCATTCGGCTAAGTTAATCTCCGGGTGATTTAGCGTAGCTAGGGGAAAAATGTTCGGTGATGACTGTTGCCCAATGAACACATGCGCCACATAAGTCTACTTATGCTTGCCCGTTACTTGTAAGGCCTTGTTATGACCTCGTCTGGCGGGAATCTCATCATCTGCAAAAGCAACTTTGATCCTTTAGAAGGATAGTCCCGATAAAATTCTCCAGCTTATCTTGGTCGATGTTTTCATGCACATGGATCGACCCAATACCTTCATTAGAGAATCCCGATGTTTTTCGGATGACGGTAGAAGCTCGAGCGAGAGAGACCTGAGCCGACAACTTACGCAATTGGTCGACAATACTATATTCGCTTGTTTTGATCACGGTAAAAAATTCCTTTGCTTTCTTTTCCATAGCCTCTTGACTAGTTGGTCATCATTATAAATACACCCAAACCTTATTATCAAGGCAAGGTCATAGGATCGAGGGATGGCCTTATCGTCTTTGTACGAGAAGGGTTGAGATGTCGTGACCACCGGAGCCTCGGGTATAACAATCTCGAGTTTACCATCCGTAGTATCCTCAAGTGGAGGTATCGCCTAGCTCGGGATCGGTCTTAACAAGATTAGCGGCGTCGGCCTCCTCTACGCCAACTTCTGGAAAATTTTTAGACTAGGACTTGGTCAAGGAGGCAAATTCTGATCTCAATCAATGACGATCTAAGATACGGTGGCTATCATTTCTGCGTGATCTACCCATACTATTAACCCATCCTTTATTAGGCCCGAAATCGTTCTCTTTAAGCGATTAATCGACACAAGCTCCTCGATTTGATAATAGCCTGCTCTAATCGAGCATCCAAAACATATGGTATTTGGACCTTGAAAGCATCTATTTGTCTAACTTTAGAATGAAATACATCATTCACTTTGCACGAGTGGTTCGGCAAAGGGTTGTTTTGGACGTTTGGCGAGGGTTATTTCGAACAGGAGATGCCTTGGAGTCGAGCAAGTCTTGGATGCGATTCTTGAGAACTCCACGGTTATCGGTGTCATGCCCTGGTTCACCTCGATGATAGTTACACTTCTTGGTTGGGTCATAGCTCGTATAGGTTGCATAATTCGGCCTTAGAGGCTTAGTTGATAGTAGATCTGTTTTTGCGTAGGATAGCTAGAACCTGAAAAGAGAGTTCCGGGCAAAGGCATATATTATCGGGGTAGACGTGGATTCCTTTTCTATCGTTGCTCGTTAAAATTACCCTGCTGCTTGTTAGGGACTGCACACGGTGTGAGATTTGAGGGCTTCTAAACGTATGTCATGTTTACTTGGGAAGAAGGCCTATTGTTTTTCTTTGTCGCAAAGCGCTTGCCAAGCGTGCTAGCATCTCCGTACCAACCCTTTTTCATGCTACCTTCCACCTCTTCGGCCATTGCAATGAGGTGGTGAACGATGTCGCGGCGATGCCAAGGACTTGAGTTCGCATGGCCTGGGGCAAAGTAGAAACAAATAACTTCATAAGCTTCCGATCAAGGGGAACCGACTTCATTTGAGATACTATGTTCCTCCACTTGGTGACATCTTGCTTAATAGTCTCACCCTTATTCATTTCTCGCCTGCTCTAGGTCTTCTCTAGAAATGAAAGCGTCTACATTGAAACCGAAATGCTTAATGAAAGCATTGCTGCCTTCTCCCAATTCTTCATGCTATAGATTTTGTAATCCGTGTACCATCTCATGGCCGCATCCTTGGGACCGGCTGGAAAGTTTGAACCATCGGGGGTTCATTAGTTGCGTACTTGTTCATCCTGGCTCGGTACATCCGGATGTCTTGGACCGAATTGGTAGTGCCATCATACTTCTCGAAGTCATACACCTTGAACTTCTCGGGGACGTTCACCTTTGAAAAGATAGAGAAATCGACTTGAGGGATGTTATGTGTCCCTTCAACCTCTCGAATCCTTTGTTCCATCTCGGGCCAGCAGCTTGGCTGTCTCCTCATTCATTCTTGTGGCCACAAGGCTAGCTTGGGGGATGGAATCAATAGTGGGGCACTTGAACTAGTTCTAGTAATGATAACATCTTCCGGTGGTACGGTTTTAATGGGAACATGCTACGAGACTTTATTAGGGTCGTCCATTTGGAGGAGGCAAAGGAGGAATGCCTGGTGAAGAGTTTGAGCTTGACTATTGATATTGAGCCACAATACTAACCATCATCTGCTCCTTTTTTGCGACATCATTGCTTGAAATGCTCGCTTAGAACATTGAGTTGTTCATTCAAGGTCTTGCGGACAACGGCGTTGATCTTGGCTCTGTCGGCTTTTTTCCTTTGTATCGATCGGGTAATGTACAGAGGATCCGTGATAAATTACCTTCAAGGAATGATTATATGATGAGTCTAGTATGTGAGAGAGTTGAGTCGTTCCATGGCTAGACTAGACTCATGAACACCACTCAATCCTGACCCGTGACCTTGACCAGGAAATTCCATTTTCGTCAGATTTTGGTAAACAATTCGTGAAAAATCATCCACTGGTCAAAATAAAGTGAAAATTTACTAGCTCATTTCTGAGAGGATGATAAACAACTTTTATGTTGGGTGATCGGGATAGAAATGAGCGGATCAATATAGTTTAATATGTTTTTGCAAGAAATCACGTCCAAAAAACTATTTCGTTCGCTTGTTGTCAAAAGAACGAAAGGCCCTTTTAAAGTGCGAATTGAATTCCAAAAGTTTGCATGCTATTAGATGAAACATAGAGCTACAACTTTCATGTTTGATAATTCCACAAAATGGTGGGATTTCTAGTACTAAACCATGGAATGAATTTGGAGTATGAAATTTGTGAAATTCCAGCCTGCTCCATATTGGCTATTAATTCCAAAGTAAATGGAAAAAACATAGAATTTCGCAAAAAAATTTATCCAGATAGATTAAGAACTTACGAATGTTTTTCATGAAGACCAGTTCTTTCATTTGTGAAAAGAAAAGGGGCGAAAAAATCGACGAATTCATCAAGGTCCAGTCAAAACGCATTGCAGTTTCCATGTATCAGAAAAAACGTGACTTTGCTTTCACTCCGTCCCAAGTAGATAAAGTCCTTTAGTTCTGGATTTTTTATATGTCGGAGATTATTACGTTGCCTACGACTTTCGTTAAGAACATTTACTCAAAGTTTGATCGTAAAATTTAGTAAAAATCGTACAACAGACAAGGCAAATCAGAATTGAGAAAAATTGATGAAATTACTATTAATATAAAGACTAGGGAATCGAAATCTTAATGTATGAAATTGGAAACATAATTATGACATTCCTAAACAATCAACCTATAAAAGTAAAGACATAACTCAATTTCTAAGCAAAACAAGAAATTAAACGATCTTTCTTTTGTTAGAGGCCATATGCTCTATAGATGAATGGGCCTTGAAGGCGTGCCGTAATCGTGCATTCTCCTTAGCCATTGCATCTGCCTTTTCCTAGGCCTTCATTGCATTTTCTTTGCTGATTTTGATTTGAGTCTGGTGGTTATGCCGCATTATCACGATCAAGATCTTCGGGAGTATCTCGGCGGGGATGGTATGAGACCGAATACACCGGGCCGTGGCAAAATGACTCTTCATTTTCCCAATGGGCTCATCTTGCAGACCAAATTAGCTTCCGATTGGAACACTCCTGCCAAGCCTCGGAATGACTTCTAAGCTCGGCCTTGTAGTTCTCACCGTTCTCGAACTGGACTTGAAATTCATTAGGCCCAAATGGAGGGAGGATATCTTGCGGAACTTGAAATTGTCATGCAACTCGAAGAGGCCGATAGCTGGTTACTCCATGAATGCCTATCGAGGTACGGTCTTCGATTGCCATGGCACGTCGAGCCTCAACCACTCGAAACCATACGGCTTGCCGGAGGAAA
The DNA here is from genome assembly GCA_021437795.1 of Rhodamnia rubescens. Classification (NCBI taxonomy): domain Eukaryota; kingdom Viridiplantae; phylum Streptophyta; class Magnoliopsida; order Myrtales; family Myrtaceae; genus Rhodamnia; species Rhodamnia rubescens. Next base: position 7,231,121 of record JAILYA010000008.1, read on the forward strand.
ATCTCGAGCTTGGATCCTCGAATAGATGGACCCATTGTGTATAATGCAATTTTTTAGTTTGATCTTGTATTTGTTTAAATCTTAAAATAGGGTTATCGGTCGTGACCATTTCAAATACAAACATGCTTTCCCCAAATTGACAAAGGTGTGAGAAAAACCAGATTTGTAAAAGTTCGATTAGGGCTCAAAAAGTCTTATCATTTTCTTTCTTTTTTTTTCTTTTTTGGAATGTGTGAAACGTGTCAACGGAAAAGTTTCAGCAAGAGTAGTATTTACAAAGTTGACCCCACTACAAATCTGTTTTACCGTCCAGGCTATCATAGGATCAATAGTATTATGACGGAATGGAAAAATGGTAAGTCCGAAAAAGGCTAAGATAAAAATCCTTGATCTCATAAGGTTGGAGTTAGTTTGAAAATATTCAATGAGAAAAGATATTGGGCATGCTTGGCAATTACCCTTCGACATTTTTTCAACTTCGTTTTAGTCATATTCAAAAATTCAGGTGAGCACTACCATAAGAACCACCTGAATGGGTGGTTCAACAATATCCAACTCAATCGATTTTTCAATGGAAATACTATGTTCTTCCAAAGTGGGTGTGAGCTCAAACTTACCTCCTAACACAAATGTGGTCGTCTTGGGGGACCAAAAGGAGCAACTACATGCGTGATCCAGCTTTGAACATCGATGTCGGCAACATGAATCCGATACGCATGAGCACCTAGTGCGACCATCCGACTTCAACCGACCTCATAGATTCCTGAGCTCTAACTTCGTAGTACGCACGAAATGGATATCATTGCGACCCATTTGTATATAGATCACATGCCACATGAATCAACCTAAACCATGGGTGACCCAAAATAAAATGAGATGACATGAGATAAGGGACAAGGAATTACCGCCCATAGGGAGAAAATGTCAATCACAAAGACATGCACATGAATCGTGGATTCGGATTTTAGTTCTTTTAGTAAAGTGAAATGAAGGACGGAACAACATATCGCAGCCTTCGCACACATTCATCATGACTAGTTGCCGCCTCGTATACATAATCATGACTAGTCGGGCCCAATCATTTTGGCTTGGTGTTGACAACTAAATTTTAATTTAACCTTTTCAGTCATTTTTTACAAAAAAAAAAAATAGAACTAACTTTAGTTCTAAACAAAAATAACAAAATCATTTTTTATGTTTATTTGTTAGCATGCACTGCATTTTGCATCAATTTAGGTCGGTGGTGGGGAATTGAACTTAAACGAATGAGCAGCTAGATCGAAGTCCACCACTACAATTTTCGGCAATGGGGGGAGAGAAGTGTCAATTTTCATGACTTCATTGGGTCAAATTCGAGCTTAATTTAGCCTGTTTTAGTACATCAATTGCAAATTTTTTTAATAGATTGTCGGATTATTCATAACAAGCCTAATTAAGCTCAAATTATTCACAAAAAGCTTAGGATTTTCGGCAAAAGCCCACCAATTTAGCTTCACCAAAAATTCTAAAGCCTATGAGATTTGAATTAATGAAATTTAGACCTTTTATGACTCAATTAAAATTCAGATTTTGATTTAAGGTATATTGCATGAAAATTAGAAGACCTAGGCACTCGAATTGCAAAGTTTACGTCTATGTAAACATCATTAAGTCTTGGTTTGGGGGGGGATACGTTCAGAATTTTTGAGAAAGAAAATTGAGGGAGAGAGATACGATAAGAAAAAAGTTCTTCTCTGAAGCTTCAACCGTATTCCATTGATTGTCCATAATAGAGTTGTGGTCCCTCCCCGGAAGCTATTCCATGAAGTTTTGATAATCTCCAGCACTTTTGGCGCATGAGACAAGCCCAGATCAGCAAAAGTCATTATCGAACCAATCTCGAGGAAACACAATTTTTGCCGATTTGGGCTCGCTTTGCCGACAGCTTTTAATGTGCATATTTTTGGGCTCAATTCAAGGTAGTCTCTATATACTTTTAGGGTCAATTAGATGCTGTTTTGAAGTGTTTGCTATGCTGTTTTGCCACTGTTCACACACTGTTTCTGCACTGTTTGCGTCCGAAACAAGCTGTTTTGTGTATTTCATGCTACTAACTCATGCAGAATTTTGCTAGAGCTAAAACGGTAAGTCTTTGACTTGTCTTAATCGCTGTTTTACATGTGTTAGATGCTGTTTGATGCTATCATTGAGGCAAAACGCGGGTTTTCGAAAATTTGAGAAGGAATTATTTTTGTATGATCTAAATATCAAAACCTTAATTTTATCGCAAATTTTGAAAATTGGTTTTAATTGGACTCATTGGACATGTTTTTCGAATAAAAAAAAAAATCCTAAATCTAAATTAGGGAATTTTATTTCCTAATAGGTAACATCTATGTTAAGTTGGATAAACATATCCGCCGCCTTTCGGATATGACCCTCCAACTTAGTAAAGATGGAAATTTAGTTAATTTGATCTATCGCCGTTTAGATCGATTTGCTATCTTCGTAAAGCCGAATTTAGATTTATGAATATCCTTTTTAGAAAAATAGCAAGAGGGTAGAATTTGATTTGGTTTGATCCGGATTACTATCTTGAATTATCTGATTGGATTGGTATTCTGTGATTGATTAACATCTTATCTTATTTAAATTTCCTAATAGACTTAAAGAAATTTCCTATAAAATTTAGTAAGATATAGTTTCCTAGAAACTATGTCTAATTAAATCTTTAGGAAGATAAAGTTTCTTAAAAATTTTATCTCATTAAGTTTATCATAAAGATTTAACTTGAGAAGACCAAATCACAATATTCTTAATTTGGCTGAAAATCTCAATCCAAAAATCTCCAAAAAAAAAAAAAAAGAAATCAAAGAAAATTCTGCTCATCCTCATGCAAATTTCGAAATCTAAAAAAATACAAAAACAATTTTGATCATATGTTGCATTTGTCTAATGCATATCTTTATGTCATACTTTGCATATTCACTTTAGATTTTCGAGTATCATATATTGCATTCCATATTTTCAAAATATCATGCATATCTACGATTTCATGCATATTATATTGCCGAAAAAATAAAAAAAATCTGCTCACTTTATACCTCGCATCATCTTTTGGTTGCGTCATATTTCAAGTATCATCTAAGTCCATCATCCATTTTTTTTTTGAAAATTAGCACATACTATCCTCACATTCATATTTTCGAATATCACTTGCATATTGCCTTCCATGTTTAAAAAATAGCATTTTTACATGTCTACATGACATAGTAATTTCGCATATCATATGTTGCATGCCTATGTCTTTTTATTATTATTATTTGCTATGTCATTCTCATGTGTCATTAGAATCAGGTTTAGGATCATCAATGATAGGTTAATCTAGTTGAGTGATTATTTTTCTTGAATAAAAAATTGCATACTACTCAGTCTAATCATTATTTTTTGCATGTTGCATATAGTCTTTGCACGTTTACTATATTTAATTGCATGATTGTTTGCACATTGCTTTGGATGTCGCACTGAGTGGATATCATTTTTTTTTGCATGCTTAATGTAATCATATAAATTCGACATATAGGTTAGTCTTGCATGTCATGCATTGCACCCATTTTAAATAAGTGAAAACACAAAAACACTTCATTTGAATTTAAAGTGAATTCAACTAAGCTTGGGTTGCCGACGTAGGATATCTCATGGAATTAAGGTACCGAAAGGGTATTAGCTTTAATTAGTTAATGTAATCAAGTCCCCGAATCCACAATCTCTGGTTTATAGGAATAAAAATAGTCCTCCCGCTATTTTTATTTAGGTTTCTAATCAACCTACCTAAAATGGTTAGTGGCGACTCTAAAGTTAAAACCATTCTAATTAACCAAAGTTGTGATTTGGTAGGGCTTGGGAGAGTTCATATTAGGTTAGTCTTTAAAATTAACCTAATAATCCATTAGCTCAAAAAAATTATTTTTAGGTCGCTACACTTGGTTCGATCGATAGGGGCAACCCCCACGCATTGTAGCCTCACGTGCATGAGGACAACCCTTGAGCCATTTTTTGGAAAACATTTCGGGATCCGGATGGGATAACCTTTAGTGAAGCCTTACCGCTAAGGTTAAAGAACCATCTAAATACCATTTAGGACTATTGATGTGACCTAGGTTCGGTCACAAATTGTGTGAGATGCGGTGTAGATACGGTAAATCATGCACAATGATTAAATGAAAACACCGCTTTAATAGTCCAAAAATTGAATCACAATTTCAATTCACCAAGCTTGCAAAAGAAAGGGTTAGCCAATCACTACTCCCCTTATAACTCCCGTTCTGTAAAACCATTTAACACCAAAGAGTGAAAATTCCACCAAAATTTGCTAAATCAAATGAGTTTTCATGAAACTTTTTTGGCCTAAATCCTCCTTAAATTTAAAAAAATTTAAGTTTTTCCCCAATGAGTTGCCAATCTGTTGCAACCTAAAAATCGGGTCTTTAATTTTAGGTTAATGGATTACCAAATTAATTAATTGGATAATTAACTTAGCCCGAACTCTCCCAAGTTCTACCAAATCATGATTTAAGTTCAATTTCATGCAAAGATTTGTCTTGGAGTCGCCACTAATCGCTTCTTGGTAGGCGATTAGAAATCTAAGTAAAGTAGCGAGAGAACTAAATTACTTCTACGAACCAAAGATTTTGAGTTTAGGGACTTGGTTACATTAACTTTTTAATTAATGCTCTCTCGGTACCATTTTAATGAAAAACGATCAAATTCGCAACTTTAGTGAATTCTAAATTGAAGTTCAAAGGTGCAACTTTTTGGCTTTTCTTTTTGTGAATTTTTTTAATTATTATTTTTTGAATAATTTTTTGAAGTTAAAAAAAAACTACATGAAAATGAGATGGAATTAATTCAAGATTACTCCCCAATTTGAACTCTCACATCAAAACTTGTGTTCGGGCTTGTCTTGACCATTGGACCGGTTCGGTGGCTCATTAGACCGAGAAGTCTCTTGGTCCTATCTCTCCTTCACGCTTCTTTCTCATCTCGCTAGAATTCCATGAGGCTCTGCAAATTATAAAAAACTAAAAGGAGTGTGATTAATTTGAACCAAGCTAGAGAAAGTAAGACGACTTAGCTTTAGTGGAGGAAAACGCTTTGGCAAATTAATCATCGAACGGATGCAATCTAGGTGTTGATCTTCTCTCCGTTTTTGTTTTTCTTCTATTTGTACCATTGATGTCTCATCGTTGATATGCATATGTTATTTAATATAAAATGTAGAGAAATCGAGTGTAGAAAATGGGCTAATTTGTATCCAAACTTAGAGGAAGTTAGGAAATTATTTAGCTTTCCTTTCTTCGGCGAGCTTGGAACGATGAGGATGAACTTGTGGCTTGTGTTGGTTGGTGGAGAAATGTGCAACGGTAGCACTAGACTTCAAAACTCTCATACCCTTTTAAAACTCTCTCCAAATTTTCTATCTAAAACTCCTCTCAAGAGCTCTCTAAATTTTCTCTCCAGAGCTCCTCTCAAGAACTCTCCTCAAATTTTTTTCTCTCCAAAAGCCTCTCTCCAAAACTTTCCCCCTTTTATAGCCAAATTTTCATCTTCTCTTCATCATCTTCCCTTCTCTATCTTCTCTTCTCCATCTTCTCTTCTTTTGGTTATTTGCAAGATAGACTCTCAAACTTTAAGTATGTGCATTTTCATCCCTGAAGTTTTAAGTATTTGCAATCTAGTCCCCGAGGAAATATTTCTTTCAAGTCCAAACCTTCTTGGTGCATTTTTTACCCCATGTCTAGTCCAAACGCCTATTAAAATAAGCTTAAATGCTATGTCGGTTCAATAATATGTCAATGCAATGTACGCTAAAAATAAATATGCGAGATAATTTTTGTTTAGAACTAAAATTAGTTCGAATTTTTATGCAAAAATTTGTCAAAATTTATGTGTCAACAGCTGAAAGGATATGTCAATAGAACCGATATACTCAACATAAAGAAAGGTGAAGACGAGTTTTGAACTCTTCCCCCATAGATGGAAGAGACAAGTGAGAAGATTCAACCTCCATTGTTCGAGAAGGAAACGGTGGAGTGATCTTTGAAGTCGCTCTCCGAGAATACTTTGATTGCATGTGCGCTTATGGGTACCACTCTTTTGAGCACCTCGTCGATATAGGCGTAAGAGTGGAAGGTATAATACGAAAAGTCAAAATGGAACGTGAGAGGCGATTCGGCGAAAGAAGGCAAGAAAGTCCCCTATGCGTTAAACATTCCCACGGATATAATTCTAAGGATATTCACGAGGACGGGTGGTTGGAGTGATAGAAACTCCGACTCCTTTGTCATCAACATAGACAAAATGGATGCGATGAGTGTGGAAGAAGAGGAACTCTCTAGCAAGTTGATGGTTATCAAGTTGAATGATGACGAGTCGGACGAAATAGGGAAGGGTCGGAATGAAATGATCAAACTAGTAAGGATCAAGATTCCGCTAGTGAAATATGAGCCGAAAGTGGTATCTTGGGCCTATGAAGCTGGTGAGATGGACTTGTGATGAGGTGCGGAAGATGTTACATCTTGAGGAGGGTGAACCAGAGAAAAGTACTTGACTCAAGAGAACGTAGAGGAGCTCCGGTCCTTCATAAGGATGAGTGAATATGAGGTCAGAACAGCTCTGGAAGATGCCCGCTCAAATTTCGCTCTTAGATCTCTTTATAAACTCCAAGAAGCATAAGAACACTCGATAAAGGTGCTTGAATGAGATATATGTTCCGGAGACTATAAATGAAATCCAGTTGGAGAACTTCATCGGTGCGATTCTATTAAAAGATCGAGATCTACTTCTCGGATGAAGACTTCCCTAGAGAAGGACAAGCGCATAACAAGGCTTTATAAATCTCCGTGAGGTGTCTAGGAAAAGAGGTACCTCATATTTTGATTGACAACGAATTTGCATTCAACCTATGTCCCTTAAATACTATGAAAAGTACGGGGATATCGAAAACTTGATAAAAGGTCAAAAGCAACCATCCACTTGTTTGATGGAGTTTTAAAGCATGTAGTTGGAGAAATTGAGTTGGATGTTATGGTAGGCCCGATCGGATTCTCCATTCCATTCCAAGTCTTTGGATATTCCAAGTGCTTTCATGATGCTTTTAGAAAGGCCTTAGATACATATATTTGGAGCAAGTACCTTCAAGTTTTGTCGCGACTTAAAAAATAAACAAATTAGATTCTAGGCTAATGGATTATCGGGTTAATTAATTAACTAACCTAACTCGGACTCTCCCAAGTCCATACCAAACCGCAACTTAAGGTTCGAAAAATTAACATATAATGTGATTTGAATTTGGAGTCGCCACTAATCATTTTTGGTAGGTTCACTAGAAACCCAAATAAAATAGCGGGAGAAAACTATCTTATTTCTACGAACCGGAGATTTTGAATTCGGAGACTTGATTACGCTAAATTACTCTAACGCCCTTTCGGTACCATTTTCATGAAAAAAAAAAAAGATTTGATTTGGTAATTTACTTGAATTTCAAAGGTGCAGTTTTTTATTCTTTTTTTATTTTTTTCTTCTTTTTTTCTGAAAATGTAAAACATTGAGCTTTATGCGATATACACCATGGATGATTTAGAAAGAAAGAAAACGTGGCCAATCACAAGTATTTACAAAAATAAATTAACATATAATAATACTAAACTTTGGAACACGTGGCATGTCTAAAATAAACAATCAAATATTCAAATCAAATGATTACATCTTTGTAGATCAAGATGGAGACGATTACCTTCTATTACACAAAATCTTACTCACGTACACGTTATAGTTTCTTTCAAGATCTCGGAGCTTGAAGAACGTGGGCTGTCGTCGAAAATGGCAAAAGTAACGTTGTTGGGTGGCGAGAGGCGAAGTATGTATCGGGACTCGTCGAAGATGATGCTCGACCAAAGCTCTTTTCTTTCACTCTCAAATTTTTTGGTTTCTTCTCAAGGACTATCTCAATTCTTTTCTCCTCAAAAACTCTCTCAATTCTCTCCTACTCCCCCAAAAAAACTCCCCTCCTCTTCAAGAACTCTTCTTCTTTTATAGGCAAAGTTTTTCATCCTTCATTCTTCATCTTCATTTCTTCACCTTTCATTTTCATCTTCTCTTCTTCATCTTCATTTCCCACCTTCCATCTTCATCTTCTCTTCTTCATCTTCATCTCCCCTTCTTCATCTTCATCCTCTCTTCTTCATCTTCATTTCCCCACCTTCCATCTTCATCTTCTCTTCTTCATCTTCATCTTCCCTTCTTCATCTTCATCCTCTCTTCTTCACCTTCATTTCTCCATCTTCCATTTGCATCTTCTTTTCTTCACCTTCTCTTCATTATCTTCTCTTCATCATCTTCCTTTCTCCATCTTCTATTCATCCTCTTCTCTTGGTATACGCAATGCAGTCCTCGAGATTCTAGTATTTGATCTGATGTCCTTGAAGTTCTAGTATTTGCAATATAGTCCCTGAAATTCGAGTATTTGCAATACGGTCCACGAGAAAATATTACTTTCAAGCCCAAATCTTCTTGATGCATTTTTTTTACCCCATGCCTAGTCCAGGCGCCTGTTAAGCTTAAATTATATGCCAATGCTATGTGAGATGATTTTTGTTTAGAACTAAAATTAGTTCTAATTTTTATGCAAGAAATAGATTAGTCAAAATTTAGGCGTCAGCAGTGCCCCTCTTTGAGTGGAGGCTCGTAGAGGTTCGCTCAAAGATAAAATTGAATCCTGAATTTTGACGGTGCAAATGATGGATGAACTTTTTGGCGGGAGTTTTAGTCCCATTTGTTTATGTAATGAAGTGATGCATGATATGCAAGCTGTAAAGAACATGTGTCATAATTTCTCTTTTCCATGTTAGAGAAACTGCGCATGGATCGGATCCGAGAATACCTGTTTTACCAAATACCTCATAAGCTGGTGATTCCCTTAATTTCCAAGTTTCTTGCAAACACGAGGACCTTAAGGTATTTGGCCTATCTGTTATCGGAGACTTTTCCCTAATGCGAGACAAAACGCAAGATTTGTGTATCCTTCCGGATCACAAGAGCTACGTCGTTGTGAGTCGAAAGAAGTAGAATCAAGTTCACAAGAGCTACGTCGTTGTGAGTTGATTAAATGTCGAAATCGCCGGTGCATATGTCTTCACGATTCGACAAAGGGGAACCTAAATCTTAAGAGCTGCATCATTATGATTTGGTTTAGATCAAAATCACGGGTGCTTATGTCTTCGTGATTTGATAAAGGAGTCGAGAATCATAAGAGCTATGTCATTATGAGCCGATTAAAGGCCAAGATCACCGGTGCGTATGTCTTCGTGATCGACGAAAGGGGAACCAAAATCTTAAGAGCTACGTCGTTATGATTTGGTTTGGATCAAAATCACGGGTGCTTATGTCTTCGTGATTTGATAAAGGAGCCGAAAATCATAAGAGCTATGTCATTATGAGCCGACTAAAGGTCAAGATCACCGAGTGCATATGTCTTCGTGATTCGAGACCGAAATCATAAGAGCTACGTCGTCATGATTTGATAAGATGTCAAGATCGCCGGTGCATATGTCTGCACAACTGACAGGAGAGGCATATTGCACGGATTGAATCGTAACAACTATCATCGGAGGAGTTGTTAATTTGAAAATGGGTTCGAGGAAAACTTACTTGGGTTCTCCGAACGATTAATCAAAGAATGAAACAGATCGCTCGTATCGTACATGGTAGGCATTTACAAGGAGAACTTGCTCATTCAATAATCCTTGGATGAATTTCGAGACCTTGGGAGGGACATCGAACATCGGGAATGTATTACCCATCATAGAATGTCCGAGGTAACATGCACAAACATATTCAACAATGAGTTCATGCAAAACTATCCTACCGAGCTTGCAATGATGTATAATGCAATCACTCTTACCATGGTTTATGCATAACCATTCTATCAAGTTTGCATTACCAATCCCTGTCCGGGGATGTTCTCACATTATGAATACCTCGAATGTGAGTTGAATGGGGGACTTCAGTCAGAAAGGGTTTTCTCTCACTCTCAAGAAAAGTTATTTATTAATGTCTGCGGGATTCAAAAGAAATCACTCAATCTTTCCATCATCGCATTCGATAAGGATCCGAGTAATCTCGCAATTGATACAACCGAGCCGATCTGGAGGTCTTGATTAGGACCGTAATGAGGGCTAGGTCAAAGGTTTACAAAGGGGACTCTAGTTGAGTCAAGGTCTGCTGAAATGAATTCCTTCGTCATCTCTGCGGGTTTACAAGTCAAGAACTACTGCAAAAATGAGAGAGAAGTAATCTTGCTCGAACTTCTTCGCGTGATGCTTAAAATCATGGAACTGCACATTAATTCAAGTGCCCTAGTCGGAAAAGGCTTTTAAAGGGTTGTAATGGAGGTAATGATTTGGGGAGTGATAAACGAAAGGGTTCGTTTTGGCTCGGAAGATATTTGAGAAGGGGCTTGATGTTGGTGATCATTACGATCTTGTCACCGATCGTGGCCTTCTATGATACCATCATTGCTCGAGGATGGTATGAACTGAAGATTGCATTTGCAATTTGACACTTCATGGAGATTTTTCTCTCAACCCTTTTAGGATATACAAGAAAATTGTGCATTCAAGTTCGAAATATTCTACAAATGAACAATGAATTGAAAGGGCATTGGCCTTGCTTTTGGTAGGCACTTTGCTTTTTAAATGCCCGGAGTTTTTTTGTGGAATCAGCTTTTCCTCTTTCTTCTCCTTTTTTTTTACTCCCAACTCTCTTTTACGATTGTATCTTGATGAGTTCATTGGGAGATTTTCTATGGATCCAGCTTTTCGGGTCCTTCTACTCAAAGATGGGCCATATTTGCTTTGGGACAACAATGATCACCAATAAGGGCTTTTAGAAACGAATTTGCGAGGCTCAAATGGATTGTGCAAATGGATATAGATGTGTGGGATAGAAAAGAAATGCTTTCTTCGTCACCCTAAGGCACTTGAATTAAAACGCAAGTACAATGCAAAGAACCACCCGAAGATTGATGTTAGTCCAAGCAAGAAGATTTCTAACCATTTGTCTCGTGATCTTGATGGAATTACCTCTGTTTTGCCCCAATGTGGTGTGGTTCTTGACAGGGTTGTGGAAGTGAAATCTCCGCTCAAATGGGTTGATCAACGGATAATTTGCAGTGTTTAGGGTAGAGAAATGAATGCCTCAATCACTTCGGTTATCGTACCTTTCGTGAGAAAACTCTTTACCTTGGGGAGTGCGGAATTTAGCCATCGTTCATCTCGCCTTAAAAAATTGGAGGTGTTTGGGAAATGATTGCCTTTCATCATCCTATCATGCCCCATTACGTACATTCGATGTATCTTATGTAGTTCATGTTCCTTATTCAGAGTTGGTAAATTAAACATGAGGAACAATCATGCGCAAACTATGCAGTGTATGAGTGTTTTAGAGCATATAAAATGCAGCAACTTTTTAGCTTGGCGGACAAAGTTCGCAAGTACATAAAAAATTTCTTAGGGCGTGGATCGTGAGTTGCCCCTGTTCATGCAAATGCGTTGCAAAACTTCATTGTGCGCTTCTGAGACATGAGATTGTCAAAGGCTCCGGGGAATTTCTCATTTCATTAATTTTTCGGGGAGAGGGGATACTTCTCTATTTGGACGAGTAGTGACCCCTGTAAAAATCAAAAGGGAAAGCATCATTGTATGTCCTCATGTTCTAAAAAGAATTGAAACGATACCACTTTACTCATGCACGTATTCCTTGCGAACTTTGAATTGAAAAGATCGATTCATCCGGATTGGATTGTATGTCGGGATGTTATCTCTCCTGGTTCTATAACCTATGCCAGGCTGAGCTTCGATCTGCGAAGCAAAAAATATTTTTATTAATCTTTGTACATTGATGCCAAATCCCGAGATCGACCCAGGGATGCTTCGGACCACTTGTCATTCCCCCAACCACTATCTTTGCGGTGTTGTTGGCGTCCCACGGGTGGTTCGCTTTTGTTATATTGTTCTCAAAGCGGTTGCAATCTCCTGTGGAGAATAAAATAAGCTTAACTTAGAGTTTGAAAAGACCGAGAGCCAATTGGGACGATACGGAGTTACCGATCTTTGAGCCCGCTTGGTTTCTTACTCGCATTCTCCCAAGTAAGGCTATTCGAATCTCTCTTTTGCGGCGTTCGGGGCGTCGTCCACAAATTGATTTGCTACGAGGCCTAGCCTAATAAGGAACTTACGCATTTGATAAGAGAGGAGAAAATTCGCCCTTTAACTCTAGGCAAATTCTAGACGGCTAGAAAGCAAAAAATATCCCACGCAGGGGAACTATACATGGAATTAAAAGAGTATTCATGCGAGATTGGTTCCACCTCTTTTCTTGGCCATTCCAATGATCGGCTGATTTTGTCTTGGATCATACACCAACGATCGTTGTTTGAGGATCCATAATCACTTGCTTCGGATCACAACTGCGGAGGTCTTTCGGCTCCGAACCGGGCGACCAAGGCGGTGAGCTCATCATCAAAGTAACCTTTCGATTTTTCGGGCAATTGATACTCGGGTGGGCATTGTTACTTGCTAACAGCGGCGACAGATTTTGTACTTTATTTTTGTCGTGAGCGGTCGACTCCTTGAGCTTGAGCCTCCGCCGTCGCTCGGGAACTCGTAGGGATGATCAGCGGTCCATTTGCTAGAACCACGACGAAAGGTCGGTATGACCGGTATTCTTGATTGTGAAGTGGTCGGATACTTTTTTGCTCAGTAGGTTTTCCCGGGATTAATCTTCCAGTCAACTTTGCTCCGGTCGCCTTGGTTCCAAGCTACGTCGTGCTTTTTCAGCTTTTCTCTAAATGCGTGAAGGTGATTTGTGACACTTCGTAGGGTGAGTCCGTCTACATTCATCATTTTGAGTACAGCCATTGGTCGTCTTTGAATTGATTCCTAGGTGTTGAATCGCCTCGATGAATATAGAATGAAGCTCGGCGGACCAAAGGGGCCTTTTCTTTCCGACAAAATCGTCGTAGGCGGCTTGGCCATAGTTCTTTTGTTCGAGTAATTGCTTCCTTACAGCATCTTGCCAAATGTTTTGGAGCACTCGAACGCAGAGCGGCTTCTTTAGGATGCCCCTGAGCACCATGCAATATGGCCCTCGTTATGAACTGGCGATCATCACTGGCGATGTGACGATGACCGGTATATTCAACTCGAGAATCGATGATCTTTAAGAGAGCGAGACCGTCCATATCGATCCCTACCATGGCCGTGACGACGATGTCAAAATCATATTTATCTTTGTCTCGGCTCCTCTAAAGCTTAGTTGCTTTCACATAAGTTGAAATCCTATACATGCACTTTCTCGGCATGGCAACGAGGATCGAGAGGGAAACGGGGTTACCATCAATGGCCATGACTCGCAGATCCTCGGGATATGAAACTTCCCATACTTCCGCACTGGGTGAACGCATACTTATTTTCCTTTCAAAACCTTCCATATGTAGGCCAGAAAAATGGGTGTTTCGACTAGAGAGCGAGCTTTAGATGTTCTTTGGACTTGCAAAGACAAAAGCGACGATGGCCTTTCGTGACGAGTTCGGAGGTGCATGGAGACTTCAAGTTCTTTATAAACTTTTTTCTGATCTATTAGTCTCGTGAGACTGCTTTTCTCTCCTTTTCGGTCCTAGTGCATTGAATCTATTTCGTAATAACTCTTACCTCCCGCTCAATCCGTCATTTTTTTTTTTACTTTTACGATATGGAGGAGCCCTCAAATCTTTTCACTTTCTCTACGAACGAGGCGGTTATTTCCCTCTTCAAATCTTTTCGCTTCCTCCTACGAACGAGGCGGTTATTTGCCCTCCTCGAATCTTTTCGCTTTCTCCACTAACGAGACGGTTATTTCCCTCCTCAAATCTTTTCGCATTTACTTACGTGAAGGTTTTCAATGCTTAGTCAAATACGGCGAGGAATTCACGCATTTAAACATGATGATGTTCGTGGATAATCTTTGTTCTTTGCCCTGGATTAAAAGAAGAATGTCTCACATGGGGATTTTGTAACAAACGATACATTCATTCATACATGTCACTACTTCTCTTGAGGGTTCGTAAGGTTGGCTAGTAATGCTCAAAGAAGAGATATTTTGAGAGCCCATAATAAAAACTAAAGCTTCATGTAGGTTACACATTCGGAGTTCCATCAGCGTTGAATTGGCTGTTGTGACATCAAGGAAACTCCAATTGTAGTGATGCATGTCTCTTCCTCGAAGGGTATCGGTTCTACCTCTAGGCCAGACCGACTTTACGGGATGTATCTCCAACGAAATCGGATTGTACGAGAACTTGCTGCGGGTGATGAATTGGTGAATGAGCATTTTCAATGCTCGGATGTGGCTCATCGAGGGACATGTCACCAAAGAAGATGGGGCCGCTACGAGACATGGCAAAACAGCGGTGTTAATGGCATCCCTATACCTCTTGTTCTCTCGCTTCGAAGCTTTTCATTTTCTTCTCTCAAAAACACAAGTTCATGACTTTCATTTTTAACCTTCAATCGGGACCGCTTGTTTTGAAACCAAAACTTGACCTTCAAGGGGCTCCATTCCTATCATCCGGCTCAATTCATTTTGCGTCTCTTATTCACGTAAGAGCACTCCTTTAAAAGGCGACTTGAGCACTTTGATTTGATGTTTTCTTTTACGGGGTTATTTGCGGTTCTTTTTGCCATTGTTGTTGTTGTCGAGATCTTGGATTTCACTGCCAAGAGGAGTTGGGTTTTACGGCTTCAGCGTTGGATGCGGTCTCGAAATCCGGCGGTTCGCTTTCGGGGATGTCTAGGTTGGTTGCCTCCAAGTAAGTGCGATAGCACTCTAAACATGTCGGATTGAAATACTTCTTATTGCCTTTTGTTCACTCTACTCTCCATTGTATGCTTACTCTCTCCAAATTCTTTCGAGTAATCGGGTATGTTCCAAAGCCTCCCTTTTAACGCGGATGAAAATCACTAAGCCGACGTTTTCCCAAGATTTTGTGTTTCCGCTTTGTCTTATTTTTTTCAACGTGATGGGACCCCGAATCCATTCGCACCGATTTTCTTTTCTTGATAACCATGCTTGTCTCCCACTCGGTTTTCAATCATGGTGGGACTTCAACTCTTTTCGCAACTTTTCGGATTTGTGAGGCTTGAGATCGGTAGATCCGTGATCACAGGCAAGCGCCTGTAGTATCACCCGAGTAATTAACGTGGCTCCGCAAGAATTGCTATTTTTTCTCTCGAAAAGTATGCTTGTCTCCCACTCGAGTTTTCAACATGGTGGGGTCCTCAAATCTTTTCGTAACTTTTTCGGATTTGTGAGGCTTGAGATAGTAAATCCGTGATTCACGGACGAAACGCCTTGTAATTTTACCCGAGTAACTAACGTGGCTCCACAAGAATTGCTTGTTTTTTCTCTCGGAAAGTATGCTTGTCTCCCACTCGGTTTTCAATATGGTGGGGTCCTCAAATCTTTTCGTAACTTTTTCGGATTTGTGAGGCTCGAGATGGTAGATCCGTAATTCACGGGACCAAACGTCGTAGTTTTGCCCGGATAATTAACTCGGCCTCCACAACAATTATTGCTAGAGCTTTTCCTGCCCTTTAAATTAGGATTTAACGCGGAGACAATTATCGTTTTCATATCTTCATCTCCAACCTTCTAAGCACTCTTTTGCATCCACTCTTTTTCAACGACTTCAACAACAATGGCTTCCCTCCCCTGCACACGTCTTCTCGTGAAGTTTTGGCCAAATGGGAGAAACTTTATAATCTCCTAGGCCGGGGTATTCTTATATACCCAACCATCCGGGGAGCGAACAAATCCGTCTCATATTTGTGAGTATGGACACCGTTTCTATTCAAGGTACCAAGTTAGAAGAGGAATACGGGATTTTCCCTACCCTCTTCACAAACTTCCTGGAGGCTTACCATGTTGCTCATCGAGATGTTACTTTGGCCCACCTTGTGAAGGCGCGCTACCGGGATCGGTCGGACAGCTTGGTGTTGGCCGATCTTGTAGGCGACAATTATAAGAAGGCCCTTGACTACGGTAACGAACAAGTCTCCCCCTTTGATTCGTGAGAGGGGAAACTTGGTGGGATGTTTGGCCATGTCCCGGACCATCTTCGAGCACGATCCGCTCAATATTGTTTTAAGATTTCAATGCGCATGGTGGAAGAAAGGGTGGACGATCCGACCTTGGATATAGCCGCGGGAGAATGCGATCCATGACACTGGAATCTGCTGCTGAGCATCATGAGGAGAAGGTAGCCAACCTAAAAGAGAAATGTGAGCTCCTCCTCTTTAAGTTGGCGGATCTCGATTCTCGGGAGCGATCGGTGTAGGCGGGGCATCAACCGCATGGAGAGTCGGTTAAACTCTTTTGTAATGCTCATTAGGGCTCGGTTTGGCTTTACGTTCCCACCCCGTTGATCTATTCGTAAGGCTTTTCGATGAAATGAATGCAAGTTTTTACTCATTTCATCTTGGTCGTCATATTTTTTTTTGCAAGATAACCCCTTTTACTCTGCGAATATGTAAATCTCACGCTCGATGGTCGATGCAATTGGGCTAGAGAGGCTCCCACATTCAAAATAATCTCTCGGCCAAAGATTAGTAGTGAGGAGACAAGCGAATGCTCAAATGTGAACAACTCGTGAATGCGTATTAATATTATAACTCGATTATGGAACATCGAGTGAATCAAGCATAATATTTCTTTACGGCGTCGGAATTGTTGGATTAGTAAAGGCACGACCATCCATCTCGGCGGGAATCAAAGCACCACTAGGGGGCACCTTCTTCACTATATACGGACCACCATAGTTTGGAGCGAATTTCCCTCACGGGAGTGGGACTATTGGCAATAATTTTCTCAAGACCAGGTCATTGATTTGAAAATATCGAGGCGAACTTTTTTGTTAAATGATTTAGCAACCCTCTGTGATAACATTTGGCCGTGACATACGGCCTTAAGTCTTTTTTCGTCGATCGGATTCAATTGGCTTGTTCTCTGCTTTGGATCCATTCAGCTTAGTTAGCTTAGCTTGAGGCAAGGTATACGTAAGGAAGGAATTTCCACTTCAACTGGTAGAAACGCCTCCATTCCATATACAAGAGAATACGGGGTTGCCCCGGTAGATGTTCGGATCGAGGTCCGATACGCCGTAAGTGCAAATGGCAATCTCCAGCCAATCGCGATAATTTTCAGCCGTCTTCGCTAAAATTTTTTAATGTTCTTGTTGGCGGCCTCTTTGCTCCATTCATTTGAGGACGATATGGGGAAGAGTTCGGATGTTTGATCTTGAATTCCTTAAACAATTCGTCCATTAGTTTGTTGTTTAAGTTCGAGCCATTGTCGGTGATTATAGCTTCGGGTGAACCGTATCGAGCAATGATATCCCGGCGGATAAATTTCGCGATATTTCGTGCCGTAATCGCTAAATAGGATGCGGCCTCGATCCATTTGGAGAAATAGTCAATCGCCACTAAGATGAATCGATGCCCATTGGATGCTTTAGGGTTGATAGGGCCCGATAACATCAATGCCCCACATAGAAAACGGCCATGGTTCGGATAAGCGATGTAACTCATTTGGAGGGACATTAATCTTGTCACCATGAATTTGACATTTGTGTGACTCAGGACATCTTTGAATACAATCTCTTTCGAGTGTGAGCCAATAATAACCCAACCTCATAATCTTCTTAGCTAACAAGTGGCCGTTCATGTGTGGACCCATGAGATCCCTTCATGTACTTCCATCATGTCAGGCAGCTGCCCGGTTGAGTCAACGCATCTTAGTAGGACGAGAATCGAATGACCAGCTTATACAAATTCTCTCCATTCAAGAAGAACTTGAGGCCATCTTCCTTATGTACTTTTGGTCGGATACGGTACTTTTTTTGGGGAACTCCGTTACGAATATAAGTCTTGATGTCATAGTACCATGGTTTACCATCGGGTTCATTGATCACGGCCATTAAATATGCCGACTTTTTTAGTACCTCGATCTTCGGTGGTCAACCTCAAGTCCATTGGTGACTTGTAACATTGAAGATAAGGTAGCCGATGCATCGGTGAATCGATTATGAGTCTGGACGGATATTCAAATGAGATATCTTCAAATTCCCTCCACCAATTCATCCAGATACTCATGGTAGGGTAGCAATTTAGCATCTCTCGTCTTCCACTTTCCAACGATCGAAGGATAATCAAAGCGGAATCTCCGAACACCTTGAGTCGGGCTATCCCCATTTCAATCGCAGCACATGAGACCGAGGATGCATGCCTCATATTCTGCTATGTTATTTGTGCAAGGGAATACCAATTTTGTCGCTACGGGATAATCTTGACCACTTGGAGATATCAGAACCGCCCGTGCACGATCCCGATAAATTGACAGCTCAGTCAAAATACATAGTCGGATGTAATCCTCACCGACATGATTCGATCCTCGGAATGATAGGCATCATCATCTTGCCCGGATTTTCAGCTAGGACATCTGCTGTATAGCTCGTCCCTTGATTGACTTTTGGGACGAATATTGAGCGTCAAACTTCGGAGATGAGGATTTGCCATTTAGCAAGTTTACCAATCAAGGCGGGTTGATTAAGCAAGTATTTGATGGGATTGCATTCTGTTACTTGAAGCACTTGGTAATGCAAGGTATATTGCGAAGCACATGCGTCTCGACTAACGCCGCACATGTTTTCTCTACTTTGAGTACTTCATTTCCGAAGTTGTGAATTTCTTGCTCAAATAATAAATGGCTCGTTCTCTTCCATCCTCCTGCTTCTCTTGGGCTAATATAGCACCAAGGATTCACTAAGAATTGTGAGGTAGAGGATTAAAGGTTCTTCCGGTGTTGGAGGAACAACAGCGAGTGGATTCATGAGATCTTTGCTTGTTTTCCAAAAGCTTCTTCACATTCGCTATCCCATTGGACTAGCGCATTCTTCTTTAATAGTTTGAGGAATGGCTTAGCGGTTTCGATAGCGTGAGATGAATCGAGCAATATAGTTTAGCCTACCCATCAAACTTCGAACTTCTTTAACCGTTGTCGGTGGCTTAAGCTCACGAATAGCCTTAACTTTCGAAGGGTCGACTTGATGCCCTTGCTCACTACCACGAACCCGAGTAGGCTTGCCCGAGCTGGTCCCAAAGACACACTTGGCGGGGTTGAGGCGTAACTTGTACTTTCGGTCACATCGAACAATTTCTTCAGCGTTTCGACGTGATCTTCTCCATGTCTTGTTTTTGCTATCATGTCATCGACGTAAACCTCAATCTCATTATGCATCATGTCATGGAAAAGGGCAACCATGGCTCGTTGGTAAGTGGCTCCGGCGTTTCGAGGCCGAACGGCATTACCGGTAATGGAACATTCCCGTGGTGTGGTGAAAGTGGTTTTCAACTTGTCATTGACATTCATCGGGATCGATTGTACCGGAGAAACCATCCATGAATGAAAACAATTGAAACCACCGGTATTGTCGACAAGTACGTCGATATGCGGGAGGGAAAATCATCTTTAGGAATGGCCTTGTTCAAGTCTCGATAATCGACACAAACCCGAATGCGGCCGTCTTTTTTTCATGACTGGGGACTATGTTAGCGACCCAATCGGAATATTACGTAGTCTCGATGAATCCTACATCGAGAAGCTTCATGACCTCCTCTTTGATCTTACGCACTAATTACAGTCGGCCCTCCTTGACTTTTGCACGGCCCGGCTTAGCCGAAGGATCGATCGGCAAACAATGCTCGACAATGGAGCAGTCCAGAGCCGGGCATATCTGTATAGGACCAGGCGAAACGTCTTGGTAATCCTTCAAGAGTTCGATCAGGCGCTCGGGACATTTCGAGGAAAGGCTTGCCCCGATCTTAACTTCTTTAGGGATTTTTGCATCGCCTAGGTGACCAAGATAATTTGTTCACCGGTCAAGGGCTTGACCTCCTCATGTCGTTCGAAATCTTGACGAACTTCCTCATAATCTGGAGTGAACTCATCTAGGTCGTATACTTCGAATCCACTAGGTTTCCTCTCATATATCCCCGCGAAACATAAAGTAACGAAATCGGAAAGGGACAAACGAGGGCTTAATCGCGGTGTGATTTTTTTTTTAAGAACTTTATTTATTATTATTATTATTATTTTTAATTTTTTAAAACCGTGGGACATGAATTCTTGAAGAATTGACCCTCGGTTCTTACCATGATGACAAACTTGTTGGTCGTTGGTTATCGTCGTCGGGTTGGTTTGGGATACTTCAACAAGATTCGAAAATAGCATAATTTTATTGATATGAAATTACATCTTTTGGGAAAAGGAAATCCAAGAGTGCAAGACAGAATAGAAATCCAAATGCGATTCAAAATCTAAAGGAAACGGGAAAATGCCCAACGTAGGGGTTGCGATGAACATAAAGATGTTACTCTGAATCTAAACCCTACAGTGGATCATCACATATGGCATTAATGGATGATTTGGAAGGTTTAGGCGTAAGGTAAGGCTCCTCCTCATGCGCTCCGTCTTGAGATAAAGCGTACAATGGTTACATCATCAAAACAACGGCGATATCGAAGATCCCTTCATCCTCTTCGGACCCATTAGCTCAACTGCGGTACCTTGATCCTTCGGTATGTCGGGAACATAATCCTCAAGTCATCTTCAAGTCGGGTCCGGATTATCAGTAACCTCAGACTACTCGGTGATCGGAAAGTGGTATATAGAGGGTGGGGGTAAAGGGAGCTGCATGCTTGCTACTGCGACCCATTACGCTCTTTTTTATGCCGCGCCTTGGCATCTAGACCGGTTGTGTGAGATTGGCCTTTAGGTTCAATTGGGGTACGAATCCCTTGGCCGTATCGGCCAAACCCGCATAGGGCTTAAAGCCATTGCCCACCATTATCTTAGCTACCATAAGAGGCGTGGTTGAGATTTGGGAACCGGCAAAGGACTTTCGGTGATGCATGGATGGTGTGTCTATCTCAAAAGCGTGGTAGGAATCTTCTTCATCATGAGTCGTTCGATGTGGATGGCCGTTTCATGGAAAATCTGGTGATCTTCCTCTCCATGGACAATCATACTTACATTCACCACGAATTTAATTTTCCGATGAAGGCTCGATGGGACGCTCCGGCATTATGGATCCAAGGTCGGCCTAGGGAGAAGGTTAAAGGCCGAAGGAATATCCGATACTGGAAGAGAATGTCAAACAAAGAAGGCCCGACTGAATCTCCAAGTTGATACGCGTAAAGCCTGCTTCTTCACGCCATGGAATGAGCGGACGGAAGTCTTGGCATCTGCTAAACTGGCCAGGTCGATTCCCAAACGATTTAATGTGGTAATGGGCAAGATATTAAATCTTGACCCATTATCGATAAGTACCGAGCTACATGAGTTTGCTTATGTTTGGACCTAGTACATGCAAGGCTTTGTTATGACCCCCGTCCTTGAGCGGAATTTCATCATCGCCGAATGCGACTTGATTCTTTAAAAGGATCGTCCCTGCGAAAGTTCTCTAGTTTGTCGTTCAACATTCTCGATGCGTGAATTTCACCGAGTATCTTCATTAAGGACTCTCGATGCTTCTCGGATGGCAGAAGTTGGTGATAGGGACACTTTGAGCCGGTGACTGCATGGTTGGTCGACAACGCTATACTCACTTCGCTTGATTACGACCAAGAATTCTTAGCATCTTTCTCAATGACTTGCTTAGTAGGTTGGTCATCGTTATAAGCCGCGTCTGATCTTGTTACCGAGAAGCGAGATCGTAGGACCAAGGCGCATGCGCCTTTGTGTCATACGGGAAAAGGGTGGGGCGAGCAATGGCGATTCCCAAGTTCATCATCCTCTCGCGTCTTCCAAGGCGGCGTATATCCGCGACTACGGGTCATTCTTGATCAACTTCGGCACATGAGCATCTTACGCACGAGGCTGAAAGGTCCGGGTTGGGTAGCTGCAAGTTCCTCGATCCCCGATTAATGACATTTGGGATATAGTGGCCGGTAGTCCAGCCGACTTGCCCAAATTATGAATCCGTTCTTCCATGAGGCCGGAAACTTTTTCCTTCAACCGATTGAGTGGTATCAATTCACCCGGCCTTATAATATCGCACGATCGGAGCGTCGAGGACATCGAGCATACTTCAGCATAACAGCACTAACATGTTTGATTCCTTGCCCGATCTGGCATTAACTTCACCTGAATGATCGGCAAAGGATTATTCTGGACATTCGGCTGTTTGTTGCCCTGAACGGGAATGCCTTAGGAATCGAAAGTAGATCTTGGATCCGATGCCTCGATACGAAACAACCATCGTTGTAAATTCCAAGCTCCCCACAATGGTAATCACATTTCTTGACCGGGTCATATCTCGAGCTTCGTATTCTTAGAGTCCTTGCAGGAATTTCCGAGGTCGATGAAGCTCTCTTACGTGGAACCGCGAGTACTTGTGACGGGGTTCCTGGTAGGGTAAAAGCGCGAGGGGACCGTAGATTCCTCTTTGTCGTTGTGTGCTGAAATTATCTGTGGCGATTAAGGGTCCATACGAGCGGCGTCCGTGTCATGGGTTTTTTGGCTAGGTTAGGCTGTTGACGCGGGAGGCCGGTTCTTTATCTTTCCTTCTTGCAAACCCTCTTGGTTGTCGTGGCGGCATCATTGTACAGCCTTTCTTTATACCGTTCTCGGACTTCTTGACCATTGCGATAAGATGGTGAATGACGTGGGAGCGGATCCCAAAACTGGTTCTCAACATGGAGCGAGGGTGGAAACGAACAATTTCATGAGCTCCGTTCCGGTGGGACCCGGTTTGGTTGAGATGCTTTACGTTCCTCCACCTCTGGTGGCATACTTTCGATCGTTTCTCCTTTCTTCATCTCAAAAGTTTGCTCAAGATCTTCTCGGTGGTGAGGACGTCCAAGTTAAAGCTGAAATGTTTGGCCGCAAGGCATTGTTGCCTTCTCCCAATCATCCATCCGGATAGATCTGGGGGATCCGTATACCATCTCATGTCGTGGCTTCCTTTAGAGTAACTTTGGAAAGTGCGAACCGTTAGGGAGCCGTTGGTCGACATGCCTTGTTCATTCGTGCTTGATACATGCCGGACGTGCTGGACCGGGTTGGAAGTCCCATCATACTTCTCGAAATCGGGCATCCCGAACTTCCCTGCAGTACGGCGACTTTTGAAAAACCAGACGAGATGTGCCAAGGGGTATGCGGCCGTTCATTCCACCTCACGGATCCGCTGCTCCATTTGGGCCAACAACTTGGCCCATTTAAATGGACGGTCCCATGCCACATAGTCGTGGGCGCTGGGAGATGAGACGAGTGATGGGGCGCTCGAAGTTAGCGCGGGTAATGATCAACATCCTCTAGCGGCGTAGGTATAACCAAGTATATGCTCGGTAGCCCGCTACCGGGGATTGCTTGCGGGAAGGGGTGGAGAGACGTGTTGAGGTGCTTGGGCCCGTAGGCGGCTTGAAGCAGCAGTAGCAGCCATCATACGTTCCAGCATCTAGGCTCATCATACCCTCAAGCCTACGGTTTCATAGCCTCGAATTGCTCTCTGGAATCTACACGGACTGCGTTGATTTTGAGCCTTGTCCGCCATTTTTTAGCCACCGACCAGGTAATGTGCGGAGGATCCGTGATAAATTACCTTCAAAAGTAACCAGCCAAAATAAGTACAATGAACAAGAATAGCGAGCGGTCCATGACGTCCTCCCTGACCAACGAATGACAAGTATGACAAAACAAATCGAATCAGGCAATTTTCAATTTCGTTTGGCATTTACAAAGAAATTCTTATTAATTAAGTAACTTGATCAGGAATGATGTAAAAACTTTATGAGATGATAGATGATACAACGGATGAGCGACTTTCGTGGTTCACGCCTAAGACGGGTTTCGATGGATCAATACAGTTTAATACTTTTTCGAAAAACTTCAGCTTAAAAAACTGTGTCGGATCCCCTTAAAAAGAACGAAAAGACCTCTTAAAAAATGCCATTCGAGATCTGAAATTTTGCAGGCTTCTAGTTAAAAGGCCATCATACAACTTTCATTTTTGTGATTTACAAAGAACTCATTTTAATGGCAGTAATCAGCAAAATAAAATTGGTTCCAGAAAACTGTCAAAATTCCAGCTGACACTGTTCTCAAAGGAGAAATCACTAATAAATGGGAAAATGCCTTGGATCAATCTCAAAATTTGCAAATGATGACTCAAGGCGGTAGCAGGCATTTTCCATTCAAACATTAAAATCCGAAAAATGACTAGAAGAAGCTCGAAAAAATAAGACCATGTAGAGAGGCCACCTAGAAATAGCAAAATCAGAATACCATCCTAACAACGACCAAATTTGTAAATAAAAAGGCTACCAAAATTAATTCGGCCCATAGACTTCACGGGGATAAGGCAGAGCTTTGAGCTTCTTATACTTTTCCTCGCTTTTTCTTGGCTTCTTCCTGGCTTTGGCAAGCTAAGCCGGAGATGATTGATCTCGGAGCCTTCGTGTCTTGTATGGCTGCTTGAGGAATATGCTTAGAGTGCTCTTGAGGATAACATGCCCTTGAATGTAGTTCTTTGAGGCATGATATGTCTTGACTTAAATGCCAGCAAGAATAATCCCTTAGGCCTCTGGTGTGACCTCTCCCAGCATAGCGTGAGCAGAGCGATATGTTCCTCGAATCTCGCTCCCTTAGGTCAAAGTCGATGCGAATCTCCAGCGTGCTGGACTCGGAGGAATCGAGCGCCACCGCGCCATTGACGAACTACCCTCATTGGATAATACTCCCATAATACGGCTTTCCCCAAAGAGGACAGGTGTTTTCATCTCGACACATAAACACAGCACTCCTCAAAGGCTTCAGGCAAGGAGCGTTAATGGGAAAGTTACGTGGCCTTAGGTTTGTAATAAAGCTAGCGAATTTGGGAGTAATGACAATCGGGAACATGTGTTGTTCATCTTTATATTTCAAAGGGGTGCTCAAGTTCAGAAATTTTGGGATTTCAAGAAGGATTTCCAAATTTGGAGAAAATTAAGGAGAAAGGAACCAAACTTGAAGAAGTTCGAATTGAAGCCCTTAATCTTTCTATCTTGGCACTTTGTTTGAATTTTATAAGGCGACAAAGGGGTTTCACTATTAAATGGCATTGACAAAATTTTTCCATTGTTTACTTGTTGAGCAAAAGATGCAATCATGGGATCGATTGCATTTTGTTTATGCGGAGAAAATAGGCGCGAAAGTAGAAGAATAGTAATATGAAAACCTTAGCTTTATTATATTCGAAGATTGCTCTTGCAAAACAGGAATCAAAAATGACAGGGCAACCACCAGTTTGCTTTCAAAACAATAGCTTCCTCATCTCGATTAACATTCAAATATTGAGATAGAAGCCAGAAGACCCGGATCACTCTCAATCGCAGCCGAATGTCCTGACCCCAGGAATCAAGTGACTTTCCAGAGTAAGATACTATACTCTTCCAAAGTTGGAGTTAGCTCGTCTTAGAGATATGAAGTAGTAGGCGTGAACCGAAATCTACATAAGCTGTTTCTGATGGTGGCGAAATCGAGTCGGAGTATGAATCGAGGGGAACATTGACCAATGCGAAATCCCGGACTATCTCCTAGAGCTACCCTCGGGCAATTCACCTTGCCATAGCTTCGATTGATCTTCGCCCAGGAGCTATGACTCGGAACCTCCCCCCGTAGTATATAGCTCGAGATTATATACTCCTAAAAGAATCGTCATGGACCGACCCAAAATATAAATGAATAGGAGAAAAAAAGGTTCAAGAATACCGCTTGAGGCCCAAAGTAGCAGGACACGTAGACATACGCATGAAAATGCTCGTGAGGTTCGATTTCTATCTATCATGGGCATGAAAGGTGGGCAGGGATATCAGGCCCCCCCATGGCGTCGGTTTGCGGTGAATCAAGATCCCCGTAAACATCC